>OX387716.1:63645825-64955624 GCA_947577245.1 Andrena bucephala
TCTGGTCAATGGTCACTGTCGCTGGTCACTGGTCACTGGTCACTGGTCAATGGTCAATGGTAACTTGTCACTGGGCAGTGGTCAATGGTCACTGGTCACTGGTCAATGGTCACTGGTCACAGGTCACTGGTCACTGGTCACTGGTCACTGGACACAGGTCACTGGTCACTGGTCACTGGTCACTGGTCACTGGTCAATGGTCACTTTCGCTGGTCAATGGTCACTGTCGCTGGTAAACGGTCACTGTCGCTGGTCACTGGTCACTGGTCACTGGCCACTGGTCACAGGTCACTGGTCACTGGTCACTGGTCACTGGTCACTGGTCACTGGTCAATGGTCACTGGTAACTGGTCACGGGTCACTGGTCAATGGTCACTTTCGTTGGTCAATGGTCACTGTCGCTGGTAAATGGTCACTGTCGCTGGTCACTGGTCACTGGTCACTGGTCACTGGACACAGGTCACTGGTCACTGGCCACTGGTCACTGGTCACTGGTCAATGGTCACTTTCGCGGTTCAATGGTCACTGTCGCTGGTAAACGGTCACTGTCGCTGGTCACTGGTCACTGGTCACTGGACACTGGTCACTGGTCACTGGTCACTGGTCACTGGTCACAGGTCAATGGTCACTGGTCACTGGACACAGGTCACTGGTCACTGGTCACTGGTCACTGGTCACTGGTCACTGGTCAATGGTCACTGGCCACTGGTCACTGGTCACTAGTCACTGGTCACTTTCGCTGGTCAATGGTCACTGTCGCTGGTCACTGGTCACTGGTCACTTGTCACTGGTCACTGCTCACTGGTCACTGGACACTGGTCACTGGTCACTGGTCACTGGTCACTGGTCACTGGTCAATGGTAACTTGTCACTGGGCAGTGGTCAATGGTCACTGGTCACTGGGCACTGGTCACTGGTCACTGGTCACAGGTCAATGGTCACTGGTCACTGGACACAGGTCACTGGTCACTGGTCACTGGTCACTGGTCACTGGTCACTGGTCACTGGTCACTGGTCAATGGTCACTTTCGCTGGTCAATGGTCACTGTCGCTGGTCACTGGTCACTGGTCACTGGTCACTGTCGCTGGTCACTGGTCACTGGTCACTGATCACTGGTAACAGGTCAATGGTCACTGTCGCTGGTCACTGGTCACTGGTCAATGGTAACTTGTCACTGGGCAGTGGTCAATGGTCACTGGTCACTGGTCACTGGTCACTGGTCACTGGTCACAGGTCAATGGTCACTGGTCACTGGACACAGGTCACTGGTCACTGGTCACTGGTCACTGGTCACTGTTCACTGGTCACTAGTCACTGGTCACTGGTCACAGGTCAATGGTCACTTTCGCTGGTCAATGGTCACTGTCGCTGGTCACTGGTCACTGGTCACTGGTCACTGTCGCTGGTCACTGGTCACTGGTCACTGGTCACTGGTAACTGGTCAATGGTCACTGTCGCTGGTCACTGGTCACTGGTCACTGGTCACTGGTCAATGGTAACTTGTCACTGGGCAGTGGTCAATGGTCGCTGGTCACTGGTCACTGGTCACTGGTCACTGGTCACAGGTCAATGGTCACTGGTCACTGGACACAGGTCACTGGTCACTGGTCACTGGTCACTGGTCACTGTTCACTGGTCACTGATCACTGGTCAATGGTCACCGTCGCTGGTCACTGTTCACTGGTCACTGGTCACTGGTCACTGGTCACTGGTCACAGGTCAATGGTCACTGGTCCCTGGTCACTGGTCAATGGTCACTGTCGCTGGTCACTGGTCACTGGTCACTGGTCACTGGTCAATGGTCACTGGTCACTGGTCACGGGTCAATGGTCACTATCGCTGGTCAATGGTCATTGTCGCTGGTCACTGGTCATTGGTCACTTGTCACTGGTCACTGGTCACTGGTCATTGGTCACTGGTCACTGGTCACAGGTCAATGGTCACTGGTCACTGGTCACTGGTCAATGGTCCCTGTCGCTGGTCACTGGTCACTGGTCACTGGTCACTGGTCATTGGTCACTGGTATCTGGTCAATGGTCACTGTCGCTGGTCACTGGTCACTGGTCTCTGGTCACTGGTCAATGGTAACTTGTCACTGGGCAGTGGTCAATGGTCACTGGTCACTGGTCACTGGTCACTGGTCACTGGTCACAGGTCAATGGTCACTGGTCACTGGACACAGGTCACTGGTCACTGGTCACTGGTCAATGGTCACTGGCCACTGGTCACTGGTCACTGGTCAATGGTCACTTTCGTTGGTCAATGGTCAATGTTCCCTGTCGCTGGTCACTGGTCACTGGTCACTGGTCACTGGTCACTGGTCACTGGTATCTGGTCAATGGTCACTGTCGCTGGTCACTGGTCACTGGTCACTGGTCACTGGTCAAAGGTCACTGTCGCTGGTCACTGGTCACTGGTCACTGGTCACTGGTCAATGGTCACTGGTCACTGGTCACTGGTCAATGGTCACTATTGCTGGTCAATGGTCATTGTCGCTGGTCACTGGTCATTGGTCACTTGTCACTGGTCACTGGTCACTGGTCACTGGTCACTGGTCACTGGTCACTGGTCACTGGTCACTGGTCACAGGTCAATGGTCACTGGTCACTGGTCACTGGTCAATGGTCCCTGTCGCTGGTCACTGGTCACTGGTCACAAGTCACTGGTCACTTGTCACTGGTCACTGGTCACTGGTCACTGGTCACTGGTCAATGGTCACTGTCGCTGGTCAATGGTCACTGTCGCTGGTCTTTGGTCACTGGTCACTGGTCACTGGTCACAAAGCACTGGTCACAAAGCACTGGTCACTTGTCACTGGTCAGTGGCCACTGGTCGCTGGTCACTTGTCACTGGTCACTGGTCACTTGTCACTAGTCACAATTCACTGGTCACTGGTCACTTGTCACTGGTCACTGGTCACTGGTCACTGGTCACTGGTCACTGGTCAATGGTCACTGTCGCTGGTCACTGGTCACTGGTCACTGATCACTGGTCACTGGTCACTGGTCACTGGTCACTGGTCACTGGTCAATGGTCACTATCGCTGGTCAATGGTCACTGTCGCTGGTCACTGGTCACTGGTCACTTGTCACTGGTCACTGCTCACTGGTCACTGGACACTGGTCACTGGTCAATGGTCCCTGTCGCTGGAAAATGGTCACTGTCGCTGGTCACTGGTCACTGGTCACAGTCGCTGGTCACTGGTCACTGGTCTCTAGTCACTGGTCACTGGTCACTGGTCGCTGGTCACTGGTCACTGGTCAATGGTCACTGTCACTGTTCAATGGTAACTTGTCACTGGGCAGTGGTCAATGGTCACTGGTCACTGGTCACTGGTCACTGGTCACTGGTCACTGGACACAGGCACTGGTCACTGGTCACTGGTCACTGGTCAATGGTCACTGGCCACTGGTCACTGGTCACTGGTCAATGGTCACTTTCGCTGGTCACTGGTCACTGGTCTCTAGTCACTGGTCACTGGTCACTGGTCGCTGGTCACTGGTCACTTGTCACTGGTCAGTGGCCACTGGTCGCTGGTCACTTGTCACAGGTCACTGGTCACTGGTCACTGGTCACAAGTCACTGGTCACTGGTCACTGGTCACTGGTCACTGGTCACTGGTCACTGGTCACTGGTCACTGTCGCTGATCACTGGTCACTGGACACTGGTCACTGGTCACTGGTCACAAGTCACTGGTCACTTGTCACTGGTCAGTGGCCACTCGTCGCTGGTCACTTGTCACTGGTCACTGGTCACAGGTCAATGGTCACTGGTCACTGGACACTGGTCACTGGTCACTGGTCACGTGTCACTGGTCAATGGTCACTATCGCTGGTCAATGGTTACTGTCGCTGGTCACTGGTCATTGGTCACTTGTCACTGGACACTGGTCACTGGTCACTGGTCACGTGTCACTGGTCAATGGTCACTATCGCTGGTCAATGGTCACTGTCGCTGGTCACTGGTCACTGGTCACTGGTCACTGGTCAATGGTCACTGGTCACTGGTCACGGGTCAATGGTCACTATCGCTGGTCAATGGTCATTGTCGCTGGTCACTGGTCATTGGTCACTTGTCACTGGTCACTGGTCACTGGTCACTGGTCACTGGTCACTGGTCAATGGTCCCTGTCGCTGGTCACTGGTCACTGGTCACTGGTCACTGGTCATTGGTCACTGGTATCTGGTCAATGGTCACTGTCGCTGGTCACTGGTCACTGGTCTCTGGTCACTGGTCAATGGTAACTTGTCACTGGGCAGTGGTCAATGGTCACTGGTCACTGGTCACTGGTCACTGGTCACAGGTCAATGGTCACTGGTCACTGGACACAGGTCACTGGTCACTGGTCACTGGTCACTGGTCACTGGTCACTGGTCAATGGTCACTGGCCACTGGTCACTGGTCACTGGTCAATGGTCACTTTCGCTGGTCAATGGTCACTGTCGCTGGTCACTGGTCACTGGTCACTTGTCACTGGTCACTGCTCATTGGTCACTGGACACTGGCCACTGGTCACTGGTCACTGGTCACTGGTCACTGGTCAATGGTAACTTGTCACTGGGCAGTGGTCAATGGTCACTGGTCACTGGGCACTGGTCACTGGTCCCTGGTCACAGGTCAATGGTCACTGGTCACTGGACACAGGTCACTGGTCACTGGTCACTGGTCACTGGTCACTGGTCACTGGTCAATGGTCACTGGCCACTGGTCACTGGTCACTGGTCAATGGTCACTTTCGCTGGTCAATGGTCACTGTCGCTGGTCACTGGTCACTGGTCACTGGTCACTGTCGCTGGTCACTGGTCACTGGTCACTGGTCACTGGTAACTGGTCAATGGTCACTGTCGCTGGTCACTGGTCACTGGTCAATGGTAACTTGTCACTGGGCAGTGGTCAATGGTCACTGGTCACTGGTCACTGGTCACTGGTCACTGGTCACAGGTCAATGGTCACTGGTCACTGGACACAGGTCACTGGTCACTGGTCACTGGTCACTGGTCACTGTTCACTGGTCACTGATCACTGGTCAATGGTCACCGTCGCTGGTCACTGTTCACTGGTCACTGATCACTGGTCACTAGTCACTGGTCACTGGTCACAGGTCAATGGTCACTTTCGCTGGTCACTGGTCACTGGTCACTGGTCACTGTCGCTGGTCACTGGTCACTGGTCACTGGTCACTGGTAACTGGTCAATGGTCACTGTCGCTGGTCACTGGTCACTGGTCACTGGTCACTGGTCAATGGTAACTTGTCACTGGGCAGTGGTCAATGGTCACTGGTCACTGGTCACTGGTCACTGGTCACTGGTCACTGGTCACAGGTCAATGGTCACTGGTCACTGGACACAGGTCACTGGTCACTGGTCACTGGTCACTGGTCACTGTTCACTGGTCACTGATCACTGGTCAATGGTCACCGTCGCTGGTCACTGTTCACTGGTCACTGGTCACTGATCACTGGTCACTGGTCACTGTCGCTGGTCACTGGTCACTGGTCACTGGTCACTGGTCAATGGTAACTTGTCACTGGGCAGTGGTCAATGGTCACTGGTCACTGGTCACTGGTCACTGGTCACTGGTCAATGGTCACTGGTCACTGGTCACGGGTCAATGGTCACTATCGCTGGTCAATGGTCATTGTCGCTGGTCACTGGTCATTGGTCACTTGTCGCTGGTCACTGGTCACTGGTCACTGGTCACTGGTCACTGGTCACAGGTCAATGGTCACTGGTCACTGGTCACTGGTCAATGGTCCCTGTCGCTGGTCACTGGTCACTGGTCACTGGTCACTGGTCATTGGTCACTGGTATCTGGTCAATGGTCACTGTCGCTGGTCACTGGTCACTGGTCTCTGGTCACTGGTCAATGGTAACTTGTCACTGGGCAGTGGTCAATGGTCACTGGTCACTGGTCACTGGTCACTGGTCACTGGTCACAGGTCAATGGTCACTGGTCACTGGACACAGGTCACTGGTCACTGGTCACTGGTCAATGGTCACTGGTCACTGGTCAATGGTCACTGGCCACTGGTCACTGGTCACTGGTCAATGGTCACTTTCGTTGGTCAATGGTCAATGGTCCCTGTCGCTGGTCACTGGTCACTGGTCACTGGTCACTGGTCACTGGTCACTGGTATCTGGTCAATGGTCACTGTCGCTGGTCACTGGTCACTGGTCACTGGTCACTGGTCAATGGTCACTGTCGCTGGTCACTGGTCACTGGTCACTGGTCACTGGTCAATGGTCACTGGTCACTGGTCACTGGTCAATGGTCACTATCGCTGGTCAATGGTCATTGTCGCTGGTCACTGGTCATTGGTCACTTGTCACTGGTCACTGGTCACTGGTCACTGGTCACTGGTCACTGGTCACTGGTCACTGGTCACAGGTCAATGGTCACTGGTCACTGGTCACTGGTCAATGGTCCCTGTCGCTGGTCACTGGTCACTGGTCACAAGTCACTGGTCACTTGTCACTGGTCACTGGTCACTGGTCACTGGTCACTGGTCAATGGTCACTGTCGCTGGTCAATGGTCACTGTCGCTGGTCTTTGGTCACTGGTCACTGGTCACTGGTCACAAAGCACTGGTCACAAAGCACTGGTCACTTGTCACTGGTCAGTGGCCACTGGTCGCTGGTCACTTGTCACTGGTCACTGGTCACTGGTCACTAGTCACAATTCACTGGTCACTGGTCACTTGTCACTGGTCACTGGTCACTGGTCACTGGTCACTGGTCACTGGTCAATGGTCACTGTCGCTGGTCACTGGTCACTGGTCACTGATCACTGGTCACTGGTCACTGGTCACTGGTCACTGGTCACTGGTCAATGGTCACTATCGCTGGTCAATGGTCACTGTCGCTGGTCACTGGTCACTGGTCACTTGTCACTGGTCACTGCTCACTGGTCACTGGACACTGGTCACTGGTCAATGGTCCCTGTCGCTGGAAAATGGTCACTGTCGCTGGTCACTGGTCACTGGTCACAGTCGCTGGTCACTGGTCACTGGTCACTGGTCGCTGGTCACTGGTCACTGGTCAATGGTCACTGTCACTGTTCAATGGTAACTTGTCACTGTGCAGTGGTCAATGGTCACTGGTCACTGGTCACTGGTCACTGGTCACTGGTCACTGGACACAGGCACTGGTCACTGGTCACTGGTCACTGGTCAATGGTCACTGGCCACTGGTCACTGGTCACTGGTCAATGGTCACTTTCGCTGGTCACTGGTCACTGGTCTCTAGTCACTGGTCACTGGTCACTGGTCGCTGGTCACTGGTCACTTGTCACTGGTCAGTGGCCACTGGTCGCTGGTCACTTGTCACAGGTCACTGGTCACTGGTCACTGGTCACAAGTCACTGGTCACTGGTCACTGGTCACTGGTCACTGGACACTGGTCACTGGTCACTGGTCACGTCTCACTGGTCAATGGTCACTATCGCTGGTCAATGGTCACTGTCGCTGGTCACTGGTCATTGGTCACTTGTCACTGGACACTGGTCACTGGTCACTGGTCACGTGTCACTGGTCAATGGTCACTATCGCTGGTCAATGGTCACTGTCGCTGGTCACTGGTCACTGGTCACTGGTCACTGGTCAATGGTCACTGGTCACTGGTCACGGGTCAATGGTCACTATCGCTGGTCAATGGTCATTGTCGCTGGTCACTGGTGATTGGTCACTTGTCACTGGTCACTGGTCACTGGTCACTGGTCACTGGTCACTGGTCAATGGTCCCTGTCGCTGGTCACTGGTCACTGGTCACTGGTCACTGGTCACTGGTCATTGGTCACTGGTATCTGGTCAATGGTCACTGTCGCTGGTCACTGGTCACTGGTCTCTGGTCACTGGTCAATGGTAACCTGTCACTGGGCAGTGGTCAATGGTCACTGGTCACTGGTCACTGGTCACTGGTCACTGGTCACAGGTCAATGGTCACTGGTCACTGGACACAGGTCACTGGTCACTGGTCACTGGTCAATGGTCACTGGTCACTGGTCAATGGTCACTGGCCACTGGTCACTGGTCACTGGTCAATGGTCACTTTCGTTGGTCAATGGTCAATGGTCCCTGTCGCTGGTCACTGGTCACTGGTCACTGGTCACTGGTCACTGGTCACTGGTCACTGGTATCTGGTCAATGGTCACTGTCGCTGGTCACTGGTCACTGGTCACTGGTCACTGGTCACTGGTCAATGGTCACTGTCGCTGGTCACTGGTCACTGGTCACTGGTCACTGGTCAATGGTCACTGGTCACTGGTCACTGGTCAATGGTCACTATCGCTGGTCAATGGTCATTGTCGCTGGTCACTAGTCATTGGTCACTTGTCACTGGTCACTGGTCACTGGTCACTGGTCACTGGTCACTGGTCACTGGTCACTGGTCACTGGTCACTGGTCACAGGTCAATGGTCACTGGTCACTGGTCACTGGTCAATGGTCACTGGTCACTTTTCCCTGGGCAGTGGTCACTTTCGCTGGTCAATGGTCACTGTCGCTGGTAAACGGTCACTGTCGCTGGTCACTGGGCACTGGTCACTGGTCACTGGTCACAGGTCAATGGTCACTGGTCACTGGACACAGGTCACTGGTCACTGGTCACTGGTCACTGGTCACTGGTCACTGGTCAATGGTCACTGGCCACTGGTCACTGGTCACTGGTCAATGGTCACTTTCGCTGGTCAATGGTCACTGTCGCTGGTCACTGGTCACTGGTCACTGGTCACTGTCGCTGGTCACTGGTCACTGGTCACTGGTCACTGGTCACTGGTAACTGGTCAATGGTCACTGTCGCTGGTCACTGGTCACTGGTCACTGGTCACTGGTCAATGGTAACTTGTCACTGGGCAGTGGTCAATGGTCACTGGTCACTGGTCACTGGTCACTGGTCACAGGTCAATGGTCACTGGTCACTGGTCACTGGTCAATGGTCACTGGTCACTTTTCCCTGGGCAGTGGTCACTTTCGCTGGTCAATGGTCACTGTCGCTGGTAAACGGTCACTGTCGCTGGTCACTGGTCACTGGTCACTGGCCACTGGTCACAGGTCACTGGTCACTGGTCACTGGTCACTGGTCACTCGTCACTGGTCAATGGTCACTGGCAACTGGTCACTGGTCACTGGTCAATGGTCACTTTCGTTGGTCAATGGTCACTGTCGCTGGTAAACGGTCACTGTCGCTGGTCACTGGTCACTGGTCACTGGCCACTGGTCACAGGTCACTGGTCACTGGTCACTGGTCACTGGTCACTCGTCACTGGTCAATGGTCACTGGCAACTGGTCACTGGTCACTGGTCAATGGTCACTTTCGTTGGTCAATGGTCACTGTCGCTGGTAAACGGTCACTGTCGCTGGTCACTGGTCACTGGTCACTGGTCACTGGTCACTGGTCACTGGTCAATGGTCACTGGTCACTGGACACTGGTCACTGGTCACTGGTCACTGGTCACTGGTCACTGGTCAATGGTAACTTGTCACTGGGCAGTGGTCAATGGTCACTGGTCACTGGGCACTGGTCACTGGTCACTGGTCACAGGTCAATTGTCACTGGTCACTGGACACAGGTCACTGGTCACTGGTCACTGGTCACTGGTCACTGGTCACTGGTCAATGGTCACTGGCCACTGGTCACTGGTCACTGGTCAATGGTCACTTTCGCTGGTCAATGGTCACTGTCGCTGGTCACTGGTCACTGGTCACTGGTCACTGTCGCTGGTCACTGGTCACTGGTCACTGGTCACTGGTAACTGGTCAATGGTCACTGTCGCTGGTCACTGGTCACTGGTCACTGGTCACTGGTCAATGGTAACTTGTCACTGGGCAGTGGTCAATGGTCACTGGTCACTGGTCACTGGTCACTGGTCACTGGTCACAGGTCAATGGTCACTGGTCACTGGACACAGGTCACTGGTCACTGGTCACTGGTCACTGGTCACTGTTCACTGGTCACTGATCACTGGTCAATGGTCACCGTCGCTGGTCACTGTTCACTGGTCACTGATCACTGGTCACTAGTCACTGGTCACTGGTCACTGGTCAATGGTCACTTTCGCTGGTCAATGGTCACTGTCGCTGGTCACTGGTCACTGGTCACTGGTCACTGTCGCTGGTCACTGGTCACTGGTCACTGGTCACTGGTAACTGGTCAATGGTCACTGTCGCTGGTCACTGGTCACTGGTCACTGGTCACTGGTCAATGGTAACTTGTCACTGGGCAGTGGTCAATGGTCACTGGTCACTGGTCACTGGTCACAGGTCAATGGTCACTGGTCACTGGACACAGGTCACTGGTCACTGGTCACTGGTCACTGGTCACTGTTCACTGGTCACTGATCACTGGTCAATGGTCACCGTCGCTGGTCACTGTTCACTGATCACTGGTCACTGGTCACTGGTCACTGGTCACAGGTCAATGGTCACTGGTCACTGGTCACTGGTCAATGGTCACTGTCGCTGGTCACTGGTCACTGGTCACGGGTCAATGGTCACTATCGCTGGTCAATGGTCATTGTCGCTGGTCACTGGTCATTGGTCACTTGTCACTGGTCACTGGTCACTGGTCACTGGTCACTGGTCACTGGTCACAGGTCAATGGTCACTGGTAACTGGTCAATGGTCACTGTCGCTGGTCACTGGTCACTGGTCACTGGTCACTGGTCAATGGTAACTTGTCACTGGGCAGTGGTCAATGGTCACTGGTCACTGGTCACTGGTCACTGGTCACTGGTCACAGGTCAATGGTCACTGGTCACTGGACACAGGTCACTGGTCACTGGTCACTGGTCAATGGTCACTGGTCAATGGTCAATGGTCACTGGCCACTGGTCACTGGTCACTGGTCAATGGTCACTTTCGTTGGTCAATGGTCAATGGTCCCTGTCGCTGGTCACTGGTCACTGGTCACTGGTCACTGGTCACTGGTCACTGGTCACTGGTATCTGGTCAATGGTCACTGTCGCTGGTCACTGGTCACTGGTCACTGGTCACTGGTCAATGGTCACTGTCGCTGGTCACTGGTCACTGGTCACTGGTCACTGGTCAATGGTGACTGGTCACTGGTCACTGGTCAATGGTCACTATCGCTGGTCAATGGTCATTGTCGCTGGTCACTGGTCATTGGTCACTTGTCACTGGTCACTGGTCACTGGTCACTGGTCACTGGTCACTGGTCACTGGTCACTGGTCACTGGTCACAGGTCAATGGTCACTGGTCACTGGTCACTGGTCAATGGTCCCTGTCGCTGGTCACTGGTCACTGGTCACAAGTCACTGGTCACTTGTCACTGGTCACTGGTCACTGGTCACTGGTCAC
This sequence comes from Andrena bucephala, assembly GCA_947577245.1. Lineage (NCBI taxonomy): Eukaryota > Metazoa > Arthropoda > Insecta > Hymenoptera > Andrenidae > Andrena > Andrena bucephala. The sequence continues at coordinate 63,657,142 of OX387716.1, forward strand.
TGGTCAATGGTCACTGTCGCTGGTCAATGGTCACTGTCGCTGGTCACTGGTCACTGGTCACTGGTCACTGGTCACAAAGCACTGGTCACAAAGCACTGGTCACTTGTCACTGGTCAGTGGCCACTGGTCGCTGGTCACTTGTCACTGGTCACTGGTCACTGGTCACTAGTCACAATTCACTGGTCACTGGTCACTTGTCACTGGTCACTGGTCACTGGTCACTGGTCACTGGTCACTGGTCAATGGTCACTGTCGCTGGTCACTGGTCACTGATCACTGGTCACTGGTCACTGGTCACTGGTCACTGGTCACTGGTCAATGGTCACTATCGCTGGTCAATGGTCACTGTCGCTGGTCACTGGTCACTGGTCACTTGTCACTGGTCACTGCTCACTGGTCACTGGACACTGGTCACTGGTCAATGGTCCCTGTCGCTGGAAAATGGTCACTGTCGCTGGTCACTGGTCACTGGTCACAGTCGCTGGTCACTGGTCACTGGTCTCTAGTCACTGGTCACTGGTCACTGGTCGCTGGTCACTGGTCACTTGTCACTGGTCAGTGGCCACTGGTCACTGGTCACTGGTCAATGGTCACTTTCGTTGGTCAATGGTCAATGGTCCCTGTCGCTGGTCACTGGTCACTGGTCACTGGTCACTGGTCACTGGTCACTGGTCACTGGTATCTGGTCAATGGTCACTGTCGCTGGTCACTGGTCACTGGTCACTGGTCACTGGTCAATGGTCACTGTCGCTGGTCACTGGTCACTGGTCACTGGTCACTGGTCAATGGTCACTGGTCACTGGACACAGGTCACTGGTCACTGGTCACTGGTCACTGGTCACTGTTCACTGGTCACTGATCACTGGTCAATGGTCACCGTCGCTGGTCACTGTTCACTGGTCACTGATCACTGGTCACTAGTCACTGGTCACTGGTCACAGGTCAATGGTCACTTTCGCTGGTCACTGGTCACTGGTCACTGGTCACTGTCGCTGGTCACTGGTCACTGGTCACTGGTCACTGGTAACTGGTCAATGGTCACTGTCGCTGGTCACTGGTCACTGGTCACTGGTCACTGGTCAATGGTAACTTGTCACTGGGCAGTGGTCAATGGTCACTGGTCACTGGTCACTGGTCACTGGTCACTGGTCACTGGTCACAGGTCAATGGTCACTGGTCACTGGACACAGGTCACTGGTCACTGGTCACTGGTCACTGGTCACTGTTCACTGGTCACTGATCACTGGTCAATGGTCACCGTCGCTGGTCACTGTTCACTGGTCACTGGTCACTGGTCACTGGTCACTGGTCACTGTCGCTGGTCACTGGTCACTGGTCACTGGTCACTGGTCAATGGTAACTTGTCACTGGGCAGTGGTCAATGGTCACTGGTCACTGGTCACTGGTCACTGGTCACTGGTCAATGGTCACTGGTCACTGGTCACGGGTCAATGGTCACTATCGCTGGTCAATGGTCATTGTCGCTGGTCACTGGTCATTGGTCACTTGTCGCTGGTCACTGGTCACTGGTCACTGGTCACTGGTCACTGGTCACAGGTCAATGGTCACTGGTCACTGGTCACTGGTCAATGGTCCCTGTCGCTGGTCACTGGTCACTGGTCACTGGTCACTGGTCATTGGTCACTGGTATCTGGTCAATGGTCACTGTCGCTGGTCACTGGTCACTGGTCTCTGGTCACTGGTCAATGGTAACTTGTCACTGGGCAGTGGTCAATGGTCACTGGTCGCTGGTCACTGGTCACTGGTCACTGGTCACAGGTCAATGGTCACTGGTCACTGGACACAGGTCACTGGTCACTGGTCACTGGTCAATGGTCACTGGTCACTGGTCAATGGTCACTGGCCACTGGTCACTGGTCACTGGTCAATGGTCACTTTCGTTGGTCAATGGTCAATGGTCCCTGTCAATGGTCACTGTCGCTGGTCACTGGTCACTGGTCACTGGTCACTGGTCAATGGTCACTGTCGCTGGTCACTGGTCACTGGTCACTGGTCACTGGTCAATGGTCACTGGTCACTGGTCACTGGTCAATGGTCACTATCGCTGGTCAATGGTCATTGTCGCTGGTCACTGGTCATTGGTCACTTGTCACTGGTCACTGGTCACTGGTCACTGGTCACTGGTCACTGGTCACTGGTCACTGGTCACAGGTCAATGGTCACTGGTCACTGGTCACTGGTCAATGGTCCCTGTCGCTGGTCACTGGTCACTGGTCACAAGTCACTGGTCACTTGTCACTGGTCACTGGTCACTGGTCACTGGTCACTGGTCAATGGTCACTGTCGCTGGTCAATGGTCACTGTCGCTGGTCTTTGGTCACTGGTCACTGGTCACTGGTCACAAAGCACTGGTCACAAAGCACTGGTCACTTGTCACTGGTCAGTGGCCACTGGTCGCTGGTCACTTGTCACTGGTCACTGGTCACTGGTCACTAGTCACAATTCACTGGTCACTGGTCACTTGTCACTGGTCACTGGTCACTGGTCACTGGTCACTGGTCACTGGTCAATGGTCACTGTCGCTGGTCACTGGTCACTGGTCACTGATCACTGGTCACTGGTCACTGGTCACTGGTCACTGGTCACTGGTCAATGGTCACTATCGCTGGTCAATGGTCACTGTCGCTGGTCACTGGTCACTGGTCACTTGTCACTGGTCACTGCTCACTGGTCACTGGACACTGGTCACTGGTCAATGGTCCCTGTCGCTGGAAAATGGTCACTGTCGCTGGTCACTGGTCACTGGTCACAGTCGCTGGTCACTGGTCACTGGTCTCTAGTCACTGGTCACTGGTCACTGGTCGCTGGTCACTGGTCACTGGTCAATGGTCACTGTCACTGTTCAATGGTAACTTGTCACTGTGCAGTGGTCAATGGTCACTGGTCACTGGTCACTGGTCACTGGTCACTGGTCACTGGACACAGGCACTGGTCACTGGTCACTGGTCACTGGTCAATGGTCACTGGCCACTGGTCACTGGTCACTGGTCAATGGTCACTTTCGCTGGTCACTGGTCACTGGTCTCTAGTCACTGGTCACTGGTCACTGGTCGCTGGTCACTGGTCACTTGTCACTGGTCAGTGGCCACTGGTCGCTGGTCACTTGTCACAGGTCACTGGTCACTGGTCACTGGTCACAAGTCACTGGTCACTGGTCACTGGTCACTGGTCACTGGACACTGGTCACTGGTCACTGGTCACGTCTCACTGGTCAATGGTCACTATCGCTGGTCAATGGTCACTGTCGCTGGTCACTGGTCATTGGTCACTTGTCACTGGACACTGGTCACTGGTCACTGGTCACGTGTCACTGGTCAATGGTCACTATCGCTGGTCAATGGTCACTGTCGCTGGTCACTGGTCACTGGTCACTGGTCACTGGTCAATGGTCACTGGTCACTGGTCACGGGTCAATGGTCACTATCGCTGGTCAATGGTCATTGTCGCTGGTCACTGGTGATTGGTCACTTGTCACTGGTCACTGGTCACTGGTCACTGGTCACTGGTCACTGGTCAATGGTCCCTGTCGCTGGTCACTGGTCACTGGTCACTGGTCACTGGTCACTGGTCATTGGTCACTGGTATCTGGTCAATGGTCACTGTCGCTGGTCACTGGTCACTGGTCTCTGGTCACTGGTCAATGGTAACCTGTCACTGGGCAGTGGTCAATGGTCACTGGTCACTGGTCACTGGTCACTGGTCACTGGTCACAGGTCAATGGTCACTGGTCACTGGACACAGGTCACTGGTCACTGGTCACTGGTCAATGGTCACTGGTCACTGGTCAATGGTCACTGGCCACTGGTCACTGGTCACTGGTCAATGGTCACTTTCGTTGGTCAATGGTCAATGGTCCCTGTCGCTGGTCACTGGTCACTGGTCACTGGTCACTGGTCACTGGTCACTGGTCACTGGTATCTGGTCAATGGTCACTGTCGCTGGTCACTGGTCACTGGTCACTGGTCACTGGTCACTGGTCAATGGTCACTGTCGCTGGTCACTGGTCACTGGTCACTGGTCACTGGTCAATGGTCACTGGTCACTGGTCACTGGTCAATGGTCACTATCGCTGGTCAATGGTCATTGTCGCTGGTCACTAGTCATTGGTCACTTGTCACTGGTCACTGGTCACTGGTCACTGGTCACTGGTCACTGGTCACTGGTCACTGGTCACTGGTCACTGGTCACAGGTCAATGGTCACTGGTCACTGGTCACTGGTCAATGGTCACTGGTCACTTTTCCCTGGGCAGTGGTCACTTTCGCTGGTCAATGGTCACTGTCGCTGGTAAACGGTCACTGTCGCTGGTCACTGGTCACTGGTCACTGGCCACTGGTCACAGGTCACTGGTCACTGGTCACTGGTCACTGGTCACTGGTCAATGGTCACTGGCAACTGGTCACTGGTCACTGGTCAATGGTCACATTCGTTGGTCAATGGTCACTGTCGCTGGTAAACGGTCACTGTCGCTGGTCACTGGTCACTGGTCACTGGTCACTGGTCACTGGTCACTGGTCAATGGTCACTGGTCACTGGACACTGGTCACTGGTCACTGGTCCCTGGTCACTGGTCACTGGTCAATGGTAACTTGTCACTGGGCAGTGGTCAATGGTCACTGGTCACTGGGCACTGGTCACTGGTCACTGGTCACAGGTCAATGGTCACTGGTCACTGGACACAGGTCACTGGTCACTGGTCACTGGTCACTGGTCACTGGTCACTGGTCAATGGTCACTGGCCACTGGTCACTGGTCACTGGTCAATGGTCACTTTCGCTGGTCAATGGTCACTGTCGCTGGTCACTGGTCACTGGTCACTGGTCACTGTCGCTGGTCACTGGTCACTGGTCACTGGTCACTGGTCACTGGTAACTGGTCAATGGTCACTGTCGCTGGTCACTGGTCACTGGTCACTGGTCACTGGTCAATGGTAACTTGTCACTGGGCAGTGGTCAATGGTCACTGGTCACTGGTCACTGGTCACTGGTCACAGGTCAATGGTCACTGGTCACTGGTCACTGGTCAATGGTCACTGGTCACTTTTCCCTGGGCAGTGGTCACTTTCGCTGGTCAATGGTCACTGTCGCTGGTAAACGGTCACTGTCGCTGGTCACTGGTCACTGGTCACTGGCCACTGGTCACAGGTCACTGGTCACTGGTCACTGGTCACTGGTCACTCGTCACTGGTCAATGGTCACTGGCAACTGGTCACTGGTCACTGGTCAATGGTCACTTTCGTTGGTCAATGGTCACTGTCGCTGGTAAACGGTCACTGTCGCTGGTCACTGGTCACTGGTCACTGGTCACTGGTCACTGGTCACTGGTCAATGGTCACTGGTCACTGGACACTGGTCACTGGTCACTGGTCACTGGTCACTGGTCACTGGTCAATGGTAACTTGTCACTGGGCAGTGGTCAATGGTCACTGGTCACTGGGCACTGGTCACTGGTCACTGGTCACAGGTCAATGGTCACTGGTCACTGGACACAGGTCACTGGTCACTGGTCACTGGTCACTGGTCACTGGTCACTGGTCAATGGTCACTGGCCACTGGTCACTGGTCACTGGTCAATGGTCACTTTCGCTGGTCAATGGTCACTGTCGCTGGTCACTGGTCACTGGTCACTGGTCACTGTCGCTGGTCACTGGTCACTGGTCACTGGTCACTGGTAACTGGTCAATGGTCACTGTCGCTGGTCACTGGTCACTGGTCACTGGTCACTGGTCAATGGTAACTTGTCACTGGGCAGTGGTCAATGGTCACTGGTCACTGGTCACTGGTCACTGGTCACTGGTCACAGGTCAATGGTCACTGGTCACTGGACACAGGTCACTGGTCACTGGTCACTGGTCACTGGTCACTGTTCACTGGTCACTGATCACTGGTCAATGGTCACCGTCGCTGGTCACTGTTCACTGGTCACTGATCACTGGTCACTAGTCACTGGTCACTGGTCACTGGTCAATGGTCACTTTCGCTGGTCAATGGTCACTGTCGCTGGTCACTGGTCACTGGTCACTGGTCACTGTCGCTGGTCACTGGTCACTGGTCACTGGTCACTGGACACAGGTCACTGGTCACTGGTCACTGGTCACTGGTCACTGGTCACTGGTCAATGGTCACTGGCCACTGGTCACTGGTCACTGGTCAATGGTCACTTTCGCTGGTCAATGGTCACTGTCGCTGGTCACTGGTCACTGGTCACTGGTCACTGTCGCTGGTCACTGGTCACTGGTCACTGGTCACTGGTCACTGGTAACTGGTCAATGGTCACTGTCGCTGGTCACTGGTCACTGGTCACTGGTCACTGGTCAATGGTAACTTGTCACTGGGCAGTGGTCAATGGTCACTGGTCACTGGTCACTGGTCACTGGTCACAGGTCAATGGTCACTGGTCACTGGTCACTGGTCAATGGTCACTGGTCACTTTTCCCTGGGCAGTGGTCACTTTCGCTGGTCAATGGTCACTGTCGCTGGTAAACGGTCACTGTCGCTGGTCACTGGTCACTGGTCACTGGCCACTGGTCACTGATCACTGGTCACTGGTCACTGGTCACTGGTCACTGGTCACTGGTCAATGGTCACTATCGCTGGTCAATGGTCACTGTCGCTGGTCACTGGTCACTGGTCACTTGTCACTGGTCACTGCTCACTGGTCACTGGACACTGGTCACTGGTCAATGGTCCCTGTCGCTGGAAAATGGTCACTGTCGCTGGTCACTGGTCACTGGTCACAGTCGCTGGTCACTGGTCACTGGTCTCTAGTCACTGGTCACTGGTCACTGGTCGCTGGTCACTGGTCACTTGTCACTGGTCAGTGGCCACTGGTCGCTGGTCACTTGTCACAGGTCACTGGTCACTGGTCACTGGTCACAAGTCACTGGTCACTGGTCACTGGTCACTGGTCACTGGTCACTGGTCACTGGTCACTGTCGCTGATCACTGGTCACTGGACACTGGTCACTGGTCACTGGTCACAAGTCACTGGTCACTTGTCACTGGTCAGTGGCCACTCGTCGCTGGTCACTTGTCACTGGTCACTGGTCACAGGTCAATGGTCACTGGTCACTGGACACTGGTCACTGGTCACTGGTCACGTGTCACTGGTCAATGGTCACTATCGCTGGTCAATGGTCACTGTCGCTGGTCACTGGTCATTGGTCACTTGTCACTGGTCAATGGTCACTGTCGCTGGTCACTGGTCACTGGTCACTGGTCACTGGTCACTGGTCACTGGTCACTGTTCACTTTTCCCTGGGCAGTGGTCACTGGTCACTGGTCAATGGTCACTATCGCTGGTCAATGGTCACTGTCGCTGGTCACTGGTCACTGGTCACTGGTCAATGGTCACTGTCGCTGGTCACTGGTCACTGGTCACTGGTCACTGGTCACTGGTCACTGGTCAATTTTCACTGTCGCTGGTCACTGGTCACTGGTCACTGGTCACTGGTCAGAAGTCACTGGTCACTGGTCACTGGTCACTGGTCACTGGTCACTGGTCACTGGTCACTGGTCACTGGTCAATGGTCACTGTCGCTGGTCACTGGTCACTGGTCACTGATCACTGGTCACTGGTCACTGGTCACTGGTCACTGGTCACTGGTCAATGGTCACTATCGCTGGTCAATGGTCACTGTCGCTGGTCACTGGTCATTGGTCACTTGTCACTGGTCACTGGTCACTGGTCAATGGTCACTGTCGCTGGTCACTGGTCACTGGTCACTGATCACTGGTCACTGGTCACTGGTCACTGGTCGCTGGTGACTGGTCACTGGTCACTGATCACTGGTCACTGGTAACCGGTCACTGGTCACTGGTCACTGGTCAATGGTCACTATCGCTGGTCAATGGTCACTGTCGCTGGTCACTGGTCATTGGTCACTTGTCACTGGTCACTGGTCACTGGTCACTGGTCAATGGTCACTGGCCACTGGTCACTGGTCACTGTCGCTGGTCACTGGTCACTGGTCACTGATCACTGGTCACTGGTCACTGGTCACTGGTCACTGGTCAATGGTCACTATCGCTGGTCAATGGTCACTGTCGCTGGTTACTGGTCACTGGTCACTTGTCACTGGTCACTGGTCACTGGTCACTGGTCAATGGTCACTGTCGCTGGTCACTGGTCACTGGTCACTGGTCAATGGTCACTGGTCACTGGTCACTGGTCAATGGTCACTATCGCTGGTCAATGGTCACTGTCGCCGGTCACTGGTCACTGGTCACTTGTCACTGGTCACTGGTCACTGGTCAATGGTCACTGTCGCTGGTCACTGGTCACTGGTCACTGGTCACTGGTCAATGGTCACTGGTCACTGGTCACTGGTCAATGGTCACTATCGCTGGTCAATGGTCATTGTCGCTGGTCACTGGTCATTGGTCACTTGTCACTGGTCACTGGTCACTGGTCACTGGTCACTGGTCACTGGTCACAGGTCAATGGTCACTGGTCACTGGTCACTGGTCAATGGTCCCTGTCGCTGGTCACTGGTCACTGGTCACTGGTCACTGGTCACTGGTCACTGGTATCTGGTCAATGGTCACTGTCGCTGGTCACTGGTCACTGGTCACTGGTCAATGGTCAATGGTAACTTGTCACTGGGCAGTGGTCAATGGTCACTGGTCACTGGTCACTGGTCACTGGTCACAGGTCACTGGTCACTGGTCACTGGTCACTGGTCACTGGTCAATGGTCACTTTCGCTGGTCAATGGTCACTGGTCGCTGGTCACTGGACACAGGTCACTGGTCACTGGTCACTGGTCACTGGTCACTGGTCAATGGTCACTTTCGCTGGTCAATGGTCACTGTCGCTGGTAAACGGTCACTGTCGCTGGTCACTGGTCACTGGTCACTGGCCACTGGTCACAGGTCACTGGTCACTGGTCACTGGTCACTGGTCACTGGTCAATGGTCACTGGCAACTGGTCACGGGTCACTGGTCAATGGTCACTTTCGTTGGTCAATGGTCACTGTCGCTGGTAAATGGTCACTGTCGCTGGTCACTGGTCACTGGTCACTGGTCACTGGACACAGGTCACTGGTCACTGGCCACTGGTCACTGGTCACTGGTCAATGGTCACTTTCGCGGTTCAATGGTCACTGTCGCTGGTAAACGGTCACTGTCGCTGGTCACTGGTCACTGGTCACTGGACACTGGTCACTGGTCACTGGTCACTGGTCACTGGTCACAGGTCAATGGTCACTGGTCACTGGACACAGGTCACTGGTCACTGGTCACTGGTCACTGGTCACTGGTCACTGGTCAATGGTCACTGGCCACTGGTCACTGGTCACTGGTCAATGGTCACTTTCGCTGGTCAATGGTCACTGTCGCTGGTCACTGGTCACTGGTCACTTGTCACTGGTCACTGCTCACTGGTCACTGGACACTGGTCACTGGTCACTGGTCACTGGTCACTGGTCACTGGTCAATGGTAACTTGTCACTGGGCAGTGGTCAATGGTCACTGGTCACTGGGCACTGGTCACTGGTCACTGGTCACAGGTCAATGGTCACTGGTCACTGGACACAGGTCACTGGTCACTGGTCACTGGTCACTGGTCACTGGTCACTGGTCAATGGTCACTGGCCACTGGTCACTGGTCACTGGTCAATGGTCACTTTCGCTGGTCAATGGTCACTGTCGCTGGTCACTGGTCACTGGTCACTGGTCACTGTCGCCGGTCACTGGTCACTGGTCACTGGTCACTGGTAACTGGTCAATGGTCACTGTCGCTGGTCACTGGTCACTGGTCAATGGTAACTTGTCACTGGGCAGTGGTCAATGGTCACTGGTCACTGGTCACTGGTCACTGGTCACTGGTCACTGGTCACAGGTCAATGGTCACTGGCCACTGGTCACTGGTCACTGGTCAATGGTCACTTTCGTTGGTCAATGGTCAATGGTCCCTGTCGCTGGTCACTGGTCACTGGTCACTGGTCACTGGTCACTGGTCACTGGTATCTGGTCAATGGTCACTGTCGCTGGTCACTGGTCACTGGTCACTGGTCACTGGTCAATGGTCACTGTCGCTGGTCACTGGTCACTGGTCACTGGTCACTGGTCAATGGTCACTGGTCACTGGTCACTGGTCAATGGTCACTATCGCTGGTCAATGGTCATTGTCGCTGGTCACTGGTCTTTGGTCACTTGTCACTGGTCACTGGTCACTGGTCACTGGTCACTGGTCACTGGTCACTGGTCACTGGTCACTGGTCACAGGTCAATGGTCACTGGTCACTGGTCACTGGTCAATGGTCCCTGTCGCTGGTCACTGGTCACTGGTCACAAGTCACTGGTCACTTGTCACTGGTCACTGGTCACTGGTCACTGGTCACTGGTCAATGGTCACTGTCGCTGGTCAATGGTCACTGTCGCTGGTCTTTGGTCACTGGTCACTGGTCACTGGTCACAAAGCACTGGTCACAAAGCACTGGTCACTTGTCACTGGTCAGTGGCCACTGGTCGCTGGTCACTTGTCACTGGTCACTGGTCACTGGTCACTAGTCACAATTCACTGGTCACTGGTCACTTGTCACTGGTCACTGGTCACTGGTCACTGGTCACTGGTCACTGGTCAATGGTCACTGTCGCTGGTCACTGGTCACTGGTCACTGATCACTGGTCACTGGTCACTGGTCACTGGTCACTGGTCACTGGTCAATGGTCACTATCGCTGGTCAATGGTCACTGTCGCTGGTCACTGGTCACTGGTCACTTGTCACTGGTCACTGCTCACTGGTCACTGGACACTGGTCACTGGTCAATGGTCCCTGTCGCTGGAAAATGGTCACTGTCGCTGGTCACTGGTCACTGGTCACAGTCGCTGGTCACTGGTCACTGGTCTCTAGTCACTGGTCACTGGTCACTGGTCGCTGGTCACTGGTCACTGGTCAATGGTCACTGTCACTGTTCAATGGTAACTTGTCACTGTGCAGTGGTCAATGGTCACTGGTCACTGGTCACTGGTCACTGGTCACTGGTCACTGGACACAGGCACTGGTCACTGGTCACTGGTCACTGGTCAATGGTCACTGGCCACTGGTCACTGGTCACTGGTCAATGGTCACTTTCGCTGGTCACTGGTCACTGGTCTCTAGTCACTGGTCACTGGTCACTGGTCGCTGGTCACTGGTCACTTGTCACTGGTCAGTGGCCACTGGTCGCTGGTCACTTGTCACAGGTCACTGGTCACTGGTCACTGGTCACAAGTCACTGGTCACTGGTCACTGGTCACTGGTCACTGGTCACTGGTCACTGGTCACTGGTCACTGTCGCTGATCACTGGTCACTGGACACTGGTCACTGGTCACTGGTCACAAGTCACTGGTCACTTGTCACTGGTCAGTGGCCACTCGTCGCTGGTCACTTGTCACTGGTCATTGGTCACAGGTCAATGGTCACTGGTCACTGGACACTGTTCACTGGTCACTGGTCACGTGTCACTGGTCAATGGTCACTATCGCTGGTCAATGGTCACTGTCGCTGGTCACTGGTCATTGGTCACTTGTCACTGGACACTGGTCACTGGTCACTGGTCACGTGTCACTGGTCAATGGTCACTGTCGCTGGTCACTGGTCACTGGTCACTGGTCACTGGTCAATGGTCACTGGTCACTGGTCACGGGTCAATGGTCACTATCGCTGGTCAATGGTCATTGTCGCTGGTCACTGGCGATTGGTCACTTGTCACTGGTCACTGGTCACCGGTCACTGGTCACTGGTCACTGGTCAATGGTCCCTGTCGCTGGTCACTGGTCACTGGTCACTGGTCACTGGTCACTGGTCACTGGTCACAGGTCAATGGTCACTGGTCACTGGTCACTGGTCAATGGTCACTGGTCACTTTTCCCTGGGCAGTGGTCACTTTCGCTGGTCAATGGTCACTGTCGCTGGTAAACGGTCACTGTCGCTGGTCACTGGTCACTGGTCACTGGCCACTGGTCACAGGTCACTGGTCACTGGTCACTGGTCACTGGTCACTGGTCAATGGTCACTGGCAACTGGTCACTGGTCACTGGTCAATGGTCACATTCGTTGGTCAATGGTCACTGTCGCTGGTAAACGGTCACTGTCGCTGGTCACTGGTCACTGGTCACTGGTCACTGGTCACTGGTCACTGGTCAATGGTCACTGGTCACTGGACACTGGTCACTGGTCACTGGTCCCTGGTCACTGGTCACTGGTCAATGGTAACTTGTCACTGGGCAGTGGTCAATGGTCACTGGTCACTGGGCACTGGTCACTGGTCACTGGTCACAGGTCAATGGTCACTGGTCAATGGACACAGGTCACTGGTCACTGGTCACTGGTCACTGGTCACTGGTCACTGGTCAATGGTCACTGGCCACTGGTCACTGGTCACTGGTCAATGGTCACTTTCGCTGGTCAATGGTCACTGTCGCTGGTCACTGGTCACTGGTCACTGGTCACTGTCGCTGGTCACTGGTCACTGGTCACTGGTCACTGGTCACTGGTAACTGGTCAATGGTCACTGTCGCTGGTCACTGGTCACTGGTCACTGGTCACTGGTCAATGGTAACTTGTCACTGGGCAGTGGTCAATGGTCACTGGTCACTGGTCACTGGTCACTGGTCACAGGTCAATGGTCACTGGTCACTGGTCACTGGTCAATGGTCACTGGTCACTTTTCCCTGGGCAGTGGTCACTTTCGCTGGTCAATGGTCACTGTCGCTGGTAAACGGTCACTGTCGCTGGTCACTGGTCACTGGTCACTGGCCACTGGTCACAGGTAACTGGTCACTGGTCACTGGTCACTGGTCACTCGTCACTGGTCAATGGTCACTGGCAACTGGTCACTGGTCACTGGTCAATGGTCACTTTCGTTGGTCAATGGTCACTGTCGCTGGTAAACGGTCACTGTCGCTGGTCACTGGTCACTGGTCACTGGTCACTGGTCACTGGTCACTGGTCAATGGTCACTGGTCACTGGACACTGGTCACTGGTCACTGGTCACTGGTCACTGGTCACTGGTCAATGGTAACTTGTCACTGGGCAGTGGTCAATGGTCACTGGTCACTGGGCACTGGTCACTGGTCACTGGTCACAGGTCAATGGTCACTGTTCACTGGACACAGGTCACTGGTCACTGGTCACTGGTCACTGGTCACTGGTCAATGGTCACTGGCCACTGGTCACTGGTCACTGGTCAATGGTCACTTTCGCTGGTCAATGGTCACTGTCGCTGGTCACTGGTCACTGGTCACTGGTCACTGTCGCTGGTCACTGGTCACTGGTCACTGGTCACTGGTAACTGGTCAATGGTCACTGTCGCTGGTCACTGGTCACTGGTCACTGGTCACTGGTCAATGGTAACTTGTCACTGGGCAGTGGTCAATGGTCACTGGTCACTGGTCACTGGTCACTGGTCACTGGTCACAGGTCAATGGTCACTGGTCACTGGACACAGGTCACTGGTCACTGGTCACTGGTCACTGGTCACTGTTCACTGGTCACTGATCACTGGTCAATGGTCACCGTCGCTGGTCACTGTTCACTGGTCACTGATCACTGGTCACTAGTCACTGGTCACTGGTCACTGGTCAATGGTCACTTTCGCTGGTCAATGGTCACTGTCGCTGGTCACTGGTCACTGGTCACTGGTCACTGTCGCTGGTCACTGGTCACTGGTCACTGGTCACTGGTAACTGGTCAATGGTCACTGTCGCTGGTCACTGGTCACTGGTCACTGGTCACTGGTCAATGGTAACTTGTCACTGGGCAGTGGTCAATGGTCACTGGTCACTGGTCACTGGTCACTGGTCACTGGTCACAGGTCAATGGTCACTGGTCACTGGACACAGGTCACTGGTCACTGGTCACTGGTCACTGGTCACTGTTCACTGGTCACTGATCACTGGTCAATGGTCACCGTCGCTGGTCACTGTTCACTGGTCACTGGTCACTGGTCACTGGTCACTGGTCACAGGTCAATGGTCACTGGTCACTGGTCACTGGTCAATGGTCACTGTCGCTGGTCACTGGTCACTGGTCAATGGTCACTGGTCACTGGTCACGGGTCAATGGTCACTGTCGCTGGTCAATGGTCATTGTCGCTGGTCACTGGTCATTGGTCACTTGTCACTGGTCACTGGTCACTGGTCACTGGTCACTGGTCACTGGTCACAGGTCAATGGTCACTGGTCACTGGTCACTGGTCAATGGTCCCTGTCGCTGGTCACTGGTCACTGGTCACTGGTCACTGGTCATTGGTCTCTGGTATCTGGTCAATGGTCACTGTCGCTGGTCACTGGTCACTGGTCTCTGGTCACTGGTCAATGGTAACTTGTCACTGGGCAGTGGTCAATGGTCACTGGTCAATGGTCACTGGTCACTGGTCACTGGTCACAGGTCAATGGTCACTGGTCACTGGACACAGGTCACTGGTCACTGGTCACTGGTCAATGGTCACTGGTCAATGGTCAATGGTCACTGGCCACTGGTCACTGGTCACTGGTCAATGGTCACTTTCGTTGGTCAATGGTCAATGGTCCCTGTCGCTGGTCACTGGTCACTGGTCACTGGTCACTGGTCACTGGTCACTGGTCACTGGTATCTGGTCAATGGTCACTGTCGCTGGTCACTGGTCAATGGTCCCTGTCGCTGGTCACTGGTCACTGGTCACTGGTCACTGGTCATTGGTCTCTGGTATCTGGTCAATGGTCACTGTCGCTGGTCACTGGTCACTGGTCTCTGGTCACTGGTCAATGGTAACTTGTCACTGGGCAGTGGTCAATGGTCACTGGTCACTGGTCACTGGTCACTGGTCACTGGTCACAGGTCAATGGTCACTGGTCACTGGACACAGGTCACTGGTCACTGGTCACTGGTCAATGGTCACTGGTCAATGGTCAATGGTCACTGGCCACTGGTCACTGGTCACTGGTCAATGGTCACTTTCGTTGGTCAATGGTCAATGGTCCCTGTCGCTGGTCACTGGTCACTGGTCACTGGTCACTGGTCACTGGTCACTGGTCACTGGTATCTGGTCAATGGTCACTGTCGCTGGTCACTGGTCACTGGTCACTGGTCACTGGTCAATGGTCACTGTCGCTGGTCACTGGTCACTGGTCACTGGTCACTGGTCAATGGTGACTGGTCACTGGTCACTGGTCAATGGTCACTATCGCTGGTCAATGGTCATTGTCGCTGGTCACTGGTCATTGGTCACTTGTCACTGGTCACTGGTCACTGGTCACTGGTCACTGGTCACTGGTCACTGGTCACAGGTCAATGGTCACTGGTCACTGGTCACTGGTCAATGGTCCCTGTCGCTGGTCACTGGTCACTGGTCACAAGTCACTGGTCACTTGTCACTGGTCACTGGTCACTGGTCACTGGTCACTGGTCAATGGTCACTGTCGCTGGTCAATGGTCACTGTCGCTGGTCACTGGTCACTGGTCACAAAGCACTGGTCACAAAGCACTGGTCACTTGTCACTGGTCAGTGGCCACTGGTCGCTGGTCACTTGTCACTGGTCACTGGTCACTGGTCACTAGTCACAATTCACTGGTCACTGGTCACTTGTCACTGGTCACTGGTCACTGGTCACTGGTCACTGGTCACTGGTCAATGGTCACTGTCGCTGGTCACTGGTCACTGGTCACTGATCACTGGTCACTGGTCACTGGTCACTGGTCACTGGTCACTGGACACAGGTCACTGGTCACTGGTCACTGGTCACTGGTCACTGGTCACTGGTCACTGGTCAATGGTCACTGGCCACTGGTCACTGGTCACTGGTCAATGGTCACTTTCGCTGGTCAATGGTCACTGTCGCTGGTCACTGGTCACTGGTCACTGGTCACTGTCGCTGGTCACTGGTCACTGGTCACTGGTCACTGGTAACTGGTCAATGGTCACTGTCGCTGGTCACTGGTCACTGGTCACTGGTCACTGGTCAATGGTAACTTGTCACTGGGCAGTGGTCAATGGTCACTGGTCACTGGTCACTGGTCACTGGTCACTGGTCACAGGTCAATGGTCACTGGTCACTGGACACAGGTCACTGGTCACTGGTCACTGGTCACTGGTCACTGTTCACTGGTCACTGATCACTGGTCAATGGTCACCGTCGCTGGTCACTGTTCACTGGTCACTGATCACTGGTCACTAGTCACTGGTCACTGGTCACTGGTCAATGGTCACTTTCGCTGGTCAATGGTCACTGTCGCTGGTCACTGGTCACTGGTCACTGGTCACTGTCGCTGGTCACTGGTCACTGGTCACTGGTCACTGGTAACTGGTCAATGGTCACTGTCGCTGGTCACTGGTCACTGGTCACTGGTCACTGGTCAATGGTAACTTGTCACTGGGCAGTGGTCAATGGTCACTGGTCACTGGTCACTGGTCACTGGTCACTGGTCACAGGTCAATGGTCACTGGTCACTGGACACAGGTCACTGGTCACTGGTCACTGGTCACTGGTCACTGTTCACTGGTCACTGATCACTGGTCAATGGTCACCGTCGCTGGTCACTGTTCACTGGTCACTGGTCACTGGTCACTGGTCACTGGTCACAGGTCAATGGTCACTGGTCACTGGTCACTGGTCAATGGTCACTGTCGCTGGTCACTGGTCACTGGTCAATGGTCACTGGTCACTGGTCACGGGTCAATGGTCACTATCGCTGGTCAATGGTCATTGTCGCTGGTCACTGGTCATTGGTCACTTGTCACTGGTCACTGGTCACTGGTCACTGGTCACTGGTCACTGGTCACAGGTCAATGGTCACTGGTCACTGGTCACTGGTCAATGGTCCCTGTCGCTGGTCACTGGTCACTGGTCACTGGTCACTGGTCATTGGTCTCTGGTATCTGGTCAATGGTCACTGTCGCTGGTCACTGGTCACTGGTCTCTGGTCACTGGTCAATGGTAACTTGTCACTGGGCAGTGGTCAATGGTCACTGGTCACTGGTCACTGGTCACTGGTCACTGGTCACAGGTCAATGGTCACTGGTCACTGGACACAGGTCACTGGTCACTGGTCACTGGTCAATGGTCACTGGTCAATGGTCAATGGTCACTGGCCACTGGTCACTGGTCACTGGTCAATGGTCACTTTCGTTGGTCAATGGTCAATGGTCCCTGTCGCTGGTCACTGGTCACTGGTCACTGGTCACTGGTCACTGGTCACTGGTCACTGGTATCTGGTCAATGGTCACTGTCGCTGGTCACTGGTCAATGGTCCCTGTCGCTGGTCACTGGTCACTGGTCACTGGTCACTGGTCATTGGTCTCTGGTATCTGGTCAATGGTCACTGTCGCTGGTCACTGGTCACTGGTCTCTGGTCACTGGTCAATGGTAACTTGTCACTGGGCAGTGGTCAATGGTCACTGGTCACTGGTCACTGGTCACTGGTCACTGGTCACAGGTCAATGGTCACTGGTCACTGGACACAGGTCACTGGTCACTGGTCACTGGTCAATGGTCACTGGTCAATGGTCAATGGTCACTGGCCACTGGTCACTGGTCACTGGTCAATGGTCACTTTCGTTGGTCAATGGTCAATGGTCCCTGTCGCTGGTCACTGGTCACTGGTCACTGGTCACTGGTCACTGGTCACTGGTCACTGGTATCTGGTCAATGGTCACTGTCGCTGGTCACTGGTCACTGGTCACTGGTCACTGGTCAATGGTCACTGTCGCTGGTCACTGGTCACTGGTCACTGGTCACTGGTCAATGGTGACTGGTCACTGGTCACTGGTCAATGGTCACTATCGCTGGTCAATGGTCATTGTCGCTGGTCACTGGTCATTGGTCACTTGTCACTGGTCACTGGTCACTGGTCACTGGTCACTGGTCACTGGTCACTGGTCACAGGTCAATGGTCACTGGTCACTGGTCACTGGTCAATGGTCCCTGTCGCTGGTCACTGGTCACTGGTCACAAGTCACTGGTCACTTGTCACTGGTCACTGGTCACTGGTCACTGGTCACTGGTCAATGGTCACTGTCGCTGGTCAATGGTCACTGTCGCTGGTCACTGGTCACTGGTCACTGGTCACTGGTCACAAAGCACTGGTCACAAAGCACTGGTCACTTGTCACTGGTCAGTGGCCACTGGTCGCTGGTCACTTGTCACTGGTCACTGGTCACTGGTCACTAGTCACAATTCACTGGTCACTGGTCACTTGTCACTGGTCACTGGTCACTGGTCACTGGTCACTGGTCACTGGTCAATGGTCACTGTCGCTGGTCACTGGTCACTGGTCACTGATCACTGGTCACTGGTCACTGGTCACTGGTCACTGGTCACTGGTCAATGGTCACTATCGCTGGTCAATGGTCACTGTCGCTGGTCACTGGTCACTGGTCACTTGTCACTGGTCACTGCTCACTGGTCACTGGACACTGGTCACTGGTCAATGGTCCCTGTCGCTGGAAAATGGTCTCTGTCGCTGGTCACTGGTCACTGGTCACAGTCGCTGGTCACTGGTCACTGGTCTCTAGTCACTGGTCACTGGTCACTGGTCGCTGGTCACTGGTCACTTGTCACTGGTCAGTGGCCACTGGTCGCTGGTCACTTGTCACAGGTCACTGGTCACTGGTCACTGGTCACAAGTCACTGGTCACTGGTCACTGGTCACTGGTCACTGGTCACTGGTCACTGGTCACTGTCGCTGATCACTGGTCACTGGACACTGGTCACTGGTCACTGGTCACAAGTCACTGGTCACTTGTCACTGGTCAGTGGCCACTCGTCGCTGGTCACTTGTCACTGGTCACTGGTCACAGGTCAATGGTCACTGGTCACTGGACACTGGTCACTGGTCACTGGTCACGTGTCACTGGTCAATGGTCACTATCGCTGGTCAATGGTCACTGTCGCTGGTCACTGGTCATTGGTCACTTGTCACTGGTCACTGGTCACTGGTCAATGGTCACTGTCGCTGGTCACTGGTCACTGGTCACTGGTCACTGGTCACTGGTCACTTGTCACTGGTCACTGGTCACTGGTCACTGGTCAATGGTCACTGGCCACTGGTCACTGGTCACTGTCGCTGGTCACTGGTCACTGGTCACTGATCACTGGTCACTGGTCACTGGTCACTGGTCACTGGTCAATGGTCACTATCGCTGGTCAATGGTCACTGTCGCTGGTTACTGGTCACTGGTCACTTGTCACTGGTCACTGGTCACTGGTCACTGGTCAATGGTCACTGTCGCTGGTCACTGGTCACTGGTCACTGGTCAATGGTCACTGGTCACTGGTCACTGGTCAATGGTCACTATCGCTGGTCAATGGTCACTGTCGCCGGTCACTGGTCACTGGTCACTTGTCACTGGTCACTGGTCACTGGTCAATGGTCACTGTCGCTGGTCACTGGTCACTGGTCACTGGTCACTGGTCACAGGTCAATGGTCACTGGTCACTGGACACAGGTCACTGGTCACTGGTCACTGGTCAATGGTCACTGGTCAATGGTCAATGGTCACTGGCCACTGGTCACTGGTCACTGGTCAATGGTCACTTTCGTTGGTCAATGGTCAATGGTCCCTGTCGCTGGTCACTGGTCACTGGTCACTGGTCACTGGTCACTGGTCACTGGTCACTGGTATCTGGTCAATGGTCACTGTCGCTGGTCACTGGTCACTGGTCACTGGTCACTGGTCAATGGTCACTGTCGCTGGTCACTGGTCACTGGTCACTGGTCACTGGTCAATGGTGACTGGTCACTGGTCACTGGTCAATGGTCACTATCGCTGGTCAATGGTCATTGTCGCTGGTCACTGGTCATTGGTCACTTGTCACTGGTCACTGGTCACTGGTCACTGGTCACTGGTCACTGGTCACTGGTCACAGGTCAATGGTCACTGGTCACTGGTCACTGGTCAATGGTCCCTGTCGCTGGTCACTGGTCACTGGTCACAAGTCACTGGTCACTTGTCACTGGTCACTGGTCACTGGTCACTGGTCACTGGTCAATGGTCACTGTCGCTGGTCAATGGTCACTGTCGCTGGTCACTGGTCACTGGTCACTGGTCACTGGTCACAAAGCACTGGTCACAAAGCACTGGTCACTTGTCACTGGTCAGTGGCCACTGGTCGCTGGTCACTTGTCACTGGTCACTGGTCACTGGTCACTAGTCACAATTCACTGGTCACTGGTCACTTGTCACTGGTCACTGGTCACTGGTCACTGGTCACTGGTCACTGGTCAATGGTCACTGTCGCTGGTCACTGGTCACTGGTCACTGATCACTGGTCACTGGTCACTGGTCACTGGTCACTGGTCACTGGTCAATGGTCACTATCGCTGGTCAATGGTCACTGTCGCTGGTCACTGGTCACTGGTCACTTGTCACTGGTCACTGCTCACTGGTCACTGGACACTGGTCACTGGTCAATGGTCCCTGTCGCTGGAAAATGGTCACTGTCGCTGGTCACTGGTCACTGGTCACAGTCGCTGGTCACTGGTCTCTGGTCTCTAGTCACTGGTCACTGGTCACTGGTCGCTGGTCACTGGTCACTGTCGCTGATCACTGGTCACTGGACACTGGTCACTGGTCACTGGTCACAAGTCACTGGTCACTTGTCACTGGTCAGTGGCCACTCGTCGCTGGTCACTTGTCACTGGTCACTGGTCACAGGTCAATGGTCACTGGTCACTGGACACTGGTCACTGGTCAGTGGCCACTGGTCGCTGGTCACTTGTCACAGGTCACTGGTCACTGGTCACTGGTCACAAGTCACTGGTCACTGGTCACTGGTCACTGGTCACTGGTCACTGGTCACTGGTCACTGTCGCTGATCACTGGTCACTGGACACTGGTCACTGGTCACTGGTCACAAGTCACTGGTCACTTGTCACTGGTCAGTGGCCACTCGTCGCTGGTCACTTGTCACTGGTCACTGGTCACAGGTCAATGGTCACTGGTCACTGGACACTGGTCACTGGTCACTGGTCACGTGTCACTGGTCAATGGTCACTATCGCTGGTCAATGGTCACTGTCGCTGGTCACTGGTCATTGGTCACTTGTCACTGGTCACTGGTCACTGGTCAATGGTCACTGTCGCTGGTCACTGGTCACTGGTCACTGGTCACTGGTCACTGGTCACTGGTCACTGTTCACTTTTCCCTGGGCAGTGGTCACTGGTCACTGGTCAATGGTCACTATCGCTGGTCAATGGTCACTGTCGCTGGTCACTGGTCACTGGTCACTGGTCAATGGTCACTGTCGCTGGTCACTGGTCACTGGTCACTGGTCACTGGTCACTGGTCACTGGTCAATTTTCACTGTCGCTGGTCACTGGTCACTGGTCACTGGTCACTGGTCAGAAGTCACTGGTCACTGGTCACTGGTCACTGGTCACTGGTCACTGGTCACTGGTCACTGGTCACTGGTCAATGGTCACTGTCGCTGGTCACTGGTCACTGGTCACTGGTCACTGGTCACTGGTCAATGGTCACTATCGCTGGTCAATGGTCACTGTCGCTGGTCACTGGTCATTGGTCACTTGTCACTGGTCACTGGTCACTGGTCACTGGTCACTGGTCACTGGTCACAGGTCAATGGTCACTGGTCACTGGTCACTGGTCAATGGTCCCTGTCGCTGGTCACTGGTCACTGGTCACTGGTCACTGGTCACTGGTCACTGGTATCTGGTCAATGGTCACTGTCGCTGGTCACTGGTCACTGGTCACTGGTCAATGGTCAATGGTAACTTGTCACTGGGCAGTGGTCAATGGTCACTGGTCACTGGTCACTGGTCACTGGTCACAGGTCACTGGTCACTGGTCACTGGTCACTGGTCACTGGTCAATGGTCACTTTCGCTGGTCAATGGTCACTGGTCACTGGTCACTGGACACAGGTCACTGGTCACTGGTCACTGGTCACTGGTCACTGGTCAATGGTCACTTTCGCTGGTCAATGGTCACTGTCGCTGGTAAACGGTCACTGTCGCTGGTCACTGGTCAATGGTAACTTGTCACTGGGCAGTGGTCAATGGTCACTGGTCACTGGTCACTGGTCACTGGTCACAGGTCAATGGTCACTGGTCACTGGTCACTGGTCAATGGTCACTGGTCACTTTTCCCTGGGCAGTGGTCACTTTCGCTGGTCAATGGTCACTGTCGCTGGTAAACGGTCACTGTCGCTGGTCACTGGTCACTGGTCACTGGCCACTGGTCACAGGTCACTGGTCACTGGTCACTGGTCACTGGTCACTCGTCACTGGTCAATGGTCACTGGCAACTGGTCACTGGTCACTGGTCAATGGTCACTTTCGTTGGTCAATGGTCACTGTCGCTGGTAAACGGTCACTGTCGCTGGTCACTGGTCACTGGTCACTGGTCACTGGTCACTGGTCACTGGTCAATGGTCACTGGTCACTGGACACTGGTCACTGGTCACTGGTCACTGGTCACTGGTCACTGGTCAATGGTAACTTGTCACTGGGCAGTGGTCAATGGTCACTGGTCACTGGGCACTGGTCACTGGTCACTGGTCACAGGTCAATGGTCACTGGTCACTGGACACAGGTCACTGGTCACTGGTCACTGGTCACTGGTCACTGGTCACTGGTCAATGGTCACTGGCCACTGGTCACTGGTCACTGGTCAATGGTCACTTTCGCTGGTCAATGGTCACTGTCGCTGGTCACTGGTCACTGGTCACTGGTCACTGTCGCTGGTCACTGGTCACTGGTCACTGGTCACTGGTAACTGGTCAATGGTCACTGTCGCTGGTCACTGGTCACTGGTCACTGGTCACTGGTCAA
This sequence comes from Andrena bucephala, assembly GCA_947577245.1. Lineage (NCBI taxonomy): Eukaryota > Metazoa > Arthropoda > Insecta > Hymenoptera > Andrenidae > Andrena > Andrena bucephala. The sequence continues at coordinate 63,679,916 of OX387716.1, forward strand.
TGGTAACTTGTCACTGGGCAGTGGTCAATGGTCACTGGTCACTGGTCACTGGTCACTGGTCACTGGTCACAGGTCAATGGTCACTGGTCACTGGACACAGGTCACTGGTCACTGGTCACTGGTCACTGGTCACTGTTCACTGGTCACTGATCACTGGTCAATGGTCACCGTCGCTGGTCACTGTTCACTGGTCACTGATCACTGGTCACTAGTCACTGGTCACTGGTCACTGGTCAATGGTCACTTTCGCTGGTCAATGGTCACTGTCGCTGGTCACTGGTCACTGGTCACTGGTCACTGTCGCTGGTCACTGGTCACTGGTCACTGGTCACTGGTAACTGGTCAATGGTCACTGTCGCTGGTCACTGGTCACTGGTCACTGGTCACTGGTCAATGGTAACTTGTCACTGGGCAGTGGTCAATGGTCACTGGTCACTGGTCACTGGTCACAGGTCAATGGTCACTGGTCACTGGACACAGGTCACTGGTCACTGGTCACTGGTCACTGTTCACTGGTCACTGATCACTGGTCAATGGTCACCGTCGCTGGTCACTGTTCACTGATCACTGGTCACTGGTCACTGGTCACTGGTCACAGGCCAATGGTCACTGGTCACTGGTCACTGGTCAATGGTCACTGTCGCTGGTCACTGGTCACTGGTCAATGGTCACTGGTCACTGGTCACGGGTCAATGGTCACTATCGCTGGTCAATGGTCATTGTCGCTGGTCACTGGTCATTGGTCACTTGTCACTGGTCACTGGTCACTGGTCACTGGTCACTGGTCACTGGTCACAGGTCAATGGTCACTGGTCACTGGTCACTGGTCAATGGTCCCTGTCGCTGGTCACTGGTCACTGGTCACTGGTCACTGGTCATTGGTCTCTGGTATCTGGTCAATGGTCACTGTCGCTGGTCACTGGTCACTGGTCTCTGGTCACTGGTCAATGGTAACTTGTCACTGGGCAGTGGTCAATGGTCACTGGTCACTGGTCACTGGTCACTGGTCACTGGTCACAGGTCAATGGTCACTGGTCACTGGACACAGGTCACTGGTCACTGGTCACTGGTCAATGGTCACTGGTCAATGGTCAATGGTCACTGGCCACTGGTCACTGGTCACTGGTCAATGGTCACTTTCGTTGGTCAATGGTCAATGGTCCCTGTCGCTGGTCACTGGTCACTGGTCACTGGTCACTGGTCACTGGTCACTGGTCACTGGTATCTGGTCAATGGTCACTGTCGCTGGTCACTGGTCACTGGTCACTGGTCACTGGTCAATGGTCACTGTCGCTGGTCACTGGTCACTGGTCACTGGTCACTGGTCAATGGTGACTGGTCACTGGTCACTGGTCAATGGTCACTATCGCTGGTCAATGGTCATTGTCGCTGGTCACTGGTCATTGGTCACTTGTCACTGGTCACTGGTCACTGGTCACTGGTCACTGGTCACTGGTCACTGGTCACTGGTCACTGGTCACAGGTCAATGGTCACTGGTCACTGGTCACTGGTCAATGGTCCCTGTCGCTGGTCACTGGTCACTGGTCACAAGTCACTTGTCACTTGTCACTGGTCACTGGTCACTGGTCACTGGTCACTGGTCAATGGTCACTGTCGCTGGTCAATGGTCACTGTCGCTGGTCACTGGTCACTGGTCACTGGTCACTGGTCACAAAGCACTGGTCACAAAGCACTGGTCACTTGTCACTGGTCAGTGGCCACTGGTCGCTGGTCACTTGTCACTGGTCACTGGTCACTGGTCACTAGTCACAATTCACTGGTCACTGGTCACTTGTCACTGGTCACTGGTCACTGGTCACTGGTCACTGGTCACTGGTCAATGGTCACTGTCGCTGGTCACTGGTCACTGATCACTGGTCACTGGTCACTGGTCACTGGTCACTGGTCACTGGTCAATGGTCACTATCGCTGGTCAATGGTCACTGTCGCTGGTCACTGGTCACTGGTCACTTGTCACTGGTCACTGCTCACTGGTCACTGGACACTGGTCACTGGTCAATGGTCCCTGTCGCTGGAAAATGGTCACTGTCGCTGGTCACTGGTCACTGGTCACAGTCGCTGGTCACTGGTCACTGGTCTCTAGTCACTGGTCACTGGTCACTGGTCGCTGGTCACTGGTCACTTGTCACTGGTCAGTGGCCACTGGTCGCTGGTCACTTGTCACAGGTCACTGGTCACTGGTCACTGGTCACAAGTCACTGGTCACTGGTCACTGGTCACTGGTCACTGGTCACTGGTCACTGGTCACTGGTCACTGTCGCTGATCACTGGTCACTGGACACTGGTCACTGGTCACTGGTCACAAGTCACTGGTCACTTGTCACTGGTCAGTGGCCACTCGTCGCTGGTCACTTGTCACTGGTCACTGGTCACAGGTCAATGGTCACTGGTCACTGGACACTGGTCACTGGTCACTGGTCACGTGTCACTGGTCAATGGTCACTATCGCTGGTCAATGGTCACTGTCGCTGGTCACTGGTCATTGGTCACTTGTCACTGGTCACTAGTCACTGGTCACTGGTCACTGGTCGCTGGTCACTGGTCACTTGTCACTGGTCAGTGGCCACTGGTCGCTGGTCACTTGTCACAGGTCACTGGTCACTGGTCACTGGTCACAAGTCACAGGTCACTGGTCACTGGTCACTGGTCACTGGTCACTGGTCACTGGTCACTGGTCACTGTCGCTGATCACTGGTCACTGGACACTGGTCACTGGTCACTGGTCACAAGTCACTGGTCACTTGTCACTGGTCAGTGGCCACTCGTCGCTGGTCACTTGTCACTGGTCACTGGTCACAGGTCAATGGTCACTGGTCACTGGACACTGGTCACTGGTCACTGGTCACGTGTCACTGGTCAATGGTCACTATCGCTGGTCAATGGTCACTGTCGCTGGTCACTGGTCATTGGTCACTTGTCACTGGTCACTGGTCACTGGTCAATGGTCACTGTCGCTGGTCACTGGTCACTGGTCACTGGTCACTGGTCACTGGTCACTGGTCACTGTTCACTTTTCCCTGGGCAGTGGTCACTGGTCACTGGTCAATGGTCACTATCGCTGGTCAATGGTCACTGTCGCTGGTCACTGGTCACTGGTCACTGGTCAATGGTCACTGTCGCTGGTCACTGGTCACTGGTCACTGGTCACTGGTCACTGGTCACTGGTCAATTTTCACTGTCGCTGGTCACTGGTCACTGGTCACTGGTCACTGGTCAGAAGTCACTGGTCACTGGTCACTGGTCACTGGTCACTGGTCACTGGTCACTGGTCACTGGTCACTGGTCAATGGTCACTGTCGCTGGTCACTGGTCACTGGTCACTGATCACTGGTCACTGGTCACTGGTCACTGGTCACTGGTCACTGGTCAATGGTCACTATCGCTGGTCAATGGTCACTGTCGCTGGTCACTGGTCATTGGTCACTTGTCACTGGTCACTGGTCACTGGTCAATGGTCACTGTCGCTGGTCACTGGTCACTGGTCACTGATCACTGGTCACTGGTCACTGGTCACTGGTCGCTGGTGACTGGTCACTGGTCACTGATCACTGGTCACTGGTAACCGGTCACTGGTCACTGGTCACTGGTCAATGGTCACTATCGCTGGTCAATGGTCACTGTCGCTGGTCACTGGTCATTGGTCACTTGTCACTGGTCACTGGTCACTGGTCACTGGTCAATGGTCACTGGCCACTGGTCACTGGTCACTGTCGCTGGTCACTGGTCACTGGTCACTGATCACTGGTCACTGGTCACTGGTCACTGGTCACTGGTCAATGGTCACTATCGCTGGTCAATGGTCACTGTCGCTGGTTACTGGTCACTGGTCACTTGTCACTGGTCACTGGTCACTGGTCACTGGTCAATGGTCACTGTCGCTGGTCACTGGTCACTGGTCACTGGTCAATGGTCACTGGTCACTGGTCACTGGTCAATGGTCACTATCGCTGGTCAATGGTCACTGTCGCCGGTCACTGGTCACTGGTCACTTGTCACTGGTCACTGGTCACTGGTCAATGGTCACTGTCGCTGGTCACTGGTCACTGGTCACTGGTCACTGGTCAATGGTCACTGGTCACTGGTCACTGGTCAATGGTCACTATCGCTGGTCAATGGTCATTGTCGCTGGTCACTGGTCATTGGTCACTTGTCACTGGTCACTGGTCACTGGTCACTGGTCACTGGTCACTGGTCACAGGTCAATGGTCACTGGTCACTGGTAACTGGTCAATGGTCCCTGTCGCTGGTCACTGGTCACTGGTCACTGGTCACTGGTCACTGGTCACTGGTATCTGGTCAATGGTCACTGTCGCTGGTCACTGGTCACTGGTCACTGGTCAATGGTCAATGGTAACTTGTCACTGGGCAGTGGTCAATGGTCACTGGTCACTGGTCACTGGTCACTGGTCACAGGTCACTGGTCACTGGTCACTGGTCACTGGTCACTGGTCAATGGTCACTTTCGCTGGTCAATGGTCACTGGTCACTGGTCACTGGACACAGGTCACTGGTCACTGGTCACTGGTCACTGGTCACTGGTCAATGGTCACTTTCGCTGGTCAATGGTCACTGTCGCTGGTAAACGGTCACTGTCGCTGGTCACTGGTCACTGGTCACTGGCCACTGGTCACAGGTCACTGGTCACTGGTCACTGGTCACTGGTCACTGGTCAATGGTCCCTGTCGCTGGTCACTGGTCACTGGTCACTGGTCACTGGTCACTGGTCACTGGTATCTGGTCAATGGTCACTGTCGCTGGTCACTGGTCACTGGTCACTGGTCAATGGTCAATGGTAACTTGTCACTGGGCAGTGGTCAATGGTCACTGGTCACTGGTCACTGGTCACTGGTCACAGGTCACTGGTCACTGGTCACTGGTCACTGGTCACTGGTCAATGGTCACTTTCGCTGGTCAATGGTCACTGGTCACTGGTCACTGGACACAGGTCACTGGTCACTGGTCACTGGTCACTGGTCACTGGTCAATGGTCACTTTCGCTGGTCAATGGTCACTGTCGCTGGTAAACGGTCACTGTCGCTGGTCACTGGTCACTGGTCACTGGCCACTGGTCACAGGTCACTGGTCACTGGTCACTGGTCACTGGTCACTGGTCAATGGTCACTGGCAACTGGTCACGGGTCACTGGTCAATGGTCACTTTCGTTGGTCAATGGTCACTGTCGCTGGTAAATGGTCACTGTCGCTGGTCACTGGTCACTGGTCACTGGTCACTGGACACAGGTCACTGGTCACTGGCCACTGGTCACTGGTCACTGGTCAATGGTCACTTTCGCGGTTCAATGGTCACTGTCGCTGGTAAACGGTCACTGTCGCTGGTCACTGGTCACTGGTCACTGGACACTGGTCACTGGTCACTGGTCACTGGTCACTGGTCACAGGTCAATGGTCACTGGTCACTGGACACAGGTCACTGGTCACTGGTCACTGGTCACTGGTCACTGGTCACTGGTCAATGGTCACTGGCCACTGGTCACTGGTCACTGGTCAATGGTCACTTTCGCTGGTCAATGGTCCCTGTCGCTGGTCACTGGTCACTGGTCACAAGTCACTGGTCACTTGTCACTGGTCACTGGTCACTGGTCACTGGTCACTGGTCAATGGTCACTGTCGCTGGTCAATGGTCACTGTCGCTGGTCACTGGTCACTGGTCACTGGTCACTGGTCACTGGTCACTGGTCACAGGTCAATGGTCACTGGTCACTGGTCACTGGTCAATGGTCCCTGTCGCTGGTCACTGGTCACTGGTCACTGGTCACTGGTCATTGGTCACTGGTATCTGGTCAATGGTCACTGTCGCTGGTCACTGGTCACTGGTCTCTGGTCACTGGTCAATGGTAACTTGTCACTGGGCAGTGGTCAATGGTCACTGGTCACTGGTCACTGGTCACTGGTCACTGGTCACAGGTCAATGGTCACTGGTCACTGGTCACAGGTCACTGGTCACTGGTCACTGGTCAATGGTCACTGGTCACTGGTCAATGGTCACTGGCCACTGGTCACTGGTCACTGGTCAATGGTCACTTTCGTTGGTCAATGGTCAATGGTCCCTGTCGCTGGTCACTGGTCACTGGTCACTGGTCACTGGTCACTGGTCACTGGTATCTGGTCAATGGTCACTGTCGCTGGTCACTGGTCACTGGTCACTGGTCACTGGTCACTGGTCACTGGTCACTGGACACAGGTCACTGGTCACTGGTCACTGGTCACTGGTCACTGTTCACTGGTCACTGATCACTGGCCAATGGTCACCGTCGCTGGTCACTGTTCACTGGTCACTGATCACTGGTCACTAGTCACTGGTCACTGGTCACTGGTCAATGGTCACTTTCGCTGGTCAATGGTCACTGTCGCTGGTCACTGGTCACTGGTCACTGGTCACTGCCGCTGGTCACTGGTCACTGGTCACTGGTCACTGGTAACTGGTCAATGGTCATTGTCGCTGGTCACTGGTCACTGGTCACTGGTCACTGGTCAATGGTAACTTGTCACTGGGCAGTGGTCAATGGTCACTGGTCACTGGTCACTGGTCACAGGTCACTGGTCACAGGTCAATGGTCACTGGTCACTGGACACAGGTCACTGGTCACTGGTCACTGGTCACTGGTCACTGTTCACTGGTCACTGATCACTGGTCAATGGTCACCGTCGCTGGTCACTGTTCACTGGTCACTGGTCACTGGTCACTGGTCACTGGTCACAGGTCAATGGTCACTGGTCACTGGTCACTGGTCAATGGTCACTGTCGCTGGTCACTGGTCACTGGTCAATGGTCACTGGTCACTGGTCACGGGTCAATGGTCACTATCGCTGGTCAATGGTCATTGTCGCTGGTCACTGGTCATTGGTCACTTGTCACTGGTCACTGGTCACTGGTCACTGGTCACTGGTCACTGGTCACAGGTCAATGGTCACTGGTCACTGGTCACTGGTCAATGGTCCCTGTCGCTGGTCACTGGTCACTGGTCACTGGTCACTGGTCATTGGTCACTGGTATCTGGTCAATGGTCACTGGTCTCTGGTCACTGGTCAATGGTAACTTGTCACTGGGCAGTGGTCAATGGTCACTGGTCACTGGTCACTGGTCACTGGTCACTGGTCACAGGTCAATGGTCACTGGTCACTGGACACAGGTCACTGGTCACTGGTCACTGGTCAATGGTCACTGGTCACTGGTCATTGGTCATTGGCCACTGGTCACTGGTCACTGGTCAATGGTCACTTTCGTTGGTCAATGGTCAATGGTCCCTGTCGCTGGTCACTGGTCACTGGTCACTGGTCACTGGTCACTGGTCACTGGTCACTGGTATCTGGTCAATGGTCACTGTCGCTGGTCACTGGTCACTGGTCACTGGTCACTGGTCAATGGTCACTGTCGCTGGTCACTGGTCACTGGTCACTGGTCACTGGTCAATGGTGACTGGTCACTGGTCACTGGTCAATGGTCACTATCGCTGGTCAATGGTCATTGTCGCTGGTCACTGGTCATTGGTCACTTGTCACTGGTCACTAATCACTGGTCACTGGTCACTGGTCACTGGTCACTGGTCACTGGTCACTGGTCACAGGTCAATGGTCACTGGTCACTGGTCACTGGTCAATGGTCCCTGTCGCTGGTCACTGGTCACTGGTCACAAGTCACTGGTCACTTGTCACTGGTCACTGGTCACTGGTCACTGGTCACTGGTCAATGGTCACTGTCGCTGGTCAATGGTCACTGTCGCTGGTCACTGGTCACTGGTCACTGGTCACTGGTCACAAAGCACTGGTCACAAAGCACTGGTCACTTGTCACTGGTCAGTGGCCACTGGTCGCTGGTCACTTGTCACTGGTCACTGGTCACTGGTCACTAGTCACAATTCACTGGTCACTGGTCACTTGTCACTGGTCACTGGTCACTGGTCACTGGTCACTGGTCACTGGTCAATGGTCACTGTCGCTGGTCACTGGTCACTGGTCACTGATCACTGGTCACTGGTCACTGGTCACTGGTCACTGGTCACTGGTCAATGGTCACTATCGCTGGTCAATGGTCACTGTCGCTGGTCACTGGTCACTGGTCACTTGTCACTGGTCACTGCTCACTGGTCACTGGACACTGGTCACTGGTCAATGGTCCCTGTCGCTGGAAAATGGTCACTGTCGCTGGTCACTGGTCACTGGTCACAGTCGCTGGTCACTGGTCACTGGTCTCTAGTCACTGGTCACTGGTCACTGGTCGCTGGTCACTGGTCACTTGTCACTGGTCAGTGGCCACTGGTCGCTGGTCACTTGTCACAGGTCACTGGTCACTGGTCACTGGTCACAAGTCACTGGTCACTGGTCACTGGTCACTGGTCACTGGTCACTGGTCACTGGTCACTGGTCACTGTCGCTGATCACTGGTCACTGGACACTGGTCACTGGTCACTGGTCACAAGTCACTGGTCACTTGTCACTGGTCAGTGGCCACTCGTCGCTGGTCACTTGTCACTGGTCACTGGTCACAGGTCAATGGTCACTGGTCACTGGACACTGGTCACTGGTCACTGGTCACGTGTCACTGGTCAATGGTCACTATCGCTGGTCAATGGTCACTGTCGCTGGTCACTGGTCATTGGTCACTTGTCACTGGTCACTGGTCACTGGTCAATGGTCACTGTCGCTGGTCACTGGTCACTGGTCACTGGTCACTGGTCACTGGTCACTGGTCACTGGTCACTTTTCCCTGGGCAGTGGTCACTGGTCACTGGTCAATGGTCACTATCGCTGGTCAATGGTCACTGTCGCTGGTCACTGGTCACTGGTCACTGGTCAATGGTCACTGTCGCTGGTCACTGGTCACTGGTCACTGGTCACTGGTCACTGGTCACTGGTCAATTGTCACTGTCGCTGGTCACTGGTCACTGGTCACTGGTCACTGGTCAGAAGTCACTGGTCACTGGTCACTGGTCACTGGTCACTGGTCACTGGTCACTGGTGACTGGTCACTGGTCAATGGTCACTGTCGCTGGTCACTGGTCACTGGTCACTGATCACTGGTCACTGGTCACTGGTCACTGGTCACTGGTCACTGGTCAATGGTCACTATCGCTGGTCAATGGTCACTGTCGCTGGTCACTGGTCATTGGTCACTTGTCACTGGTCACTGGTCACTGGTCAATGGTCACTGTCGCTGGTCACTGGTCACTGGTCACTGATCACTGGTCACTGGTCACTGGTCACTGGTCGCTGGTGACTGGTCACTGGTCACTGATCACTGGTCACTGGTAACCGGTCACTGGTCACTGGTCACTGGTCAATGGTCACTATCGCTGGTCAATGGTCACTGTCGCTGGTCACTGGTCATTGGTCACTTGTCACTGGTCACTGGTCACTGGTCACTGGTCAATGGTCACTGGCCACTGGTCACTGGTCACTGTCGCTGGTCACTGGTCACTGGTCACTGATCACTGGTCACTGGTCACTGGTCACTGGTCACTGGTCAATGGTCACTATCGCTGGTCAATGGTCACTGTCGCTGGTTACTGGTCACTGGTCACTTGTCACTGGTCACTGGTCACTGGTCACTGGTCAATGGTCACTGTCGCTGGTCACTGGTCACTGGTCACTGGTCAATGGTCACTGGTCACTGGTCACTGGTCAATGGTCACTATCGCTGGTCAATGGTCACTGTCGCCGGTCACTGGTCACTGGTCACTTGTCACTGGTCACTGGTCACTGGTCAATGGTCACTGTCGCTGGTCACTGGTCACTGGTCAATGGTCACTGGTCAATGGTCACTGGTCACTGGTCACTGGTCAATGGTCACTATCGCTGGTCAATGGTCATTGTCGCTGGTCACTGGTCATTGGTCACTTGTCACTGGTCACTGGTCACTGGTCACTGGTCACTGGTCACTGGTCACAGGTCAATGGTCACTGGTCACTGGTCACTGGTCAATGGTCCCTGTCGCTGGTCACTGGTCACTGGTCACTGGTATCTGGTCAATGGTCACTGTCGCTGGTCACTGGTCACTGGTCACTGGTCAATGGTCAATGGTAACTTGTCACTGGGCAGTGGTCAATGGTCACTGGTCACTGGTCGCTGGTCACTGGTCACTGGTCACTGGCCACTGGTCACAGGTCACTGGTCACTGGTCACTGGTCACTGGTCACTGGTCACTGGTCAATGGTCACTGGCAACTGGTCACGGGTCACTGGTCAATGGTCACTTTCGTTGGTCAATGGTCACTGTCGCTGGTAAATGGTCACTGTCGCTGGTCACTGGTCACTGGTCACTGGTCACTGGACACAGGTCACTGGTCACTGGCCACTGGTCACTGGTCACTGGTCAATGGTCACTTTTGCGGTTCAATGGTCACTGTCGCTGGTAAACGGTCACTGTCGCTGGTCACTGGTCACTGGTCACTGGACACTGGTCACTGGTCACTGGTCACTGGTCACTGGTCACAGGTCAATGGTCACTGGTCACTGGACACAGGTCACTGGTCACTGGTCACTGGTCACTGGTCACTGGTCACTGGTCAATGGTCACTGGCCACTGGTCACTGGTCACTGGTCACTGGTCACTTTCGCTGGTCAATGGTCACTGTCGCTGGTCACTGGTCACTGGTCACTTGTCACTGGTCACTGCTCACTGGTCACTGGACACTGGTCACTGGTCACTGGTCACTGGTCACTGGTCACTGGTCAATGGTAACTTGTCACTGGGCAGTGGTCAATGGTCACTGGTCACTGGGCACTGGTCACTGGTCACTGGTCACAGGTCAATGGTCACTGGTCAATGGTCACTGTCGCTGGTCACTGGTCATTGGTCACTTGTCACTGGTCACTGGTCACTGGTCAATGGTCACTGTCGCTGGTCACTGGTCACTGGTCACTGATCACTGGTCACTGGTCACTGGTCACTGGTCGCTGGTGACTGGTCACTGGTCACTGATCACTGGTCACTGGTAACCGGTCACTGGTCACTGGTCACTGGTCAATGGTCACTATCGCTGGTCAATGGTCACTGTCGCTGGTCACTGGTCATTGGTCACTTGTCACTGGTCACTGGTCACTGGTCACTGGTCAATGGTCACTGGCCACTGGTCACTGGTCACTGTCGCTGGTCACTGGTCACTGGTCACTGATCACTGGTCACTGGTCACTGGTCAATGGTCACTATCGCTGGTCAATGGTCACTGTCGCCGGTCACTGGTCACTGGTCACTTGTCACTGGTCACTGGTCACTGGTCAATGGTCACTGTCGCTGGTCACTGGTCACTGGTCACTGGTCACTGGTCAATGGTCACTGGTCACTGGTCACTGGTCAATGGTCACTATCGCTGGTCAATGGTCATTGTCGCTGGTCACTGGTCATTGGTCACTTGTCACTGGTCACTGGTCACTGGTCACTGGTCACTGGTCACTGGTCACAGGTCAATGGTCACTGGTCACTGGTCACTGGTCAATGGTCCCTGTCGCTGGTCACTGGTCACTGGTCACTGGTCACTGGTCACTGGTCACTGGTATCTGGTCAATGGTCACTGTCGCTGGTCACTGGTCACTGGTCACTGGTCAATGGTCAATGGTAACTTGTCACTGGGCAGTGGTCAATGGTCACTGGTCACTGGTCACTGGTCACTGGTCACAGGTCACTGGTCACTGGTCACTGGTCACTGGTCACTGGTCAATGGTCACTTTCGCTGGTCAATGGTCACTGGTCACTGGTCACTGGACACAGGTCACTGGTCACTGGTCACTGGTCACTGGTCACTGGTCAATGGTCACTTTCGCTGGTCAATGGTCACTGTCGCTGGTAAACGGTCACTGTCGCTGGTCACTGGTCACTGGTCACTGGCCACTGGTCACAGGTCACTGGTCACTGGTCACTGGTCACTGGTCAATGGTCACTGGCAACTGGTCACGGGTCACTGGTCAATGGTCACTTTCGTTGGTCAATGGTCACTGTCGCTGGTAAATGGTCACTGTCGCTGGTCACTGGTCACTGGTCACTGGTCACTGGACACAGGTCACTGGTCACTGGCCACTGGTCACTGGTCACTGGTCAATGGTCACTTTCGCGGTTCAATGGTCACTGTCGCTGGTAAACGGTCACTGTCGCTGGTCACTGGTCACTGGTCACTGGACACTGGTCACTGGTCACTGGTCACTGGTCACTGGTCACAGGTCAATGGTCACTGGTCACTGGACACAGGTCACTGGTCACTGGTCACTGGTCACTGGTCACTGGTCACTGGTCAATGGTCACTGGCCACTGGTCACTGGTCACTAGTCACTGGTCACTTTCGCTGGTCAATGGTCACTGTCGCTGGTCACTGGTCACTGGTCACTTGTCACTGGTCACTGCTCACTGGTCACTGGACACTGGTCACTGGTCACTGGTCACTGGTCACTGGTCACTGGTCAATGGTAACTTGTCACTGGGCAGTGGTCAATGGTCACTGGTCACTGGGCACTGGTCACTGGTCACTGGTCACAGGTCAATGGTCACTGGTCACTGGACACAGGTCACTGGTCACTGGTCACTGGTCACTGGTCACTGGTCACTGGTCACTGGTCACTGGTCAATGGTCACTTTCGCTGGTCAATGGTCACTGTCGCTGGTCACTGGTCACTGGTCACTGGTCACTGTCGCTGGTCACTGGTCACTGGTCACTGGTCACTGGTAACAGGTCAATGGTCACTGTCGCTGGTCACTGGTCACTGGTCAATGGTAACTTGTCACTGGGCAGTGGTCAATGGTCACTGGTCACTGGTCACTGGTCACTGGTCACTGGTCACAGGTCAATGGTCACTGGTCACTGGACACAGGTCACTGGTCACTGGTCACTGGTCACTGGTCACTGTTCACTGGTCACTAGTCACTGGTCACTGGTCACAGGTCAATGGTCACTTTCGCTGGTCAATGGTCACTGTCGCTGGTCACTGGTCACTGGTCACTGGTCACTGTCGCTGGTCACTGGTCACTGGTCACTGGTCACTGGTAACTGGTCAATGGTCACTGTCGCTGGTCACTGGTCACTGGTCACTGGTCACTGGTCAATGGTAACTTGTCACTGGGCAGTGGTCAATGGTCGCTGGTCACTGGTCACTGGTCACTGGTCACTGGTCACAGGTCAATGGTCACTGGTCACTGGACACAGGTCACTGGTCACTGGTCACTGGTCACTGGTCACTGTTCACTGGTCACTGATCACTGGTCAATGGTCACCGTCGCTGGTCACTGTTCACTGGTCACTGGTCACTGGTCACTGGTCACTGGTCACTGGTCACAGGTCAATGGTCACTGGTCCCTGGTCACTGGTCAATGGTCACTGTCGCTGGTCACTGGTCACTGGTCACTGGTCACTGGTCAATGGTCACTGGTCACTGGTCACGGGTCAATGGTCACTATCGCTGGTCAATGGTCATTGTCGCTGGTCACTGGTCATTGGTCACTTGTCACTGGTCACTGGTCACTGGTCATTGGTCACTGGTCACTGGTCACAGGTCAATGGTCACTGGTCACTGGTCACTGGTCAATGGTCCCTGTCGCTGGTCACTGGTCACTGGTCACTGATCACTGGTCATTGGTCACTGGTATCTGGTCAATGGTCACTGTCGCTGGTCACTGGTCACTGGTCTCTGGTCACTGGTCAATGGTAACTTGTCACTGGGCAGTGGTCAATGGTCACTGGTCACTGGTCACTGGTCACTGGTCACTGGTCACAGGTCAATGGTCACTGGTCACTGGACACAGGTCACTGGTCACTGGTCACTGGTCAATGGTCACTGGTCACTGGTCAATGGTCACTGGCCACTGGTCACTGGTCACTGGTCAATGGTCACTTTCGTTGGTCAATGGTCAATGGTCCCTGTCGCTGGTCACTGGTCACTGGTCACTGGTCACTGGTCACTGGTCACTGGTATCTGGTCAATGGTCACTGTCGCTGGTCTCTGGTCACTGGTCACTGGTCACTGGTCAATGGTCACTGTCGCTGGTCACTGGTCACTGGTCACTGGTCACTGGTCAATGGTCACTGGTCACTGGTCACTGGTCAATGGTCACTATCGCTGGTCAATGGTCATTGTCGCTGGTCACTGGTCATTGGTCACTTGTCACTGGTCACTGGTCACTGGTCACTGGTCACTGGTCACTGGTCACTGGTCACTGGTCACTGGTCACAGGTCAATGGTCACTGGTCACTGGTCACTGGTCAATGGTCCCTGTCGCTGGTCACTGGTCACTGGTCACAAGTCACTGGTCACTTGTCACTGGTCACTGGTCACTGGTCACTGGTCACTGGTCAATGGTCACTGTCGCTGGTCAATGGTCACTGTCGCTGGTCTTTGGTCACTGGTCACTGGTCACTGGTCACAAAGCACTGGTCACAAAGCACTGGTCACTTGTCACTGGTCAGTGGCCACTGGTCGCTGGTCACTTGTCACTGGTCACTGGTCACTTGTCACTGGTCACTGGTCACTGGTCAATGGTCACTGTCGCTGGTCAATGGTCACTGTCGCTGGTCACTGGTCACTGGTCACTGGTCACTGGTCACAAAGCACTGGTCACAAAGCACTGGTCACTTGTCACTGGTCAGTGGCCACTGGTCGCTGGTCACTTGTCACTGGTCACTGGTCACTGGTCACTAGTCACAATTCACTGGTCACTGGTCACTTGTCACTGGTCACTGGTCACTGGTCACTGGTCACTGGTCACTGGTCAATGGTCACTGTCGCTGGTCACTGGTCACTGGTCACTGATCACTGGTCACTGGTCACTGGTCACTGGTCACTGGTCACTGGTCAATGGTCACTATCGCTGGTCAATGGTCACTGTCGCTGGTCACTGGTCACTGGTCACTTGTCACTGGTCACTGCTCACTGGTCACTGGACACTGGTCACTGGTCAATGGTCCCTGTCGCTGGAAAATGGTCACTGTCGCTGGTCACTGGTCACTGGTCACAGTCGCTGGTCACTGGTCACTGGTCTCTAGTCACTGGTCAGAAGTCACTGGTCACTGGTCACTGGTCACTGGTCACTGGTCACTGGTCACTGGTCAATGGTCACTGTCGCTGGTCACTGGTCACTGGTCACTGATCACTGGTCACTGGTCACTGGTCACTGGTCACTGGTCACTGGTCAATGGTCACTATCGCTGGTCAATGGTCACTGTCGCTGGTCACTGGTCATTGGTCACTTGTCACTGGTCACTGGTCACTGGTCAATGGTCACTGTCGCTGGTCACTGGTCACTGGTCACTGATCACTGGTCACTGGTCACTGGTCACTGGTCGCTGGTGACTGGTCACTGGTCACTGATCACTGGTCACTGGTAACCGGTCACTGGTCACTGGTCACTGGTCAATGGTCACTATCGCTGGTCAATGGTCACTGTCGCTGGTCACTGGTCATTGGTCACTTGTCACTGGTCACTGGTCACTGGTCACTGGTCAATGGTCACTGGCCACTGGTCACTGGTCACTGTCGCTGGTCACTGGTCACTGGTCACTGATCACTGGTCACTGGTCACTGGTCACTGGTCACTGGTCAATGGTCACTATCGCTGGTCAATGGTCACTGTCGCTGGTTACTGGTCACTGGTCACTTGTCACTGGTCACTGGTCACTGGTCACTGGTCAATGGTCACTGTCGCTGGTCACTGGTCACTGGTCACTGGTCAATGGTCACTGGTCACTGGTCACTGGTCAATGGTCACTATCGCTGGTCAATGGTCACTGTCGCCGGTCACTGGTCACTGGTCACTTGTCACTGGTCACTGGTCACTGGTCAATGGTCACTGTCGCTGGTCACTGGTCACTGGTCACTGGTCACTGGTCAATGGTCACTGGTCACTGGTCACTGGTCAATGGTCACTATCGCTGGTCAATGGTCATTGTCGCTGGTCACTGGTCATTGGTCACTTGTCACTGGTCACTGGTCACTGGTCACTGGTCACTGGTCACTGGTCACAGGTCAATGGTCACTGGTCACTGGTCACTGGTCAATGGTCCCTGTCGCTGGTCACTGGTCACTGGTCACTGGTCACTGGTCACTGGTCACTGGTATCTGGTCAATGGTCACTGTCGCTGGTCACTGGTCACTGGTCACTGGTCAATGGTCAATGGTAACTTGTCACTGGGCAGTGGTCAATGGTCACTGGTCACTGGTCGCTGGTCACTGGTCACTGGTCACTGGCCACTGGTCACAGGTCACTGGTCACTGGTCACTGGTCACTGGTCACTGGTCACTGGTCAATGGTCACTGGCAACTGGTCACGGGTCACTGGTCAATGGTCACTTTCGTTGGTCAATTGTCACTGTCGCTGGTAAATGGTCACTGTCGCTGGTCACTGGTCACTGGTCACTGGTCACTGGACACAGGTCACTGGTCACTGGCCACTGGTCACTGGTCACTGGTCAATGGTCACTTTTGCGGTTCAATGGTCACTGTCGCTGGTAAACGGTCACTGTCGCTGGTCACTGGTCACTGGTCACTGGACACTGGTCACTGGTCACTGGTCACTGGTCACTGGTCACAGGTCAATGGTCACTGGTCACTGGACACAGGTCACTGGTCACTGGTCACTGGTCACTGGTCACTGGTCACTGGTCAATGGTCACTGGCCACTGGTCACTGGTCACTGGTCACTGGTCACTTTCGCTGGTCAATGGTCACTGTCGCTGGTCACTGGTCACTGGTCACTTGTCACTGGTCACTGCTCACTGGTCACTGGACACTGGTCACTGGTCACTGGTCACTGGTCACTGGTCACTGGTCAATGGTAACTTGTCACTGGGCAGTGGTCAATGGTCACTGGTCACTGGGCACTGGTCACTGGTCACTGGTCACAGGTCAATGGTCACTGGTCAATGGTCACTGTCGCTGGTCACTGGTCATTGGTCACTTGTCACTGGTCACTGGTCACTGGTCAATGGTCACTGTCGCTGGTCACTGGTCACTGGTCACTGATCACTGGTCACTGGTCACTGGTCACTGGTCGCTGGTGACTGGTCACTGGTCACTGATCACTGGTCACTGGTAACCGGTCACTGGTCACTGGTCACTGGTCAATGGTCACTATCGCTGGTCAATGGTCACTGTCGCTGGTCACTGGTCATTGGTCACTTGTCACTGGTCACTGGTCACTGGTCACTGGTCAATGGTCACTGGCCACTGGTCACTGGTCACTGTCGCTGGTCACTGGTCACTGGTCACTGATCACTGGTCACTGGTCACTGGTCAATGGTCACTATCGCTGGTCAATGGTCACTGTCGCCGGTCACTGGTCACTGGTCACTTGTCACTGGTCACTGGTCACTGGTCAATGGTCACTGTCGCTGGTCACTGGTCACTGGTCACTGGTCACTGGTCAATGGTCACTGGTCACTGGTCACTGGTCAATGGTCACTATCGCTGGTCAATGGTCATTGTCGCTGGTCACTGGTCATTGGTCACATGTCACTGGTCACTGGTCACTGGTCACTGGTCACTGGTCACTGGTCACAGGTCAATGGTCACTGGTCACTGGTCACTGGTCAATGGTCCCTGTCGCTGGTCACTGGTCACTGGTCACTGGTCACTGGTCACTGGTCACTGGTATCTGGTCAATGGTCACTGTCGCTGGTCACTGGTCACTGGTCACTGGTCAATGGTCAATGGTAACTTGTCACTGGGCAGTGGTCAATGGTCACTGGTCACTGGTCACTGGTCACTGGTCACAGGTCACTGGTCACTGGTCACTGGTCACTGGTCAATGGTCACTTTCGCTGGTCAATGGTCACTGGTCACTGGTCACTGGACACAGGTCACTGGTCACTGGTCACTGGTCACTGGTCACTGGTCAATGGTCACTTTCGCTGGTCAATGGTCACTGTCGCTGGTAAACGGTCACTGTCGCTGGTCACTGGTCACTGGTCACTGGCCACTGGTCACAGGTCACTGGTCACTGGTCACTGGTCACTGGTCACTGGTCACTGGTCAATGGTCACTGGCAACTGGTCACGGGTCACTGGTCAATGGTCACTTTCGTTGGTCAATGGTCACTGTCGCTGGTAAATGGTCACTGTCGCTGGTCACTGGTCACTGGTCTCTGGTCACTGGTCAATGGTAACTTGTCACTGGGCAGTGGTCAATGGTCACTGGTCACTGGTCACTGGTCACTGGTCACAGGTCAATGGTCACTGGTCACTGGACACAGGTCACTGGTCAATGGTCACTGGTCACTGGACACAGGTCACTGGTCACTGGTCACTGGTCACTGGTCACTGGTCACTGGTCAATGGTCACTGGCCACTGGTCACTGGTCACTGGTCAATGGTCACTTTCGCTGGTCAATGGTCACTGTCGCTGGTCACTGGTCACTGGTCACTTGTCACTGGTCACTGCTCATTGGTCACTGGACACTGGTCACAGGTCAATGGTCACTGGTCACTGGACACAGGTCACTGGTCACTGGTCACTGGTCACTGGTCACTGGTCACTGGTCAATGGTCACTGGCCACTGGTCACTGGTCACTGGTCAATGGTCACTTTCGCTGGTCAATGGTCACTGTCGCTGGTCACTGGTCACTGGTCACTGGTCACTGTCGCTGGTCACTGGTCACTGGTCACTGGTCACTGGTAACTGGTCAATGGTCACTGTCGCTGGTCACTGGTCACTGGTCAATGGTAACTTGTCACTGGGCAGTGGTCAATGGTCACTGGTCACTGGTCACTGGTCACTGGTCACTGGTCACAGGTCAATGGTCACTGGTCACTGGACACAGGTCACTGGTCACTGGTCACTGGTCACTGGTCACTGTTCACTGGTCACTGATCACTGGTCAATGGTCACCGTCGCTGGTCACTGTTCACTGGTCACTGATCACTGGTCACTAGTCACTGGTCACTGGTCACAGGTCAATGGTCACTTTCGCTGGTCAATGGTCACTGTCGCTGGTCACTGGTCACTGGTCACTGGTCACTGTCGCTGGTCACTGGTCACTGGTCACTGGTCACTGGTAACTGGTCAATGGTCACTGTCGCTGGTCACTGGTCACTGGTCACTGGTCACTGGTCAATGGTAACTTGTCACTGGGCAGTGGTCAATGGTCACTGGTCACTGGTCACTGGTCACTGGTCACTGGTCACAGGTCAATGGTCACTGGTCACTGGACACAGGTCACTGGTCACTGGTCACTGGTCACTGGTCACTGTTCACTGGTCACTGATCACTGGTCAATGGTCACCGTCGCTGGTCACTGTTCACTGGTCACTGGTCACTGGTCACTGGTCACTGGTCACAGGTCAATGGTCACTGGTCCCTGGTCACTGGTCAATGGTCACTGTCGCTGGTCACTGGTCACTGGTCACTGGTCACTGGTCAATGGTCACTGGTCACTGGTCACGGGTCAATGGTCACTATCGCTGGTCAATGGTCATTGTCGCTGGTCACTGGTCATTGGTCACTTGTCGCTGGTCACTGGTCACTGGTCACTGGTCACTGGTCACTGGTCACAGGTCAATGGTCACTGGTCACTGGTCACTGGTCAATGGTCCCTGTCGCTGGTCACTGGTCACTGGTCACTGGTCACTGGTCATTGGTCACTGGTATCTGGTCAATGGTCACTGTCGCTGGTCACTGGTCACTGGTCTCTGGTCACTGGTCAATGGTAACTTGTCACTGGGCAGTGGTCAATGGTCACTGGTCACTGGTCACTGGTCACTGGTCACTGGTCACAGGTCAATGGTCACTGGTCACTGGACACAGGTCACTGGTCACTGGTCACTGGTCAATGGTCACTGGTCACTGGTCAATGGTCACTGGCCACTGGTCACTGGTCACTGGTCAATGGTCACTTTCGTTGGTCAATGGTCAATGGTCCCTGTCGCTGGTCACTGGTCACTGGTCACTGGTCACTGGTCACTGGTCACTGGTATCTGGTCAATGGTCACTGTCGCTGGTCACTGGTCACTGGTCACTGGTCACTGGTCAATGGTCACTGTCGCTGGTCACTGGTCACTGGTCACTGGTCACTGGTCAATGGTCACTGGTCACTGGTCACTGGTCAATGGTCACTATCGCTGGTCAATGGTCATTGTCGCTGGTCACTGGTCATTGGTCACTTGTCACTGGTCACTGGTCACTGGTCACTGGTCACTGGTCACTGGTCACTGGTCACTGGTCACTGGTCACAGGTCAATGGTCACTGGTCACTGGTCACTGGTCAATGGTCCCTGTCGCTGGTCACTGGTCACTGGTCACAAGTCACTGGTCACTTGTCACTGGTCACTGGTCACTGGTCACTGGTCACTGGTCAATGGTCACTGTCGCTGGTCAATGGTCACTGTCGCTGGTCTTTGGTCACTGGTCACTGGTCACTGGTCACAAAGCACTGGTCACAAAGCACTGGTCACTTGTCACTGGTCAGTGGCCACTGGTCGCTGGTCACTTGTCACTGGTCACTGGTCACTGGTCACTAGTCACAATTCACTGGTCACTGGTCACTTGTCACTGGTCACTGGTCACTGGTCACTGGTCACTGGTCACTGGTCAATGGTCACTGTCGCTGGTCACTGGTCACTGGTCACTGATCACTGGTCACTGGTCACTGGTCACTGGTCACTGGTCACTGGTCAATGGTCACTATCGCTGGTCAATGGTCACTGTCGCTGGTCACTGGTCACTGGTCACTTGTCACTGGTCACTGCTCACTGGTCACTGGACACTGGTCACTGGTCAATGGTCCCTGTCGCTGGAAAATGGTCACTGTCGCTGGTCACTGGTCACTGGTCACAGTCGCTGGTCACTGGTCACTGGTCTCTAGTCACTGGTCACTGGTCACTGGTTGCTGGTCACTGGTCACTGGTCAATGGTCACTGTCACTGTTCAATGGTAACTTGTCACTGTGCAGTGGTCAATGGTCACTGGTCACTGGTCACTGGTCACTGGTCACTGGTCACTGGACACAGGCACTGGTCACTGGTCACTGGTCACTGGTCAATGGTCACTGGCCACTGGTCACTGGTCACTGGTCAATGGTCACTTTCGCTGGTCACTGGTCACTGGTCACTGGTCGCTGGTCACTGGTCACTTGTCACTGGTCAGTGGCCACTGGTCGCTGGTCACTTGTCACAGGTCACTGGTCACTGGTCACTGGTCACAAGTCACTGGTCACTGGTCACTGGTCACTGGTCACTGGTCACTGGTCACTGGTCACTGGTCACTGTCGCTGGTCACTGGTCACTGGTCACTGGTCACTGGACACAGGTCACTGGTCACTGGCCACTGGTCACTGGTCACTGGTCAATGGTCACTTTCGCGGTTCAATGGTCACTGTCGCTGGTAAACGGTCACTGTCGCTGGTCACTGGTCACTGGTCACTGGACACTGGTCACTGGTCACTGGTCACTGGTCACTGGTCACAGGTCAATGGTCACTGGTCACTGGACACAGGTCACTGGTCACTGGTCACTGGTCACTGGTCACTGGTCACTGGTCAATGGTCACTGGCCACTGGTCACTGGTCACTGGTCACTGGTCACTTTCGCTGGTCAATGGTCACTGTCGCTGGTCACTGGTCACTGGTCACTTGTCACTGGTCACTGCTCACTGGTCACTGGACACTGGTCACTGGTCACTGGTCACTGGTCACTGGTCACTGGTCAATGGTAACTTGTCACTGGGCAGTGGTCAATGGTCACTGGTCACTGGGCACTGGTCACTGGTCACTGGTCACAGGTCAATGGTCACTGGTCAATGGTCACTGTCGCTGGTCACTGGTCATTGGTCACTTGTCACTGGTCACTGGTCACTGGTCAATGGTCACTGTCGCTGGTCACTGGTCACTGGTCACTGATCACTGGTCACTGGTCACTGGTCACTGGTCGCTGGTGACTGGTCACTGGTCACTGATCACTGGTCACTGGTAACCGGTCACTGGTCACTGGTCACTGGTCAATGGTCACTATCGCTGGTCAATGGTCACTGTCGCTGGTCACTGGTCATTGGTCACTTGTCACTGGTCACTGGTCACTGGTCACTGGTCAATGGTCACTGGCCACTGGTCACTGGTCACTGTCGCTGGTCACTGGTCACTGGTCACTGATCACTGGTCACTGGTCACTGGTCACTGGTCACTGGTCAATGGTCACTATCGCTGGTCAATGGTCACTGTCGCTGGTTACTGGTCACTGGTCACTTGTCACTGGTCACTGGTCACTGGTCACTGGTCAATGGTCACTGTCGCTGGTCACTGGTCACTGGTCACTGGTCAATGGTCACTGGTCACTGGTCACTGGTCAATGGTCACTATCGCTGGTCAATGGTCACTGTCGCCGGTCACTGGTCACTGGTCACTTGTCACTGGTCACTGGTCACTGGTCAATGGTCACTGTCGCTGGTCACTGGTCACTGGTCACTGGTCACTGGTCAATGGTCACTGGTCACTGGTCACTGGTCAATGGTCACTATCGCTGGTCAATGGTCATTGTCGCTGGTCACTGGTCATTGGTCACTTGTCACTGGTCACTGGTCACTGGTCACTGGTCACTGGTCACTGGTCACAGGTCAATGGTCACTGGTCACTGGTCACTGGTCAATGGTCCCTGTCGCTGGTCACTGGTCACTGGTCACTGGTCACTGGTCACTGCTCACTGGTCACTGGACACAGGTCACTGGTCACTGGTCACTGGTCACTGGTCACTGGTCACTGGTCACTGGTCACTGGTCAATGGTCACTTTCGCTGGTCAATGGTCACTGTCGCTGGTCACTGGTCACTGGTCACTGGTCACTGTCGCTGGTCACTGGTCACTGGTCACTGATCACTGGTAACAGGTCAATGGTCACTGTCGCTGGTCACTGGTCACTGGTCAATGGTAACTTGTCACTGGGCAGTGGTCAATGGTCACTGGTCACTGGTCACTGGTCACTGGTCACTGGTCACAGGTCAATGGTCACTGGTCACTGGACACAGGTCACTGGTCACTGGTCACTGGTCACTGGTCACTGTTCACTGGTCACTAGTCACTGGTCACTGGTCACAGGTCAATGGTCACTTTCGCTGGTCAATGGTCACTGTCGCTGGTCACTGGTCACTGGTCACTGGTCACTGTCGCTGGTCACTGGTCACTGGTCACTGGTCACTGGTAACTGGTCAATGGTCACTGTCGCTGGTCACTGGTCACTGGTCACTGGTCACTGGTCAATGGTAACTTGTCACTGGGCAGTGGTCAATGGTCGCTGGTCACTGGTCACTGGTCACTGGTCACTGGTCACAGGTCAATGGTCACTGGTCACTGGACACAGGTCACTGGTCACTGGTCACTGGTCACTGGTCACTGTTCACTGGTCACTGATCACTGGTCAATGGTCACCGTCGCTGGTCACTGTTCACTGGTCACTGGTCACTGGTCACTGGTCACTGGTCACAGGTCAATGGTCACTGGTCACTGGACACAGGTCACTGGTCACTGGTCACTGGTCACTGGTCACTGTTCACTGGTCACTAGTCACTGGTCACTGGTCACAGGTCAATGGTCACTTTCGCTGGTCAATGGTCACTGTCGCTGGTCACTGGTCACTGGTCACTGGTCCCTGTCGCTGGTCACTGGACACTGGTCACTGGTCACTGGTCACTGCTCACTGGTCACTGGACACAGGTCACTGGTCACTGGTCACTGGTCACTGGTCACTGGTCACTGGTCACTGGTCACTGGTCAATGGTCACTTTCGCTGGTCAATGGTCACTGTCGCTGGTCACTGGTCACTGGTCACTGGTCACTGTCGCTGGTCACTGGTCACTGGTCACTGATCACTGGTAACAGGTCAATGGTCACTGTCGCTGGTCACTGGTCACTGGTCAATGGTAACTTGTCACTGGGCAGTGGTCAATGGTCGCTGGTCGCTGGTCACTGGTCACTGGTCACTGGTCACTGGTCAATGGTCACTGGTCACTGGTCACGGGTCAATGGTCACTATCGCTGGTCAATGGTCATTGTCGCTGGTCACTGGTCATTGGTCACTTGTCACTGGTCACTGGTCACTGGTCATTGGTCACTGGTCACTGGTCACAGGTCAATGGTCACTGGTCACTGGTCACTGGTCAATGGTCCCTGTCGCTGGTCACTGGTCACTGGTCACTGGTCACTGGTCATTGGTCACTGGTATCTGGTCAATGGTCACTGTCGCTGGTCACTGGTCACTGGTCACTGGTCACAAGTCACTGGTCACTTGTCACTGGTCACTGGTCACTGGTCAATGGTCACTGTCGCTGGTCAGTGGTCACTGTCGCTGGTCTTTGGTCACTGGTCACTGGTCACTGGTCACAAAGCACTGGTCACAAAGCACTGGTCACTTGTCACTGGTCAGTGGCCACTGGTCGCTGGTCACTTGTCACTGGTCACTGGTCACTTGTCACTAGTCACAATTCACTGGTCACTGGTCACTTGTCACTGGTCACTGGTCACTGGTCACTGGTCACTGGTCACTGGTCAATGGTCACTGTCGCTGGTCACTGGTCACTGGTCACTGATCACTGGTCACTGGTCACTGGTCACTGGTCACTGGTCACTGGTCAATGGTCACTATCGCTGGTCAATGGTCACTGTCGCTGGTCACTGGTCACTGGTCACTTGTCACTGGTCACTGCTCACTGGTCACTGGACACTGGTCACTGGTCAATGGTCCCTGTCGCTGGAAAATGGTCACTGTCGCTGGTCACTGGTCACTGGTCACAGTCGCTGGTCACTGGTCACTGGTCTCTAGTCACTGGTCACTGGTCACTGGTCGCTGGTCACTGGTCACTGGTCAATGGTCACTGTCACTGTTCAATGGTAACTTGTCACTGGGCAGTGGTCAATGGTCACTGGTCACTGGTCACTGGTCACTGGTCACTGGTCACTGGACACAGGCACTGGTCACTGGTCACTGGTCACTGGTCAATGGTCACTGGCCACTGGTCACTGGTCACTGGTCAATGGTCACTTTCGCTGGTCACTGGTCACTGGTCTCTAGTCACTGGTCACTGGTCACTGGTCGCTGGTCACTGGTCACTTGTCACTGGTCAGTGGCCACTGGTCGCTGGTCACTTGTCACAGGTCACTGGTCACTGGTCACTGGTCACAAGTCACTGGTCACTGGTCACTGGTCACTGGTCACTGGTCACTGGTCACTGGTCACTGGTCACTGTCGCTGATCACTGGTCACTGGACACTGGTCACTGGTCACTGGTCACAAGTCACTGGTCACTTGTCACTGGTCAGTGGCCACTCGTCGCTGGTCACTTGTCACTGGTCACTGGTCACAGGTCAATGGTCACTGGTCACTGGACACTGGTCACTGGTCACTGGTCACGTGTCACTGGTCAATGGTCACTATCGCTGGTCAATGGTTACTGTCGCTGGTCACTGGTCATTGGTCACTTGTCACTGGACACTGGTCACTGGTCACTGGTCACGTGTCACTGGTCAATGGTCACTATCGCTGGTCAATGGTCACTGTCGCTGGTCACTGGTCACTGGTCACTGGTCACTGGTCAATGGTCACTGGTCACTGGTCACGGGTCAATGGTCACTATCGCTGGTCAATGGTCATTGTCGCTGGTCACTGGTCATTGGTCACTTGTCACTGGTCACTGGTCACTGGTCACTGGTCACTGGTCACTGGTCACTGGTCAATGGTCCCTGTCGCTGGTCACTGGTCACTGGTCACTGGTCACTGGTCATTGGTCACTGGTATCTGGTCAATGGTCACTGTCGCTGGTCACTGGTCACTGGTCTCTGGTCACTGGTCAATGGTAACTTGTCACTGGGCAGTGGTCAATGGTCACTGGTCACTGGTCACTGGTCACTGGTCACAGGTCAATGGTCACTGGTCACTGGACACAGGTCACTGGTCAATGGTCACTGGTCACTGGACACAGGTCACTGGTCACTGGTCACTGGTCACTGGTCACTGGTCACTGGTCAATGGTCACTGGCCACTGGTCACTGGTCACTGGTCAATGGTCACTTTCGCTGGTCAATGGTCACTGTCGCTGGTCACTGGTCACTGGTCACTTGTCACTGGTCACTGCTCATTGGTCACTGGACACTGGTCACAGGTCAATGGTCACTGGTCACTGGACACAGGTCACTGGTCACTGGTCACTGGTCACTGGTCACTGGTCACTGGTCAATGGTCACTGGCCACTGGTCACTGGTCACTGGTCAATGGTCACTTTCGCTGGTCAATGGTCACTGTCGCTGGTCACTGGTCACTGGTCACTGGTCACTGTCGCTGGTCACTGGTCACTGGTCACTGGTCACTGGTAACTGGTCAATGGTCACTGTCGCTGGTCACTGGTCACTGGTCAATGGTAACTTGTCACTGGGCAGTGGTCAATGGTCACTGGTCACTGGTCACTGGTCACTGGTCACTGGTCACAGGTCAATGGTCACTGGTCACTGGACACAGGTCACTGGTCACTGGTCACTGGTCACTGGTCACTGTTCACTGGTCACTGATCACTGGTCAATGGTCACCGTCGCTGGTCACTGTTCACTGGTCACTGATCACTGGTCACTAGTCACTGGTCACTTGTCACAGGTCAATGGTCACTTTCGCTGGTCAATGGTCACTGTCGCTGGTCACTGGTCACTGGTCACTGGTCACTGTCGCTGGTCACTGGTCACTGGTCACTGGTCACTGGTAACTGGTCAATGGTCACTGTCGCTGGTCACTGGTCACTGGTCACTGGTCACTGGTCAATGGTAACTTGTCACTGGGCAGTGGTCAATGGTCACTGGTCACTGGTCACTGGTCACTGGTCACTGGTCACAGGTCAATGGTCACTGGTCACTGGACACAGGTCACTGGTCACTGGTCACTGGTCACTGGTCACTGTTCACTGGTCACTGATCACTGGTCAATGGTCACCGTCGCTGGTCACTGTTCACTGGTCACTGGTCACTGGTCACTGGTCACTGGTCACAGGTCAATGGTCACTGGTCCCTGGTCACTGGTCAATGGTCACTGTCGCTGGTCACTGGTCACTGGTCACTGGTCACTGGTCAATGGTCACTGGTCACTGGTCACGGGTCAATGGTCACTATCGCTGGTCAATGGTCATTGTCGCTGGTCACTGGTCATTGGTCACTTGTCGCTGGTCACTGGTCACTGGTCACTGGTCACTGGTCACTGGTCACAGGTCAATGGTCACTGGTCACTGGTCACTGGTCAATGGTCCCTGTCGCTGGTCACTGGTCACTGGTCACTGGTCACTGGTCATTGGTCACTGGTATCTGGTCAATGGTCACTGTCGCTGGTCACTGGTCACTGGTCTCTGGTCACTGGTCAATGGTAACTTGTCACTGGGCAGTGGTCAATGGTCACTGGTCACTGGTCACTGGTCACTGGTCACTGGTCACAGGTCAATGGTCACTGGTCACTGGACACAGGTCACTGGTCACTGGTCACTGGTCAATGGTCACTGGTCACTGGTCAATGGTCACTGGCCACTGGTCACTGGTCACTGGTCAATGGTCACTTTCGTTGGTCAATGGTCAATGGTCCCTGTCGCTGGTCACTGGTCACTGGTCACTGGTCACTGGTCACTGGTCACTGGTATCTGGTCAATGGTCACTGTCGCTGGTCACTGGTCACTGGTCACTGGTCACTGGTCAATGGTCACTGTCGCTGGTCACTGGTCACTGGTCACTGGTCACTGGTCAATGGTCACTGGTCACTGGTCACTGGTCAATGGTCACTATCGCTGGTCAATGGTCATTGTCGCTGGTCACTGGTCATTGGTCACTTGTCACTGGTCACTGGTCACTGGTCACTGGTCACTGGTCACTGGTCACTGGTCACTGGTCACTGGTCACTGGTCACAGGTCAATGGTCACTGGTCACTGGTCACTGGTCAATGGTCCCTGTCGCTGGTCACTGGTCACTGGTCACAAGTCACTGGTCACTTGTCACTGGTCACTGGTCACTGGTCACTGGTCACTGGTCAATGGTCACTGTCGCTGGTCAATGGTCACTGTCGCTGGTCTTTGGTCACTGGTCACTGGTCACTGGTCACAAAGCACTGGTCACAAAGCACTGGTCACTTGTCACTGGTCAGTGGCCACTGGTCGCTGGTCACTTGTCACTGGTCACTGGTCACTGGTCACTAGTCACAATTCACTGGTCACTGGTCACTTGTCACTGGTCACTGGTCACTGGTCACTGGTCACTGGTCACTGGTCAATGGTCACTGTCGCTGGTCACTGGTCACTGGTCACTGATCACTGGTCACTGGTCACTGGTCACTGGTCACTGGTCACTGGTCAATGGTCACTATCGCTGGTCAATGGTCACTGTCGCTGGTCACTGGTCACTGGTCACTTGTCACTGGTCACTGCTCACTGGTCACTGGACACTGGTCACTGGTCAATGGTCCCTGTCGCTGGAAAATGGTCACTGTCGCTGGTCACTGGTCACTGGTCACAGTCGCTGGTCACTGGTCACTGGTCTCTAGTCACTGGTCACTGGTCACTGGTCGCTGGTCACTGGTCACTGGTCAATGGTCACTGTCACTGTTCAATGGTAACTTGTCACTGTGCAGTGGTCAATGGTCACTGGTCACTGGTCACTGGTCACTGGTCACTGGTCACTGGACACAGGCACTGGTCACTGGTCACTGGTCACTGGTCAATGGTCACTGGCCACTGGTCACTGGTCACTGGTCAATGGTCACTTTCGCTGGTCACTGGTCACTGGTCACTGGTCGCTGGTCACTGGTCACTTGTCACTGGTCAGTGGCCACTGGTCGCTGGTCACTTGTCACAGGTCACTGGTCACTGGTCACTGGTCACAAGTCACTGGTCACTGGTCACTGGTCACTGGTCACTGGTCACTGGTCACTGGTCACTGGTCACTGTCGCTGGTCACTGGTCACTGGTCACTGGTCACTGGACACAGGTCACTGGTCACTGGCCACTGGTCACTGGTCACTGGTCAATGGTCACTTTCGCGGTTCAATGGTCACTGTCGCTGGTAAACGGTCACTGTCGCTGGTCACTGGTCACTGGTCACTGGACACTGGTCACTGGTCACTGGTCACTGGTCACTGGTCACAGGTCAATGGTCACTGGTCACTGGACACAGGTCACTGGTCACTGGTCACTGGTCACTGGTCACTGGTCACTGGTCAATGGTCACTGGCCACTGGTCACTGGTCACTGGTCACTGGTCACTTTCGCTGGTCAATGGTCACTGTCGCTGGTCACTGGTCACTGGTCACTTGTCACTGGTCACTGCTCACTGGTCACTGGACACTGGTCACTGGTCACTGGTCACTGGTCACTGGTCACTGGTCAATGGTAACTTGTCACTGGGCAGTGGTCAATGGTCACTGGTCACTGGGCACTGGTCACTGGTCACTGGTCACAGGTCAATGGTCACTGGTCAATGGTCACTGTCGCTGGTCACTGGTCATTGGTCACTTGTCACTGGTCACTGGTCACTGGTCAATGGTCACTGTCGCTGGTCACTGGTCACTGGTCACTGATCACTGGTCACTGGTCACTGGTCACTGGTCGCTGGTGACTGGTCACTGGTCACTGATCACTGGTCACTGGTAACCGGTCACTGGTCACTGGTCACTGGTCAATGGTCACTATCGCTGGTCAATGGTCACTGTCGCTGGTCACTGGTCATTGGTCACTTGTCACTGGTCACTGGTCACTGGTCACTGGTCAATGGTCACTGGCCACTGGTCACTGGTCACTGTCGCTGGTCACTGGTCACTGGTCACTGATCACTGGTCACTGGTCACTGGTCACTGGTCACTGGTCAATGGTCACTATCGCTGGTCAATGGTCACTGTCGCTGGTTACTGGTCACTGGTCACTTGTCACTGGTCACTGGTCACTGGTCACTGGTCAATGGTCACTGTCGCTGGTCACTGGTCACTGGTCACTGGTCAATGGTCACTGGTCACTGGTCACTGGTCAATGGTCACTATCGCTGGTCAATGGTCACTGTCGCCGGTCACTGGTCACTGGTCACTTGTCACTGGTCACTGGTCACTGGTCAATGGTCACTGTCGCTGGTCACTGGTCACTGGTCACTGGTCACTGGTCAATGGTCACTGGTCACTGGTCACTGGTCAATGGTCACTATCGCTGGTCAATGGTCATTGTCGCTGGTCACTGGTCATTGGTCACTTGTCACTGGTCACTGGTCACTGGTCACTGGTCACTGGTCACTGGTCACAGGTCAATGGTCACTGGTCACTGGTCACTGGTCAATGGTCCCTGTCGCTGGTCACTGGTCACTGGTCACTGGTCACTGGTCACTGGTCACTGGTATCTGGTCAATGGTCACTGTCGCTGGTCACTGGTCACTGGTCACTGGTCAATGGTCAATGGTAACTTGTCACTGGGCAGTGGTCAATGGTCACTGGTCACTGGTCACTGGTCACTGGTCACAGGTCACTGGTCACTGGTCACTGGTCACTGGTCACTGGTCAATGGTATCTGGTCAATGGTCACTGTCGCTGGTCACAGGTCACTGGTCACTGGTCACTGGTCACTGGTCACTGGTCAATGGTCACTTTCGCTGGTCAATGGTCACTGTCGCTGGTAAACGGTCACTGTCGCTGGTCACTGGTCACTGGTCACAGGCCACTGGTCACAGGTCACTGGTCACTGGTCACTGGTCACTGGTCACTGGTCACTGGTCAATGGTCACTGGTAACTGGTCACGGGTCACTGGTCAATGGTCACTTTCGTTGGTCAATGGTCACTGTCGCTGGTAAATGGTCACTGTCGCTGGTCACTGGTCACTGGTCACTGGTCACTGGACACAGGTCACTGGTCACTGGCCACTGGTCACTGGTCACTGGTCAATGGTCACTTTCGCGGTTCAATGGTCACTGTCGCTGGTAAACGGTCACTGTCGCTGGTCACTGGTCACTGGTCACTGGACACTGGTCACTGGTCACTGGTCACTGGTCACTGGTCACAGGTCAATGGTCACTGGTCACTGGACACAGGTCACTGGTCACTGGTCACTGGTCACTGGTCACTGGCCACTGGTCACTGGTCACTAGTCACTGGTCACTTTCGCTGGTCAATGGTCACTGTCGCTGGTCACTGGTCACTGGTCACTTGTCACTGGTCACTGCTCACTGGTCACTGGACACTGGTCACTGGTCACTGGTCACTGGTCACTGGTCACTGGTCAATGGTAACTTGTCACTGGGCAGTGGTCAATGGTCACTGGTCACTGGGCACTGGTCACTGGTCACTGGTCACAGGTCAATGGTCACTGGTCACTGGACACAGGTCACTGGTCACTGGTCACTGGTCACTGGTCACTGGTCACTGGTCACTGGTCACTGGTCAATGGTCACTTTCGCTGGTCAATGGTCACTGTCGCTGGTCACTGGTCACTGGTCACTGGTCACTGTCGCTGGTCACTGGTCACTGGTCACTGATCACTGGTAACAGGTCAATGGTCACTGTCGCTGGTCACTGGTCACTGGTCAATGGTAACTTGTCACTGGGCAGTGGTCAATGGTCACTGGTCACTGGTCACTGGTCACAGGTCAATGGTCACTGGTCACTGGACACAGGTCACTGGTCACTGGTCACTGGTCACTGGTCACTGTTCACTGGTCACTAGTCACTGGTCACTGGTCACAGGTCAATGGTCACTTTCGCTGGTCAATGGTCACTGTCGCTGGTCACTGGTCACTGGTCACTGGTCACTGTCGCTGGTCACTGGTCACTGGTCACTGGTCACTGGTAACTGGTCAATGGTCACTGTCGCTGGTCACTGGTCACTGGTCACTGGTCAATGGTAACTTGTCACTGGGCAGTGGTCAATGGTCGCTGGTCACTGGTCACTGGTCACTGGTCACTGGTCACAGGTCAATGGTCACTGGTCACTGGACACAGGTCACTGGTCACTGGTCACTGGTCACTGGTCACTGTTCACTGGTCACTGATCACTGGTCAATGGTCACCGTCGCTGGTCACTGTTCACTGGTCACTGGTCACTGGTCACTGGTCACTGGTCACAGGTCAATGGTCACTGGTCCCTGGTCACTGGTCAATGGTCACTGTCGCTGGTCACTGGTCACTGGTCACTGGTCACTGGTCACTGGTCAATGGTCACTGGTCACTGGTCACGGGTCAATGGTCACTATCGCTGGTCAATGGTCATTGTCGCTGGTCACTGGTCATTGGTCACTTGTCACTGGTCACTGGTCACTGGTCATTGGTCACTGGTTACTGGTCACAGGTCAATGGTCACTGGTCACTGGTCACTGGTCAATGGTCCCTGTCGCTGGTCACTGGTCACTGGTCACTGGTCACTGGTCATTGGTCACTGGTATCTGGTCAATGGTCACTGTCGCTGGTCACTGGTCACTGGTCTCTGGTCACTGGTCAATGGTAACTTGTCACTGGGCAGTGGTCAATGGTCACTGGTCACTGGTCACTGGTCACTGGTCACTGGTCACAGGTCAATGGTCACTGGTCACTGGACACAGGTCACTGGTCACTGGTCACTGGTCATTGGTCACTGGTATCTGGTCAATGGTCACTGTCGCTGGTCACTGGTCATTGGTCACTGGTATCTGGTCAATGGTCACTGTCGCTGGTCACTGGTCACTGGTCTCTGGTCACTGGTCAATGGTAACTTGTCACTGGGCAGTGGTCAATGGTCACTGGTCACTGGTCACTGGTCACTGGTCAATGGTCACTGGTCACTGGTCACTGGTCACTGGTCACTGGTCACAGGTCACTGGTCACTGGTCACTGGCCACTGGTCACTGGTCACTGGTCACTGGTCAATGTTCACTGGCCACTGGTCACTGGTCACTGGTCAATGGTCACTTTCGCTGGTCAATGGTCACTGTCGCTGGTAAACGGTCACTGTCGCTGGTCACTGGTCACTGGTCACTGGTCACTTGTCACTGGTCACTGGTCAATGGTCACTGTCGCTGGTCACTGGTCACTAGTCACTGGTCACTGGTCACTGGTCGCTGGACACTGGTTACTTGTCACTGGTCAGTGGCCACTGGTCGCTGGTCACTTGTCACTGGTCACTGGTCACTGGTCACTGGTCACTGGTCACAAGTCACTGGTCACTGGTCACTGGTCACTGGTCAGTGGTCGTCACTGGTCACAGGACAATGGTCACTGGCCACTGGTCACTGGTCACTGGTCACTGGTCAATGTTCACTGGCCACTGGTCACTGGTCACTGGTCAATGGTCACTTTCGCTGGTCAATGGTCACTGTCGCTGGTAAACGGTCACTGTCGCTGGTCGCTGGTCACTGGTTACTTGTCACTGGTCAGTGGCCACTGGTCGCTGGTCACTTGTCACTGGTCACTGGTCGCTGGTCACTGGTCACTGGTCACAAGTCACTGGTCACTGGTCACTGGTCACTGGTCAGTGGTCACTGGTCACTGGTCACTGGTCACTGGTCACTGGTCAATGGTCACTGTCGCTGGTCACTGGTCACTGGTCACTGGTCACTGGTCACTGGTCACTGGTCAATGGTCACTATCGCTGGTCAATGGTCACTGTCGCTGGTTACTGGTCACTGGTCACTTGTCACTGGTCACTGGTCACTGGTCACTGGTCACAGGTCAATGGTCACTGTCGCTGGTCACTGGTCACTGGTCACTGGTCACTGGTCACTGGTCACAAGTCACTGGTCACTGGTCACTGGTCACTGGTCAGTGGTCACTGGTCACTGGTCACTGGTCACTGGTCACTGGTCAATGGTCACTGTCGCTGGTCACTGGTCACTGGTCACTGATCACTGGTCACTGGTCACTGGTCACTGGTCACTGGTCAATGGTCACTATCGCTGGTCAATGGTCACTGTCGCTGGTTACTGGTCACTGGTCACTTGTCACTGGTCACTGGTCACTGGTCAATGGTCACTGGTCACTTGTCACAGGTCACTGACCACTGGTCACTGGTCACTGGTCACTGGTCACTGGGAACTGGGAACTGGTCAATGGTCACTGTCGCTGGTCACTGGTCACTGGTCACTGATCACTGGTCACTGGTCACTGGTCACTGGTCACTGGTCACTGGTCACTGGTCACTGGTCACTGGTCACTGTCGCTGGTCACTGGTCACTGGTCACTGGTCACTGGTCACTGGTCAATGGTAACTTGTCACTGGGCAGTGGTCAATGGTCACTGGTCACTGGTCACTGGTCACTGGTCACTGGTCACAGGTCAATGGTCACTGGTCACTGGACACAGGTCACTGGTCACTGGTCACTGGTCACTGGTCACTGGTCACTGGTCACTGTTCACTGGTCACTGATCACTGGTCAATGGTCACCGTCGCTGGTCACTGTTCACTGGTCACTGATCACTGGTCACTAGTCACTGGTCACTGGTCACTGGTCAATGGTCACTATCGCTGTTCAATGGTCATTGTCGCTGGTCACTGGTCATTGGTCACTTGTCACTGGTCACTGGTCACTGGTCACTGGTCACTGGTCACTGGTCACAGGTCAATGGTCACTGGTCACTGGTCACTGGTCAATGGTCACTGTCGCTGGTCACTGGTCACTGGTCAATGGTCACTTGTCCCTGGGCAGTGGTCACTGGTCACTGGTCAATGGTCACTATCGCTGGTCAATAGTCACTGTCACTGTTCACAAGTCACTGGTCACTTGTCACTGGTCAGTGGCCACTCGTCAATGGTCACTGGTCACTGGTCACTGGTCAATGGTCTCTGTCGCTGGTCACTAGTCACGATTCGCTGCTCCCTGGTCACTGGTACTGGTCAATGGTCACTGTCGCTGATCACTGGTCACTGGTCACTGGTCACTGGTCACTGGTCAATGGTCACTGTCGCTGGTCACTGGTCACTGGTCACTGATCACTGGTCACTGGTCACTGGTCACTGGTCACTGGTCACTGGTCAATGGTCACTGTCGCTGGTCACTGTTCACTGGTCACTGATCACTGGTCACTGGTCACTGGTCACTGGTCACTGGTCACTGGTCACTGGTCACTGATCACTGGTCACTGGTCACTGGTCACTGGTCACTGGTCACTGGTCAATGGTCACTATCGCTGGTCAATGGTCACTGTCGCTGGTCACTGGTCATTGGTCACTTGTCACTGGTCACTGGTCACTGGTCACTGGTCACTGGTCACTGGTCACAGGTCAATGGTCACTGGTCACTGGACACAGGTCACTTGTCACTGGTCACTGGTCACTGGTCACTGGTCACTGGTCACAAGTCACTGGTCACTTGTCACTGGTCACTGGTCAATGGTCACTGTCGCTGGTCACTGGTCACTAGTCACTGGTCACTGGTCACTGGTCACTGGTCACAAGTCACTGGTCACTTGTCACTGGTCACTGGTCAATGGTCACTGTCGCTGGTCACTGGTCACTAGTCACTGGTCACTGGTCACTGGTCGCTGGTCACTGGTTACTTGTCACTGGTCAGTGGCCACTGGTCGCTGGTCACTTGTCACTGGTCACTGGTCACTGGTCACTGGTCACAAGTCACTGGTCACTGGTCACTGGTCACTGGTCAGTGGTCACTGGTCACTGGTCACTGGTCACTGGTCACTGGTCAATGGTCACTCTCGCTGGTCACTGGTCACTGGTCACTGATCACTGGTCACTGGTCACTGGTCACTGGTCACTGGTCAATGGTCACTATCGCTGGTCAATGGTCACTGTCGCTGGTTACTGGTCACTGGTCACTTGTCACTGGTCACTGGTCACTGGTCACTGGTCACTGGTCAATGGTCACTGTCGCTGGTCACTGGTCACTGGTCACTGATCACTGGTCACTGGTCACTGGTCACTGGTCACTGGTCACTGGTCAATGGTCACTGTCGCTGGTCACTGTTCACTGGTCACTGATCACTGGTCACTGGTCACTGGTCACTGGTCACTGGTCACTGGTCACTGGTCACTGATCACTGGTCACTGGTCACTGGTCACTGGTCACTGGTCACTGGTCAATGGTCACTATCGCTGGTCAATGGTCACTGTCGCTGGTCACTGGTCATTGGTCACTTGTCACTGGTCACTGGTCACTGGTCACTGGTCACTGGTCACTGGTCACAGGTCAATGGTCACTGGTCACTGGACACAGGTCACTTGTCACTGGTCACTGGTCACTGGTCACTGGTCACTGGTCACAAGTCACTGGTCACTTGTCACTGGTCACTGGTCAATGGTCACTGTCGCTGGTCACTGGTCACTAGTCACTGGTCACTGGTCACTGGTCACTGGTCACAAGTCACTGGTCACTTGTCACTGGTCACTGGTCAATGGTCACTGTCGCTGGTCACTGGTCACTGGTCACTGGTCAATGGTCACTGGTCACTGGTCACTGGTCAATGGTCACTATCGCTGGTCAATGGTCATTGTCGCTGGTCACTGGTCATTGGTCACTTGTCACTGGTCACTGGTCAATGGTCACTGTCGCTGGTCACTGGTCACTAGTCACTGGTCACTGGTCACTGGTCACTGGTCACAAGTCACTGGTCACTTGTCACTGGTCACTGGTCAATGGTCACTGTCGCTGGTCACTGATCACTGGTCACTGGTCACTGGTCACTGGTCACTGGTCAATGGTCACTATCGCTGGTCAATGGTCACTGTCGCTGGTTACTGGTCACTGGTCACTTGTCACTGGTCACTGGTCACTGGTCACTGGTCACTTGTCAATGGTCACTGTCGCTGGTCACTGGTCACTGGTCACTGGTCAATGGTCACTGGTCACTGGTCACTGGTCAATGGTCACTATCGCTGGTCAATGTTCATTGTCGCTGGTCACTGGTCATAGGTCACTTGTCACTGGTCACTGGTCACTGGTCACTGGTCGTCACTGGTCACAGGTCAATGGTCACTGGTCACTGGTCACTGGTCAATGGTCACTATCGCTGGTCAATGGTAACTTGTCACTGGGCAGTGGTCAATGGTCACTGGTCACTGGTCACTGGTCACTGGTCACTGGTCACTGGTCACAGGTCAATGGTCACTGGACACAGGTCACTGGTCACTGGTCACTGGTCACTGGTCACTGGTCACTGGTCACAGGTCAATGGTCACTGGTCACTCGACACATGTCACTGGTCACTGGTCACTGGTCACTGGTCACTGGTCACTGGTCACTGGTCAATGGTCACTGGCCACTGGCCACTGGTCACTGGTCACTGGTCAATGGTCACTTTCGCTGGTCAATGGTCACTGTCGCTGGTCACTGGTCACTAGTCACTGGTCACTGGTCACTGGTCACTGGTCACTGGTCAATGGTCACTTTCGCGGGTCAATGGTCACTGGTCACTGGTCACTGGTCACTTGTCACTGGTCACTGGTCACTGGTCACTGGTCACTGGTCACTGGTCACAGGTCAATGGTCACTGGTCACTGGACACAGGTCACTTGTCACTGGTCACTGGTCACTGGTCACTGGTCACTGGTCACTGGTCACAAGTCACTGGTCACTTGTCACTGGTCACTGGTCAATGGTCACTGTCGCTGGTCACTGGTCACTAGTCACTGGTCACTGGTCACTGGTCGCTGGTCACTGGTTACTTGTCACTGGTCAGTGGCCACTGGTTGCTGGTCACTTGTCACTGGTCACTGGTCACTGGTCACTGGTCACAAGTCACTGGTCACTGGTCACTGGTCACTGGTCAGTGGTCACTGGTCACTGGTCACTGGTCACTGGTCACTGGTCACTGGTCAATGGTCACTCTCGCTGGTCACTGGTCACTGGTCACTGATCACTGGTCACTGGTCACTGGTCACTGGTCACTGGTCAATGGTCACTATCGCTGGTCAATGGTCACTGTCGCTGGTTACTGGTCACTGGTCACTTGTCACTGGTCACTGGTCACTGGTCACTGGTCACTGGTCAATGGTCACTGTCGCTGGTCACTGGTCACTGGTCACTGGTCAATGGTCACTGGTCACTGGTCACTGGTCAATGGTCACTATCGCTGGTCAATGGTCATTGTCGCTGGTCACTGGTCATTGGTCACTTGTCACTGGTCACTGGTCACTGGTCACTGGTCGTCACTGGTCACAGGACAATGGTCACTGGTCACTGGTCACTGGTCAATGGTCACTATCGCTGGTCAATGGTCACTGTCGCTGGTTACTGGTCACTGGTCACTTGTCACTGGTCACTGGTCACTGGTCACTGGTCACTGGTCAATGGTCACTGTCGCTGGTCACTGGTCACTGGTCACTGATCACTGGTCACTGGTCACTGGTCACAGGTCAATGGTCACTGGTCACTGGACACAGGTCACTGGTCACTGGTCACTGGTCACTAGTCACTGGTCACTGGTCACTGGTCGCTGGTCACTGGTTACTTGTCACTGGTCAGTGGCCACTGGTCGCTGGTCACTTGTCACTGGTCACTGGTCACTGGTCACTGGTCACAAGTCACTGGTCACTGGTCACTGGTCACTGGTCAGTGGTCACTGGTCACTGGTCACTGGTCACTGGTCACTGGTCAATGGTCACTCTCGCTGGTCACTGGTCACTGGTCACTGGTCAATGGTCACTGGCCACTGGCCACTGGTCACTGGTCACTGGTCAATGGTCACTTTCGCTGGTCAATGGTCACTGTCGCTGGTCACTGGTCACTAGTCACTGGTCACTGGTCACTGGTCGCTGGTCACTGGTTACTTGTCACTGGTCAGTGGCCACTGGTCGCTGGTCACTTGTCACTGGTCACTGGTCACAAGTCACTGGTCACTGGTCACTGGTCACTGGTCAGTGGTCACTGGTCACTGGTCACTGGTCACTGGTCACTGGTCAATGGTCACTCTCGCTGGTCACTGGTCACTGGTCACTGATCACTGGTCACTGGTCACTGGTCACTGGTCACTGGTCAATGGTCACTATCGCTGGTCAATGGTCACTGTCGCTGGTTACTGGTCACTGGTCACTTGTCACTGGTCACTGGTCACTGGTCACTGGTCACTGGTCAATGGTCACTGGTCACTGGTCACTGGTCAATGGTCCCTATCGCTGGTCAATGGTCATTGTCGCTGGTCACTGGTCATTGGTCACTTGTCACTGGTCACTGGTCACTGGTCACTGGTCGTCACTGGTCACAGGACAATGGTCACTGGTCACTGGTCACTGGTCAATGGTCACTATCGCTGGTCAATGGTAACTTGTCACTGGGCAGTGGTCAATGGTCACTGGTCACTGGTCACTGGTCACTGGTCACTGGTCACTGGTCAATGGTCACTGTCGCTGGTCACTGGTCACTAGTCACTGGTCACTGTTCACTGGTCGCTGGTCACTGGTTACTTGTCACTGGTCAGTGGCCACTGGTCGCTGGTCACTTGTCACTGGTCACTGGTCGCTGGTCACTGGTCACTGGTCACAAGTCACTGGTCACTGGTCACTGGTCACTGGTCAGTGGTCACTGGTCACTGGTCACTGGTCACTGGTCACTGGTCAATGGTCACTGTCGCTGGTCACTGGTCACTGGTCACTGGTCACTGGTCAATGGTCACTATCGCTGGTCAATGGTCACTGTCGCTGGTTACTGGTCACTGGTCACTTGTCACTGGTCACTGGTCACTGGTCACTGGTCACAGGTCAATGGTCACTGTCGCTGGTCACTGGTCACTGGTCACTGGTCACTGGTAACTGGTCAATGGTCACTGTCGCTGGTCACTGGTCACTGGTCACTGGTCACTGGTCAATGGTAACTTGTCACTGGGCAGTGGTCAATGGTCACTGGTCACTGGTCACTGGTCACTGGTCACTGGTCACAGGTCAATGGTCACTGGTCACTGGACACAGGTCACTGGTCACTGGTCACTGGTCACTGGTCACTGGTCACTGGTCACTGTTCACTGGTCACTGATCACTGGTCAATGGTCACCGTCGCTGGTCACTGTTCACTGGTCACTGATCACTGGTCACTAGTCACTGGTCACTGGTCACTGGTCAATGGTCACTATCGCTGTTCAATGGTCATTGTCGCTGGTCACTGGTCATTGGTCACTTGTCACTGGTCACTGGTCACTGGTCACTGGTCACTGGTCACTGGTCACAGGTCAATGGTCACTGGTCACTGGTCACTGGTCAATGGTCACTGTCGCTGGTCACTGGTCACTGGTCAATGGTCACTTGTCCCTGGGCAGTGGTCACTGGTCACTGGTCAATGGTCACTATCGCTGGTCACTGGTTACTGGTCACTGGTCACTGGTCAATGGTCACTGGCCACTGGTCACTGGTCACTTGTCAATGGTCACTTTCGCTGGTCAATGGTCCCTGTCGCTGGTCACTGGTCACTGGTCACTGGTCACTGGTCACTGGTCACTGGTCACTGGTCACAGGTCAATGGTCACTGGTCACTGGACACAGGTCACTTGTCACTGGTCACTGGTCACTCGTCACTGGTCACTGGTCACTGGTCACAAGTCACTGGTCACTTGTCACTGGTCACTGGTCAATGGTCACTGTCGCTGGTCACTGGTCACTGGTCGCTGGTCACTGGTTACTTGTCACTGGTCAGTGGCCACTGGTCGCTGGTCACTTGTCACTGGTCACTGGTCACAAGTCACTGGTCACTGGTCACTGGTCACTGGTCAGTGGTCACTGGTCACTGGTCACTGGTCACTGGTCACTGGTCAATGGTCACTCTCGCTGGTCACTGGTCACTGGTCACTGATCACTGGTCACTGGTCACTGGTCACTGGTCACTGGTCAATGGTCACTATCGCTGGTCAATGGTCACTGTCGCTGGTTACTGGTCACTGGTCACTGGTCACTTGTCACTGGTCACTGGTCACTGGTCACTGGTCACTGGTCACTGTCGCTGGTCACTGGTCACTGGTCACTGGTCAATGGTCACTGGTCACTGGTCACTGGTCAATGGTCACTATCGCTGGTCAATGGTCATTGTCGCTGGTCACTGGTCATTGGTCACTTGTCACTTGTCACTGGTCACTGGTCAATGGTCACTGGCCACTGGTCACTGGTCACTGGTCAATGGTCACTTTCGCGGGTCAATGGTCACTGGTCACTGGTCACTGGTCACTTGTCACTGGTCACTGGTCACTGGTCACTGGTCACTGGTCACTGGTCACAGGTCAATGGTCACTGGTCACTGGACACAGGTCACTTGTCACTGGTCACTGGTCACTGGTCACTGGTCACTGGTCACTGGTCA
Source organism: Andrena bucephala (assembly GCA_947577245.1). Taxonomy (NCBI): domain Eukaryota; kingdom Metazoa; phylum Arthropoda; class Insecta; order Hymenoptera; family Andrenidae; genus Andrena; species Andrena bucephala. The sequence continues at coordinate 63,721,090 of OX387716.1, forward strand.
CAAGTCACTGGTCACTTGTCACTGGTCACTGGTCAATGGTCACTGTCGCTGGTCACTGGTCACTAGTCACTGGTCACTGGTCACTGGTCGCTGGTCACTGGTTACTTGTCACTGGTCAGTGGCCACTGGTTGCTGGTCACTTGTCACTGGTCACTGGTCACTGGTCACTGGTCACAAGTCACTGGTCACTGGTCACTGGTCACTGGTCAGTGGTCACTGGTCACTGGTCACTGGTCACTGGTCACTGGTCACTGGTCAATGGTCACTCTCGCTGGTCACTGGTCACTGGTCACTGATCACTGGTCACTGGTCACTGGTCACTGGTCACTGGTCAATGGTCACTATCGCTGGTCAATGGTCACTGTCGCTGGTTACTGGTCACTGGTCACTTGTCACTGGTCACTGGTCACTGGTCACTGGTCACTGGTCAATGGTCACTGTCGCTGGTCACTGGTCACTGGTCACTGGTCAATGGTCACTGGTCACTGGTCACTGGTCAATGGTCACTATCGCTGGTCAATGGTCATTGTCGCTGGTCACTGGTCATTGGTCACTTGTCACTGGTCACTGGTCACTGGTCACTGGTCGTCACTGGTCACAGGACAATGGTCACTGGTCACTGGTCACTGGTCAATGGTCACTATCGCTGGTCAATGGTCACTGTCGCTGGTTACTGGTCACTGGTCACTTGTCACTGGTCACTGGTCACTGGTCACTGGTCACTGGTCAATGGTCACTGTCGCTGGTCACTGGTCACTGGTCACTGATCACTGGTCACTGGTCACTGGTCACAGGTCAATGGTCACTGGTCACTGGACACAGGTCACTGGTCACTGGTCACTGGTCACTAGTCACTGGTCACTGGTCACTGGTCACTGGTCACTGGTCACTGGTCACTGGTCACTGGTCAATGGTCACTCTCGCTGGTCACTGGTCACTGGTCACTGATCACTGGTCACTGGTCACTGGTCACTGGTCACTGGTCAATGGTCACTATCGCTGGTCAATGGTCACTGTCGCTGGTTACTGGTCACTGGTCACTTGTCACTGGTCACTGGTCACTGGTCACTGGTCACTGGTCAATGGTCACTGTCGCTGGTCACTGGTCACTGGTCACTGGTCAATGGTCACTGGTCACTGGTCACTGGTCAATGGTCACTATCGCTGGTCAATGGTCATTGTCGCTGGTCACTGGTCATTGGTCACTTGTCACTGGTCACTGGTCACTGGTCACTGGTCGTCACTGGTCACAGGACAATGGTCACTGGTCACTGGTCACTGGTCAATGGTCACTATCGCTGGTCAATGGTCACTGTCGCTGGTTACTGGTCACTGGTCACTTGTCACTGGTCACTGGTCACTGGTCACTGGTCACTGGTCAATGGTCACTGTCGCTGGTCACTGGTCACTGGTCACTGATCACTGGTCACTGGTCACTGGTCACAGGTCAATGGTCACTGGTCACTGGACACAGGTCACTGGTCACTGGTCACTGGTCACTAGTCACTGGTCACTGGTCACTGGTCGCTGGTCACTGGTTACTTGTCACTGGTCAGTGGCCACTGGTCGCTGGTCACTTGTCACTGGTCACTGGTCACTGGTCACTGGTCACAAGTCACTGGTCACTGGTCACTGGTCACTGGTCAGTGGTCACTGGTCACTGGTCACTGGTCACTGGTCACTGGTCACTGGTCAATGGTCACTCTCGCTGGTCACTGGTCACTGGTCACAGATCACTGGTCACTGGTCACTGGTCACAGGTCAATGGTCACTGGTCACTGGACACAGGTCACTGGTCACTGGTCACTGGTCACTGGTCACTGGTCAATGGTCACTGTCGCTGGTCACTGGTCACTGGTCACTGGTCAATGGTCACTGGTCACAAGTCACTGGTCACTGGTCACTTGTCACTGGTCACTGGTCACTGGTCACTGGTCACTGGTCAATGGTCACTGTCGCTGGTCACTGGTCACTGGTCACTGGTCAATGGTCACTGGTCACTGGTCACTGGTCAATGGTCACTGTCGCTGGTCACTGGTCACTGGTCACTGGTCAATGGTCACTTGTCCCTGGGCAGTGGTCACTGGTCACTGGTCAATGGTCACTATCGCTGGTCAATGGTCACTGTCGCTGGTCACTGGTCACTGGTCACTGGTCACTGGTCAATGGTCACTGTCGCTGGTCACTGGTCACTGGTCACTGGTCAATGGTCACTGGTCACTGGTCACTGGTCAATGGTCACTGTCGCTGGTCACTGGTCACTGGTCACTGGTCAATGGTCACTTGTCCCTGGGCAGTGGTCACTGGTCACTGGTCAATGGTCACTATCGCTGGTCAATGGTCACTGTCGCTGGTCACTGGTCACTGATCACTGGTCACTGGTCACTGGTCACAGGTCAATGGTCACTGGTCACTGGACACAGGTCACTGGTCACTGGTCACTGGTCACTAGTCACTGGTCACTGGTCACTGGTCGCTGGTCACTGGTTACTTGTCACTGGTCAGTGGCCACTGGTCGCTGGTCACTTGTCACTGGTCACTGGTCACTGGTCACTGGTCACAAGTCACTGGTCACTGGTCACTGGTCACTGGTCAGTGGTCACTGGTCACTGGTCACTGGTCACTGGTCACTGGTCAATGGTCACTCTCGCTGGTCACTGGTCACTGGTCACAGATCACTGGTCACTGGTCACTGGTCACTGGTCACTGGTCACTGGTCAATGGTCACTCTCGCTGGTCACTGGTTACTTGTCACTGGTCAGTGGCCACTGGTCGCTGGTCACTTGTCACTGGTCACTGGTCACTGGTCACTGGTCACAAGTCACTGGTCACTGGTCACTGGTCACTGGTCAGTGGTCACTGGTCACTGGTCACTGGTCACTGGTCACTGGTCAATGGTCACTCTCGCTGGTCACTGGTCACTGGTCACAGATCACTGGTCACTGGTCACTGGTCACAAGTCACTGGTCACTGGTCACTGGTCACTGGTCAGTGGTCACTGGTCACTGGTCACTGGTCACTGGTCACTGGTCAATGGTCACTCTCGCTGGTCACTGGTCACTGGTCACAGATCACTGGTCACTGGTCACTGGTCACTGGTCAATGGTCACTGTCGCTGGTCACTGGTCACTGGTCACTGATCACTGGTCACTGGTCACTGGTCACAGGTCAATGGTCACTGGTCACTGGACACAGGTCACTGGTCACTGGTCACTGGTCACTAGTCACTGGTCACTGGTCACTGGTCGCTGGTCACTGGTTACTTGTCACTGGTCAGTGGCCACTGGTCGCTGGTCACTTGTCACTGGTCACTGGTCACTGGTCACTGGTCACAAGTCACTGGTCACAAGTCACTGGTCACTGGTCACTTGTCACTGGTCACTGGTCACTGGTCACTGGTCACTGGTCAATGGTCACTGTCGCTGGTCACTGGTCACTGGTCACTGGTCAATGGTCACTGGTCAATGGTCACTGGCCACTGGTCACTGGTCACTGGTCAATGGTCACTTTCGCTGGTCAATGGTCACTGTCGCTGGTAAACGGTCACTGTCGCTGGTCACTGGTCACTGGTCACTGGTCACTTGTCACTGGTCACTGGTCAATGGTCACTGCCGCTGGTCACTGGTCACTAGTCACTGGTCACTGGTCACTGGTCGCTGGTCACTGGTTACTTGTCACTGGTCAGTGGCCACTGGTTGCTGGTCACTTGTCACTGGTCACTGGTCACTGGACACTGGTCACAAGTCACTGGTCACTGGTCACTGGTCACTGGTCAGTGGTCACTGGTCACTGGTCACTGGTCACTGGTCACTGGTCAATGGTCACTGTCGCTGGTCACTGGTCACTGGTCACTGATCACTGGTCACTGGTCACTGGTCACTGGTCACTGGTCAATGGTCACTATCGCTGGTCAATGGTCACTGTCGCTGGTTACTGGTCACTGGTCACTTGTCACTGGTCACTGGTCACTGGTCAATGGTCACTGGTCACTTGTCACAGGTCACTGACCACTGGTCACTGGTCACTGGTCACTGGTCACTGGGAACTGGGAACTGGTCAATGGTCACTGTCGCTGGTCACTGGTCACTGGTCACTGATCACTGGTCACTGGTCACTGGTCACTGGTCACTGGTCAATGGTCACTATCGCTGGTCAATGGTCACTGTCACTGGTCACTGGTCACTGGTCACTGGTCACTGGTCACTGGTCACTGGTCACTGGTCAATGGTCACTGTCGCTGGTCACTGGTCACTGGTCACTGGTCAATGGTCACTTGTCCCTGGGCAGTGGTCACTGGTCACTGGTCAATGGTCACTATCGCTGGTCAATGGTCACTGTCGCTGGTCACTGGTCACTGGTCACTTGTCACTGGTCACTGGTCACTGGTCACTTGTCACTGGTCAGTGGCCACTCGTCAATGGTCACTGGTCACTGGTCACTGGTCAATGGTCTCTGTCGCTGGTCACTGGTCACGATTCGCTGGTCCCTGGTCACTGGTCACTGGTCAATGGTCACTGTCGCTGATCACTGGTCACTGGTCACTGGCCACTGGTCACTGGTCAATGGTCACTGTCGCTGGTCACTGGTCACTGGTCACTGATCACTGGTCACTGGTCACTGGTCACTGGTCACTGATCACTGGTCACTGGTCACTGGTCACTGGTCACTGGTCACTGGTCACTGGTCACTATCGCTGGTCAATGGTCACTGTCGCTGGTCACTGGTCATTGGTCACTTGTCACTGGTCACTGGTTACTGGTCACTGGTCACTGGTCACTGGTCACAGGTCAATGGTCACGGGTCACTGGACACAGGTCACTTGTCACTGGTCACTGGTCACTTGTCACTGGTCACTGGTCACTGGTCACAAGTCACTGGTCACTTGTCACTGGTCACTGGTCAATGGTCACTGTCGCTGGTCACGGGTCACTAGTCACTGGTCACTGGTCACTGGTCGCTGGTCACTGGTTACTTGTCACTGGTCAGTGGCCACTGGTCGCTGGTCACTTGTCACTGGTCACTGGTCACTGGTCACTGGTCACAAGTCACTGGTCACTGGTCACTGGTCACTGGTCAGTGGTCACTGGTCACTGGTCACTGGTCACTGGTCACTGGTTAATGGTCACTCTCGCTGGTCACTGGTCACTGGTCACTGATCACTGGTCACTGGTCACTGGTCACTGGTCACTGGTCAATGGTCACTATCGCTGGTCAATTGTCACTGTCGCTGGTTACTGGTCACTGGTCACTTGTCACTGGTCAATGGTCACTGTCGCTGGTCACTGGTCACTGGTCACTGATCACTGGTCACTGGTCACTGGTCACTGGTCACTGGTCAATGGTCACTATCGCTGGTCAATGGTCACTGTCGCTGGTTACTGGTCACTGGTCACTTGTCACTGGTCACTGGTCACTGGTCACTGGTCACAGGTCAATGGTCACTGACGCTGGTCACTGGTCACTGGTCACTGGTCAATGGTCACTGGTCACTGGTCACTGGTAAATGGTCACTATCGCTGGTCAATGGTCATTGTCGCTGGTCACTGGTCATTGGTCACTTGTCACTGGTCACTGGTCACTGGTCACTGGTCGTCACTGGTCACAGGTCAATGGTCACTGGTCACGGGTCACTGGTCAATGGTCACTATCGCTGGTCAATGGTAACTTGTCACTGGGCAGTGGTCAATGGTCACTGGTCACTGGTCACTGGTCACTGGTCACTGGTCACAGGTCAATGGTCACTGGTCACTGGACACAGGTCACTTGTCACTGGTCACTGGTCACTGGTCACTGGTCACTGGTCACTGGTCACAAGTCACTGGTCACTTGTCACTGGTCACTGGTCAATGGTCACTGTCGCTGGTCACTGGTCACTAGTCACTGGTCACTGGTCACTGGTCGCTGGTCACTGGTTACTTGTCACTGGTCAGTGGCCACTGGTCGCTGGTCACTTGTCACTGGTCACTGGTCACTGGTCACTGGTCACAAGTCACTGGTCACTGGTCACTGGTCACTGGTCAGTGGTCACTGGTCACTGGTCACTGGTCACTGGTCACTGGTCAATGGTCACTCTCGCTGGTCACTGGTCACTGGTCACTGATCACTGGTCACTGGTCACTGGTCACTGGTCACTGGTCAATGGTAACTATCGCTGGTCAATTGTCACTGTCGCTGGTTACTGGTCACTGGTCACTTGTCACTGGTCACTGGTCACTGGTCACTGGTCAATGGTCACTGGTCACTGGTCACTGGTCAATGGTCACTATCGCTGCTCAATGGTCATTGTCGCTGGTCACTGGTCATTGGTCACTTGTCACTGGTCACTGGTCACTGGTCACTGGTCGTCACTGGTCACAGGACAATGGTCACTGGTCACTGGTCACTGGTCAATGGTCACTATCGCTGGTCAATGGTAACTTGTCACTGGGCAGTGGTCAATGGTCACTGGTCACTGGTCACTGGTCACTGGTCACTGGTCACAGGTCAATGGTCACTGGTCACTGGACACAGGTCACTGGTCACTGGTCACTGGTCACTGGTCACTGGTCACTGGTCACTGGTCAATGGTCACTGGCCACTGGTCACTGGTCACTGGTCAATGGTCAATTTCGCTGGTCAATGGTCACTGTCGCTGGTAAACGGTCACTGTCACTGGTCACTGGTCACTTGTCACTGGTCACTGGTCAATGGTCACTGTCGCTGGTCACTGGTCACTAGTCACTGGTCACTGGTCACTGGTCGCTGGTCACTGGTTACTTGTCACTGGTCAGTGGCCACTGGTCGCTGGTCACTTGTCACTGGTCACTGGTCACTGGTCACTGGTCACAAGTCACTGGTCACTGGTCAGTGGTCACTGGTCACTGGTCACTGGTCAATGGTCACTGTCGCTGGTCACTGGTCACTGGTCACTGATCACTGGTCACTGGTCACTGGTCACTGGTCACGGGTCAATGGTCACTATCGCTGGTCAATGGTCACTGTCGCTGGTTACTGGTCACTGGTCACTTGTCACTGGTCACTGGTCACTGGTCACTGGTCACAGGTCAATGGTCACTGTCGCTGGTCACTGGTCACTGGTCACTGGTCAATGGTCACTGGTCACTGGTCACTGGTCAATGGTCACTATCGCTGGTCAATGGTCATTGTCGCTGGTCACTGGTCATTGGTCACTTGTCACTGGTCACTGGTCACTGGTCACTGGTCGTCACTGGTCACAGGTCAATGGTCACTGGTCACTGGTCACTGGTCACTGTCGCTGGTCACTGGTCACTGGTCACTGGTCACTGGTAACTGGTCAATGGTCACTGTCGCTGGTCACTGGTCACTGGTCACTGGTCACTGGTCAATGGTAACTTGTCACTGGGCAGTGGTCAATGGTCACTGGTCACTGGTCACTGGTCACTGGTCACTGGTCACAGGTCAATGGTCACTGGTCACTGGACACAGGTCACTGGTCACTGGTCACTGGTCACTGGTCACTGTTCACTGGTCACTGATCACTGGTCAATGGTCACCGTCGCTGGTCACTGTTCACTGGTCACTGATCACTGGTCACTAGTCACTGGTCACTGGTCACTGGTCAATGGTCACTATCGCTGGTCAATGGTCATTGTCGCTGGTCACTGGTCATTGGTCACTTGTCACTGGTCACTGGTCACTGGTCACTGGTCACTGGTCACTGGTCACTGGTCACCGGTCACTGGTCACTGGTCACTGGCCACTGGTCACTGGTCACTGGTCAATGGTCACTTTCGCTGGTCAATGGTCACTGTCGCTGGTAAACGGTCACTGTCGCTGGTCACTGGTCACTGGTCACTATCGCTGGTCAATGGTCATTGTCGCTGGTCACTGGTCATTGGTCACTTGTCACTGGTCACTGGTCACTGGTCACTGGTCACTGGTCACTGGTCACTGGTCACTGGTCACTGGTCAGTGGTCACAGGTCAATGGTCACTGGTCACTGGTCACTTGTCACTGGTCACTGGTCACTGGTCACTGGTCACAAGTCACTGGTCACTGGTCACTGGTCACTGGTCAGTGGTCACTGGTCACTGGTCACTGGTCACTGGTCACTGGTCACTGGTCAATGGTCACTCTCGCTGGTCACTGGTCACTGGTCACTGATCACTGGTCACTGGTCACTGGTCACTGGTCACTGGTCAATGGTGACTATCGCTGGTCAATTGTCACTGTCGCTGGTTACTGGTCACTGGTCACTTGTCACTGGTCACTGGTCACTGGTCACTGGTCACTGGTCAATGGTCACTGTCGCTGGTCACTGGTCACTGGTCACTGGTCAATGGTCACTGGTCACTGGTCACTGGTCAATGGTCACTATCGCTGGTCAATGGTCATTGTCGCTGGTCACTGGTCATTGGTCACTTGTCACTGGTCACTGGTCACTGGTCACTGGTCGTCACTGGTCACAGGTCAATGGTCACTGGTCACTGGTCACTGGTCACTGTCGCTGGTCACTAGTCACTGGTCACTGGTCACTGGTAACTGGTCAATGGTCACTGTCGCTGGTCACTGGTCACTGGTCACTGGTCACTGGTCAATGGTAACTTGTCACTGGGCAGTGGTCAATGGTCACTGGTCACTGGTCACTGGTCACTGGTCACTGGTCACAGGTCAATGGTCACTGGTCACTGGACACAGGTCACTGGTCACTGGTCACTGGTCACTGGTCACTGTTCACTGGTCACTGATCACTGGTCAATGGTCACCGTCGCTGGTCACTGTTCACTGGTCACTGATCACTGGTCACTAGTCACTGGTCACTGGTCACTGGTCAATGGTCACTATCGCTGGTCAATGGTCATTGTCGCTGGTCACTGGTCATTGGTCACTTGTCACTGGTCACTGGTCACTGGTCACTGGTCACTGGTCACTGGTCACTGGTCACCGGTCACTGGTCACTGGTCACTGGCCACTGGTCACTGGTCACTGGTCAATGGTCACTTTCGCTGGTCAATGGTCACTGTCGCTGGTAAACGGTCACTGTCGCTGGTCACTGGTCACTGGTCACTATCGCTGGTCAATGGTCATTGTCGCTGGTCACTGGTCATTGGTCACTTGTCACTGGTCACTGGTCACTGGTCACTGGTCACTGGTCACTGGTCACTGGTCACTGGTCACTGGTCAGTGGTCACAGGTCAATGGTCACTGGTCACTGGTCACTTGTCACTGGTCACTGGTCACTGGTCACTGGTCACAAGTCACTGGTCACTGGTCACTGGTCACTGGTCAGTGGTCACTGGTCACTGGTCACTGGTCACTGGTCACTGGTCACTGGTCAATGGTCACTCTCGCTGGTCACTGGTCACTGGTCACTGATCACTGGTCACTGGTCACTGGTCACTGGTCACTGGTCAATGGTGACTATCGCTGGTCAATTGTCACTGTCGCTGGTTACTGGTCACTGGTCACTTGTAACTGGTCACTGGTCACTGGTCACTGGTCACTGGTCAATGGTCACTGTCGCTGGTCACTGGTCACTGGTCACTGGTCAATGGTCACTGGTCACTGGTCACTGGTCAATGGTCACTATCGCTGGTCAATGGTCATTGTCGCTGGTCACTGGTCATTGGTCACTTGTCACTGGTCACTGGTCACTGGTCACTGGTCGTCACTGGTCATAGGACAATGGTCACTGGTCACTGGTCACTGGTCAATGGTCACTATCGCTGGTCAATGGTAACTTGTCACTGGGCAGTGGTCAATGGTCACTGGTCACTGGTCACTGGTCACTGGTCACTGGTCACAGGTCAATGGTCACTGGTCACTGGACACAGGTCACTGGTCACTGGTCACTGGTCACTGGTCACTGGTCACTGGTCACTGGTCAATGGTCACTGGCCACTGGTCACTGGTCACTGGTCAATGGTCAATTTCGCTGGTCAATGGTCACTGTCGCTGGTAAACGGTCACTGTCGCTGGTCACTGGTCACTGGTCACTGGTCACTTGTCACTGGTCACTGGTCAATGGTCACTGTCGCTGGTCACTGGTCACTAGTCACTGGTCACTGGTCACTGGGAACTGGGAACTGGTCAATGGTCACTGTCGCTGGTCACTGGTCACTGGTCACTGATCACTGGTCACTGGTCACTGGTCACTGGTCACTGGTCAATGGTCACTATCGCTGGTCAATGGTCACTGTCACTGGTCACTGGTCACTGGTCACTGGTCACTGGTCACTGGTCACTGGTCACTGGTCACTGGTCAATGGTCACTGTCGCTGGTCACTGGTCACTGGTCACTGGTCAATGGTCACTTGTCCCTGGGCAGTGGTCACTGGTCACTGGTCAATGGTCACTATCGCTGGTCAATGGTCACTGTCGCTGGTCACTGGTCACTGGTCACTTGTCACTGGTCACTGGTCACTGGTCACTTGTCACTGGTCAGTGGCCACTCGTCAATGGTCACTGGTCACTGGTCACTGGTCAATGGTCTCTGTCGCTGGTCACTGGTCACGATTCGCTGGTCCCTGGTCACTGGTCACTGGTCAATGGTCACTGTCGCTGATCACTGGTCACTGGTCACTGGCCACTGGTCACTGGTCAATGGTCACTGTCGCTGGTCACTGGTCACTGGTCACTGATCACTGGTCACTGGTCACTGGTCACTGGTCACTGATCACTGGTCACTGGTCACTGGTCACTGGTCACTGGTCACTGGTCACTGGTCACTGGTCACTGGTCAATGGTCACTATCGCTGGTCAATGGTCACTGTCGCTGGTCACTGGTCATTGGTCACTTGTCACTGGTCACTGGTTACTGGTCACTGGTCACTGGTCACTGGTCACAGGTCAATGGTCACGGGTCACTGGACACAGGTCACTTGTCACTGGTTACTGGTCACTTGTCACTGGTCACTGGACACTGGTCACAAGTCACTGGTCACTTGTCACTGGTCACTGGTCAATGGTCACTGTCGCTGGTCACTGGTCACTAGTCACTGGTCACTGGTCACTGGTCGCTGGTCACTGGTTACTTGTCACTGGTCAGTGGCCACTGGTCGCTGGTCACTTGTCACTGGTCACTGGTCACTGGTCACTGGTCACAAGTCACTGGTCACTGGTCACTGGTCACTGGTCAGTGGTCACTGGTCACTGGTCACTGGTCACTGGTCACTGGTTAATGGTCACTCTCGCTGGTCACTGGTCACTGGTCACTGATCACTGGTCACTGGTCACTGGTCACTGGTCACTGGTCAATGGTCACTATCGCTGGTCAATTGTCACTGTCGCTGGTTACTGGTCACTGGTCACTTGTCACTGGTCAATGGTCACTGTCGCTGGTCACTGGTCACTGGTCACTGATCACTGGTCACTGGTCACTGGTCACTGGTCACTGGTCAATGGTCACTATCGCTGGTCAATGGTCACTGTCGCTGGTTACTGGTCACTGGTCACTTGTCACTGGTCACTGGTCACTGGTCACTGGTCACAGGTCAATGGTCACTGTCGCTGGTCACTGGTCACTGGTCACTGGTCAATGGTCACTGGTCACTGGTCACTGGTCAATGGTCACTATCGCTGGTCAATGGTCATTGTCGCTGGTCACTGGTCATTGGTCACTTGTCACTGGTCACTGGTCACTGGTCACTGGTCGTCACTGGTCACAGGTCAATGGTCACTGGTCACGGGTCACTGGTCAATGGTCACTATCGCTGGTCAATGGTAACTTGTCACTGGGCAGTGGTCAATGGTCACTGGTCACTGGTCACTGGTCACTGGTCACTGGTCACAGGTCAATGGTCACTGGTCACTGGACACAGGTCACTTGTCACTGGTCACTGGTCACTGGTCACTGGTCACTGGTCACTGGTCACAAGTCACTGGTCACTTGTCACTGGTCACTGGTCAATGGTCACTGTCGCTGGTCACTGGTCACTAGTCACTGGTCACTGGTCACTGGTCGCTGGTCACTGGTTACTTGTCACTGGTCAGTGGCCACTGGTCGCTGGTCACTTGTCACTGGTCACTGGTCACTGGTCACTGGTCACAAGTCACTGGTCACTGGTCACTGGTCACTGGTCAGTGGTCACTGGTCACTGGTCACTGGTCACTGGTCACTGGTCAATGGTCACTCTCGCTGGTCACTGGTCACTGGTCACTGATCACTGGTCACTGGTCACTGGTCACTGGTCACTGGTCAATGGTCACTATCGCTGGTCAATTGTCACTGTCGCTGGTTACTGGTCTCTGGTCACTTGTCACTGGTCACTGGTCACTGGTCACTGGTCACTGGTCAATGGTCACTGTCGCTGGTCACTGGTCACTGGTCACTGGTCAATGGTCACTGGTCACTGGTCACTGGTCAATGGTCACTATCGCTGGTCAATGGTCATTGTCGCTGGTCACTGGTCATTGGTCACTTGTCACTGGTCACTGGTCACTGGTCACTGGTCGTCACTGGTCACAGGACAATGGTCACTGGTCACTGGTCACTGGTCAATGGTCACTATCGCTGGTCAATGGTAACTTGTCACTGGGCAGTGGTCAATGGTCACTGGTCACTGGTCACTGGTCACTGGTCACTGGTCACAGGTCAATGGTCACTGGTCACTGGACACAGGTCACTGGTCACTGGTCACTGGTCACTGGTCACTGATCACTGGTCACTGGTCAATGGTCACTGGCCACTGGTCACTGGTCACTGGTCAATGGTCAATTTCGCTGGTCAATGGTCACTGTCGCTGGTAAACGGTCACTGTCACTGGTCACTGGTCACTTGTCACTGGTCACTGGTCAATGGTCACTGTCGCTGGTCACTGGTCACTAGTCACTGGTCACTGGTCACTGGTCGCTGGTCACTGGTTACTTGTCACTGGTCAGTGGCCACTGGTCGCTGGTCACTTGTCACTGGTCACTGGTCACTGGTCACTGGTCACTGGTCACAAGTCACTGGTCACTGGTCACTGGTCACTGGTCAGTGGTCACTGGTCACTGGTCACTGGTCAATGGTCACTGTCGCTGGTCACTGGTCACTGGTCACTGATCACTGGTCACTGGTCACTGGTCACTGGTCACTGGTCAATGGTCACTATCGCTGGTCAATGGTCACTGTCGCTGGTTACTGGTCACTGGTCACTTGTCACTGGTCACTGGTCACTGGTCACTGGTCACAGGTCAATGGTCACTGTCGCTGGTCACTGGTCACTGGTCACTGGTCAATGGTCACTGGTCACTGGTCACTGGTCAATGGTCACTATCGCTGGTCAATGGTCATTGTCGCTGGTCACTGGTCATTGGTCACTTGTCACTGGTCACTGGTCACTGGTCACTGGTCGTCACTGGTCACAGGTCAATGGTCACTGGTCACTGGTCACTGGTCACTGTCGCTGGTCACTGGTCACTGGTCACTGGTCACTGGTAACTGGTCAATGGTCACTGTCGCTGGTCACTGGTCACTGGTCACTGGTCACTGGTCAATGGTAACTTGTCACTGGGCAGTGGTCAATGGTCACTGGTCACTGGTCACTGGTCACTGGTCACTGGTCACAGGTCAATGGTCACTGGTCACTGGACACAGGTCACTGGTCACTGGTCACTGGTCACTGGTCACTGTTCACTGGTCACTGATCACTGGTCAATGGTCACCGTCGCTGGTCACTGTTCACTGGTCACTGATCACTGGTCACTAGTCACTGGTCACTGGTCACTGGTCAATGGTCACTATCGCTGGTCAATGGTCATTGTCGCTGGTCACTGGTCATTGGTCACTTGTCACTGGTCACTGGTCACTGGTCACTGGTCACTGGTCACTGGTCACCGGTCACTGGTCACTGGTCACTGGTCAATGGTCACTGGCCACTGGTCACTGGTCACTGGTCAATGGTCACTTTCGCTGGTCAATGGTCACTGTCGCTGGTAAACGGTCACTGTCGCTGGTCACTGGTCACTGGTCACTATCGCTGGTCAATGGTCATTGTCGCTGGTCACTGGTCATTGGTCACTTGTCACTGGTCACTGGTCACTGGTCACTGGTCACTGGTCACTGGTCACTGGTCACTGGTCACTGGTCACTGGTCACAGGTCAATGGTCACTGGTCACTGGTCACTTGTCACTGGTCACTGGTCACTGGTCACTGGTCACAAGTCACTGGTCACTGGTCACTGGTCACTAGTCAGTGGTCACTGGTCACTAGTCACTGGTCACTGGTCACTGGTCACTGGTCAATGGTCACTCTCGCTGGTCACTGGTCACTGGTCACTGATCACTGGTCACTGGTCACTGGTCACTGGTCACTGGTCAATGGTGACTATCGCTGGTCAATTGTCACTGTCGCTGGTTACTGGTCACTGGTCACTTGTCACTGGTCACTGGTCACTGGTCACTGGTCACTGGTCAATGGTCACTGTCGCTGGTCACTGGTCACTGGTCACTGGTCAATGGTCACTGGTCACTGGTCACTGGTCAATGGTCACTATCGCTGGTCAATGGTCATTGTCGCTGGTCACTGGTCATTGGTCACTTGTCACTGGTCACTGGTCACTGGTCGTCACTGGTCACAGGACAATGGTCACTGGTCACTGGTCACTGGTCAATGGTCACTATCGCTGGTCAATGGTAACTTGTCACTGGGCAGTGGTCAATGGTCACTGGTCACTGGTCACTGGTCACTGGTCACAGGTCAATGGTCACTGGTCACTGGACACAGGTCACTGGTCACTGGTCACTGGTCACTGGTCACTGGTCACTGGTCACTGGTCACTGGTCACTGGCCACTGGTCACTGGTCACTGGTCAATGGTCAATTTCGCTGGTCAATGGTCACTGTCGCTGGTAAACGGTCACTGTCGCTGGTCACTGGTCACTGGTCACTGGTCACTTGTCACTGGTCACTGGTCAATGGTCACTGTCGCTGGTCACTGGTCACTAGTCACTGGTCACTGGTCACTGGTCGCTGGTCACTGGTTACTTGTCACTGGTCAGTGGCCACTGGTCGCTGGTCACTTGTCACTGGTCACTGGTCACTGGTCACTGGTCACTGGTCACAAGTCACTGGTCACTGGTCACTGGTCACTGGTCAGTGGTCACTGGTCACTGGTCACTGGTCACTGGTCACTGGTCAATGGTCACTGTCGCTGGTCACTGGTCACTGGTCACTGATCACTGGTCACTGGTCACTGGTCACTGGTCACTGGTCAATGGTCACTATCGCTGGTCAATGGTCACTGTCGCTGGTTACTGGTCACTGGTCACTTGTCACTGGTCACTGGTCACTGGTCACTGGTCACAGGTCAATGGTCACTGTCGCTGGTCACTGGTCACTGGTCACTGGTCAATGGTCACTGGTCACTGGTCACTGGTCAATGGTCACTATCGCTGGTCAATGGTCATTGTCGCTGGTCACTGGTCATTGGTCACTTGTCACTGGTCACTGGTCACTGGTCACTGGTCGTCACTGGTCACAGGACAATGGTCACTGGTCACTGGTCACTGGTCAATGGTCACTATCGCTGGTCAATGGTAACTTGTCACTGGGCAGTGGTCAATGGTCACTGGTCACTGGTCACTGGTCACTGGTCACTGGTCACAGGTCAATGGTCACTGGTCACTGGACACAGGTCACTGGTCACTGGTCACTGGTCACTGGTCACTGGTCACTGGTCACTGGTCAATGGTCACTGGCCACTGGTCACTGGTCACTGGTCAATGGTCAATTTCGCTGGTCAATGGTCACTGTCGCTGGTAAACGGTCACTGTCGCTGGTCACTGGTCACTGGTCACTGGTCACTTGTCACTGGTCACTGGTCAATGGTCACTGTCGCTGGTCACTGGTCACTAGTCACTGGTCACTGGTCACTGGTCGCTGGTCACTGGTTACTTGTCACTGGTCAGTGGCCACTGGTCGCTGGTCACTTGTCACTGGTCACTGGTCACTGGTCACTGGTCACTGGTCACAAGTCACTGGTCACTGGTCACTGGTCACTGGTCACTGGTCAGTGGTCACTGGTCACTGGTCACTGGTCAATGGTCACTGTCGCTGGTCACTGGTCACTGGTCACTGATCACTGGTCACTGGTCACTGGTCACTGGTCACTGGTCAATGGTCACTATCGCTGGTCAATGGTCACTGTCGCTGGTTACTGGTCACTGGTCACTTGTCACTGGTCACTGGTCACTGGTCACTGGTCACAGGTCAATGGTCACTGTCGCTGGTCACTGGTCACTGGTCACTGGTCAATGGTCACTGGTCACTGGTCACTGGTCAATGGTCACTATCGCTGGTCAATGGTCATTGTCGCTGGTCACTGGTCATTGGTCACTTGTCACTGGTCACTGGTCACTGGTCACTGGTCGTCACTGGTCACAGGTCAATGGTCACTGGTCACTGGTCACTGGTCACTGTCGCTGGTCACTGGTCACTGGTCACTGGTCACTGGTAACTGGTCAATGGTCACTGTCGCTGGTCACTGGTCACTGGTCACTGGTCACTGGTCAATGGTAACTTGTCACTGGGCAGTGGTCAATGGTCACTGGTCACTGGTCACTGGTCACTGGTCACTGGTCACAGGTCAATGGTCACTGGTCACTGGACACAGGTCACTGGTCACTGGTCACTGGTCACTGGTCACTGTTCACTGGTCACTGATCACTGGTCAATGGTCACCGTCGCTGGTCACTGTTCACTGGTCACTGATCACTGGTCACTAGTCACTGGTCACTGGTCACTGGTCAATGGTCACTATCGCTGGTCAATGGTCATTGTCGCTGGTCACTGGTCATTGGTCACTTGTCACTGGTCACTGGTCACTGGTCACTGGTCACTGGTCACTGGTCACTGGTCACCGGTCACTGGTCACTGGTCACTGGTCAATGGTCACTGGCCACTGGTCACTGGTCACTGGTCAATGGTCACTTTCGCTGGTCAATGGTCACTGTCGCTGGTAAACGGTCACTGTCGCTGGTCACTGGTCACTGGTCACTATCGCTGGTCAATGGTCATTGTCGCTGGTCACTGGTCATTGCTCACTTGTCACTGGTCACTGGTCACTGGTCACTGGTCACTGGTCACTGGTCACTGGTCACTGGTCACTGGTCACTGGTCACAGGTCAATGGTCACTGGTCACTGGTCACTTGTCACTGGTCACTGGTCACTGGTCACTGGTCACAAGTCACTGGTCACTGGTCACTGGTCACTGGTCAGTGGTCACTGGTCACTGGTCACTGGTCACTGGTCACTGGTCACTGGTCAATGGTCACTCTCGCTGGTCACTGGTCACTGGTCACTGATCACTGGTCACTGGTCACTGGTCACTGGTCACTGGTCAATGGTCACTATCGCTGGTCAATTGTCACTGTCGCTGGTTACTGGTCACTGGTCACTTGTCACTGGTCACTGGTCACTGGTCACTGGTCACTGGTCAATGGTCACTGTCGCTGGTCACTGGTCACTGGTCACTGGTCAATGGTCACTGGTCACTGGTCACTGGTCAATGGTCACTATCGCTGGTCAATGGTCATTGTCGCTGGTCACTGGTCATTGGTCACTTGTCACTGGTCACTGGTCACTGGTCACTGGTCGTCACTGGTCACAGGACAATGGTCACTGGTCACTGGTCACTGGTCAATGGTCACTATCGCTGGTCAATGGTAACTTGTCACTGGGCAGTGGTCAATGGTCACTGGTCACTGGTCACTGGTCACTGGTCACTGGTCACAGGTCAATGGTCACTGGTCACTGGACACAGGTCACTGGTCACTGGTCACTGGTCACTGGTCACTGGTCACTGGTCACTGGTCAATGGTCACTGGCCACTGGTCACTGGTCACTGGTCAATGGTCAATTTCGCTGGTCAATGGTCACTGTCGCTGGTAAACGGTCACTGTCGCTGGTCACTGGTCACTGGTCACTGGTCACTTGTCACTGGTCACTGGTCAATGGTCACTGTCGCTGGTCACTGGTCACTAGTCACTGGTCACTGGTCACTGGTCGCTGGTCACTGGTTACTTGTCACTGGTCAGTGGCCACTGGTCGCTGGTCACTTGTCACTGGTCACTGGTCACTGGTCACTGGTCACTGGTCACTGGTCAATGGTCACTGGCCACTGGTCACTGGTCACTGGTCAATGGTCAATTTCGCTGGTCAATGGTCACTGTCGCTGGTAAACGGTCACTGTCGCTGGTCACTGGTCACTTGTCACTGGTCACTGGTCAATGGTCACTGTCGCTGGTCACAGGTCAATGGTCACTGGTCACTGGACACAGGTCACTGGTCACTGGTCACTGGTCACTGGTCACTGGTCACTGGTCACTGGTCAATGGTCACTGGCCACTGGTCACTGGTCACTGGTCAATGGTCACTTTCGCTGGTCAATGGTCACTGTCGCTCGTAAACGGTCACTGTCGCTGGTCACTGGTCACTGGTCACTGGTCACTGGTCACTGGTCAATGGTCACTGGTCACTGGACACTGGTCACTGGTCACTGGTCACTGGTCACTGGTCACTGGTCAATGGTAACTTGTCACTGGGCAGTGGTCAATGGTCACTGGTCACTGGTCACTGGTCACAGGTCAATGGTCACTGGTCACTGGACACAGGTCACTGGTCACTGGTCACCGGTCACTGGTCAATGGTCACTGGTCAATGGTCACTGGCCACTGGTCACTGGTCACTGGTCAATGGTCACTTTCGCTGGTCAATGGTCACTGTCGCTGGTCACTGGTCACTGGTCACTGGTCACTGTCGCTGGTCACTGGTCACTGGTCACTGGTCACTGGTAACTGGTCAATGGTCACTGTCGCTGGTCACTGGTCACTGGTCACTGGTCACTGGTCAATGGTAACTTGTCACTGGGCAGTGGTCAATGGTCACTGGTCACTGGTCACTGGTCACTGGTCACTGGTCACAGGTCAATGGTCACTGGTCACTGGACACAGGTCACTGGTCACTGGTCACTGGTCACTGGTCACTGTTCACTGGTCACTGATCACTGGTCAATGGTCACCGTCGCTGGTCACTGTTCACTGGTCACTGATCACTGGTCACTAGTCACTGGTCACTGGTCACTGGTCAATGGTGACTATCGCTGGTCAATGGTCATTATCGCTGGTCACTGGTCATTGGTCACTTGTCACTGGTCACTGGTCACTGGTCACTGGTCACTGGTCACTGGTCACTGGTCACCGGTCACTGGTCACTGGTCACTGGTCAATGGTCACTGGCCACTGGTCACTGGTCACTGGTCAATGGTCACTTTCGCTGGTCAATGGTCACTGTCGCTGGTAAACGGTCACTGTCGCTGGTCACTGGTCACTGGTCACTGGTCACTGGTCACTGGTCACTGGTCACTGGTCACTGGTCACTGGTCACTGGTCACAGGTCAATGGTCAGTGGTCACTGGACACAGGTCACTGGTCACTGGTCACTGGTCAATGGTCACTGGCCACTGGTCACTGGTCACTGGTCAATGGTCACTTTCGCTGGTCAATGGTCACTGTCGCTGGTAAACGGTCACTGTCGCTGGTCACTGGTCACTGGTCACTGGTCACTGGTCACTGGTCACTGGTCACTGGTCACTGGTCACTGGTCACTGGTCACAGGTCAATGGTCACTGGCCACTGGTCACTGGTCACTGGTCAATGGTCACTTTCGCTGGTCAATGGTCACTGTCGCTGGTAAACGGTCACTGTCGCTGGTCACTGGTCACTGGTCACTGGTCACTGGTCACTGGTCGTCACTGGTCACAGGTCAATGGTCACTGGTCACTGGTCACTGGTCACTGTCGCTGGTCACTGGTCACTGGTCACTGGTCACTGGTAACTGGTCAATGGTCACTGTCGCTGGTCACTTGTCACTGGTCACTGGTCACTGGTCACTGGTCGTCACTGGTCACAGGTCAATGGTCACTGGTCACTGGTCACTGGTCACTGTCGCTGGTCACTGGTCACTGGTCACTGGTCACTGGTAACTGGTCAATGGTCACTGTCGCTGGTCACTGGTCACTGGTCACTGGTCACTGGTCAATGGTAACTTGTCACTGGGCAGTGGTCAATGGTCACTGGTCACTGGTCACTGGTCACTGGTCACTGGTCACAGGTCAATGGTCACTGGTCACTGGACACAGGTCACTGGTCACTGGTCACTGGTCACTGGTCACTGTTCACTGGTCACTGATCACTGGTCAATGGTCACCGTCGCTGGTCACTGTTCACTGGTCACTGATCACTGGTCACTAGTCACTGGTCACTGGTCACTGGTCAATGGTCACTATCGCTGGTCAATGGTCATTGTCGCTGGTCACTGGTCATTGGTCACTTGTCACTGGTCACTGGTCACTGGTCACTGGTCACTGGTCACTGGTCACTGGTCACCGGTCACTGGTCACTGGTCACTGGTCAATGGTCACTGGCCACTGGTCACTGGTCACTGGTCAATGGTCACTTTCGCTGGTCAATGGTCACTGTCGCTGGTAAACGGTCACTGTCGCTGGTCACTGGTCACTGGTCACTATCGCTGGTCAATGGTCATTGTCGCTGGTCACTGGTCATTGGTCACTTGTCACTGGTCACTGGTCACTGGTCACTGGTCACTGGTCACTGGTCACTGGTCACTGGTCACTGGTCACTGGTCACAGGTCAATGGTCACTGGTCACTGGTCACTTGTCACTGGTCACTGGTCACTGGTCACTGGTCACAAGTCACTGGTCACTGGTCACTGGTCACTAGTCAGTGGTCACTGGTCACTAGTCACTGGTCACTGGTCACTGGTCACTGGTCAATGGTCACTCTCGCTGGTCACTGGTCACTGGTCACTGATCACTGGTCACTGGTCACTGGTCACTGGTCACTGGTCAATGGTGACTATCGCTGGTCAATTGTCACTGTCGCTGGTTACTGGTCACTGGTCACTTGTCACTGGTCACTGGTCACTGGTCACTGGTCACTGGTCAATGGTCACTGTCGCTGGTCACTGGTCACTGGTCACTGGTCAATGGTCACTGGTCACTGGTCACTGGTCAATGGTCACTATCGCTGGTCAATGGTCATTGTCGCTGGTCACTGGTCATTGGTCACTTGTCACTGGTCACTGGTCACTGGTCGTCACTGGTCACAGGACAATGGTCACTGGTCACTGGTCACTGGTCAATGGTCACTATCGCTGGTCAATGGTAACTTGTCACTGGGCAGTGGTCAATGGTCACTGGTCACTGGTCACTGGTCACTGGTCACAGGTCAATGGTCACTGGTCACTGGACACAGGTCACTGGTCACTGGTCACTGGTCACTGGTCACTGGTCACTGGTCACTGGTCACTGGTCACTGGCCACTGGTCACTGGTCACTGGTCAATGGTCAATTTCGCTGGTCAATGGTCACTGTCGCTGGTAAACGGTCACTGTCGCTGGTCACTGGTCACTGGTCACTGGTCACTTGTCACTGGTCACTGGTCAATGGTCACTGTCGCTGGTCACTGGTCACTAGTCACTGGTCACTGGTCACTGGTCGCTGGTCACTGGTTACTTGTCACTGGTCAGTGGCCACTGGTCGCTGGTCACTTGTCACTGGTCACTGGTCACTGGTCACTGGTCACTGGTCACAAGTCACTGGTCACTGGTCACTGGTCACTGGTCAGTGGTCACTGGTCACTGGTCACTGGTCACTGGTCACTGGTCAATGGTCACTGTCGCTGGTCACTGGTCACTGGTCACTGATCACTGGTCACTGGTCACTGGTCACTGGTCACTGGTCAATGGTCACTATCGCTGGTCAATGGTCACTGTCGCTGGTTACTGGTCACTGGTCACTTGTCACTGGTCACTGGTCACTGGTCACTGGTCACAGGTCAATGGTCACTGTCGCTGGTCACTGGTCACTGGTCACTGGTCAATGGTCACTGGTCACTGGTCACTGGTCAATGGTCACTATCGCTGGTCAATGGTCATTGTCGCTGGTCACTGGTCATTGGTCACTTGTCACTGGTCACTGGTCACTGGTCACTGGTCGTCACTGGTCACAGGACAATGGTCACTGGTCACTGGTCACTGGTCAATGGTCACTATCGCTGGTCAATGGTAACTTGTCACTGGGCAGTGGTCAATGGTCACTGGTCACTGGTCACTGGTCACTGGTCACTGGTCACAGGTCAATGGTCACTGGTCACTGGACACAGGTCACTGGTCACTGGTCACTGGTCACTGGTCACTGGTCACTGGTCACTGGTCAATGGTCACTGGCCACTGGTCACTGGTCACTGGTCAATGGTCAATTTCGCTGGTCAATGGTCACTGTCGCTGGTAAACGGTCACTGTCGCTGGTCACTGGTCACTGGTCACTGGTCACTTGTCACTGGTCACTGGTCAATGGTCACTGTCGCTGGTCACTGGTCACTAGTCACTGGTCACTGGTCACTGGTCGCTGGTCACTGGTTACTTGTCACTGGTCAGTGGCCACTGGTCGCTGGTCACTTGTCACTGGTCACTGGTCACTGGTCACTGGTCACTGGTCACAAGTCACTGGTCACTGGTCACTGGTCACTGGTCACTGGTCAGTGGTCACTGGTCACTGGTCACTGGTCAATGGTCACTGTCGCTGGTCACTGGTCACTGGTCACTGATCACTGGTCACTGGTCACTGGTCACTGGTCACTGGTCAATGGTCACTATCGCTGGTCAATGGTCACTGTCGCTGGTTACTGGTCACTGGTCACTTGTCACTGGTCACTGGTCACTGGTCACTGGTCACAGGTCAATGGTCACTGTCGCTGGTCACTGGTCACTGGTCACTGGTCAATGGTCACTGGTCACTGGTCACTGGTCAATGGTCACTATCGCTGGTCAATGGTCATTGTCGCTGGTCACTGGTCATTGGTCACTTGTCACTGGTCACTGGTCACTGGTCACTGGTCGTCACTGGTCACAGGTCAATGGTCACTGGTCACTGGTCACTGGTCACTGTCGCTGGTCACTGGTCACTGGTCACTGGTCACTGGTAACTGGTCAATGGTCACTGTCGCTGGTCACTGGTCACTGGTCACTGGTCACTGGTCAATGGTAACTTGTCACTGGGCAGTGGTCAATGGTCACTGGTCACTGGTCACTGGTCACTGGTCACTGGTCACAGGTCAATGGTCACTGGTCACTGGACACAGGTCACTGGTCACTGGTCACTGGTCACTGGTCACTGTTCACTGGTCACTGATCACTGGTCAATGGTCACCGTCGCTGGTCACTGTTCACTGGTCACTGATCACTGGTCACTAGTCACTGGTCACTGGTCACTGGTCAATGGTCACTATCGCTGGTCAATGGTCATTGTCGCTGGTCACTGGTCATTGGTCACTGGTCACTGGTAACTGGTCAATGGTCACTGTCGCTGGTCACTGGTCACCGGTCACTGGTCACTGGTCACTGGTCAATGGTCACTGGCCACTGGTCACTGGTCACTGGTCAATGGTCACTTTCGCTGGTCAATGGTCACTGTCGCTGGTAAACGGTCACTGTCGCTGGTCACTGGTCACTGGTCACTATCGCTGGTCAATGGTCATTGTCGCTGGTCACTGGTCATTGCTCACTTGTCACTGGTCACTGGTCACTGGTCACTGGTCACTGGTCACTGGTCACTGGTCACTGGTCACTGGTCACTGGTCACAGGTCAATGGTCACTGGTCACTGGTCACTTGTCACTGGTCACTGGTCACTGGTCACTGGTCACAAGTCACTGGTCACTGGTCACTGGTCACTGGTCAGTGGTCACTGGTCACTGGTCACTGGTCACTGGTCACTGGTCACTGGTCAATGGTCACTCTCGCTGGTCACTGGTCACTGGTCACTGATCACTGGTCACTGGTCACTGGTCACTGGTCACTGGTCAATGGTCACTATCGCTGGTCAATTGTCACTGTCGCTGGTTACTGGTCACTGGTCACTTGTCACTGGTCACTGGTCACTGGTCACTGGTCACTGGTCAATGGTCACTGTCGCTGGTCACTGGTCACTGGTCACTGGTCAATGGTCACTGGTCACTGGTCACTGGTCAATGGTCACTATCGCTGGTCAATGGTCATTGTCGCTGGTCACTGGTCATTGGTCACTTGTCACTGGTCACTGGTCACTGGTCACTGGTCGTCACTGGTCACAGGACAATGGTCACTGGTCACTGGTCACTGGTCAATGGTCACTATCGCTGGTCAATGGTAACTTGTCACTGGGCAGTGGTCAATGGTCACTGGTCACTGGTCACTGGTCACTGGTCACTGGTCACAGGTCAATGGTCACTGGTCACTGGACACAGGTCACTGGTCACTGGTCACTGGTCACTGGTCACTGGTCACTGGTCACTGGTCAATGGTCACTGGCCACTGGTCACTGGTCACTGGTCAATGGTCAATTTCGCTGGTCAATGGTCACTGTCGCTGGTAAACGGTCACTGTCGCTGGTCACTGGTCACTGGTCACTGGTCACTTGTCACTGGTCACTGGTCAATGGTCACTGTCGCTGGTCACTGGTCACTAGTCACTGGTCACTGGTCACTGGTCGCTGGTCACTGGTTACTTGTCACTGGTCAGTGGCCACTGGTCGCTGGTCACTTGTCACTGGTCACTGGTCACTGGTCACTGGTCACTGGTCACTGGTCAATGGTCACTGGCCACTGGTCACTGGTCACTGGTCAATGGTCAATTTCGCTGGTCAATGGTCACTGTCGCTGGTAAACGGTCACTGTCGCTGGTCACTGGTCACTTGTCACTGGTCACTGGTCAATGGTCACTGTCGCTGGTCACAGGTCAATGGTCACTGGTCACT
This sequence comes from Andrena bucephala, assembly GCA_947577245.1. Lineage (NCBI taxonomy): Eukaryota > Metazoa > Arthropoda > Insecta > Hymenoptera > Andrenidae > Andrena > Andrena bucephala. The sequence continues at coordinate 63,745,843 of OX387716.1, forward strand.
GGACACAGGTCACTGGTCACTGGTCACTGGTCACTGGTCACTGGTCACTGGTCACTGGTCAATGGTCACTGGCCACTGGTCACTGGTCACTGGTCAATGGTCACTTTCGCTGGTCAATGGTCACTGTCGCTCGTAAACGGTCACTGTCGCTGGTCACTGGTCACTGGTCACTGGTCACTGGTCACTGGTCAATGGTCACTGGTCACTGGACACTGGTCACTGGTCACTGGTCACTGGTCACTGGTCACTGGTCAATGGTAACTTGTCACTGGGCAGTGGTCAATGGTCACTGGTCACTGGTCACTGGTCACAGGTCAATGGTCACTGGTCACTGGACACAGGTCACTGGTCACTGGTCACCGGTCACTGGTCAATGGTCACTGGTCAATGGTCACTGGCCACTGGTCACTGGTCACTGGTCAATGGTCACTTTCGCTGGTCAATGGTCACTGTCGCTGGTCACTGGTCACTGGTCACTGGTCACTGTCGCTGGTCACTGGTCACTGGTCACTGGTCACTGGTAACTGGTCAATGGTCACTGTCGCTGGTCACTGGTCACTGGTCACTGGTCACTGGTCAATGGTAACTTGTCACTGGGCAGTGGTCAATGGTCACTGGTCACTGGTCACTGGTCACTGGTCACTGGTCACAGGTCAATGGTCACTGGTCACTGGACACAGGTCACTGGTCACTGGTCACTGGTCACTGGTCACTGTTCACTGGTCACTGATCACTGGTCAATGGTCACCGTCGCTGGTCACTGTTCACTGGTCACTGATCACTGGTCACTAGTCACTGGTCACTGGTCACTGGTCAATGGTGACTATCGCTGGTCAATGGTCATTATCGCTGGTCACTGGTCATTGGTCACTTGTCACTGGTCACTGGTCACTGGTCACTGGTCACTGGTCACTGGTCACTGGTCACCGGTCACTGGTCACTGGTCACTGGTCAATGGTCACTGGCCACTGGTCACTGGTCACTGGTCAATGGTCACTTTCGCTGGTCAATGGTCACTGTCGCTGGTAAACGGTCACTGTCGCTGGTCACTGGTCACTGGTCACTGGTCACTGGTCACTGGTCACTGGTCACTGGTCACTGGTCACTGGTCACTGGTCACAGGTCAATGGTCAGTGGTCACTGGACACAGGTCACTGGTCACTGGTCACTGGTCAATGGTCACTGGCCACTGGTCACTGGTCACTGGTCAATGGTCACTTTCGCTGGTCAATGGTCACTGTCGCTGGTAAACGGTCACTGTCGCTGGTCACTGGTCACTGGTCACTGGTCACTGGTCACTGGTCACTGGTCACTGGTCACTGGTCACTGGTCACTGGTCACAGGTCAATGGTCACTGGCCACTGGTCACTGGTCACTGGTCAATGGTCACTTTCGCTGGTCAATGGTCACTGTCGCTGGTAAACGGTCACTGTCGCTGGTCACTGGTCACTGGTCACTGGTCACTGGTCACTGGTCGTCACTGGTCACAGGTCAATGGTCACTGGTCACTGGTCACTGGTCACTGTCGCTGGTCACTGGTCACTGGTCACTGGTCACTGGTAACTGGTCAATGGTCACTGTCGCTGGTCACTGGTCACTGGTCACTGGTCACTGGTCAATGGTAACTTGTCACTGGGCAGTGGTCAATGGTCACTGGTCACTGGTCACTGGTCACTGGTCACTGGTCACAGGTCAATGGTCACTGGTCACTGGACACAGGTCACTGGTCACTGGTCACTGGTCACTGGTCACTGTTCACTGGTCACTGATCACTGGTCAATGGTCACCGTCGCTGGTCACTGTTCACTGGTCACTGATCACTGGTCACTAGTCACTGGTCACTGGTCACTGGTCAATGGTCACTATCGCTGGTCAATGGTCATTGTCGCTGGTCACTGGTCATTGGTCACTTGTCACTGGTCACTGGTCACTGGTCACTGGTCACTGGTCACTGGTCACTGGTCACCGGTCACTGGTCACTGGTCACTGGTCAATGGTCACTGGCCACTGGTCACTGGTCACTGGTCAATGGTCACTTTCGCTGGTCAATGGTCACTGTCGCTGGTAAACGGTCACTGTCGCTGGTCACTGGTCACTGGTCACTATCGCTGGTCAATGGTCATTGTCGCTGGTCACTGGTCATTGGTCACTTGTCACTGGTCACTGGTCACTGGTCACTGGTCACTGGTCACTGGTCACTGGTCACTGGTCACTGGTCACTGGTCACAGGTCAATGGTCACTGGTCACTGGTCACTTGTCACTGGTCACTGGTCACTGGTCACTGGTCACAAGTCACTGGTCACTGGTCACTGGTCACTGGTCAGTGGTCACTGGTCACTAGTCACTGGTCACTGGTCACTGGTCACTGGTCAATGGTCACTCTCGCTGGTCACTGGTCACTGGTCACTGATCACTGGTCACTGGTCACTGGTCACTGGTCACTGGTCAATGGTGACTATCGCTGGTCAATTGTCACTGTCGCTGGTTACTGGTCACTGGTCACTTGTCACTGGTCACTGGTCACTGGTCACTGGTCACTGGTCAATGGTCACTGTCGCTGGTCACTGGTCACTGGTCACTGGTCAATGGTCACTGGTCACTGGTCACTGGTCAATGGTCACTATCGCTGGTCAATGGTCATTGTCGCTGGTCACTGGTCATTGGTCACTTGTCACTGGTCACTGGTCACTGGTCGTCACTGGTCACAGGACAATGGTCACTGGTCACTGGTCACTGGTCAATGGTCACTATCGCTGGTCAATGGTAACTTGTCACTGGGCAGTGGTCAATGGTCACTGGTCACTGGTCACTGGTCACTGGTCACAGGTCAATGGTCACTGGTCACTGGACACAGGTCACTGGTCACTGGTCACTGGTCACTGGTCACTGGTCACTGGTCACTGGTCAATGGTCACTGGCCACTGGTCACTGGTCACTGGTCAATGGTCAATTTCGCTGGTCAATGGTCACTGTCGCTGGTAAACGGTCACTGTCGCTGGTCACTGGTCACTGGTCACTGGTCACTTGTCACTGGTCACTGGTCAATGGTCACTGTCGCTGGTCACTGGTCACTAGTCACTGGTCACTGGTCACTGGTCGCTGGTCACTGGTTACTTGTCACTGGTCAGTGGCCACTGGTCGCTGGTCACTTGTCACTGGTCACTGGTCACTGGTCACTGGTCACTGGTCACAAGTCACTGGTCACTGGTCACTGGTCACTGGTCAGTGGTCACTGGTCACTGGTCACTGGTCACTGGTCACTGGTCAATGGTCACTGTCGCTGGTCACTGGTCACTGGTCACTGATCACTGGTCACTGGTCACTGGTCACTGGTCACTGGTCAATGGTCACTATCGCTGGTCAATGGTCACTGTCGCTGGTTACTGGTCACTGGTCACTTGTCACTGGTCACTGGTCACTGGTCACTGGTCACAGGTCAATGGTCACTGTCGCTGGTCACTGGTCACTGGTCACTGGTCAATGGTCACTGGTCACTGGTCACTGGTCAATGGTCACTATCGCTGGTCAATGGTCATTGTCGCTGGTCACTGGTCATTGGTCACTTGTCACTGGTCACTGGTCACTGGTCACTGGTCGTCACTGGTCACAGGACAATGGTCACTGGTCACTGGTCACTGGTCAATGGTCACTATCGCTGGTCAATGGTAACTTGTCACTGGGCAGTGGTCAATGGTCACTGGTCACTGGTCACTGGTCACTGGTCACTGGTCACAGGTCAATGGTCACTGGTCACTGGACACAGGTCACTGGTCACTGGTCACTGGTCACTGGTCACTGGTCACTGGTCACTGGTCAATGGTCACTGGCCACTGGTCACTGGTCACTGGTCAATGGTCAATTTCGCTGGTCAATGGTCACTGTCGCTGGTAAACGGTCACTGTCGCTGGTCACTGGTCACTGGTCACTGGTCACTTGTCACTGGTCACTGGTCAATGGTCACTGTCGCTGGTCACTGGTCACTAGTCACTGGTCACTGGTCACTGGTCGCTGGTCACTGGTTACTTGTCACTGGTCAGTGGCCACTGGTCGCTGGTCACTTGTCACTGGTCACTGGTCACTGGTCACTGGTCACTGGTCACAAGTCACTGGTCACTGGTCACTGGTCACTGGTCACTGGTCAGTGGTCACTGGTCACTGGTCACTGGTCAATGGTCACTGTCGCTGGTCACTGGTCACTGGTCACTGATCACTGGTCACTGGTCACTGGTCACTGGTCACTGGTCAATGGTCACTATCGCTGGTCAATGGTCACTGTCGCTGGTTACTGGTCACTGGTCACTTGTCACTGGTCACTGGTCACTGGTCACTGGTCACAGGTCAATGGTCACTGTCGCTGGTCACTGGTCACTGGTCACTGGTCAATGGTCACTGGTCACTGGTCACTGGTCAATGGTCACTATCGCTGGTCAATGGTCATTGTCGCTGGTCACTGGTCATTGGTCACTTGTCACTGGTCACTGGTCACTGGTCACTGGTCGTCACTGGTCACAGGTCAATGGTCACTGGTCACTGGTCACTGGTCACTGTCGCTGGTCACTGGTCACTGGTCACTGGTCACTGGTAACTGGTCAATGGTCACTGTCGCTGGTCACTGGTCACTGGTCACTGGTCACTGGTCAATGGTAACTTGTCACTGGGCAGTGGTCAATGGTCACTGGTCACTGGTCACTGGTCACTGGTCACTGGTCACAGGTCAATGGTCACTGGTCACTGGACACAGGTCACTGGTCACTGGTCACTGGTCACTGGTCACTGTTCACTGGTCACTGATCACTGGTCAATGGTCACCGTCGCTGGTCACTGTTCACTGGTCACTGATCACTGGTCACTAGTCACTGGTCACTGGTCACTGGTCAATGGTCACTATCGCTGGTCAATGGTCATTGTCGCTGGTCACTGGTCATTGGTCACTTGTCACTGGTCACTGGTCACTGGTCACTGGTCACTGGTCACTGGTCACTGGTCACTGGTCAATGGTCACTGGCCACTGGTCACTGGTCACTGGTCAATGGTCACTTTCGCTGGTCAATGGTCACTGTCGCTGGTAAACGGTCACTGTCGCTGGTCACTGGTCACTGGTCACTATCGCTGGTCAATGGTCATTGTCGCTGGTCACTGGTCATTGCTCACTTGTCACTGGTCACTGGTCACTGGTCACTGGTCACTGGTCACTGGTCACTGGTCACTGGTCACTGGTCACTGGTCACAGGTCAATGGTCACTGGTCACTGGTCACTTGTCACTGGTCACTGGTCACTGGTCACTGGTCACAAGTCACTGGTCACTGGTCACTGGTCACTGGTCAGTGGTCACTGGTCACTGGTCACTGGTCACTGGTCACTGGTCACTGGTCAATGGTCACTCTCGCTGGTCACTGATCACTGGTCACTGATCACTGGTCACTGGTCACTGGTCACTGGTCACTGGTCAATGGTCACTATCGCTGGTCAATTGTCACTGTCGCTGGTTACTGGTCACTGGTCACTTGTCACTGGTCACTGGTCACTGGTCACTGGTCACTGGTCAATGGTCACTGTCGCTGGTCACTGGTCACTGGTCACTGGTCAATGGTCACTGGTCACTGGTCACTGGTCAATGGTCACTATCGCTGGTCAATGGTCATTGTCGCTGGTCACTGGTCATTGGTCACTTGTCACTGGTCACTGGTCACTGGTCACTGGTCGTCACTGGTCACAGGACAATGGTCACTGGTCACTGGTCACTGGTCAATGGTCACTATCGCTGGTCAATGGTAACTTGTCACTGGGCAGTGGTCAATGGTCACTGGTCACTGGTCACTGGTCACTGGTCACTGGTCACAGGTCAATGGTCACTGGTCACTGGACACAGGTCACTGGTCACTGGTCACTGGTCACTGGTCACTGGTCACTGGTCACTGGTCAATGGTCACTGGCCACTGGTCACTGGTCACTGGTCAATGGTCAATTTCGCTGGTCAATGGTCACTGTCGCTGGTAAACGGTCACTGTCGCTGGTCACTGGTCACTGGTCACTGGTCACTTGTCACTGGTCACTGGTCAATGGTCACTGTCGCTGGTCACTGGTCACTAGTCACTGGTCACTGGTCACTGGTCGCTGGTCACTGGTTACTTGTCACTGGTCAGTGGCCACTGGTCGCTGGTCACTTGTCACTGGTCACTGGTCACTGGTCACTGGTCACTGGTCACTGGTCAATGGTCACTGGCCACTGGTCACTGGTCACTGGTCAATGGTCAATTTCGCTGGTCAATGGTCACTGTCGCTGGTAAACGGTCACTGTCGCTGGTCACTGGTCACTGGTCACTGGTCACTTGTCACTGGTCACTGGTCAATGGTCACTGTCGCTGGTCACAGGTCAATGGTCACTGGTCACTGGACACAGGTCACTGGTCACTGGTCACTGGTCACTGGTCACTGGTCACTGGTCACTGGTCAATGGTCACTGGCCACTGGTCACTGGTCACTGGTCACTGGTCACTGGTCAATGGTAACTTGTCACTGGGCAGTGGTCAATGGTCACTGGTCACTGGTCACTGGTCACTGGTCAATGGTCACTGGTCACTGGACACTGGTCACTGGTCACTGGTCACTGGTCACTGGTCACTGGTCAATGGTAACTTGTCACTGGGCAGTGGTCAATGGTCACTGGTCACTGGTCACTGGTCACAGGTCAATGGTCACTGGTCACTGGACACAGGTCACTGGTCACTGGTCACCGGTCACTGGTCAATGGTCACTGGTCAATGGTCACTGGCCACTGGTCACTGGTCACTGGTCAATGGTCACTTTCGCTGGTCAATGGTCACTGTCGCTGGTCACTGGTCACTGGTCACTGGTCACTGTCGCTGGTCACTGGTCACTGGTCACTGGTCACTGGTAACTGGTCAATGGTCACTGTCGCTGGTCACTGGTCACTGGTCACTGGTCACTGGTCAATGGTAACTTGTCACTGGGCAGTGGTCAATGGTCACTGGTCACTGGTCACTGGTCACTGGTCACTGGTCACAGGTCAATGGTCACTGGTCACTGGACACAGGTCACTGGTCACTGGTCACTGGTCACTGGTCACTGTTCACTGGTCACTGATCACTGGTCAATGGTCACCGTCGCTGGTCACTGTTCACTGGTCACTGATCACTGGTCACTAGTCACTGGTCACTGGTCACTGGTCAATGGTGACTATCGCTGGTCAATGGTCATTGTCGCTGGTCACTGGTCATTGGTCACTTGTCAATGGTCACTGGTCACTGGTCACTGGTCACTGGTCACTGGTCACTGGTCACCGGTCACTGGTCACTGGTCACTGGTCAATGGTCACTGGCCACTGGTCACTGGTCACTGGTCAATGGTCACTTTCGCTGGTCAATGGTCACTGTCGCTGGTAAACGGTCACTGTCGCTGGTCACTGGTCACTGGTCACTGGTCACTGGTCACTGGTCACTGGTCACTGGTCACTGGTCACTGGTCACTGGTCACAGGTCAATGGTCAGTGGTCACTGGACACAGGTCACTGGTCACTGGTCACCGGTCACTGGTCACTGGTCACTGGTCAATGGTCACTGGCCACTGGTCACTGGTCACTGTCGCTGGTCACTGGTCACTGGTCGCTGGTCACTGGTCACTGGTCACTGGTCAATGGTCACTGGTCACTGGTCACTGGTCATTGGTCACTATCGCTGGTCAATGATCATTGTCGCTGGTCACTGGTCATTGGTCACTTGTCACTGGTCACTGGTCACTGGTCACTGGTCGTCACTGGTCACAGGTCAATGGTCACTGGTCACTGGTCACTGGTCAATGGTCACTATCGCTGGTCAATGGTAACTTGTCACTGGGCAGTGGTCAATGGTCACTGGTCACTGGTCACTGGTCACTGGTCACTGGTCACTGGTCACAGGTCAATGGTCACTGGACACAGGTCACTGGTCACTGGTCACTGGTCACTGGTCACTGGTCACTGGTCACAGGTCAATGGTCACTGGTCACTCGACACATGTCACTGGTCACTGGTCACTGGTCACTGGTCACTGGTCACTGGTCACTGGTCAATGGTCACTGGCCACTGGCCACTGGTCACTGGTCACTGGTCAATGGTCACTTTCGCTGGTCAATGGTCACTGTCGCTGATAAACGGTCACTGTCGCTGGTCACTGGTCACTGATCACAGGTCACTGGTCACTGGTCACTGGTCACTGGTCACTGGTCAATGGTCACTGTCGCTGGTCACTGGTCACTGGTCACAGATCACTGGTCAGTGGTCAATGGTCACTGGTCACTGGACACAGGTCACTGGTCACTGGTCACTGGTTACTGGTCACTGGTCACTGGTCAATGGTCACTGGCCACTGGTCACTGGTCACTTGTCAATGGTCACTTTCGCTGGTCAATGGTCACTGTCGCTGGTAAATGGTCACTGTCGCTGGTCACTGGTCACTGGTCACTGGTCACTGGTCACAGGTCAATGGTCACTGGTCACTGGTCACTGGTCACTGGTCACTTGTCACAGGTCACTGACCACTGGTCACTGGTCACTGGTCACTGGTCACTGGGAACTGGGAACTGGTCAATGGTCACTGTCGCTGGTCACTGATCACTGGTCACTGATCACTGGTCACTGGTCACTGGTCACTGGTCACTGGTCAATGGTCACTATCGCTGGTCAATGGTCACTGTCACTGGTCACTGGTGACTGGTCACTGGTCACTGGTCACTGGTCACTGGTCACTGGTCAATGGTCACTATCGCTGGTCAATGGTCACTGTCACTGGTCACTGGTCACTGGTCACTGGTCACTGGTCACTGGTCACTGGTCACTGGTCACTGGTCAATGGTCACTGTCGCTGGTCACTGGTCACTGGTCACTGGTCAATGGTCACTTGTCCCTGGGCAGTGGTCACTGGTCACTGGTCAATGGTCACTATCGCTGGTCAATGGTCACTGTCGCTGGTCACTGGTCACTGGTCACTTGTCACTGGTCACTGGTCACTGGTCACTTGTCACTGGTCAGTGGCCACTCGTCAATGGTCACTGGTCACTGGTCACCGGTCACTGGTCACTGGTCACTGGTCAATGGTCACTGGCCACTGGTCACTGGTCACTGGTCAATGGTCACTTTCGCTGGTCAATGGTCACTGTCGCTGGTAAACGGTCACTGTCGCTGGTCACTGGTCACTGGTCACTGGTCACTGGTCACTGGTCACTGGTCACTGGTCACTGGTCACTGGTCACTGGTCACAGGTCAATGGTCAGTGGTCACTGGACACAGGTCACTGGTCACTGGTCACCGGTCACTGGTCACTGGTCACTGGTCAATGGTCACTGGCCACTGGTCACTGGTCACTGTCGCTGGTCACTGGTCACTGGTCACTGGTCACTGGTCACTGGTCACTGGTCACAGATCACTGGTCAGTGGTCACTGGTCACTGGTCACTGGTCACAGGTCAATGGTCACTGGTCACTGGTCACTGGTCAATGGTCACTGTCGCTGGTCACTGGTCACTGGTCAATGGTCACTTGTCCCTGGGCAGTGGTCACTGGTCACTGGTCAATGGTCACTGTCGCTGGTCACTGGTCACTGGTCACTTGTCACTGGTCACTGGTCACTGGTCACAGGTCACTGGTCACTGGTCACAAGTCACTGGTCACTTGTCACTGGTCAGTGGCCACTCGTCAATGGTCACTGGTCACTGGTCACTGGTCAATGGTCTCTGTCGCTGGTCACTGGTCACGATTCGCTGCTCCCTGGTCACTGGTACTGGTCAATGGTCACTGTCGCTGATCACTGGTCACTGGTCACTGGTCACTGGTCACTGGTCAATGGTCACTGTCGCTGGTCACTGGTCACTGGTCACTGATCACTGGTCACTGGTCACTGGTCACTGGTCAATGGTCACTGTCGCTGGTCACTGTTCACTGGTCACTGATCACTGGTCACTGGTCACTGGTCACTGGTCACTGGTCACTGGTCACTGATCACTGGTCACTGGTCACTGGTCACTGGTCACTGGTCACTGGTCAATGGTCACTATCGCTGGTCAATGGTCACTGTCGCTGGTCACTGGTCATTGGTCACTTGTCACTGGTCACTGGTCACTGGTCACTGGTCACTGGTCACTGGTCACTGGTCACAGGTCAATGGTCACTGGACACTGGACACAGGTCACTTGTCACTGGTCACTGGTCACTGGTCACTGGTCACTGGTCACAAGTCACTGGTCACTTGTCACTGGTCACTGGTCAATGGTCACTGTCGCTGGTCACTGGTCACTAGTCACTGGTCACTGGTCACTGGTCACTGGTCACAAGTCACGGGTCACTTGTCACTGGTCACTGGTCAATGGTCACTGTCGCTGGTCACTGGTCACTAGTCACTGGTCACTGGTCACTGGTCGCTGGTCACTGGTTACTTGTCACTGGTCAGTGGCCACTGGTCGCTGGTCACTTGTCACTGGTCACTGGTCACTGGTCACTGGTCACAAGTCACTGGTCACTGGTCACTGGTCACTGGTCAGTGGTCACTGGTCACTGGTCACTGGTCACTGGTCACTGGTCAATGGTCACTCTCGCTGGTCACTGGTCACTGGTCACTGATCACTGGTCACTGGTCACTGGTCACTGGTCACTGGTCAATGGTCACTATCGCTGGTCAATGGTCACTGTCGCTGGTTACTGGTCACTGGTCACTTGTCACTGGTTACTGGTCACTGGTCACTGGTCACTGGTCAATGGTCACTGTCGCTGGTCACTGGTCAATGGTCACTGGTCACTGGTCACTGGTCAATGGTCACTATCGCTGGTCAATGGTCATTGTCGCTGGTCACTGGTCATTGGTCACTTGTCACTGGTCACTGGTCACTGGTCACTGGTCGTCACTGGTCACAGGTCAATGGTCACTGGTCACTGGTCACTGGTCACTGGTCACTGGTCACAGGTCAATGGTCACTGGTCACTGGACACAGGTCACTGGTCACTGGTCACTGGTCACTGGTCACTGTTCACTGGTCACTGATCACTGGTCAATGGTCACCGTCGCTGGTCACTGTTCACTGGTCACTGATCACTGGTCACTAGTCACTGGTCACTGGTCACTGGTCAATGGTCACTATCGCTGGTCAATGGTCATTGTCGCTGGTCACTGGTCATTGGTCACTTGTCACTGGTCACTGGTCACTGGTCACTGGTCACTGGTCACTGGTCACTGGTCACCGGTCACTGGTCACTGGTCACTGGCCACTGGTCACTGGTCACTGGTCAATGGTCACTTTCGCTGGTCAATGGTCACTGTCGCTGGTAAACGGTCACTGTCGCTGGTCACTGGTCACTGGTCACTATCGCTGGTCAATGGTCATTGTCGCTGGTCACTGGTCATTGGTCACTTGTCACTGGTCACTGGTCACTGGTCACTGGTCACTGGTCACTGGTCACTGGTCACTGGTCACTGGTCAGTGGTCACAGGTCAATGGTCACTGGTCACTGGTCACTTGTCACTGGTCACTGGTCACTGGTCACTGGTCACAAGTCACTGGTCACTGGTCACTGGTCACTGGTCAGTGGTCACTGGTCACTGGTCACTGGTCACTGGTCACTGGTCACTGGTCAATGGTCACTCTCGCTGGTCACTGGTCACTGGTCACTGATCACTGGTCACTGGTCACTGGTCACTGGTCACTGGTCAATGGTGACTATCGCTGGTCAATTGTCACTGTCGCTGGTTACTGGTCACTGGTCACTTGTCACTGGTCACTGGTCACTGGTCACTGGTCAATGGTCACTGTCGCTGGTCACTGGTCACTGGTCACTGGTCAATGGTCACTGGTCACTGGTCACTGGTCAATGGTCACTATCGCTGGTCAATGGTCATTGTCGCTGGTCACTGGTCATTGGTCACTTGTCACTGGTCACTGGTCACTGGTCACTGGTCGTCACTGGTCACAGGACAATGGTCACTGGTCACTGGTCACTGGTCAATGGTCACTATCGCTGGTCAATGGTAACTTGTCACTGGGCAGTGGTCAATGGTCACTGGTCACTGGTCACTGGTCACTGGTCACTGGTCACAGGTCAATGGTCACTGGTCACTGGACACAGGTCACTGGTCACTGGTCACTGGTCACTGGTCACTGGTCACTGGTCACTGGTCAATGGTCACTGGCCACTGGCCACTGGTCACTGGTCAATGGTCAATTTCGCTGGTCAATGGTCACTGTCGCTGGTAAACGGTCACTGTCGCTGGTCACTGGTCACTGGTCACTGGTCACTTGTCACTGGTCACTGGTCAATGGTCACTGTCGCTGGTCACTGGTCACTAGTCACTGGTCACTGGTCACTGGGAACTGGGAACTGGTCAATGGTCACTGTCGCTGGTCACTGGTCACTGGTCACTGATCACTGGTCACTGGTCACTGGTCACTGGTCACTGGTCAATGGTCACTATCGCTGGTCAATGGTCACTGTCACTGGTCACTGGTCACTGGTCACTGGTCACTGGTCACTGGTCACTGGTCACTGGTCAATGGTCATGTCGCTGGTCACTGGTCACTGGTCACTGGTCAATGGTCACTTGTCCCTGGGCAGTGGTCACTGGTCACTGGTCAATGGTCACTATCGCTGGTCAATGGTCACTGTCGCTGGTCACTGGTCACTGGTCACTTGTCACTGGTCACTGGTCACTGGTCACTTGTCACTGGTCAGTGGCCACTCGTCAATGGTCACTGGTCACTGGTCACTGGTCAATGGTCAATGGTCACTGTCGCTGATCACTGGTCACTGGTCACTGGCCACTGGTCACTGGTCAATGGTCACTGTCGCTGGTCACTGGTCACTGGTCACTGATCACTGGTCACTGGTCACTGGTCACTGGTCACTGATCACTGGTCACTGGTCACTGGTCACTGGTCACTGGTCACTGGTCACTGGTCACTGGTCACTGGTCAATGGTCACTATCGCTGGTCAATGGTCACTGTCGCTGGTCACTGGTCATTGGTCACTTGTCACTGGTCACTGGTTACTGGTCACTGGTCACTGGTCACTGGTCACAGGTCAATGGTCACGGGTCACTGGACACAGGTCACTTGTCACTGGTCACTGGTCACTTGTCACTGGTCACTGGTCACTGGTCACAAGTCACTGGTCACTTGTCACTGGTCACTGGTCAATGGTCACTGTCGCTGGTCACTGGTCACTAGTCACTGGTCACTGGTCACTGGTCGCTGGTCACTGGTTACTTGTCACTGGACAGTGGCCACTGGTCGCTGGTCACTTGTCACTGGTCACTGGTCACTGGTCACTGGTCACAAGTCACTGGTCACTGGTCACTGGTCACTGGTCAGTGGTCACTGGTCACTGGTCACTGGTCACTGGTCACTGGTTAATGGTCACTCTCGCTGGTCACTGGTCACTGGTCACTGATCACTGGTCACTGGTCACTGGTCACTGGTCACTGGTCAATGGTCACTATCGCTGGTCAATTGTCACTGTCGCTGGTTACTGGTCACTGGTCACTTGTCACTGGTCAATGGTCACTGTCGCTGGTCACTGGTCACTGGTCACTGATCACTGGTCACTGGTCACTGGTCACTGGTCACTGGTCAATGGTCACTATCGCTGGTCAATGGTCACTGTCGCTGGTTACTGGTCACTGGTCACTTGTCACTGGTCACTGGTCACTGGTCACTGGTCACAGGTCAATGGTCACTGTCGCTGGTCACTGGTCACTGGTCACTGGTCAATGGTCACTGGTCACTGGTCACTGGTCAATGGTCACTATCGCTGGTCAATGGTCATTGTCGCTGGTCACTGGTCATTGGTCACTTGTCACTGGTCACTGGTCACTGGTCACTGGTCGTCACTGGTCACAGGTCAATGGTCACTGGTCACGGGTCACTGGTCAATGGTCACTATCGCTGGTCAATGGTAACTTGTCACTGGGCAGTGGTCAATGGTCACTGGTCACTGGTCACTGGTCACTGGTCACTGGTCACAGGTCAATGGTCACTGGTCACTGGACACAGGTCACTTGTCACTGGTCACTGGTCACTGGTCACTGGTCACTGGTCACTGGTCACAAGACACTGGTCACTTGTCACTGGTCACTGGTCAATGGTCACTGTCGCTGGTCACTGGTCACTAGTCACTGGTCACTGGTCACTGGTCGCTGGTCACTGGTTACTTGTCACTGGTCAGTGGCCACTGGTCGCTGGTCACTTGTCACTGGTCACTGGTCACTGGTCACTGGTCACAAGTCACTGGTCACTGGTCACTGGTCACTGGTCAGTGGTCACTGGTCACTGGTCACTGGTCACTGGTCACTGGTCAATGGTCACTCTCGCTGGTCACTGGTCACTGGTCACTGATCACTGGTCACTGGTCACTGGTCACTGGTCACTGGTCAATGGTCACTGTCGCTGGTCAATTGTCACTGTCGCTGGTTACTGGTCACTGGTCACTTGTCACTGGTCACTGGTCACTGGTCACTGGTCACTGGTCAATGGTCACTGTCGCTGGTCACTGGTCACTGGTCACTGGTCAATGGTCACTGGTCACTGGTCACTGGTCAATGGTCACTATCGCTGGTCAATGGTCATTGTCGCTGGTCACTGGTCATTGGTCACTTGTCACTGGTCACTGGTCACTGGTCACTGGTCGTCACTGGTCACAGGACAATGGTCACTGGTCACTGGTCACTGGTCAATGGTCACTATCGCTGGTCAATGGTAACTTGTCACTGGGCAGTGGTCAATGGTCACTGGTCACTGGTCACTGGTCACTGGTCACTGGTCACAGGTCAATGGTCACTGGTCACTGGACACAGGTCACTGGTCACTGGTCACTGGTCACTGGTCACTGGTCACTGGTCACTGGTCAATGGTCACTGGCCACTGGTCACTGGTCACTGGTCAATGGTCAATTTCGCTGGTCAATGGTCACTGTCGCTGGTAAACGGTCACTGTCACTGGTCACTGGTCACTTGTCACTGGTCACTGGTCAATGGTCACTGTCGCTGGTCACTGGTCACTAGTCACTGGTCACTGGTCACTGGTCGCTGGTCACTGGTTACTTGTCACTGGTCAGTGGCCACTGGTCACTGGTCACTTGTCACTGGTCACTGGTCACTGGTCACTGGTCACTGGTCACAAGTCACTGGTCACTGGTCACTGGTCACTGGTCAGTGGTCACTGGTCACTGGTCACTGGTCAATGGTCACTGTCGCTGGTCACTGGTCACTGGTCACTGATCACTGGTCACTGGTCACTGGTCACTGGTCACTGGTCAATGGTCACTATCGCTGGTCAATGGTCACTGTCGCTGGTTACTGGTCACTGGTCACTTGTCACTGGTCACTGGTCACTGGTCACTGGTCACAGGTCAATGGTCACTGTCGCTGGTCACTGGTCACTGGTCACTGGTCAATGGTCACTGGTCACTGGTCACTGGTCAATGGTCACTATCGCTGGTCAATGGTCATTGTCGCTGGTCACTGGTCATTGGTCACTTGTCACTGGTCACTGGTCACTGGTCACTGGTCGTCACTGGTCACAGGACAATGGTCACTGGTCACTGGTCACTGGTCACAGGTCAATGGTCACTGGACACAGGTCACTGGTCACTGGTCACTGGTCACTGGTCACTGGTCACTGGTCACAGGTCAATGGTCACTGGTCACTCGACACATGTCACTGGTCACTGGTCACTGGTCACTGGTCACTGGTCACTGGTCACTGGTCAATGGTCACTGGCCACTGGCCACTGGTCACTGGTCACTGGTCAATGGTCACTTTCGCTGGTCAATGGTCACTGTCGCTGATAAACGGTCACTGTCGCTGGTCACTGGTCACTGATCACAGGTCACTGGTCACTAGTCACTGGTCACTGGTCACTGGTCGCTGGTCACTGGTTACTTGTCACTGGTCAGTGGCCACTGGTCGCTGGTCACTTGTCACTGGTCACTGGTCACTGGTCACTGGTCACAAGTCACTGGTCACTGGTCACTGGTCACTGGTCAGTGGTCACTGGTCACTGGTCACTGGTCACTGGTCACTGGTCAATGGTCACTCTCGCTGGTCACTGGTCACTGGTCACTGATCACTGGTCACTGGTCACTGGTCACTGGTCACTGGTCAATGGTCACTGTCGCTGGTTACTGGTCACTGGTCACTTGTCACTGGTCACTGGTCACTGGTCACTGGTCACTGGTCAATGGTCACTGTCGCTGGTCACTGGTCACTGGTCACTGGTCAATGGTCACTGGTCACTGGTCACTGGTCAATGGTCACTATCGCTGGACAATGGTCATTGTCGCTGGTCACTGGTCATTGGTCACTTGTCACTGGTCACTGGTCACTGGTCACTGGTCGTCACTGGTCACAGGACAATGGTCACTGGTCACTGGTCACTGGTCAATGGTCACTATCGCTGGTCAATGGTAACTTGTCACTGGGCAGTGGTCAATGGTCACTGGTCACTGGTCACTGGTCACTGGTCACTGGTCACAGGTCAATGGTCACTGGTCACTGGACACAGGTCACTGGTCACTGGTCACTGGTCACTGGTCACTGGTCACTGGTCACTGGTCAATGGTCACTGGCCACTGGTCACTGGTCACTGGTCAATGGTCAATTTCGCTGGTCAATGGTCACTGTCGCTGGTAAACGGTCACTGTCACTGGTCACTGGTCACTTGTCACTGGTCACTGGTCAATGGTCACTGTCGCTGGTCACTGGTCACTAGTCACTGGTCACTGGTCACTGGTCGCTGGTCACTGGTTACTTGTCACTGGTCAGTGGCCACTGGTCGCTGGTCACTTGTCACTGGTCACTGGTCACTGGTCACCGGTCACTGGTCAATGGTCACTGGTCAATGGTCACTGGCCACTGGTCACTGGTCACTGGTCAATGGTCACTTTCGCTGGTCAATGGTCACTGTCGCTGGTCACTGGTCACTGGTCACTGGTCACTGTCGCTGGTCACTGGTCACTGGTCACTGGTCACTGGTCACTGGTAACTGGTCAATGGTCACTGTCGCTGGTCACTGGTCACTGGTCACTGGTCACTGGTCACTGGTCAATGGTAACTTGTCACTGGGCAGTGGTCAATGGTCACTGGTCACTGGTCACTGGTCACAGGTCAATGGTCACTGGTCACTGGACACAGGTCACTGGTCACTGGTCACCGGTCAATGGTCACTGGCCACTGGTCACTGGTCACTGGTCAATGGTCACTTTCGCTGGTCAATGGTCACTGTCGCTGGTCACTGGTCACTGGTCACTGGTCACTGTCGCTGGTCACTGGTCACTGGTCACTGGTCACTTGTCACTGGTCACTGGTCACTGGTCACTGGTCACTTGTCACTGGTCACAAGTCACTGGTCACTTGTCACTGGTCAGTGGCCACTCGTCAATGGTCACTGGTCACTGGTCACTGGTCAATGGTCTCTGTCGCTGGTCACTGGTCACGATTCGCTGGTCCCTGGTCACTGGTACTGGTCAATGGTCACTGTCGCTGATCACTGATCACTGGTCACTGGTCACTGGTCACCCTGTCAATGGTCACTGTCGCTGGTCACTGGTCACTGTCGCTGGTCACTGGTCACTGGTCACTGGTCACTTGTCACTGGTCACTGGTCAATGGTCACTGTCGCTGGTCACTGGTCACTAGTCACTGGTCACTGGTCACTGGTCGCTGGTCACTGGTTACTTGTCACTGGTCAGTGGCCACTGGTCGCTGGTCACTTGTCACTGGTCACTGGTCACTGGTCACTGGTCACTGGTCACAAGTCACTGGTCACTGGTCACTGGTCACTGGTCAGTGGTCAGTGGTCACTGGTCACTGGTCACTGGTCACTGGTCACTGGTCAATGGTCACTGTCGCTGGTCACTGGTCACTGGTCACTGATCACTGGTCACTGGTCACTGGTCACTGGTCACTGGTCAATGGTCACTATCGCTGGTCAATGGTCACTGTCGCTGGTTACTGGTCACTGGTCACTTGTCACTGGTCACTGGTCACTGGTCACTGGTCACAGGTCAATGGTCACTGTCGCTGGTCACTGGTCACTGGTCACTGGTCAATGGTCACTGGTCACTGGTCACTGGTCAATGGTCACTATCGCTGGTCAATGGTCATTGTCGCTGGTCACTGGTCATTGGTCACTTGTCACTGGTCACTGGTCACTGGTCACTGGTCGTCACTGGTCACAGGTCAATGGTCACTGGTCACTGGTCACTGGTCAATGGTCACTATCGCTGGTCAATGGTAACTTGTCACTGGGCAGTGGTCAATGGTCACTGGTCACTGGTCACTGGTCACTGGTCACTGGTCACAGGTCAATGGTCACTGGTCACTGGACACAGGTCACTGGTCACTGGCCACTGGTCACTGGTCACTGGTCACTGGTCAATGGTCACTGGCCACTGGTCACTGGTCACTGGTCAATGGTCACTTTCGCTGGTCAATGGTCACTGTCGCTCGTAAACGGTCACTGTCGCTGGTCACTGGTCACTGGTCACTGGTCACTGGTCACTGGTCAATGGTCACTGGTCACTGGACACTGGTCACTGGTCACTGGTCACTGGTCACTGGTCACTGGTCAATGGTAACTTGTCACTGGGCAGTGGTCAATGGTCACTGGTCACTGGTCACTGGTCACAGGTCAATGGTCACTGGTCACTGGACACAGGTCACTGGTCACTGGTCACCGGTCACTGGTCACTGGTCACTCGTCAATGGTCACTGGCCACTGGTCACTGGTCACTGGTCAATGGTCACTTTCGCTGGTCAATGGTCACTGTCGCTGGTCACTGGTCACTGGTCACTGGTCACTGTCGCTGGTCACTGGTCACTGGTCACTGGTCACTGGTAACTGGTCAATGGTCACTGTCGCTGGTCACTGGTCACTGGTCACTGGTCACTGGTCAATGGTAACTTGTCACTGGGCAGTGGTCAATGGTCACTGGTCACTGGTCACTGGTCACTGGTCACTGGTCACTGGTCACAGGTCAATGGTCACTGGTCACTGGACACAGGTCACTGGTCACTGGTCACTGGTCACTGGTCACTGGTCACTGTTCACTGGTCACTGATCACTGGTCAATGGTCACCGTCGCTGGTCACTGTTCACTGGTCACTGATCACTGGTCACTAGTCACTGGTCACTGGTCACTGGTCAATGGTCACTATCGCTGGTCAATGGTCATTGTCGCTGGTCACTGGTCACTGGTCAATGGTCACTGGTCACTGGACACTGGTCACTGGTCACTGGTCACTGGTCACTGGTCACTGGTCAATGGTAACTTGTCACTGGGCAGTGGTCAATGGTCACTGGTCACTGGTCACTGGTCACAGGTCAATGGTCACTGGTCACTGGACACAGGTCACTGGTCACTGGTCACCGGTCACTGGTCAATGGTCACTGGTCAATGGTCACTGGCCACTGGTCACTGGTCACTGGTCAATGGTCACTTTCGCTGGTCAATGGTCACTGTCGCTGGTCACTGGTCACTGGTCACTGGTCACTGTCGCTGGTCACTGGTCACTGGTCACTGGTCACTGGTAACTGGTCAATGGTCACTGTCGCTGGTCACTGGTCACTGGTCACTGGTCACTGGTCAATGGTAACTTGTCACTGGGCAGTGGTCAATGGTCACTGGTCACTGGTCACTGGTCACTGGTCACTGGTCACTGGTCACAGGTCAATGGTCACTGGTCACTGGACACAGGTCACTGGTCACTGGTCACTGGTCACTGGTCACTGTTCACTGGTCACTGATCACTGGTCAATGGTCACCGTCGCTGGTCACTGTTCACTGGTCACTGATCACTGGTCACTAGTCACTGGTCACTGGTCACTGGTCAATGGTCACTATCGCTGGTCAATGGTCATTGTCGCTGGTCACTGGTCATTGGTCACTTGTCACTGGTCACTGGTCACTGGTCACTGGTCACTGGTCACCGGTCACTGGTCACTGGTCACTGGTCAATGGTCACTGGCCACTGGTCACTGGTCACTGGTCAATGGTCACTTTCGCTGGTCAATGGTCACTGTCGCTGGTAAACCGTCACTGTCGCTGGTCACTGGTCACTGGTCACTGGTCACTGGTCACTGGTCACTGGTCACTGGTCACTGGTCACTGGTCACAGGTCAATGGTCAGTGGTCACTGGACACAGGTCACTGGTCACTGGTCACCGGTCACTGGTCACTGGTCACTGGTCAATGGTCACTGGCCACTGGTCACTGGTCACTGTCGCTGGTCACTGGTCACTGGTCGCTGGTCACTGGTCACTGGTCACTGGTCAATGGTCACTGGTCACTGGTCACTGGTCATTGGTCACTATCGCTGGTCAATGGTCATTGTCGCTGGTCACTGGTCATTGGTCACTTGTCACTGGTCACTGGTCACTGGTCACTGGTCGTCACTGGTCACAGGTCAATGGTCACTGGTCACTGGTCACTGGTCAATGGTCACTATCGCTGGTCAATGGTAACTTGTCACTGGGCAGTGGTCAATGGTCACTGGTCACTGGTCACTGGTCACTGGTCACTGGTCACTGGTCACAGGTCAATGGTCACTGGACACAGGTCACTGGTCACTGGTCACTGGTCACTGGTCACTGGTCACTGGTCACTGGTCACAGGTCAATGGTCACTGGTCACTCGACACATGTCACTGGTCACTGGTCACTGGTCACTGGTCACTGGTCACTGGTCACTGGTCAATGGTGACTGGCCACTGGCCACTGGTCACTGGTCACTGGTCAATGGTCACTTTCGCTGGTCAATGGTCACTGTCGCTGATAAACGGTCACTGTCGCTGGTCACTGGTCACTGATCACAGGTCACTGGTCACTGGTCACTGGTCACTGGTCACTGGTCAATGGTCACTGTCGCTGGTCACTGGTCACTGGTCACAGATCACTGGTCAGTGGTCAATGGTCACTGGTCACTGGACACAGGTCACTGGTCACTGGTCACTGGTTACTGGTCACTGGTCACTGGTCAATGGTCACTGGCCACTGGTCACTGGTCACTTGTCAATGGTCACTTTCGCTGGTCAATGGTCACTGTCGCTGGTAAATGGTCACTGTCGCTGGTCACTGGTCACTGGTCACTGGTCACTGGTCACAGGTCAATGGTCACTGGTCACTGGTCACTGGTCACTGGTCACTTGTCACAGGTCACTGACCACTGGTCACTGGTCACTGGTCACTGGTCACTGGGAACTGGGAACTGGTCAATGGTCACTGTCGCTGGTCACTGATCACTGGTCACTGATCACTGGTCACTGGTCACTGGTCACTGGTCACTGGTCAATGGTCACTATCGCTGGTCAATGGTCACTGTCACTGGTCACTGGTCACTGGTCACTGGTCACTGGTCACTGGTCACTGGTCAATGGTCACTATCGCTGGTCAATGGTCACTGTCACTGGTCACTGGTCACTGGTCACTGGTCACTGGTCACTGGTCACTGGTCACTGGTCACTGGTCAATGGTCACTGTCGCTGGTCACTGGTCACTGGTCACTGGTCAATGGTCACTTGTCCCTGGGCAGTGGTCACTGGTCACTGGTCAATGGTCACTATCGCTGGTCAATGGTCACTGTCGCTGGTCACTGGTCACTGGTCACTTGTCACTGGTCACTGGTCACTGGTCACTTGTCACTGGTCAGTGGCCACTCGTCAATGGTCACTGGTCACTGGTCACCGGTCACTGGTCACTGGTCACTGGTCAATGGTCACTGGCCACTGGTCACTGGTCACTGGTCAATGGTCACTTTCGCTGGTCAATGGTCACTGTCGCTGGTAAACGGTCACTGTCGCTGGTCACTGGTCACTGGTCACTGGTCACTGGTCACTGGTCACTGGTCACTGGTCACTGGTCACTGGTCACTGGTCACAGGTCAATGGTCAGTGGTCACTGGACACAGGTCACTGGTCACTGGTCACCGGTCACTGGTCACTGGTCACTGGTCAATGGTCACTGGCCACTGGTCACTGGTCACTGTCGCTGGTCACTGGTCACTGGTCACTGGTCACTGGTCACTGGTCACTGGTCACTGATCACTGGTCAGTGGTCACTGGTCACTGGTCACTGGTCACAGGTCAATGGTCACTGGTCACTGGTCACTGGTCAATGGTCACTGTCGCTGGTCACTGGTCACTGGTCAATGGTCACTTGTCCCTGGGCAGTGGTCACTGGTCACTGGTCAATGGTCACTGTCGCTGGTCACTGGTCACTGGTCACTTGTCACTGGTCACTGGTCACTGGTCACAGGTCACTGGTCACTGGTCACAAGTCACTGGTCACTTGTCACTGGTCAGTGGCCACTCGTCAATGGTCACTGGTCACTGGTCACTGGTCAATGGTCTCTGTCGCTGGTCACTGGTCACGATTCGCTGCTCCCTGGTCACAGGTACTGGTCAATGGTCACTGTCGCTGATCACTGGTCACTGGTCACTGGTCACTGGTCACTGGTCAATGGTCACTGTCGCTGGTCACTGGTCACTGGTCACTGATCACTGGTCACTGGTCACTGGTCACTGGTCACTGGTCACTGGTCAATGGTCACTGTCGCTGGTCACTGTTCACTGGTCACTGATCACTGGTCACTGGTCACTGGTCACTGGTCACTGGTCACTGGTCACTGGTCACTGATCACTGGTCACTGGTCACTGGTCACTGGTCACTGGTCACTGGTCAATGGTCACTATCGCTGGTCAATGGTCACTGTCGCTGGTCACTGGTCATTGGTCACTTGTCACTGGTCACTGGTCACTGGTCACTGGTCACTGGTCACTGGTCACTGGTCACAGGTCAATGGTCACTGGACACTGGACACAGGTCACTTGTCACTGGTCACTGGTCACTGGTCACTGGTCACTGGTCACAAGTCACTGGTCACTTGTCACTGGTCACTGGTCAATGGTCACTGTCGCTGGTCACTGGTCACTAGTCACTGGTCACTGGTCACTGGTCACTGGTCACGAGTCACGGGTCACTTGTCACTGGTCACTGGTCAATGGTCACTGTCGCTGGTCACTGGTCACTAGTCACTGGTCACTGGTCACTGGTCGCTGGTCACTGGTTACTTGTCACTGGTCAGTGGCCACTGGTCGCTGGTCACTTGTCACTGGTCACTGGTCACTGGTCACTGGTCACAAGTCACTGGTCACTGGTCACTGGTCACTGGTCAGTGGTCACTGGTCACTGGTCACTGGTCACTGGTCACTGGTCAATGGTCACTCTCGCTGGTCACTGGTCACTGTCGCTGGTCACTGGTCACTGGTCACTGGTCACTGGTAACTGGTCAATGGTCACTGTCGCTGGTCACTGGTCACTGGTCACTGGTCAATGGTAACTTGTCACTGGGCAGTGGTCAATGGTCACTGGTCACTGGTCACTGGTCACTGGTCACTGGTCACAGGTCAATGGTCACTGGTCACTGGACACAGGTCACTGGTCACTGGTCACTGGTCACTGGTCACTGTTCACTGGTCACTGATCACTGGTCAATGGTCACCGTCGCTGGTCACTGTTCACTGGTCACTGATCACTGGTCACTAGTCACTGGTCACAGGTCACTGGTCAATGGTCACTATCGCTGGTCAATGGTCATTGTCGCTGGTCACTGGTCATTGGTCACTTGTCACTGGTCACTGGTCACTGGTCACTGGTCACTGGTCACTGGTCACTGGTCACCGGTCACTGGTCACTGGTCACTGGTCAATGGTCACTGGCCACTGGTCACTGGTCACTGGTCAATGGTCACTTTCGCTGGTCAATGGTCACTGTCGCTGGTAAACGGTCACTGTCGCTGGTCACTGGTCACTGGTCACTGGTCACTGGTCACTAGTCACTGGTCACTGGTCACTGGTCACTGGTCACTGGTCACAGGTCAATGGTCAGTGGTCACTGGACACAGGTAACTGGTCACTGGTCACCGGTCACTGGTCACTGGTCACTGGTCAATGGTCACTGGCCACTGGTCACTGGTCACTGTCGCTGGTCACTGGTCACTGGTCACTGGTCACTGGTAACTGGTCAATGGTCACTGTCGCTGGTCACTGGTCACTGGTCACTGGTCACTGGTCAATGGTAACTTGTCACTGGGCAGTGGTCAATGGTCACTGGTCACTGGTCACTGGTCACTGGTCACAGGTCAATGGTCACTGGTCACTGGACACAGGTCACTGGTCACTGGTCACTGGTCACTGGTCACTGGTCACTGGTCACTGTTCACTGGTCACTGATCACTGGTCAATGGTCACCGTCGCTGGTCACTGTTCACTGGTCACTGATCACTGGTCACTAGTCACTGGTCACTGGTCACTGGTCAATGGTCACTATCGCTGGTCAATGGTCATTGTCGCTGGTCACTGGTCATTGGTCACTTGTCACAGGTCACTGGTCACTGGTCACTGGTCACTGGTCACTGGTCACAGGTCAATGGTCACTGGTCACTGGTTACTGGTCAATGGTCACTGTCGCTGGTCACTGGTCACTGGTCAATCGTCACTTGTCCCTGGGCAGTGGTCACTGGTCACTGGTCAATGGTCACTATCGCTGGTCAATAGTCACTGTCGCTGGTCACTGGTCACTGGTCACTTGTCACTGGTCACTGGTCACTGGTCACTGGTCACTTGTCACTGGTCACAAGTCACTGGTCACTTGTCACTGGTCAGTGGCCACTCGTCAATGGTCACTGGTCACTGGTCACTGGTCAATGGTCTCTGTCGCTGGTCACTGGTCACGATTCGCTGGTCCCTGGTCACTGGTACTGGTCAATGGTCACTGTCGCTGATCACTGATCACTGGTCACTGGTCACTGGTCACCCTGTCAATGGTCACTGTCGCTGGTCACTGGTCACTGTCGCTGGTCACTGGTCACTGGTCACTGGTCACTTGTCACTGGTCACTGGTCAATGGTCACTGTCGCTGGTCACTGGTCACTAGTCACTGGTCACTGGTCACTGGTCGCTGGTCACTGGTTACTTGTCACTGGTCAGTGGCCACTGGTCGCTGGTCACTTGTCACTGGTCACTGGTCACTGGTCACTGGTCACTGGTCACAAGTCACTGGTCACTGGTCACTGGTCACTGGTCAGTGGTCACTGGTCACTGGTCACTGGTCACTGGTCACTGGTCAATGGTCACTGTCGCTGGTCACTGGTCACTGGTCACTGATCACTGGTCACTGGTCACTGGTCACTGGTCACTGGTCAATGGTCACTATCGCTGGTCAATGGTCACTGTCGCTGGTTACTGGTCACTGGTCACTTGTCACTGGTCACTGGTCACTGGTCACTGGTCACTGGTCACTGGTCACTGGTCACTGGTCACTGGTCACTTGTCGCTGGTCACTGGTCACTGGTCACTGGTCAATGGTCACTGGTCACTGGTCACTGGTCAATGGTCACTATCGCTGGTCAATGGTCATTGTCGCTGGTCACTGGTCATTGGTCACTTGTCACTGGTCACTGGTCACTGGTCACTGGTCGTCACTGGTCACAGGTCAATGGTCACTGGTCACTGGTCACTGGTCAATGGTCACTATCGCTGGTCAATGGTAACTTGTCACTGGGCAGTGGTCAATGGTCACTGGTCACTGGTCACTGGTCACTGGTCACTGGTCACAGGTCAATGGTCACTGGTCACTGGACACAGGTCACTGGTCACTGGCCACTGGTCACTGGTCACTGGTCACTGGTCAATGGTCACTGGCCACTGGTCACTGGTCACTGGTCAATGGTCACTTTCGCTGGTCAATGGTCACTGTCGCTCGTAAACGGTCACTGTCGCTGGTCACTGGTCACTGGTCACTGGTCACTGGTCACTGGTCAATGGTCACTGGTCACTGGACACTGGTCACTGGTCACTGGTCACTGGTCACTGGTCACTGGTCAATGGTAACTTGTCACTGGGCAGTGGTCAATGGTCACTGGTCACTGGTCACTGGTCACAGGTCAATGGTCACTGGTCACTGGACACAGGTCACTGGTCACTGGTCACCGGTCACTGGTCACTGGTCACTGGTCAATGGTCACTGGCCACTGGTCACTGGTCACTGGTCAATGGTCACTTTCGCTGGTCAATGGTCACTGTCGCTGGTCACTGGTCACTGGTCACTGGTCACTGTCGCTGGTCACTGGTCACTGGTCACTGGTCACTGGTAACTGGTCAATGGTCACTGTCGCTGGTCACTGGTCACTGGTGACTGGTCACTGGTCAATGGTAACTTGTCACTGGGCAGTGGTCAATGGTCACTGGTCACTGGTCACTGGTCACTGGTCACTGGTCACAGGTCAATGGTCACTGGTCACTGGACACAGGTCACTGGTCACTGGTCACTGGTCACTGGTCACTGTTCACTGGTCACTGATCACTGGTCAATGGTCACCGTCGCTGGTCACTGTTCACTGGTCACTGATCACTGGTCACTAGTCACTGGTCACTGGTCACTGGTCAATGGTCACTATCGCTGGTCAATGGTCATTGTCGCTGGTCACTGGTCACTGGTCAATGGTCACTGGTCACTGGACACTGGTCACTGGTCACTGGTCACTGGTCACTGGTCACTGGTCAATGGTAACTTGTCACTGGGCAGTGGTCAATGGTCACTGGTCACTGGTCACTGGTCACAGGTCAATGGTCACTGGTCACTGGACACAGGTCACTGGTCACTGGTCACCGGTCACTGGTCAATGGTCACTGGTCAATGGTCACTGGCCACTGGTCACTGGTCACTGGTCAATGGTCACTTTCGCTGGTCAATGGTCACTGTCGCTGGTCACTGGTCACTGGTCACTGGTCACTGTCGCTGGTCACTGGTCACTGGTCACTGGTCACTGGTAACTGGTCAATGGTCACTGTCGCTGGTCACTGGTCACTGGTCACTGGTCACTGGTCAATGGTAACTTGTCACTGGGCAGTGGTCAATGGTCACTGGTCACTGGTCACTGGTCACTGGTCACTGGTCACAGGTCAATGGTCACTGGTCACTGGACACAGGTCACTGGTCACTGGTCACTGGTCACTGGTCACTGTTCACTGGTCACTGCTCACTGGTCAATGGTCACCGTCGCTGGTCACTGTTCACTGGTCACTGATCACTGGTCACTAGTCACTGGACACTGGTCACTGGTCAATGGTCACTATCGCTGGTCAATGGTCATTGTCGCTGGTCACTGGTCATTGGTCACTTGTCACTGGTCACTGGTCACTGGTCACTGGTCACTGGTCACTGGTCACTGGTCACTGGTCACCGGTCACTGGTCACTGGTCACTGGTCAATGGTCACTGGCCACTGGTCACTGGTCACTGGTCAATGGTCACTTTCGCTGGTCAATGGTCACTGTCGCTGGTAAACGGTCACTGTCGCTGGTCACTGGTCACTGGTCACTGGTCACTGGTCACTGGTCACTGGTCACTGGTCACTGGTCACTGGTCACTGGTCACAGGTCAATGGTCAGTGGTCACTGGACACAGGTCACTGGTCACTGGTCACCGGTCACTGGTCACTGGTCACTGGTCAATGGTCACTGGCCACTGGTCACTGGTCACTGTCGCTGGTCACTGGTCACTGGTCGCTGGTCACTGGTCACTGGTCACTGGTCACTGGTCATTGGTCACTATCGCTGGTCAATGGTCATTGTCGCTGGTCACTGGTCATTGGTCACTTGTCACTGGTCACTGGTCACTGGTCACTGGTCGTCACTGGTCACAGGTCAATGGTCACTGGTCACTGGTCACTGGTCAATGGTCACTATCGCTGGTCAATGGTAACTTGTCACTGGGCAGTGGTCAATGGTCACTGGTCACTGGTCACTGGTCACTGGTCACTGGTCACTGGTCACAGGTCAATGGTCACTGGACACAGGTCACTGGTCACTGGTCACTGGTCACTGGTCACTGGTCACAGGTCAATGGTCACTGGTCACTCGACACATGTCACTGGTCACTGGTCACTGGTCACTGGTCACTGGTCACTGGTCACTGGTCAATGGTCACTGGCCACTGGCCACTGGTCACTGGTCACTGGTCAATGGTCACTTTCGCTGGTCAATGGTCACTGTCGCTGATAAACGGTCACTGTCGCTGGTCACTGGTCACTAGTCACTGGTCACTGGTCACTGGTCACTGGTCACTGGTCAATGGTAACTTGTCACTGGGCAGTGGTCAATGGTCACTGGTCACTGGTCACTGGTCACAGGTCAATGGTCACTGGTCACTGGACACAGGTCACTGGTCACTGGTCACCGGTCACTGGTCACTGGTCACTGGTCAATGGTCACTGGCCACTGGTCACTGGTCACTGGTCAATGGTCACTTTCGCTGGTCAATGGTCACTGTCGCTGGTCACTGGTCACTGGTCACTGGTCACTGTCGCTGGTCACTGGTCACTGGTCACTGGTCACTGGTAACTGGTCAATGGTCACTGTCGCTGGTCACTGGTCACTGGTCACTGGTCACTGGTCAATGGTAACTTGTCACTGGGCAGTGGTCAATGGTCACTGGTCACTGGTCACTGGTCACTGGTCACTGGTCACAGGTCAATGGTCACTGGTCACTGGACACAGGTCACTGGTCACTGGTCACTGGTCACTGGTCACTGTTCACTGGTCACTGATCACTGGTCAATGGTCACCGTCGCTGGTCACTGTTCACTGGTCACTGATCACTGGTCACTAGTCACTGGTCACTGGTCACTGGTCAATGGTCACTATCGCTGGTCAATGGTCATTGTCGCTGGTCACTGGTCACTGGTCAATGGTCACTGGTCACTGGACACTGGTCACTGGTCACTGGTCACTGGTCACTGGTCACTGGTCAATGGTAACTTGTCACTGGGCAGTGGTCAATGGTCACTGGTCACTGGTCACTGGTCACAGGTCAATGGTCACTGGTCACTGGACACAGGTCACTGGTCACTGGTCACCGGTCACTGGTCAATGGTCACTGGTCAATGGTCACTGGCCACTGGTCACTGGTCACTGGTCAATGGTCACTTTCGCTGGTCAATGGTCACTGTCGCTGGTCACTGGTCACTGGTCACTGGTCACTGTCGCTGGTCACTGGTCACTGGTCACTGGTCACTGGTAACTGGTCAATGGTCACTGTCGCTGGTCACTGGTCACTGGTCACTGGTCACTGGTCAATGGTAACTTGTCACTGGGCAGTGGTCAATGGTCACTGGTCACTGGTCACTGGTCACTGGTCACTGGTCACAGGTCAATGGTCACTGGTCACTGGACACAGGTCACTGGTCACTGGTCACTGGTCACTGGTCACTGTTCACTGGTCACTGCTCACTGGTCAATGGTCACCGTCGCTGGTCACTGTTCACTGGTCACTGATCACTGGTCACTAGTCACTGGTCACTGGTCACTGGTCAATGGTCACTATCGCTGGTCAATGGTCATTGTCGCTGGTCACTGGTCATTGGTCACTTGTCACTGGTCACTGGTCACTGGTCACTGGTCACTGGTCACTGGTCACTGGTCACCGGTCACTGGTCACTGGTCACTGGTCAATGGTCACTGGCCACTGGTCACTGGTCACTGGTCAATGGTCACTTTCGCTGGTCAATGGTCACTGTCGCTGGTAAACGGTCACTGTCGCTGGTCACTGGTCACTGGTCACTGGTCACTGGTCACTGGTCACTGGTCACTGGTCACTGGTCACTGGTCACTGGTCACAGGTCAATGGTCAGTGGTCACTGGACACAGGTCACTGGTCACTGGTCACCGGTCACTGGTCACTGGTCACTGGTCAATGGTCACTGGCCACTGGTCACTGGTCACTGTCGCTGGTCACTGGTCACTGGTCGCTGGTCACTGGTCACTGGTCACTGGTCAATGGTCACTGGTCACTGGTCACTGGTCATTGGTCACTATCGCTGGTCAATGGTCATTGTCGCTGGTCACTGGTCATTGGTCACTTGTCACTGGTCACTGGTCACTGGTCACTGGTCGTCACTGGTCACAGGTCAATGGTCACTGGTCACTGGTCACTGGTCAATGGTCACTATCGCTGGTCAATGGTAACTTGTCACTGGGCAGTGGTCAATGGTCACTGGTCACTGGTCACTGGTCACTGGTCACTGGTCACTGGTCACAGGTCAATGGTCACTGGACACAGGTCACTGGTCACTGGTCACTGGTCACTGGTCACTGGTCACTGGTCACAGGTCAATGGTCACTGGTCACTCGACACATGTCACTGGTCACTGGTCACTGGTCACTGGTCACTGGTCACTGGTCACTGGTCAATGGTCACTGGCCACTGGCCACTGGTCACTGGTCACTGGTCAATGGTCACTTTCGCTGGTCAATGGTCACTGTCGCTGATAAACGGTCACTGTCGCTGGTCACTGGTCACTGATCACAGGTCACTGGTCACTGGTCACTGGTCACTGGTCACTGGTCAATGGTCACTGTCGCTGGTCACTGGTCACTGGTCACAGATCACTGGTCAGTGGTCAATGGTCACTGGTCACTGGACACAGGTCACTGGTCACTGGTCACTGGTTACTGGTCACTGGTCACTGGTCAATGGTCACTGGCCACTGGTCACTGGTCACTTGTCAATGGTCACTTTCGCTGGTCAATGGTCACTGTCGCTGGTAAATGGTCACTGTCGCTGGTCACTGGTCACTGGTCACTGGTCACTGGTCACAGGTCAATGGTCACTGGTCACTGGTCACTGGTCACTGGTCACTTGTCACAGGTCACTGACCACTGGTCACTGGTCACTGGTCACTGGTCACTGGGAACTGGGAACTGGTCAATGGTCACTGTCGCTGGTCACTGATCACTGGTCACTGATCACTGGTCACTGGTCACTGGTCACTGGTCACTGGTCAATGGTCACTATCGCTGGTCAATGGTCACTGTCACTGGTCACTGGTCACTGGTCACTGGTCACTGGTCACTGGTCACTGGTCAATGGTCACTATCGCTGGTCAATGGTCACTGTCACTGGTCACTGGTCACTGGTCACTGGTCACTGGTCACTGGTCACTGGTCACTGGTCACTGGTCACTGGTCACTGGTCAATGGTCACTGTCGCTGGTCACTGGTCACTGGTCACTGGTCAATGGTCACTTGTCCCTGGGCAGTGGTCACTGGTCACTGGTCAATGGTCAC
Source organism: Andrena bucephala (assembly GCA_947577245.1). NCBI lineage: Eukaryota > Metazoa > Arthropoda > Insecta > Hymenoptera > Andrenidae > Andrena > Andrena bucephala. The sequence continues at coordinate 63,776,999 of OX387716.1, forward strand.
TATCGCTGGTCAATGGTCACTGTCGCTGGTCACTGGTCACTGGTCACTTGTCACTGGTCACTGGTCACTGGTCACTTGTCACTGGTCAGTGGCCACTCGTCAATGGTCACTGGTCACTGGTCACCGGTCACTGGTCACTGGTCACTGGTCAATGGTCACTGGCCACTGGTCACTGGTCACTGGTCAATGGTCACTTTCGCTGGTCAATGGTCACTGTCGCTGGTAAACGGTCACTGTCGCTGGTCACTGGTCACTGGTCACTGGTCACTGGTCACTGGTCACTGGTCACTGGTCACTGGTCACTGGTCACTGGTCACAGGTCAATGGTCAGTGGTCACTGGACACAGGTCACTGGTCACTGGTCACCGGTCACTGGTCACTGGTCACTGGTCAATGGTCACTGGCCACTGGTCACTGGTCACTGTCGCTGGTCACTGGTCACTGGTCACTGGTCACTGGTCACTGGTCACTGGTCACTGATCACTGGTCAGTGGTCACTGGTCACTGGTCACTGGTCACAGGTCAATGGTCACTGGTCACTGGTCACTGGTCAATGGTCACTGTCGCAGGTCACTGGTCACTGGTCAATGGTCACTTGTCCCTGGGCAGTGGTCACTGGTCACTGGTCAATGGTCACTGTCGCTGGTCACTGGTCACTGGTCACTTGTCACTGGTCACTGGTCACTGGTCACAGGTCACTGGTCACTGGTCACAAGTCACTGGTCACTTGTCACTGGTCAGTGGCCACTCGTCAATGGTCACTGGTCACTGGTCACTGGTCAATGGTCTCTGTCGCTGGTCACTGGTCACGATTCGCTGCTCCCTGGTCACTGGTACTGGTCAATGGTCACTGTCGCTGATCACTGGTCACTGGTCACTGGTCACTGGTCACTGGTCAATGGTCACTGTCGCTGGTCACTGGTCACTGGTCACTGATCACTGGTCACTGGTCACTGGTCACTGGTCACTGGTCACTGGTCAATGGTCACTGTCGCTGGTCACTGTTCACTGGTCACTGATCACTGGTCACTGGTCACTGGTCACTGGTCACTGGTCACTGGTCACTGGTCACTGATCACTGGTCACTGGTCACTGGTCACTGGTCACTGGTCACTGGTCAATGGTCACTATCGCTGGTCAATGGTCACTGTCGCTGGTCACTGGTCATTGGTCACTTGTCACTGGTCACTGGTCACTGGTCACTGGTCACTGGTCACTGGTCACTGGTCACAGGTCAATGGTCACTGGACACTGGACACAGGTCACTTGTCACTGGTCACTGGTCACTGGTCACTGGTCACTGGTCACAAGTCACTGGTCACTTGTCACTGGTCACTGGTCAATGGTCACTGTCGCTGGTCACTGGTCACTAGTCACTGGTCACTGGTCACTGGTCACTGGTCACAAGTCACGGGTCACTTGTCACTGGTCACTGGTCAATGGTCACTGTCGCTGGTCACTGGTCACTAGTCACTGGTCACTGGTCACTGGTCGCTGGTCACTGGTTACTTGTCACTGGTCAGTGGCCACTGGTCGCTGGTCACTTGTCACTGGTCACTGGTCACTGGTCACTGGTCACAAGTCAGTGGTCACTGGTCACTGGTCACTGGTCAGTGGTCACTGGTCACTGGTCACTGGTCACTGGTCACTGGTCAATGGTCACTCTCGCTGGTCACTGGTCACTGGTCACTGATCACTGGTCACTGGTCACTGGTCACTGGTCACTGGTCAATGGTCACTATCGCTGGTCAATGGTCACTGTCGCTGGTTACTGGTCACTGGTCACTTGTCACTGGTCACTGGTCACTGGTCACTGGTCACTGGTCACTGGTCACTGGTCACTGGTCACTGGTCACTGGTCAATGGTCACTGGCCACTGGCCACTGGTCACTGGTCACTGGTCAATGGTCACTTTCGCTGGTCAATGGTCACTGTCGCTGGTAAACGGTCACTGTCGCTGGTCACTGGTCACTGATCACAGGTCACTGGTCACTGGTCACTGGTCACTGGTCACTGGTCAATGGTCACTGTCGCTGGTCACTGGTCACTGGTCACAGATCACTGGTCAGTGGTCAATGGTCACTGGTCACTGGACACAGGTCACTGGTCACTGGTCACTGGTTACTGGTCACTGGTCACTGGTCAATGGTCACTGGCCACTGGTCACTGGTCACTTGTCAATGGTCACTTTCGCTGGTCAATGGTCACTGTCGCTGGTAAATGGTCACTGTCGCTGGTCACTGGTCACTGGTCACTGGTCACTGGTCACAGGTCAATGGTCACTGGTCACTGGACACTGGTCACTGGTCACTGGTCACTTGTCACAGGTCACTGACCACTGGTCACAGGTCAATGGTCACTGGTCACTGGACACAGGTCACTGGTCACTGGTCACTGGTCACTGGTCACTGGTCACTGGTCACTGGTCAATGGTCACTGGCCACTGGTCACTGGTCACTTTCGCTGGTCAATGGTCACTGTCGCTGGTAAACGGTCACTGTCGCTGGTCACTGGTCACTGGTCACTGGTCACTTGTCACTGGTCACTGGTCAATGGTCACTGTCGCTGGTCACTGGTCACTAGTCACTGGTCACTGGTCACTGGTCGCTGGTCACTGGTCACTGGTCACTGGTCACTGGTCACTGGTCACTGGTCACTGGTCACTGGTCAGTAGTCACTGGTCACTGGTCACTGGTCACTGGTCACTGGTCACTGGTCAATGGTCACTGTCGCTGGTCACTGGTCACTGGTCACTGATCACTGGTCACTGGTCACTGGTCACTGGTCACTGGTCAATGGTCACTATCGCTGGTCAATGGTCACTGTCGCTGGTTACTGGTCACTGGTCACTTGTCACTGGTCACTGGTCACTGGTCACTGGTCACAGGTCAATGGTCACTGTCGCTGGTCACTGGTCACTGGTCACTGGTCAATGGTCACTGGTCACTGGTCACTGGTCAATGGTCACTATCGCTGGTCAATGGTCATTGTCGCTGGTCACTGGTCATTGGTCACTTGTCACTGGTCACTGGTCACTGGTCACTGGTCGTCACTGGTCACAGGTCAATGGTCACTGGTCACTGGTCACTGGTCAATGGTCACTATCGCTGGTCAATGGTAACTTGTCACTGGGCAGTGGTCAATGGTCACTGGTCACTGGTCACTGGTCACTGGTCACTGGTCACCGGTCACTGGTCACTGGTCACTGGTCAATGGTCACTGGCCACTGGTCACTGGTCACTGGTCAATGGTCACTTTCGCTGGTCAATGGTCACTGTCGCTGGTCACTGGTCACTGGTCACTGTTCACTGTCGCTGGTCACTGGTCACTGGTCACTGGTCACTGGTAACTGGTCAATGGTCACTGTCGCTGGTCACTGGTCACTGGTCACTGGTCAATGGTAACTTGTCACTGGGCAGTGGTCAATGGTCACTGGTCACTGGTCACTGGTCACTGGTCACTGGTCACAGGTCAATGGTCACTGGTCACTGGACACAGGTCACTGGTCACTGGTCACTGGTCACTGGTCACTGTTCACTGGTCACTGGTCACTGGTCAATGGTCACTTTCGCTGGTCAATGGTCACTGTCGCTGGTAAACGGTCACTGTCGCTGGTCACTGGTCACTGGTCACTGGTCACTGGTCACTAGTCACTGGTCACTGGTCACTGGTCACTGGTCACTGGTCACAGGTCAATGGTCAGTGGTCACTGGACACAGGTAACTGGTCACTGGTCACCGGTCACTGGTCACTGGTCACTGGTCAATGGTCACTGGCCACTGGTCACTGGTCACTGTCGCTGGTCACTGGTCACTGGTCACTGGTCACTGGTAACTGGTCAATGGTCACTGTCGCTGGTCACTGGTCACTGGTCACTGGTCACTGGTCAATGGTAACTTGTCACTGGGCAGTGGTCAATGGTCACTGGTCACTGGTCACTGGTCACTGGTCACTGGTCACAGGTCAATGGTCACTGGTCACTGGACACAGGTCACTGGTCACTGGTCACTGGTCACTGGTCACTGGTCACTGGTCACTGTTCACTGGTCACTGATCACTGGTCAATGGTCACCGTCGCTGGTCACTGTTCACTGGTCACTGATCACTGGTCACTAGTCACTGGTCACTGGTCACTGGTCAATGGTCACTATCGCTGGTCAATGGTCATTGTCGCTGGTCACTGGTCATTGGTCACTTGTCACAGGTCACTGGTCACTGGTCACTGGTCACTGGTCACTGGTCACAGGTCAATGGTCACTGGTCACTGGTTACTGGTCAATGGTCACTGTCGCTGGTCACTGGTCACTGGTCAATCGTCACTTGTCCCTGGGCAGTGGTCACTGGTCACTGGTCAATGGTCACTATCGCTGGTCAATAGTCACTGTCGCTGGTCACTGGTCACTGGTCACTTGTCACTGGTCACTGGTCACTGGTCACTGGTCACTTGTCACTGGTCACAAGTCACTGGTCACTTGTCACTGGTCAGTGGCCACTCGTCAATGGTCACTGGTCACTGGTCACTGGTCAATGGTCTCTGTCGCTGGTCACTGGTCACGATTCGCTGGTCCCTGGTCACTGGTACTGGTCAATGGTCACTGTCGCTGATCACTGATCACTGGTCACTGGTCACTGGTCACCCTGTCAATGGTCACTGTCGCTGGTCACTGGTCACTGTCGCTGGTCACTGGTCACTGGTCACTGGTCACTTGTCACTGGTCACTGGTCAATGGTCACTGTCGCTGGTCACTGGTCACTAGTCACTGGTCACTGGTCACTGGTCGCTGGTCACTGGTTACTTGTCACTGGTCAGTGGCCACTGGTCGCTGGTCACTTGTCACTGGTCACTGGTCACTGGTCACTGGTCACTGGTCACAAGTCACTGGTCACTGGTCACTGGTCACTGGTCAGTGGTCACTGGTCACTGGTCACTGGTCACTGGTCACTGGTCAATGGTCACTGTCGCTGGTCACTGGTCACTGGTCACTGATCACTGGTCACTGGTCACTGGTCACTGGTCACTGGTCAATGGTCACTATCGCTGGTCAATGGTCACTGTCGCTGGTTACTGGTCACTGGTCACTTGTCACTGGTCACTGGTCACTGGTCACTGGTCACTGGTCACTGGTCACTGGTCACTGGTCACTGGTCACTTGTCGCTGGTCACTGGTCACTGGTCACTGGTCAATGGTCACTGGTCACTGGTCACTGGTCAATGGTCACTATCGCTGGTCAATGGTCATTGTCGCTGGTCACTGGTCATTGGTCACTTGTCACTGGTCACTGGTCACTGGTCACTGGTCGTCACTGGTCACAGGTCAATGGTCACTGGTCACTGGTCACTGGTCAATGGTCACTATCGCTGGTCAATGGTAACTTGTCACTGGGCAGTGGTCAATGGTCACTGGTCACTGGTCACTGGTCACTGGTCACTGGTCACAGGTCAATGGTCACTGGTCACTGGACACAGGTCACTGGTCACTGGCCACTGGTCACTGGTCACTGGTCACTGGTCAATGGTCACTGGCCACTGGTCACTGGTCACTGGTCAATGGTCACTTTCGCTGGTCAATGGTCACTGTCGCTCGTAAACGGTCACTGTCGCTGGTCACTGGTCACTGGTCACTGGTCACTGGTCACTGGTCAATGGTCACTGGTCACTGGACACTGGTCACTGGTCACTGGTCACTGGTCACTGGTCACTGGTCAATGGTAACTTGTCACTGGGCAGTGGTCAATGGTCACTGGTCACTGGTCACTGGTCACAGGTCAATGGTCACTGGTCACTGGACACAGGTCACTGGTCACTGGTCACCGGTCACTGGTCACTGGTCACTGGTCAATGGTCACTGGCCACTGGTCACTGGTCACTGGTCAATGGTCACTTTCGCTGGTCAATGGTCACTGTCGCTGGTCACTGGTCACTGGTCACTGGTCACTGTCGCTGGTCACTGGTCACTGGTCACTGGTCACTGGTAACTGGTCAATGGTCACTGTCGCTGGTCACTGGTCACTGGTCACTGGTCACTGGTCAATGGTAACTTGTCACTGGGCAGTGGTCAATGGTCACTGGTCACTGGTCACTGGTCACTGGTCACTGGTCACAGGTCAATGGTCACTGGTCACTGGACACAGGTCACTGGTCACTGGTCACTGGTCACTGGTCACTGTTCACTGGTCACTGATCACTGGTCAATGGTCACCGTCGCTGGTCACTGTTCACTGGTCACTGATCACTGGTCACTAGTCACTGGTCACTGGTCACTGGTCAATGGTCACTATCGCTGGTCAATGGTCATTGTCGCTGGTCACTGGTCACTGGTCAATGGTCACTGGTCACTGGACACTGGTCACTGGTCACTGGTCACTGGTCACTGGTCACTGGTCAATGGTAACTTGTCACTGGGCAGTGGTCAATGGTCACTGGTCACTGGTCACTGGTCACAGGTCAATGGTCACTGGTCACTGGACACAGGTCACTGGTCACTGGTCACCGGTCACTGGTCAATGGTCACTGGTCAATGGTCACTGGCCACTGGTCACTGGTCACTGGTCAATGGTCACTTTCGCTGGTCAATGGTCACTGTCGCTGGTCACTGGTCACTGGTCACTGGTCACTGTCGCTGGTCACTGGTCACTGGTCACTGGTCACTGGTAACTGGTCAATGGTCACTGTCGCTGGTCACTGGTCACTGGTCACTGGTCACTGGTCAATGGTAACTTGTCACTGGGCAGTGGTCAATGGTCACTGGTCACTGGTCACTGGTCACAGGTCAATGGTCACTGGTCACTGGACACAGGTCACTGGTCACTGGTCACCGGTCACTGGTCAATGGTCACTGGTCAATGGTCACTGGCCACTGGTCACTGGTCACTGGTCAATGGTCACTTTCGCTGGTCAATGGTCACTGTCGCTGGTCACTGGTCACTGGTCACTGGTCACTGTCGCTGGTCACTGGTCACTGGTCACTGGTCACTGGTAACTGGTCAATGGTCACTGTCGCTGGTCACTGGTCACTGGTCACTGGTCACTGGTCAATGGTAACTTGTCACTGGGCAGTGGTCAATGGTCACTGGTCACTGGTCACTGGTCACTGGTCACTGGTCACAGGTCAATGGTCACTGGTCACTGGACACAGGTCACTGGTCACTGGTCACTGGTCACTGGTCACTGTTCACTGGTCACTGCTCACTGGTCAATGGTCACCGTCGCTGGTCACTGTTCACTGGTCACTGATCACTGGTCACTAGTCACTGGTCACTGGTCACTGGTCAATGGTCACTATCGCTGGTCAATGGTCATTGTCGCTGGTCACTGGTCATTGGTCACTTGTCACTGGTCACTGGTCACTGGTCACTGGTCACTGGTCACTGGTCACTGGTCACTGGTCACCGGTCACTGGTCACTGGTCACTGGTCAATGGTCACTGGCCACTGGTCACTGGTCACTGGTCAATGGTCACTTTCGCTGGTCAATGGTCACTGTCGCTGGTAAACGGTCACTGTCGCTGGTCACTGGTCACTGGTCACTGGTCACTGGTCACTGGTCACTGGTCACTGGTCACTGGTCACTGGTCACTGGTCACAGGTCAATGGTCAGTGGTCACTGGACACAGGTCACTGGTCACTGGTCACTGGTCACAGGTCAATGGTCACTGGTCACGGGACACAGGTCACTGGTCACTGGTCACTGGTCACTGGTCACTGTTCACTGGTCACTGATCACTGGTCAATGGTCACCGTCGCTGGTCACTGTTCACTGGTCACTGATCACTGGTCACTAGTCACTGGTCACAGGTCACTGGTCAATGGTCACTATCGCTGGTCAATGGTCATTGTCGCTGGTCACTGGTCATTGGTCACTTGTCACTGGTCACTGGTCACTGGTCACTGGTCACTGGTCACTGGTCACTGGTCACCGGTCACTGGTCACTGGTCACTGGTCAATGGTCACTGGCCACTGGTCACTGGTCACTGGTCAATGGTCACTTTCGCTGGTCAATGGTCACTGTCGCTGGTAAACGGTCACTGTCGCTGGTCACTGGTCACTGGTCACTGGTCACTGGTCACTAGTCACTGGTCACTGGTCACTGGTCACTGGTCACTGGTCACAGGTCAATGGTCAGTGGTCACTGGACACAGGTAACTGGTCACTGGTCACCGGTCACTGGTCACTGGTCATTGGTCAATGGTCACTGGCCACTGGTCACTGGTCACTGTCGCTGGTCACTGGTCACTGGTCACTGGTCACTGGTAACTGGTCAATGGTCACTGTCGCTGGTCACTGGTCACTGGTCACTGGTCACTGGTCAATGGTAACTTGTCACTGGGCAGTGGTCAATGGTCACTGGTCACTGGTCACTGGTCACTGGTCACTGGTCACAGGTCAATGGTCACTGGTCACTGGACACAGGTCACTGGTCACTGGTCACTGGTCACTGGTCACTGGTCACTGGTCACTGTTCACTGGTCACTGATCACTGGTCAATGGTCACCGTCGCTGGTCACTGTTCACTGGTCACTGATCACTGGTCACTAGTCACTGGTCACTGGTCACTGGTCAATGGTCACTATCGCTGGTCAATGGTCATTGTCGCTGGTCACTGGTCATTGGTCACTTGTCACTGGTCACTGGTCACTGGTCACTGGTCACTGGTCACTGGTCACAGGTCAATGGTCACTGGTCACTGGTCACTGGTCAATGGTCACTGTCGCTGGTCACTGGTCACTGGTCAATCGTCACTTGTCCCTGGGCAGTGGTCACTGGTCACTGGTCAATGGTCACTATCGCTGGTCAATAGTCACTGTCGCTGGTCACTGGTCACTGGTCACTTGTCACTGGTCACTGGTCACTGGTCACTGGTCACTTGTCACTGGTCACAAGTCACTGGTCACTTGTCACTGGTCAGTGGCCACTCGTCAATGGTCACTGGTCACTGGTCACTGGTCAATGGTCTCTGTCGCTGGTCACTGGTCACGATTCGCTGGTCCCTGGTCACTGGTACTGGTCAATGGTCACTGTCGCTGATCACTGATCACTGGTCACCGGTCACTGGTCACTGGTCACTGGTCAATGGTCACTGGCCACTGGTCACTGGTCACTGGTCAAGGGTCACTTTCGCTGGTCAATGGTCACTGTCGCTGGTCACTGGTCACTGGTCACTGGTCACTGTCGCTGGTCACTGGTCACTGGTCACTGGTCACTGGTAACTGGTCAATGGTCACTGTCGCTGGTCACTGGTCACTGGTCACTGGTCACTGGTCAATGGTAACTTGTCACTGGGCAGTGGTCAATGGTCACTGGTCACTGGTCACTGGTCACTGGTCACTGGTCACAGGTCAATGGTCACTGGTCACTGGACACAGGTCACTGGTCACTGGTCACTGGTCACTGGTCACTGATCACTGGTCAATGGTCACCGTCGCTGGTCACTGTTCACTGGTCACTGATCACTGGTCACTAGTCACTGGTCACTGGTCACTGGTCAATGGTCACTATCGCTGGTCAATGGTCATTGTCGCTGGTCACTGGTCATTGGTCACTTGTCACTGGTCACTGGTCACTGGTCACTGGTCACTGGTCACTGGTCACTGGTCACCGGTCACTGGTCACTGGTCACTGGTCAATGGTCACTGGCCACTGGTCACTGGTCACTGGTCAATGGTCACTTTCGCTGGTCAATGGTCACTGTCGCTGGTAAACGGTCACTGTCGCTGGTCACTGGTCACTGGTCACTGGTCACTGGTCACTGGTCACTGGTCACTGGTCACTGGTCACTGGTCACAGGTCAATGGTCAGTGGTCACTGGACACAGGTCACTGGTCACTGGTCAACGGTCACTGGTCACTGGTCACTGGTCAATGGTCACTGGCCACTGGTCACTGGTCACTGTCGCTGGTCACTGGTCACTGGTCACTGGTCACTGGTCACTGGTCACTGGTCACTGATCACTGGTCACTGGTCACTGGTCACTGGTCACTGGTCACAGGTCAATGGTCACTGGTCACTGGTCACTGGTCAATGGTCACTGTCGCTGGTCACTGGTCACTGGTCAATGGTCACTTGTCCCTGGGCAGTGGTCACTGGTCACTGGTCAATGGTCACTGTCGCTGGTCACTGGTCACTGGTCACTTGTCACTGGTCACTGGTCACTGGTCACAGGTCACTGGTCACTGGTCACAAGTCACTGGTCACTTGTCACTGGTCAGTGGCCACTCGTCAATGGTCACTGGTCACTGGTCACTGGTCAATGGTCTCTGTCGCTGGTCACTGGTCACGATTCGCTGCTCCCTGGTCACTGGTACTGGTCAATGGTCACTGTCGCTGATCACTGGTCACTGGTCACTGGTCAGTGGTCACTGGTCACTGGTCACTGGTCACTGGTCACTGGTCACTGGTCACTGGTCACTGGTCACTGGTCACTGGTCACTGGTCACTGGTCACAGGTCAATGGTCAGTGGTCACTGGACACAGGTCACTGGTCACTGGTCACCGGTCACTGGTCACTGGTCACTGGTCAATGGTCACTGGCCACTGGTCACTGGTCACTGTCGCTGGTCACTGGTCACTGGTCACTGGTCACTTGTCACTGGTCACTGGTCACTGGTCACTGGTCACAAGTCACTGGTCACTGGTCACTGGTCACTGGTCACTGGTCACTGGTCACTGGTCACTGGTCACTGGTCACTGGTCACTGGTCACTGGTCACTGGTCACTTGTCACTGGTCACTGGTCAATGGTCACTGTCGCTGGTCACTGGTCACTAGTCACTGGTCACTGGTCACTGGTCGCTGGTCACTGGTTACTTGTCACTGGTCAGTGGCCACTGGTCGCTGGTCACTTGTCACTGGTCACTGGTCACTGGTCACTGGTCACTGGTCACAAGTCACTGGTCACTGGTCACTGGTCACTGGTCAGTAGTCACTGGTCACTGGTCACTGGTCACTGGTCACTGGTCACTGGTCAATGGTCACTGTCGCTGGTCACTGGTCACTGGTCACTGATCACTGGTCACTGGTCACTGGTCACTGTTCACTGGTCAATGGTCACTATCGCTGGTCAATGGTCACTGTCGCTGGTTACTGGTCACTGGTCACTTGTCACTGGTCACTGGTCACTGGTCACTGGTCACAGGTCAATGGTCACTGTCGCTGGTCACTGGTCACTGGTCACTGGTCAATGGTCACTGGTCACTGGTCACTGGTCAATGGTCACTATCGCTGGTCAATGGTCATTGTCGCTGGTCACTGGTCATTGGTCACTTGTCACTGGTCACTGGTCACTGGTCACTGGTCGTCACTGGTCACAGGTCAATGGTCACTGGTCACTGGTCACTGGTCAATGGTCACTATCGCTGGTCAATGGTAACTTGTCACTGGGCAGTGGTCAATGGTCACTGGTCACTGGTCACTGGTCACTGGTCACTGGTCACAGGTCAATGGTCACTGGTCACTGGACACAGGTCACTGGTCACTGGTCACTGGTCACTGGTCACTGGTCACTGGTCACTGGTCAATGGTCACTGGCCACTGGTCACTGGTCACTGGTCAATGGTCACTTTCGCTGGTCAATGGTCACTGTCGCTCGTAAACGGTCACTGTCGCTGGTCACTGGTCACTGGTCACTGGTCACTGGTCACTGGTCACTGGTCAATGGTCACTGGTCACTGGACACTGGTCACTGGTCACTGGTCACTGGTCACTGGTCACTGGTCAATGGTAACTTGTCACTGGGCAGTGGTCAATGGTCACTGGTCACTGGTCACTGGTCACAGGTCAATGGTCACTGGTCACTGGACACAGGTCACTGGTCACTGGTCACCGGTCACTGGTCACTGGTCACTGGTCAATGGTCACTGGCCACTGGTCACTGGTCACTGGTCAATGGTCACTTTCGCTGGTCAATGGTCACTGTCGCTGGTCACTGGTCACTGGTCACTGGTCACTGTCGCTGGTCACTGGTCACTGGTCACTGGTCACTGGTAACTGGTCAATGGTCACTGTCGCTGGTCACTGGTCACTGGTCACTGGTCAATGGTAACTTGTCACTGGGCAGTGGTCAATGGTCACTGGTCACTGGTCACTGGTCACTGGTCACTGGTCACAGGTCAATGGTCACTGGTCACTGGACACAGGTCACTGGTCACTGGTCACTGGTCACTGGTCACTGTTCACTGGTCACTGATCACTGGTCAATGGTCACCGTCGCTGGTCACTGTTCACTGGTCACTGATCACTAGTCACTAGTCACTGGTCACAGGTCACTGGTCAATGGTCACTATCGCTGGTCAATGGTCATTGTCGCTGGTCACTGGTCATTGGTCACTTGTCACTGGTCACTGGTCACTGGTCACTGGTCACTGGTCACTGGTCACTGGTCACTGGTCACCGGTCACTGGTCACTGGTCACTGGTCAATGGTCACTGGCCACTGGTCACTGGTCACTGGTCAATGGTCACTTTCGCTGGTCAATGGTCACTGTCGCTGGTAAACGGTCACTGTCGCTGGTCACTGGTCACTGGTCACTGGTCACTGGTCACTGGTCACTGGTCACTGGTCACTGGTCACTGGTCACAGGTCAATGGTCAGTGGTCACTGGACACAGGTAACTGGTCACTGGTCACCGGTCACTGGTCACTGATCACTGGTCAATGGTCACTGGCCACTGGTCACTGGTCACTGTCTCTGGTCACTGGTCACTGGTCACTGGTCACTGGTAACTGGTCAATGGTCACTGTCGCTGGTCACTGGTCACTGGTCACTGGTCACTGGTCAATGGTAACTTGTCACTGGGCAGTGGTCAATGGTCACTGGTCACTGGTCACTGGTCACTGGTCACAGGTCAATGGTCACTGGTCACTGGACACAGGTCACTGGTCACTGGTCACTGGTCACTGGTCACTGGTCACTGGTCACTGTTCACTGGTCACTGATCACTGGTCAATGGTCACCGTCGCTGGTCACTGTTCACTGGTCACTGATCACTGGTCACTAGTCACTGGTCACTGGTCACTGGTCAATGGTCACTATCGCTGGTCAATGGTCATTGTCGCTGGTCACTGGTCATTGGTCAATGGTCACTGGTCACTGGACACAGGTCACTGGTCACTGGTCACCGGTCACTGGTCACTGGTCACTGGTCAATGGTCACTGGCCACTGGTCACTGGTCACTGGTCAATGGTCACTTTCGCTGGTCAATGGTCACTGTCGCTGGTCACTGGTCATTGGTCACTTGTCACTGGTCACTGGTCACTGGTCACTGGTCACTGGTCACTGGTCACTGGTCACCGGTCACTGGTCACTGGTCACTGGTCAATGGTCACTGGCCACTGGTCACTGGTCAATGGTCACTTTCGCTGGTCAATGGTCACTGTCGCTGGTAAACGGTCACTGTCGCTGGTCACTGGTCACTGGTCACTGGTCACTGGTCACTGGTCACTGGTCACTGGTCACTGGTCACTGGTCACTGGTCACAGGTCAATGGTCAGTGGTCACTGGACACAGGTCACTGGTCACTGGTCACCGGTCACTGGTCACTGGTCACTGGTCAATGGTCACTGGCCACTGGTCACTGGTCACTGTCGCTGGTCACTGGTCACTGGTCACTGGTCACTGGTCAATGGTCACTATCGCTGGTCAATGGTCACTGTCGCTGGTTACTGGTCACTGGTCACTTGTCACTGGTCACTGGTCACTGGTCACTGGTCACAGGTCAATGGTCACTGTCGCTGGTCACTGGTCACTGGTCACTGGTCAATGGTCACTGGTCACTGGTCACTGGTCAATGGTCACTATCGCTGGTCAATGGTCATTGTCGCTGGTCACTGGTCATTGGTCACTTGTCACTGGTCACTGGTCACTGGTCACTGGTCGTCACTGGTCACAGGTCAATGGTCACTGGTCACTGGTCACTGGTCAATGGTCACTATCGCTGGTCAATGGTAACTTGTCACTGGGCAGTGGTCAATGGTCACTGGTCACTGGTCACTGGTCACTGGTCACTGGTCACAGGTCAATGGTCACTGGTCACTGGACACAGGTCACTGGTCACTGGCCACTGGTCACTGGTCACTGGTCACTGGTCAATGGTCACTGGTCACTGGTCAATGGTCACTTTCGCTGGTCAATGGTCACTGTCGCTCGTAAACGGTCACTGTCGCTGGTCACTGGTCACTGGTCACTGGTCACTGGTCACTGGTCACTGGTCACTGGACACTGGTCACTGGTCACTGGTCACTGGTCACTGGTCACTGGTCAATGGTAACTTGTCACTGGGCAGTGGTCAATGGTCACTGGTCACTGGTCACTGGTCACAGGTCAATGGTCACTGGTCACTGGACACAGGTCACTGGTCACTGGTCACCGGTCACTGGTCACTGGTCACTGGTCAATGGTCACTGGCCACTGGTCACTGGTCACTGGTCAATGGTCACTTTCGCTGGTCAATGGTCACTGTCGCTGGTCACTGGTCATTGGTCACTTGTCACTGGTCACTGGTCACTGGTCACTGGTCACTGGTCACTGGTCACTGGTCACCGGTCACTGGTCACTGGTCACTGGTCAATGGTCACTGGCCACTGGTCACTGGTCAATGGTCACTTTCGCTGGTCAATGGTCACTGTCGCTGGTAAACGGTCACTGTCGCTGGTCACTGGTCACTGGTCACTGGTCACTGGTCACTGGTCACTGGTCACTGGTCACTGGTCACTGGTCACTGGTCACTGGTCACAGGTCAATGGTCAGTGGTCACTGGACACAGGTCACTGGTCACTGGTCACCGGTCACTGGTCACTGGTCACTGGTCAATGGTCACTGGCCACTGGTCACTGGTCACTGTCGCTGGTCACTGGTCACTGGTCACTGGTCACTGGTCACTGGTCACTGGTCACTGGTCACTGATCACTGGTCACTGGTCACTGGTCACTGGTCACTGGTCACAGGTCAATGGTCACTGGTCACTGGTCACTGGTCAATGGTCACTGTCGCTGGTCACTGGTCACTGGTCAATGGTCACTTGTCCCTGGGCAGTGGTCACTGGTCACTGGTCAATGGTCACTGTCGCTGGTCACTGGTCACTGGTCACTTGTCACTGGTCACTGGTCACTGGTCACAGGTCACTGGTCACTGGTCACAAGTCACTGGTCACTTGTCACTGGTCAGTGGCCACTCGTCAATGGTCACTGGTCACTGGTCACTGGTCAATGGTCTCTGTCGCTGGTCACTGGTCACGATTCGCTGCTCCCTGGTCACTGGTACTGGTCAATGGTCACTGTCGCTGATCACTGGTCACTGGTCACTGGTCAGTGGTCACTGGTCACTGGTCACTGGTCACTGGTCACAGGTCACTGGTCACTGGTCACTGGTCACTGGTCACTGGTCACTGGTCACTGGTCACTGGTCACAGGTCAATGGTCAGTGGTCACTGGACACAGGTCACTGGTCACTGGTCACCGGTCACTGGTCACTGGTCACTGGTCAATGGTCACTGGCCACTGGTCACTGGTCACTGTCGCTGGTCACTGGTCACTGGTCACTGGTCACTTGTCACTGGTCACTGGTCACTGGTCACTGGTCACAAGTCACTGGTCACTGGTCACTGGTCACTGGTCACTGGTCACTGGTCACTGGTCACTGGTCACTGGTCACTGGTCACTGGTCACTGGTCACTGGTCACTTGTCACTGGTCACTGGTCAATGGTCACTGTCGCTGGTCACTGGTCACTAGTCACTGGTCACTGGTCACTGGTCGCTGGTCACTGGTTACTTGTCACTGGTCAGTGGCCACTGGTCGCTGGTCACTTGTCACTGGTCACTGGTCACTGGTCACTGGTCACTGGTCACAAGTCACTGGTCACTGGTCACTGGTCACTGGTCAGTAGTCACTGGTCACTGGTCACTGGTCACTGGTCACTGGTCACTGGTCAATGGTCACTGTCGCTGGTCACTGGTCACTGGTCACTGATCACTGGTCACTGGTCACTGGTCACTGGTCACTGGTCAATGGTCACTATCGCTGGTCACTGGTCACTGGTCACTGGTCAATGGTCACTGGTCACTGTCGCTGGTCACTGGTCACTGGTCACTGGTCACTTGTCACTGGTCACTGGTCACTGGTCACTGGTCACAAGTCACTGGTCACTGGTCACTGGTCACTGGTCAGTGGTCACTGGTCACTGGTCACTGGTCACTGGTCACTGGTCAATGGTCACTCTCGCTGGTCACTGGTCACTGGTCACTGATCACTGGTCACTGGTCACTGGTCACTGGTCACTGGTCAATGGTCACTATCGCTGGTCAATGGTCACTGTCGCTGGTTACTGGTCACTGGTCACTTGTCACTGGTCACTGGTCACTGGTCAGTGGTCACTGGTCAATGGTCACTGTCGCTGGTCACTGGTCACTGGTCACTGGTCAATGGTCACTGGTCACTGGTCACTGGTCAATGGTCACTATCGCTGGTCAATGGTCATTGTCGCTGGTCACTGGTAATTGGTCACTTGTCACTGGTCACTGGTCACTGGTCACTGGTCGTCACTGGTCACAGGTCAATGGTCACTGGTCACTGGTCACTGGTCAATGGTCACTATCGCTGGTCAATGGTAACTTGTCACTGGGCAGTGGTCAATGGTCACTGGTCACTGGTCACTGGTCACTGGTCACTGGTCACTGGTCACTGGTCACAGGTCAATGGTCACTGGACACAGGTCACTGGTCACTGGTCACTGGTCACTGGTCACTGGTCACTGGTCACTGGTCACAGGTCAATGGTCACTGGTCACTCGACACATGTCACTGGTCACTGGTCACTGGTCACTGGTCACTGGTCACTGGTCACTGGTCAATGGTCACTGGCCACTGGCCACTGGTCACTGGTCACTGGTCAATGGTCACTTTCGCTGGTCAATGGTCACTGTCGCTGGTAAACGGTCACTGTCGCTGGTCACTGGTCACTGATCACAGGTCACTGGTCACTGGTCACTGGTCACTGGTCACTGGTCAATGGTCACTGTCGCTGGACACTGGTCACTGGTCACAGATCACTGGTCAGTGGTCAATGGTCACTTGTCACTGGACACAGGTCACTGGTCACTGGTCACTGGTTACTGGTCACTGGTCACTGGTCAATGGTCACTGGCCACTGGTCACTGGTCACTTGTCAATGGTCACTTTCGCTGGTCAATGGTCACTGTCGCTGGGAAATGGTCACTGTCGCTGGTCACTGGTCACTGGTCACTGGTCACTGGTCACTGGTCAATGGTCACTGGCCACTGGTCACTGGTCACTTTCGCTGGTCAATGGTCACTGTCGCTGGTAAACGGTCACTGTCGCTGGTCACTGGTCACAGGTCAATGGTCACTGGTCACTGGACACAGGTCACTGGTCACTGGTCACTGGTCACTGGTCACTGGTCACTGGTCACTGTTCACTGGTCACTGATCACTGGTCAATGGTCACCGTCGCTGGTCACTGTTCACTGGTCACTGATCACTGGTCACTAGTCACTGGTCACTGGTCACTGGTCAATGGTCACTATCGCTGGTCAATGGTCATTGTCGCTGGTCACTGGTCATTGGTCACTTGTCACTGGTCACTGGTCACTGGTCACTGGTCACTGGTCACTGGTCACAGGTCAATGGTCACTGGTCACTGGTCACTGGTCAATGGTCACTGTCGCTGGTCACTGGTCACTGGTCAATCGTCACTTGTCCCTGGGCAGTGGTCACTGGTCACTGGTCAATGGTCACTATCGCTGGTCAATAGTCACTGTCGCTGGTCACTGGTCACTGGTCACTTGTCACTGGTCACTGGTCACTGGTCACTGGTCACTTGTCACTGGTCACAAGTCACTGGTCACTTGTCACTGGTCAGTGGCCACTCGTCAATGGTCACTGGTCACTGGTCACTGGTCAATGGTCTCTGTCGCTGGTCACTGGTCACGATTCGCTGGTCCCTGGTCACTGGTACTGGTCAATGGTCACTGTCGCTGATCACTGATCACTGGTCACTGGTCACTGGTCACCCTGTCAATGGTCACTGTCGCTGGTCACTGGTCACTGTCGCTGGTCACTGGTCACTGGTCACTGGTCACTTGTCACTGGTCACTGGTCAATGGTCACTGTCGCTGGTCACTGGTCACTAGTCACTGGTCACTGGTCACTGGTCGCTGGTCACTGGTTACTTGTCACTGGTCAGTGGCCACTGGTCGCTGGTCACTTGTCACTGGTCACTGGTCACTGGTCACTGGTCACTGGTCACAAGTCACTGGTCACTGGTCACTGGTCACTGGTCAGTGGTCACTGGTCACTGGTCACTGGTCACTGGTCACTGGTCAATGGTCACTGTCGCTGGTCACTGGTCACTGGTCACTGATCACTGGTCACTGGTCACTGGTCACTGGTCACTGGTCAATGGTCACTATCGCTGGTCAATGGTCACTGTCGCTGGTTACTGGTCACTGGTCACTTGTCACTGGTCACTGGTCACTGGTCACTGGTCACAGGTCAATGGTCACTGTCGCTGGTCACTGGTCACTGGTCACTGGTCAATGGTCACTGGTCACTGGTCACTGGTCAATGGTCACTATCGCTGGTCAATGGTCATTGTCGCTGGTCACTGGTCATTGGTCACTTGTCACTGGTCACTGGTCACTGGTCACTGGTCGTCACTGGTCACAGGTCAATGGTCACTGGTCACTGGTCACTGGTCAATGGTCACTATCGCTGGTCAATGGTAACTTGTCACTGGGCAGTGGTCAATGGTCACTGGTCACTGGTCACTGGTCACTGGTCACTGGTCACAGGTCAATGGTCACTGGTCACTGGACACAGGTCACTGGTCACTGGCCACTGGTCACTGGTCACTGGTCACTGGTCAATGGTCACTGGCCACTGGTCACTGGTCACTGGTCAATGGTCACTTTCGCTGGTCAATGGTCACTGTCGCTCGTAAACGGTCACTGTCGCTGGTCACTGGTCACTGGTCACTGGTCACTGGTCACTGGTCACTGGTCAATGGTCACTGGTCACTGGACACTGGTCACTGGTCACTGGTCACTGGTCACTGGTCACTGGTCAATGGTAACTTGTCACTGGGCAGTGGTCAATGGTCACTGGTCACTGGTCACTGGTCACAGGTCAATGGTCACTGGTCACTGGACACAGGTCACTGGTCACTGGTCACCGGTCACTGGTCACTGGTCACTGGTCAATGGTCACTGGCCACTGGTCACTGGTCACTGGTCAATGGTCACTTTCGCTGGTCAATGGTCACTGTCGCTGGTCACTGGTCACTGGTCACTGGTCACTGTCGCTGGTCACTGGTCACTGGTCACTGGTCACTGGTAACTGGTCAATGGTCACTGTCGCTGGTCACTGGTCACTGGTCACTGGTCACTGGTCAATGGTAACTTGTCACTGGGCAGTGGTCAATGGTCACTGGTCACTGGTCACTGGTCACTGGTCACTGGTCACAGGTCAATGGTCACTGGTCACTGGACACAGGTCACTGGTCACTGGTCACTGGTCACTGGTCACTGTTCACTGGTCACTGATCACTGGTCAATGGTCACCGTCGCTGGTCACTGTTCACTGGTCACTGATCACTGGTCACTAGTCACTGGTCACTGGTCACTGGTCAATGGTCACTATCGCTGGTCAATGGTCATTGTCGCTGGTCACTGGTCATTGGTCACTTGTCACTGGTCACTGGTCACTGGTCACTGGTCACTGGTCACTGGTCACTGGTCACCGGTCACTGGTCACTGGTCACTGGTCAATGGTCACTGGCCACTGGTCACTGGTCACTGGTCAATGGTCACTTTCGCTGGTCAATGGTCACTGTCGCTGGTAAACGGTCACTGTCGCTGGTCACTGGTCACTGGTCACTGGTCACTGGTCACTGGTCACTGGTCACTGGTCACTGGTCACTGGTCACTGGTCACTGGTCACAGGTCAATGGTCAGTGGTCACTGGACACAGGTCACTGGTCACTGGTCACCGGTCACTGGTCACTGGTCACTGGTCAATGGTCACTGGCCACTGGTCACTGGTCACTGTCGCTGGTCACTGGTCACTGGTCACTGGTCACTGGTCACTGGTCACTGGTCACTGATCACTGGTCACTGGTCACTGGTCACTGGTCACTGGTCACAGGTCAATGGTCACTGGTCACTGGTCACTGGTCAATGGTCACTGTCGCTGGTCACTGGTCACTGGTCAATGGTCACTTGTCCCTGGGCAGTGGTCACTGGTCACTGGTCAATGGTCACTGTCGCTGGTCACTGGTCACTGGTCACTTGTCACTGGTCACTGGTCACTGGTCACAGGTCACTGGTCACTGGTCACAAGTCACTGGTCACTTGTCACTGGTCAGTGGCCACTCGTCAATGGTCACTGGTCACTGGTCACTGGTCAATGGTCTCTGTCGCTGGTCACTGGTCACGATTCGCTGCTCCCTGGTCACTGGTACTGGTCAATGGTCACTGTCGCTGATCACTGGTCACTGGTCACTGGTCAGTGGTCACTGGTCACTGGTCACTGGTCACTGGTCACTGGTCACTGGTCACTGGTCACTGGTCACTGGTCACTGGTCACTGGTCACTGGTCACTGGTCACAGGTCAATGGTCAGTGGTCACTGGACACAGGTCACTGGTCACTGGTCACCGGTCACTGGTCACTGGTCACTGGTCAATGGTCACTGGCCACTGGTCACTGGTCACTGTCGCTGGTCACTGGTCACTGGTCACTGGTCACTTGTCACTGGTCACTGGTCACTGGTCACTGGTCACAAGTCACTGGTCACTGGTCACTGGTCACTGGTCAGTGGTCACTGGTCACTGGTCACTGGTCACTGGTCACTGGTCAATGGTCACTCTCGCTGGTCACTGGTCACTGGTCACTGATCACTGGTCACTGGTCACTGGTCACTGGTCACTGGTCAATGGTCACTATCGCTGGTCAATGGTCACTGTCGCTGGTTACTGGTCACTGGTCACTTGTCACTGGTCACTGGTCACTGGTCAGTGGTCACTGGTCAATGGTCACTGTCGCTGGTCACTGGTCACTGGTCACTGGTCAATGGTCACTGGTCACTGGTCACTGGTCAATGGTCACTATCGCTGGTCAATGGTCATTGTCGCTGGTCACTGGTCATTGGTCACTTGTCACTGGTCACTGGTCACTGGTCACTGGTCGTCACTGGTCACAGGTCAATGGTCACTGGTCACTGGTCACTGGTCAATGGTCACTATCGCTGGTCAATGGTAACTTGTCACTGGGCAGTGGTCAATGGTCACTGGTCACTGGTCACTGGTCACTGGTCACTGGTCACTGGTCACAGGTCAATGGTCACTGGACACAGGTCACTGGTCACTGGTCACTGGTCACTGGTCACTGGTCACTGGTCACTGGTCACAGGTCAATGGTCACTGGTCACTCGACACATGTCACTGGTCACTGGTCACTGGTCACTGGTCACTGGTCACTGGTCACTGGTCAATGGTCACTGGCCACTGGCCACTGGTCACTGGTCACTGGTCAATGGTCACTTTCGCTGGTCAATGGTCACTGTCGCTGGTAAACGGTCACTGTCGCTGGTCACTGGTCACTGATCACAGGTCACTGGTCACTGGTCACTGGTCACTGGTCACTGGTCAATGGTCACTGTCGCTGGACACTGGTCACTGGTCACAGATCACTGGTCAGTGGTCAATGGTCACTGGTCACTGGACACAGGTCACTGGTCACTGGTCACTGGTTACTGGTCACTGGTCACTGGTCAATGGTCACTGGCCACTGGTCACTGGTCACTTGTCAATGGTCACTTTCGCTGGTCAATGGTCACTGTCGCTGGGAAATGGTCACTGTCGCTGGTCACTGGTCACTGGTCACTGGTCACTGGTCACTGGTCAATGGTCACTGGCCACTGGTCACTGGTCACTTTCGCTGGTCAATGGTCACTGTCGCTGGTAAACGGTCACTGTCGCTGGTCACTGGTCACTGGTCACTGGTCACTTGTCACTGGTCACTGGTCAATGGTCACTGTCGCTGGTCACTGGTCACTAGTCACTGGTCACTGGTCACTGGTCGCTGGTCACTGGTTACTTGTCACTGGTCAGTGGCCACTGGTCGCTGGTCACTTGTCACTGGTCACTGGTCACTGGTCACTGGTCACTGGTCACAAGTCACTGGTCACTGGTCACTGGTCACTGGTCAGTAGTCACTGGTCACTGGTCACTGGTCACTGGTCACTGGTCACTGGTCAATGGTCACTGTCGCTGGTCACTGGTCACTGGTCACTGATCACTGGTCACTGGTCACTGGTCACTGGTCACTGGTCAATGGTCACTATCGCTGGTCAATGGTCACTGTCGCTGGTTACTGGTCACTGATCACTTGTCACTGGTCACTGGTCACTGGTCACTGGTCACAGGTCAATGGTCACTGTCGCTGGTCACTGGTCACTGGTCACTGGTCAATGGTCACTGGTCACTGGTCACTGGTCAATGGTCACTATCGCTGGTCAATGGTCATTGTCGCTGGTCACTGGTCATTGGTCACTTGTCACTGGTCACTGGTCACTGGTCACTGGTCGTCACTGGTCACAGGTCAATGGTCACTGGTCACTGGTCACTGGTCAATGGTCACTATCGCTGGTCAATGGTAACTTGTCACTGGGCAGTGGTCAATGGTCACTGGTCAATGGTCACTGGCCACTGGTCACTGGTCACTGGTCAATGGTCACTTTCGCTGGTCAATGGTCACTGTCGCTCGTAAACGGTCACTGTCGCTGGTCACTGGTCACTGGTCACTGGTCACTGGTCACTGGTCACTGGTCAATGGTCACTGGTCACTGGACACTGGTCACTGGTCACTGGTCACTGGTCACTGGTCACTGGTCAATGGTAACTTGTCACTGGGCAGTGGTCAATGGTCACTGGTCACTGGTCACTGGTCACAGGTCAATGGTCACTGGTCACTGGACACAGGTCACTGGTCACTGGTCACCGGTCACTGGTCACTGGTCACTGGTCAATGGTCACTGGCCACTGGTCACTGGTCACTGGTCAATGGTCACTTTCGCTGGTCAATGGTCACTGTCGCTGGTCACTGGTCACTGGTCACTGGTCACTGTCGCTGGTCACTGGTCACTGGTCACTGGTCACTGGTAACTGGTCAATGGTCACTGTCGCTGGTCACTGGTCACTGGTCACTGGTCACTGGTCAATGGTAACTTGTCACTGGGCAGTGGTCAATGGTCACTGGTCACTGGTCACTGGTCACTGGTCACTGGTCACAGGTCAATGGTCACTGGTCACTGGACACAGGTCACTGGTCACTGGTCACTGGTCACTGGTCACTGTTCACTGGTCACTGATCACTGGTCAATGGTCACCGTCGCTGGTCACTGTTCACTGGTCACTGATCACTGGTCACTAGTCACTGGTCACTGGTCACTGGTCAATGGTCACTATCGCTGGTCAATGGTCATTGTCGCTGGTCACTGGTCATTGGTCACTTGTCACTGGTCACTGGTCACTGGTCACTGGTCACTGGTCACTGGTCACTGGTCACCGGTCACTGGTCACTGGTCACTGGTCAATGGTCACTGGCCACTGGTC
The DNA here is from genome assembly GCA_947577245.1 of Andrena bucephala. Lineage (NCBI taxonomy): Eukaryota > Metazoa > Arthropoda > Insecta > Hymenoptera > Andrenidae > Andrena > Andrena bucephala. The sequence goes on from OX387716.1 coordinate 63,800,615, forward strand.
ACTGGTCACTGGTCAATGGTCACTTTCGCTGGTCAATGGTCACTGTCGCTGGTAAACGGTCACTGTCGCTGGTCACTGGTCACTGGTCACTGGTCACTGGTCACTGGTCACTGGTCACTGGTCACTGGTCACTGGTCACTGGTCACTGGTCACAGGTCAATGGTCAGTGGTCACTGGACACAGGTCACTGGTCACTGGTCACCGGTCACTGGTCACTGGTCACTGGTCAATGGTCACTGGCCACTGGTCACTGGTCACTGTCGCTGGTCACTGGTCACTGGTCACTGGTCACTGGTCACTGGTCACTGGTCACTGATCACTGGTCACTGGTCACTGGTCACTGGTCACTGGTCACAGGTCAATGGTCACTGGTCACTGGTCACTGGTCAATGGTCACTGTCGCTGGTCACTGGTCACTGGTCAATGGTCACTTGTCCCTGGGCAGTGGTCACTGGTCACTGGTCAATGGTCACTGTCGCTGGTCACTGGTCACTGGTCACTTGTCACTGGTCACTGGTCACTGGTCACAGGTCACTGGTCACTGGTCACAAGTCACTGGTCACTTGTCACTGGTCAGTGGCCACTCGTCAATGGTCACTGGTCACTGGTCACTGGTCAATGGTCTCTGTCGCTGGTCACTGGTCACGATTCGCTGCTCCCTGGTCACTGGTACTGGTCAATGGTCACTGTCGCTGATCACTGGTCACTGGTCACTGGTCAGTGGTCACTGGTCACTGGTCACTGGTCACTGGTCACTGGTCACTGGTCACTGGTCACTGGTCACTGGTCACTGGTCACTGGTCACTGGTCACTGGTCACAGGTCAATGGTCAGTGGTCACTGGACACAGGTCACTGGTCACTGGTCACCGGTCACTGGTCACTGGTCACTGGTCAATGGTCACTGGCCACTGGTCACTGGTCACTGTCGCTGGTCACTGGTCACTGGTCACTGGTCACTTGTCACTGGTCACTGGTCACTGGTCACTGGTCACAAGTCACTGGTCACTGGTCACTGGTCACTGGTCAGTGGTCACTGGTCACTGGTCACTGGTCACTGGTCACTGGTCAATGGTCACTCTCGCTGGTCACTGGTCACTGGTCACTGATCACTGGTCACTGGTCACTGGTCACTGGTCACTGGTCAATGGTCACTATCGCTGGTCAATGGTCACTGTCGCTGGTTACTGGTCACTGGTCACTTGTCACTGGTCACTGGTCACTGGTCAGTGGTCACTGGTCAATGGTCACTGTCGCTGGTCACTGGTCACTGGTCACTGGTCAATGGTCACTGGTCACTGGTCACTGGTCAATGGTCACTATCGCTGGTCAATGGTCATTGTCGCTGGTCACTGGTCATTGGTCACTTGTCACTGGTCACTGGTCACTGGTCACTGGTCGTCACTGGTCACAGGTCAATGGTCACTGGTCACTGGTCACTGGTCAATGGTCACTATCGCTGGTCAATGGTAACTTGTCACTGGGCAGTGGTCAATGGTCACTGGTCACTGGTCACTGGTCACTGGTCACTGGTCACTGGTCACAGGTCAATGGTCACTGGACACAGGTCACTGGTCACTGGTCACTGGTCACTGGTCACTGGTCACTGGTCACTGGTCACAGGTCAATGGTCACTGGTCACTCGACACATGTCACTGGTCACTGGTCACTGGTCACTGGTCACTGGTCACTGGTCACTGGTCAATGGTCACTGGCCACTGGCCACTGGTCACTGGTCACTGGTCAATGGTCACTTTCGCTGGTCAATGGTCACTGTCGCTGGTAAACGGTCACTGTCGCTGGTCACTGGTCACTGATCACAGGTCACTGGTCACTGGTCACTGGTCACTGGTCACTGGTCAATGGTCACTGTCGCTGGACACTGGTCACTGGTCACAGATCACTGGTCAGTGGTCAATGGTCACTGGTCACTGGACACAGGTCACTGGTCACTGGTCACTGGTTACTGGTCACTGGTCACTGGTCAATGGTCACTGGCCACTGGTCACTGGTCACTTGTCAATGGTCACTTTCGCTGGTCAATGGTCACTGTCGCTGGGAAATGGTCACTGTCGCTGGTCACTGGTCACTGGTCACTGGTCACTGGTCACTGGTCAATGGTCACTGGCCACTGGTCACTGGTCACTTTCGCTGGTCAATGGTCACTGTCGCTGGTAAACGGTCACTGTCGCTGGTCACTGGTCACTGGTCACTGGTCACTTGTCACTGGTCACTGGTCAATGGTCACTGTCGCTGGTCACTGGTCACTAGTCACTGGTCACTGGTCACTGGTCGCTGGTCACTGGTTACTTGTCACTGGTCAGTGGCCACTGGTCGCTGGTCACTTGTCACTGGTCACTGGTCACTGGTCACTGGTCACTGGTCACAAGTCACTGGTCACTGGTCACTGGTCACTGGTCAGTAGTCACTGGTCACTGGTCACTGGTCACTGGTCACTGGTCACTGGTCAATGGTCACTGTCGCTGGTCACTGGTCACTGGTCACTGATCACTGGTCACTGGTCACTGGTCACTGGTCACTGGTCAATGGTCACTATCGCTGGTCAATGGTCACTGTCGCTGGTTACTGGTCACTGATCACTTGTCACTGGTCACTGGTCACTGGTCACTGGTCACAGGTCAATGGTCACTGTCGCTGGTCACTGGTCACTGGTCACTGGTCAATGGTCACTGGTCACTGGTCACTGGTCAATGGTCACTATCGCTGGTCAATGGTCATTGTCGCTGGTCACTGGTCATTGGTCACTTGTCACTGGTCACTGGTCACTGGTCACTGGTCGTCACTGGTCACAGGTCAATGGTCACTGGTCACTGGTCACTGGTCAATGGTCACTATCGCTGGTCAATGGTAACTTGTCACTGGGCAGTGGTCAATGGTCACTGGTCAATGGTCACTGGCCACTGGTCACTGGTCACTGGTCAATGGTCACTTTCGCTGGTCAATGGTCACTGTCGCTCGTAAACGGTCACTGTCGCTGGTCACTGGTCACTGGTCACTGGTCACTGGTCACTGGTCACTGGTCAATGGTCACTGGTCACTGGACACTGGTCACTGGTCACTGGTCACTGGTCACTGGTCACTGGTCAATGGTAACTTGTCACTGGGCAGTGGTCAATGGTCACTGGTCACTGGTCACTGGTCACAGGTCAATGGTCACTGGTCACTGGACACAGGTCACTGGTCACTGGTCACCGGTCACTGGTCACTGGTCACTGGTCAATGGTCACTGGCCACTGGTCACTGGTCACTGGTCAATGGTCACTTTCGCTGGTCAATGGTCACTGTCGCTGGTCACTGGTCACTGGTCACTGGTCACTGTCGCTGGTCACTGGTCACTGGTCACTGGTCACTGGTAACTGGTCAATGGTCACTGTCGCTGGTCACTGGTCACTGGTCACTGGTCACTGGTCAATGGTAACTTGTCACTGGGCAGTGGTCAATGGTCACTGGTCACTGGTCACTGGTCACTGGTCACTGGTCACAGGTCAATGGTCACTGGTCACTGGACACAGGTCACTGGTCACTGGTCACTGGTCACTGGTCACTGTTCACTGGTCACTGATCACTGGTCAATGGTCACCGTCGCTGGTCACTGTTCACTGGTCACTGATCACTGGTCACTAGTCACTGGTCACTGGTCACTGGTCAATGGTCACTATCGCTGGTCAATGGTCATTGTCGCTGGTCACTGGTCAATGGTCACTTTCGCTGGTCAATGGTCACTGTCGCTGGTAAACGGTCACTGTCGCTGGTCACTGGTCACTGATCACAGGTCACTGGTCACTGGTCACTGGTCACTGGTCACTGGTCAATGGTCACTGTCGCTGGTCACTGGTCACTGGTCACAGATCACTGGTCAGTGGTCAATGGTCACTGGTCACTGGACACAGGTCACTGGTCACTGGTCACTGGTTACTGGTCACTGGTCACTGGTCAATGGTCACTGGCCACTGGTCACTGGTCACTTGTCAATGGTCACTTTCGCTGGTCAATGGTCACTGTCGCTGGGAAATGGTCACTGTCGCTGGTCACTGGTCACTGGTCACTGGTCACTGGTCACTGGTCAATGGTCACTGGCCACTGGTCACTGGTCACTTTCGCTGGTCAATGGTCACTGTCGCTGGTAAACGGTCACTGTCGCTGGTCACTGGTCACTGGTCACTGGTCACTTGTCACAAGTCACTGGTCACTGGTCACTGGTCACTGGTCAGTAGTCACTGGTCACTGGTCACTGGTCACTGGTCACTGGTCACTGGTCAATGGTCACTGTCGCTGGTCACTGGTCACTGGTCACTGATCACTGGTCACTGGTCACTGGTCACTGGTCACTGGTCAATGGTCACTATCGCTGGTCAATGGTCACTGTCGCTGGTTACTGGTCACTGATCACTTGTCACTGGTCACTGGTCACTGGTCACTGGTCACAGGTCAATGGTCACTGTCGCTGGTCACTGGTCACTGGTCACTGGTCAATGGTCACTGGTCACTGGTCACTGGTCAATGGTCACTATCGCTGGTCAATGGTCATTGTCGCTGGTCACTGGTCATTGGTCACTTGTCACTGGTCACTGGTCACTGGTCACTGGTCGTCACTGGTCACAGGTCAATGGTCACTGGTCACTGGTCACTGGTCAATGGTCACTATCGCTGGTCAATGGTAACTTGTCACTGGGCAGTGGTCAATGGTCACTGGTCAATGGTCACTGGCCACTGGTCACTGGTCACTGGTCAATGGTCACTTTCGCTGGTCAATGGTCACTGTCGCTCGTAAACGGTCACTGTCGCTGGTCACTGGTCACTGGTCACTGGTCACTGGTCACTGGTCACTGGTCAATGGTCACTGGTCACTGGACACTGGTCACTGGTCACTGGTCACTGGTCACTGGTCACTGGTCAATGGTAACTTGTCACTGGGCAGTGGTCAATGGTCACTGGTCACTGGTCACTGGTCACAGGTCAATGGTCACTGGTCACTGGACACAGGTCACTGGTCACTGGTCACCGGTCACTGGTCACTGGTCACTGGTCAATGGTCACTGGCCACTGGTCACTGGTCACTGGTCAATGGTCACTTTCGCTGGTCAATGGTCACTGTCGCTGGTCACTGGTCACTGGTCACTGGTCACTGTCGCTGGTCACTGGTCACTGGTCACTGGTCACTGGTAACTGGTCAATGGTCACTGTCGCTGGTCACTGGTCACTGGTCACTGGTCACTGGTCAATGGTAACTTGTCACTGGGCAGTGGTCAATGGTCACTGGTCACTGGTCACTGGTCACTGGTCACTGGTCACAGGTCAATGGTCACTGGTCACTGGACACAGGTCACTGGTCACTGGTCACTGGTCACTGGTCACTGTTCACTGGTCACTGATCACTGGTCAATGGTCACCGTCGCTGGTCACTGTTCACTGGTCACTGATCACTGGTCACTAGTCACTGGTCAATGGTCACTATCGCTGGTCAATGGTCATTGTCGCTGGTCACTGGTCATTGGTCACTTGTCACTGGTCACTGGTCACTGGTCACTGGTCACTGGTCACTGGTCACTGGTCACCGGTCACTGGTCACTGGTCACTGGTCAATGGTCACTGGCCACTGGTCACTGGTCACTGGTCAATGGTCACTTTCGCTGGTCAATGGTCACTGTCGCTGGTAAACGGTCACTGTCGCTGGTCACTGGTCACTGGTCACTGGTCACTGGTCACTAGTCACTGGTCACTGGTCACTGGTCACTGGTCACTGGTCACTGGTCACAGGTCAATGGTCAGTGGTCACTGGACACAGGTAACTGGTCACTGGTCACCGGTCACTGGTCACTGGTCACTGGTCAATGGTCACTGGCCACTGGTCACTGGTCACTGTCGCTGGTCACTGGTCACTGGTCACTGGTCACTGGTAACTGGTCAATGGTCACTGTCGCTGGTCACTGGTCACTGGTCACTGGTCACTGGTCAATGGTAACTTGTCACTGGGCAGTGGTCAATGGTCACTGGTCACTGGTCACTGGTCACTGGTCACTGGTCACAGGTCAATGGTCACTGGTCACTGGACACAGGTCACTGGTCACTGGTCACTGGTCACTGGTCACTGGTCACTGGTCACTGTTCACTGGTCACTGATCACTGGTCAATGGTCACCGTCGCTGGTCACTGTTCACTGGTCACTGATCACTGGTCACTAGTCACTGGTCACTGGTCACTGGTCAATGGTCACTATCGCTGGTCAATGGTCATTGTCGCTGGTCACTGGTCATTGGTCACTTGTCACTGGTCACTGGTCACTGGTCACTGGTCACTGGTCACTGGTCACAGGTCAATGGTCACTGGTCACTGGTCACTGGTCAATGGTCACTGTCGCTGGTCACTGGTCACTGGTCAATGGTCACTTGTCCCTGGGCAGTGGTCACTGGTCACTGGTCAATGGTCACTATCGCTGGTCAATAGTCACTGTCGCTGGTCACTGGTCACTGGTCACTTGTCACTGGTCACTGGTCACTGGTCACTGGTCACTTGTCACTGGTCACAAGTCACTGGTCACTTGTCACTGGTCAGTGGCCACTCGTCAATGGTCACTGGTCACTGGTCACTGGTCAATGGTCTCTGTCGCTGGTCACTGGTCACGATTCGCTGGTCCCTGGTCACTGGTACTGGTCAATGGTCACTGTCGCTGATCACTGATCACTGGTCACTGGTCACTGGTCACCCTGTCAATGGTCACTGTCGCTGGTCACTGGTCACTGGTCACTGATCACTGGTCACTGGTCACTGGTCACTGGTCACTGGTCACTGGTCAATGGTCACTGTCGCTGGTCACTGTTCACTGGTCACTGATCACTGGTCACTGGTCACTGGTCACCCTGACAATGGTCACTGTCGCTGGTCACTGGTCACTGGTCACTGATCACTGGTCACTGGTCACTGGTCACTGGTCACTGGTCACTGGTCAATGGTCACTGTCGCTGGTCACTGGTCACTGGTCACTTGTCACTGGTCACTGGTCACTGGTCACAGGTCACTGGTCACTGGTCACAAGTCACTGGTCACTTGTCACTGGTCAGTGGCCACTCGTCAATGGTCACTGGTCACTGGTCACTGGTCAATGGTCTCTGTCGCTGGTCACTGGTCACGATTCGCTGCTCCCTGGTCACTGGTACTGGTCAATGGTCACTGTCGCTGATCACTGGTCACTGGTCACTGGTCACTGGTCACTGGTCAATTGTCACTGTCGCTGGTCACTGGTCACTGGTCACTGATCACTGGTCACTGGTCACTGGTCACTGGTCACTGGTCACTGGTCAATGGTCACTGTCGCTGGTCACTGTTCACTGGTCACTGATCACTGGTCACTAGTCACTGGTCACTGGTCACTGGTCGCTGGTCACTGGTTACTTGTCACTGGTCAGTGGCCACTGGTCGCTGGTCACTTGTCACTGGTCACTGGTCACTGGTCACTGGTCACAAGTCACTGGTCACTGGTCACTGGTCACTGGTCAGTGGTCACTGGTCACTGGTCACTGGTCACTGGTCACTGGTCAATGGTCACTCTCGCTGGTCACTGGTCACTGGTCACTGATCACTGGTCACTGGTCACTGGTCACTGGTCACTGGTCAATGGTCACTATCGCTGGTCAATGGTCACTGTCGCTGGTTACTGGTCACTGGTCACTGGTCAATGGTCACTGGTCACTGGTCACTGGTCAATGGTCACTATCGCTGGTCAATGGTCATTGTCGCTGGTCACTGGTCATTGGTCACTTGTCACTGGTCACTGGTCACTGGTCACTGGTCGCCACTGGTCACAGGTCAATGGTCACTGGTCACTGGTCACTGGTCAATGGTCACTATCGCTGGTCAATGGTAACTTGTCACTGGGCAGTGGTCAATGGTCACTGGTCACTGGTCACTGGTCACTGGTCACTGGTCACTGGTCACAGGTCAATGGTCACTGGACACAGGTCACTGGTCACTGGTCACTGGTCACTGGTCACTGGTCACTGGTCACAGGTCAATGGTCACTGGTCACTCGACACATGTCACTGGTCACTGGTCACTGGTCACTGGTCACTGGTCAATGGTCACTGGCAACTGGCCACTGGTCACTGGTCACTGGTCAATGGTCACTTTCGCTGGTCAATGGTCACTGTCGCTGGTAAACGGTCACTGTCGCTGGTCACTGGTCACTGATCACAGGTCACTGGTCACTGGTCACTGGTCACTGGTCACTGGTCAATGGTCACTGTCGCTGGTCACTGGTCACTGGTCACAGATCACTGGTCAGTGGTCAATGGTCACTGGTCACTGGACACAGGTCACTGGTCACTGGTCACTGGTTACTGGTCACTGGTCACTGGTCAATGGTCACTGGCCACTGGTCACTGGTCACTTGTCAATGGTCACTGTCGCTGGTCACTGGTCACTGATCACTGGTCACTGGTCACTGGTCACTGGTCACTGGTCAATGGTCACTATCGCTGGTCAATGGTCACTGTCACTGGTCACTGGTCACTGGTCACTGGTCACTGTCGCTGGTCACTGGTCACTGGTCACTGGTCACTGGTCAATGGTCACTTGTCCCTGGGCAGTGGTCACTGGTCACTGGTCAATGGTCACTATCGCTGGTCAATGGTCACTGTCGCTGGTCACTTGTCACTGGTCACTTGTCACTGGTCACTGGTCACTGGTCACTTGTCACTGGTCAGTGGCCACTCGTCAATGGTCACTGGTCACTGGTCACTGGTCAATGGTCTCTGTCGCTGGTCACTGGTCACGATTCGCTGGTCCCTGGTCACTGGTCACTGGTCAATGGTCACTGTCGCTGATCACTGGTCACTGGTCACTGGTCAATGGTCACTGTCGCTGGTCACTGGTCGCTGGTCACTGATCACTGGTCACTGGTCACTGGTCACTGGTCACTGGTCACTGGTCAATGGTCACTATCGCTGGTCAATGGTCCCTGTCGCTGGTCACTGGTCATTGGTCACTTGTCACTGGTCACTGGTCACTGGTCACTGGTCAATGGTCACTGTCGCTGGTCACTGGTCACTGGTCACTGATCACTGGTCACTGGTCACTGGTCACTGGTCACTGATCACTGGTCACTGGTCACTGGTCACTGGTCACTGGTCACTGGTCACTGGTCACTGGTCACTGGTCAATGGTCACTATCGCTGGTCAATGGTCACTGTCGCTGGTCACTGGTCATTGGTCACTTGTCACTGGTCACTGGTCACTGGTCACTGGTCACTGGTCACTGGTCACTGGTCACAGGTCAATGGTCACTGGTCACTGGACACAGGTCACTTGTCACTGGTCACTGGTCACAAGTCACTGGTCACTTGTCACTGGTCACTGGTCAATGGTCACTGTCGCTGGTCACTGGTCACTAGTCACTGGTCACTGGTCACTGGTCGCTGGTCACTGGTTACTTGTCACTGGTCAGTGGCCACTGGTCGCTGGTCACTTGTCACTGGTCACTGGTCACAAGTCACTGGTCACTGGTCACTGGTCACTGGTCAGTGGTCACTGGTCACTGGTCACTGGTCACTGGTCACTGGTCAATGGTCACTCTCGCTGGTCACTGGTCACTGGTCACTGATCACTGGTCACTGGTCACTGGTCACTGGTCACTGGTCAATGGTCACTATCGCTGGTCAATGGTCACTGTCGCTGGTTACTGGTCACTGGTCACTTTTCACTGGTCACTGGTCACTGGTCACTGGTCAATGGTCACTGTCGCTGGTCACTGGTCACTGGTCACTGGTCACTGGTCAATGGTCACTATCGCTGGTCAATGGTCATTGTCGCTGGTCACTGGTCATTGGTCACTTGTCACTGGTCACTGGTCACTGGTCACTGGTCGTCACTGGTCACAGGACAATGGTCACTGGTCACTGGTCACTGGTCAATGGTCACTATCGCTGGTCAATGGTAACTTGTCACTGGGCAGTGGTCAATGGTCACTGGTCACTGGTCACTGGTCACTGGTCACTGGTCAATGGTCACTGTCGCTGGTCACTGGTCACTAGTCACTGGTCACTGGTCACTGGTCGCTGGTCACTGGTTACTTGTCACTGGTCAGTGGCCACTGGTCGCTGGTCACTTGTCACTGGTCACTGGTCGCTGGTCACTGGTCACTGGTCACAAGTCACTGGTCACTGGTCACTGGTCACTGGTCAGTGGTCACTGGTCACTGGTCACTGGTCACTGGTCACTGGTCAATGGTCACTGTCGCTGGTCACTGGTCACTGGTCACTGGTCACTGGTCACTGGTCACTGGTCAATGGTCACTATCGCTGGTCAATGGTCACTGTCGCTGGTTACTGGTCACTGGACACTTGTCACTTGTCACTGGTCACTGGTCACTGGTCACTGGTCACAGGTCAATGGTCACTGTCGCTGGTCACTGGTCACTGGTCACTGGTCACTGGTAACTGGTCAATGGTCACTGTCGCTGGTCACTGGTCACTGGTCACTGGTCACTGGTCAATGGTAACTTGTCACTGGGCAGTGGTCAATGGTCACTGGTCACTGGTCACTGGTCACTGGTCACTGGTCACAGGTCAATGGTCACTGGTCACTGGACACAGGTCACTGGTCACTGGTCACTGGTCACTGGTCACTGGTCACTGGTCACTGTTCACTGGTCACTGATCACTGGTCAATGGTCACCGTCGCTGGTCACTGTTCACTGGTCACTGATCACTGGTCACTAGTCACTGGTCACTGGTCACTGGTCAATGGTCACTATCGCTGGTCAATGGTCATTGTCGCTGGTCACTGGTAATTGGTCTCTTGTCACTGGTCACTGGTCACTGGTCACTGGTCACTGGTCACAGGTCAATGGTCACTGGTCACTGGTCACTGGTCAATGGTCACTGTCGCTGGTCACTGGTCACTGGTCAATGGTCACTTGTCCCTGGGCAGTGGTCACTGGTCACTGGTCAATGGTCACTATCGCTGGTCAATAGTCACTGTCGCTGGTCACTGGTCACTGGTCACTTGTCACTGGTCACTGGTCACTGGTCACTGGTCACTGGTCACTGGTCACAAGTCACTGGTCACTTGTCACTGGTCAGTGGCCACTCGTCAATGGTCACTGGTCACTGGTCACTGGTCAATGGTCTCTGTCGCTGGTCACTGGTCACGATTCGCTGGTCCCTGGTCACTGGTACTGGTCAATGGTCACTGTCGCTGATCACTGGTCACTGGTCACTGGTCACTGGTCACTGGTCAATGGTCACTGTCGCTGGTCACTGGTCACTGGTCACTGATCACTGGTCACTGGTCACTGGTCACTGGTCACTGGTCACTGGTCAATGGTCACTGTCGCTGGTCACTGTTCACTGGTCACTGATCACTGGTCACTGGTCACTGGTCACTGGTCACTGGTCACTGGTCACTGGTCACTGATCACTGGTCACTGGTCGCTGGTCACTGGTCACTGGTCACAGGTCAAAGGTCACTGGTCACTGGTCACTGGTCAATGGTCACTGTCGCTGGTCACTGGTCACTGGTCAATGGTCACTTGTCCCTGGGCAGTGGTCACTGGTCACTGGTCAATGGTCACTGTCGCTGGTCACTGGTCACTGGTCACTTGTCACTGGTCACTGGTCACTGGTCACAGGTCACTGGTCACTGGTCACAAGTCACTGGTCACTTGTCACTGGTCAGTGGCCACTCGTCAATGGTCACTGGTCACTGGTCACTGGTCAATGGTCTCTGTCGCTGGTCACTGGTCACGATTCGCTGCTCCCTGGTCACTGGTACTGGTCAATGGTCACTGTCGCTGATCACTGGTCACTGGTCACTGGTCACTGGTCACTGGTCAATGGTCACTGTCGCTGGTCACTGGTCACTGGTCACTGATCACTGGTCACTGGTCACTGGTCACTGGTCACTGGTCACTGGTCAATGGTCACTGTCGCTGGTCACTGGTCATTGGTCACTTGTCACTGGTCACTGGTCACTGGTCACTGGTCACTGGTCACTGGTCACAAGTCACTGGTCACTTGTCACTGGTCACTGGTCAATGGTCACTGTCGCTGGTCACTGGTCACTAGTCACTGGTCACTGGTCACTGGTCACTGGTCACAAGTCACTGGTCACTTGTCACTGGTCACTGGTCAATGGTCACTGTCGCTGGTCACTGGTCACTAGTCACTGGTCACTGGTCACTGGTCGCTGGTCACTGGTTACTTGTCACTGGTCAGTGGCCACTGGTCGCTGGTCACTTGTCACTGGTCACTGGTCACTGGTCACTGGTCAATGGTCACTGTCGCTGGTCACTGGTCACTGGTCACTGGTCAATGGTCACTGGTCACTGGTCACTGGTCAATGGTCACTATCGCTGGTCAATGGTCATTGTCGCTGGTCACTGGTCATTGGTCACTTGTCACTGGTCACTGGTCACTGGTCACTGGTCGTCACTGGTCACAGGTCAATGGTCACTGGTCACTGGTCACTGGTCAATGGTCACTATCGCTGGTCAATGGTAACTTGTCACTGGGCAGTGGTCAATGGTCACTGGTCACTGGTCACTGGTCACTGGTCACTGGTCACTGGTCACAGGTCAATGGTCACTGGACACAGGTCACTGGTCACTGGTCACTGGTCACTGGTCACTGGTCACTGGTCACAGGTCAATGGTCACTGGTCACTCGACACATGTCACTGGTCACTGGTCACTGGTCACTGGTCACTGGTCACTGGTCACTGGTCACTGGTCAATGGTCACTGGCCACTGGCCACTGGTCACTGGTCACTGGTCAATGGTCACTTTCGCTGGTCAATGGTCACTGTCGCTGGTAAACGGTCACTGTCGCTGGTCACTGGTCACTGATCACAGGTCACTGGTCACTGGTCACTGGTCACTGGTCACTGGTCAATGGTCACTGTCGCTGGTCACTGGTCACTGGTCACAGATCACTGGTCAGTGGTCAATGGTCACTGGTCACTGGACACAGGTCACTGGTCACTGGTCACTGGTTACTGGTCACTGGTCACTGGTCAATGGTCACTGGCCACTGGTCACTGGTCACTTGTCAATGGTCACTTTCGCTGGTCAATGGTCACTGTCGCTGGTAAATGGTCACTGTCGCTGGTCACTGGTCACTGGTCACTGGTCACTGGTCACAGGTCAATGGTCACTGGTCACTGGTCACTGGTCACTGGTCACTTGTCACAGGTCACTGACCACTGGTCACTGGTCACTGGTCACTGGTCACTGGGAACTGGGAACTGGTCAATGGTCAATGGTCACCGTCGCTGGTCACTGTTCACTGGTCACTGATCACTGGTCACTAGTCACTGGTCACTGGTCACTGGTCAATGGTCACTATCGCTGGTCAATGGTCATTGTCGCTGGTCACTGGTCATTGGTCACTTGTCACTGGTCACTGGTCACTGGTCACTGGTCACTGGTCACTGGTCACAGGTCAATGGTCACTGGTCACTGGTCACTGGTCAATGGTCACTGTCGCTGGTCACTGGTCACTGGTCAATGGTCACTTGTCCCTGGGCAGTGGTCACTGGTCACTGGTCAATGGTCACTATCGCTGGTCAATAGTCACTGTCGCTGGTCACTGGTCACTGGTCACTTGTCACTGGTCAGTGGCCACTCGTCAATGGTCACTGGTCACTGGTCACTGGTCAATGGTCTCTGTCGCTGGTCACTGGTCACGATTCGCTGGTCCCTGGTCACTGGTCACTGGTCAATGGTCACTGTCGCTGATCACTGGTCACTGGTCACTGGTCAATGGTCACTGTCGCTGGTCACTGGTCGCTGGTCACTGATCACTGGTCACTGGTCACTGGTCACTGGTCACTGGTCACTGGTCACTGGTCAATGGTCACTATCGCTGGTCAATGGTCCCTGTCGCTGGTCACTGGTCATTGGTCACTTGTCACTGGTCACTGGTCACTGGTCACTGGTCAATGGTCACTGTCGCTGGTCACTGGTCACTGGTCACAGATCACTGGTCAGTGGTCAATGGTCACTGGTCACTGGACACAGGTCACTGGTCACTGGTCACTGGTTACTGGTCACTGGTCACTGGTCAATGGTCACTGGCCACTGGTCACTGGTCACTTGTCAATGGTCACTTTCGCTGGTCAATGGTCCCTGTCGCTGGTCACTGGTCACTGGTCACTGGTCACTGGTCACTGGTCAGTGGTCACTGGTCAATGGTCACTATCGCTGGTCAATGGTCACTGTCGCTGGTCACTGGTCATTGGTCACTTGTCACTGGTCACTGGTCACTGGTCACTGGTCAATGGTCACTGTCGCTGGTCACTGGTCACTGGTCACAGATCACTGGTCAGTGGTCAATGGTCACTGGTCACTGGACACAGGTCACTGGTCACTGGTCACTGGTTACTGGTCACTGGTCACTGGTCAATGGTCACTGGCCACTGGTCACTGGTCACTTGTCAATGGTCACTTTCGCTGGTCAATGGTCCCTGTCGCTGGTCACTGGTCACTGGTCACTGGTCACTGGTCACTGGTCAGTGGTCACTGGTCAATGGTCACTATCGCTGGTCAATGGTCACTGTCGCTGGTCACTGGTCATTGGTCACTTGTCACTGGTCACTGGTCACTGGTCACTGGTCACTGGTCACTGGTCACAGGTCAATGGTCACTGGTCACTGGACACAGGTCACTTGTCACTGGTCACTGGTCACTGGTCACTGGTCACTGGTCACTGGTCACAAGTCACTGGTCACTTGTCACTGGTCACTGGTCAATGGTCACTGTCGCTGGTCACTGGTCACTAGTCACTGGTCACTGGTCACTGGTCGCTGGTCAATGGTTACTTGTCACTGGTCAGTGGCCACTGGTCGCTGGTCACTTGTCACTGGTCACTGGTCACAAGTCACTGGTCACTGGTCACTGGTCACTGGTCAGTGGTCACTGGTCACTGGTCACTGGTCACTGGTCACTGGTCAATGGTCACTCTCGCTGGTCACTGGTCACTGGTCACTGATCACTGGTCACTGGTCACTGGTCACTGGTCACTGGTCAATGGTCACTATCGCTGGTCAATGGTCACTGTCGCTGGTTACTGGTCACTGGTCACTTGTCACGGGTCACTGGTCACTGGTCACTGGTCACTGGTCAATGGTCACTGTCGCTGGTCACTGGTCACTGGTCACTGGTCAATGGTCACTGGTCACTGGTCACTGGTCAATGGTCACTATCGCTGGTCAATGGTCATTGTCGCTGGTCACTGGTCATTGGTCACTTGTCACTGGTCACTGGTCACTGGTCACTGGTCGTCACTGGTCACAGGACAATAGTCACTGGTCACTGGTCACTGGTCAATGGTCACTATCGCTGGTCAATGGTAACTTGTCACTGGGCAGTGGTCAATGGTCACTGGTCACTGGTCACTGGTCACTGGTCACTGGTCACAGGTCAATGGTCACTGGTCACTGGACACAGGTCACTGGTCACTGGTCACTGGTCACTGGTCACTTGTCACTGGTCACTGGTCAATGGTCACTGGCCACTGGTCACTGGTCACTGGGCAATGGTCACTTTCGCTGGTCAATGGTCACTGTCGCTGGTAAACGGTCACTGTCGCTGGTCACTGGTCACTGGTCACTGGTCACTTGTCACTGGTCACTGGTCAATGGTCACTGTCGCTGGTCACTGGTCACTAGTCACTGGTCACTGGTCACTGGTCGCTGGTCACTGGTTACTTGTCACTGGTCAGTGGCCACTGGTCGCTGGTCACTTGTCACTGGTCACTGGTCGCTGGTCACTGGTCACTGGTCACAAGTCACTGGTCACTGGTCACTGGTCACTGGTCAGTGGTCACTGGTCACTGGTCACTGGTCACTGGTCACTGGTCAATGGTCACTGTCGCTGGTCACTGGTCACTGGTCACTGGTCACTGGTCACTGGTCACTGGTCAATGGTCACTATCGCTGGTCAATGGTCACTGTCGCTGGTTACTGGTCACTGGTCACTTGTCACTGGTCACTGGTCACTGGTCACTGGTCACAGGTCAATGGTCACTGTCGCTGGTCACTGGTCACTGGTCACTGGTCAATGGTCACTGGTCACTGGTCACTGGTCAATGGTCACTATCGCTGGTCAATGGTCATTGTCGCTGGTCACTGGTCATTGGTCACTTGTCACTGGTCACGGGTCACTGGTCACTGGTCGTCACTGGTCACAGGTCAATGGTCACTGGTCACTGGTCACTGGTCAATGGTCACTATCGCTGGTCAATGGTAACTTGTCACTGGGCAGTGGTCAATGGTCACTGGTCACTGGTCACTGGTCACTGGTCACTGGTCACAGGTCAATGGTCACTGGTCACTGGACACAGGTCACTGGTCACTGGTCACTGGTCACTGGTCAATGGTCACTGTCGCTGATCACTGGTCACTGGTCACTGGTCAATGGTCACTGTCGCTGGTCACTGGTCGCTGGTCACTGATCACTGGTCACTGGTCACTGGTCACTGGTCACTGGTCACTGGTCAATGGTCACTATCGCTGGTCAATGGTCCCTGTCGCTGGTCACTGGTCATTGGTCACTTGTCACTGGTCACTGGTCACTGGTCACTGGTCAATGGTCACTGTCGCTGGTCACTGGTCACTGGTCACTGATCACTGGTCACTGGTCACTGGTCACTGGTCACTGATCACTGGTCACTGGTCACTGGTCACTGGTCACTGGTCACTGGTCACTGGTCACTGGTCACTGGTCAATGGTCACTGGTCACTGGTCACCGGTCACTGGTCACTGGTCACTGGTCACAAGTCACTGGTCACTTGTCACTGGTCACTGGTCAATGGTCACTGTCGCTGGTCACTGGTCACTAGTCACTGGTCACTGGTCACTGGTCGCTGGTCACTGGTTACTTGTCACTGGTCAGTGGCCACTGGTCGCTGGTCACTTGTCACTGGTCACTGGTCACTGGTCACTGGTCACAAGTCACTGGTCACTGGTCACTGGTCACTGGTCAGTGGTCACTGGTCACTGGTCACTGGTCACTGGTCACTGGTCAATGGTCACTCTCGCTGGTCACTGGTCACTGGTCACTGATCACTGGTCACTGGTCACTGGTCACTGGTCACTGGTCAATGGTCACTATCGCTGGTCAATGGTCACTGTCGCTGGTTACTGGTCACTGGTCACTTGTCACTGGACACTGGTCACTGGTCACTGGTCACTGGTCAATGGTCACTGTCGCTGGTCACTGGTCACTGGTCACTGGTCAATGGTCACTGGTCACTGGTCACTGGTCAATGGTCACTATCGCTGGTCAATGGTCATTGTCGCTGGTCACTGGTCATTGGTCACTTGTCACTGGTCACTGGTCACTGGTCACTGGTCGTCACTGGTCACAGGACAATGGTCACTGGTCACTGGTCACTGGTCAATGGTCACTATCGCTGGTCAATGGTAACTTGTCACTGGGCAGTGGTCAATGGTCACTGGTCACTGGTCACTGGTCACTGGTCACTGGTCACAGGTCAATGGTCACTGGTCACTGGACACAGGTCACTGGTCACTGGTCACTGGTCACTGGTCACTGGTCACTGGTCAATGGTCACTGGCCACTGGTCACTGGTCACTGGTCAATGGTCACTTTCGCTGGTCAATGGTCACTGTCGCTGGTAAACGGTCACTGTCGCTGGTCACTGGTCACTGGTCACTGGTCACTTGTCACTGGTCACTGGTCAATGGTCACTGTCGCTGGTCACTGGTCACTAGTCACTGGTCACTGGTCACTGGTCGCTGGTCACTGGTCACTGGTCAATGGTCACTGTCGCTGGTCACTGGTCACTGGTCAATGGTCACTTGTCCCTGGGCAGTGGTCACTGGTCACTGGTCAATGGTCACTGTCGCTGGTCACTGGTCACTGGTCACTTGTCACTGGTCACTGGTCACTGGTCACAGGTCACTGGTCACAGGTCACAAGTCACTGGTCACTTGTCACTGGTCAGTGGCCACTCGTCAATGGTCACTGGTCACTGGTCACTGGTCAATGGTCTCTGTCGCTGGTCACTGGTCACGATTCGCTGCTCCCTGGTCACTGGTACTGGTCAATGGTCACTGTCGCTGATCACTGGTCACTGGTCACTGGTCACTGGTCACTGGTCAATTGTCACTGTCGCTGGTCACTGGTCACTGGTCACTGATCACTGGTCACTGGTCACTGGTCACTGGTCACTGGTCACTGGTCAATGGTCACTGTCGCTGGTCACTGTTCACTGGTCACTGATCACTGGTCACTAGTCACTGGTCACTGGTCACTGGTCGCTGGTCACTGGTTACTTGTCACTGGTCAGTGGCCACTGGTCGCTGGTCACTTGTCACTGGTCACTGGTCACTGGTCACTGGTCACTGGTCAATGGTCACTGTCGCTGGTCACTGTTCACTGGTCACTGATCACTGGTCACTGGTCACTGGTCACTGGTCACTGGTCACTGGTCACTGGTCACTGATCACTGGTCACTGGTCGCTGGTCACTGGTCACTGGTCACAGGTCAAAGGTCACTGGTCACTGGTCACTGGTCAATGGTCACTGTCGCTGGTCACTGGTCACTGGTCAATGGTCACTTGTCCCTGGGCAGTGGTCACTGGTCACTGGTCAATGGTCACTGTCGCTGGTCACTGGTCACTGGTCACTTGTCACTGGTCACTGGTCACTGGTCACAGGTCACTGGTCACTGGTCACAAGTCACTGGTCACTTGTCACTGGTCAGTGGCCACTCGTCAATGGTCACTGGTCACTGGTCACTGGTCAATGGTCTCTGTCGCTGGTCACTGGTCACGATTCGCTGCTCCCTGGTCACTGGTACTGGTCAATGGTCACTGTCGCTGATCACTGGTCACTGGTCACTGGTCACTGGTCACTGGTCAATGGTCACTGTCGCTGGTCACTGGTCACTGGTCACTGATCACTGGTCACTGGTCACTGGTCACTGGTCACTGGTCACTGGTCAATGGTCACTGTCGCTGGTCACTGATCACTGGTCACTGGTCACTGGTCACTGGTCACTGGTCACTGGTCACTGGTCACTGATCACTGGTCACTGGTCACTGGTCACTGGTCACTGGTCACTGGTCAATGGTCACTATCGCTGGTCAATGGTCACTGTCGCTGGTCACTGGTCATTGGTCACTTGTCACTGGTCACTGGTCACTGGTCACTGGTCACTGGTCACTGGTCACAGGTCAATGGTCACTGGTCACTGGACACAGGTCACTTGTCACTGGTCACTGGTCACTGGTCACTGGTCACTGGTCACAAGTCACTGGTCACTTGTCACTGGTCACTGGTCAATGGTCACTGTCGCTGGTCACTGGTCACTAGTCACTGGTCACTGGTCACTGGTCACTGGTCACAAGTCACTGGTCACTTGTCACTGGTCACTGGTCAATGGTCACTGTCGCTGGTCACTGGTCACTAGTCACTGGTCACTGGTCACTGGTCGCTGGTCACTGGTTACTTGTCACTGGTCAGTGGCCACTGGTCGCTGGTCACTTGTCACTGGTCACTGGTCACTGGTCACTGGTCAATGGTCACTGTCGCTGGTCACTGGTCACTGGTCACTGGTCAATGGTCACTGGTCACTGGTCACTGGTCAATGGTCACTATCGCTGGTCAATGGTCATTGTCGCTGGTCACTGGTCATTGGTCACTTGTCACTGGTCACTGGTCACTGGTCACTGGTCGTCACTGGTCACAGGTCAATGGTCACTGGTCACTGGTCACTGGTCAATGGTCACTATCGCTGGTCAATGGTAACTTGTCACTGGGCAGTGGTCAATGGTCACTGGTCACTGGTCACTGATCACTGGTCACTGGTCACTGGTCACAGGTCAATTGTCACTGGACACAGGTCACTGGTCACTGGTCACTGGTCACTGGTCACTGGTCACTGGTCACTGGTCACAGGTCAATGGTCACTGGTCACTCGACACATGTCACTGGTCACTGGTCACTGGTCACTGGTCACTGGTCACTGGTCACTGGTCAATGGTCACTGGCCACTGGCCACTGGTCACTGGTCAATGGTCACTTTCGCTGGTCAATGGTCACTGTCGCTGGTAAACGGTCACTGTCGCTGGTCACTGGTCACTGATCACAGGTCACTGGTCACTGGTCACTGGTCACTGGTCACTGGTCAATGGTCACTGTCGCTGGTCACTGGTCACTGGTCACAGATCACTGGTCAGTGGTCAATGGTCACTGGTCACTGGACACAGGTCACTGGTCACTGGTCACTGGTTACTGGTCACTGGTCACTGGTCAATGGTCACTGGCCACTGGTCACTGGTCACTTGTCAATGGTCACTTTCGCTGGTCAATGGTCACTGTCGCTGGTAAATGGTCACTGTCGCTGGTCACTGGTCACTGGTCACTGGTCACTGGTCACAGGTCAATGGTCACTGGTCACTGGTCACTGGTCACTGGTCACTTGTCACAGGTCACTGACCACTGGTCACTGGTCACTGGTCACTGGTCACTGGGAACTGGGAACTGGTCAATGGTCAATGGTCACCGTCGCTGGTCACTGTTCACTGGTCACTGATCACTGGTCACTAGTCACTGGTCACTGGTCACTGGTCAATGGTCACTATCGCTGGTCAATGGTCATTGTCGCTGGTCACTGGTCATTGGTCACTTGTCACTGGTCACTGGTCACTGGTCACTGGTCACTGGTCACTGGTCACAGGTCAATGGTCACTGGTCACTGGTCACTGGTCAATGGTCACTGTCGCTGGTCACTGGTCACTGGTCAATGGTCACTTGTCCCTGGGCAGTGGTCACTGGTCACTGGTCAATGGTCACTATCGCTGGTCAATAGTCACTGTCGCTGGTCACTGGTCACTGGTCACTTGTCACTGGTCAGTGGCCACTCGTCAATGGTCACTGGTCACTGGTCACTGGTCAATGGTCTCTGTCGCTGGTCACTGGTCACGATTCGCTGGTCCCTGGTCACTGGTCACTGGTCAATGGTCACTGTCGCTGATCACAGGTCACTGGTCACGGGTCAATGGTCACTGTCGCTGGTCACTGGTCGCTGGTCACTGATCACTGGTCACTGGTCACTGGTCACTGGTCACTGGTCACTGGTCAGTGGCCACTCGTCAATGGTCACTGGTCACAGGTCACTGGTCAATGGTCTCTGTCGCTGGTCACTGGTCACGATTCGCTGGTCCCTGGTCACTGGTCACTGGTCAATGGTCACTGTCGCTGATCACTGGTCACTGGTCACTGGTCAATGGTCACTGTCGCTGGTCACTGGTCGCTGGTCACTGATCACTGGTCACTGGTCACTGGTCACTGGTCACTGGTCACTGGTCAATGGTCACTATCGCTGGTCAATGGTCCCTGTCGCTGGTCACTGGTCATTGGTCACTTGTCACTGGTCACTGGTCACTGGTCACTGGTCAATGGTCACTGTCGCTGGTCACTGGTCACTGGTCACAGATCACTGGTCAGTGGTCAATGGTCACTGGTCACTGGACACAGGTCACTGGTCACTGGTCACTGGTTACTGGTCACTGGTCACTGGTCAATGGTCACTGGCCACTGGTCACTGGTCACTTGTCAATGGTCACTTTCGCTGGTCAATGGTCCCTGTCGCTGGTCACTGGTCACTGGTCACTGGTCACTGGTCAGTGGTCACTGGTCAATGGTCACTATCGCTGGTCAATGGTCACTGTCGCTGGTCACTGGTCATTGGTCACTTGTCACTGGTCACTGGTCACTGGCCACTGGTCAATGGTCACTGTCGCTGGTCACTGGTCACTGGTCACAGATCACTGGTCAGTGGTCAATGGTCACTGGTCACTGGACACAGGTCACTGGTCACTGGTCACTGGTTACTGGTCACTGGTCACTGGTCAATGGTCACTGGCCACTGGTCACTGGTCACTTGTCAATGGTCACTTTCGCTGGTCAATGGTCCCTGTCGCTGGTCACTGGTCACTGGTCACTGGTCACTGGTCACTGGTCAGTGGTCACTGGTCAATGGTCACTATCGCTGGTCAATGGTCACTGTCGCTGGTCACTGGTCATTGGTCACTTGTCACTGGTCACTGGTCACTGGTCACTGGTCACTGGTCACTGGTCACAGGTCAATGGTCACTGGTCACTGGACACAGGTCACTTGTCACTGGTCACTGGTCACTGGTCACTGGTCACTGGTCACTGGTCACAAGTCACTGGTCACTTGTCACTGGTCACTGGTCAATGGTCACTGTCGCTGGTCACTGGTCACTAGTCACTGGTCACTGGTCACTGGTCGCTGGTCAATGGTTACTTGTCACTGGTCAGTGGCCACTGGTCGCTGGTCACTTGTCACTGGTCACTGGTCACAAGTCACTGGTCACTGGTCACTGGTCACTGGTCAGTGGTCACTGGTCACTGGTCACTGGTCACTGGTCACTGGTCAATGGTCACTCTCGCTGGTCACTGGTCACTGGTCACTGATCACTGGTCACTGGTCACTGGTCACTGGTCACTGGTCAATGGTCACTATCGCTGGTCAATGGTCACTGTCGCTGGTTACTGGTCACTGGTCACTTGTCACTGGTCACTGGTCACTGGTCACTGGTCACTGGTCAATGGTCACTGTCGCTGGTCACTGGTCACTGGTCACTGGTCAATGGTCACTGGTCACTGGTCACTGGTCAATGGTCACTATCGCTGGTCAATGGTCATTGTCGCTGGTCACTGGTCATTGGTCACTTGTCACTGGTCACTGGTCACTGGTCACTGGTCGTCACTGGTCACAGGACAATAGTCACTGGTCACTGGTCATGGTCAATGGTCACTATCGCTGGTCAATGGTAACTTGTCACTGGGCAGTGGTCAATGGTCACTGGTCACTGGTCACTGGTCACTGGTCACTGGTCACAGGTCAATGGTCACTGGTCACTGGACACAGGTCACTGGTCACTGGTCACTGGTCACTGGTCACTTGTCACTGGTCACTGGTCAATGGTCACTGGCCACTGGTCACTGGTCACTGGTCAATGGTCACTTTCGCTGGTCAATGGTCACTGTCGCTGGTAAACGGTCACTGTCGCTGGTCACTGGTCACCGGTCACTGGTCACTTGTCACTGGTCACTGGTCAATGGTCACTGTCGCTGGTCACTGGTCACTAGTCACTGGTCACTGGTCACTGGTCGCTGGTCACTGGTTACTTGTCACTGGTCAGTGGCCACTGGTCGCTGGTCACTTGTCACTGGTCACTGGTCGCTGGTCACTGGTCACTGGTCACAAGTCACTGGTCACTGGTCACTGGTCACTGGTCAGTGGTCACTGGTCACTGGTCACTGGTCACTGGTCACTGGTCAATGGTCACTGTCGCTGGTCACTGGTCACTGGTCACTGGTCACTGGTCACTGGTCACTGGTCAATGGTCACTATCGCTGGTCAATGGTCACTGTCGCTGGTTACTGGTCACTGGTCACTTGTCACTGGTCACTGGTCACTGGTCACTGGTCACAGGTCAATGGTCACTGTCGCTGGTCACTGGTCACTGGTCACTGGTCAATGGTCACTGGTCACTGGTCACTGGTCAATGGTCACTATCGCTGGTCAATGGTCATTGTCGCTGGTCACTGGTCATTGGTCACTTGTCACTGGTCACTGGTCACTGGTCACTGGTCGTCACTGGTCACAGGTCAATGGTCACTGGTCACTGGTCACTGGTCAATGGTCACTATCGCTGGTCAATGGTAACTTGTCACTGGGCAGTGGTCAATGGTCACTGGTCACTGGTCACTGGTCACTGGTCACTGGTCACAGGTCAATGGTCACTGGTCACTGGACACAGGTCACTGGTCACTGGTCACTGGTCACTGGTCAATGGTCACTGTCGCTGATCACTGGTCACTGGTCACTGGTCAATGGTCACTGTCGCTGGTCACTGGTCGCTGGTCACTGATCACTGGTCACTGGTCACTGGTCACTGGTCACTGGTCACTGGTCAATGGTCACTATCGCTGGTCAATGGTCCCTGTCGCTGGTCACTGGTCATTGGTCACTTGTCACTGGTCACTAGTCACTGGTCACTGGTCAATGGTCACTGTCGCTGGTCACTGGTCACTGGTCACTGATCACTGGTCACTGGTCACTGGTCACTGGTCACTGATCACTGGTCACTGGTCACTGGTCACTGATCACTGGTCACTGGTCACTGGTCACTGGTCACTGGTCACTGGTCAATGGTCACTGGTCACTGGTCACCGGTCACTGGTCACTGGTCACTGGTCACAAGTCACTGGTCACTTGTCACTGGTCACTGGTCAATGGTCACTGTCGCTGGTCACTGGTCACTAGTCACTGGTCACTGGTCACTGGTCGCTGGTCACTGGTTACTTGTCACTGGTCAGTGGCCACTGGTCGCTGGTCACTTGTCACTGGTCACTGGTCACTGGTCACTGGTCACAAGTCACTGGTCACTGGTCACTGGTCACTGGTCAGTGGTCACTGGTCACTGGTCACTGGTCACTGGTCACTGGTCAATGGTCACTCTCGCTGGTCACTGGTCACTGGTCACTGATCACTGGTCACTGGTCACTGGTCACTGGTCACTGGTCAATGGTCACTATCGCTGGTCAATGGTCACTGTCGCTGGTTACTGGTCACTGGTCACTTGTCACTGGACACTGGTCACTGGTCACTGGTCACTGGTCAATGGTCACTGTCGCTGGTCACTGGTCACTGGTCACTGGTCAATGGTCACTGGTCACTGGTCACTGGTCAATGGTCACTATCGCTGGTCAATGGTCATTGTCGCTGGTCACTGGTCATTGGTCACTTGTCACTGGTCACTGGTCACTGGTCACTGGTCGTCACTGGTCACAGGACAATGGTCACTGGTCACTGGTCACTGGTCAATGGTCACTATCGCTGGTCAATGGTAACTTGTCACTGGGCAGTGGTCAATGGTCACTGGTCACTGGTCACTGGTCACTGGTCACTGGTCACAGGTCAATGGTCACTGGTCACTGGACACAGGTCACTGGTCACTGGTCACTGGTCACTGGTCACTGGTCACTGGTCACTGGTCAATGGTCACTGGCCACTGGTCACTGGTCACTGGTCAATTGTCACTTTCGCTGGTCAATGGTCACTGTCGCTGGTAAACGGTCACTGTCGCTGGTCACTGGTCACTGGTCATTGGTCACTTGTCACTGGTCACTGGTCAATGGTCACTGTCGCTGGTCACTGGTCACTAGTCACTGGTCACTGGTCACTGGTCGCTGGTCACTGGTCACTGGTCAATGGTCACTGTCGCTGGTCACTGGTCACTGGTCAATGGTCACTTGTCCCTGGGCAGTGGTCACTGGTCACTGGTCAATGGTCACTGTCGCTGGTCACTGGTCACTGGTCACTTGTCACTGGTCACTGGTCACTGGTCACAGGTCACTGGTCACAGGTCACAAGTCACTGGTCACTTGTCACTGGTCAGTGGCCACTCGTCAATGGTCACTGGTCACTGGTCACTGGTCAATGGTCTCTGTCGCTGGTCACTGGTCACGATTCGCTGCTCCCTGGTCACTGGTACTGGTCAATGGTCACTGTCGCTGATCACTGGTCACTGGTCACTGGTCACTGGTCACTGGTCAATTGTCACTGTCGCTGGTCACTGGTCACTGGTCACTGATCACTGGTCACTGGTCACTGGTCACTGGTCACTGGTCACTGGTCAATGGTCACTGTCGCTGGTCACTGTTCACTGGTCACTGATCACTGGTCACTAGTCACTGGTCACTGGTCACTGGTCGCTGGTCACTGGTTACTTGTCACTGGTCAGTGGCCACTGGTCGCTGGTCACTTGTCACTGGTCACTGGTCACTGGTCACTGGTCACAAGTCACTGGTCACTGGTCACTGGTCACTGGTCAGTGGTCAATGGTCACTGGTCACTGGTCACTGGTCACTGGTCACTGGTCAATGGTCACTCTCGCTGGTCACTGGTCACTGGTCACTGATCACTGGTCACTGGTCACTGGTCACTGGTCACTGGTCAATGGTCACTATCGCTGGTCAATGGTCACTGTCGCTGGTTACTGGTCACTGGTCACTTGTCACTGGTCACTGGTCACTGGTCACTGGTCACTGGTCAATGGTCACTGTCGCTGGTCACTGGTCACTGGTCACTGGTCAATGGTCACTATCGCTGGTCAATGGTCATTGTCGCTGGTCACTGGTCATTGGTCACTTGTCACTGGTCACTGGTCACTGGTCACTGGTCGCCACTGGTCACAGGTCAATGGTCACTGGTCACTGGTCACTGGTCAATGGTCACTATCGCTGGTCAATGGTAACTTGTCACTGGGCAGTGGTCAATGGTCACTGGTCACTGGTCACTGGTCACTGATCACTGGTCACTGGTCGCTGGTCACTGGTCACTGGTCACAGGTCAAAGGTCACTGGTCACTGGTCACTGGTCAATGGTCACTGTCGCTGGTCACTGGTCACTGGTCAATGGTCACTTGTCCCTGGGCAGTGGTCACTGGTCACTGGTCAATGGTCACTGTCGCTGGTCACTGGTCACTGGTCACTTGTCACTGGTCACTGGTCACTGGTCACAGGTCACTGGTCACTGGTCACAAGTCACTGGTCACTTGTCACTGGTCAGTGGCCACTCGTCAATGGTCACTGGTCACTGGTCACTGGTCAATGGTCTCTGTCGCTGGTCACTGGTCACGATTCGCTGCTCCCTGGTCACTGGTACTGGTCAATGGTCACTGTCGCTGATCACTGGTCACTGGTCACTGGTCACTGGTCACTGGTCAATGGTCACTGTCGCTGGTCACTGGTCACTGGTCACTGATCACTGGTCACTGGTCACTGGTCACTGGTCACTGGTCACTGGTCAATGGTCACTGTCGCTGGTCACTGTTCACTGGTCACTGATCACTGGTCACTGGTCACTGGTCACTGGTCACTGGTCACTGGTCACTGGTCACTGATCACTGGTCACTGGTCACTGGTCACTGGTCACTGGTCACTGGTCAATGGTCACTATCGCTGGTCAATGGTCACTGTCGCTGGTCACTGGTCATTGGTCACTTGTCACTGGTCACTGGTCACTGGTCACTGGTCACTGGTCACTGGTCACAGGTCAATGGTCACTGGTCACTGGACACAGGTCACTTGTCACTGGTCACTGGTCACTGGTCACTGGTCACTGGTCACAAGTCACTGGTCACTTGTCACTGGTCACTGGTCAATGGTCACTGTCGCTGGTCACTGGTCACTAGTCACTGGTCACTGGTCACTGGTCACTGGTCACAAGTCACTGGTCACTTGTCACTGGTCACTGGTCAATGGTCACTGTCGCTGGTCACTGGTCACTAGTCACTGGTCACTGGTCACTGGTCGCTGGTCACTGGTTACTTGTCACTGGTCAGTGGCCACTGGTCGCTGGTCACTTGTCACTGGTCACTGGTCACTGGTCACTGGTCAATGGTCACTGTCGCTGGTCACTGGTCACTGGTCACTGGTCAATGGTCACTGGTCACTGGTCACTGGTCAATGGTCACTATCGCTGGTCAATGGTCATTGTCGCTGGTCACTGGTCATTGGTCACTTGTCACTGGTCACTGGTCACTGGTCACTGGTCGTCACTGGTCACAGGTCAATGGTCACTGGTCACTGGTCACTGGTCAATGGTCACTATCGCTGGTCAATGGTAACTTGTCACTGGGCAGTGGTCAATGGTCACTGGTCACTGGTCACTGGTCACTGGTCACTGGTCACTGGTCACAGGTCAATGGTCACTGGACACAGGTCACTGGTCACTGGTCACTGGTCACTGGTCACTGGTCACTGGTCACAGGTCAATGGTCACTGGTCACTCGACACATGTCACTGGTCACTGGTCACTGGTCACTGGTCACTGGTCACTGGTCACTGGTCACTGGTCAATGGTCACTGGCCACTGGCCACTGGTCACTGGTCACTGGTCAATGGTCACTTTCGCTGGTCAATGGTCACTGTCGCTGGTAAACGGTCACTGTCGCTGGTCACTGGTCACTGATCACAGGTCACTGGTCACTGGTCACTGGTCACTGGTCACTGGTCAATGGTCACTGTCGCTGGTCACTGGTCACTGGTCACAGATCACTGGTCAGTGGTCAATGGTCACTGGTCACTGGACACAGGTCACTGGTCACTGGTCACTGGTTACTGGTCACTGGTCACTGGTCAATGGTCACTGGCCACTGGTCACTGGTCACTTGTCAATGGTCACTTTCGCTGGTCAATGGTCACTGTCGCTGGTAAATGGTCACTGTCGCTGGTCACTGGTCACTGGTCACTGGTCACTGGTCACAGGTCAATGGTCACTGGTCACTGGTCACTGGTCACTGGTCACTTGTCACAGGTCACTGACCACTGGTCACTGGTCACTGGTCACTGGTCACTGGGAACTGGGAACTGGTCAATGGTCAATGGTCACCGTCGCTGGTCACTGTTCACTGGTCACTGATCACTGGTCACTAGTCACTGGTCACTGGTCACTGGTCAATGGTCACTATCGCTGGTCAATGGTCATTGTCGCTGGTCACTGGTCATTGGTCACTTGTCACTGGTCACTGGTCACTGGTCACTGGTCACTGGTCACTGGTCACAGGTCAATGGTCACTGGTCACTGGTCACTGGTCAATGGTCACTGTCGCTGGTCACTGGTCACTGGTCAATGGTCACTTGTCCCTGGGCAGTGGTCACTGGTCACTGGTCAATGGTCACTATCGCTGGTCAATAGTCACTGTCGCTGGTCACTGGTCACTGGTCACTTGTCACTGGTCAGTGGCCACTCGTCAATGGTCACTGGTCACTGGTCACTGGTCAATGGTCTCTGTCGCTGGTCACTGGTCACGATTCGCTGGTCCCTGGTCACTGGTCACTGGTCAATGGTCACTGTCGCTGATCACTGGTCACTGGTCACTGGTCAATGGTCACTGTCGCTGGTCACTGGTCGCTGGTCACTGATCACTGGTCACTGGTCACTGGTCACTGGTCACTGGTCACTGGTCACTGGTCAATGGTCACTATCGCTGGTCAATGGTCCCTGTCGCTGGTCACTGGTCATTGGTCACTTGTCACTGGTCACTGGTCACTGGTCACTGGTCAATGGTCACTGTCGCTGGTCACTGGTCACTGGTCACAGATCACTGGTCAGTGGTCAATGGTCACTGGTCACTGGACACAGGTCACTGGTCACTGGTCACTGGTTACTGGTCACTGGTCACTGGTCAATGGTCACTGGCCACTGGTCACTGGTCACTTGTCAATGGTCACTTTCGCTGGTCAATGGTCCCTGTCGCTGGTCACTGGTCACTGGTCACTGGTCACTGGTCACTGGTCAGTGGTCACTGGTCAATGGTCACTATCGCTGGTCAATGGTCACTGTCGCTGGTCACTGGTCATTGGTCACTTGTCACTGGTCACTGGTCACTGGTCACTGGTCAATGGTCACTGTCGCTGGTCACTGGTCACTGGTCACAGATCACTGGTCAGTGGTCAATGGTCACTGGTCACTGGACACAGGTCACTGGTCACTGGTCACTGGTTACTGGTCACTGGTCACTGGTCAATGGTCACTGGCCACTGGTCACTGGTCACTTGTCAATGGTCACTTTCGCTGGTCAATGGTCCCTGTCGCTGGTCACTGGTCACTGGTCACTGGTCACTGGTCACTGGTCAGTGGTCACTGGTCAATGGTCACTATCGCTGGTCAATGGTCACTGTCGCTGGTCACTGGTCATTGGTCACTTGTCACTGGTCACTGGTCACTGGTCACTGGTCACTGGTCACTGGTCACAGGTCAATGGTCACTGGTCACTGGACACAGGTCACTTGTCACTGGTCACTGGTCACTGGTCACTGGTCACTGGTCACTGGTCACAAGTCACTGGTCACTTGTCACTGGTCACTGGTCAATGGTCACTGTCGCTGGTCACTGGTCACTAGTCACTGGTCACTGGTCACTGGTCGCTGGTCAATGGTTACTTGTCACTGGTCAGTGGCCACTGGTCGCTGGTCACTTGTCACTGGTCACTGGTCACAAGTCACTGGTCACTGGTCACTGGTCACTGGTCAGTGGTCACTGGTCACTGGTCACTGGTCACTGGTCACTGGTCAATGGTCACTCTCGCTGGTCACTGGTCACTGGTCACTGATCACTGGTCACTGGTCACTGGTCACTGGTCACTGGTCAATGGTCACTATCGCTGGTCAATGGTCACTGTCGCTGGTTACTGGTCACTGGTCACTTGTCACGGGTCACTGGTCACTGGTCACTGGTCACTGGTCAATGGTCACTGTCGCTGGTCACTGGTCACTGGTCACTGGTCAATGGTCACTGGTCACTGGTCACTGGTCAATGGTCACTATCGCTGGTCAATGGTCATTGTCGCTGGTCACTGGTCATTGGTCACTTGTCACTGGTCACTGGTCACTGGTCACTGGTCGTCACTGGTCACAGGACAATAGTCACTGGTCACTGGTCACTGGTCAATGGTCACTATCGCTGGTCAATGGTAACTTGTCACTGGGCAGTGGTCAATGGTCACTGGTCACTGGTCACTGGTCACTGGTCACTGGTCACAGGTCAATGGTCACTGGTCACTGGACACAGGTCACTGGTCACTGGTCACTGGTCACTGGTCACTTGTCACTGGTCACTGGTCAATGGTCACTGGCCACTGGTCACTGGTCACTGGTCAATGGTCACTTTCGCTGGTCAATGGTCACTGTCGCTGGTAAACGGTCACTGTCGCTGGTCACTGGTCACTGGTCACTGGTCACTTGTCACTGGTCACTGGTCAATGGTCACTGTCGCTGGTCACTGGTCACTAGTCACTGGTCACTGGTCACTGGTCGCTGGTCACTGGTTACTTGTCACTGGTCAGTGGCCACTGGTCGCTGGTCACTTGTCACTGGTCACTGGTCGCTGGTCACTGGTCACTGGTCACAAGTCACTGGTCACTGGTCACTGGTCACTGGTCAGTGGTCACTGGTCACTGGTCACTGGTCACTGGTCACTGGTCAATGGTCACTGTCGCTGGTCACTGGTCACTGGTCACTGGTCACTGGTCACTGGTCACTGGTCAATGGTCACTATCGCTGGTCAATGGTCACTGTCGCTGGTTACTGGTCACTGGTCACTTGTCACTGGTCACTGGTCACTGGTCACTGGTCACAGGTCAATGGTCACTGTCGCTGGTCACTGGTCACTGGTCACTGGTCAATGGTCACTGGTCACTGGTCACTGGTCAATGGTCACTATCGCTGGTCAATGGTCATTGTCGCTGGTCACTGGTCATTGGTCACTTGTCACTGGTCACGGGTCACTGGTCACTGGTCGTCACTGGTCACAGGTCAATGGTCACTGGTCACTGGTCACTGGTCAATGGTCACTATCGCTGGTCAATGGTAACTTGTCACTGGGCAGTGGTCAATGGTCACTGGTCACTGGTCACTGGTCACTGGTCACTGGTCACAGGTCAATGGTCACTGGTCACTGGACACAGGTCACTGGTCACTGGTCACTGGTCACTGGTCAATGGTCACTGTCGCTGATCACTGGTCACTGGTCACTGGTCAATGGTCACTGTCGCTGGTCACTGGTCGCTGGTCACTGATCACTGGTCACTGGTCACTG
The DNA here is from genome assembly GCA_947577245.1 of Andrena bucephala. NCBI lineage: Eukaryota > Metazoa > Arthropoda > Insecta > Hymenoptera > Andrenidae > Andrena > Andrena bucephala. The sequence continues at coordinate 63,832,293 of OX387716.1, forward strand.
GTCACTGGTCACTGGTCACTGGTCAATGGTCACTATCGCTGGTCAATGGTCCCTGTCGCTGGTCACTGGTCATTGGTCACTTGTCACTGGTCACTGGTCACTGGTCACTGGTCAATGGTCACTGTCGCTGGTCACTGGTCACTGGTCACTGATCACTGGTCACTGGTCACTGGTCACTGGTCACTGATCACTGGTCACTGGTCACTGGTCACTGGTCACTGGTCACTGGTCACTGGTCACTGGTCACTGGTCAATGGTCACTGGTCACTGGTCACCGGTCACTGGTCACTGGTCACTGGTCACAAGTCACTGGTCACTTGTCACTGGTCACTGGTCAATGGTCACTGTCGCTGGTCACTGGTCACTAGTCACTGGTCACTGGTCACTGGTCGCTGGTCACTGGTTACTTGTCACTGGTCAGTGGCCACTGGTCGCTGGTCACTTGTCACTGGTCACTGGTCACTGGTCACTGGTCACAAGTCACTGGTCACTGGTCACTGGTCACTGGTCAGTGGTCACTGGTCACTGGTCACTGGTCACTGGTCACTGGTCAATGGTCACTCTCGCTGGTCACTGGTCACTGGTCACTGATCACTGGTCACTGGTCACTGGTCACTGGTCACTGGTCAATGGTCACTATCGCTGGTCAATGGTCACTGTCGCTGGTTACTGGTCACTGGTCACTTGTCACTGGACACTGGTCACTGGTCACTGGTCACTGGTCAATGGTCACTGTCGCTGGTCACTGGTCACTGGTCACTGGTCAATGGTCACTGGTCACTGGTCACTGGTCAATGGTCACTATCGCTGGTCAATGGTCATTGTCGCTGGTCACTGGTCATTGGTCACTTGTCACTGGTCACTGGTCACTGGTCACTGGTCGTCACTGGTCACAGGACAATGGTCACTGGTCACTGGTCACTGGTCAATGGTCACTATCGCTGGTCAATGGTAACTTGTCACTGGGCAGTGGTCAATGGTCACTGGTCACTGGTCACTGGTCACTGGTCACTGGTCACAGGTCAATGGTCACTGGTCACTGGACACAGGTCACTGGTCACTGGTCACTGGTCACTGGTCACTGGTCACTGGTCAATGGTCACTGGCCACTGGTCACTGGTCACTGGTCAATGGTCACTTTCGCTGGTCAATGGTCACTGTCGCTGGTAAACGGTCACTGTCGCTGGTCACTGGTCACTGGTCACTGGTCACTTGTCACTGGTCACTGGTCAATGGTCACTGTCGCTGGTCACTGGTCACTAGTCACTGGTCACTGGTCACTGGTCGCTGGTCACTGGTCACTGGTCAATGGTCACTGTCGCTGGTCACTGGTCACTGGTCAATGGTCACTTGTCCCTGGGCAGTGGTCACTGGTCACTGGTCAATGGTCACTGTCGCTGGTCACTGGTCACTGGTCACTTGTCACTGGTCACTGGTCACTGGTCACAGGTCACTGGTCACAGGTCACAAGTCACTGGTCACTTGTCACTGGTCAGTGGCCACTCGTCAATGGTCACTGGTCACTGGTCACTGGTCAATGGTCTCTGTCGCTGGTCACTGGTCACGATTCGCTGCTCCCTGGTCACTGGTACTGGTCAATGGTCACTGTCGCTGATCACTGGTCACTGGTCACTGGTCACTGGTCACTGGTCAATTGTCACTGTCGCTGGTCACTGGTCACTGGTCACTGATCACTGGTCACTGGTCACTGGTCACTGGTCACTGGTCACTGGTCAATGGTCACTGTCGCTGGTCACTGTTCACTGGTCACTGATCACTGGTCACTAGTCACTGGTCACTGGTCACTGGTCGCTGGTCACTGGTTACTTGTCACTGGTCAGTGGCCACTGGTCGCTGGTCACTTGTCACTGGTCACTGGTCACTGGTCACTGGTCACTGGTCAATGGTCACTGTCGCTGGTCACTGTTCACTGGTCACTGATCACTGGTCACTGGTCACTGGTCACTGGTCACTGGTCACTGGTCACTGGTCACTGATCACTGGTCACTGGTCGCTGGTCACTGGTCACTGGTCACAGGTCAAAGGTCACTGGTCACTGGTCACTGGTCAATGGTCACTGTCGCTGGTCACTGGTCACTGGTCAATGGTCACTTGTCCCTGGGCAGTGGTCACTGGTCACTGGTCAATGGTCACTGTCGCTGGTCACTGGTCACTGGTCACTTGTCACTGGTCACTGGTCACTGGTCACAGGTCACTGGTCACTGGTCACAAGTCACTGGTCACTTGTCACTGGTCAGTGGCCACTCGTCAATGGTCACTGGTCACTGGTCACTGGTCAATGGTCTCTGTCGCTGGTCACTGGTCACGATTCGCTGCTCCCTGGTCACTGGTACTGGTCAATGGTCACTGTCGCTGATCACTGGTCACTGGTCACTGGTCACTGGTCAATGGTCAATGGTCACTGTCGCTGGTCACTGGTCACTGGTCACTGATCACTGGTCACTGGTCACTGGTCACTGGTCACTGGTCACTGGTCAATGGTCACTGTCGCTGGTCACTGATCACTGGTCACTGGTCACTGGTCACTGGTCACTGGTCACTGGTCACTGGTCACTGATCACTGGTCACTGGTCACTGGTCACTGGTCACTGGTCACTGGTCAATGGTCACTATCGCTGGTCAATGGTCACTGTCGCTGGTCACTGGTCATTGGTCACTTGTCACTGGTCACTGGTCACTGGTCACTGGTCACTGGTCACTGGTCACAGGTCAATGGTCACTGGTCACTGGACACAGGTCACTTGTCACTGGTCACTGGTCACTGGTCACTGGTCACTGGTCACAAGTCACTGGTCTCTTGTCACTGGTCACTGGTCAATGGTCACTGTCGCTGGTCACTGGTCACTAGTCACTGGTCACTGGTCACTGGTCACTGGTCACAAGTCACTGGTCACTTGTCACTGGTCACTGGTCAATGGTCACTGTCGCTGGTCACTGGTCACTAGTCACTGGTCACCGGTCACTGGTCGCTGGTCACTGGTTACTTGTCACTGGTCAGTGGCCACTGGTCGCTGGTCACTTGTCACTGGTCACTGGTCACTGGTCACTGGTCAATGGTCACTGTCGCAGGTCACTGGTCACTGGTCACTGGTCAATGGTCACTGGTCACTGGTCACTGGTCAATGGTCACTATCGCTGGTCAATGGTCATTGTCGCTGGTCACTGGTCATTGGTCACTTGTCACTGGTCACTGGTCACTGGTCACTGGTCGTCACTGGTCACAGGTCAATGGTCACTGGTCACTGGTCACTGGTCAATGGTCACTATCGCTGGTCAATGGTAACTTGTCACTGGGCAGTGGTCAATGGTCACTGGTCACTGGTCACTGGTCACTGGTCACTGGTCACTGGTCACAGGTCAATGGTCACTGGACACAGGTCACTGGTCACTGGTCACTGGTCACTGGTCACTGGTCACTGGTCACTGGTCACAGGTCAATGGTCACTGGTCACTCGACACATGTCACTGGTCACTGGTCACTGGTCACTGGTCACTGGTCACTGGTCACTGGTCAATGGTCACTGGCCACTGGCCACTGGTCACTGGTCACTGGTCAATGGTCACTTTCGCTGGTCAATGGTCACTGTCGCTGGTAAACGGTCACTGTCGCTGGTCACTGGTCACTGATCACAGGTCACTGGTCACTGGTCACTGGTCACTGGTCACTGGTCAATGGTCACTGTCGCTGGTCACTGGTCACTGGTCACAGATCACTGGTCAGTGGTCAATGGTCACTGGTCACTGGACACAGGTCACTGGTCACTGGTCACTGGTTACTGGTCACTGGTCACTGGTCAATGGTCACTGGCCACTGGTCACTGGTCACTTGTCAATGGTCACTTTCGCTGGTCAATGGTCACTGTCGCTGGTAAATGGTCACTGTCGCTGGTCACTGGTCACTGGTCACTGGTCACTGGTCACAGGTCAATGGTCACTGGTCACTGGTCACTGGTCACTGGTCACTTGTCACAGGTCACTGACCACTGGTCACTGGTCACTGGTCACTGGTCACTGGGAACTGGGAACTGGTCAATGGTCAATGGTCACCGTCGCTGGTCACTGTTCACTGGTCACTGATCACTGGTCACTAGTCACTGGTCACTGGTCACTGGTCAATGGTCACTATCGCTGGTCAATGGTCATTGTCGCTGGTCACTGGTCATTGGTCACTTGTCACTGGTCACTGGTCACTGGTCACTGGTCACTGGTCACTGGTCACAGGTCAATGGTCACTGGTCACTGGTCACTGGTCAATGGTCACTGTCGCTGGTCACTGGTCACTGGTCAATGGTCACTTGTCCCTGGGCAGTGGTCACTGGTCACTGGTCAATGGTCACTATCGCTGGTCAATAGTCACTGTCGCTGGTCACTGGTCACTGGTCACTTGTCACTGGTCAGTGGCCACTCGTCAATGGTCACTGGTCACTGGTCACTGGTCAATGGTCTCTGTCGCTGGTCACTGGTCACGATTCGCTGGTCCCTGGTCACTGGTCACTGGTCAATGGTCACTGTCGCTGATCACTGGTCACTGGTCACGGGTCAATGGTCACTGTCGCTGGTCACTGGTCGCTGGTCACTGATCACTGGTCACTGGTCACTGGTCACTGGTCACTGGTCACTGGTCAGTGGCCACTCGTCAATGGTCACTGGTCACTGGTCACTGGTCAATGGTCTCTGTCGCTGGTCACTGGTCACGATTCGCTGGTCCCTGGTCACTGGTCACTGGTCAATGGTCACTGTCGCTGATCACTGGTCACTGGTCACTGGTCAATGGTCACTGTCGCTGGTCACTGGTCGCTGGTCACTGATCACTGGTCACTGGTCACTGGTCACTGGTCACTGGTCACTGGTCAATGGTCACTATCGCTGGTCAATGGTCCCTGTCGCTGGTCACTGGTCATTGGTCACTTGTCACTGGTCACTGGTCACTGGTCACTGGTCAATGGTCACTGTCGCTGGTCACTGGTCACTGGTCACAGATCACTGGTCAGTGGTCAATGGTCACTGGTCACTGGACACAGGTCACTGGTCACTGGTCACTGGTTACTGGTCACTGGTCACTGGTCAATGGTCACTGGCCACTGGTCACTGGTCACTTGTCAATGGTCACTTTCGCTGGTCAATGGTCCCTGTCGCTGGTCACTGGTCACTGGTCACTGGTCACTGGTCACTGGTCACTGGTCAGTGGTCACTGGTCAATGGTCACTATCGCTGGTCAATGGTCACTGTCGCTGGTCACTGGTCATTGGTCACTTGTCACTGGTCACTGGTCACTGGCCACTGGTCAATGGTCACTGTCGCTGGTCACTGGTCACTGGTCACAGATCACTGGTCAGTGGTCAATGGTCACTGGTCACTGGACACAGGTCACTGGTCACTGGTCACTGGTTACTGGTCACTGGTCACTGGTCAATGGTCACTGGCCACTGGTCACTGGTCACTTGTCAATGGTCACTTTCGCTGGTCAATGGTCCCTGTCGCTGGTCACTGGTCACTGGTCACTGGTCACTGGTCACTGGTCAGTGGTCACTGGTCAATGGTCACTATCGCTGGTCAATGGTCACTGTCGCTGGTCACTGGTCATTGGTCACTTGTCACTGGTCACTGGTCACTGGTCACTGGTCACTGGTCACTGGTCACAGGTCAATGGTCACTGGTCACTGGACACAGGTCACTTGTCACTGGTCACTGGTCACTGGTCACTGGTCACTGGTCACTGGTCACAAGTCACTGGTCACTTGTCACTGGTCACTGGTCAATGGTCACTGTCGCTGGTCACTGGTCACTAGTCACTGGTCACTGGTCACTGGTCGCTGGTCAATGGTTACTTGTCACTGGTCAGTGGCCACTGGTCGCTGGTCACTTGTCACTGGTCACTGGTCACAAGTCACTGGTCACTGGTCACTGGTCAGTGGTCACTGGTCACTGGTCACTGGTCACTGGTCACTGGTCAATGGTCACTCTCGCTGGTCACTGGTCACTGGTCACTGATCACTGGTCACTGGTCACTGGTCACTGGTCACTGGTCAATGGTCACTATCGCTGGTCAATGGTCACTGTCGCTGGTTACTGGTCACTGGTCACTTGTCACTGGTCACTGGTCACTGGTCACTGGTCACTGGTGAATGGTCACTGTCGCTGGTCACTGGTCACTGGTCACTGGTCAATGGTCACTGGTCACTGGTCACTGGTCAATGGTCACTATCGCTGGTCAATGGTCATTGTCGCTGGTCACTGGTCATTGGTCACTTGTCACTGGTCACTGGTCACTGGTCACTGGTCGTCACTGGTCACAGGACAATAGTCACTGGTCACTGGTCACTGGTCAATGGTCACTATCGCTGGTCAATGGTAACTTGTCACTGGGCAGTGGTCAATGGTCACTGGTCACTGGTCACTGGTCACTGGTCACTGGTCACAGGTCAATGGTCACTGGTCACTGGACACAGGTCACTGGTCACTGGTCACTGGTCACTGGTCACTTGTCACTGGTCACTGGTCAATGGTCACTGGCCACTGGTCACTGGTCACTGGTCAATGGTCACTTTCGCTGGTCAATGGTCACTGTCGCTGGTAAACGGTCACTGTCGCTGGTCACTGGTCACCGGTCACTGGTCACTTGTCACTGGTCACTGGTCAATGGTCACTGTCGCTGGTCACTGGTCACTAGTCACTGGTCACTGGTCACTGGTCGCTGGTCACTGGTTACTTGTCACTGGTCAGTGGCCACTGGTCGCTGGTCACTTGTCACTGGTCACTGGTCGCTGGTCACTGGTCACTGGTCACAAGTCACTGGTCACTGGTCACTGGTCAGTGGTCACTGGTCACTGGTCACTGGTCACTGGTCACTGGTCAATGGTCACTGTCGCTGGTCACTGGTCACTGGTCACTGGTCACTTGTCACTGGTCACTGGTCAATGGTCACTATCGCTGGTCAATGGTCACTGTCGCTGGTTACTGGTCACTGGTCACTTGTCACTGGTCACTGGTCACTGGTCACTGGTCACAGGTCAATGGTCACTGTCGCTGGTCACTGGTCACTGGTCACTGGTCAATGGTCACTGGTCACTGGTCACTGGTCAATGGTCACTATCGCTGGTCAATGGTCATTGTCGCTGGTCACTGGTCATTGGTCACTTGTCACTGGTCACTGGTCACTGGTCACTGGTCGTCACTGGTCACAGGTCAATGGTCACTGGTCACTGGTCACTGGTCAATGGTCACTATCGCTGGTCAATGGTAACTTGTCACTGGGCAGTGGTCAATGGTCACTGGTCACTGGTCACTGGTCACTGGTCACTGGTCACAGGTCAATGGTCACTGGTCACTGGACACAGGTCACTGGTCACTGGTCACTGGTCACTGGTCAATGGTCACTGTCGCTGATCACTGGTCACTGGTCACTGGTCAATGGTCACTGTCGCTGGTCACTGGTCGCTGGTCACTGATCACTGGTCACTGGTCACTGGTCACTGGTCACTGGTCACTGGTCAATGGTCACTATCGCTGGTCAATGGTCCCTGTCGCTGGTCACTGGTCATTGGTCACTTGTCACTGGTCACTAGTCACTGGTCACTGGTCAATGGTCACTGTCGCTGGTCACTGGTCACTGGTCACTGATCACTGGTCACTGGTCACTGGTCACTGGTCACTGATCACTGGTCACTGGTCACTGGTCACTGGTCACTGGTCACTGGTCACTGGTCACTGGTCACTGGTCACTGGTCAATGGTCACTGGTCACTGGTCACCGGTCACTGGTCACTGGTCACTGGTCACAAGTCACTGGTCACTTGTCACTGGTCACTGGTCAATGGTCACTGTCGCTGGTCACTGGTCACTAGTCACTGGTCACTGGTCACTGGTCGCTGGTCACTGGTTACTTGTCACTGGTCAGTGGCCACTGGTCGCTGGTCACTTGTCACTGGTCACTGGTCACTGGTCACTGGTCACAAGTCACTGGTCACTGGTCACTGGTCACTGGTCAGTGGTCACTGGTCACTGGTCACTGGTCACTGGTCACTGGTCAATGGTCACTCTCGCTGGTCACTGGTCACTGGTCACTGATCACTGGTCACTGGTCACTGGTCACTGGTCACTGGTCAATGGTCACTATCGCTGGTCAATGGTCACTGTCGCTGGTTACTGGTCACTGGTCACTTGTCACTAGACACTGGTCACTGGTCACTGGTCACTGGTCGTCACTGGTCACAGGACAATGGTCACTGGTCACTGGTCACTGGTCAATGGTCACTATCGCTGGTCAATGGTAACTTGTCACTGGGCAGTGGTCAATGGTCACTGGTCACTGGTCACTGGTCACTGGTCACTGGTCACAGGTCAATGGTCACTGGTCACTGGACACAGGTCACTGGTCACTGGTCACTGGTCACTGGTCACTGGTCACTGGTCACTGGTCAATGGTCACTGGCCACTGGTCACTGGTCACTGGTCAATGGTCACTTTCGCTGGTCAATGGTCACTGTCGCTGGTAAACGGTCACTGTCGCTGGTCACTGGTCACTGGTCACTGGTCACTTGTCACTGGTCACTGGTCAATGGTCACTGTCGCTGGTCACTGGTCACTAGTCACTGGTCACTGGTCACTGGTCGCTGGTCACTGGTCACTGGTCAATGGTCACTGTCGCTGGTCACTGGTCACTGGTCAATGGTCACTTGTCCCTGGGCAGTGGTCACTGGTCACTGGTCAATGGTCACTGTCGCTGGTCACTGGTCACTGGTCACTTGTCACTGGTCACTGGTCACTGGTCACAGGTCACTGGTCACAGGTCACAAGTCACTGGTCACTTGTCACTGGTCAGTGGCCACTCGTCAATGGTCACTGGTCACTGGTCACTGGTCAATGGTCTCTGTCGCTGGTCACTGGTCACGATTCGCTGCTCCCTGGTCACTGGTACTGGTCAATGGTCACTGTCGCTGATCACTGGTCACTGGTCACTGGTCACTGGTCACTGGTCAATTGTCACTGTCGCTGGTCACTGGTCACTGGTCACTGATCACTGGTCACTGGTCACTGGTCACTGGTCACTGGTCACTGGTCAATGGTCACTGTCGCTGGTCACTGTTCACTGGTCACTGATCACTGGTCACTAGTCACTGGTCACTGGTCACTGGTCGCTGGTCACTGGTTACTTGTCACTGGTCAGTGGCCACTGGTCGCTGGTCACTTGTCACTGGTCACTGGTCACTGGTCACTGGTCACAAGTCACTGGTCACTGGTCACTGGTCACTGGTCAGTGGTCAATGGTCACTGGTCACTGGTCACTGGTCACTGGTCACTGGTCAATGGTCACTCTCGCTGGTCACTGGTCACTGGTCACTGATCACTGGTCACTGGTCACTGGTCACTGGTCACTGGTCAATGGTCACTATCGCTGGTCAATGGTCACTGTCGCTGGTTACTGGTCACTGGTCACTTGTCACTGGTCACTGGTCACTGGTCACTGGTCACTGGTCAATGGTCACTGTCGCTGGTCACTGGTCACTGGTCACTGGTCAATGGTCACTATCGCTGGTCAATGGTCATTGTCGCTGGTCACTGGTCATTGGTCACTGGTCACTGGTCACAAGTCACTGGTCACTGGTCACTGGTCACTGGTCAGTGGTCACTGGTCACTGGTCACTGGTCAATGGTCACTGTCGCTGGTCACTGGTCACTGGTCACTGGTCACTGGTCACTGGTCACTGGTCAATGGTCACTATCGCTGGTCAATGGTCACTGTCGCTGGTTACTGGTCACTGGTCACTTGTCACTGGTCACTGGTCACTGGTCACTGGTCACAGGTCAATGGTCACTGTCGCTGGTCACTGGTCACTGGTCACTGGTCAATGGTCACTGGTCACTGGTCACTGGTCAATGGTCACTATCGCTGGTCAATGGTCATTGTCGCTGGTCACTGGTCATTGGTCACTTGTCACTGGTCAATGGTCACTATCGCTGGTCAATGGTCATTGTCGCTGGTCACTGGTCATTGGTCACATGTCACTGGTCACTGGTCACTGGTCAATGGTCACTATCGCTGGTCAATGGTCACTGTCGCTGGTTACTGGTCACTGGTCACTTGTCACTGGTCACTGGTCACTGGTCACTGGTCACTGGTCAATGGTCACTGGTCACTGGTCACTGGTCAATGGTCACTATCGCTGGTCAATGGTCATTGTCGCTGGTTACTGGTCACTGGTCACTTGTCACTGGTCACTGGTCACTGGTCACTGGTCACTGGTCAATGGTCACTGTCGCTGGTCACTGGTCACTGGTCACTGGTCAATGGTCACTGGTCACTGGTCACTGGTCAATGGTCACTATCTCTGGTCAATGGTCATTGTCGCTGGTCACTGGTCATTGGTCACTTGTCACTGGTCACTGGTCACTGGTCACTGGTCGTCACTGGTCACAGGACAATAGTCACTGGTCACTGGTCACTGGTCAATGGTCACTATCGCTGGTCAATGGTAACTTGTCACTGGGCAGTGGTCAATGGTCACTGGTCACTGGTCACTGGTCACTGGTCACTGGTCACAGGTCAATGGTCACTGGTCACTGGACACAGGTCACTGGTCACTGGTCACTGGTCACTGGTCACTTGTCACTGGTCACTGCTCAATGGTCACTGGCCACTGGTCACTGGTCACTGGTCAATGGTCACTTTCGCTGGTCAATGGTCACTGTCGCTGGTAAACGGTCACTGTCGCTGGTCACTGGTCACTGGTCACTGGTCACTTGTCACTGGTCACTGGTCCATGGTCACTGTCGCTGGTCACTGGTCACTAGTCACTGGTCACTGGTCACTGGTCGCTGGTCACTGGTTACTTGTCACTGGTCAGTGGCCACTGGTCGCTGGTCACTGGTCGCTGGTCACTGGTCACTGGTCACAAGTCACTGGTCACTGGTCACTGGTCACTGGTCAGTGGTCACTGGTCACTGGTCACTGGTCACTGGTCACTGGTCAATGCTCACTGTCGCTGGTCACTGGTCACTGGTCACTGGTCACTGGTCACTGGTCACTGGTCAATGGTCACTATCGCTGGTCAATGGTCACTGTCGCTGGTTACTGGTCACTGGTCACTTGTCACTGGTCACTGGTCACTGGTCACTGGTCACAGGTCAATGGTCACTGTCGCTGGTCACTGGTCACTGGTCACTGGTCACTGGTCACTGGTCACTGGTCACTGGTCAATGGTCACTATCGCTGGTCAATGGTCATTGTCGCTGGTCACTGGTCATTGGTCACTTGTCACTGGTCACTGGTCACTGGTCACTGGTCGTCACTGGTCACAGGTCAATGGTCACTGGTCACTGGTCACTTGTCAATGGTCACTATCGCTGGTCAATGGTAACTTGTCACTGGGCAGTGGTCAATGGTCACTGGTCACTGGTCACTGGTCACTGGTCACTGGTCACAGGTCAATGGTCACTGGTCACTGGACACAGGTCACTGGTCACTGGTCACTGGTCACTGGTCAATGGTCACTGTCGCTGATCACTGGTCACTGGTCACTGGTCAATGGTCACTGTCGCTGGTCACTGGTCGCTGGTCACTGATCACTGGTCACTGGTCACTGGTCACTGGTCACTGGTCACTGGTCAATGGTCACTATCGCTGGTCAATGGTCCCTGTCGCTGGTCACTGGTCATTGGTCACTTGTCACTGGTCACTGGTCACTGGTCACTGGTCAATGGTCACTGTCGCTGGTCACTGGTCACTGGTCACTGATCACTGGTCACTGGTCACTGGTCACTGGTCACTGATCACTGGTCACTGGTCACTGGTCACTGGTCACTGGTCACTGGTCACTGGTCACTGGTCACTGGTCAATGGTCACTGGTCACTGGTCACCGGTCACTGGTCACTGGTCACTGGTCACAAGTCACTGGTCACTTGTCACTGGTCACTGGTCAATGGTCACTGTCGCTGGTCACTGGTCACTAGTCACTGGTCACTGGTCACTGGTCGCTGGTCACTGGTTACTTGTCACTGGTCAGTGGCCACTGGTCGCTGGTCACTTGTCACTGGTCACTGGTCACTGGTCACTGGTCACAAGTCACTGGTCACTGGTCACTGGTCACTGGTCAGTGGTCACTGGTCACTGGTCACTGGTCACTGGTCACTGGTCAATGGTCACTCTCGCTGGTCACTGGTCACTGGTCACTGATCACTGGTCACTGGTCACTGGGCACTGGTCACTGGTCAATGGTCACTATCGCTGGTCAATGGTCACTGTCGCTGGTTACTGGTCACTGGTCACTTGTCACTGGACACTGGTCACTGGTCACTGGTCACTGGTCAATGGTCACTGTCGCTGGTCACTGGTCACTGGTCACTGGTCAATGGTCACTGGTCACTGGTCACTGGTCAATGGTCACTATCGCTGGTCAATGGTCATTGTCGCTGGTCACTGGTCATTGGTCACTTGTCACTGGTCACTGGTCACTGGTCACTGGTCGTCACTGGTCACAGGACAATGGTCACTGGTCACTGGTCACTGGTCAATGGTCACGATCGCTGGTCAATGGTAACTTGTCACTGGGCAGTGGTCAATGGTCACTGGTCACTGGTCACTGGTCACTGGTCACTGGTCACAGGTCAATGGTCACTGGTCACTGGACACAGGTCACTGGTCACTGGTCACTGGTCACTGGTCACTGGTCACTGGTCACTGGTCACTGGTCAATGGTCACTGGCCACTGGTCACTGGTCACTGGTCAATGGTCACTTTCGCTGGTCAATGGTCACTGTCGCTGGTAAACGGTCACTGTCGCTGGTCACTGGTCACTGGTCACTGGTCACTTGTCACTGGTCACTGGTCAATGGTCACTGTCGCTGGTCACTGGTCACTAGTCACTGGTCACTGGTCACTGGTCGCTGGACACTGGTTACTTGTCACTGGTCAGTGGCCACTGGTCGCTGGTCACTTGTCACTGGTCACTGGTCACTGGTCACTGGACACTGGTCACAAGTCACTGGTCACTGGTCACTGGTCACTGGTCAGTGGTCACTGGTCACTGGTCACTGGTCACTTGTCACTGGTCAATGGTCACTGTCGCTGGTCACAGGCCACTGGTCACTGATCACTGGTCACTGGGCACTGGTCACTGGTCACTGGTCAATGGTCACTATCGCTGGTCAATGGTCACTGTCGCTGGTTACTGGTCACTGGTCACTTGTCACTGGTCACTGGTCACTGGTCACTGGTCACAGGTCAATGGTCACTGTCGCTGGTCACTGGTCACTGGTCACTGGTCAATGGTCACTGGTCACTGGTCACTGGTCAATGGTCACTATCGCTGGTCAATGGTCATTGTCGCTGGTCACTGGTCATTGGTCACTTGTCACTGGTCACTGGTCAATGGTCACTGTCGCTGGTCACTGGTCACTGGTCACTGGTCACTGGCCACTGGTCACTGGTCACTGGTCAATGGTCACTTTCGCTGGTCAATGGTCACTGTCGCTGGTCACTGGTCACAGGTCAATGGTCACTGGCCACTGGTCACTGGTCACTGGTCAATGGTCACTTTCGCTGGTCAATGGTCACTGTCGCTGGTAAATGGTCACTGTCTCTGGTAAATGGTCACTGTCGCTGGTCACTGGTCACTGGTCACTGGTCACTGGTCACTGGACACTGGTCACTGGTAACTGGTCAATGGTCACTGTCGCTGGTCACTGGTCACTGGTCACTGGTCACTGGTCAATGGTCACTGGTCACTGGACACAGGTCACTGGTCACTGGTCACTGGTCACTGGTCAATGGTCACTGGCCACTGGTCACTGGTCACTGGTCAATGGTCACTTTCGCTGGTCAATGGTCACTGTCGCTGGTCACTGGTCACTGGTCACTGGTCACTGGTAACTGGTCAATGGTCACTGTCGCTGGTCACTGGTCACTGGTCACTGGTCACTGGTCACTGGTCACTGGTCACTGGTCAATGGTCACTATCGCTGGTCAATGGTCCCTGTCGCTGGTCACTGGTCATTGGTCACTTGTCACTGGTCACTGGTCACTGGTCACTGGTCAATGGTCACTGTCGCTGGTCACTGGTCACTGGTCACTGATCACTGGTCACTGGTCACTGGTCACTGGTCACTGATCACTGGTCACTGGTCACTGGTCACTGGTCACTGGTCACTGGTCACTGGTCACTGGTCACTGGTCAATGGTCACTGGTCACTGGTCACCGGTCACTGGTCACTGGTCACTGGTCACAAGTCACTGGTCACTTGTCACTGGTCACTGGTCAATGGTCACTGTCGCTGGTCACTGGTCACTAGTCACTGGTCACTGGTCACTGGTCGCTGGTCACTGGTTACTTGTCACTGGTCAGTGGCCACTGGTCGCTGGTCACTTGTCACTGGTCACTGGTCACTGGTCACTGGTCACAAGTCACTGGTCACTGGTCACTGGTCACTGGTCAGTGGTCACTGGTCACTGGTCACTGGTCACTGGTCACTGGTCAATGGTCACTCTCGCTGGTCACTGGTCACTGGTCACTGATCACTGGTCACTGGTCACTGGGCACTGGTCACTGGTCAATGGTCACTATCGCTGGTCAATGGTCACTGTCGCTGGTTACTGGTCACTGGTCACTTGTCACTGGACACTGGTCACTGGTCACTGGTCACTGGTCAATGGTCACTGTCGCTGGTCACTGGTCACTGGTCACTGGTCAATGGTCACTGGTCACTGGTCACTGGTCAATGGTCACTATCGCTGGTCAATGGTCATTGTCGCTGGTCACTGGTCATTGGTCACTTGTCACTGGTCACTGGTCACTGGTCACTGGTCGTCACTGGTCACAGGACAATGGTCACTGGTCACTGGTCACTGGTCAATGGTCACGATCGCTGGTCAATGGTAACTTGTCACTGGGCAGTGGTCAATGGTCACTGGTCACTGGTCACTGGTCACTGGTCACTGGTCACAGGTCAATGGTCACTGGTCACTGGACACAGGTCACTGGTCACTGGTCACTGGTCACTGGTCACTGGTCACTGGTCACTGGTCACTGGTCAATGGTCACTGGCCACTGGTCACTGGTCACTGGTCAATGGTCACTTTCGCTGGTCAATGGTCACTGTCGCTGGTAAACGGTCACTGTCGCTGGTCACTGGTCACTGGTCACTGGTCACTTGTCACTGGTCACTGGTCAATGGTCACTGTCGCTGGTCACTGGTCACTAGTCACTGGTCACTGGTCACTGGTCGCTGGACACTGGTTACTTGTCACTGGTCAGTGGCCACTGGTCGCTGGTCACTTGTCACTGGTCACTGGTCACTGGTCACTGGACACTGGTCACAAGTCACTGGTCACTGGTCACTGGTCACTGGTCAGTGGTCACTGGTCACTGGTCACTTGTCACTGGTCAATGGTCACTGTCGCTGGTCACAGGCCACTGGTCACTGATCACTGGTCACTGGGCACTGGTCACTGGTCACTGGTCAATGGTCACTATCGCTGGTCAATGGTCACTGTCGCTGGTTACTGGTCACTGGTCACTTGTCACTGGTCACTGGTCACTGGTCACTGGTCACAGGTCAATGGTCACTGTCGCTGGCCACTGGTCACTGGTCACTGGTCAATGGTCACTGGTCACTGGTCACTGGTCAATGGTCACTATCGCTGGTCAATGGTCATTGTCGCTGGTCACTGGTCATTGGTCACTTGTCACTGGTCACTGGTCAATGGTCACTGTCGCTGGTCACTGGTCACTGGTCACTGGTCACTGGCCACTGGTCACTGGTCACTGGTCAATGGTCACTTTCGCTGGTCAATGGTCACTGTCGCTGGTCACTGGTCACAGGTCAATGGTCACTGGCCACTGGTCACTGGTCACTGGTCAATGGTCACTTTCGCTGGTCAATGGTCACTGTCGCTGGTAAATGGTCACTGTCGCTGGTAAATGGTCACTGTCGCTGGTCACTGGTCACTGGTCACTGGTCACTGGTCACTGGACACTGGTCACTGGTAACTGGTCAATGGTCACTGTCGCTGGTCACTGGTCACTGGTCACTGGTCACTGGTCAATGGTCACTGGTCACTGGACACAAGTCACTGGTCACTGGTCACTGGTCACTGGTCAATGGTCACTGGCCACTGGTCACTGGTCACTGGTCAATGGTCACTTTCGCTGGTCAATGGTCACTGTCGCTGGTCACTGGTCACTGGTCACTGGTCACTGGTAACTGGTCAATGGTCACTGTCGCTGGTCACTGGTCACTGGTCACTGGTCACTGGTCACTGGTCAATGGTAACTTGTCACTGGGCAGTGGTCAATGGTCACTGGTCACTGGTCACTGGTCACTGGTCACTGGTCACAGGTCAATGGTCACTGGTCACTGGACACAGGTCACTGGTCACTGGTCACTGGTCACTGGTCACTGGTCACTGGTCACTGGTCACTGGTCAATGGTCACTGGCCACTGGTCACTGGTCACTGGTCAATGGTCACTTTCGCTGGTCAATGGTCACTGTCGCTGGTAAATGGTCACTGTCGCTGGTCACTGGTCACTGGTCACTGGACACTGGTCACAGGTCAATGGTCACTGGTCACTGTACACTGGTCACTGGTCACTGGTCACTTGTCACTCGTCACTGATCACTGGTCACTGGTCACTGGTCACTGGTCACTGGTCACTGGTCAATGGTCACTGTCGCTGGTCACTGGTCACTGGTCACTGATCACTGGTCACTGGTCAATGGTCACTGTCGCTGGTCACTGGACACTGGTCACTGGTCACAGGTCAATGGTCACTGGTCACTGGTCACTGGTCAATGGTCACTATCGCTGGTCAATGGTCATTGTCGCTGGTCACTGGTCATTGGTCACTTGTCACTGGTCACTGGTCACTGGTCACTGGTCACTGGTCACTGGTAACTGGTCACATGTCAATGGTCACTGGACACTGGTCACAGGTCAATGGTCACTGGTCACTGGACACTGGTCACTGGTCACTGGTCACTGGTCACTTGTCACTGGTCACTGATCACTGGTCACTGGTCACTGGTCACTGGTCACTGGTCACTGGTCACAGGTCAATGGTCACTGTCGCTGGTCACTGGTCACTGGTCACTGATCACTGGTCACTGGTCAATGGTCACTGTCGCTGGTCACTGGTCATTGGTCACTTGTCACTGGTCACTGGTCACTGGTCACTGGTCACTGGTCACAGGTCAATGGTCACTGGTCACTGGTCACTGGTCAATGGTCACTGTCGCTCGTCACTGGTCACTGGTCACTGGTCACTGGTCACTGGTCACTGGTAACTGGTCAATGGTCACTGTCGCTGGTCACTGGTCACTGGTCACTGGTCAATGGTAACTTGTCACTGGGCAGTGGTCAATGGTCACTGGCCACTGGTCACTGGTCACTGGTCAATGGTCACTTTCGCTGGTCAATG
This sequence comes from Andrena bucephala, assembly GCA_947577245.1. Lineage (NCBI taxonomy): Eukaryota > Metazoa > Arthropoda > Insecta > Hymenoptera > Andrenidae > Andrena > Andrena bucephala. Next base: position 63,849,726 of record OX387716.1, read on the forward strand.
GTCACTGTCGCTGGTAAATGGTCACTGTCGCTGGTCACTGGTCACTGGTCACTAGTCACTGGTCACTGGTCACAGGTCAATGGTCACTGGTCACTGGACACTGGTCACTGGTCACTGGTCACTTGTCACTGGTCACTGATCACTTGTCACTGGTCACTGGTCACTGGTCACTGGTCACTGGTCAATGGTCACTGTCGCTGGTCACTGGTCACTGGTCACTGATCACTGGTCACTGGTCACTGGTCACTGGTCAATGGTCACTTTCGCTGGTCAATGGTCACTGTCGCTGGTAAATGGTCACTGTCGCTGATCACTGGTCACTGGTCACTAGTCACTGGTCACTGGTCACAGGTCAATGGTCACTGGTCACTGGACACTGGTCACTGGTCACTGGTCACTTGTCACTGTTCAATGATCACTGGTCACTGGTCACTGGTCACTGGTCACTGGTCACTTGTCAATGGTCACTGTCGCTGGTCACTGGTCACTGGTCACTGGTCACTGGTCACTGGTCACTGGTCAATAGTCACTATCGCTGGTCAATGGTCACTGTCGCTGGTCACTGGTCACTGGTCACTTGTCACTGGTCACTGGTCACTGGTCACTGGTCACTGGTCACTGGTCACTGGTCACTGGTCACTGGTCACTGGTCACTGGTCAATGGTCACTGTCGCTGGTCACTGGTCACTGGTCACTTGTCCCTGGGCAGTGGTCACTGGTCACTGGTCACTGGTCACTGGTCACTGGTCAATGGTCACTGTCGCTGGTCACTGGTCACTGGTCACTTGTCCCTGGGCAGTGGTCACTTGTCACTGGTCAATGGTCACTATCGCTGGTCAAAGGTCACTGACGCTGGTCACTGGTCACTGGTCACTTGTCACTGGTCACTGGTCACTGGTCACTGGTCACTGGTCACTGGTCACTGGTCACAAGTCACTGGTCACTTGTCATTGGTCACTGGTCACTCGTCACTGGTCACAGGTCAATGGTAACTTGTCACCGGGCAGTGGTCAATGGTCACTGGTCACTGGTCACTGGTCACAGGTCAATGGTCACTGGTCACTGGACACAGATCACTGGTCACTGGTCACTGGTCACTGGTCACTGGTCACTGGTCAATGGTCACTGGCCACTGGTCACTGGTCACTGGTCAGTGGCCACTGGTCGCTGGTCACTTGTCACTGGTCACTGGTCACTGGTCACTGGTCACTGGTCACTGGTCACTGGTCAATGGTCACTATCGCTGGTCAATGGTCACTGTCGCTGGTCACTGGTCACTGGTCACTTGTCACTGGTCACTGGTCACTGGTCACTGGTCACTGGTCACTGGTCACTGGTCACTGGTCACTGGTCACTGGTCACTGGTCACTGGTCACTGGTCAATGGTCACTGTCGCTGGTCACTGGTCACTGGTCAATGGTCACTATCGCTGGTCAATGGTCACTGTCGCTGGTCATTGGTCACTGGTCACTGGTCAATGGTCACTTGTCCCTGGGCAGTGGTCACTGGTCACTGGTCAATGGTCACTATCGCTGGTCAATGGTCACAGTCGCTGGTCACTGGTCACTGGTCACTTGTCACTGGTCACTGGTCACTGGTCACTGGTCACTGGTCACTGGTCACAAGTCACTGGTCACTTGTCACTGGTCAGTGGCCACTCGTCAATGGTCACTGGTCACTGGTCACTGGTCAATGGTCTCTGTCGCTGGTCACTGGTCACGATTCGCTGGTCCCTGGTCATTGGTCACGGGTCAATGGTCACTGTCGCTGGTCACTGGTCACTGGTCACTGGTCACTGGTCACTGGCCACTTGTCACTGGTCAGTGGCCACTCGTCGCTGGTCACTTGTCACTGGTCACTGGTCACAGGTCAATGGTCACTGGTCACTGGTCACTTGTCCCTGGGCAGTGGTCACTTGTCACTGGTCAATGGTCACTATCGCTGGTCAAAGGTCACTGACGCTGGTCACTGGTCACTGGTCACTTGTCACTGGTCACTGGTCACTGGTCACTGGTCACTGGTCACTGGTCACTGGTCACAAGTCACTGGTCACTTGTCATTGGTCACTGGTCACTCGTCACTGGTCACAGGTCAATGGTAACTTGTCACTGGGCAGTGGTCAATGGTCACTGGTCACTGGTCACTGGTCACAGGTCAATGGTCACTGGTCACTGGACACAGATCACTGGTCACTGGTCACTGGTCACTGGTCACTGGTCACTGGTCAATGGTCACTGGCCACTGGTCACTGGTCACTGGTCAGTGGCCACTGGTCGCTGGTCACTTGTCACTGGTCACTGGTCACTGGTCACTGGTCACTGGTCAATGGTCACTATCGCTGGTCAATGGTCACTGTCGCTGGTCACTGGTCACTGGTCACTTGTCACTGGTCACTGGTCACTGGTCACTGGTCACTGGTCACTGGTCACTGGTCACTGGTCACTGGTCACTGGTCACTGGTCAATGGTCACTGTCGCTGGTCACTGGTCACTGGTCAATGGTCACTATCGCTGGTCAATGGTCACAGTCGCTGGTCACTGGTCACTGGTCACTTGTCAATGGTCACTGTCGCTGGTCACTGGTCACTGGTCACTTGTCCCTGGGCTGTGGTCACTTGTCACTGGTCAATGGTCACTATCGCTGGTCAAAGGTCACTGACGCTGGTCACTGGTCACTGGTCACTTGTCACTGGTCACTGGTCACTGGTCACTGGTCACTGGTCACTGGTCACTGGTCACAAGTCACTGGTCACTTGTCATTGGTCACTGGTCACTCGTCACTGGTCACAGGTCAATGGTAACTTGTCACTGGGCAGTGGTCAATGGTCACTGGTCACTGGTCACTGGTCACAGGTCAATGGTCACTGGTCACTGGACACAGATCACTGGTCACTGGTCACTGGTCACTGGTCACTGGTCACTGGTCAATGGTCACTGGCCACTGGTCACTGGTCACTGGTCAGTGGCCACTGGTCGCTGGTCACTTGTCACTGGTCACTGGTCACTGGTCACTGGTCACTGGTCACTGGTCACTGGTCACTGGTCAATGGTCACTGGCCACTGGTCACTGGTCACTGGTCAGTGGCCACTGGTCGCTGGTCACTTGTCACTGGTCACTGGTCACTGGTCACTGGTCACTGGTCAATGGTCACTGGTCAATGGTCACTATCGCTGGTCAATGGTCACTGTCGCTGGTCACTGGTCACTGGTCACTGGTCACTGGTCACTGGTCAATGGTCACTGGCCACTGGTCACTGGTCACTGGTCAGTGGCCACTGGTCGCTGGTCACTTGTCACTGGTCACTGGTCACTGGTCACTGGTCACTGGTCACTGGTCAATGGTCACTATCGCTGGTCAATGGTCACTGTCGCTGGTCACTGGTCACTGGTCACTTGTCAATGGTCACTGTCGCTGGTCACTGGTCACTGGTCAATGGTCACTATCGCTGGTCAATGGTCACAGTCGCTGGTCACTGGTCACTGGTCACTTGTCAATGGTCACTGTCGCTGGTCACTGGTCACTGGTCACTGGTCACTGGTCACTGGTCACTGGTCACTGGTCACTGGTCACTGGTCACTGGTCACTGGTCAATGGTCACTGTCGCTGGTCACTGGTCACTGGTCAATGGTCACTATCGCTGGTCAATGGTCACAGTCGCTGGTCACTGGTCACTGGTCACTTGTCAATGGTCACTGTCGCTGGTCACTGGTCACTGGTCACTGGTCACTGGTCACTGGTCACTGGTCAATAGTCACTATCGCTGGTCAATGGTCACTGTCGCTGGTCACTGGTCACTGGTCACTTGTCACTGGTCACTGGTCACTGGTCACTGGTCACTGGTCACTGGTCACTGGTCACTGGTCACTGGTCAATGGTCACTGTCGCTGGTCACTGGTCACTGGTCACTGATCACTGATCACTGGTCACTGGTCACTATCGCTGGTCAATGGTCACTGTCGCTGGTCATTGGTCACTGGTCACTGGTCAATGGTCACTTGTCCCTGGGCAGTGGTCACTGGTCACTGGTCAATGGTCACTATCGCTGGTCAATGGTTACAGTCGCTGGTCACTGGTCACTGGTCACTTGTCACTGGTCACTGGTCACTGGTCACTGGTCACTGGTCACTGGTCACAAGTCACTGGTCACTTGTCACTGGTCAGTGGCCACTCGTCAATTGTCACTGGTCACTGGTCACTGGTCAATGGTCTCTGTCGCTGGTCACTGGTCACGATTCGCTGGTCCCTGGTCATTGGTCACTGGTCAATGGTCACTGTCGCTGGTCACTGGTCACTGGTCACTGGTCACTGGTCACTGGTCACTTGTCACTGGTCAGTGGCCACTCGTCGCTGGTCACTTGTCACTGGTCACTGGTCACAGGTCAATGGTCACTGGTCACTGGTCACTTGTCCCTGGGCAGTGGTCACTTGTCACTGGTCAATGGTCACTATCGCTGGTCAAAGGTCACTGACGCTGGTCACTGGTCACTGGTCACTTGTCACTGGTCACTGGTCACTGGTCACTGGTCACTGGTCACTGGTCACTGGTCACAAGTCACTGGTCACTTGTCATTGGTCACTGGTCACTCGTCACTGGTCACAGGTCAATGGTAACTTGTCACTGGGCAGTGGTCAATGGTCACTGGTCACTGGTAACTGGTCACAGGTCAATGGTCACTGGTCACTGGACACAGATCACTGGTCACTGGTCACTGGTCACTGGTCACTGGTCACTGGTTAATGGTCACTGGCCACTGGTCACTGGTCACTGGTCAGTGGCCACTGGTCGCTGGTCACTTGTCACTGGTCACTCGTCACTGGTCACTGGTCACTGGTCAATGGTCACTATCGCTGGTCAATGGTCACAGTCGCTGGTCACTGGTCACTGGTCACTTGTCACTGGTCACTGGTCACTGGTCACTGGTCACTGGTCACTGGTCACTGGTCACTGGTCACTGGTCACTGGTCACTGGTCACTGGTCAATGGTCACTGTCGCTGGTCACTGGTCACTATCGCTGGTCAATGGTCACAGTCGCTGGTCACTGGTCACTGGTCACTTGTCAATGGTCACTGTCGCTGGTCACTGGTCACTGGTCACTGGTCACTGGTCACTGGTCACTGGTCACTGGTCACTGGTCAATGGTCACTGGCCACTGGTCACTGGTCACTGGTCAGTGGCCACTGGTCGCTGGTCACTTGTCACTGGTCACTGGTCACTGGTCACTGGTCACTGGTCAATGGTCACTGGTCAATGGTCACTATCGCTGGTCAATGGTCACTGTCGCTGGTCACTGGTCACTGGTCACTGGTCACTGGTCACTGGTCAATGGTCACTGGCCACTGGTCACTGGTCACTGGTCAGTGGCCACTGGTCGCTGGTCACTTGTCACTGGTCACTGGTCACTGGTCACTGGTCACTGGCCACTGGTCAATGGTCACTATCGCTGGTCAATGGTCACTGTCGCTGGTCACTGGTCACTGGTCACTTGTCACTGGTCACTGGTCACTGGTCACTGGTCACTGGTCACTGGTCACTGGTCACTGGTCACTGGTCAATGGTCACTGTCGCTGGTCACTGGTCACTGGTCAATGGTCACTATCGCTGGTCAATGGTCACAGTCGCTGGTCACTGGTCACTGGTCACTTGTCAATGGTCACTGTCGCTGGTCACTGGTCACTGGTCACTGGTCACTGGTCACTGGTCACTGGTCACTGGTCACTGGTCAATGGTCACTGTCGCTGGTCACTGGTCACTGGACAATGGTCACTATCGCTGGTCAATGGTCACAGTCGCTGGTCACTGGTCACTGGTCACTTGTCAATGGTCACTGTCGCTGGTCACTGGTCACTGGTCACTGGTCACTGGTCACTGGTCACTGGTCAATAGTCACTATCGCTGGTCAATGGTCACTGTCGCTGGTCACTGGTCACTGGTCACTTGTCACTGGTCACTGGTCACTGGTCACTGGTCACTGGTCACTGGTCACTGGTCAATGGTCACTGGTCAATGGTCACTGTCGCTGGTCACTGGTCACTGGTCACTGATCACTGATCACTGGTCACTGGTCACTGGTCACTGGTCACTGGTCACTGGTCACTGGTCACTATCGCTGGTCAATGGTCACTGTCGCTGGTCACTGGTCACTGGTCACAGTCGCTGGTCACTGGTCACTGGTCTCTAGTCACTGGTCACTGGTCACTGGTCGCTGGTCACTGGTCACTTGTCACTGGTCAGTGGCCACTGGTCGCTGGTCACTTGTCACTGGTCACTGGTCACTGGTCACTGGTCACAAGTCACTGGTCACTGGTCACTGGTCACTGGTCACTGGTCACTGGTCACTGGTCACTGGTCACTGGTCACTGGTCAATGGTCACTGTCGCTGGTCACTGGTCACTGGTCACTGATCACTGGTCACTGGTCACTGGTCGCTGGTCACTGGTCACTGGTCACTGGTCACTGGTCAATGGTCACTTTCGCTGGTCAATGGTCACTGTCGCTGGTAAATGGTCACTGTCGCTGGTCACTGGTCACTGGTCACTAGTCACTGGTCACTGGTCACAGGTCAATGGTCACTGGTCACTGGACACTGGTCACTGGTCACTGGTCACTTGTCACTGGTCACTGATCACTTGTCACTGGTCACTGGTCACTGGTCACTGGTCACTGGCCAATGGTCACTGTCGCTGGTCACTGGTCACTGGTCACTGATCACTGGTCACTGGTCACTGGTCACTGGTCAATGGTCACTTTCGCTGGTCAATGGTCACTGTCGCTGGTAAATGGTCACTGTCGCTGGTCACTGGTCACTGGTCACTAGTCACTGGTCACTGGTCACAGGTCAATGGTCACTGGTCACTGGACACTGGTCACTGGTCACTGGTCACTTGTCACTGTTCAATGATCACTGGTCACTGGTCACTGGTCACTGGTCACTGGTCACTTGTCAATGGTCACTGTCGCTGGTCACTGGTCACTGGTCACTGGTCACTGGTCACTGGTCACTGGTCAATAGTCACTATCGCTGGTCAATGGTCACTGTCGCTGGTCACTGGTCACTGGTCACTTGTCACTGGTCACTGGTCACTGGTCACTGGTCACTGGTCACTGGTCACTGGTCACTGGTCACTGGTCACTGGTCACTGGTCACTGGTCACTGGTCACTGGTCACTGGTCACTGGTCACTGGTCACTGGTCAATGGTCACTGTCGCTGGTCACTGGTCACTGGTCACTTGTCCCTGGGCTGTGGTCACTTGTCACTGGTCAATGGTCACTATCGCTGGTCAAAGGTCACTGACGCTGGTCACTGGTCACTGGTCACTTGTCACTGGTCACTGGTCACTGGTCACTGGTCACTGGTCACTGGTCACTGGTCACAAGTCACTGGTCACTTGTCATTGGTCACTGGTCACTCGTCACTGGTCACAGGTCAATGGTAACTTGTCACTGGGCAGTGGTCAATGGTCACTGGTCACTGGTCACTGGTCACAGGTCAATGGTCACTGGTCACTGGACACAGATCACTGGTCACTGGTCACTGGTCACTGGTCACTGGTCACTGGTCAATGGTCACTGGCCACTGGTCACTGGTCACTGGTCAGTGGCCACTGGTCGCTGGTCACTTGTCACTGGTCACTGGTCACTGGTCACTGGTCACTGGTCACTGGTCACTGGTCACTGGTCAATAGTCACTGGCCACTGGTCACTGGTCACTGGTCAGTGGCCACTGGTCGCTGGTCACTTGTCACTGGTCACTGGTCACTGGTCAATGGTCACTGGTCAATGGTCACTATCGCTGGTCAATGGTCACTGTCGCTGGTCACTGGTCACTGGTCACTGGTCACTGGTCACTGGTCAATGGTCACTGGCCACTGGTCACTGGTCACTGGTCAGTGGCCACTGGTCGCTGGTCACTTGTCACTGGTCACTGGTCACTGGTCACTGGTCACTGGTCACTGGTCAATGGTCACTATCGCTGGTCAATGGTCACTGTCGCTGGTCACTGGTCACTGGTCACTTGTCACTGGTCACTGGTCACTGGTCACTGGTCACTGGTCACTGGTCACTGGTCAATGGTCACTGCCGCTGGTCACTGGTCACTGGTCAATGGTCACTATCGCTGGTCAATGGTCACAGTCGCTGGTCACTGGTCACTGGTCACTTGTCAATGGTCACTGTCGCTGGTCACTGGTCACTGGTCACTGGTCACTGGTCACTGGTCACTGGTCACTGGTCACTGGTCACTGGTCACTGGTCAATGGTCACTGTCGCTGGTCACTGGTCACTGGTCAATGGTCACTATCGCTGGTCAATGGTCACAGTCGCTGGTCACTGGTCACTGGTCACTTGTCAATGGTCACTGTCGCTGGTCACTGGTCACTGGTCACTGGTCACTGGTCACTGGTCACTGGTCAATAGTCACTATCGCTGGTCAATGGTCACTGTCGCTGGTCACTGGTCACTGGTCACTTGTCACTGGTCACTGGTCACTGGTCACTGGTCACTGGTCACTGGTCACTGGTCACTGGTCACTGGTCAATGGTCACTGTCGCTGGTCACTGGTCACTGGTCACTGATCACTGATCACTGGTCACTGGTCACTGGTCACTGGTCACTGGTCACTGGTCACTGGTCACTATCGCTGGTCAATGGTCACTGTCGCTGGTCACTGGTCACTGGTCACAGTCGCTGGTCACTGGTCACTGGTCTCTAGTCACTGGTCACTGGTCACTGGTCGCTGGTCACTGGTCACTTGTCACTGGTCAGTGGCCACTGGTCGCTGGTCACTTGTCACTGGTCACTGGTCACTGGTCACTGGTCACAAGTCACTGGTCACTGGTCACTGGTCACTGGTCACTGGTCACTGGTCACTGGTCACTGGTCACTGGTCACTGGTCACTGGTCAATGGTCACTGTCGCTGGTCACTGGTCACTGGTCACTGATCACTGGTCACTGGTCACTGGTCGCTGGTCACTGGTCACTGGTCACTGGTCACTGGTCAATGGTCACTTTCGCTGGTCACTGGTCACTATCGCTGGTCAATGGTCACTGTCGCTGGTCACTGGTCACTGGTCACAGTCGCTGGTCACTGGTCACTGGTCTCTAGTCACTGGTCACTGGTCACTGGTCGCTGGTCACTGGTCACTTGTCACTGGTCAGTGGCCACTGGTCGCTGGTCACTTGTCACTGGTCACTGGTCACTGGTCACTGGTCACAAGTCACTGGTCACTGGTCACTGGTCACTGGTCACTGGTCACTGGTCACTGGTCACTGGTCACTGGTCACTGGTCACTGGTCAATGGTCACTGTCGCTGGTCACTGGTCACTGGTCACTGATCACTGGTCACTGGTCACTGGTCGCTGGTCACTGGTCAATGGTCACTGGCCACTGGTCACTGGTCACTGGTCAATGGTCACTTTCGCTGGTCAATGGTCACTGTCGCTGGTCACTGGTCACAGGTCAATGGTCACTGGCCACTGGTCACTGGTCACTGGTCAATGGTCACTTTCGCTGGTCAATGGTCACTATCGCTGGTCAATGGTCATTGTCGCTGGTCACTGGTCATTGGTCACTTGTCACTGGTCACTGGTCACTGGTCACTGGTCACTGGTCACTGGTCACAGGTCAATGGTCACTGGTCACTGGTCACTGGTCAATGGTCACTGTCGCTGGTCACTGGTCACTGGTCACTGGTCACTGGTCACTGGTCACTGTTCACTGGTAACTGGTCAATGGTCACTGTCGCTGTTCACTGGTCACTGGTCACTGGTCACTGGTCAATGGTAACTTGTCACTGGCCAGTGGTCAATGGTCACTGGTCACTGGTCACTCGTCACTGGTCACTGGTCACAGGTCAATGGTCACTGGTCACTGGACACAGGTCACTGGTCACTGGTCACTGGTCACTGGTCACTGGTCACTGGTCAATGGTCACTGGCCACTGGTCACTGGTCACTGGTCAATGGTCACTTTCGCTGGTCAATGGTCACTGTCGCTGGTCACTGGTCACAGGTCAATGGTCACTGGCCACTGGTCACTGGTCACTGGTCAATGGTCACTTTCGCTGGTCAATGGTCACTGTCGCTGGTAAATGGTCACTGTCGCTGGTAAATGGTCACTGTCGCTGGTCACTGGTCACTGGTCACTGGTCACTGGTCACTGGACACTGGTCACTGGTAACTGGTCAATGGTCACTGTCGCTGGTCACTGGTCACTGGTCACTGGTCACTGGTCAATGGTCACTGGTCACTGGACACAGGTCACTGGTCACTGGTCACTGGTCACTGGTCAATGGTCACTGGCCACTGGTCACTGGTCACTGGTCAATGGTCACTTTCGCTGGTCAATGGTCACTGTCGCTGGCCACTGGTCACTGGTCACTGGTCACTGGTAACTGGTCAATGGTCACTGTCGCTGGTCACTGGTCACTGGTCACTGGTCACTGGTCACTGGTCAATGGTAACTTGTCACTGGGCAGTGGTCAATGGTCACTGGTCACTGGTCACTGGTCACTGGTCACTGGTCACAGGTCAATGGTCACTGGTCACTGGACACAGGTCACTGGTCACTGGTCACTGGTCACTGGTCACTGGTCACTGGTCACCGGTCACTGGTCAATGGTCACTGGCCACTGGTCACTGGTCACTGGTCAATGGTCACTTTCGCTGGTCAATGGTCACTGTCGCTGGTAAATGGTCACTGTCGCTGGTCACTGGTCACTGGTCACTGGACACTGGTCACAGGTCAATGGTCACTGGTCACTGGACACTGGTCACTGGTCACTGGTCACTTGTCACTCGTCACTGATCACTGGTCACTGGTCACTGGTCACTGGTCAATGGTCACTGTCGCTGGTCACTGGTCACTGGTCACTGATCACTGGTCACTGGTCAATGGTCACTGTCGCTGGTCACTGGACACTGGTCACTGGTCACAGGTCAATGGTCACTGGTCACTGGTCACTGGTCAATGGTCACTATCGCTGGTCAATGGTCATTGTCGCTGGTCACTGGTCATTGGTCACTTGTCACTGGTCACTGGTCACTGGTCACTGGTCACTGGTCACTGGACACTGGTCACTGGTAACTGGTCAATGGTCACTGTCGCTGGTCACTGGTCACTGGTCACTGGTCACTGGTCAATGGTCACTGGTCACTGGACACAGGTCACTGGTCACTGGTCACTGGTCATTGGTCAATGGTCACTGGCCACTGGTCACTGGTCACTGGTCAATGGTCACTTTCGCTGGTCAATGGTCACTGTCGCTGGTCACTGGTCACTGGTCACTGGTCAATGGTAACTTGTCACTGGGCAGTGTTCAATGGACACTGGTCACTGGTCACTGGTCACAGGTCAATGGTCACTGGTCACTGGACACAGGTCACTGGTCACTGGTCACTGGTCACTGGTCACTGGACACAGGTCACTGGTCACTGGTCACTGGTCACTGGTCACTGGTCACTGGTCAATGGTCACTGGCCACTGGTCACTGGTCACTGGTCAATGGTCACTTTCGCTGGTCAATGGTCACTGTCGCTGGTAAATGGTCACTGTCGCTGGTCACTGGTCACTGGTCACTGGACACTGGTCACAGGTCAATGGTCACTGGTCACTGGACACTGGTCACTGGTCACTGGTCACTTGTCACTCGTCACTGATCACTGGTCACTGGTCACTGGTCACTGGTCAATGGTCACTGTCGCTGGTCACTGGTCACTGGTCACTGATCACTGGTGACTGGTCAATGGTCACTGTCGCTGGTCACTGGACACTGGTCACTGGTCACAGGTCAATGGTCACTGGTCACTGGTCACTGGTCAATGGTCACTATCGCTGGTCAATGGTCATTGTCGCTGGTCACTGGTCATTGGTCACTTGTCACTGGTCACTGGTCACTGGTCACTGGTCACTGGTCACTGGTAACTGGTCACATGTCAATGGTCACTGGACACTGGTCACAGGTCAATGGTCACTGGTCACTGGACACTGGTCACTGGTCACTGGTCACTGGTCACTTGTCACTGGTCACTGATCACTGGTCACTGGTCACTGGTCACTGGTAACTGGTCAATGGTCACTGTCGCTGGTCACTGGTCACTGGTCACTGGTCAATGGTAACTTGTCACTGGGCAGTGGTCAATGGTCACTGGCCACTGGTCACTGGTCACTGGTCAATGGTCACTTTCGCTGGTCAATGGTCACTGTCGCTGGTAAATGGTCACTGTCGCTGGTCACTGGTCACTGGTCACTAGTCACTGGTCACTGGTCACAGGTCAATGGTCACTGGTCACTGGACACTGGTCACTTGTCACTGGTCACTTGTCACTGGTCACTGATCACTTGTCACTGGTCACTGGTCACTGGTCACTGGTCACTGGTCAATGGTCACTGTCGCTGGTCACTGGTCACTGGTCACTGATCACTGGTCACTGGTCACTGGTCACTGGTCAATGGTCACTTTCGCTGGTCAATGGTCACTGTCGCTGGTAAATGGTCACTGTCGCTGGTCACTGGTCACTGGTCACTAGTCACTGGTCACTGGTCACAGGTCAATGGTCACTGGTCACTGGACACTGGTCACTGGTCACTGGTCACTTGTCACTTTTCAATGATCACTGGTCACTGGTCACTGGTCACTGGTCACTGGTCACTTGTTAATGGTCACTGTCGCTGGTCACTGGTCACTGGTCACTGGTCACTGGTCACTGGTCACTGGTCAATAGTCACTATCGCTGGTCAATGGTCACTGTCGCTGGTCACTGGTCACTGGTCACTTGTCACTGGTCACTGGTCACTGGTCACTGGTCACTGGTCACTGGTCACTGGTCACTGGTCACTGGTCACTGGTCACTGGTCACTGGTCACTGGTCACTGGTCACTGGTCAATGGTCACTGTCGCTGGTCACTGGTCACTGGTCACTTGTCCCTGGGCTGTGGTCACTTGTCACTGGTCAATGGTCACTATCGCTGGTCAAAGGTCACTGACGCTGGTCACTGGTCACTGGTCACTTGTCACTGGTCACTGGTCACTGGTCACTGGTCACTGGTCACTGGTCACTGGTCACAAGTCACTGGTCACTTGTCATTGGTCACTGGTCACTCGTCACTGGTCACAGGTCAATGGTCACTGGTCACTGGACACAGATCACTGGTCACTGGTCACTGGTCACTGGTCACTGGTCACTGGTCAATGGTCACTGGCCACTGGTCACTGGTCACTGGTCAGTGGCCACTGGTCGCTGGTCACTTGTCACTGGTCACTGGTCACTGGTCACTGGTCACTGGTCACTGGTCACTGGTCAATGGTCACTATCGCTGGTCAATGGTCACTGTCGCTGGTCACTGGTCACTGGTCACTTGTCACTGGTCACTGGTCACTGGTCACTGGTCACTGGTCACTGGTCACTGGTCACTGGTCACTGGTCACTGGTCAATGGTCACTGTCGCTGGTCACTGGTCACTGGTCAATGGTCACTATCGCTGGTCAATGGTCACTGTCGCTGGTCATTGGTCACTGGTCACTGGTCAATGGTCACTTGTCCCTGGGCAGTGGTCACTGGTCACTGGTCAATGGTCACTATCGCTGGTCAATGGTTACAGTCGCTGGTCACTGGTCACTGGTCACTTGTCACTGGTCACTGGTCACTGGTCACTGGTCACTGGTCACTGGTCACAAGTCACTGGTCACTTGTCACTGGTCAGTGGCCACTCGTCAATTGTCACTGGTCACTGGTCACTGGTCAATGGTCTCTGTCGCTGGTCACTGGTCACGATTCGCTGGTCCCTGGTCATTGGTCACTGGTCAATGGTCACTGTCGCTGGTCACTGGTCACTGGTCACTGGTCACTGGTCACTGGTCACTTGTCACTGGTCAGTGGCCACTCGTCGCTGGTCACTTGTCACTGGTCACTGGTCACAGGTCAATGGTCACTGGTCACTGGTCACTTGTCCCTGGGCAGTGGTCACTTGTCACTGGTCAATGGTCACTATCGCTGGTCAAAGGTCACTGACGCTGGTCACTGGTCACTGGTCACTTGTCACTGGTCACTGGTCACTGGTCACTGGTCACTGGTCACTGGTCACTGGTCACAAGTCACTGGTCACTTGTCATTGGTCACTGGTCACTCGTCACTGGTCACAGGTCAATGGTAACTTGTCACTGGGCAGTGGTCAATGGTCACTGGTCACTGGTCACTGGTCACAGGTCAATGGTCACTGGTCACTGGACACAGATCACTGGTCACTGGTCACTGGTCACTGGTCACTGGTCACTGGTTAATGGTCACTGGCCACTGGTCACTGGTCACTGGTCAGTGGCCACTGGTCGCTGGTCACTTGTCACTGGTCACTCGTCACTGGTCACTGGTCACTGGTCAATGGTCACTATCGCTGGTCAATGGTCACAGTCGCTGGTCACTGGTCACTGGTCACTTGTCACTGGTCACTGGTCACTGGTCACTGGTCACTGGTCACTGGTCACTGGTCACTGGTCACTGGTCACTGGTCACTGGTCACTGGTCAATGGTCACTGTCGCTGGTCACTGGTCACTGGTCAATGGTCACTATCGCTGGTCAATGGTCACAGTCGCTGGTCACTGGTCACTGGTCACTTGTCAATGGTCACTGTCGCTTGTCACTGGTCACTGGTCACTGGTCACTGGTCACTGGTCACTGGTCAATAGTCACTATCGCTGGTCAATGGTCACTGTCGCTGGTCACTGGTCACTGGTCACTTGTCACTGGTCACTGGTCACTGGTCACTGGTCACTGGTCACTGGTCACTGGTCACTGGTCACTGGTCACTGGTCAATGGTCACTGTCGCTGGTCACTGGTCACTGGTCACTGATCACTGATCACTGGTCACTGGTCACTGGTCACTGGTCACTGGTCACTGGTCAATGGTCACTATCGCTGGTCAATGGTCACTGTCGCTGGTCACTGGTCACTGGTCACAGTCGCTGGTCACTGGTCACTGGTCTCTAGTCACTGGCCACTGGTCACTGGTCGCTGGTCACTGGTCACTTGTCACTGGTCAGTGGCCACTGGTCGCTGGTCACTTGTCACTGGTCACTGGTCACTGGTCACTGGTCACTGGTCACAAGTCACTGGTCACTGGTCACTGGTCACTGGTCACTGGTCACTGGTCACTGGTCACTGGTCACTGGTCACTGGTCACTGGTCACTGGTCACTGGTCACTGGTCAATGGTCACTGTCGCTGGTCACTGGTCACTGGTCACTGATCACTGGTCACTGGTCACTGGTCACTGGTCACTGGTCAATGGTCACTGGCCACTGGTCACTGGTCACTGGTCAATGGTCACTTTCGCTGGTCAATGGTCACTGTCGCTGGTCACTGGTCACAGGTCAATGGTCACTGGCCACTGGTCACTGGTCACTGGTCAATGGTCACTTTCGCTGGTCAATGGTCACTATCGCTGGTCAATGGTCATTGTCGCTGGTCACTGGTCATTGGTCACTTGTCACTGGTCACTGGTCACTGGTCACTGGTCACTGGTCACAGGTCAATGGTCACTGGTCACTGGTCACTGGTCAATGGTCACTGTCGCTGGTCACTGGTCACTGGTCACTGGTCACTGGTCACTGGTCACTGTTCACTGGTAACTGGTCAATGGTCACTGTCGCTGTTCACTGGTCACTGGTCACTGGTCACTGGTCACTTGTCACTGGTCACTGGTCACTGGTCACTGGTCACTGGTCAATGGTCACTGTCGCTGGTCACTGGTCACTGGTCACTGATCACTGGTCACTGGTCACTGGTCACTGGTCAATGGTCACTTTCGCTGGTCAATGGTCACTGTCGCTGGTAAATGGTCACTGTCGCTGGTCACTGGTCACTGGTCACTAGTCACTGGTCACTGGTCACAGGTCAATGGTCACTGGTCACTGGACACTGGTCACTGGTCACTGGTCACTTGTCACTGTTCAATGATCACTGGTCACTGGTCACTGGTCACTGGTCACTGGTCACTTGTCAATGGTCACTGTCGCTGGTCACTGGTCACTGGTCACTGGTCACTGGTCACTGGTCACTGGTCAATAGTCACTATCGCTGGTCAATGGTCACTGTCGCTGGTCACTGGTCACTGGTCACTTGTCACTGGTCACTGGTCACTGGTCACTGGTCACTGGTCACTGGTCACTGGTCACTGGTCACTGGTCACTGGTCACTGGTCACTGGTCACTGGTCACTGGTCACTGGTCAATGGTCACTGTCGCTGGTCACTGGTCACTGGTCACTTGTCCCTGGGCTGTGGTCACTTGTCACTGGTCAATGGTCACTATCGCTGGTCAAAGGTCACTGACGCTGGTCACTGGTCACTGGTCACTTGTCACTGGTCACTGGTCACTGGTCACTGGTCACTGGTCACTGGTCACTGGTCACAAGTCACTGGTCACTTGTCATTGGTCACTGGTCACTCGTCACTGGTCACAGGTCAATGGTCACTGGTCACTGGACACAGATCACTGGTCACTGGTCACTGGTCACTGGTCACTGGTCACTGGTCAATGGTCACTGGCCACTGGTCACTGGTCACTGGTCAGTGGCCACTGGTCGCTGGTCACTTGTCACTGGTCACTGGTCACTGGTCACTGGTCACTGGTCACTGGTCACTGGTCAATGGTCACTATCGCTGGTCAATGGTCACTGTCGCTGGTCACTGGTCACTGGTCACTTGTCACTGGTCACTGGTCACTGGTCACTGGTCACTGGTCACTGGTCACTGGTCACTGGTCACAAGTCACTGGTCACTTGTCACTGGTCAGTGGCCACTCGTCAATTGTCACTGGTCACTGGTCACTGGTCAATGGTCTCTGTCGCTGGTCACTGGTCACGATTCGCTGGTCCCTGGTCATTGGTCACTGGTCAATGGTCACTGTCGCTGGTCACTGGTCACTGGTCACTGGTCACTGGTCACTGGTCACTTGTCACTGGTCAGTGGCCACTCGTCGCTGGTCACTTGTCACTGGTCACTGGTCACAGGTCAATGGTCACTGGTCACTGGTCACTTGTCCCTGGGCAGTGGTCACTTGTCACTGGTCAATGGTCACTATCGCTGGTCAAAGGTCACTGACGCTGGTCACTGGTCACTGGTCACTTGTCACTGGTCACTGGTCACTGGTCACTGGTCACTGGTCACTGGTCACTGGTCACAAGTCACTGGTCACTTGTCATTGGTCACTGGTCACTCGTCACTGGTCACAGGTCAATGGTAACTTGTCACTGGGCAGTGGTCAATGGTCACTGGTCACTGGTCACTGGTCACAGGTCAATGGTCACTGGTCACTGGACACAGATCACTGGTCACTGGTCACTGGTCACTGGTCACTGGTCACTGGTTAATGGTCACTGGCCACTGGTCACTGGTCACTGGTCAGTGGCCACTGGTCGCTGGTCACTTGTCACTGGTCACTCGTCACTGGTCACTGGTCACTGGTCAATGGTCACTATCGCTGGTCAATGGTCACAGTCGCTGGTCACTGGTCACTGGTCACTTGTCACTGGTCACTGGTCACTGGTCACTGGTCACTGGTCACTGGTCACTGGTCACTGGTCACTGGTCACTGGTCACTGGTCACTGGTCAATGGTCACTGTCGCTGGTCACTGGTCACTGGTCAATGGTCACTATCGCTGGTCAATGGTCACAGTCGCTGGTCACTGGTCACTGGTCACTTGTCAATGGTCACTGTCGCTTGTCACTGGTCACTGGTCACTGGTCACTGGTCACTGGTCAATAGTCACTATCGCTGGTCAATGGTCACTGTCGCTGGTCACTGGTCACTGGTCACTTGTCACTGGTCACTGGTCACTGGTCACTGGTCACTGGTCACTGGTCACTGGTCACTGGTCACTGGTCACTGGTCAATGGTCACTGTCGCTGGTCACTGGTCACTGGTCACTGATCACTGATCACTGGTCACTGGTCACTGGTTACTGGTCACTGGTCACTGGTCAATGGTCACTATCGCTGGTCAATGGTCACTGTCGCTGGTCACTGGTCACTGGTCACAGTCGCTGGTCACTGGTCACTGGTCTCTAGTCACTGGCCACTGGTCACTGGTCGCTGGTCACTGGTCACTTGTCACTGGTCAGTGGCCACTGGTCGCTGGTCACTTGTCACTGGTCACTGGTCACTGGTCACTGGTCACTGGTCACAAGTCACTGGTCACTGGTCACTGGTCACTGGTCACTGGTCACTGGTCACTGGTCACTGGTCACTGGTCACTGGTCACTGGTCACTGGTCACTGGTCACTGGTCAATGGTCACTGTCGCTGGTCACTGGTCACTGGTCACTGATCACTGGTCACTGGTCACTGGTCACTGGTCACTGGTCAATGGTCACTGGCCACTGGTCACTGGTCACTGGTCAATGGTCACTTTCGCTGGTCAATGGTCACTGTCGCTGGTCACTGGTCACAGGTCAATGGTCACTGGCCACTGGTCACTGGTCACTGGTCAATGGTCACTTTCGCTGGTCAATGGTCACTATCGCTGGTCAATGGTCATTGTCGCTGGTCACTGGTCATTGGTCACTTGTCACTGGTCACTGGTCACTGGTCACTGGTCACTGGTCACAGGTCAATGGTCACTGGTCACTGGTCACTGGTCAATGGTCACTGTCGCTGGTCACTGGTCACTGGTCACTGGTCACTGGTCACTGGTCACTGTTCACTGGTAACTGGTCAATGGTCACTGTCGCTGTTCACTGGTCACTGGTCACTGGTCACTGGTCAATGGTAACTTGTCACTGGCCAGTGGTCAATGGTCACTGGTCACTGGTCACTGGTCACTGGTCACTGGTCACAGGTCAATGGTCACTGGTCACTGGACACAGGTCACTGGTCACTGGTCACTGGTCACTGGTCACTGGTCACTGGTCAATGGTCACTGGCCACTGGTCACTGGTCACTGGTCAATGGTCACTTTCGCTGGTCAATGGTCACTGTCGCTGGTCACTGGTCACAGGTCAATGGTCACTGGCCACTGGTCACTGGTCACTGGTCAATGGTCACTTTCGCTGGTCAATGGTCACTGTCGCTGGTAAATGGTCACTGCCGCTGGTAAATGGTCACTGTCGCTGGTCACTGGTCACTGGTCACTGGTCACTGGTCACTGGACACTGGTCACTGGTAACTGGTCAATGGTCACTGTCGCTGGTCACTGGTCACTGGTCACTGGTCACTGGTCAATGGTCACTGGCCACTGGTCACTGGTCACTGGTCAATGGTCACTTTCGCTGGTCAATGGTCACTGTCGCTGGTCACTGGTCACTGGTCACTGGTCACTGGTAACTGGTCAATGGTCACTGTCGCTGGTCACTGGTCACTGGTCACTGGTCACTGGTCAATGGTAACTTGTCACTGGGCAGTGGTCAATGGTCACTGGTCACTGGTCACTGGTCACTGGTCACAGGTCAATGGTCACTGGTCACTGGTCACTGGTCAATGGTCACTGTCGCTCGTCACTGGTCACTGGTCACTGGTCACTGGTCACTGGTCACTGGTAACTGGTCAATGGTCACTGTCGCTGGTCACTGGTCACTGGTCACTGGTCAATGGTAACTTGTCACTGGGCAGTGGTCAATGGTCACTGGCCACTGGTCACTGGTCACTGGTCAATGGTCACTTTCGCTGGTCAATGGTCACTGTCGCTGGTAAATGGTCACTGTCGCTGGTCACTGGTCACTGGTCACTAGTCACTGGTCACTGGTCACAGGTCAATGGTCACTGGTCACTGGACACTGGTCACTGGTCACTGGTCACTTGTCACTGGTCACTGATCACTTGTCACTGGTCACTGGTCACTGGTCACTGGTCACTGGTCAATGGTCACTGTCGCTGGTCACTGGTCACTGGTCACTGATCACTGGTCACTGGTCACTGGTCACTGGTCAATGGTCACTTTCGCTGGTCAATGGTCACTGTCGCTGGTAAATGGTCACTGTCGCTGGTCACAGGTCAATGGTCACTGGTCACTGGACACTGGTCACTGGTCACTGGTCACTTGTCACTGTTCAATGATCACTGGTCACTGGTCACTGGTCACTGGTCACTGGTCACTTGTCAATGGTCACTGTCGCTGGTCACTGGTCACTGGTCACTGGTCACTGGTCACTGGTCACTGGTCAATAGTCACTATCGCTGGTCAATGGTCACTGTCGCTGGTCACTGGTCACTGGTCACTTGTCACTGGTCACTGGTCACTGGTCACTGGTCACTGGTCACTGGTCACTGGTCACTGGTCACTGGTCACTGGTCACTGGTCACTGGTCAATGGTCACTGTCGCTGGTCACTGGTCACTGGTCACTTGTCCCTGGGCAGTGGTCACTGGTCACTGGTCACTGGTCAATGGTCACTGTCGCTGGTCACTGGTCACTGGTCACTTGTCCCTGGGCTGTGGTCACTTGTCACTGGTCAATGGTCACTATCGCTGGTCAAAGGTCACTGACGCTGGTCACTGGTCACTGGTCACTTGTCACTGGTCACTGGTCACTGGTCACTGGTCACTGGTCACTGGTCACTGGTCACAAGTCACTGGTCACTTGTCATTGGTCACTGGTCACTCGTCACTGGTCACAGGTCAATGGTAACTTGTCACTGGGCAGTGGTCAATGGTCACTGGTCACTGGTCACTGGTCACAGGTCAATGGTCACTGGTCACTGGACACAGATCACTGGTCACTGGTCACTGGTCACTGGTCACTGGTCACTGGTCAATGGTCACTGGCCACTGGTCACTGGTCACTGGTCAGTGGCCACTGGTCGCTGGTCACTTGTCACTGGTCACTGGTCACTGGTCACTGGTCACTGGTCAATGGTCACTATCGCTGGTCAATGGTCACTGTCGCTGGTCACTGGTCACTGGTCACTTGTCACTGGTCACTGGTCACTGGTCACTGGTCACTGGTCACTGGTCAATGGTCACTGGTCACTGGTCACTGGTCACTGGTCACTGGTCAATGGTCACTGTCGCTGGTCACTGGTCACTGGTCAATGGTCACTATCGCTGGTCAATGGTCACTGTCGCTGGTCATTGGTCACTGGTCACTGGTCAATGGTCACTTGTCCCTGGGCAGTGGTCACTGGTCACTGGTCAATGGTCACTATCGCTGGTCAATTGTCACAGTCGCTGGTCACTGGTCACTGGTCACTTGTCACTGGTCACTGGTCACTGGTCACTGGTCACTGGTCACTGGTCACAAGTCACTGGTCACTTGTCACTGGTCAGTGGCCACTCGTCAATTGTCACTGGTCACTGGTCACTGGTCAATGGTCTCTGTCGCTGGTCACTGGTCACGATTCGCTGGTCCCTGGTCATTGGTCACTGGTCAATGGTCACTGTCGCTGGTCACTGGTCACTGGTCACTGGTCACTGGTCACTGGTCACTTGTCACTGGTCAGTGGCCACTCGTCGCTGGTCACTTGTCACTGGTCACTGGTCACAGGTCAATGGTCACTGGTCACTGGTCACTTGTCCCTGGGCAGTGGTCACTTGTCACTGGTCAATGGTCACTATCGCTGGTCAAAGGTCACTGACGCTGGTCACTGGTCACTGGTCACTTGTCACTGGTCACTGGTCACTGGTCACTGGTCACTGGTCACTGGTCACTGGTCACAAGTCACTGGTCACTTGTCATTGGTCACTGGTCACTGGTCAATGGTCACTGGTCACTGGACACAGGTCACTGGTCACTGGTCACTGGTCATTGGTCAATGGTCACTGGCCACTGGTCACTGGTCACTGGTCAATGGTCACTTTCGCTGGTCAATGGTCACTGTCGCTGGTCACTGGTCACTGGTCACTGGTCACTGGTAACTGGTCAATGGTCACTGTCGCTGGTCACTGGTCACTGGTCACTGGTCACTGGTCAATGGTAACTTGTCACTGGGCAGTGGTCAATGGTCACTGGTCACTGGTCACTGGTCACTGGTCACTGGTCACAGGTCAATGGTCACTGGTCACTGGACACAGGTCACTGGTCACTGGTCACTGGTCACTGGTCACTGGTCACTGGTCACTGGTCAATGGTCACTGGCCACTGGTCACTGGTCACTGGTCAATGGTCACTTTCGCTGGTCAATGGTCACTGTCGCTGGTAAATGGTCACTGTCGCTGGTCACTGGTCACTGGTCACTGGACACTGGTCACAGGTCAATGGTCACTGGTCACTGGTCACTGGACACTGGTCACTGGTCACTGGTCACTTGTCACTCGTCACTGATCACTGGTCACTGGTCACTGGTCACTGGTCACTGGTCACTGGTCAATGGTCACTGTCGCTGGTCACTGGTCACTGGTCACTGATCACTGGTGACTGGTCAATGGTCACTGTCGCTGGTCACTGGACACTGGACACTGGTCACAGGTCAATGGTCACTGGTCACTGGTCACTGGTCAATGGTCACTATCGCTGGTCAATGGTCATTGTCGCTGGTCACTGGTCATTGGTCACTTGTCACTGGTCACTGGTCACTGGTCACTGGTCACTGGTCACTGGTCACTGGTCACTGGTCACTGGTCACTGGTCACTGGTCACTGGTCACTGGTCACTGGTCAATGGTCACTGTCGCTGGTCACTGGTCACTGGTCACTGATCACTGGTCACTGGTCACTGGTCACTGGTCACTGGTCAATGGTCACTGGCCACTGGTCACTGGTCACTGGTCAATGGTCACTTTCACTGGTCAATGGTCACTGTCGCTGGTCACTGGTCACAGGTCAATGGTCACTGGCCACTGGTCACTGGTCACTGGTCAATGGTCACTTTCGCTGGTCAATGGTCACTATCGCTGGTCAATGGTCATTGTCGCTGGTCACTGGTCATTGGTCACTTGTCACTGGTCACTGGTCACTGGTCACTGGTCACTGGTCACAGGTCAATGGTCACTGGACACTGGTCACTGGTCAATGGTCACTGTCGCTGGTCACTGGTCACTGGTCACTGGTCACTGGTCACTGGTCACTGGTCACTGGTCACTGGTCACTGGTCACTGGTAACTGGTCAATGGTCACTGTCGCTGGTCACTGGTCACTGGTCACTGGTCACTGGTCAATGGTAACTTGTCACTGGCCAGTGGTCAATGGTCACTGGTCACTGGTCACTGGTCACTGGTCACTGGTCACAGGTCAATGGTCACTGGTCACTGGACACAGGTCACTGGTCACTGGTCACTGGTCACTGGTCACTGGTCACTGGTCAATGGTCACTGGCCACTGGTCACTGGTCACTGGTCAATGGTCACTTTCGCTGGTCAATGGTCACTGTCGCTGGTCACTGGACACAGGTCAATGGTCACTGTCGCTGGTCACTGGTCACTGGTCACTGGTCAATGGTCACTGGACACTGGTCACTGGTAACTGGTCAATGGTCACTGTCGCTGGTCACTGGTCACTGGTCACTGGTCACTGGTCACTGGTCAATGGTCACTGGTCACTGGACACAGGTCACTGGTCACTGGTCACTGGTCACTGGTCAATGGTCACTGGCCACTGGTCACTGGTCACTGGTCAATGGTCACTTTCGCTGGTCAATGGTCACTGTCGCTGGTCACTGGTCACTGGTCACTGGTCACTGGTAACTGGTCAATGGTCACTGTCGCTGGTCACTGGTCACTGGTCACTGGTCACTGGTCAATGGTCACTGTCGCTGGTCACTGGACACTGGTCACTGGTCACAGGTCAATGGTCACTGGTCACTGGTCACTGGTCAATGGTCACTATCGCTGGTCAATGGTCATTGTCGCTGGTCACTGGTCATTGGTCACTTGTCACTGGTCACTGGTCGCTGGTCACTGGTCACTGGTCACTGGTCACTGGTCACTGGACACTGGTCACTGGTAACTGGTCAATGGTCACTGTCGCTGGTCACTGGTCACTGGTCACTGGTCACTGGTCAATGGTCACTGGTCACTGGACACAGGTCACTGGTCACTGGTCACTGGTCATTGGTCAATGGTCACTGGCCACTGGTCACTGGTCACTGGTCAATGGTCACTTTCGCTGGTCAATGGTCACTGTCGCTGGTCACTGGTCACTGGTAACTGGTCAATGGTCACTGTCGCTGGTCACTGGTCACTGGTCACTGGTCACTGGTCAATGGTAACTTGTCACTGGGCAGTGGTCAATGGTCACTGGTCACTGGTCACTGGTCACTGGTCACTGGTCACTGGTCAATGGTCACTGGTCACTGGACACAGGTCACTGGTCACTGGTCACTGGTCACTGGTCACTGGTCACTGGTCACTGGTCACTGGTCAATGGTCACTGGCCACTGGTCACTGGTCACTGGTCAATGGTCACTTTCGCTGGTCAATGGTCACTGTCGCTGGTAAATGGTCACTGTCGCTGGTCACTGGTCACTGGTCACTGGACACTGGTCACAGGTCAATGGTCACTGGTCACTGGACACTGGTCACTGGTCACTGGTCACTTGTCACTCGTCACTGATCACTGGTCACTGGTCACTGGTCACTGGTCACTGGTCACTGGTCAATGGTCACTGTCGCTGGTCACTGGTCACTGGTCACTGATCTCTGGTGACTGGTCAATGGTCACTGTCGCTGGTCACTGGACACTGGTCACTGGTCACAGGTCAATGGTCACTGGTCACTGGTCACTGGTCAATGGTCACTATCGCTGGTCAATGGTCATTGTCGCTGGTCACTGGTCATTGGTCACTTGTCACTGGTCACTGGTCACTGGTCACTGGTCACTGGTCACTGGTAATTGGTCACAGGTCAATGGTCACTGGACACTGGTCACAGGTCAATGGTCACTGGTCACTGGACACTGGTCACTGGTCACTGGTCACTGGTCACTTGTCACTGGTCACTGATCACTGGTCACTGGTCACTGGTCACTGGTCACTGGTCACTGGTCACAGGTCAATGGTCACTGTCGCTGGTCACTGGTCACTGGTCACTGATCACTGGTCACTGGTCAATGGTCACTGTCGCTGGTCACTGGTCATTGGTCACTTGTCACTGGTCACTGGTCACTGGTCACTGGTCACAGGTCAATGGTCACTGGTCCCTGGTCACTGGTCAATGGTCACTGTCGCTCGTCACTGGTCACTGGTCACTGGTCACTGGTCACTGGTCACTGGTAACTGGTCAATGGTCACTGTCGCTGGTCACTGGTCACTGGTCACTGGTCAATGGTAACTTGTCACTGGGCAGTGGTCAATGGTCACTGGTCACTGGTCACTGGTCACTGGTCACTGGTCACAAGTCACTGGTCACTTGTCACTGGTCACTGGTCAGTGGCCACTGGTCGCTGGTCACTTGTCACTGGTCACTGGTCACTGGTCACTAGTCACAAGTCACTGGTCACTGGTCACTTGTCATTGGTCACTGGTCACTGGTCACTGGTCACTGGTCACTGGTCAATGGTCACTGTCGCTGGTCACTGGTCACTGGTCACTGATCACTGATCACTGGTCACTGGTCACTGGTCACTGGTCACTGGTCACTGGTCAATGGTCACTATCGCTTGTCAATGGTCACTGTCGCTGGTCACTGGTCACTGGTCACAGTCGCTGGTCACTGGTCACTGGTCTCTAGTCACTGGTCACTGGTCACTGGTCGCTGGTCACTGGTCACTTGTCACTGGTCAGTGGCCACTGATCGCTGGTCACTTGTCACTGGTCACTGGTCACTGGTCACTGGTCACAAGTCACTGTCGCTGGTCACTGGTCACTGGTCACTGGACACTGGTCACAGGTCAATGGTCACTGGTCACTGGACACTGGTCACTGGTCACTGGTCACTTGTCACTCGTCACTGATCACTGGTCACTGGTCACTGGTCACTGGTCAATGGTCACTGTCGCTGGTCACTGGTCACTGGTCACTGATCACTGGTGACTGGTCAATGGTCACTGTCGCTGGTCACTGGACACTGGTCACTGGTCACAGGTCAATGGTCACTGGTCACTGGTCACTGGTCAATGGTCACTATCGCTGGTCAATGGTCATTGTCGCTGGTCACTGGTCATTGGTCACTTGTCACTGGTCACTGGTCACTGGTCACTGGTCACTGGTCACTGGTAACTGGTCACAGGTCAATGGTCACTGGACACTGGTCACAGGTCAATGGTCACTGGTCACTGGACACTGGTCACTGGTCACTGGTCACTGGTCACTTGTCACTGGTCACTGATCACTGGTCACTGGTCACTGGTCACTGGTCACTGGTCACTGGTCAATGGTCACTGTCGCTGGTCACTGGTCACTGGTCACTTGTCCCTGGGCTGTGGTCACTTGTCACTGGTCAATGGTCACTATCGCTGGTCAAAGGTCACTGACGCTGGTCACTGGTCACTGGTCACTTGTCACTGGTCACTGGTCACTGGTCACTGGTCACTGGTCACTGGTCACTGGTCACAAGTCACTGGTCACTTGTCATTGGTCACTGGTCACTCGTCACTGGTCACAGGTCAATGGTCACTGGTCACTGGACACAGATCACTGGTCACTGGTCACTGGTCACTGGTCACTGGTCACTGGTCAATGGTCACTGGCCACTGGTCACTGGTCACTGGTCAGTGGCCACTGGTCGCTGGTCACTTGTCACTGGTCACTGGTCACTGGTCACTGGTCACTGGTCACTGGTCACTGGTCAATGGTCACTATCGCTGGTCAATGGTCACTGTCGCTGGTCACTGGTCACTGGTCACTTGTCACTGGTCACTGGTCACTGGTCACTGGTCACTGGTCACTGGTCACTGGTCACTGGTCACTGGTCACTGGTCAATGGTCACTGTCGCTGGTCACTGGTCACTGGTCAATGGTCACTATCGCTGGTCAATGGTCACTGTCGCTGGTCATTGGTCACTGGTCACTGGTCAATGGTCACTTGTCCCTGGGCAGTGGTCACTGGTCACTGGTCAATGGTCACTATCGCTGGTCAATGGTTACAGTCGCTGGTCACTGGTCACTGGTCACTTGTCACTGGTCACTGGTCACTGGTCACTGGTCACTGGTCACTGGTCACAAGTCACTGGTCACTTGTCACTGGTCAGTGGCCACTCGTCAATTGTCACTGGTCACTGGTCACTGGTCAATGGTCTCTGTCGCTGGTCACTGGTCACGATTCGCTGGTCCCTGGTCATTGGTCACTGGTCAATGGTCACTGTCGCTGGTCACTGGTCACTGGTCACTGGTCACTGGTCACTGGTCACTTGTCACTGGTCAGTGGCCACTTGTCGCTGGTCACTTGTCACTGGTCACTGGTCACAGGTCAATGGTCACTGGTCACTGGTCACTTGTCCCTGGGCAGTGGTCACTTGTCACTGGTCAATGGTCACTATCGCTGGTCAAAGGTCACTGACGCTGGTCACTGGTCACTGGTCACTTGTCACTGGTCACTGGTCACTGGTCACTGGTCACTGGTCACTGGTCACTGGTCACAAGTCACTGGTCACTTGTCATTGGTCACTGGTCACTCGTCACTGGTCACAGGTCAATGGTAACTTGTCACTGGGCAGTGGTCAATGGTCACTGGTCACTGGTCACTGGTCACAGGTCAATGGTCACTGGTCACTGGACACAGATCACTGGTCACTGGTCACTGGTCACTGGTCACTGGTCACTGGTTAATGGTCACTGGCCACTGGTCACTGGTCACTGGTCAGTGGCCACTGGTCGCTGGTCACTTGTCACTGGTCACTCGTCACTGGTCACTGGTCACTGGTCAATGGTCACTATCGCTGGTCAATGGTCACAGTCGCTGGTCACTGGTCACTGGTCACTTGTCACTGGTCACTGGTCACTGGTCACTGGTCACTGGTCACTGGTCACTGGTCACTGGTCACTGGTCACTGGTCACTGGTCACTGGTCAATGGTCACTGTCGCTGGTCACTGGTCACTGGTCAATGGTCACTATCGCTGGTCAATGGTCACAGTCGCTGGTCACTGGTCACTGGTCACTTGTCAATGGTCACTGTCGCTTGTCACTGGTCACTGGTCACTGGTCACTGGTCACTGGTCACTGGTCAATAGTCACTATCGCTGGTCAATGGTCACTGTCGCTGGTCACTGGTCACTGGTCACTTGTCACTGGTCACTGGTCACTGGTCACTGGTCACTGGTCACTGGTCACTGGTCACTGGTCACTGGTCACTGGTCAATGGTCACTGTCGCTGGTCACTGGTCACTGGTCACTGATCACTGGTCACTGGTCACTGGTCACTGGTCACTGGTCACTGGTCACTGGTCAATGGTCACTATCGCTGGTCAATGGTCACTGTCGCTGGTCACTGGTCACTGGTCACAGTCGCTGGTCACTGGTCACTGGTCTCTAGTCACTGGCCACTGGTCACTGGTCGCTGGTCACTGGTCACTTGTCACTGGTCAGTGGCCACTGGTCGCTGGTCACTTGTCACTGGTCACTGGTCACTGGTCACTGGTCACTGGTCACAAGTCACTGGTCACTGGTCACTGGTCACTGGTCACTGGTCACTGGTCACTGGTCACTGGTCACTGGTCACTGGTCACTGGTCACTGGTCACTGGTCACTGGTCAATGGTCACTGTCGCTGGTCACTGGTCACTGGTCACTGATCACTGGTCACTGGTCACTGGTCACTGGTCACTGGTCAATGGTCACTGGCCACTGGTCACTGGTCACTGGTCAATGGTCACTTTCGCTGGTCAATGGTCACTGTCGCTGGTCACTGGTCACAGGTCAATGGTCACTGGCCACTGGTCACTGGTCACTGGTCAATGGTCACTTTCGCTGGTCAATGGTCACTATCGCTGGTCAATGGTCATTGTCGCTGGTCACTGGTCATTGGTCACTTGTCACTGGTCACTGGTCACTGGTCACTGGTCACTGGTCACAGGTCAATGGTCACTGGTCACTGGTCACTGGTCAATGGTCACTGTCGCTGGTCACTGGTCACTGGTCACTGGTCACTGGTCACTGGTCACTGTTCACTGGTAACTGGTCAATGGTCACTGTCGCTGTTCACTGGTCACTGGTCACTGGTCACTGGTCAATGGTAACTTGTCACTGGCCAGTGGTCAATGGTCACTGGTCACTGGTCACTGGTCACTGGTCACTGGTCACAGGTCAATGGTCACTGGTCACTGGACACAGGTCACTGGTCACTGGTCACTGGTCACTGGTCACTGGTCACTGGTCAATGGTCACTGGCCACTGGTCACTGGTCACTGGTCAATGGTCACTTTCGCTGGTCAATGGTCACTGTCGCTGGTCACTGGTCACAGGTCAATGGTCACTGGCCACTGGTCACTGGTCACTGGTCAATGGTCACTTTCGCTGGTCAATGGTCACTGTCGCTGGTAAATGGTCACTGCCGCTGGTAAATGGTCACTGTCGCTGGTCACTGGTCACTGGTCACTGGTCACTGGTCACTGGACACTGGTCACTGGTAACTGGTCAATGGTCACTGTCGCTGGTCACTGGTCACTGGTCACTGGTCACTGGTCAATGGTCACTGGCCACTGGTCACTGGTCACTGGTCAATGGTCACTTTCGCTGGTCAATGGTCACTGTCGCTGGTCACTGGTCACTGGTCACTGGTCACTGGTAACTGGTCAATGGTCACTGTCGCTGGTCACTGGTCACTGGTCACTGGTCACTGGTCAATGGTAACTTGTCACTGGGCAGTGGTCAATGGTCACTGGTCACTGGTCACTGGTCACTGGTCACAGGTCAATGGTCACTGGTCACTGGTCACTGGTCAATGGTCACTGTCGCTCGTCACTGGTCACTGGTCACTGGTCACTGGTCACTGGTCACTGGTAACTGGTCAATGGTCACTGTCGCTGGTCACTGGTCACTGGTCACTGGTCAATGGTAACTTGTCACTGGGCAGTGGTCAATGGTCACTGGCCACTGGTCACTGGTCACTGGTCAATGGTCACTTTCGCTGGTCAATGGTCACTGTCGCTGGTAAATGGTCACTGTCGCTGGTCACTGGTCACTGGTCACTAGTCACTGGTCACTGGTCACAGGTCAATGGTCACTGGTCACTGGACACTGGTCACTGGTCACTGGTCACTTGTCACTGGTCACTGATCACTTGTCACTGGTCACTGGTCACTGGTCACTGGTCACTGGTCAATGGTCACTGTCGCTGGTCACTGGTCACTGGTCACTGATCACTGGTCACTGGTCACTGGTCACTGGTCAATGGTCACTTTCGCTGGTCAATGGTCACTGTCGCTGGTAAATGGTCACTGTCGCTGGTCACAGGTCAATGGTCACTGGTCACTGGACACTGGTCACTGGTCACTGGTCACTTGTCACTGTTCAATGATCACTGGTCACTGGTCACTGGTCACTGGTCACTGGTCACTTGTCAATGGTCACTGTCGCTGGTCACTGGTCACTGGTCACTGGTCACTGGTCACTGGTCACTGGTCAATAGTCACTATCGCTGGTCAATGGTCACTGTCGCTGGTCACTGGTCACTGGTCACTTGTCACTGGTCACTGGTCACTGGTCACTGGTCACTGGTCACTGGTCACTGGTCACTGGTCACTGGTCACTGGTCACTGGTCACTGGTCAATGGTCACTGTCGCTGGTCACTGGTCACTGGTCACTTGTCCCTGGGCAGTGGTCACTGGTCACTGGTCACTGGTCAATGGTCACTGTCGCTGGTCACTGGTCACTGGTCACTTGTCCCTGGGCTGTGGTCACTTGTCACTGGTCAATGGTCACTATCGCTGGTCAAAGGTCACTGACGCTGGTCACTGGTCACTGGTCACTTGTCACTGGTCACTGGTCACTGGTCACTGGTCACTGGTCACTGGTCACTGGTCACAAGTCACTGGTCACTTGTCATTGGTCACTGGTCACTCGTCACTGGTCACAGGTCAATGGTAACTTGTCACTGGGCAGTGGTCAATGGTCACTGGTCACTGGTCACTGGTCACAGGTCAATGGTCACTGGTCACTGGACACAGATCACTGGTCACTGGTCACTGGTCACTGGTCACTGGTCACTGGTCAATGGTCACTGGCCACTGGTCACTGGTCACTGGTCAGTGGCCACTGGTCGCTGGTCACTTGTCACTGGTCACTGGTCACTGGTCACTGGTCACTGGTCAATGGTCACTATCGCTGGTCAATGGTCACTGTCGCTGGTCACTGGTCACTGGTCACTTGTCACTGGTCACTGGTCACTGGTCACTGGTCACTGGTCACTGGTCAATGGTCACTGGTCACTGGTCACTGGTCACTGGTCACTGGTCAATGGTCACTGTCGCTGGTCACTGGTCACTGGTCAATGGTCACTATCGCTGGTCAATGGTCACTGTCGCTGGTCATTGGTCACTGGTCACTGGTCAATGGTCACTTGTCCCTGGGCAGTGGTCACTGGTCACTGGTCAATGGTCACTATCGCTGGTCAATTGTCACAGTCGCTGGTCACTGGTCACTGGTCACTTGTCACTGGTCACTGGTCACTGGTCACTGGTCACTGGTCACTGGTCACAAGTCACTGGTCACTTGTCACTGGTCAGTGGCCACTCGTCAATTGTCACTGGTCACTGGTCACTGGTCAATGGTCTCTGTCGCTGGTCACTGGTCACGATTCGCTGGTCCCTGGTCATTGGTCACTGGTCAATGGTCACTGTCGCTGGTCACTGGTCACTGGTCACTGGTCACTGGTCACTGGTCACTTGTCACTGGTCAGTGGCCACTCGTCGCTGGTCACTTGTCACTGGTCACTGGTCACAGGTCAATGGTCACTGGTCACTGGTCACTTGTCCCTGGGCAGTGGTCACTTGTCACTGGTCAATGGTCACTATCGCTGGTCAAAGGTCACTGACGCTGGTCACTGGTCACTGGTCACTTGTCACTGGTCACTGGTCACTGGTCACTGGTCACTGGTCACTGGTCACTGGTCACAAGTCACTGGTCACTTGTCATTGGTCACTGGTCACTGGTCAATGGTCACTGGTCACTGGACACAGGTCACTGGTCACTGGTCACTGGTCATTGGTCAATGGTCACTGGCCACTGGTCACTGGTCACTGGTCAATGGTCACTTTCGCTGGTCAATGGTCACTGTCGCTGGTCACTGGTCACTGGTCACTGGTCACTGGTAACTGGTCAATGGTCACTGTCGCTGGTCACTGGTCACTGGTCACTGGTCACTGGTCAATGGTAACTTGTCACTGGGCAGTGGTCAATGGTCACTGGTCACTGGTCACTGGTCACTGGTCACTGGTCACAGGTCAATGGTCACTGGTCACTGGACACAGGTCACTGGTCACTGGTCACTGGTCACTGGTCACTGGTCACTGGTCACTGGTCAATGGTCACTGGCCACTGGTCACTGGTCACTGGTCAATGGTCACTTTCGCTGGTCAATGGTCACTGTCGCTGGTAAATGGTCACTGTCGCTGGTCACTGGTCACTGGTCACTGATCACTGGTGACTGGTCAATGGTCACTGTCGCTGGTCACTGGACACTGGACACTGGTCACAGGTCAATGGTCACTGGTCACTGGTCACTGGTCAATGGTCACTATCGCTGGTCAATGGTCATTGTCGCTGGTCACTGGTCATTGGTCACTT
Organism: Andrena bucephala; assembly: GCA_947577245.1. Classification (NCBI taxonomy): domain Eukaryota; kingdom Metazoa; phylum Arthropoda; class Insecta; order Hymenoptera; family Andrenidae; genus Andrena; species Andrena bucephala. The sequence continues at coordinate 63,882,302 of OX387716.1, forward strand.
GTCACTGGTCACTGGTCACTGGTCACTGGTCACTGGTCACTGGTCACTGGTCACTGGTCACTGGTCACTGGTCACTGGTCACTGGTCACTGGTCACTGGTCAATGGTCACTGTCGCTGGTCACTGGTCACTGGTCACTGATCACTGGTCACTGGTCACTGGTCACTGGTCACTGGTCAATGGTCACTGGCCACTGGTCACTGGTCACTGGTCAATGGTCACTTTCACTGGTCAATGGTCACTGTCGCTGGTCACTGGTCACAGGTCAATGGTCACTGGCCACTGGTCACTGGTCACTGGTCAATGGTCACTTTCGCTGGTCAATGGTCACTATCGCTGGTCAATGGTCATTGTCGCTGGTCACTGGTCATTGGTCACTTGTCACTGGTCACTGGTCACTGGTCACTGGTCACTGGTCACAGGTCAATGGTCACTGGACACTGGTCACTGGTCAATGGTCACTGTCGCTGGTCACTGGTCACTGGTCACTGGTCACTGGTCACTGGTCACTGGTCACTGGTCACTGGTCACTGGTCACTGGTAACTGGTCAATGGTCACTGTCGCTGGTCACTGGTCACTGGTCACTGGTCACTGGTCAATGGTAACTTGTCACTGGCCAGTGGTCAATGGTCACTGGTCACTGGTCACTGGTCACTGGTCACTGGTCACAGGTCAATGGTCACTGGTCACTGGACACAGGTCACTGGTCACTGGTCACTGGTCACTGGTCACTGGTCACTGGTCAATGGTCACTGGCCACTGGTCACTGGTCACTGGTCAATGGTCACTTTCGCTGGTCAATGGTCACTGTCGCTGGTCACTGGACACAGGTCAATGGTCACTGTCGCTGGTCACTGGTCACTGGTCACTGGTCAATGGTCACTGGACACTGGTCACTGGTAACTGGTCAATGGTCACTGTCGCTGGTCACTGGTCACTGGTCACTGGTCACTGGTCACTGGTCAATGGTCACTGGTCACTGGACACAGGTCACTGGTCACTGGTCACTGGTCACTGGTCAATGGTCACTGGCCACTGGTCACTGGGCACTGGTCAATGGTCACTTTCGCTGGTCAATGGTCACTGTCGCTGGTCACTGGTCACTGGTCACTGGTCACTGGTAACTGGTCAATGGTCACTGTCGCTGGTCACTGGTCACTGGTCACTGGTCACTGGTCAATGGTCACTGTCGCTGGTCACTGGACACTGGTCACTGGTCACAGGTCAATGGTCACTGGTCACTGGTCACTGGTCAATGGTCACTATCGCTGGTCAATGGTCATTGTCGCTGGTCACTGGTCATTGGTCACTTGTCACTGGTCACTGGTCGCTGGTCACTGGTCACTGGTCACTGGTCACTGGTCACTGGACACTGGTCACTGGTAACTGGTCAATGGTCACTGTCGCTGGTCACTGGTCACTGGTCACTGGTCACTGGTCAATGGTCACTGGTCACTGGACACAGGTCACTGGTCACTGGTCACTGGTCATTGGTCAATGGTCACTGGCCACTGGTCACTGGTCACTGGTCAATGGTCACTTTCGCTGGTCAATGGTCACTGTCGCTGGTCACTGGTCACTGGTAACTGGTCAATGGTCACTGTCGCTGGTCACTGGTCACTGGTCACTGGTCACTGGTCAATGGTAACTTGTCACTGGGCAGTGGTCAATGGTCACTGGTCACTGGTCACTGGTCACTGGTCACTGGTCACAGGTCAATGGTCACTGGTCACTGGACACAGGTCACTGGTCACTGGTCACTGGTCACTGGTCACTGGTCACTGGTCACTGGTCACTGGTCAATGGTCACTGGCCACTGGTCACTGGTCACTGGTCAATGGTCACTTTCGCTGGTCAATGGTCACTGTCGCTGGTAAATGGTCACTGTCGCTGGTCACTGGTCACTGGTCACTGGACACTGGTCACAGGTCAATGGTCACTGGTCACTGGACACTGGTCACTGGTCACTGGTCACTTGTCACTCGTCACTGATCACTGGTCACTGGTCACTGGTCACTGGTCACTGGTCACTGGTCAATGGTCACTGTCGCTGGTCACTGGTCACTGGTCACTGATCTCTGGTGACTGGTCAATGGTCACTGTCGCTGGTCACTGGACACTGGTCACTGGTCACAGGTCAATGGTCACTGGTCACTGGTCACTGGTCAATGGTCACTATCGCTGGTCAATGGTCATTGTCGCTGGTCACTGGTCATTGGTCACTTGTCACTGGTCACTGGTCACTGGTCACTGGTCACTGGTCACTGGTAATTGGTCACAGGTCAATGGTCACTGGACACTGGTCACAGGTCAATGGTCACTGGTCACTGGACACTGGTCACTGGTCACTGGTCACTGGTCACTTGTCACTGGTCACTGATCACTGGTCACTGGTCACTGGTCACTGGTCACTGGTCACTGGTCACAGGTCAATGGTCACTGTCGCTGGTCACTGGTCACTGGTCACTGATCACTGGTCACTGGTCAATGGTCACTGTCGCTGGTCACTGGTCATTGGTCACTTGTCACTGGTCACTGGTCACTGGTCACTGGTCACAGGTCAATGGTCACTGGTCCCTGGTCACTGGTCAATGGTCACTGTCGCTCGTCACTGGTCACTGGTCACTGGTCACTGGTCACTGGTCACTGGTAACTGGTCAATGGTCACTGTCGCTGGTCACTGGTCACTGGTCACTGGTCAATGGTAACTTGTCACTGGGCAGTGGTCAATGGTCACTGGTCACTGGTCACTGGTCACTGGTCACTGGTCACAAGTCACTGGTCACTTGTCACTGGTCACTGGTCAGTGGCCACTGGTCGCTGGTCACTTGTCACTGGTCACTGGTCACTGGTCACTAGTCACAAGTCACTGGTCACTGGTCACTTGTCATTGGTCACTGGTCACTGGTCACTGGTCACTGGTCACTGGTCAATGGTCACTGTCGCTGGTCACTGGTCACTGGTCACTGATCACTGATCACTGGTCACTGGTCACTGGTCACTGGTCACTGGTCACTGGTCAATGGTCACTATCGCTTGTCAATGGTCACTGTCGCTGGTCACTGGTCACTGGTCACAGTCGCTGGTCACTGGTCACTGGTCTCTAGTCACTGGTCACTGGTCACTGGTCGCTGGTCACTGGTCACTTGTCACTGGTCAGTGGCCACTGATCGCTGGTCACTTGTCACTGGTCACTGGTCACTGGTCACTGGTCACAAGTCACTGTCGCTGGTCACTGGTCACTGGTCACTGGACACTGGTCACAGGTCAATGGTCACTGGTCACTGGACACTGGTCACTGGTCACTGGTCACTTGTCACTCGTCACTGATCACTGGTCACTGGTCACTGGTCACTGGTCAATGGTCACTGTCGCTGGTCACTGGTCACTGGTCACTGATCACTGGTGACTGGTCAATGGTCACTGTCGCTGGTCACTGGACACTGGTCACTGGTCACAGGTCAATGGTCACTGGTCACTGGTCACTGGTCAATGGTCACTATCGCTGGTCAATGGTCATTGTCGCTGGTCACTGGTCATTGGTCACTTGTCACTGGTCACTGGTCACTGGTCACTGGTCACTGGTCACTGGTAACTGGTCACAGGTCAATGGTCACTGGACACTGGTCACAGGTCAATGGTCACTGGTCACTGGACACTGGTCACTGGTCACTGGTCACTGGTCACTTGTCACTGGTCACTGATCACTGGTCACTGGTCACTGGTCACTGGTCACTGGTCACTGGTCACAGGTCAATGGTCACTGTCGCTGGTCACTGGTCACTGGTCACTGATCACTGGTCACTGGTCAATGGTCACTGTCGCTGGTCACTGGTCATTGGTCACTTGTCACTGGTCACTGGTCACTGGTCACTGGTCACAGGTCAATGGTCACTGGTCACTGGTCACTGGTCAATGGTCACTGTCGCTCGTCACTGGTCACTGGTCACTGGTCACTGGTCACTGGTCACTGGTAACTGGTCAATGGTCACTGTCGCTGGTCACTGGTCACTGGTCACTGGTCAATGGTAACTTGTCACTGGGCAGTGGTCAATGGTCACTGGTCACTGGTCACTGGTCACTGGTCACAGGTCAATGGTCACTGGTCACTGGACACAGGTCACTGGTCACTGGTCACTGGTCACTGGTCACTGGTCACTGGTCACTGGTCACTGGTCAATGGTCACTGGCCACTGGTCACTGGTCACTTGTCACTGGTCACTGATCACTTGTCACTGGTCACTGGTCACTGATCACTGGTCACTGGTCACTGGTCACTGGTCACTGGTCAATGGTCACTATCGCTGGTCAATGGTCACTGTCGCTGGTCACTGGTCACTGGTCACTTGTCACTGGTCACTGGTCACTGGTCACTGGTCACTGGTCACTGGTCACTGGTCACAAGTCACTGGTCACTTGTCACTGGTCAGTGGCCACTCGTCAATGGTCACTGGTCACTGGTCACTGGTCAATGTTCTCTGTCGCTGGTCACTGGTCACGATTCGCTGGTCCCTGGTCACTGGTCACTGGTCAATGGTCACTGTCGCTGGTCACTGGTCACTGGTCACTGGTCACTGGTCACTGGTCACTTGTCACTGGTCAGTGGCCACTCGTCGCTGGTCACTTGTCACTGGTCACTTGTCACTGGTCACTGATCACTGGTCACTGGTCACTGGTCACTGGTCACAGGTCAATGGACACTGGTCACTGGACACAGGTCACTTGTCACTGGTCACTCGTCACAAGTCACTGGTCACTTGTCACTGGTCACTGGTCACTGGTAACTGGTCAATGGTCACTGTCGCTGGTCAATGGTCACTGTCGCTGGTCACTGGTCACTGGTCACTGGTCACTGGTCACTTGTCACTGGTCAGTGGCCACTGGTCGCTGGTCACTTGTCACTGGTCACTGGTCACTGGTCGCTGGTCACTGGTCATAGGTCAATGGACACTGGTCACAGGACACAGGTCACTTGTCACTGGTCACTGGTCACTGGTCACTATCGCTGGTCAATGGTCACTGTCGCTGGTCACTGGTCACTGGTCACTGGTCACTTGTCACTGGTCAGTGGCCACTCGTCGCTGGTCACTTGTCACTGGTCACTTGTCACTGGTCACTGATCACTGGTCACTGGTCACTGGTCACTGGTCACAGGTCAATGGACACTGGTCACTGGACACAGGTCACTTGTCACTGGTCGCTGGTCACTTGTCACTGGTCACTGGTCACTGGTCACTGGTCACTGGTCACAAGTCACTGGTCACTGGTCACTGGTCACTGGTCACTGGTCACTGGTCACTGGTCACTGGTCACTGGTCACTGGTCAATGGTCACTGTCGCTGGTCACTGGTCACTGGTCACTGATCACTGGTCACTGGTCACTGGTCACTGGTCACTGGTCAATGGTCACTGGCCACTGGTCACTGGTCACTGGTCAATGGTCACTTTCGCTGGTCAATGGTCACTGTCGCTGGTCACTGGTCACAGGTCAATGGTCACTGGCCACTGGTCACTGGTCACTGGTCAATGGTCACTTTCGCTGGTCAATGGTCACTATCGCTGGTCAATGGTCATTGTCGCTGGTCACTGGTCATTGGTCACTTGTCACTGGTCACTGGTCACTGGTCACTGGTCACTGGTCACAGGTCAATGGTCACTGGTCACTGGTCACTGGTCAATGGTCACTGTCGCTGGTCACTGGTCACTGGTCACTGGTCACTGGTCACTGGTCACTGTTCACTGGTAACTGGTCAATGGTCACTGTCGCTGTTCACTGGTCACTGGTCACTGGTCACTGGTCAATGGTAACTTGTCACTGGCCAGTGGTCAATGGTCACTGGTCACTGGTCACTGGTCACTGGTCACAGGTCAATGGTCACTGGTCACTGGACACAGGTCACTGGTCACTGGTCACTGGTCACTGGTCACTGGTCACTGGTCAATGGTCACTGGCCACTGGTCACTGGTCACTGGTCAATGGTCACTTTCGCTGGTCAATGGTCACTGTCGCTGGTCACTGGTCACAGGTCAATGGTCACTGGCCACTGGTCACTGGTCACTGGTCAATGGTCACTTTCGCTGGTCAATGGTCACTGTCGCTGGTAAATGGTCACTGTCGCTGGTAAATGGTCACTGTCGGTGGTCACTGGTCACTGGTCACTGGTCACTGGTCACTGGACACTGGTCACTGGTAACTGGTCAATGGTCACTGTCGCTGGTCACTGGTCACTGGTCACTGGTCACTGGTCAATGGTCACTGGCCACTGGTCACTGGTCACTGGTCAATGGTCACTTTCGCTGGTCAATGGTCACTGTCGCTGGTCACTGGTCACTGGTCACTGGTCACTGGTAACTGGTCAATGGTCACTGTCGCTGGTCACTGGTCACTGGTCACTGGTCACTGGTCAATGGTAACTTGTCACTGGGCAGTGGTCAATGGTCACTGGTCACTGGTCACTGGTCACTGGTCACTGGTCACAGGTCAATGGTCACTTTCGCTGGTCAATGGTCACTGTCGCTGGTAAATGGTCACTGTCGCTGGTCAGTGGTCACTGGTCACTGGACACTGGTCACAGGTCAATGGTCACTGGTCACTGGACACTGGTCACTGGTCACTGGTCACTTGTCACTCGTCACTGATCACTGGTCACTGGTCACTGGTCACTGGTCACTGGTCACTGGTCAATGGTCACTGTCGCTGGTCACTGGTCACTGGTCACTGATCACTGGTCACTGGTCAATGGTCACTGTCGCTGGTCACTGGACACTGGTCACTGGTCACAGGTCAATGGTCACTGGTCACTGGTCACTGGTCAATGGTCACTATCGCTGGTCAATGGTCATTGTCGCTGGTCACTGGTCATTGGTCACTTGTCACTGGTCACTGGTCACTGGTCACTGGTCACTGGTCACTGGACACTGGTCACTGGTAACTGGTCAATGGTCACTGTCGCTGGTCACTGGTCACTGGTCACTGGTCACTGGTCAATGGTCACTGGTCACTGGACACAGGTCACTGGTCACTGGTCACTGGTCATTGGTCAATGGTCACTGGCCACTGGTCACTGGTCACTGGTCAATGGTCACTTTCGCTGGTCAATGGTCACTGTCGCTGGTCACTGGTCACTGGTCACTGGTCACTGGTAACTGGTCAATGGTCACTGTCGCTGGTCACTGGTCACTGGTCACTGGTCACTGGTCAACGGTAACTTGTCACTGGGCAGTGGTCAATGGTCACTGGTCACTGGTCACTGGTCACTGGTCACTGGTCACAGGTCAATGGTCACTGGTCACTGGACACAGGTCACTGGTCACTGGTCACTGGTCACTGGTCACTGGTCACTGGTCACTGGTCACTGGTCAATGGTCACTGGCCACTGGTCACTGGTCACTGGTCAATGGTCACTTTCGCTGGTCAATGGTCACTGTCGCTGGTAAATGGTCACTGTCGCTGGTCACTGGTCACTGGTCACTGGACACTGGTCACAGGTCAATGGTCACTGGTCACTGGACACTGGTCACTGGTCACTGGTCACTTGTCACTCGTCACTGATCACTGGTCACTGGTCACTGGTCACTGGTCACTGGTCACTGGTCAATGGTCACTGTCGCTGGTCACTGGTCACTGGTCACTGATCACTGGTGACTGGTCAATGGTCACTGTCGCTGGTCACTGGACACTGGACACTGGTCACAGGTCAATGGTCACTGGTCACTGGTCACTGGTCAATGGTCACTATCGCTGGTCAATGGTCATTGTCGCTGGTCACTGGTCATTGGTCACTTGTCACTGGTCACTGGTCACTGGTCACTGGTCACTGGTCACTGGTCACTGGTCACTGGTCACTGGTCACTGGTCACTGGTCACTGGTCACTGGTCACTGGTCAATGGTCACTGTCGCTGGTCACTGGTCACTGGTCACTGATCACTGGTCACTGGTCACTGGTCACTGGTCACTGGTCAATGGTCACTGGCCACTGGTCACTGGTCACTGGTCAATGGTCACTTTCACTGGTCAATGGTCACTGTCGCTGGTCACTGGTCACAGGTCAATGGTCACTGGCCACTGGTCACTGGTCACTGGTCAATGGTCACTTTCGCTGGTCAATGGTCACTATCGCTGGTCAATGGTCATTGTCGCTGGTCACTGGTCATTGGTCACTTGTCACTGGTCACTGGTCACTGGTCACTGGTCACTGGTCACAGGTCAATGGTCACTGGACACTGGTCACTGGTCAATGGTCACTGTCGCTGGTCACTGGTCACTGGTCACTGGTCACTGGTCACTGGTCACTGGTCACTGGTCACTGGTAACTGGTCAATGGTCACTGTCGCTGGTCACTGGTCACTGGTCACTGGTCACTGGTCAATGGTAACTTGTCACTGGCCAGTGGTCAATGGTCACTGGTCACTGGTCACTGGTCACTGGTCACTGGTCACAGGTCAATGGTCACTGGTCACTGGACACAGGTCACTGGTCACTGGTCACTGGTCACTGGTCACTGGTCACTGGTCAATGGTCACTGGCCACTGGTCACTGGTCACTGGTCAATGGTCACTTTCGCTGGTCAATGGTCACTGTCGCTGGTCACTGGACACAGGTCAATGGTCACTGTCGCTGGTCACTGGTCACTGGTCACTGGTCAATGGTCACTGGACACTGGTCACTGGTAACTGGTCAATGGTCACTGTCGCTGGTCACTGGTCACTGGTCACTGGTCACTGGTCACTGGTCAATGGTCACTGGTCACTGGACACAGGTCACTGGTCACTGGTCACTGGTCACTGGTCAATGGTCACTGGCCACTGGTCACTGGTCACTGGTCAATGGTCACTTTCGCTGGTCAATGGTCACTGTCGCTGGTCACTGGTCACTGGTCACTGGTCACTGGTAACTGGTCAATGGTCACTGTCGCTGGTCACTGGTCACTGGTCACTGGTCACTGGTCAATGGTCACTGTCGCTGGTCACTGGACACTGGTCACTGGTCACAGGTCAATGGTCACTGGTCACTGGTCACTGGTCAATGGTCACTATCGCTGGTCAATGGTCATTGTCGCTGGTCACTGGTCATTGGTCACTTGTCACTGGTCACTGGTCGCTGGTCACTGGTCACTGGTCACTGGTCACTGGTCACTGGACACTGGTCACTGGTAACTGGTCAATGGTCACTGTCGCTGGTCACTGGTCACTGGTCACTGGTCACTGGTCAATGGTCACTGGTCACTGGACACAGGTCACTGGTCACTGGTCACTGGTCATTGGTCAATGGTCACTGGCCACTGGTCACTGGTCACTGGTCAATGGTCACTTTCGCTGGTCAATGGTCACTGTCGCTGGTCACTGGTCACTGGTAACTGGTCAATGGTCACTGTCGCTGGTCACTGGTCACTGGTCACTGGTCACTGGTCAATGGTAACTTGTCACTGGGCAGTGGTCAATGGTCACTGGTCACTGGTCACTGGTCACTGGTCACTGGTCACAGGTCAATGGTCACTGGTCACTGGACACAGGTCACTGGTCACTGGTCACTGGTCACTGGTCACTGGTCACTGGTCACTGGTCACTGGTCAATGGTCACTGGCCACTGGTCACTGGTCACTGGTCAATGGTCACTTTCGCTGGTCAATGGTCACTGTCGCTGGTAAATGGTCACTGTCGCTGGTCACTGGTCACTGGTCACTGGACACTGGTCACAGGTCAATGGTCACTGGTCACTGGACACTGGTCACTGGTCACTGGTCACTTGTCACTCGTCACTGATCACTGGTCACTGGTCACTGGTCACTGGTCACTGGTCACTGGTCAATGGTCACTGTCGCTGGTCACTGGTCACTGGTCACTGATCTATGGTGACTGGTCAATGGTCGCTGTCGCTGGTCACTGGACACTGGTCACTGGTCACAGGTCAATGGTCACTGGTCACTGGTCACTGGTCAATGGTCACTATCGCTGGTCAATGGTCATTGTCGCTGGTCACTGGTCATTGGTCACTTGTCACTGGTCACTGGTCACTGGTCACTGGTCACTGGTCACTGGTAATTGGTCACAGGTCAATGGTCACTGGACACTGGTCACAGGTCAATGGTCACTGGTCACTGGACACTGGTCACTGGTCACTGGTCACTGGTCACTTGTCACTGGTCACTGATCACTGGTCACTGGTCACTGGTCACTGGTCACTGGTCACTGGTCACAGGTCAATGGTCACAGTCGCTGGTCACTGGTCACTGGTCACTGATCACTGGTCACTGGTCAATGGTCACTGTCGCTGGTCACTGGTCATTGGTCACTTGTCACTGGTCACTGGTCACTGGTCACTGGTCACAGGTCAATGGTCACTGGTCACTGGTCACTGGTCAATGGTCACTGTCGCTCGTCACTGGTCACTGGTCACTGGTCACTGGTCACTGGTCACTGGTAACTGGTCAATGGTCACTGTCGCTGGTCACTGGTCACTGGTCACTGGTCAATGGTAACTTGTCACTGGGCAGTGGTCAATGGTCACTGGTCACTGGTCACTGGTCACTGGTCACTGGTCACAAGTCACTGGTCACTTGTCACTGGTCACTGGTCAGTGGCCACTGGTCGCTGGTCACTTGTCACTGGTCACTGGTCACTGGTCACTAGTCACAAGTCACTGGTCACTGGTCACTTGTCATTGGTCACTGGTCACTGGTCACTGGTCACTGGTCACTGGTCAATGGTCACTGTCGCTGGTCACTGGTCACTGGTCACTGATCACTGATCACTGGTCACTGGTCACTGGTCACTGGTCACTGGTCACTGGTCAATGGTCACTATCGCTTGTCAATGGTCACTGTCGCTGGTCACTGGTCACTGGTCACAGTCGCTGGTCACTGGTCACTGGTCTCTAGTCACTGGTCACTGGTCACTGGTCGCTGGTCACTGGTCACTTGTCACTGGTCAGTGGCCACTGATCGCTGGTCACTTGTCACTGGTCACTGGTCACTGGTCACTGGTCACAAGTCACTGTCGCTGGTCACTGGTCACTGGTCACTGGACACTGGTCACAGGTCAATGGTCACTGGTCACTGGACACTGGTCACTGGTCACTGGTCACTTGTCACTCGTCACTGATCACTGGTCACTGGTCACTGGTCACTGGTCAATGGTCACTGTCGCTGGTCACTGGTCACTGGTCACTGATCACTGGTGACTGGTCAATGGTCACTGTCGCTGGTCACTGGACACTGGTCACTGGTCACAGGTCAATGGTCACTGGTCACTGGTCACTGGTCAATGGTCACTATCGCTGGTCAATGGTCATTGTCGCTGGTCACTGGTCATTGGTCACTTGTCACTGGTCACTGGTCACTGGTCACTGGTCACTGGTCACTGGTAACTGGTCACAGGTCAATGGTCACTGGACACTGGTCACAGGTCAATGGTCACTGGTCACTGGACACTGGTCACTGGTCACTGGTCACTGGTCACTTGTCACTGGTCACTGATCACTGGTCACTGGTCACTGGTCACTGGTCACTGGTCACTGGTCACAGGTCAATGGTCACTGTCGCTGGTCACTGTTCACTGGTCACTGATCACTGGTCACTGGTCAATGGTCACTGTCGCTGGTCACTGGTCATTGGTCACTTGTCACTGGTCACTGGTCACTGGTCACTGGTCACAGGTCAATGGTCACTGGTCACTGGTCACTGGTCAATGGTCACTGTCGCTCGTCACTGGTCACTGGTCACTGGTCACTGGTCACTGGTCACTGGTAACTGGTCAATGGTCACTGTCGCTGGTCACTGGTCACTGGTCACTGGTCAATGGTAACTTGTCACTGGGCAGTGGTCAATGGTCACTGGTCACTGGTCAATGGTCACTGTCGCTGGTCACTGGTCATTGGTCACTTGTCACTGGTCACTGGCCACTGGTCACTGGTCACTGGTCAATGGTCACTTTCGCTGGTCAATGGTCACTATCGCTGGTCAATGGTCATTGTCGCTGGTCACTGGTCATTGGTCACTTGTCACTGGTCACTGGTCACTGGTCACTGGTCACTGGTCACAGGTCAATGGTCACTGGACACTGGTCACTGGTCAATGGTCACTGTCGCTGGTCACTGGTCACTGGTCACTGGTCACTGGTCACTGGTCACTGGTCACTGGTCACTGGTCACTGGTCACTGGTAACTGGTCAATGGTCACTGTCGCTGGTCACTGGTCACTGGTCACTGGTCACTGGTCAATGGTAACTTGTCACTGGCCAGTGGTCAATGGTCACTGGTCACTGGTCACTGGTCACTGGTCACTGGTCACAGGTCAATGGTCACTGGTCACTGGACACAGGTCACTGGTCACTGGTCACTGGTCACTGGTCACTGGTCACTGGTCAATGGTCACTGGCCACTGGTCACTGGTCACTGGTCAATGGTCACTTTCGCTGGTCAATGGTCACTGTCGCTGGTCACTGGACACAGGTCAATGGTCACTGTCGCTGGTCACTGGTCACTGGTCACTGGTCAATGGTCACTGGACACTGGTCACTGGTAACTGGTCAATGGTCACTGTCGCTGGTCACTGGTCACTGGTCAATGGTAACTTGTCACTGGGCAGTGGTCACTGGTCACTGGTCACTGGTCACTGGTCACTGGTCACAGGTCAATGGTCACTGGTCACTGGTCACTGGTCAATGGTCACTGTCGCTCGTCACTGGTCACTGGTCACTTGTCACTGGTCACTGATCACTGGTCACTGGTCACTGGTCACTGGTCACTGGTCACTGGTCACAGGTCAATGGTCACTGTCGCTGGTCACTGGTCACTGGTCACTGATCACTGGTCACTGGTCAATGGTCACTGTCGCTGGTCACTGGTCATTGGTCACTTGTCACTGGTCACTGGTCACTGGTCACTGGTCACAGGTCAATGGTCACTGGTCACTGGTCACTGGTCAATGGTCACTGTCGCTCGTCACTGGTCACTGGTCACTGGTCACTGGTCACTGGTCACTGGTAACTGGTCAATGGTCACTGTCGCTGGTCACTGGTCACTGGTCACTGGTCAATGGTAACTTGTCACTGGGCAGTGGTCAATGGTCACTGGTCACTGGTCACTGGTCACTGGTCACTGGTCACAAGTCACTGGTCACTTGTCACTGGTCACTGGTCAGTGGCCACTGGTCGCTGGTCACTTGTCACTGGTCACTGGTCACTGGTCACTAGTCACAAGTCACTGGTCACTGGTCACTTGTCATTGGTCACTGGTCACTGGTCACTGGTCACTGGTCACTGGTCAATGGTCACTGTCGCTGGTCACTGGTCACTGGTCACTGATCACTGATCACTGGTCACTGGTCACTGGTCACTGGTCACTGGTCACTGGTCAATGGTCACTATCGCTTGTCAATGGTCACTGTCGCTGGTCACTGGTCACTGGTCACAGTCGCTGGTCACTGGTCACTGGTCTCTAGTCACTGGTCACTGGTCACTGGTCGCTGGTCACTGGTCACTTGTCACTGGTCAGTGGCCACTGATCGCTGGTCACTTGTCACTGGTCACTGGTCACTGGTCACTGGTCACAAGTCACTGTCGCTGGTCACTGGTCACTGGTCACTGGACACTGGTCACAGGTCAATGGTCACTGGTCACTGGACACTGGTCACTGGTCACTGGTCACTTGTCACTCGTCACTGATCACTGGTCACTGGTCACTGGTCACTGGTCAATGGTCACTGTCGCTGGTCACTGTTCACTGGTCACTGATCACTGGTGACTGGTCAATGGTCACTGTCGCTGGTCACTGGACACTGGTCACTGGTCACAGGTCAATGGTCACTGGTCACTGGTCACTGGTCAATGGTCACTATCGCTGGTCAATGGTCATTGTCGCTGGTCACTGGTCATTGGTCACTTGTCACTGGTCACTGGTCACTGGTCACTGGTCACTGGTCACTGGTAACTGGTCACAGGTCAATGGTCACTGGACACTGGTCACAGGTCAATGGTCACTGGTCACTGGACACTGGTCACTGGTCACTGGTCACTGGTCACTTGTCACTGGTCACTGATCACTGGTCACTGGTCACTGGTCACTGGTCACTGGTCACTGGTCACAGGTCAATGGTCACTGTCGCTGGTCACTGGTCACTGGTCACTGATCACTGGTCACTGGTCAATGGTCACTGTCGCTGGTCACTGGTCATTGGTCACTTGTCACTGGTCACTGGTCACTGGTCACTGGTCACAGGTCAATGGTCACTGGTCACTGGTCACTGGTCAATGGTCACTGTCGCTCGTCACTGGTCACTGGTCACTGGTCACTGGTCACTGGTCACTGGTAACTGGTCAATGGTCACTGTCGCTGGTCACTGGTCACTGGTCACTGGTCAATGGTAACTTGTCACTGGGCAGTGGTCAATGGTCACTGGTCACTGGTCAATGGTCACTGTCGCTGGTCACTGGTCATTGGTCACTTGTCACTGGTCACTGGCCACTGGTCACTGGTCACTGGTCAATGGTCACTTTCGCTGGTCAATGGTCACTGTCGCTGGTCACTGGTCACTGGTCACTGGTCACTGGTCACTGGTCACTGGTCACTGGTCACTGGTCACTGGTCACTGGTAACTGGTCAATGGTCACTGTCGCTGGTCACTGGTCACTGGTCACTGGTCACTGGTCAATGGTAACTTGTCACTGGCCAGTGGTCAATGGTCACTGGTCACTGGTCACTGGTCACTGGTCACTGGTCACAGGTCAATGGTCACTGGTCACTGGACACAGGTCACTGGTCACTGGTCACTGGTCACTGGTCACTGGTCACTGGTCAATGGTCACTGGCCACTGGTCACTGGTCACTGGTCAATGGTCACTTTCGCTGGTCAATGGTCACTGTCGCTGGTCACTGGACACAGGTCAATGGTCACTGTCGCTGGTCACTGGTCACTGGTCACTGGTCAATGGTCACTGGACACTGGTCACTGGTAACTGGTCAATGGTCACTGTCGCTGGTCACTGGTCACTGGTCACTGGTCACTGGTCACTGGTCAATGGTCACTGGTCACTGGACACAGGTCACTGGTCACTGGTCACTGGTCACTGGTCAATGGTCACTGGCCACTGGTCACTGGTCACTGGTCAATGGTCACTTTCGCTGGTCAATGGTCACTGTCGCTGGTCACTGGTCACTGGTCACTGGTCACTGGTAACTGGTCAATGGTCACTGTCGCTGGTCACTGGTCACTGGTCACTGGTCACTGGTCAATGGTCACTGTCGCTGGTCACTGGACACTGGTCACTGGTCACAGGTCAATGGTCACTGGTCACTGGTCACTGGTCAATGGTCACTATCGCTGGTCAATGGTCATTGTCGCTGGTCACTGGTCATTGGTCACTTGTCACTGGTCACTGGTCGCTGGTCACTGGTCACTGGTCACTGGTCACTGGTCACTGGACACTGGTCACTGGTAACTGGTCAATGGTCACTGTCGCTGGTCACTGGTCACTGGTCACTGGTCACTGGTCAATGGTCACTGGTCACTGGACACAGGTCACTGGTCACTGGTCACTGGTCATTGGTCAATGGTCACTGGCCACTGGTCACTGGTCACTGGTCAATGGTCACTTTCGCTGGTCAATGGTCACTGTCGCTGGTCACTGGTCACTGGTAACTGGTCAATGGTCACTGTCGCTGGTCACTGGTCACTGGTCACTGGTCACTGGTCAATGGTAACTTGTCACTGGGCAGTGGTCAATGGTCACTGGTCACTGGTCACTGGTCACTGGTCACTGGTCACAGGTCAATGGTCACTGGTCACTGGACACAGGTCACTGGTCACTGGTCACTGGTCACTGGTCACTGGTCACTGGTCACTGGTCACTGGTCAATGGTCACTGGCCACTGGTCACTGGTCACTGGTCAATGGTCACTTTCGCTGGTCAATGGTCACTGTCGCTGGTAAATGGTCACTGTCGCTGGTCACTGGTCACTGGTCACTGGACACTGGTCACAGGTCAATGGTCACTGGTCACTGGACACTGGTCACTGGTCACTGGTCACTTGTCACTCGTCACTGATCACTGGTCACTGGTCACTGGTCACTGGTCACTGGTCACTGGTCAATGGTCACTGTCGCTGGTCACTGGTCACTGGTCACTGATCTCTGGTGACTGGTCAATGGTCACTGTCGCTGGTCACTGGACACTGGTCACTGGTCACAGGTCAATGGTCACTGGTCACTGGTCACTGGTCAATGGTCACTATCGCTGGTCAATGGTCATTGTCGCTGGTCACTGGTCATTGGTCACTTGTCACTGGTCACTGGTCACTGGTCACTGGTCACTGGTCACTGGTAATTGGTCACAGGTCAATGGTCACTGGACACTGGTCACAGGTCAATGGTCACTGGTCACTGGACACTGGTCACTGGTCACTGGTCACTGGTCACTTGTCACTGGTCACTGATCACTGGTCACTGGTCACTGGTCACTGGTCACTGGTCACTGGTCACAGGTCAATGGTCACTGTCGCTGGTCACTGGTCACTGGTCACTGATCACTGGTCACTGGTCAATGGTCACTGTCGCTGGTCACTGGTCATTGGTCACTTGTCACTGGTCACTGGTCACTGGTCACTGGTCACAGGTCAATGGTCACTGGTCACTGGTCACTGGTCAATGGTCACTGTCGCTCGTCACTGGTCACTGGTCACTGGTCACTGGTCACTGGTCACTGGTAACTGGTCAATGGTCACTGTCGCTGGTCACTGGTCACTGGTCACTGGTCAATGGTAACTTGTCACTGGGCAGTGGTCAATGGTCACTGGTCACTGGTCACTGGTCACTGGTCACTGGTCACAAGTCACTGGTCACTTGTCACTGGTCACTGGTCAGTGGCCACTGGTCGCTGGTCACTTGTCACTGGTCACTGGTCACTGGTCACTAGTCACAAGTCACTGGTCACTGGTCACTTGTCATTGGTCACTGGTCACTGGTCACTGGTCACTGGTCACTGGTCAATGGTCACTGTCGCTGGTCACTGGTCACTGGTCACTGATCACTGATCACTGGTCACTGGTCACTGGTCACTGGTCACTGGTCACTGGTCAATGGTCACTATCGCTTGTCAATGGTCACTGTCGCTGGTCACTGGTCACTGGTCACAGTCGCTGGTCACTGGTCACTGGTCTCTAGTCACTGGTCACTGGTCACTGGTCGCTGGTCACTGGTCACTTGTCACTGGTCAGTGGCCACTGATCGCTGGTCACTTGTCACTGGTCACTGGTCACTGGTCACTGGTCACAAGTCACTGTCGCTGGTCACTGGTCACTGGTCACTGGACACTGGTCACAGGTCAATGGTCACTGGTCACTGGACACTGGTCACTGGTCACTGGTCACTTGTCACTCGTCACTGATCACTGGTCACTGGTCACTGGTCACTGGTCAATGGTCACTGTCGCTGGTCACTGGTCACTGGTCACTGATCACTGGTGACTGGTCAATGGTCACTGTCGCTGGTCACTGGACACTGGTCACTGGTCACAGGTCAATGGTCACTGGTCACTGGTCACTGGTCAATGGTCACTATCGCTGGTCAATGGTCATTGTCGCTGGTCACTGGTCATTGGTCACTTGTCACTGGTCACTGGTCACTGGTCACTGGTCACTGGTCACTGGTAACTGGTCACAGGTCAATGGTCACTGGACACTGGTCACAGGTCAATGGTCACTGGTTACTGGACACTGGTCACTGGTCACTGGTCACTGGTCACTTGTCACTGGTCACTGATCACTGGTCACTGGTCACTGGTCACTGGTCACTGGTCACTGGTCACAGGTCAATGGTCACTGTCGCTGGTCACTGGTCACTGGTCACTGATCACTGGTCACTGGTCAATGGTCACTGTCGCTGGTCACTGGTCATTGGTCACTTGTCACTGGTCACTGGTCACTGGTCACTGGTCACAGGTCAATGGTCACTGGTCACTGGTCACTGGTCAATGGTCACTGTCGCTCGTCACTGGTCACTGGTCACTGGTCACTGGTCACTGGTCACTGGTAACTGGTCAATGGTCACTGTCGCTGGTCACTGGTCACTGGTCACTGGTCAATGGTAACTTGTCACTGGGCAGTGGTCAATGGTCACTGGTCACTGGTCACTGGTCACTGGTCACAGGTCAATGGTCACTGGTCACTGGACACAGGTCACTGGTCACTGGTCACTGGTCACTGGTCACTGGTCACTGGTCACTGGTCACTGGTCAATGGTCACTGGCCACTGGTCACTGGTCACTTGTCACTGGTCACTGATCACTTGTCACTGGTCACTGGTCACTGATCACTGGTCACTGGTCACTGGTCACTGGTCACTGGTCAATGGTCACTATCGCTGGTCAATGGTCACTGTCGCTGGTCACTGGTCACTGGTCACTTGTCACTGGTCACTGGTCACTGGTCACTGGTCACTGGTCACTGGTCACTGGTCACAAGTCACTGGTCACTTGTCACTGGTCAGTGGCCACTCGTCAATGGTCACTGGTCACTGGTCACTGGTCAATGGTCTCTGTCGCTGGTCACTGGTCACGATTCGCTGGTCCCTGGTCACTGGTCACTGGTCAATGGTCACTGTCGCTGGTCACTGGTCACTGGTCACTGGTCACTGGTCACTGGTCACTTGTCACTGGTCAGTGGCCACTCGTCGCTGGTCACTTGTCACTGGTCACTTGTCACTGGTCACTGATCTCTGGTCACTGGTCACTGGTCACTGGTCACAGGTCAATGGACACTGGTCACTGGACACAGGTCACTTGTCACTGGTCACTGGTCACAAGTCACTGGTCACTTGTCACTGGTCACTGGTCACTGGTAACTGGTCAATGGTCACTGTCGCTGGTCAATGGTCACTGTCGCTGGTCACTGGTCACTGGTCACTGGTCACTGGTCACTTGTCACTGGTCAGTGGCCACTGGTCGCTGGTCACTTGTCACTGGTCACTGGTCACTGGTCGCTGGTCACTGGTCATAGGTCAATGGACACTGGTCACAGGACACAGGTCACTTGTCACTGGTCACTGGTCACTGGTCACTATCGCTGGTCAATGGTCACTGTCGCTGGTCACTGGTCACTGGTCACTGGTCACTTGTCACTGGTCAGTGGCCACTCGTCGCTGGTCACTTGTCACTGGTCACTTGTCACTGGTCACTGATCACTGGTCACTGGTCACTGGTCACTGGTCACAGGTCAATGGACACTGGTCACTGGACACAGGTCACTTGTCACTGGTCACTGGTCACTGGTCACTGGTCACTTGTCACTGGTCACTGGTCACTGGTAACTGGTCAATGGTCACTGTCGCTGGTCAATGGTCACTGTCGCTGGTCACTGGTCACTGGTCACTGGTCACTGGTCACTTGTCACTGGTCACTGGTCACTGATCACTGGTCACTGGTCACTGGTCACTGGTCACTGGTCACTGGTCAATGGTCACTGTCGCTGGTCACTGGTCACTGGTCACTGATCACTGGTCACTGGTCAATGGTCACTGTCGCTGGTCACTGGTCATTGGTCACTTGTCACTGGTCACTGGTCACTGGTCAATGGTCACTGGTCACTGGACACTGGTCACTGGTCACTGGTCACTTGTCACTGGTCACTGATCACTTGTCACTGGTCACTGGTCACTGGTCACTGGTCACTGGTCAATGGTCACTGTCGCTGGCCACTGGTCACTGGTCACTGATCACTGGTCACTGGTCACTGGTCACTGGTCACTGGTCAATGGTCACTATCGCTGGTCAATGGTCACTGTCGCTGGTCACTGGTCACTGGTCACTTGTCACTGGTCACTGGTCACTGGTCACTGGTCACTGGTCACTGGTCACTGGTCACTGGTCACTGGTCAATGGTCACTGTCGCTGGTCACTGGTCACTGGTCACTGGTCACTGGTCACTGGTCAATGGTCACTTGTCCCTGGGCAGTGGTCACTGGTCACTGGTCAATGGCCACTATCGCTGGTCAATGGTCACTGTCGCTGGTCACTGGTCACTGGTCACTTGTCACTGGTCACTGGTCACTGGTCACTGGTCACTGGTCACTGGTCACTGGTCACAAGTCACTGGTCACCTGTCACTGGTCAGTGGCCACTCGTCAATGGTCACTGGTCACTGGTCACTGGTCAATGGTCTCTGTCGCTGGTCACTGGTCACGATTCGCTGGTCCCTGGTCACTGGTCACTGGTCGATGGTCACTGTCGCTGGTCACTGGTCACTGGTCACTGGTCACTGGTCACTGGTCACTTGTCACTGGTCAGTGGTCACTGGTCACTGGTCACTGGTCACAAGTCACTAGTCACTGGTCACTGGTCACTGGTCACTGGTCACTGGTCACTGGTCACTGGTCACTGGTCACTGGTCACTGGTCACCGGTCAATGGTCACTGTCGCTGGTCACTGGTCACTGGTCACTGATCACTGGTCACTGGTCACTGGTCACTGGTCACTGGTCAATGGTCACTATCGCTGGTCAATGGTCACTGTCGCTGGTCACTGGTCACTGGTCACTTGTCACTAGTCACTGGTCACTGGTCACTGGTCACTGGTCACTGGTCTCTGGTCGATGGTCAGTGGTCACTGTCGCTGGTCACTGGTCACTGGTCACTTGTCCCTGGGCAGTGGTCACTGGTCACTGGTCACTGGTCACTGGTCACTGGTGAATGGTCACTGTCGCTGGTCACTGGTCACTGGTCACTGGTCACTGGTCACTGGTCACTGGTCACTTGTCACTGGTCAGTGGTCACTGGTCACTGGTCACTGGTCACAAGTCACTAGTCACTGGTCACTGGTCACTTGTCACTGGTCACTGGTCGCTGGTCACTGGTCACTGGTCACTGGTCACTGGTCACTGGACACTGGTCACTGGTAACTGGTCAATGGTCACTGTCGCTGGTCACTGGTCACTGGTCACTGGTCACTGGTCAATGGTCACTGGTCACTGGACACAGGTCACTGGTCACTGGTCACTGGTCATTGGTCAATGGTCACTGGCCACTGGTCACTGGTCACTGGTCAATGGTCACTTTCGCTGGTCAATGGTCACTGTCGCTGGTCACTGGTCACTGGTAACTGGTCAATGGTCACTGTCGCTGGTCACTGGTCACTGGTCACTGGTCACTGGTCAATGGTAACTTGTCACTGGGCAGTGGTCACTGGTCACTGGTCACTGGTCACTGGTCACTGGTCACAGGTCAATGGTCACTGGTCACTGGTCACTGGTCAATGGTCACTGTCGCTCGTCACTGGTCACTGGTCACTGGTCACTGGTCACTGGTCACTGGTAACTGGTCAATGGACACTGTCGCTGGTCACTGGTCACTGGTCACTGGTCACTGGTCACTGGTCAATGGTCACTGGTCACTGGACACAGGTCACTGGTCACTGGTCACTGGTCACTGGTCAATGGTCACTGGCCACTGGTCACTGGTCACTGGTCAATGGTCACATTCGCTGGTCAATGGTCACTGTCGCTGGTCACTGGTCACTGGTCACTGGTCACTGGTCAATGGTCACTGGTCACTGGACACAGGTCACTGGTCACTGGTCACTGGTCATTGGTCAATGGTCACTGGCCACTGGTCACTGGTCACTGGTCAATGGTCACTTTCGCTGGTCAATGGTCACTGTCGCTGGTCACTGGTCACTGGTAACTGGTCAATGGTCACTGTCGCTGGTCACTGGTCACTGGTCACTGGTCACTGGTCAATGGTAACTTGTCACTGGGCAGTGGTCACTGGTCACTGGTCACTTGTCACTGGTCACTGGACACAGGTCACTGGTCACTGGTCACTGGCCACTGGTCACTGGTCACTGGTCAATGGTCACTTTCGCTGGTCAATGGTCACTGTCGCTGGTCACTGGTCACTGGTGACTGGTCAATGGTCACTGTCGCTGGTCACTGGTCACTGGTCACTGGTCACTGGTCAATGGTAACTTGTCATTGGGCAGTGGTCACTGGTCACTGGTCTCTGGTCACTGGTCACTGGTCACAGGTCAATGGTCACTGGTCACTGGTCACTGGTCAATGGTCACTGTCGCTCGTCACTGGTCACTGGTCACTGGTCACTGGTCACTGGTCACTGGTCACTGGTCAATGGTCACTTTCGCTGGTCAATTGTCACTGTCGCTGGTCACTGGTCACTGGTCACTGGTCACTGGTAACTGGTCAATGGTCACTGTCGCTGGTCACTGGTAACTGGTCACTGGTCACTGGTCAATGGTCACTGTCGCTGGTCACTGGACACTGGTCACTGGTCACTGGTCACTGGTCACTGGTCACTGGTCACTGGTCACTGGACACTGGTCACTGGTAACTGGTCAATGGTCACTGTCGCTGGTCACTGGTCACTGGTCACTGGTCACTGGTCAATGGCCACTGGTCACTGGACACAGGTCACTGGTCACTGGTCACTGGTCATTGGTCAATGGTCACTGGCCACTGGTCACTGGTCACTGGTCAATGGTCACTTTCGCTGGTCAATGGTCACTGTCGCTGGTCACTGGTCACTGGTCACTGGTCACTGGTAACTGGTCAATGGTCACTGTCGCTGGTCACTGGTCACTGGTCACTGGTCACTGGTCAATGGTAACTTGTCACTGGGCAGTGGTCAATGGTCACTGGTCACTGGTCACTGGTCACTGGTCACTGGTCACAGGTCACTGGTCACTGGTCACTGGTCAATGGTCACTGGCCACTGGTCACTGGTCACTGGTCAATGGTCACTTTCGCTGGTCAATGGTCACTGTCGCTGGTAAATGGTCACTGTCGCTGGTCACTGGTCACTGGTCACTGGTCACTGGTCAATGGTCACTGGCCACTGGTCACTGGTCACTGGTCAATGGTCACTTTCGCTGGTCAATGGTCACTGTCGCTGGTAAATGGTCACTGTCGCTGGTCACTGGTCACTGGTCACTGGACACTGGTCACAGGTCAATGGTCACTGGTCACTGGACACTGGTCACTGGTCACTGGTCACTTGTCACTCGTCACTGATCACTGGTCACTGGTCACTGGTCACTGGTCACTGGTCACTGGTCAATGGTCACTGTCGCTGGTCACTGGTCACTGGTCACTGATCACTGGTGACTGGTCAATGGTCACTGTCCCTGGTCACTGGACACTGGTCACTGGTCACAGGTCAATGGTCACTGGTCACTGGTCACTGGTCAATGGTCACTATCGCTGGTCAATGGTCATTGTCGCTGGTCACTGGTCATTGGTCACTTGTCACTGGTCACTGGTGACTGGTCACTGGTCACTGGTCACTGGTAACTGGTCACAGGTCAATGGTCACTGGACACTGGTCACAGGTCAATGGTCACTGGTCACTGGACACTGGTCACTGGTCACTGGTCACTGGTCACTTGTCACTGGTCACTGATCACTGGTCACTGGTCACTGGTCACTAGTCACTGGTCACTGGTCACAGGTCAATGGTCACTGTCGCTGGTCACTGGTCACTGGTCACTGATCACTGGTCACTGGTCAATGGTCACTGTCGCTGGTCACTGGTCATTGGTCACTTGTCACTGGTCACTGGTCACTGGTCACTGGTCACTGGTCACTGGTCAATGGTCACTGTCGCTCGTCACTGGTCACTGGTCACTGGTCACTGGTCAGTGGTCACTGGTAACTGGTCAATGGTCACTGTCGCTGGTCACTGGTCACTGGTCACTGGTCAATGGTAACTTGTCACTGGGCAGTGGTCAATGGTCACTGGTCACTGGTCACTGGTCACTGGTCACTGGTCACAGGTCAATGGTCACTGGTCACTGGACACAGGTCACTGGTCACTGGTCACTGGTCACTGGTCACTGGTCACTGGTCAATGGTCACTGGCCACTGGTCACTGGTCACTTGTCACTGGTCACTGATCACTTGTCACTGGTCACTGGTCACTGGTCACTGGTCACTGGTCAATGGTCACTGTCGCTGGTCACTGGTCACTGGTCACTGATCACTGGTCACTGGTCACTGGTCACTGGTCACTGGTCAATGGTCACTATCGCTGGTCAATGGTCACTGTCGCTGGTCACTGGTCACTGGTCACTTGTCACTGGTCACTGGTCACTGGTCACTGGTCACTGGTCACTGGTCACTGGTCACTGGTCACAAGTCACTGGTCATTTGTCACTGGTCAGTGGCCACTCGTCAATGGTCACTGGTCACTGGTCACTGGTCAATGGTCTCTGTCGCTGGTCACTGGTCACGATTCGCTGGTCCCTGGTCACTGGTCACTGGTCAATGGTCACTGTCGCTGGTCACTGGTCACTGGTCACTGGTCACTGGTCACTGGTCACTTGTCACTGGTCAGTGGCCACTCGTCGCTGGTCACTTGTCACTGGTCACTTGTCACTGGTCACTGATCACTGGTCACTGGTCACTGGTCACTGGTCACAGGTCAATGGACACTGGTCACTGGACACAGGTCACTTGTCACTGGTCACTGGTCACTGGTCACTGGTCACAAGTCACTGGTCACAAGTCACTGGTCACTTGTCACTGGTCACTGGTCACTGGTAACTGGTCAATGGTCACTGTCGCTGGTCAATGGTCACTGTCGCTGGTCACTGGTCACTGGTCACTGGTCACTGGTCACTTGTCACTGGTCAGTGGCCACTGGTCGCTGGTCACTTGTCACTGGTCACTGGTCACTGGTCGCTGGTCACTGGTCACAGGTCAATGGACACTGGTCACTGGACACAGGTCACTTGTCACTGATCACCGGTCACTGGTCACTATCGCTGGTCAATGGTCACTGGTCACTGGACACTGGTCACTGGTCACTGGTCACTTGTCACTGGTCACTGATCACTGGTCACTGGTCACTGGTCACTGGTCACAGGTCAATGGACACTGGTCACTGGACACAGGTCACTTGTCACTGGTCACTGGTCACTGGTCACTGGTCACTTGTCACTGGTCACTGGTCACTGGTAACTGGTCAATGGTCACTGTCGCTGGTCAATGGTCACTGTCGCTGGTCACTGGTCACTGGTCACTGGTCACTGGTCACTTGTCACTGGTCACTGATCACTGGTCACTGGTCACTGGTCACTGGTCACTGGTCACTGGTCAATGGTCACTGTCGCTGGTCACTGGTCACTGGTCACTGATCACTGGTCACTGGTCAATGTTCACTGTCGCTGGTCACTGGACATTGGTCACTTGTCACTGGTCACTGGTCACTGGTCACTGGTCACAGGTCAATGGTCACTGGTCACTGGACACTGGTCACTGGTCACTGGTCACAAGTCACTGGTCACAAGTCACTGGTCACTTGTCACTGGTCACTGGTCACTGGTAACTGGTCAATGGTCACTGTCGCTGGTCAATGGTCACTGGTCACTGGTCACTGGTCACTTGTCACTGGTCAGTGGCCACTCGTCGCTGGTCACTTGTCACTGGTCACTTGTCACTGGTCACTGATCACTGGTCACTGGTCACTGGTCACTGGTCACAGGTCAATGGACACTGGTCACTGGACACAGGTCACTTGTCACTGGTCACTGGTCACTGGTCACTGGTCACTTGTCACTGGTCACTGGTCACTGGTAACTGGTCAATGGTCACTGTCGCTGGTCAATGGTCACTGTCGCTGGTCACTGGTCACTGGTCACTGGTCACTGGTCACTTGTCACTGGTCACTGATCACTGGTCACTGGTCACTGGTCACTGGTCACTGGTCACTGGTCAATGGTCACTGTCGCTGGTCACTGGTCACTGGTCACTGATCACTGGTCACTGGTCAATGTTCACTGTCGCTGGTCACTGGACATTGGTCACTTGTCACTGGTCACTGGTCACTGGTCACTGGTCACAGGTCAATGGTCACTGGTCACTGGACACTGGTCACTGGTCACTGGTCACTTGTCACTGGTCACTGATCACTGGTCACTGGTCACTGGTCACTGGTCACTGGTCAATGGTCAATGGTCACTATCGCTGGTCAATGGTCACTGTCGCTGGTCACTGGTCACTGGTCACTGGTCACTGGTCACTGGTCACTGGTCACTGGTCACTGGTCACTGGTCACTGGTCACTGGTCAATGGTCACTGTCGCTGGTCACTGGTCACTGGTCACTGGTCACTGGTCAATGGTCACTTGTCCCTGGGCAGTGGTCACTGGTCACTGGTCAATGGTCACTGTCGCTGGTCACTGGTCACTTGTCACTGGTCACTGGTCACTGGTCACTGGTCACTGGTCACTGGTCACAAGTCACTGGTCACCTGTCACTGGTCAGTGGCCACTCGTCAATGGTCACTGGTCACTGGTCACTGGTCAATGGTCTCTGTCGCTGGTCACTGGTCACGATTCGCTGGTCCCTGGTCACTGGTCACTGGTCGATGGTCACTGTCGCTGGTCACTGGTCACTGGTCACTGGTCACTGGTCAGTGGTCACTGGTCACTGGTCACTGGTCACAAGTCACTAGTCACTGGTCACTGGTCACTGGTCACTGGTCACTGGTCACTGGTCACTGGTCACCGGTCAATGGTCACTGTCGCTGGTCACTGGTCACTGGTCACTGATCACTGGTCACTGGTCACTGGTCACTGGTCACTGGTCAATGGTCACTATCGCTGGTCAATGGTCACTGTCGCTGGTCACTGGTCACTGGTCACTTGTCACTGTTCACTGGTCACTGGTCACTGGTCACTGGTCACTGGTCTCTGGTCGATGGTCAGTGGTCACTGTCGCTGGTCACTGGTCACTGGTCACTTGTCCCTGGGCAGTGGTCACTGGTCACTGGTCACTGGTCACTGGTCACTGGTCAATGGTCACTTGTCACTGGTCAATGGTCACTATCGCTGGTCAATGGTCACTGTCGCTGGTCACTGGTCACTGGTCACTTGTCACTGGTCACTGGTCACTGGTCACTTGTCACTGGTCAGTGGCCACTCGTCAATGGTCACTGGTCACTGGTCACTGGTCAATGGTCTCTGTCGCTGGTCACTGGTCACGATTCGCTGGTCCCTGGTCACTGGTCACTGGTCAATGGTCACTGTCGCTGGTCACTGGTCACTGGTCACTGGTCACTGGTCACTCGTCACTGGTCACAGGTCAATGGTAACTTGTCACTGGGCAGTGGTCAATGGTCACTGGTCACTGGTCACTGGTCACAGGTCAATGGTCACTGGTCACTGGACACAGATCACTGGTCACTGGTCACTGGTCACTGGTCACTGGTCACTGGTCAATGGTCACTGGCCACTGGTCACTGGTCACTGGTCAGTGGCCACTGGTCGCTGGTCACTTGTCACTGGTCACTGGTCACTGGTCACTGGTCACTGGTCACTGGTCACTGGTCACTGGTCACTGGTCACTGGTCACTGGTCACTGGTCACTGGTCACTGGTCAATGGTCACTATCGCTGGTCAATGGTCACTGTCGCTGGTCACTGGTCACTGGTCACTTGTCACTGGTCACTGGTCACTGGTCACTGGTCACTGGTCACTGGTCACTGGTCACTGGTCACTGGTCACTGGTCAATGGTCACTGTCGCTGGTCACTGGTCACTGGTCAATGGTCACTATCGCTGGTCAATGGTCACTGTTGCTGGTCACTGGTCACTGGTCACTGGTCAATGGTCACTTGTCCCTGGGCAGTGGTCACTGGTCACTGGTCAATGGTCACTATCGCTGGTCAATGGTCACAGTCGCTGGTCACTGGTCACTGGTCACTTGTCACTGGTCACTGGTCACTGGTCACTGATCACTGGTCACTGGTCCCAAGTCACTGGTCACTTGTCACTGGTCAGTGGCCACTCGTCAATGGTCACTGGTCACTGGTCACTGGTCAATGGTCTCTGTCGCTGGTCACTGGTCACGATTCGCTGGTCCCTGGTCATTGGTCACTGGCCAATGGTCACTGTCGCTGGTCACTGGTCACTGGTCACTGGTCACTGGTCACTTGTCACTGGTCAGTGGCCACTCGTCGCTGGTCACTTGTCACTGGTCACTGGTCACAGGTCAATGGTCACTGGTCACTGGACACTGGCCACTGGTCACTGGTCACTTGTCAGTGGTCACTGGTCACTGGTCACTGGTCACTGGTCACAAGTCACTGGTCACTTGTCACTGGTCACTGGTCACTGGTAACTGGTCAATGGTCACTGTCGCTGGTCAATGGTCACTGTCGCTGGTCACTGGTCACTGGTCACTGGTCACTGGTCACTTGTCACTGGTCAGTGGCCACTGGTCGCTGGTCACTTGTCACTGGTCACTGGTCACTGGTCACTGGTCACTGGTCACTGGTCACAAGTCACTGGTCACTGGTCACTGGTCATTGGTCACTGGTCACTGGTCACTGGTCACTGGTCAATGGTCACTGTCGCTGGTAAATGGTCACTGTCGCTGGTCAATGGTCAGTGTCGCTGGTCACTGGTCACTATTCGCTGGTCACTGGTCACTGGTCACTGTCGCTGGTCACTGGTCACTGGTCACTGGTCACTGGTCACTGGTCACTGGTCACAAGTCACTGGTCACTTGTCACTGGTCACTGGTCACTGGTCACTGGTCACTGGTCACTGGTCACTAGTCACAAGTCACTGGTCACTGGTCACTTGTCATTGGTCACTGGTCACTGGTCACTGGTCACTGGTCACTGGTCAATGGTCACTGTCGCTGGTCACTGGTCACTGGTCACTGATCACTGATCACTGGTCACTGGTCACTGGTCACTGGTCAATGGTCACTATCGCTGGTCAATGGTCACTGTCGCTGGTCACTGGTCACTGGTCACAGTCGCTGGTCACTGGTCCCTGGTCTCTAGTCACTGGTCACTGGTCACTGGTCGCTGGTCACTGGTCACTTGTAACTGGTCAGTGGCCACTGGTCGCTGGTCACTTGTCACTGGTCACTGGTCACTGGTCACTGGTCACAAGTCACTGGTCACTGGTCACTGTTCACTGGTCACTGGTCACTGGTCACTGGTCACTGGTCACTGGTCACTGGTCAATGGTCACAATCGCAGGTCAATGGCCACTGTCGCTGGTCACTGGTCACTGGTCACTTGTCACTGGTCACTGGTCACTGGTCACTGGTCACTGGTCACTGGTCACTGGTCACTGGTCGATGGTCACTGTCTCTGGTCACTGGTCACTGGTCACTGGTCACTGGTCAATGGTCACTGGTCACTGGTCACTGGTCACTGGTCACTGGTCACTGGTCACAGGTCACTGGTCACTGGTCACTGGACACAGGTCACTGGTCACTGGTCACTGGTCACTGGTCACTGGTCAATGGTCACTGGCCACTGGTCACTGGTCACTGGTCAATGGTCACTTTCGCTGGTCAATGGTCACTGTCGCTGGTAAATGGTCACTGTCGCTGGTCACTGGTCACTGGTCACTGGACACTGGTCACAGGTCAATGGTCACTGGTCACTGGACACTGGTCACTGGTCACTGGTCACTTGTCACTCGTCACTGATCACTGGTCACTGGTCACTGGTCACTGGTCACTGGTCACTGGTCAATGGTCACTGTCGCTGGTCACTGGTCACTGGTCACTGATCACTGGTGACTGGTCAATGGTCACTGTCGCTGGTCACTGGACACTGGTCACTGGTCACAGGTCAATGGTCACTGGTCACTGGTCACTGGTCAATGGTCACTATCGCTGGTCAATGGTCATTGTCGCTGGTCACTGGTCATTGGTCACTTGTCACTGGTCACTGGTCACTGGTCACTGGTCACTGGTCACTGGTCACTGGTCACTGGTAACTGGTCACAGGTCAATGGTCACTGGACACTGGTCACAGGTCAATGGTCACTGGTCACTGGACACTGGTCACTGGTCACTGGTCACTGGTCACTTGTCACTGGTCACTGATCACTGGTCACTGGTCACTGGTCACTGGTCACTGGTCACTGGTCACAGGTCAATGGTCACTGTCGCTGGTCACTGGTCACTGGTCACTGATCACTGGTCACTGGTCAATGGTCACTGTCGCTGGTCACTGGTCATTGGTCACTTGTCACTGGTCACTGGTCACTGGTCACTGGTCACAGGTCAATGGTCACTGGTCACTGGTCACTGGTCAATGGTCACTGTCGCTCGTCACTGGTCACTGGTCACTGGTCACTGGTCACTGGTCACTGGTAACTGGTCAATGGTCACTGTCGCTGGTCACTGGTCACTGGTCACTGGTCAATGGTAACTTGTCACTGGGCAGTGGTCAATGGTCACTGGTCACTGGTCACTGGTCACTGGTCACTGGTCACAGGTCAATGGTCACTGGTCACTGGACACAGGTCACTGGTCACTGGTCACTGGTCACTGGTCACTGGTCACTGGTCACTGGTCAATGGTCACTGGCCACTGGTCACTGGTCACTTGTCACTGGTCACTGATCACTTGTCACTGGTCACTGGTCACTGGTCACTGGTCACTGGTCAATGGTCACTGTCGCTGGTCACTGGTCACTGGTCACTGATCACTGGTCACTGGTCACTGGTCACTGGTCACTGGTCAATGGTCACTATCGCTGGTCAATGGTCACTGTCGCTGGTCACTGGTCACTGGTCACTTGTCACTGGTCACTGGTCACTGGTCACTGGTCACTGGTCACAAGTCACTGGTCATTTGTCACTGGTCAGTGGCCACTCGTCAATGGTCACTGGTCACTGGTCACTGGTCAATGGTCTCTGTCGCTGGTCACTGGTCACGATTCGCTGGTCCCTGGTCACTGGTCACTGGTCAATGGTCACTGTCGCTGGTCACTGGTCACTGGTCACTGGTCACTGGTCACTGGTCACTTGTCACTGGTCAGTGGCCACTCGTCGCTGGTCACTTGTCACTGGTCACTTGTCACTGGTCACTGATCACTGGTCACTGGTCACTGGTCACTGGTCACAGGTCAATGGACACTGGTCACTGGACACAGGTCACTTGTCACTGGTAACTGGTCACTGGTCACTGGTCACAAGTCACTGGTCACAAGTCACTGGTCACTTGTCACTGGTCACTGGTCACTGGTAACTGGTCAATGGTCACTGTCGCTGGTCAATGGTCACTGTCGCTGGTCACTGGTCACTGGTCACAGGTCACTTGTCACTTGTCACTGGTCAGTGGCCACTGGTCGCTGGTCACTTGTCACTGGTCACTTGTCACTGGTCAGTGGCCACTGGTCGCTGGTCACTTGTCACTGGTCACTGGTCACTGGTCACTGGTCACTGGTCACTGGTCACAAGTCACTGGTCACTGGTCACTGGTCATTGGTCACTGGTCACTGGTCACTGGGCACTGGTCACTGGTCAATGGTCACTGTCGCTGGTAAATGGTCACTGTCGCTGGTCAATGGTCAGTGTCGCTGGTCACTGGTCACTATTCGCTGGTCACTGGTCACTGGTCACTGTCGCTGGTCACTGGTCACTGGTCACTGGTCACTGGTCACTGGTCACAAGTCACTGGTCACTTGTCACTGGTCACTGGTCACTGGTCACTGGTCACTGGTCACTGGTCACTAGTCACAAGTCACTGGTCACTGGTCACTTGTCATTGGTCACTGGTCACTGGTCACTGGTCACTGGTCACTGGTCAATGGTCACTGTCGCTGGTCACTGGTCACTGGTCACTGATCACTGATCACTGGTCACTGGTCACTGGTCACTGGTCAATGGTCACTATCGCTGGTCAATGGTCACTGTCGCTGGTCACTGGTCACTGGTCACAGTCGCTGGTCACTGGTCCCTGGTCTCTAGTCACTGGTCACTGGTCACTGGTCGCTGGACACTGGTCACTTGTCACTGGTCAGTGGCCACTGGTCGCTGGTCACTTGTCACTGGTCACTGGTCACTGGTCACTGGTCACAAGTCACTGGTCACTGGTCACTGTTCACTGGTCACTGGTCACTGGTCACTGGTCACTGGTCACTGGTCACTGCTCAATGGTCACAATCGCAGGTCAATGGCCACTGTCGCTGGTCACTGGTCACTGGTCACTTGTCACTGGTCACTGGTCACTGGTCACTGGTCACTGGTCACTGGTCACTGGTCACTGGTCGATGGTCACTGTCTCTGGTCACTGGTCACTGGTCACTGGTCACTGGTCAATGGTCACTGGTCACTGGTCACTGGTCACTGGTCACTGGTCACTGGTCACAGGTCACTGGTCACTGGTCACTGGACACAGGTCACTGGTCACTGGTCACTGGTCACTGGTCACTGGTCAATGGTCACTGGCCACTGGTCACTGGTCACTGGTCAATGGTCACTTTCGCTGGTCAATGGTCACTGTCGCTGGTCACTGGTCACTGGTCACTGATCACTGGTGACTGGTCAATGGTCACTGTCGCTGGTCACTGGACACTGGTCACTGGTCACAGGTCAATGGTCACTGGTCACTGGTCACTGGTCAATGGTCACTATCGCTGGTCAATGGTCATTGTCGCTGGTCACTGGTCATTGGTCACTTGTCACTGGTCACTGGTCACTGGTCACTGGTCACTGGTCACTGGTAACTGGTCACAGGTCAATGGTCACTGGACACTGGTCACAGGTCAATGGTCACTGGTCACTGGACACTGGTCACTGGTCACTGGTCACTGGTCACTTGTCACTAGTCACTGATCACTGGTCACTGGTCACTGGTCACTGGTCACTGGTCACTGGTCACAGGTCAATGGTCACTGTCGCTGGTCACTGGTCACTGGTCACTGATCACTGGTCACTGGTCAATGGTCACTGTCGCTGGTCACTGGTCATTGGTCACTTGTCACTGGTCACTGGTCACTGGTCACTGGTCACAGGTCAATGGTCACTGGTCACTGGTCACTGGTCAATGGTCACTGTCGCTCGTCACTGGTCACTGGTCACTGGTCACTGGTCACTGGTCACTGGTAACTGGTCAATGGTCACTGTCGCTGGTCACTGGTCACTGGTCACTGGTCAATGGTAACTTGTCACTGGGCAGTGGTCAATGGTCACTGGTCACTGGTCACTGGTCACTGGTCACTGGTCACAGGTCAATGGTCACTGGTCACTGGACACAGGTCACTGGTCACTGGTCACTGGTCACTGGTCACTGGTCACTGGTCAATGGTCACTGGCCACTGGTCACTGGTCACTTGTCACTGGTCACTGATCACTTGTCACTGGTCACTGGTCACTGGTCACTGGTCACTGGTCAATGGTCACTGTCGCTGGTCACTGGTCACTGGTCACTGATCACTGGTCACTGGTCACTGGTCACTGGTCACTGGTCAATGGTCACTATCGCTGGTCAATGGTCACTGTCGCTGGTCACTGGTCACTGGTCACTTGTCACTGGTCACTGGTCACTGGTCACTGGTCACTGGTCACTGGTCACTGGTCACAAGTCACTGGTCATTTGTCACTGGTCAGTGGCCACTCGTCAATGGTCACTGGTCACTGGTCACTGGTCAATGGTCTCTGTCGCTGGTCACTGGTCACGATTCGCTGGTCCCTGGTCACTGGTCACTGGTCAATGGTCACTGTCGCTGGTCACTGGTCACTGGTCACTGGTCACTGGTCACTTGTCACTGGTCAGTGGCCACTCGTCGCTGGTCACTTGTCACTGGTCACTTGTCACTGGTCACTGATCACTGGTCACTGGTCACTGGTCACTGGTCACAGGTCAATGGACACTGGTCACTGGACACAGGTCACTTGTCACTGGTCACTGGTCACTGGTCACTGGTCACAAGTCACTGGTCACAAGTCACTGGTCACTTGTCACTGGTCACTGGTCACTGGTAACTGGTCAATGGTCACTGTCGCTGGTCAATGGTCACTGTCGCTGGTCACTGGTCACTGGTCACTGGTCACTGGTCACTTGTCACTGGTCAGTGGCCACTGGTCGCTGGTCACTTGTCACTGGTCACTGGTCACTGGTCGCTGGTCACTGGTCACAGGTCAATGGACACTGGTCACTGGACACAGGTCACTTGTCACTGGTCACCGGTCACTGGTCACTATCGCTGGTCAATGGTCACTGTCGCTGGTCACTGGTCACTGGTCACTGGTCACTTGTCACTGGTCACTGGCCACTCGTCGCTGGTCACTTGTCACTGGTCACTTGTCACTGGTCACTGATCACTGGTCACTGGTCACTGGTCACTGGTCACAGGTCAATGGACACTGGTCACTGGACACAGGTCACTTGTCACTGGTCACTGGTCACTGGTCACTGGTCACTTGTTACTGGTCACTGGTCACTGGTAACTGGTCAATGGTCACTGTCGCTGGTCAATGGTCACTGTCGCTGGTCACTGGTCACTGGTCACTGGTCACTGGTCACTTGTCACTGGTCACT
Source organism: Andrena bucephala (assembly GCA_947577245.1). Taxonomy (NCBI): domain Eukaryota; kingdom Metazoa; phylum Arthropoda; class Insecta; order Hymenoptera; family Andrenidae; genus Andrena; species Andrena bucephala. Next base: position 63,916,595 of record OX387716.1, read on the forward strand.
GATCACTGGTCACTGGTCACTGGTCACTGGTCACTGGTCACTGGTCAATGGTCACTGTCGCTGGTCACTGGTCACTGGTCACTGATCACTGGTCACTGGTCAATGTTCACTGTCGCTGGTCACTGGTCATTGGTCACTTGTCACTGTTCACTGGTCACTGGTCACTGGTCACAGGTCAATGGTCACTGGTCACTGGACACTGGTCACTGGTCACTGGTCACTTGTCACTGGTCACTGATCACTGGTCACTGGTCACTGGTCACTGGTCACTGGTCAATGGTCAATGGTCACTATCGCTGGTCAATGGTCACTGTCGCTGGTCACTGGTCACTGGTCACTTGTCACTGGTCACTGGTCACTGGTCACTGGTCACTGGTCACTGGTCACTGGTCACTGGTCACTGGTCACTGGTCACTGGTCACTGGTCAATGGTCACTGTCGCTGGTCACTGGTCACTGGTCACTGGTCACTGGTCAATGGTCACTTGTCCCTGGGCAGTGGTCACTGGTCACTGGTCAATGGTCACTATCGCTGGTCAATGGTCACTGTCGCTGGTCACTGGTCGCTGGTCACTTGTCACTGGTCACTGGTCACTGGTCACTGGTCACTGGTCACTGGTCACAAGTCACTGGTCACCTGTCACTGGTCAGTGGCCACTCGTCAATGGTCACTGGTCACTGGTCACTGGTCAATGGTCTCTGTCGCTGGTCACTGGTCACGATTCGCTGGTCCCTGGTCACTGGTCACTGGTCGATGGTCACTGTCGCTGGTCACTGGTCACTGGTCACTGGTCACTGGTCACTGGTCAGTGGTCACTGGTCACTGGTCACTGGTCACAAGTCACTAGTCACTGGTCACTGGTCACTGGTCACTGGTCACTGGTCACTGGTCACTGGTCACTGGTCACTGGTCACCGGTCAATGGTCACTGTCGCTGGTCACTGGTCACTGGTCACTGATCACTGGTCACTGGTCACTGGTCACTGGTCACTGGTCAATGGTCACTATCGCTGGTCAATGGTCACTGTCGCTGGTCACTGGTCACTGGTCACTTGTCACTGTTCACTGGTCACTGGTCACTGGTCACTGGTCACTGGTCTCTGGTCGATGGTCAGTGGTCACTGTCGCTGGTCACTGGTCACTGGTCACTTGTCCCTGGGCAGTGGTCACTGGTCACTGGTCACAAGTCACTAGTCACTGGTCACTGGTCACTGGTCACTGGTCACTGGTCACTGGTCACTGGTCACTGGTCACTGGTCACCGGTCAATGGTCACTGTCGCTGGTCACTGGTCACTGGTCACTGATCACTGGTCACTGGTCACTGGTCACTGGTCACTGGTCAATGGTCACTATCGCTGGTCAATGGTCACTGTCGCTGGTCACTGGTCACTGGTCACTTGTCACTGTTCACTGGTCACTGGTCACTGGTCACTGGTCACTGGTCTCTGGTCGATGGTCAGTGGTCACTGTCGCTGGTCACTGGTCACTGGTCACTTGTCCCTGGGCAGTGGCCACTCGTCAATGGTCACTGGTCACTGGTCACTGGTCAATGGTCTCTGTCGCTGGTCACTGGTCACGATTCGCTGGTCCCTGGTCACTGGTCACTGGTCAATGGTCACTGTCGCTGGTCACTGGTCACTGGTCACTGGTCACTGGTCACTGGTCACTTGTCACTGGTCAGTGGCCACTCGTCGCTGGTCACTTGTCACTGGTCACTTGTCACTGGTCACTGATCACTGGTCACTGGTCACTGGTCACTGGTCACAGGTCAATGGACACTGGTCACTGGACACAGGTCACTTGTCACTGGTCACTGGTCACTGGTCACTGGTCACAAGTCACTGGTCACAAGTCACTGGTCACTTGTCACTGGTCACTGGTCACTGGTAACTGGTCAATGGTCACTGTCGCTGGTCAATGGTCACTGTCGCTGGTCACTGGTCACTGGTCACTGGTCAATGGTCACTTGTCCCTGGGCAGTGGTCACTGGTCACTGGTCAATGGTCACTATCGCTGGTCAATGGTCACTGTCGCTGGTCACTGGTCACTGGTCACTTGTCACTGGTCACTGGCCAGTGGTCAATGGTCACTGGTCACTGGTCACTGGTCACTGGTCACTGGTCACAGGTCAATGGTCACTGGTCACTGGACACAGGTCACTGGTCACTGGTCACTGGTCACTGGTCACTGGTCACTGGTCAATGGTCACTGGCCACTGGTCACTGGTCACTGGTCAATGGTCACTTTCGCTGGTCAATGGTCACTGTCGCTGGTCACTGGTCACAGGTCAATGGTCACTGGCCACTGGTCACTGGTCACTGGTCAATGGTCACTTTCGCTGGTCAATGGTCACTGTCGCTGGTAAATGGTCACTGTCGCTGGTAAATGGTCACTGTCGCTGGTCACTGGTCACTGGTCACTGGTCACTGGTCACTGGACACTGGTCACTGGTAACTGGTCAATGGTCACTGTCGCTGGTCACTGGTCACTGGTCACTGGTCACTGGTCAATGGTCACTGGCCACTGGTCACTGGTCACTGGTCAATGGTCACTTTCGCTGGTCAATGGTCACTGTCGCTGGTCACTGGTCACTGGTCACTGGTCACTGGTCAATGGTAACTTGTCACTGGGCAGTGGTCAATGGTCACTGGTCACTGGTCACTGGTCACTGGTCACTGGTCACAGGTCAATGGTCACTTTCGCTGGTCAATGGTCACTGTCGCTGGTAAATGGTCACTGTCGCTGGTCAGTGGTCACTGGTCACTGGACACTGGTCACAGGTCAATGGTCACTGGTCACTGGACACTGGTCACTGGTCACTGGTCACTTGTCACTCGTCACTGATCACTGGTCACTGGTCACTGGTCACTGGTCACTGGTCACTGGTCAATGGTCACTGTCGCTGGTCACTGGTCACTGGTCACTGATCACTGGTCACTGGTCAATGGTCACTGTCGCTGGTCACTGCACACTGGTCACTGGTCACAGGTCAATGGTCACTGGTCACTGGTCACTGGTCAATGGTCACTATCGCTGGTCAATGGTCATTGTCGCTGGTCACTGGTCATTGGTCACTTGTCACTGGTCACTGGTCACTGGTCACTGGTCACTGGTCACTGGTCACTGGACACTGGTCACTGGTAACTGGTCAATGGTCACTGTCGCTGGTCACTGGTCACTGGTCACTGGTCACTGGTCAATGGTCACTGGTCACTGGACACAGGTCACTGGTCACTGGTCACTGGTCATTGGTCAATGGTCACTGGCCACTGGTCACTGGTCACTGGTCAATGGTCACTTTCGCTGGTCAATGGTCACTGTCGCTGGTCACTGGTCACTGGTCACTGGTCACTGGTAACTGGTCAATGGTCACTGTCGCTGGTCACTGGTCACTGGTCACTGGTCACTGGTCAATGGTAACTTGTCACTGGGCAGTGGTCAATGGTCACTGGTCACTGGTCACTGGTCACTGGTCACTGGTCACAGGTCAATGGTCACTGGTCACTGGACACAGGTCACTGGTCACTGGTCACTGGTCACTGGTCACTGGTCACTGGTCAGTGGTCAATGGTCACTGGCCACTGGTCACTGGTCACTGGTCAATGGTCACTTTCGCTGGTCAATGGTCACTGTCGCTGGTAAATGGTCACTGTCGCTGGTCACTGGTCACTGGTCACTGGACACTGGTCACAGGTCAATGGTCACTGGTCACTGGACACTGGTCACTGGTCACTGGTCACTTGTCACTCGTCACTGATCACTGGTCACTGGTCACTGGTCACTGGTCACTGGTCACTGGTCAATGGTCACTGTCGCTGGTCACTGGTCACTGGTCACTGATCACTGGTGACTGGTCAATGGTCACTGTCGCTGGTCACTGGACACTGGACACTGGTCACAGGTCAATGGTCACTGGTCACTGGTCACTGGTCAATGGTCACTATCGCTGGTCAATGGTCATTGTCGCTGGTCACTGGTCATTGGTCACTTGTCACTGGTCACTGGTCACTGGTCACTGGTCACTGGTCACTGGTCACTGGTCACTGGTCACTGGTCACTGGTCACTGGTCACTGGTCACTGGTCAATGGTCACTGTCGCTGGTCACTGGTCACTGGTCACTGATCACTGGTCACTGGTCACTGGTCACTGGTCACTGGTCAATGGTCACTGGCCACTGGTCACTGGTCACTGGTCAATGGTCACTTTCACTGGTCAATGGTCACTGTCGCTGGTCACTGGTCACAGGTCAATGGTCACTGGCCACTGGTCACTGGTCACTGGTCAATGGTCACTTTCGCTGGTCAATGGTCACTATCGCTGGTCAATGGTCATTGTCGCTGGTCACTGGTCATTGGTCACTTGTCACTGGTCACTGGTCACTGGTCACTGGTCACTGGTCACAGGTCAATGGTCACTGGACACTGGTCACTGGTCAATGGTCACTGTCGCTGGTCACTGGTCACTGGTCACTGGTCACTGGTCACTGGTCACTGGTCACTGGTCACTGGCCACTGGTCACTGGTAACTGGTCAATGGTCACTGTCGCTGGTCACTGGTCACTGGTCACTGGTCACTGGTCAATGGTAACTTGTCATTGGCCAGTGGTCAATGGTCACTGGTCACTGGTCACTGGTCACTGGTCACTGGTCACAGGTCAATGGTCACTGGTCACTGGACACAGGTCACTGGTCACTGGTCACTGGTCACTGGTCACTGGTCACTGGTCAATGGTCACTGGCCACTGGTCACTGGTCACTGGTCAATGGTCACTTTCGCTGGTCAATGGTCACTGTCGCTGGTCACTGGACACAGGTCAATGGTCACTGTCGCTGGTCACTGGTCACTGGTCACTGGTCAATGGTCACTGGACACTGGTCACTGGTAACTGGTCAATGGTCACTGTCGCTGGTCACTGGTCACTGGTCACTGGTCACTGGTCAATGGTCACTGTCGCTGGTCACTGGACACTGGTCACTGGTCACAGGTCAATGGTCACTGGTCACTGGTCACTGGTCAATGGTCACTATCGCTGGTCAATGGTCATTGTCGCTGGTCACTGGTCATTGGTCACTTGTCACTGGTCACTGGTCGCTGGTCACTGGTCACTGGTCACTGGTCACTGGTCACTGGACACTGGTCACTGGTAACTGGTCAATGGTCACTGTCGCTGGTCACTGGTCACTGGTCACTGGTCACTGGTCATTGGTCAATGGTCACTGGCCACTGGTCACTGGTCACTGGTCAATGGTCACTTTCGCTGGTCAATGGTCACTGTCGCTGGTCACTGGTCACTGGTAACTGGTCAATGGTCACTGTCGCTGGTCACTGGTCACTGGTCACTGGTCACTGGTCAATGGTAACTTGTCACTGGGCAGTGGTCAATGGTCACTGGTCACTGGTCACTGGTCACTGGTCACTGGTCACTGGTCACAGGTCAATGGTCACTGGTCACTGGACACAGGTCACTGGTCACTGGTCACTGGTCACTGGTCACTGGTCACTGGTCACTGGTCACTGGTCAATGGTCACTGGCCACTGGTCACTGGTCACTGGTCAATGGTCACTTTCGCTGGTCAATGGTCACTGTCGCTGGTAAATGGTCACTGTCGCTGGTCACTGGTCACTGGTCACTGGACACTGGTCACAGGTCAATGGTCACTGGTCACTGGACACTGGTCACTGGTCACTGGTCACTTGTCACTCGTCACTGATCACTGGTCACTGGTCACTGGTCACTGGTCACTGGTCACTGGTCAATGGTCACTGTCGCTGGTCACTGGTCACTGGTCACTGATCTCTGGTGACTGGTCAATGGTCACTGTCGCTGGTCACTGGACACTGGTCACTGGTCACAGGTCAATGGTCACTGGTCACTGGTCACTGGTCAATGGTCACTATCGCTGGTCAATGGTCATTGTCGCTGGTCACTGGTCATTGGTCACTTGTCACTGGTCACTGGTCACTGGTCACTGGTCACTGGTCACTGGTAACTGGTCACAGGTCAATGGTCACTGGACACTGGTCACAGGTCAATGGTCACTGGTCACTGGACACTGGTCACTGGTCACTGGTCACTGGTCACTTGTCACTGGTCACTGATCACTGGTCACTGGTCACTGGTCACTGGTCACTGGTCACTGGTCACAGGTCAATGGTCACTGTCGCTGGTCACTGGTCACTGGTCACTGATCACTGGTCACTGGTCAATGGTCACTGTCGCTGGTCACTGGTCATTGGTCACTTGTCACTGGTCACTGGTCACTGGTCACTGGTCACAGGTCAATGGTCACTGGTCACTGGTCACTGGTCAATGGTCACTGTCGCTCGTCACTGGTCACTGGTCACTGGTCACTGGTCACTGGTCACTGGTAACTGGTCAATGGTCACTGTCGCTGGTCACTGGTCACTGGTCACTGGTCAATGGTAACTTGTCACTGGGCAGTGGTCAATGGTCACTGGTCACTGGTCACTGGTCACTGGTCACTGGTCACAAGTCACTGGTCACTTGTCACTGGTCACTGGTCAGTGGCCACTGGTCGCTGGTCACTTGTCACTGGTCACTGGTCACTGGTCACTAGTCACAAGTCACTGGTCACTTGTCATTGGTCACTGGTCACTGGTCACTGGTCACTGGTCACTGGTCAATGGTCACTGTCGCTGGTCACTGGTCACTGGTCACTGATCACTGATCACTGGTCACTGGTCACTGGTCACTGGTCACTGGTCAATGGTCACTTTCGCTGGTCAATGGTCACTGTCGCTGGTAAATGGTCACTGTCGCTGGTCACTGGTCACTGGTCACTGGACACTGGTCACAGGTCAATGGTCACTGGTCACTGGACACTGGTCACTGGTCACTGGTCACTTGTCACTCGTCACTGATCACTGGTCACTGGTCACTGGTCACTGGTCACTGGTCACTGGTCAATGGTCACTGTCGCTGGTCACTGGTCACTGGTCACTGATCTCTGGTGACTGGTCAATGGTCACTGTCGCTGGTCACTTGTCACTGGTCACTGATCACTGGTCACTGGTCACTGGTCACTGGTCACTGGTCACTGGTCACAGGTCAATGGTCACTGTCGCTGGTCACTGGTCACTGGTCACTGATCACTGGTCACTGGTCAATGGTCACTGTCGCTGGCCACTGGTCATTGGTCACTTGTCACTGGTCACTGGTCACTGGTCACTGGTCACAGGTCAATGGTCACTGGTCACTGGTCACTGGTCAATGGTCACTGTCGCTCGTCACTGGTCACTGGTCACTGGTCACTGGTCACTGGTCACTGGTAACTGGTCAATGGTCACTGTCGCTGGTCACTGGTCACTGGTCACTGGTCAATGGTAACTTGTCACTGGGCAGTGGTCAATGGTCACTGGTCACTGGTCACTGGTCACTGGTCACAGGTCAATGGTCACTGGTCACTGGACACAGGTCACTGGTCACTGGTCACTGGTCACTGGTCACTGGTCACTGGTCACTGGTCACTGGTCAATGGTCACTGGCCACTGGTCACTGGTCACTTGTCACTGGTCACTGATCACTTGTCACTGGTCACTGGTCACTGATCACTGGTCACTGGTCACTGGTCACTGGTCACTGGTCAATGGTCACTATCGCTGGTCAATGGTCACTGTCGCTGGTCACTGGTCACTGGTCACTTGTCACTGGTCACTGGTCACTGGTCACTGGTCACTGGTCACTGGTCACTGGTCACAAGTCACTGGTCACTTGTCACTGGTCAGTGGCCACTCGTCAATGGTCACTGGTCACTGGTCACTGGTCAATGGTCTCTGTCGCTGGTCACTGGTCACGATTCGCTGGTCCCTGGTCACTGGTCACTGGTCAATGGTCACTGTCGCTGGTCACTGTTCACTGGTCACTGGTCACTGGTCACTGGTCACTTGTCACTGGTCAGTGGCCACTCGTCGCTGGTCACTTGTCACTGGTCACTTGTCACTGGTCACTGATCACTGGTCACTGGTCACTGGTCACTGGTCACAGGTCAATGGACACTGGTCACTGGACACAGGTCACTTGTCACTGGTCACTGGTCACAAGTCACTGGTCACTTGTCACTGGTCACTGGTCACTGGTAACTGGTCAATGGTCACTGTCGCTGGTCAATGGTCACTGTCGCTGGTCACTGGTCACTGGTCACTGGTCACTGGTCACTTGTCACTGGTCAGTGGCCACTGGTCGCTGGTCACTTGTCACTGGTCACTGGTCACTGGTCGCTGGTCACTGGTCATAGGTCAATGGACACTGGTCACAGGACACAGGTCACTTGTCACTGGTCACTGGTCACTGGTCACTATCGCTGGTCAATGGTCACTGTCGCTGGTCACTGGTCACTGGTCACTGGTCACTTGTCACTGGTCAGTGGCCACTCGTCGCTGGTCACTTGTCACTGGTCACTTGTCACTGGTCACTGATCACTGGTCACTGGTCACTGGTCACTGGTCACAGGTCAATGGACACTGGTCACTGGACACAGGTCACTTGTCACTGGTCACTGGTCACTGGTCACTGGTCACTTGTCACTGGTCACTGGTCACTGGTAACTGGTCAATGGTCACTGTCGCTGGTCAATGGTCACTGTCGCTGGTCACTGGTCACTGGTCACTGGTCACTGGTCACTTGTCACTGGTCACTGATCACTGGTCACTGGTCACTGGTCACTGGTCACTGGTCACTGGTCAATGGTCACTGTCGCTGGTCACTGGTCACTGGTCACTGATCACTGGTCACTGGTCAATGGTCACTGTCGCTGGTCACTGGTCATTGGTCACTTGTCACTGGTCACTGGTCACTGGTCAATGGTCACTGGTCACTGGACACTGGTCACTGGTCACTGGTCACTTGTCACTGGTCACTGATCACTGGTCACTGGTCACTGGTCACTGGTCACTGGTCACTGGTCAATGGTCACTGTCGCTGGCCACTGGTCACTGGTCACTGATCACTGGTCACTGGTCACTGGTCACTGGTCACTGGTCAATGGTCACTATCGCTGGTCAATGGTCACTGTCGCTGGTCACTGGTCACTGGTCACTTGTCACTGGTCACTGGTCACTGGTCACTGGTCACTGGTCACTGGTCACTGGTCACTGGTCACTGGTCACTGGTCACTGGGCAATGGTCACTGTCGCTGGTCACTGGTCACTGGTCACTGGTCACTGGTCAATGGTCACTTGTCCCTGGGCAGTGGTCACTGGTCACTGGTCAATGGTCACTATCGCTGGTCAATGGTCACTGTCGCTGGTCACTGGTCACTGGTCACTTGTCACTGGTCACTGGTCACTGGTCACTGGTCACTGGTCACTGGTCACTGGTCACAAGTCACTGGTCACCTGTCACTGGTCAGTGGCCACTCGTCAATGGTCACTGGTCACTGGTCACTGGTCAATGGTCTCTGTCGCTGGTCACTGGTCACGATTCGCTGGTCCCTGGTCACTGGTCACTGGTCGATGGTCACTGTCGCTGGTCACTGGTCACTGGTCACTGGTCACTGGTCACTGGTCACTTGTCACTGGTCACTGGTCACTGGTCACTGGTCACTGGTCACTGGTCACTGGTCACTGGTCACTGGTCACTGGTCACTGGTCACCGGTCAATGGTCACTGTCGCTGGTCACTGGTCACTGGTCACTGATCACTGGTCACTGGCCACTGGTCACTGGTCACTGGTCAATGGTCACTATCGCTGGTCAATGGTCACTGTCGCTGGACACTGGTCACTGGTCACTTGTCACTAGTCACTGGTCACTGGTCACTGGTCACTGGTCACTGGTCTCTGGTCGATGGTCAGTGGTCACTGTCGCTGGTCACTGGTCACTGGTCACTGGTCACTGGTGAATGGTCACTGTCGCTGGTCACTGGTCACTGGTCACTGGTCACTGGTCACTGGTCACTTGTCACTGGTCAGTGGTCACTGGTCACTGGTCACTGGTCACAAGTCACTAGTCACTGGTCACTGGTCACTTGTCACTGGTCACTGGTCGCTGGTCACTGGTCACTGGTCACTGGTCACTGGTCACTGGACACTGGTCACTGGTAACTGGTCAATGGTCACTGTCGCTGGTCACTGGTCACTGGTCACTGGTCACTGGTCAATGGTCACTGGTCACTGGACACAGGTCACTGGTCACTGGTCACTGGTCATTGGTCAATGGTCACTGGCCACTGGTCACTGGTCACTGGTCAATGGTCACTTTCGCTGGTCAATGGTCACTGTCGCTGGTCACTGGTCACTGGTAACTGGTCAATGGTCACTGTCGCTGGTCACTGGTCACTGGTCACTGGTCACTGGTCAATGGTAACTTGTCACTGGGCAGTGGTCACTGGTCACTGGTCACTGGTCACTGGTCACTGGTCACAGGTCAATGGTCACTGGTCACTGGTCACTGGTCAATGGTCACTGTCGCTCGTCACTGGTCACTGGTCACTGGTCACTGGTCACTGGTCACTGGTAACTGGTCAATGGACACTGTCGCTGGTCACTGGTCACTGGTCACTGGTCACTGGTCACTGGTCACTGGTCAATGGTCACTGGTCACTGGACACAGGTCACTGGTCACTGGTCACTGGTCACTGGTCAATGGTCACTGGCCACTGGTCACTGGTCACTGGTCAATGGTCACTTTCGCTGGTCAATGGTCACTGTCGCTGGTCACTGGTCACTGGTCACTGGTCACTGGTCAATGGTCACTGGTCACTGGACACAGGTCACTGGTCACTGGTCACTGGTCATTGGTCAATGGTCACTGGCCACTGGTCACTGGTCACTGGTCAATGGTCACTTTCGCTGGTCAATGGTCACTGTCGCTGGTCACTGGTCACTGGTAACTGGTCAATGGTCACTGTCGCTGGTCACTGGTCACTGGTCACTGGTCACTGGTCAATGGTAACTTGTCACTGGGCAGTGGTCACTGGTCACTGGTCACTGGTCACTGGTCACTGGACACAGGTCACTGGTCACTGGTCACTGGCCACTGGTCACTGGTCACTGGTCAATGGTCACTTTCGCTGGTCAATGGTCACTGTCGCTGGTCACTGGTCACTGGTGACTGGTCAATGGTCACTGTCGCTGGTCACTGGTCACTGGTCACTGGTCACTGGTCAATGGTAACTTGTCACTGGGCAGTGGTCACTGGTCACTGGTCACTGGTCACTGGTCACTGGTCACAGGTCAATGGTCACTGGTCACTGGTCACTGGTCAATGGTCACTGTCGCTCGTCACTGGTCACTGGTCACTGGTCACTGGTCACTGGTCACTGGTAACTGGCCAATGGACACTGTCGCTGGTCACTGGTCACTGGTCACTGGTCACTGGTCACTGGTCAATGGTCACTGGTCACTGGACACAGGTCACTGGTCACTGGTCACTGGTCACTGGTCAATGGTCACTGGCCACTGGTCACTGGTCACTGGTCAATGGTCACTTTCGCTGGTCAATGGTCACTGTCGCTGGTCACTGGTCACTGGTCACTGGTCACTGGTAACTGGTCAATGGTCACTGTCGCTGGTCACTGGTCACTGGTCACAGGTCAATGGTCACTGGTCACTGGACACTGGTCACTGGTCACTGGTCACTTGTCACTGGTCACTGATCACTGGTCACTGGTCACTGGTCACTGGTCACTGGTCACTGGTCAATGGTCACTGTCGCTGGCCACTGGTCACTGGTCACTGATCACTGGTCACTGGTCACTGGTCACTGGTCACTGGTCAATGGTCACTATCGCTGGTCAATGGTCACTGTCGCTGGTCACTGGTCACTGGTCACTTGTCACTGGTCACTGGTCACTGGTCACTGGTCACTGGTAACTGGTCAATGGACACTGTCGCTGGTCACTGGTCACTGGTCACTGGTCACTGGTCACTGGTCAATGGTCACTGGTCACTGGACACAGGTCACTGGTCACTGGTCACTGGTCACTGGTCAATGGTCACTGGCCACTGGTCACTGGTCACTGGTCAATGGTCACTTTCGCTGGTTAATGGTCACTGTCGCTGGTCACTGGTCACTGGTCACTGGTCACTGGTAACTGGTCAATGGTCACTGTCGCTGGTCACTGGTCACTGGTCACTGGTCACTGGTCACTGGTCAATGGTCACTGTCGCTGGTCACTGGACACTGGTCACTGGTCACAGGTCAATGGTCACTGGTCACTGGTCACTGGTCAATGGTCACTATCGCTGGTCAATGGTCATTGTCGCTGGTCACTGGTCATTGGTCACTTGTCACTGGTCACTGGTCGCTGGTCACTGGTCACTGGTCACTGGTCACTGGTCACTGGACACTGGTCACTGGTAACTGGTCAATGGTCACTGTCGCTGGTCACTGGTCACTGGTCACTGGTCACTGGTCAATGGTCACTGGTCACTGGACACAGGTCACTGGTCACTGGTCACTGGTCATTGGTCACTTGTCACTGGTCACTGGTCGCTGGTCACTGGTCACTGGTCACTGGTCACTGGTCACTGGACACTGGTCACTGGTAACTGGTCAATGGTCACTGTCGCTGGTCACTGGTCACTGGTCACTGGTCACTGGTCAATGGTCACTGGTCACTGGACACAGGTCACTGGTCACTGGTCACTGGTCATTGGTCAATGGTCACTGGCCACTGGTCACTGGTCACTGGTCAATGGTCACTTTCGCTGGTCAATGGTCACTGTCGCTGGTCACTGGTCACTGGTAACTGGTCAATGGTCACTGTCGCTGGTCACTGGTCACTGGTCACTGGTCACTGGTCAATGGTAACTTGTCACTGGGCAGTGGTCACTGGTCACTGGTCACTGGTCACTGGTCACTGGTCACAGGTCAATGGTCACTGGTCACTGGTCACTGGTCAATGGTCACTGTCGCTCGTCACTGGTCACTGGTCACTGGTCACTGGTCACTGGTCACTGGTAACTGGTCAATGGACACTGTCGCTGGTCACTGGTCACTGGTCACTGGTCACTGGTCACTGGTCACTGGTCAATGGTCACTGGTCACTGGACACAGGTCACTGGTCACTGGTCACTGGTCACTGGTCAATGGTCACTGGCCACTGGTCACTGGTCACTGGTCAATGGTCACTTTCGCTGGTCAATGGTCACTGTCGCTGGTCACTGGTCACTGGTCACTGGTCACTGGTCAATGGTCACTGGTCACTGGACACAGGTCACTGGTCACTGGTCACTGGTCATTGGTCAATGGTCACTGGCCACTGGTCACTGGTCACTGGTCAATGGTCACTTTCGCTGGTCAATGGTCACTGTCGCTGGTCACTGGTCACTGGTAACTGGTCAATGGTCACTGTCGCTGGTCACTGGTCACTGGTCACTGGTCACTGGTCAATGGTAACTTGTCACTGGGCAGTGGTCACTGGTCACTGGTCACTGGTCACTGGTCACTGGACACAGGTCACTGGTCACTGGTCACTGGCCACTGGTCACTGGTCACTGGTCAATGGTCACTTTCGCTGGTCAATGGTCACTGTCGCTGGTCACTGGTCACTGGTGACTGGTCAATGGTCACTGTCGCTGGTCACTGGTCACTGGTCACTGGTCACTGGTCAATGGTAACTTGTCACTGGGCAGTGGTCACTGGTCACTGGTCACTGGTCACTGGTCACTGGTCACAGGTCAATGGTCACTGGTCACTGGTCACTGGTCAATGGTCACTGTCGCTCGTCACTGGTCACTGGTCACTGGTCACTGGTCACTGGTCACTGGTAACTGGTCAATGGACACTGTCGCTGGTCACTGGTCACTGGTCACTGGTCACTGGTCACTGGTCAATGGTCACTGGTCACTGGACACAGGTCACTGGTCACTGGTCACTGGTCACTGGTCAATGGTCACTGGCCACTGGTCACTGGTCACTGGTCAATGGTCACTTTCGCTGGTCAATGGTCACTGTCGCTGGTCACTGGTCACTGGTCACTGGTCACTGGTAACTGGTCAATGGTCACTGTCGCTGGTCACTGGTCACTGGTCACAGGTCAATGGTCACTGGTCACTGGACACTGGTCACTGGTCACTGGTCACTTGTCACTGGTCACTGATCACTGGTCACTGGTCACTGGTCACTGGTCACTGGTCACTGGTCAATGGTCACTGTCGCTGGCCACTGGTCACTGGTCACTGATCACTGGTCACTGGTCACTGGTCACTGGTCACTGGTCAATGGTCACTATCGCTGGTCAATGGTCACTGTCGCTGGTCACTGGTCACTGGTCACTTGTCACTGGTCACTGGTCACTGGTCACTGGTCACTGGTCACTGGTCACTGGTCACTGGTCAATGGTCACTGTCGCTGGTCACTGGTCACTGGTCACTGGTCACTGGTCAATGGTCACTTGTCCCTGGGCAGTGGTCACTGGTCACTGGTCAATGGTCACTATCGCTGGTCAATGGTCACTGTCGCTGGTCACTGGTCACTGGTCACTTGTCACTGGTCACTGGTCACTGGTCACTGGTCACTGGTCACTGGTCACTGGTCACAAGTCACTGGTCACCTGTCACTGGTCAGTGGCCACTCGTCAATGGTCACTGGTCACTGGTCACTGGTCAATGGTCTCTGTCGCTGGTCACTGGTCACGATTCGCTGGTCCCTGGTCACTGGTCACTGGTCGATGGTCACTGTCGCTGGTCACTGGTCACTGGTCACTGGTCACTGGTCACTGGTCACTTGTCACTGGTCAGTGGTCACTGGTCACTGGTCACTGGTCACAAGTCACTAGTCACTGGTCACTGGTCACTGGTCACTGGTCACTGGTCACTGGTCACTGGTCACTGGTCACTGGTCAATGGTCACTATCGCTGGTCAATGGTCACTGTCGCTGGTCACTGGTCACTGGTCACTTGTCACTAGTCACTGGTCACTGGTCACTGGTCACTGGTCACTGGTCTCTGGTCGATGGTCAGTGGTCACTGTCGCTGGTCACTGGTCACTGGTCACTTGTCCCTGGGCAGTGGTCACTGGTCACTGGACACTGGTCACTGGTAACTGGTCAATGGTCACTGTCGCTGGTCACTGGTCACTGGTCACTGGTCACTGGTCAATGGTCACTGGTCACTGGACACAGGTCACTGGTCACTGGTCACTGGTCATTGGTCAATGGTCACTGGCCACTGGTCACTGGTCACTGGTCAATGGTCACTTTCGCTGGTCAATGGTCACTGTCGCTGGTCACTGGTCACTGGTAACTGGTCAATGGTCACTGTCGCTGGTCACTGGTCACTGGTCACTGGTCACTGGTCAATGGTAACTTGTCACTGGGCAGTGGTCACTGGTCACTGGTCACTGGTCACTGGTCACTGGTCACAGGTCAATGGTCACTGGTCACTGGTCACTGGTCAATGGTCACTGTCGCTCGTCACTGGTCACTGGTCACTGGTCACTGGTCACTGGTCACTGGTAACTGGTCAATGGACACTGTCGCTGGTCACTGGTCACTGGTCACTGGTCACTGGTCACTGGTCAATGGTCACTGGTCACTGGACACAGGTCACTGGTCACTGGTCACTGGTCACTGGTCAATGGTCACTGGCCACTGGTCACTGGTCACTGGTCAATGGTCACTTTCGCTGGTTAATGGTCACTGTCGCTGGTCACAGGTCAATGGTCACTGTCGCTGGTCACTGGTCACTGGTCACTGGTCACTGGTCAATGGTCACTGGTCACTGGACACAGGTCACTGGTCACTGGTCACTGGTCATTGGTCAATGGTCACTGTCGCTGGTCACTGGTCACTGGTCACTGGTCACTGGTCAATGGTCACTGGTCACTGGACACAGGTCACTGGTCACTGGTCACTGGTCACTGGTCAATGGTCACTGTCGCTCGTCACTGGTCACTGGTCACTGGTCACTGGTCACTGGTCACTGGTAACTGGTCAATGGACACTGTCGCTGGTCACTGGTCACTGGTCACTGGTCAATGGTCACTGTCGCTGGTCACTGGTCACTGGTCACTGGTCACTTGTCCCTGGGCAGTGGTCACTGGTCACTGGACACTGGTCACTGGTAACTGGTCAATGGTCACTGTCGCTGGTCACTGGTCACTGGTCACTGGTCACTGGTCAATGGTCACTGGTCACTGGACACAGGTCACTGGTCA
Source organism: Andrena bucephala (assembly GCA_947577245.1). NCBI lineage: Eukaryota > Metazoa > Arthropoda > Insecta > Hymenoptera > Andrenidae > Andrena > Andrena bucephala. Next base: position 63,932,714 of record OX387716.1, read on the forward strand.
CTGGTCACTGGTCATTGGTCAATGGTCACTGGCCACTGGTCACTGGTCACTGGTCAATGGTCACTTTCGCTGGTCAATGGTCACTGTCGCTGGTCACTGGTCACTGGTAACTGGTCAATGGTCACTGTCGCTGGTCACTGGTCACTGGTCACTGGTCACTGGTCAATGGTCACTGTCGCTGGTCACTGGTCACTGGTAACTGGTCAATGGTCACTGTCGCTGGTCACTGGTCACTGGTCACTGGTCACTGGTCAATGGTAACTTGTCACTGGGCAGTGGTCACTGGTCACTGGTCACTGGTCACTGGTCACTGGTCACAGGTCAATGGTCACTGGTCACTGGTCACTGGTCAATGGTCACTGTCGCTCGTCACTGGTCACTGGTCACTGGTCACTGGTCACTGGTCACTGGTAACTGGTCAATGGACACTGTCGCTGGTCACTGGTCACTGGTCACTGGTCACTGGTCACTGGTCAATGGTCACTGGTCACTGGACACAGGTCACTGGTCACTGGTCACTGGTCACTGGTCAATGGTCACTGGTCACTGGTCACTGGTCAATGGTCACTGTCGCTGGTCACTGGTCACTGGTCACTGGTCACTGGTCACTGGTCAATGGTCACTGTCGCTGGTCACTGGACACTGGTCACTGGTCACAGGTCAATGGTCACTGGTCACTGGTCACTGGTCAATGGTCACTATCGCTGGTCAATGGTCATTGTCGCTGGTCACTGGTCATTGGTCACTTGTCACTGGTCACTGGTCGCTGGTCACTGGTCACTGGTCACTGGTCACTGGTCACTGGACACTGGTCACTGGTAACTGGTCAATGGTCACTGTCGCTGGTCACTGGTCACTGGTCACTGGTCACTGGTCAATGGTCACTGGTCACTGGACACAGGTCACTGGTCACTGGTCACTGGTCATTGGTCAATGGTCACTGGCCACTGGTCACTGGTCACTGGTCACTGGTCAATGGTCACTTTCGCTGGTCAATGGTCACTGTCGCTGGTCACTGGTCACTGGTAACTGGTCAATGGTCACTGTCGCTGGTCACTGGTCACTGGTCACTGGTCACTGGTCAATGGTAACTTGTCACTGGGCAGTGGTCAATGGTCACTGGTCACTGGTCACTGGTCACTGGTCACTGGTCACAGGTCAATGGTCACTGGTCACTGGACACAGGTCACTGGTCACTGGTCACTGGTCACTGGTCACTGGTCACTGGTCACTGGTCACTGGTCACTGGTCAATGGTCACTGGCCACTGGTCACTGGTCACTGGTCAATGGTCACTTTCGCTGGTCAATGGTCACTGTCGCTGGTAAATGGTCACTGTCGCTGGTCACTGGTCACTGGTCACTGGACACTGGTCACAGGTCAATGGTCACTGGTCACTGGTCACTGGTCACAGGTCAATGGTCACTGGTCACTGGACACAGGTCACTGGTCACTGGTCACTGGTCACTGGTCACTGGTCACTTGTCACTGGTCACTGGTCACTGGTCACTGGTCACTGGTCACTGGTCACTGGTCACTGGTCACTGGTCACTGGTCACTGGGCAATGGTCACTGTCGCTGGTCACTGGTCACTGGTCACTGGTCACTGGTCAATGGTCACTTGTCCCTGGGCAGTGGTCACTGGTCACTGGTCAATGGTCACTATCGCTGGTCAATGGTCACTGTCGCTGGTCACTGGTCACTGGTCACTTGTCACTGGTCACTGGTCACTGGTCACTGGTCACTGGTCACTGGTCACTGGTCACAAGTCACTGGTCACCTGTCACTGGTCAGTGGCCACTCGTCAATGGTCACTGGTCACTGGTCACTGGTCAATGGTCTCTGTCGCTGGTCACTGGTCACGATTCGCTGGTCCCTGGTCACTGGTCACTGGTCGATGGTCACTGTCGCTGGTCACTGGTCACTGGTCACTGGTCACTGGTCACTGGTCACTTGTCACTGGTCAGTGGTCACTGGTCACTGGTCACTGGTCACAAGTCACTAGTCACTGGTCACTGGTCACTGGTCACTGGTCACTGGTCACTGGTCACTGGTCACTGGTCACTGGTCACTGGTCACTGGTCACTGGTCACTGGTCACCGGTCAATGGTCACTGTCGCTGGTCACTGGTCACTGGTCACTGATCACTGGTCACTGGTCACTGGTCACTGGTCACTGGTCAATGGTCACTATCGCTGGTCAATGGTCACTGTCGCTGGACACTGGTCACTGGTCACTTGTCACTAGTCACTGGTCACTGGTCACTGGTCACTGGTCACTGGTCTCTGGTCGATGGTCAGTGGTCACTGTCGCTGGTCACTGGTCACTGGTCACTTGTCCCTGGGCAGTGGTCACTGGTCACTGGTCACTGGTCACTGGTCACTGGTGAATGGTCACTGTCGCTGGTCACTGGTCACTGGTCACTGGTCACTGGTCACTGGTCACTTGTCACTGGTCAGTGGTCACTGGTCACTGGTCACTGGTCACAAGTCACTAGTCACTGGTCACTGGTCACTTGTCACTGGTCACTGGTCGCTGGTCACTGGTCACTGGTCACTGGTCACTGGTCACTGGACACTGGTCACTGGTAACTGGTCAATGGTCACTGTCGCTGGTCACTGGTCACTGGTCACTGGTCACTGGTCAATGGTCACTGGTCACTGGACACAGGTCACTGGTCACTGGTCACTGGTCATTGGTCAATGGTCACTGGCCACTGGTCACTGGTCACTGGTCAATGGTCACTTTCGCTGGTCAATGGTCACTGTCGCTGGTCACTGGTCACTGGTAACTGGTCAATGGTCACTGTCGCTGGTCACTGGTCACTGGTCACTGGTCACTGGTCAATGGTAACTTGTCACTGGGCAGTGGTCACTGGTCACTGGTCACTGGTCACTGGTCACTGGTCACAGGTCAATGGTCACTGGTCACTGGTCACTGGTCAATGGTCACTGTCGCTCGTCACTGGTCACTGGTCACTGGTCACTGGTCACTGGTCACTGGTAACTGGTCAATGGACACTGTCGCTGGTCACTGGTCACTGGTCACTGGTCACTGGTCACTGGTCACTGGTCAATGGTCACTGGTCACTGGACACAGGTCACTGGTCACTGGTCACTGGTCACTGGTCAATGGTCACTGGCCACTGGTCACTGGTCACTGGTCAATGGTCACTTTCGCTGGTCAATGGTCACTGTCGCTGGTCACTGGTCACTGGTCACTGGTCACTGGTCAATGGTCACTGGTCACTGGACACAGGTCACTGGTCACTGGTCACTGGTCATTGGTCAATGGTCACTGGCCACTGGTCACTGGTCACTGGTCAATGGTCACTTTCGCTGGTCAATGGTCACTGTCGCTGGTCACTGGTCACTGGTAACTGGTCAATGGTCACTGTCGCTGGTCACTGGTCACTGGTCACTGGTCACTGGTCAATGGTAACTTGTCACTGGGCAGTGGTCACTGGTCACTGGTCACTGGTCACTGGTCACTGGACACAGGTCACTGGTCACTGGTCACTGGCCACTGGTCACTGGTCACTGGTCAATGGTCACTTTCGCTGGTCAATGGTCACTGTCGCTGGTCACTGGTCACTGGTGACTGGTCAATGGTCACTGTCGCTGGTCACTGGTCACTGGTCACTGGTCACTGGTCAATGGTAACTTGTCACTGGGCAGTGGTCACTGGTCACTGGTCACTGGTCACTGGTCACTGGTCACAGGTCAATGGTCACTGGTCACTGGTCACTGGTCAATGGTTACTGTCGCTCGTCACTGGTCACTGGTCACTGGTCACTGGTCACTGGTCACTGGTAACTGGTCAATGGACACTGTCGCTGGTCACTGGTCACTGGTCACTGGTCACTGGTCACTGGTCAATGGTCACTGGTCACTGGACACAGGTCACTGGTCACTGGTCACTGGTCACTGGTCAATGGTCACTGGCCACTGGTCACTGGTCACTGGTCAATGGTCACTTTCGCTGGTCAATGGTCACTGTCGCTGGTCACTGGTCACTGGTCACTGGTCACTGGTAACTGGTCAATGGTCACTGTCGCTGGTCACTGGTCACTGGTCACAGGTCAATGGTCACTGGTCACTGGACACTGGTCACTGGTCACTGGTCACTTGTCACTGGTCACTGATCACTGGTCACTGGTCACTGGTCACTGGTCACTGGTCACTGGTCAATGGTCACTGTCGCTGGCCACTGGTCACTGGTCACTGATCACTGGTCACTGGTCACTGGTCACTGGTCACTGGTCAATGGTCACTATCGCTGGTCAATGGTCACTGTCGCTGGTCACTGGTCACTGGTCACTTGTCACTGGTCACTGGTCACTGGTCACTGGTCACTGGTCACTGGTCACTGGTCACTGGTCAATGGTCACTGTCGCTGGTCACTGGTCACTGGTCACTGGTCACTGGTCAATGGTCACTTGTCCCTGGGCAGTGGTCACTGGTCACTGGTCAATGGTCACTATCGCTGGTCAATGGTCACTGTCGCTGGTCACTGGTCACTGGTCACTTGTCACTGGTCACTGGTCACTGGTCACTGGTCACTGGTCACTGGTCACTGGTCACAAGTCACTGGTCACCTGTCACTGGTCAGTGGCCACTCGTCAATGGTCACTGGTCACTGGTCACTGGTCAATGGTCTCTGTCGCTGGTCACTGGTCACGATTCGCTGGTCCCTGGTCACTGGTCACTGGTCGATGGTCACTGTCGCTGGTCACTGGTCACTGGTCACTGGTCACTGGTCACTGGTCACTTGTCACTGGTCAGTGGTCACTGGTCACTGGTCACTGGTCACAAGTCACTAGTCACTGGTCACTGGTCACTGGTCACTGGTCACTGGTCACTGGTCACTGGTCACTGGTCACTGGTCAATGGTCACTATCGCTGGTCAATGGTCACTGTCGCTGGTCACTGGTCACTGGTCACTTGTCACTAGTCACTGGTCACTGGTCACTGGTCACTGGTCACTGGTCTCTGGTCGATGGTCAGTGGTCACTGTCGCTGGTCACTGGTCACTGGTCACTTGTCCCTGGGCAGTGGTCACTGGTCACTGGTCACTGGTCACTGGTCACTGGTGAATGGTCACTGTCGCTGGTCACTGGTCACTGGTCACTGGTCACTGGTCACTGGTCACTGGTCAATGGTCACTATCGCTGGTCAATGGTCACTGTCGCTGGTCACTGGTCACTGGTCACTTGTCACTAGTCACTGGTCACTGGTCACTGGTCACTGGTCACTGGTCTCTGGTCGATGGTCAGTGGTCACTGTCGCTGGTCACTGGTCACTGGTCACTTGTCCCTGGGCAGTGGTCACTGGTCACTGGACACTGGTCACTGGTAACTGGTCAATGGTCACAGTCGCTGGTCACTGGTCACTGGTCACTGGTCACTGGTCAATGGTCACTGGTCACTGGACACAGGTCACTGGTCACTGGTCACTGGTCATTGGTCAATGGTCACTGGCCACTGGTCACTGGTCACTGGTCAATGGTCACTTTCGCTGGTCAATGGTCACTGTCGCTGGTCACTGGTCACTGGTAACTGGTCAATGGTCACTGTCGCTGGTCACTGGTCACTGGTCACTGGTCACTGGTCAATGGTAACTTGTCACTGGGCAGTGGTCACTGGTCACTGGTCACTGGTCACTGGTCACTGGTCACAGGTCAATGGTCACTGGTCACTGGTCACTGGTCAATGGTCACTGTCGCTCGTCACTGGTCACTGGTCACTGGTCACTGGTCACTGGTCACTGGTAACTGGTCAATGGACACTGTCGCTGGTCACTGGTCACTGGTCACTGGTCACTGGTCACTGGTCAATGGTCACTGGTCACTGGACACAGGTCACTGGTCACTGGTCACTGGTCACTGGTCAATGGTCACTGGCCACTGGTCGCTGGTCACTGGTCAATGGTCACTTTCGCTGGTTAATGGTCACTGTCGCTGGTCACTGGTCACTGGTCACTGGTCACTGGTAACTGGTCAATGGTCACTGTCGCTGGTCACTGGTCACTGGTCACTGGTCACTGGTCACTGGTCAATGGTCACTGTCGCTGGTCACTGGACACTGGTCACTGGTCACAGGTCAATGGTCACTGGTCACTGGTCACTGGTCAATGGTCACTATCGCTGGTCAATGGTCATTGTCGCTGGTCACTGGTCATTGGTCACTTGTCACTGGTCACTGGTCGCTGGTCACTGGTCACTGGTCACTGGTCACTGGTCACTGGACACTGGTCACTGGTAACTGGTCAATGGTCACTGTCGCTGGTCACTGGTCACTGGTCACTGGTCACTGGTCAATGGTCACTGGTCACTGGACACAGGTCACTGGTCACTGGTCACTGGTCATTGGTCAATGGTCACTGGCCACTGGTCACTGGTCACTGGTCACTGGTCAATGGTCACTTTCGCTGGTCAATGGTCACTGTCGCTGGTCACTGGTCACTGGTAACTGGTCAATGGTCACTGTCGCTGGTCACTGGTCACTGGTCACTGGTCACTGGTCAATGGTAACTTGTCACTGGGCAGTGGTCAATGGTCACTGGTCACTGGTCACTGGTCACTGGTCACTGGTCACAGGTCAATGGTCACTGGTCACTGGACACAGGTCACTGGTCACTGGTCACTGGTCACTGGTCACTGGTCACTGGTCACTGGTCACTGGTCACTGGTCAATGGTCACTGGCCACTGGTCACTGGTCACTGGTCAATGGTCACTTTCGCTGGTCAATGGTCACTGTCGCTGGTAAATGGTCACTGTCGCTGGTCACTGGTCACTGGTCACTGGACACTGGTCACAGGTCAATGGTCACTGGTCACTGGACACTGGTCACTGGTCACTGGTCACTTGTCACTCGTCACTGATCACTGGTCACTGGTCACTGGTCACTAGTCACTGGTCACTGGTCAATGGTCACTGTCGCTGGTCACTGGTCACTGGTCACTGATCACTGGTGACTGGTCAATGGTCACTGTCGCTGGTCACTGGACACTGGTCACTGGTCAAAGGTCAATGGTCACTGGTCACTGGTCACTGGTCAATGGTCACTATCGCTGGTCAATGGTCATTGTCGCTGGTCACTGGTCATTGGTCACTTGTCACTGGTCACTGGTCACTGGTCACTGGTCACTGGTCACTGGTAACTGGTCACAGGTCAATGGTCACTGGACACTGGTCACAGGTCAATGGTCACTGGTCACTGGACACTGGTCACTGGTCACTGGTCACTGGTCACTTGTCACTGGTCACTGATCAATGGTCACTGGTCACTGGTCACTGGTCACTGGTCACTGGTCACAGGTCAATGGTCACTGTCGCTGGTCACTGGTCACTGGTCACTGATCACTGGTCACTGGTCAATGGTCACTGTCGCTGGTCACTGGTCATTGGTCACTTGTCACTGGTCACTGGTCACTGGTCACTGGTCACAGGTCAATGGTCACTGGTCACTGGTCACTGGTCAATGGTCACTGTCGCTCGTCACTGGTCACTGGTCACTGGTCACTGGTCACTGGTCACTGGTAACTGGTCAATGGTCCCTGTCGCTGGTCACTGGTCACTGGTCACTGGTCAATGGTAACTTGTCACTGGGCAGTGGTCAATGGTCACTGGTCACTGGTCACTGGTCACTGGTCACTGGTCACAGGTCAATGGTCACTGGTCACTGGACACAGGTCACTGGTCACTGGTCACTGGTCACTGGTCACTGGTCACTGGTCACAGGTCAATGGTCACTGGACACTGGTCACTGGTCAATGGTCACTGTCGCTGGTCACTGGTCACTGGTCACTGGTCACTGGTCACTGGTCACTGGTCACTGGTCACTGGTCACTGGTCACTGGTAACTGGTCAATGGTCACTGTCGCTGGTCACTGGTCACTGGTCACTGGTCAATGGTCACTGGCCACTGGTCACTGGTCACTGGTCAATGGTCACTTTCGCTGGTCAATGGTCACTGTCGCTGGTAAATGGTCACTGTCGCTGGTCACTGGTCACTGGTCACTGGACACTGGTCACAGGTCAATGGTCACTGGTCACTGGACACTGGTCACTGGTCACTGGTCACTTGTCACTCGTCACTGATCACTGGTCACTGGTGACTGGTCACTAGTCACTGGTCACTGGTCAATGGTCACTGTCGCTGGTCACTGGTCACTGGTCACTGATCACTGGTGACTGGTCAATGGTCACTGTCGCTGGTCACTGGACACTGGTCACTGGTCAAAGGTCAATGGTCACTGGTCACTGGTCACTGGTCAATGGTCACTATCGCTGGTCAATGGTCATTGTCGCTGGTCACTGGTCATTGGTCACTTGTCACTGGTCACTGGTCACTGGTCACTGGTCACTGGTCACTGGTAACTGGTCACAGGTCAATGGTCACTGGACACTGGTCACAGGTCAATGGTCACTGGTCACTGGACACTGGTCACTGGTCACTGGTCACTGGTCACTTGTCACTGGTCACTGATCACTGGTCACTGGTCACTGGTCACTGGTCACTGGTCACTGGTCACAGGTCAATGGTCACTGTCGCTGGTCACTGGTCACTGGTCACTGATCACTGGTCACTGGTCAATGGTCACTGTCGCTGGTCACTGGTCATTGGTCACTTGTCACTGGTCACTGGTCACTGGTCACTGGTCACAGGTCAATGGTCACTGGTCACTGGTCACTGGTCAATGGTCACTGTCGCTCGTCACTGGTCACTGGTCACTGGTCACTGGTCACTGGTCACTGGTAACTGGTCAATGGTCCCTGTCGCTGGTCACTGGTCACTGGTCACTGGTCAATGGTAACTTGTCACTGGGCAGTGGTCAATGGTCACTGGTCACTGGTCACTGGTCACTGGTCACTGGTCACAGGTCAATGGTCACTGGTCACTGGACACAGGTCACTGGTCACTGGTCACTGGTCACTGGTCACTGGTCACTGGTCACAGGTCAATGGTCACTGGACACTGGTCACTGGTCAATGGTCACTGTCGCTGGTCACTGGTCACTGGTCACTGGTCACTGGTCACTGGTCACTGGTCACTGGTCACTGGTCACTGGTAACTGGTCAATGGTCACTGTCGCTGGTCACTGGTCACTGGTCACTGGTCACTGGTCAATGGTAACTTGTCACTGGCCAGTGGTCAATGGTCACTGGTCACTGGTCACTGGTCACTGGTCACTGGTCACAGGTCAATGGTCACTGGTCACTGGACACAGGTCACTGGTCACTGGTCACTGGTCACTGGTCACTGGTCACTGGTCAATGGTCACTGGCCACTGGTCACTGGTCACTGGTCAATGGTCACTTTCGCTGGTCAATGGTCACTGTCGCTGGTCACTGGACACAGGTCAATGGTCACTGTCGCTGGTCACTGGTCACTGGTCACTGGTCAATGGTCACTGGACACTGGTCACTGGTAACTGGTCAATGGTCACTGTCGCTGGTCACTGGTCACTGGTCACTGGTCACTGGTCAATGGTCACTGGTCACTGGACACAGGTCACTGGTCACTGGTCACTGGTCACTGGTCAATGGTCACTGGCCACTGGTCACTGGTCACTGGTCAATGGTCACTTTCGCTGGTCAATGGTCACTGTCGCTGGTCACTGGTCACTGGTCACTGGTCACTGGTAACTGGTCAATGGTCACTGTCGCTGGTCACTGGTCACTGGTCACTGGTCACTGGTCAATGGTCACTGTCGCTGGTCACTGGACACTGGTCACTGGTCACAGGTCAATGGTCACTGGTCACTGGTCACTGGTCAATGGTCACTATCGCTGGTCAATGGTCATTGTCGCTGGTCACTGGTCATTGGTCACTTGTCACTGGTCACTGGTCGCTGGTCACTGGTCACTGGTCACTGGTCACTGGTCACTGGACACTGGTCACTGGTAACTGGTCAATGGTCACTGTCGCTGGTCACTGGTCACTGGTCACTGGTCACTGGTCAATGGTCACTGGTCACTGGACACAGGTCACTGGTCACTGGTCACTGGTCATTGGTCAATGGTCACTGGCCACTGGTCACTGGTCACTGGTCAATGGTCACTTTCGCTGGTCAATGGTCACTGTCGCTGGTCACTGGTCACTGGTAACTGGTCAATGGTCACTGTCGCTGGTCACTGGTCACTGGTCACTGGTCACTGGTCAATGGTAACTTGTCACTGGGCAGTGGTCAATGGTCACTGGTCACTGGTCACTGGTCACTGGTCACTGGTCACAGGTCAATGGTCACTGGTCACTGGACACAGGTCACTGGTCACTGGTCACTGGTCACTGGTCACTGGTCACTGGTCACTGGTCACTGGTCAATGGTCACTGGCCACTGGTCACTGGTCACTGGTCAATGGTCACTTTCGCTGGTCAATGGTCACTGTCGCTGGTAAATGGTCACTGTCGCTGGTCACTGGTCACTGGTCACTGGACACTGGTCACAGGTCAATGGTCACTGGTCACTGGACACTGGTCACTGGTCACTGGTCACTTGTCACTCGTCACTGATCACTGGTCACTGGTCACTGGTCACTGGTCACTGGTCACTGGTCAATGGTCACTGTCGCTGGTCACTGGTCACTGGTCACTGATCTCTGGTGACTGGTCAATGGTCACTGTCGCTGGTCACTGGACACTGGTCACTGGTCACAGGTCAATGGTCACTGGTCACTGGTCACTGGTCAATGGTCACTATCGCTGGTCAATGGTCATTGTCGCTGGTCACTGGTCATTGGTCACTTGTCACTGGTCACTGGTCACTGGTCACTGGTCACTGGTCACTGGTAACTGGTCACAGGTCAATGGTCACTGGACACTGGTCACAGGTCAATGGTCACTGGTCACTGGACACTGGTCACTGGTCACTGGTCACTGGTCACTGATCACTGGTCACTGGTCACTGGTCACTGTCGCTGGTCACTGGTCATTGGTCACTTGTCACTGGTCACTGGTCACTGGTCACTGGTCACAGGTCAATGGTCACTGGTCACTGGTCACTGGTCAATGGTCACTGTCGCTCGTCACTGGTCACTGGTCACTGGTCACTGGTCACTGGTAACTGGTCAATGGTCACTGTCGCTGGTCACTGGTCACTGGTCACTGGTCAATGGTAACTTGTCACTGGGCAGTGGTCAATGGTCACTGGTCACTGGTCACTGGTCACTGGTCACTGGTCACAAGCCACTGGTCACTTGTCACTGGTCACTGGTCAGTGGCCACTGGTCGCTGGTCACTTGTCACTGGTCACTGGTCACTGGTCACTAGTCACAAGTCACTGGTCACTGGTCACTTGTCATTGGTCACTGGTCACTGGTCACTGGTCACTGGTCACTGGTCACTGGTCAATGGTCACTGTCGCTGGTCACTGGTCACTGGTCACTGATCACTGATCACTGGTCACTGGTCACTGGTCACTGGTCACTGGTCACTGGTCAATGGTCACTATCGCTGGTCAATGGTCACTGTCGCTGGTCACTGGTCACTGGTCACAGTCGCTGGTCACTGGTCACTGGTCTCTAGTCACTGGTCACTGGTCACTGGTCGCTGGTCACTGGTCACTTGTCACTGGTCAGTGGCCACTGATCGCTGGTCACTTGTCACTGGTCACTGGTCACTGGTCACTGGTCACAAGTCACTGTCGCTGGTCACTGGTCACTGGTCACTGGACACTGGTCACAGGTCAATGGTCACTGGTCACTGGACACTGGTCACTGGTCACTGGTCACTTGTCACTCGTCACTGATCACTGGTCACTGGTCACTGGTCACTGGTCAATGGTCACTGTCGCTGGTCACTGGTCACTGGTCACTGATCACTGGTGACTGGTCAATGGTCACTGTCGCTGGTCACTGGACACTGGTCACTGGTCACAGGTCAATGGTCACTGGTCACTGGTCACTGGTCAATGGTCACTATCGCTGGTCAATGGTCATTGTCGCTGGTCACTGGTCATTGGTCACTTGTCACTGGTCACTGGTCACTGGTCACTGGTCACTGGTCACTGGTAACTGGTCACAGGTCAATGGTCACTGGACACTGGTCACAGGTCAATGGTCACTGGTCACTGGACACTGGTCACTGGTCACTGGTCACTGGTCACTTGTCACTGGTCACTGATCACTGGTCACTGGTCACTGGTCACTGGTCACTGGTCACTGGTCACAGGTCAATGGTCACTGTCGCTGGTCACTGGTCACTGGTCACTGATCACTGGTCACTGGTCAATGGTCATTGTCGCTGGTCACTGGTCATTGGTCACTTGTCACTGGTCACTGGTCACTGGTCACTGGTCACTGGTCACTGGTAACTGGTCACAGGTCAATGGTCACTGGACACTGGTCACAGGTCAATGGTCACTGGTCACTGGACACTGGTCACTGGTCACTGGTCACTGGTCACTTGTCACTGGTCACTGATCACTGGTCACTTGTCACTGGTCACTGGTCACTGGTCACTGGTCACAGGTCAATGGTCACTGTCGCTGGTCACTGGTCACTGGTCACTGATCACTGGTCACTGGTCAATGGTCACTGTCGCTGGTCACTGGTCATTGGTCACTTGTCACTGGTCACTGGTCACTGGTCACTGGTCACAGGTCAATGGTCACTGGTCACTGGTCACTGGTCAATGGTCACTGTCGCTCGTCACTGGTCACTGGTCACTGGTCACTGGTCACTGGTCACTGGTAACTGGTCAATGGTCCCTGTCGCTGGTCACTGGTCACTGGTCACTGGTCAATGGTAACTTGTCACTGGGCAGTGGTCAATGGTCACTGGTCACTGGTCACTGGTCACTGGTCACTGGTCACAGGTCAATGGTCACTGGTCACTGGACACAGGTCACTGGTCACTGATCACTGGTCACTGGTCACTGGTCACTGGTCACTGGTCACTGGTCAATGGTCACTGGCCACTGGTCACTGGTCACTTGTCACTGGTCACTGATCACTTGTCACTGGTCACTGGTCACTGATCACTGGTCACTGGTCACTGGTCACTGGTCACTGGTCAATGGTCACTATCGCTGGTCAATGGTCACTGTCGCTGGTCACTGGTCACTGGTCACTTGTCACTGGTCACTGGTCACTGGTCACTGGTCACTGGTCACTGGTCACAAGTCACTGGTCACTTGTCACTGGTCAGTGGCCACTCGTCAATGGTCACTGGTCACTGGTCACTGGTCAATGGTCTCTGTCGCTGGTCACTGGTCACGATTCGCTGGTCCCTGGTCACTGGTCACTGGTCAATGGTCACTGTCGCTGGTCATTGGTCACTGGTCACTGGTCACTGGTCACTGGTCACTTGTCACTGGTCAGTGGCCACTCGTCGCTGGTCACTTGTCACTGGTCACTTGTCTCTGGTCACTGATCACTGGTCACTGGTCACTGGTCACTGGTCACAGGTCAATGGACACTGGTCACTGGACACAGGTCACTTGTCACTGGTCACTGGTCACAAGTCACTGGTCACTTGTCACTGGTCACTGGTCACTGGTAACTGGTCAATGGTCACTGTCGCTGGTCAATGGTCACTGTCGCTGGTCACTGGTCACTGGTCACTGGTCACTGGTCACTTGTCACTGGTCAGTGGCCACTGGTCGCTGGTCACTTGTCACTGGTCACTGGTCACTGGTCGCTGGTCACTGGTCATAGGTCAATGGACACTGGTCACAGGACACAGGTCACTTGTCACTGGTCACTGGTCACTGGTCACTATCGCTGGTCAATGGTCACTGTCGCTGGTCACTGGTCACTGGTCACTGGTCACTTGTCACTGGTCAGTGGCCACTCGTCGCTGGTCACTTGTCACTGGTCACTTGTCACTGGTCACTGATCACTGGTCACTGGTCACTGGTCACTGGTCACAGGTCAATGGACACTGGTCACTGGACACAGGTCACTTGTCACTGGTCACTGGTCACTGGTCACTGGTCACTTGTCACTGGTCACTGGTCACTGGTAACTGGTCAATGGTCACTGTCGCTGGTCAATGGTCACTGTCGCTGGTCACTGGTCACTGGTCACTGGTCACTGGTCACTTGTCACTGGTCACTGATCACTGGTCACTGGTCACTGGTCACTGGTCACTGGTCACTGGTCAATGGTCACTGTCGCTGGTCACTGGTCACTGGTCACTGATCACTGGTCACTGGTCAATGGTCACTGTCGCTGGTCACTGGTCATTGGTCACTTGTCACTGGTCACTGGTCACTGGTCACTGGTCACAGGTCAATGGTCACTGGTCACTGGACACTGGTCACTGGTCACTGGTCACTTGTCACTGGTCAATGATCACTGGTCACTGGTCACTGGTCACTGGTCACTGGTCACTGGTCAATGGTCACTGTCGCTGGCCACTGGTCACTGGTCACTGATCACTGGTCACTGGTCACTGGTCACTGGTCACTGGTCAATGGTCACTATCGCTGGTCAATGGTCACTGTCGCTGGTCACTGGTCACTGGTCACTTGTCACTGGTCACTGGTCACTGGTCACTGGTCACTGGTCACTGGTCACTGGTCACTGGTCACTGGTCACTGGTCACTGGTCAATGGTCACTGTCGCTGGTCACTGGTCACTGGTCACTGGTCACTGGTCAATGGTCACTTGTCCCTGGGCAGTGGTCACTGGTCACTGGTCAATGGTCACTATCGCTGGTCAATGGTCACTGTCGCTGGTCACTGGTCACTGGTCACTTGTCACTGGTCACTGGTCACTGGTCACTGGTCACTGGTCACTGGTCACTGGTCACAAGTCACTGGTCACCTGTCACTGGTCAGTGGCCACTCGTCAATGGTCACTGGTCACTGGTCACTGGTCAATGGTCTCTGTCGCTGGTCACTGGTCACGATTCGCTGGTCCCTGGTCACTGGTCACTGGTCGATGGTCACTGTCGCTGGTCACTGGTCACTGGTCACTGGTCACTGGTCACTGGTCACTTGTCACTGGTCAGTGGTCACTGGTCACTGGTCACTGGTCACAAGTCACTAGTCACTGGTCACTGGTCACTGGTCACTGGTCACTGGTCACTGGTCACTGGTCACTGGTCACTGGTCACTGGTCACCGGTCAATGGTCACTGTCGCTGGTCACTGGTCACTGGTCACTGATCACTGGTCACTGGTCACTGGTCACTGGTCACTGGTCAATGGTCACTATCGCTGGTCAATGGTCACTGTCGCTGGTCACTGGTCACTGGTCACTTGTCACTAGTCACTGGTCACTGGTCACTGGTCACTGGTCACTGGTCACTGGTCTCTGGTCGATGGTCAGTGGTCACTGTCGCTGGTCACTGGTCACTGGTCACTTGTCCCTGGGCAGTGGTCACTGGTCACTGGTCACTGGTCACTGGTCACTGGTCAATGGTCACTGTCGCTGGTCACTGGTCACTGGACACTGGTCACTGGTCACTGGTCACTTGTCACTGGTCAGTGGTCACTGGTCACTGGTCACTGGTCACAAGTCACTAGTCACTGGTCACTGGCCACTTGTCACTGGTCACTGGTCGCTGGTCACTTGTCACTGGTCACTGGTCACTGGTCACTGGACACTGGTCACTGGTAACTGGTCAATGGTCACTGTCGCTGGTCACTGGTCACTGGTCACTGGTCACTGGTCAATGGTCACTGGTCACTGGACACAGGTCACTGGTCACTGGTCACTGGTCATTGGTCAATGGTCACTGGCCACTGGTCACTGGTCACTGGTCAATGGTCACTTTCGCTGGTCAATGGTCACTGTCGCTGGTCACTGGTCACTGGTAACTGGTCAATGGTCACTGTCGCTGGTCACTGGTCACTGGTCACTGGTCACTGGTCAATGGTAACTTGTCACTGGGCAGTGGTCAATGGTCACTGGTCACTGGTCACTGGTCACTGGTCACTGGTCACAGGTCAATGGTCACTGGTCACTGGACACAGGTCACTGGTCACTGGTCACTGGTCACTGGTCACTGGTCACTGGTCACTGGTCACTGGTCAATGGTCACTGGCCACTGGTCACTGGTCACTGGTCAATGGTCACTTTCGCTGGTCAATGGTCACTGTCGCTGGTAAATGGTCACTGTCGCTGGTCACTGGTCACTGGTCACTGGACACTGGTCACAGGTCAATGGTCACTGGTCACTGGACACTGGTCACTGGTCACTGGTCACTTGTCACTCGTCACTGATCACTGGTCACTGGTCACTGGTCACTGGTCACTGGTCACTGGTCAATGGTCACTGTCGCTGGTCACTGGTCACTGGTCACTGATCTCTGGTGACTGGTCAATGGTCACTGTCGCTGGTCACTGGACACTGGTCACTGGTCACAGGTCAATGGTCACTGGTCACTGGTCACTGGTCAATGGTCACTATCGCTGGTCAATGGTCATTGTCGCTGGTCACTGGTCATTGGTCACTTGTCACTGGTCACTGGTCACTGGTCACTGGTCACTGGTCACTGGTAACTGGTCACAGGTCAATGGTCACTGGACACTGGTCACAGGTCAATGGTCACTGGTCACTGGACACTGGTCACTGGTCACTGGTCACTGGTCACTGATCACTGGTCACTGGTCACTGGTCACTGTCGCTGGTCACTGGTCATTGGTCACTTGTCACTGGTCACTGGTCACTGGTCACTGGTCACAGGTCAATGGTCACTGGTCACTGGTCACTGGTCAATGGTCACTGTCGCTCGTCACTGGTCACTGGTCACTGGTCACTGGTCACTGGTAACTGGTCAATGGTCACTGTCGCTGGTCACTGGTCACTGGTCACTGGTCAATGGTAACTTGTCACTGGGCAGTGGTCAATGGTCACTGGTCACTGGTCACTGGTCACTGGTCACTGGTCACAAGCCACTGGTCACTTGTCACTGGTCACTGGTCAGTGGCCACTGGTCGCTGGTCACTTGTCACTGGTCACTGGTCACTGGTCACTAGTCACAAGTCACTGGTCACTGGTCACTTGTCATTGGTCACTGGTCACTGGTCACTGGTCACTGGTCACTGGTCACTGGTCAATGGTCACTGTCGCTGGTCACTGGTCACTGGTCACTGATCACTGATCACTGGTCACTGGTCACTGGTCACTGGTCACTGGTCACTGGTCAATGGTCACTATCGCTGGTCAATGGTCACTGTCGCTGGTCACTGGTCACTGGTCACAGTCGCTGGTCACTGGTCACTGGTCTCTAGTCACTGGTCACTGGTCACTGGTCGCTGGTCACTGGTCACTTGTCACTGGTCAGTGGCCACTGATCGCTGGTCACTTGTCACTGGTCACTGGTCACTGGTCACTGGTCACAAGTCACTGTCGCTGGTCACTGGTCACTGGTCACTGGACACTGGTCACAGGTCAATGGTCACTGGTCACTGGACACTGGTCACTGGTCACTGGTCACTTGTCACTCGTCACTGATCACTGGTCACTGGTCACTGGTCACTGGTCAATGGTCACTGTCGCTGGTCACTGGTCACTGGTCACTGATCACTGGTGACTGGTCAATGGTCACTGTCGCTGGTCACTGGACACTGGTCACTGGTCACAGGTCAATGGTCACTGGTCACTGGTCACTGGTCAATGGTCACTATCGCTGGTCAATGGTCATTGTCGCTGGTCACTGGTCATTGGTCACTTGTCACTGGTCACTGGTCACTGGTCACTGGTCACTGGTCACTGGTAACTGGTCACAGGTCAATGGTCACTGGACACTGGTCACAGGTCAATGGTCACTGGTCACTGGACACTGGTCACTGGTCACTGGTCACTGGTCACTTGTCACTGGTCACTGATCACTGGTCACTGGTCACTGGTCACTGGTCACTGGTCACTGGTCACAGGTCAATGGTCACTGTCGCTGGTCACTGGTCACTGGTCACTGATCACTGGTCACTGGTCAATGGTCATTGTCGCTGGTCACTGGTCATTGGTCACTTGTCACTGGTCACTGGTCACTGGTCACTGGTCACTGGTCACTGGTAACTGGTCACAGGTCAATGGTCACTGGACACTGGTCACAGGTCAATGGTCACTGGTCACTGGACACTGGTCACTGGTCACTGGTCACTGGTCACTTGTCACTGGTCACTGATCACTGGTCACTTGTCACTGGTCACTGGTCACTGGTCACTGGTCACAGGTCAATGGTCACTGTCGCTGGTCACTGGTCACTGGTCACTGATCACTGGTCACTGGTCAATGGTCACTGTCGCTGGTCACTGGTCATTGGTCACTTGTCACTGGTCACTGGTCACTGGTCACTGGTCACAGGTCAATGGTCACTGGTCACTGGTCACTGGTCAATGGTCACTGTCGCTCGTCACTGGTCACTGGTCACTGGTCACTGGTCACTGGTCACTGGTAACTGGTCAATGGTCCCTGTCGCTGGTCACTGGTCACTGGTCACTGGTCAATGGTAACTTGTCACTGGGCAGTGGTCAATGGTCACTGGTCACTGGTCACTGGTCACTGGTCACTGGTCACAGGTCAATGGTCACTGGTCACTGGACACAGGTCACTGGTCACTGATCACTGGTCACTGGTCACTGGTCACTGGTCACTGGTCACTGGTCAATGGTCACTGGCCACTGGTCACTGGTCACTTGTCACTGGTCACTGATCACTTGTCACTGGTCACTGGTCACTGATCACTGGTCACTGGTCACTGGTCACTGGTCACTGGTCAATGGTCACTATCGCTGGTCAATGGTCACTGTCGCTGGTCACTGGTCACTGGTCACTTGTCACTGGTCACTGGTCACTGGTCACTGGTCACTGGTCACTGGTCACAAGTCACTGGTCACTTGTCACTGGTCAGTGGCCACTCGTCAATGGTCACTGGTCACTGGTCACTGGTCAATGGTCTCTGTCGCTGGTCACTGGTCACGATTCGCTGGTCCCTGGTCACTGGTCACTGGTCAATGGTCACTGTCGCTGGTCACTGGTCACTGGTCACTGGTCACTGGTCACTGGTCACTTGTCACTGGTCAGTGGCCACTCGTCGCTGGTCACTTGTCACTGGTCACTTGTCACTGGTCACTGATCACTGGTCACTGGTCACTGGTCACTGGTCACAGGTCAATGGACACTGGTCACTGGACACAGGTCACTTGTCACTGGTCACTGGTCACAAGTCACTGGTCACTTGTCACTGGTCACTGGTCACTGGTAACTGGTCAATGGTCACTGTCGCTGGTCAATGGTCACTGTCGCTGGTCACTGGTCACTGGTCACTGGTCACTGGTCACTTGTCACTGGTCAGTGGCCACTGGTCGCTGGTCACTTGTCACTGGTCACTGGTCACTGGTCGCTGGTCACTGGTCATAGGTCAATGGACACTGGTCACAGGACACAGGTCACTTGTCACTGGTCACTGGTCACTGGTCACTATCGCTGGTCAATGGTCACTGTCGCTGGTCACTGGTCACTGGTCACTGGTCACTTGTCACTGGTCAGTGGCCACTCGTCGCTGGTCACTTGTCACTGGTCACTTGTCACTGGTCACTGATCACTGGTCACTGGTCACTGGTCACTGGTCACAGGTCAATGGACACTGGTCACTGGACACAGGTCACTTGTCACTGGTCACTGGTCACTGGTCACTGGTCACTTGTCACTGGTCACTGGTCACTGGTAACTGGTCAATGGTCACTGTCGCTGGTCAATGGTCACTGTCGCTGGTCACTGGTCACTGGTCACTGGTCACTGGTCACTTGTCACTGGTCACTGATCACTGGTCACTGGTCACTGGTCACTGGTCACTGGTCACTGGTCAATGGTCACTGTCGCTGGTCACTGGTCACTGGTCACTGATCACTGGTCACTGGTCAATGGTCACTGTCGCTGGTCACTGGTCATTGGTCACTTGTCACTGGTCACTGGTCACTGGTCACTGGTCACAGGTCAATGGTCACTGGTCACTGGACACTGGTCACTGGTCACTGGTCACTTGTCACTGGTCAATGATCACTGGTCACTGGTCACTGGTCACTGGTCACTGGTCACTGGTCAATGGTCACTGTCGCTGGCCACTGGTCACTGGTCACTGATCACTGGTCACTGGTCACTGGTCACTGGTCACTGGTCAATGGTCACTATCGCTGGTCAATGGTCACTGTCGCTGGTCACTGGTCACTGGTCACTTGTCACTGGTCACTGGTCACTGGTCACTGGTCACTGGTCACTGGTCACTGGTCACTGGTCACTGGTCACTGGTCACTGGTCAATGGTCACTGTCGCTGGTCACTGGTCACTGGTCACTGGTCACTGGTCAATGGTCACTTGTCCCTGGGCAGTGGTCACTGGTCACTGGTCAATGGTCACTATCGCTGGTCAATGGTCACTGTCGCTGGTCACTGGTCACTGGTCACTTGTCACTGGTCACTGGTCACTGGTCACTGGTCACTGGTCACTGGTCACTGGTCACAAGTCACTGGTCACCTGTCACTGGTCAGTGGCCACTCGTCAATGGTCACTGGTCACTGGTCACTGGTCAATGGTCTCTGTCGCTGGTCACTGGTCACGATTCGCTGGTCCCTGGTCACTGGTCACTGGTCGATGGTCACTGTCGCTGGTCACTGGTCACTGGTCACTGGTCACTGGTCACTGGTCACTTGTCACTGGTCAGTGGTCACTGGTCACTGGTCACTGGTCACAAGTCACTAGTCACTGGTCACTGGTCACTGGTCACTGGTCAGTGGTCACTGGTCACTGGGCAGTGGTCAATGGTCACTGGTCACTGGTCACTGGTCACTGGTCACTGGTCACAGGTCAATGGTCACTGGTCACTGGACACAGGTCACTGGTCACTGATCACTGGTCACTGGTCACTGGTCACTGGTCACTGGTCACTGGTCAATGGTCACTGGCCACTGGTCACTGGTCACTTGTCACTGGTCACTGATCACTTGTCACTGGTCACTGGTCACTGATCACTGGTCACTGGTCACTGGTCACTGGTCACTGGTCAATGGTCACTATCGCTGGTCAATGGTCACTGTCGCTGGTCACTGGTCACTGGTCACTTGTCACTGGTCACTGGTCA
The DNA here is from genome assembly GCA_947577245.1 of Andrena bucephala. NCBI lineage: Eukaryota > Metazoa > Arthropoda > Insecta > Hymenoptera > Andrenidae > Andrena > Andrena bucephala. The sequence continues at coordinate 63,953,747 of OX387716.1, forward strand.
CTGGTCACTGGTCACTGGTCACTGGTCACAAGTCACTGGTCACTTGTCACTGGTCAGTGGCCACTCGTCAATGGTCACTGGTCACTGGTCACTGGTCAATGGTCTCTGTCGCTGGTCACTGGTCACGATTCGCTGGTCCCTGGTCACTGGTCACTGGTCAATGGTCACTGTCGCTGGTCACTGGTCACTGGTCACTGGTCACTGGTCACTGGTCACTTGTCACTGGTCAGTGGCCACTCGTCGCTGGTCACTTGTCACTGGTCACTTGTCACTGGTCACTGATCACTGGTCACTGGTCACTGGTCACTGGTCACAGGTCAATGGACACTGGTCACTGGACACAGGTCACTTGTCACTGGTCACTGGTCACAAGTCACTGGTCACTTGTCACTGGTCACTGGTCACTGGTAACTGGTCAATGGTCACTGTCGCTGGTCAATGGTCACTGTCGCTGGTCACTGGTCACTGGTCACTGGTCACTGGTCACTTGTCACTGGTCAGTGGCCACTGGTCGCTGGTCACTTGTCACTGGTCACTGGTCACTGGTCGCTGGTCACTGGTCATAGGTCAATGGACACTGGTCACAGGACACAGGTCACTTGTCACTGGTCACTGGTCACTGGTCACTATCGCTGGTCAATGGTCACTGTCGCTGGTCACTGGTCACTGGTCACTGGTCACTTGTCACTGGTCAGTGGCCACTCGTCGCTGGTCACTTGTCACTGGTCACTTGTCACTGGTCACTGATCACTGGTCACTGGTCACTGGTCACTGGTCACAGGTCAATGGACACTGGTCACTGGACACAGGTCACTTGTCACTGGTCACTGGTCACTGGTCACTGGTCACTTGTCACTGGTCACTGGTCACTGGTAACTGGTCAATGGTCACTGTCGCTGGTCAATGGTCACTGTCGCTGGTCACTGGTCACTGGTCACTGGTCACTGGTCACTTGTCACTGGTCACTGATCACTGGTCACTGGTCACTGGTCACTGGTCACTGGTCACTGGTCAATGGTCACTGTCGCTGGTCACTGGTCACTGGTCACTGATCACTGGTCACTGGTCAATGGTCACTGTCGCTGGTCACTGGTCATTGGTCACTTGTCACTGGTCACTGGTCACTGGTCACTGGTCACAGGTCAATGGTCACTGGTCACTGGACACTGGTCACTGGTCACTGGTCACTTGTCACTGGTCAATGATCACTGGTCACTGGTCACTGGTCACTGGTCACTGGTCACTGGTCAATGGTCACTGTCGCTGGCCACTGGTCACTGGTCACTGATCACTGGTCACTGGTCACTGGTCACTGGTCACTGGTCAATGGTCACTATCGCTGGTCAATGGTCACTGTCGCTGGTCACTGGTCACTGGTCACTTGTCACTGGTCACTGGTCACTGGTCACTGGTCACTGGTCACTGGTCACTGGTCACTGGTCACTGGTCACTGGTCACTGGTCAATGGTCACTGTCGCTGGTCACTGGTCACTGGTCACTGGTCACTGGTCAATGGTCACTTGTCCCTGGGCAGTGGTCACTGGTCACTGGTCAATGGTCACTATCGCTGGTCAATGGTCACTGTCGCTGGTCACTGGTCACTGGTCACTTGTCACTGGTCACTGGTCACTGGTCACTGGTCACTGGTCACTGGTCACTGGTCACAAGTCACTGGTCACCTGTCACTGGTCAGTGGCCACTCGTCAATGGTCACTGGTCACTGGTCACTGGTCAATGGTCTCTGTCGCTGGTCACTGGTCACGATTCGCTGGTCCCTGGTCACTGGTCACTGGTCGATGGTCACTGTCGCTGGTCACTGGTCACTGGTCACTGGTCACTGGTCACTGGTCACTTGTCACTGGTCAGTGGTCACTGGTCACTGGTCACTGGTCACAAGTCACTAGTCACTGGTCACTGGTCACTGGTCACTGGTCACTGGTCACTGGTCACTGGTCACTGGTCACTGGTCACTGGTCACCGGTCAATGGTCACTGTCGCTGGTCACTGGTCACTGGTCACTGATCACTGGTCACTGGTCACTGGTCACTGGTCACTGGTCAATGGTCACTATCGCTGGTCAATGGTCACTGTCGCTGGTCACTGGTCACTGGTCACTTGTCACTAGTCACTGGTCACTGGTCACTGGTCACTGGTCACTGGTCACTGGTCTCTGGTCGATGGTCAGTGGTCACTGTCGCTGGTCACTGGTCACTGGTCACTTGTCCCTGGGCAGTGGTCACTGGTCACTGGTCACTGGTCACTGGTCACTGGTCAATGGTCACTGTCGCTGGTCACTGGTCACTGGACACTGGTCACTGGTCACTGGTCACTTGTCACTGGTCAGTGGTCACTGGTCACTGGTCACTGGTCACAAGTCACTAGTCACTGGTCACTGGCCACTTGTCACTGGTCACTGGTCGCTGGTCACTGGTCACTGGTCACTGGTCACTGGTCACTGGACACTGGTCACTGGTAACTGGTCAATGGTCACTGTCGCTGGTCACTGGTCACTGGTCACTGGTCACTGGTCAATGGTCACTGGTCACTGGACACACGTCACTGGTCACTGGTCACTGGTCATTGGTCAATGGTCACTGGCCACTGGTCACTGGTCACTGGTCAATGGTCACTTTCGCTGGTCAATGGTCACTGTCGCTGGTCACTGGTCACTGGTAACTGGTCAATGGTCACTGTCGCTGGTCACTGGTCACTGGTCACTGGTCAATGGTAACTTGTCACTGGGCAGTGGTCACTGGTCACTGGTCACTGGTCACTGGTCACTGGTCACAGGTCAATGGTCACTGGTCACTGGTCACTGGTCAATGGTCACTGTCGCTCGTCACTGGTCACTGGTCACTGGTCACTGGTCACTGGTCACTGGTAACTGGTCAATGGTCACTGTCGCTGGTCACTGGTCACTGGTCACTGGTCAATGGTAACTTGTCACTGGGCAGTGGTCAATGTTCACTGGTCACTGGTCACTGGTCACTGGTCACTGGTCACAGGTGAATGGTCACTGGTCACTGGACACAGGTCACTGGTCACTGGTCACTGGTCACTGGTCACTGGTCACTGGTCACTGGTCAATGGTCACTGGCCACTGGTCACTGGTCACTTGTCACTGGTCACTGATCACTTGTCACTGGTCACTGGTCACTGATCACTGGTCACTGGTCACTGGTCACTGGTCACTGGTCAATGGTCACTATCGCTGGTCAATGGTCACTGTCGCTGGTCACTGGTCACTGGTCACTTGTCACTGGTCACTGGTCACTGGTCACTGGTCACTGGTCACTGGTCACTGGTCACTGGTCACAAGTCACTGGTCACTTGTCACTGGTCAGTGGCCACTCGTCAATGGTCACTGGTCACTGGTCACTGGTCAATGGTCTCTGTCGCTGGTCACTGGTCACGATTCGCTGGTCCCTGGTCACTGGTCAATGGTCACTGTCGCTGGTCACTGGTCACTGGTCACTGGTCACTGGTCACTGGTCACTTGTCACTGGTCAGTGGCCACTCGTCGCTGGTCACTTGTCACTGGTCACTTGTCACTGGTCACTGATCACTGGTCACTGGTCACTGGTCACTGGTCACAGGTCAATGGACACTGGTCACTGGACACAGGTCACTTGTCACTGGTCACTGGTCACAAGTCACTGGTCACCTGTCACTGGTCACTGGTCACTGGTAACTGGTCAATGGTCACTGTCGCTGGTCAATGGTCACTGTCGCTGGTCACTGGTCACTGGTCACTGGTCACTGGTCACTTGTCACTGGTCAGTGGCCACTGGTCGCTGGTCACTTGTCACTGGTCACTGGTCACTGGTCGCTGGTCACTGGTCACAGGTCAATGGACACTGGTCACAGGACACAGGTCACTTGTCACTGGTCACTGGTCACTGGTCACTATCGCTGGTCAATGGTCACTGTCGCTGGTCACTGGTCACTGGTCAATGGTCACTGTCGCTGGTCACTGGTCATTGGTCACTTGTCACTGGTCACTGGTAACTGGTCAATGGTCACTGTCGCTGGTCAATGGTCACTGTCGCTGGTCACTGGTCACTGGTCACTGGTCACTGGTCACATGTCACTGGTCACTGATCACTGGTCACTGGTCACTGGTCACTGGTCACTGGTCACTGGTCAATGGTCACTGTCGCTGGTCACTGGTCACTGGTCACTGATCACTGGTCACTGGTCAATGGTCACTGTCGCTGGTCACTGGTCATTGGTCACTTGTCACTGGTCACTGGTCACTGGTCACTGGTCACAGGTCAATGGTCACTGGTCACTGGACACTGGTCACTGGTCACTGGTCACTTGTCACTGGTCACTGATCACTGGTCACTGGTCACTGGTCACTGGTCACTGGTCACTGGTCAATGGTCACTGTCGCTGGCCACTGGTCACTGGTCACTGATCACTGGTCACTGGTCACTGGTCACTGGTCACTGGTCAATGGTCACTATCGCTGGTCAATGGTCACTGTCGCTGGTCACTGGTCACTGGTCACTTGTCACTGGTCACTGGTCACTGGTCACTGGTCACTGGTCACTGGTCACTGGTCACTGGTCACTGGTCACTGGTCACTGGTCAATGGTCACTGTCGCTGGTCACTGGTCACTGGTCACTGGTCACTGGTCAATGGTCACTTGTCCCTGGGCAGTGGTCACTGGTCACTGGTCAATGGTCACTATCGCTGGTCAATGGTCACTGTCGCTGGTCACTGGTCACTGGTCACTTGTCACTGGTCACTGGTCACTGGTCACTGGTCACTGGTCACTGGTCACTGGCCACAAGTCACTGGTCACCTGTCACTGGTCAGTGGCCACTCGTCAATGGTCACTGGTCACTGGTCACTGGTCAATGGTCTCTGTCGCTGGTCACTGGTCACGATTCGCTGGTCCCTGGTCACTGGTCACTGGTCGATGGTCACTGTCGCTGGTCACTGGTCACTGGTCACTGGTCACTGGTCACTGGTCACTTGTCACTGGTCAGTGGTCACTGGTCACTGGTCACTGGTCACAAGTCACTAGTCACTGGTCACTGGTCACTGGTCACTGGTCACTGGTCACTGGTCACTGGTCACTTGTCACTGGTCACTGGTCACTGGTCACTGGTCACCGGTCAATGGTCACTGTCGCTGGTCACTGGTCACTGGTCACAGATCACTGGTCACTGGTCACTGGTCACTGGTCACTGGTCAATGGTCACTATCGCTGGTCAATGGTCACTGTCGCTGGTCACTGGTCACTGGTCACTTGTCACTAGTCACTGGTCACTGGTCACTGGTCACTGGTCACTGGTCTCTGGTCGATGGTCAGTGGTCACTGTCGCTGGTCACTGGTCACTGGTCACTGGTCACTGGTCACTGGTCAATGGTCACTGGTCACTGGACACAGGTCACTGGTCACTGGTCACTGGTCACTGGTCAATGGTCACTGGCCACTGGTCACTGGTCACTGGTCAATGGTCACTTTCGCTGGTCAATGGTCACTGTCGCTGGTCACTGGTCACTGGTCACTGGTCACTGGTAACTGGTCAATGGTCACTGTCGCTGGTCACTGGTCACTGGTCACAGGTCAATGGTCACTGGTCACTGGACACTGGTCACTGGTCACTGGTCACTTGTCACTGGTCACTGATCACTGGTCACTGGTCACTGGTCACTGGTCACTGGTCACTGGTCAATGGTCACTGTCGCTGGCCACTGGTCACTGGTCACTGATCACTGGTCACTGGTCACTGGTCACTGGTCACTGGTCAATGGTCACTATCGCTGGTCAATGGTCACTGTCGCTGGTCACTGGTCACTGGTCACTTGTCACTGGTCACTGGTCACTGGTCACTGGTCACTGGTCACTGGTCACTGGTCACTGGTCAATGGTCACTGTCGCTGGTCACTGGTCACTGGTCACTGGTCACTGGTCAATGGTCACTTGTCCCTGGGCAGTGGTCACTGGTCACTGGTCAATGGTCACTATCGCTGGTCAATGGTCACTGTCGCTGGTCACTGGTCACTGGTCACTTGTCACTGGTCACTGGTCACTGGTCACTGGTCACTGGTCACTGGTCACTGGTCACAAGTCACTGGTCACCTGTCACTGGTCAGTGGCCACTCGTCAATGGTCACTGGTCACTGGTCACTGGTCAATGGTCTCTGTCGCTGGTCACTGGTCACGATTCGCTGGTCCCTGGTCACTGGTCACTGGTCGATGGTCACTGTCGCTGGTCACTGGTCACTGGTCACTGGTCACTGGTCACTGGTCACTTGTCACTGGTCAGTGGTCACTGGTCACTGGTCACTGGTCACAAGTCACTAGTCACTGGTCACTGGTCACTGGTCACTGGTCACTGGTCACTGGTCACTGGTCACTGGTCACTGGTCAATGGTCACTATCGCTGGTCAATGGTCACTGTCGCTGGTCACTGGTCACTGGTCACTTGTCACTAGTCACTGGTCACTGGTCACTGGTCACTGGTCACTGGTCTCTGGTCGATGGTCAGTGGTCACTGTCGCTGGTCACTGGTCACTGGTCACTTGTCCCTGGGCAGTGGTCACTGGTCACTGGTCACTGGTCACTGGTCACTGGTGAATGGTCACTGTCGCTGGTCACTGGTCACTGGTCACTGGTCACTGGTCACTGGTCACTGGTCAATGGTCACTATCGCTGGTCAATGGTCACTGTCGCTGGTCACTGGTCACTGGTCACTTGTCACTAGTCACTGGTCACTGGTCACTGGTCACTGGTCACTGGTCTCTGGTCGATGGTCAGTGGTCACTGTCGCTGGTCACTGGTCACTGGTCACTTGTCCCTGGGCAGTGGTCACTGGTCACTGGACACTGGTCACTGGTAACTGGTCAATGGTCACAGTCGCTGGTCACTGGTCACTGGTCACTGGTCACTGGTCAATGGTCACTGGTCACTGGACACAGGTCACTGGTCACTGGTCACTGGTCATTGGTCAATGGTCACTGGCCACTGGTCACTGGTCACTGGTCAATGGTCACTTTCGCTGGTCAATGGTCACTGTCGCTGGTCACTGGTCACTGGTAACTGGTCAATGGTCACTGTCGCTGGTCACTGGTCACTGGTCACTGGTCACTGGTCAATGGTAACTTGTCACTGGGCAGTGGTCACTGGTCACTGGTCACTGGTCACTGGTCACTGGTCACAGGTCAATGGTCACTGGTCACTGGTCACTGGTCAATGGTCACTGTCGCTCGTCACTGGTCACTGGTCACTGGTCACTGGTCACTGGTCACTGGTAACTGGTCAATGGACACTGTCGCTGGTCACTGGTCACTGGTCACTGGTCACTGGTCACTGGTCAATGGTCACTGGTCACTGGACACAGGTCACTGGTCACTGGTCACTGGTCACTGGTCAATGGTCACTGGCCACTGGTCGCTGGTCACTGGTCAATGGTCACTTTCGCTGGTTAATGGTCACTGTCGCTGGTCACTGGTCACTGGTCACTGGTCACTGGTAACTGGTCAATGGTCACTGTCGCTGGTCACTGGTCACTGGTCACTGGTCACTGGTCACTGGTCAATGGTCACTGTCGCTGGTCACTGGACACTGGTCACTGGTCACAGGTCAATGGTCACTGGTCACTGGTCACTGGTCAATGGTCACTATCGCTGGTCAATGGTCATTGTCGCTGGTCACTGGTCATTGGTCACTTGTCACTGGTCACTGGTCGCTGGTCACTGGTCACTGGTCACTGGTCACTGGTCACTGGACACTGGTCACTGGTAACTGGTCAATGGTCACTGTCGCTGGTCACTGGTCACTGGTCACTGGTCACTGGTCAATGGTCACTGGTCACTGGACACAGGTCACTGGTCACTGGTCACTGGTCATTGGTCAATGGTCACTGGCCACTGGTCACTGGTCACTGGTCACTGGTCAATGGTCACTTTCGCTGGTCAATGGTCACTGTCGCTGGTCACTGGTCACTGGTAACTGGTCAATGGTCACTGTCGCTGGTCACTGGTCACTGGTCACTGGTCACTGGTCAATGGTAACTTGTCACTGGGCAGTGGTCAATGGTCACTGGTCACTGGTCACTGGTCACTGGTCACTGGTCACAGGTCAATGGTCACTGGTCACTGGACACAGGTCACTGGTCACTGGTCACTGGTCACTGGTCACTGGTCACTGGTCACTGGTCACTGGTCACTGGTCAATGGTCACTGGCCACTGGTCACTGGTCACTGGTCAATGGTCACTTTCGCTGGTCAATGGTCACTGTCGCTGGTAAATGGTCACTGTCGCTGGTCACTGGTCACTGGTCACTGGACACTGGTCACAGGTCAATGGTCACTGGTCACTGGACACTGGTCACTGGTCACTGGTCACTTGTCACTCGTCACTGATCACTGGTCACTGGTCACTGGTCACTAGTCACTGGTCACTGGTCAATGGTCACTGTCGCTGGTCACTGGTCACTGGTCACTGATCACTGGTGACTGGTCAATGGTCACTGTCGCTGGTCACTGGACACTGGTCACTGGTCAAAGGTCAATGGTCACTGGTCACTGGTCACTGGTCAATGGTCACTATCGCTGGTCAATGGTCATTGTCGCTGGTCACTGGTCATTGGTCACTTGTCACTGGTCACTGGTCACTGGTCACTGGTCACTGGTCACTGGTAACTGGTCACAGGTCAATGGTCACTGGACACTGGTCACAGGTCAATGGTCACTGGTCACTGGACACTGGTCACTGGTCACTGGTCACTGGTCACTTGTCACTGGTCACTGATCAATGGTCACTGGTCACTGGTCACTGGTCACTGGTCACTGGTCACAGGTCAATGGTCACTGTCGCTGGTCACTGGTCACTGGTCACTGATCACTGGTCACTGGTCAATGGTCACTGTCGCTGGTCACTGGTCATTGGTCACTTGTCACTGGTCACTGGTCACTGGTCACTGGTCACAGGTCAATGGTCACTGGTCACTGGTCACTGGTCAATGGTCACTGTCGCTCGTCACTGGTCACTGGTCACTGGTCACTGGTCACTGGTCACTGGTAACTGGTCAATGGTCCCTGTCGCTGGTCACTGGTCACTGGTCACTGGTCAATGGTAACTTGTCACTGGGCAGTGGTCAATGGTCACTGGTCACTGGTCACTGGTCACTGGTCACTGGTCACAGGTCAATGGTCACTGGTCACTGGACACAGGTCACTGGTCACTGGTCACTGGTCACTGGTCACTGGTCACTGGTCACAGGTCAATGGTCACTGGACACTGGTCACTGGTCAATGGTCACTGTCGCTGGTCACTGGTCTCTGGTCACTGGTCACTGGTCACTGGTCACTGGTCACTGGTCACTGGTCACTGGTCACTGGTAACTGGTCAATGGTCACTGTCGCTGGTCACTGGTCACTGGTCACTGGTCAATGGTCACTGGCCACTGGTCACTGGTCACTGGTCAATGGTCACTTTCGCTGGTCAATGGTCACTGTCGCTGGTAAATGGTCACTGTCGCTGGTCACTGGTCACTGGTCACTGGACACTGGTCACAGGTCAATGGTCACTGGTCACTGGACACTGGTCACTGGTCACTGGTCACTTGTCACTCGTCACTGATCACTGGTCACTGGTCACTGGTCACTAGTCACTGGTCACTGGTCAATGGTCACTGTCGCTGGTCACTGGTCACTGGTCACTGATCACTGGTGACTGGTCAATGGTCACTGTCGCTGGTCACTGGACACTGGTCACTGGTCAAAGGTCAATGGTCACTGGTCACTGGTCACTGGTCAATGGTCACTATCGCTGGTCAATGGTCATTGTCGCTGGTCACTGGTCATTGGTCACTTGTCACTGGTCACTGGTCACTGGTCACTGGTCACTGGTCACTGGTAACTGGTCACAGGTCAATGGTCACTGGACACTGGTCACAGGTCAATGGTCACTGGTCACTGGACACTGGTCACTGGTCACTGGTCACTGGTCACTTGTCACTGGTCACTGATCACTGGTCACTGGTCACTGGTCACTGGTCACTGGTCACTGGTCACAGGTCAATGGTCACTGTCGCTGGTCACTGGTCACTGGTCACTGATCACTGGTCACTGGTCAATGGTCACTGTCGCTGGTCACTGGTCATTGGTCACTTGTCACTGGTCACTGGTCACTGGTCACTGGTCACAGGTCAATGGTCACTGGTCACTGGTCACTGGTCAATGGTCACTGTCGCTCGTCACTGGTCACTGGTCACTGGTCACTGGTCACTGGTCACTGGTAACTGGTCAATGGTCCCTGTCGCTGGTCACTGGTCACTGGTCACTGGTCAATGGTAACTTGTCACTGGGCAGTGGTCAATGGTCACTGGTCACTGGTCACTGGTCACTGGTCACTGGTCACAGGTCAATGGTCACTGGTCACTGGACACAGGTCACTGGTCACTGGTCACTGGTCACTGGTCACTGGTCACTGGTCACAGGTCAATGGTCACTGGACACTGGTCACTGGTCAATGGTCACTGTCGCTGGTCACTGGTCACTGGTCACTGGTCACTGGTCACTGGTCACTGGTCACTGGTCACTGGTCACTGGTAACTGGTCAATGGTCACTGTCGCTGGTCACTGGTCACTGGTCACTGGTCACTGGTCAATGGTAACTTGTCACTGGCCAGTGGTCAATGGTCACTGGTCACTGGTCACTGGTCACTGGTCACTGGTCACAGGTCAATGGTCACTGGTCACTGGACACAGGTCACTGGTCACTGGTCACTGGTCACTGGTCACTGGTCACTGGTCAATGGTCACTGGCCACTGGTCACTGGTCACTGGTCAATGGTCACTTTCGCTGGTCAATGGTCACTGTCGCTGGTCACTGGACACAGGTCAATGGTCACTGTCGCTGGTCACTGGTCACTGGTCACTGGTCAATGGTCACTGGACACTGGTCACTGGTAACTGGTCAATGGTCACTGTCGCTGGTCACTGGTCACTGGTCACTGGTCACTGGTCAATGGTCACTGGTCACTGGACACAGGTCACTGGTCACTGGTCACTGGTCACTGGTCAATGGTCACTGGCCACTGGTCACTGGTCACTGGTCAATGGTCACTTTCGCTGGTCAATGGTCACTGTCGCTGGTCACTGGTCACTGGTCACTGGTCACTGGTAACTGGTCAATGGTCACTGTCGCTGGTCACTGGTCACTGGTCACTGGTCACTGGTCAATGGTCACTGTCGCTGGTCACTGGACACTGGTCACTGGTCACAGGTCAATGGTCACTGGTCACTGGTCACTGGTCAATGGTCACTATCGCTGGTCAATGGTCATTGTCGCTGGTCACTGGTCATTGGTCACTTGTCACTGGTCACTGGTCGCTGGTCACTGGTCACTGGTCACTGGTCACTGGTCACTGGACACTGGTCACTGGTAACTGGTCAATGGTCACTGTCGCTGGTCACTGGTCACTGGTCACTGGTCACTGGTCAATGGTCACTGGTCACTGGACACAGGTCACTGGTCACTGGTCACTGGTCATTGGTCAATGGTCACTGGCCACTGGTCACTGGTCACTGGTCAATGGTCACTTTCGCTGGTCAATGGTCACTGTCGCTGGTCACTGGTCACTGGTAACTGGTCAATGGTCACTGTCGCTGGTCACTGGTCACTGGTCACTGGTCACTGGTCAATGGTAACTTGTCACTGGGCAGTGGTCAATGGTCACTGGTCACTGGTCACTGGTCACTGGTCACTGGTCACAGGTCAATGGTCACTGGTCACTGGACACAGGTCACTGGTCACTGGTCACTGGTCACTGGTCACTGGTCACTGGTCACTGGTCACTGGTCAATGGTCACTGGCCACTGGTCACTGGTCACTGGTCAATGGTCACTTTCGCTGGTCAATGGTCACTGTCGCTGGTAAATGGTCACTGTCGCTGGTCACTGGTCACTGGTCACTGGACACTGGTCACAGGTCAATGGTCACTGGTCACTGGACACTGGTCACTGGTCACTGGTCACTTGTCACTCGTCACTGATCACTGGTCACTGGTCACTGGTCACTGGTCACTGGTCACTGGTCAATGGTCACTGTCGCTGGTCACTGGTCACTGGTCACTGATCTCTGGTGACTGGTCAATGGTCACTGTCGCTGGTCACTGGACACTGGTCACTGGTCACAGGTCAATGGTCACTGGTCACTGGTCACTGGTCAATGGTCACTATCGCTGGTCAATGGTCATTGTCGCTGGTCACTGGTCATTGGTCACTTGTCACTGGTCACTGGTCACTGGTCACTGGTCACTGGTCACTGGTAACTGGTCACAGGTCAATGGTCACTGGACACTGGTCACAGGTCAATGGTCACTGGTCACTGGACACTGGTCACTGGTCACTGGTCACTGGTCACTGATCACTGGTCACTGGTCACTGGTCACTGTCGCTGGTCACTGGTCATTGGTCACTTGTCACTGGTCACTGGTCACTGGTCACTGGTCACAGGTCAATGGTCACTGGTCACTGGTCACTGGTCAATGGTCACTGTCGCTCGTCACTGGTCACTGGTCACTGGTCACTGGTCACTGGTAACTGGTCAATGGTCACTGTCGCTGGTCACTGGTCACTGGTCACTGGTCAATGGTAACTTGTCACTGGGCAGTGGTCAATGGTCACTGGTCACTGGTCACTGGTCACTGGTCACTGGTCACAAGCCACTGGTCACTTGTCACTGGTCACTGGTCAGTGGCCACTGGTCGCTGGTCACTTGTCACTGGTCACTGGTCACTGGTCACTAGTCACAAGTCACTGGTCACTGGTCACTTGTCATTGGTCACTGGTCACTGGTCACTGGTCACTGGTCACTGGTCACTGGTCAATGGTCACTGTCGCTGGTCACTGGTCACTGGTCACTGATCACTGATCACTGGTCACTGGTCACTGGTCACTGGTCACTGGTCACTGGTCAATGGTCACTATCGCTGGTCAATGGTCACTGTCGCTGGTCACTGGTCACTGGTCACAGTCGCTGGTCACTGGTCACTGGTCTCTAGTCACTGGTCACTGGTCACTGGTCGCTGGTCACTGGTCACTTGTCACTGGTCAGTGGCCACTGATCGCTGGTCACTTGTCACTGGTCACTGGTCACTGGTCACTGGTCACAAGTCACTGTCGCTGGTCACTGGTCACTGGTCACTGGACACTGGTCACAGGTCAATGGTCACTGGTCACTGGACACTGGTCACTGGTCACTGGTCACTTGTCACTCGTCACTGATCACTGGTCACTGGTCACTGGTCACTGGTCAATGGTCACTGTCGCTGGTCACTGGTCACTGGTCACTGATCACTGGTGACTGGTCAATGGTCACTGTCGCTGGTCACTGGACACTGGTCACTGGTCACAGGTCAATGGTCACTGGTCACTGGTCACTGGTCAATGGTCACTATCGCTGGTCAATGGTCATTGTCGCTGGTCACTGGTCATTGGTCACTTGTCACTGGTCACTGGTCACTGGTCACTGGTCACTGGTCACTGGTAACTGGTCACAGGTCAATGGTCACTGGACACTGGTCACAGGTCAATGGTCACTGGTCACTGGACACTGGTCACTGGTCACTGGTCACTGGTCACTTGTCACTGGTCACTGATCACTGGTCACTGGTCACTGGTCACTGGTCACTGGTCACTGGTCACAGGTCAATGGTCACTGTCGCTGGTCACTGGTCACTGGTCACTGATCACTGGTCACTGGTCAATGGTCATTGTCGCTGGTCACTGGTCATTGGTCACTTGTCACTGGTCACTGGTCACTGGTCACTGGTCACTGGTCACTGGTAACTGGTCACAGGTCAATGGTCACTGGACACTGGTCACAGGTCAATGGTCACTGGTCACTGGACACTGGTCACTGGTCACTGGTCACTGGTCACTTGTCACTGGTCACTGATCACTGGTCACTTGTCACTGGTCACTGGTCACTGGTCACTGGTCACAGGTCAATGGTCACTGTCGCTGGTCACTGGTCACTGGTCACTGATCACTGGTCACTGGTCAATGGTCACTGTCGCTGGTCACTGGTCATTGGTCACTTGTCACTGGTCACTGGTCACTGGTCACTGGTCACAGGTCAATGGTCACTGGTCACTGGTCACTGGTCAATGGTCACTGTCGCTCGTCACTGGTCACTGGTCACTGGTCACTGGTCACTGGTCACTGGTAACTGGTCAATGGTCCCTGTCGCTGGTCACTGGTCACTGGTCACTGGTCAATGGTAACTTGTCACTGGGCAGTGGTCAATGGTCACTGGTCACTGGTCACTGGTCACTGGTCACTGGTCACAGGTCAATGGTCACTGGTCACTGGACACAGGTCACTGGTCACTGATCACTGGTCACTGGTCACTGGTCACTGGTCACTGGTCACTGGTCAATGGTCACTGGCCACTGGTCACTGGTCACTTGTCACTGGTCACTGATCACTTGTCACTGGTCACTGGTCACTGATCACTGGTCACTGGTCACTGGTCACTGGTCACTGGTCAATGGTCACTATCGCTGGTCAATGGTCACTGTCGCTGGTCACTGGTCACTGGTCACTTGTCACTGGTCACTGGTCACTGGTCACTGGTCACTGGTCACTGGTCACAAGTCACTGGTCACTTGTCACTGGTCAGTGGCCACTCGTCAATGGTCACTGGTCACTGGTCACTGGTCAATGGTCTCTGTCGCTGGTCACTGGTCACGATTCGCTGGTCCCTGGTCACTGGTCACTGGTCAATGGTCACTGTCGCTGGTCACTGGTCACTGGTCACTGGTCACTGGTCACTGGTCACTTGTCACTGGTCAGTGGCCACTCGTCGCTGGTCACTTGTCACTGGTCACTTGTCACTGGTCACTGATCACTGGTCACTGGTCACTGGTCACTGGTCACAGGTCAATGGACACTGGTCACTGGACACAGGTCACTTGTCACTGGTCACTGGTCACAAGTCACTGGTCACTTGTCACTGGTCACTGGTCACTGGTAACTGGTCAATGGTCACTGTCGCTGGTCAATGGTCACTGTCGCTGGTCACTGGTCACTGGTCACTGGTCACTGGTCACTTGTCACTGGTCAGTGGCCACTGGTCGCTGGTCACTTGTCACTGGTCACTGGTCACTGGTCGCTGGTCACTGGTCATAGGTCAATGGACACTGGTCACAGGACACAGGTCACTTGTCACTGGTCACTGGTCACTGGTCACTATCGCTGGTCAATGGTCACTGTCGCTGGTCACTGGTCACTGGTCACTGGTCACTTGTCACTGGTCAGTGGCCACTCGTCGCTGGTCACTTGTCACTGGTCACTTGTCACTGGTCACTGATCACTGGTCACTGGTCACTGGTCACTGGTCACAGGTCAATGGACACTGGTCACTGGACACAGGTCACTTGTCACTGGTCACTGGTCACTGGTCACTGGTCACTTGTCACTGGTCACTGGTCACTGGTAACTGGTCAATGGTCACTGTCGCTGGTCAATGGTCACTGTCGCTGGTCACTGGTCACTGGTCACTGGTCACTGGTCACTTGTCACTGGTCACTGATCACTGGTCACTGGTCACTGGTCACTGGTCACTGGTCACTGGTCAATGGTCACTGTCGCTGGTCACTGGTCACTGGTCACTGATCACTGGTCACTGGTCAATGGTCACTGTCGCTGGTCACTGGTCATTGGTCACTTGTCACTGGTCACTGGTCACTGGTCACTGGTCACAGGTCAATGGTCACTGGTCACTGGACACTGGTCACTGGTCACTGGTCACTTGTCACTGGTCAATGATCACTGGTCACTGGTCACTGGTCACTGGTCACTGGTCACTGGTCAATGGTCACTGTCGCTGGCCACTGGTCACTGGTCACTGATCACTGGTCACTGGTCACTGGTCACTGGTCACTGGTCAATGGTCACTATCGCTGGTCAATGGTCACTGTCGCTGGTCACTGGTCACTGGTCACTTGTCACTGGTCACTGGTCACTGGTCACTGGTCACTGGTCACTGGTCACTGGTCACTGGTCACTGGTCACTGGTCACTGGTCAATGGTCACTGTCGCTGGTCACTGGTCACTGGTCACTGGTCACTGGTCAATGGTCACTTGTCCCTGGGCAGTGGTCACTGGTCACTGGTCAATGGTCACTATCGCTGGTCAATGGTCACTGTCGCTGGTCACTGGTCACTGGTCACTTGTCACTGGTCACTGGTCACTGGTCACTGGTCACTGGTCACTGGTCACTGGTCACAAGTCACTGGTCACCTGTCACTGGTCAGTGGCCACTCGTCAATGGTCACTGGTCACTGGTCACTGGTCAATGGTCTCTGTCGCTGGTCACTGGTCACGATTCGCTGGTCCCTGGTCACTGGTCACTGGTCGATGGTCACTGTCGCTGGTCACTGGTCACTGGTCACTGGTCACTGGTCACTGGTCACTTGTCACTGGTCAGTGGTCACTGGTCACTGGTCACTGGTCACAAGTCACTAGTCACTGGTCACTGGTCACTGGTCACTGGTCACTGGTCACTGGTCACTGGTCACTGGTCACTGGTCACTGGTCACCGGTCAATGGTCACTGTCGCTGGTCACTGGTCACTGGTCACTGATCACTGGTCACTGGTCACTGGTCACTGGTCACAGGTCAATGGTCACTATCGCTGGTCAATGGTCACTGTCGCTGGTCACTGGTCACTGGTCACTTGTCACTAGTCACTGGTCACTGGTCACTGGTCACTGGTCACTGGTCACTGGTCTCTGGTCGATGGTCAGTGGTCACTGTCGCTGGTCACTGGTCACTGGTCACTTGTCCCTGGGCAGTGGTCACTGGTCACTGGTCACTGGTCACTGGTCACTGGTCAATGGTCACTGTCGCTGGTCACTGGTCACTGGACACTGGTCACTGGTCACTGGTCACTTGTCACTGGTCAGTGGTCACTGGTCACTGGTCACTGGTCACAAGTCACTAGTCACTGGTCACTGGCCTCTTGTCACTGGTCACTGGTCGCTGGTCACTGGTCACTGGTCACTGGTCACTGGTCACTGGACACTGGTCACTGGTAACTGGTCAATGGTCACTGTCGCTGGTCACTGGTCACTGGTCACTGGTCACTGGTCAATGGTCACTGGTCACTGGACACAGGTCACTGGTCACTGGTCACTGGTCATTGGTCAATGGTCACTGGCCACTGGTCACTGGTCACTGGTCAATGGTCACTTTCGCTGGTCAATGGTCACTGTCGCTGGTCACTGGTCACTGGTAACTGGTCAATGGTCACTGTCGCTGGTCACTGGTCACTGGTCACTGGTCACTGGTCAATGGTAACTTGTCACTGGGCAGTGGTCAATGGTCACTGGTCACTGGTCACTGGTCACTGGTCACTGGTCACAGGTCAATGGTCACTGGTCACTGGACACAGGTCACTGGTCACTGGTCACTGGTCACTGGTCACTGGTCACTGGTCACTGGTCACTGGTCAATGGTCACTGGCCACTGGTCACTGGTCACTGGTCAATGGTCACTTTCGCTGGTCAATGGTCACTGTCGCTGGTAAATGGTCACTGTCGCTGGTCACTGGTCACTGGTCACTGGACACTGGTCACAGGTCAATGGTCACTGGTCACTGGACACTGGTCACTGGTCACTGGTCACTTGTCACTCGTCACTGATCACTGGTCACTGGTCACTGGTCACTGGTCACTGGTCACTGGTCAATGGTCACTGTCGCTGGTCACTGGTCACTGGTCACTGATCTCTGGTGACTGGTCAATGGTCACTGTCGCTGGTCACTGGACACTGGTCACTGGTCACAGGTCAATGGTCACTGGTCACTGGTCACTGGTCAATGGTCACTATCGCTGGTCAATGGTCATTGTCGCTGGTCACTGGTCATTGGTCACTTGTCACTGGTCACTGGTCACTGGTCACTGGTCACTGGTCACTGGTAACTGGTCACAGGTCAATGGTCACTGGACACTGGTCACAGGTCAATGGTCACTGGTCACTGGTCACTGGTCACTGGTCACTGGTCACTGATCACTGGTCACTGGTCACTGGTCACTGTCGCTGGTCACTGGTCATTGGTCACTTGTCACTGGTCACTGGTCACTGGTCACTGGTCACAGGTCAATGGTCACTGGTCACTGGTCACTGGTCAATGGTCACTGTCGCTCGTCACTGGTCACTGGTCACTGGTCACTGGTCACTGGTAACTGGTCAATGGTCACTGTCGCTGGTCACTGGTCACTGGTCACTGGTCAATGGTAACTTGTCACTGGGCAGTGGTCAATGGTCACTGGTCACTGGTCACTGGTCACTGGTCACTGGTCACAAGCCACTGGTCACTTGTCACTGGTCACTGGTCAGTGGCCACTGGTCGCTGGTCACTTGTCACTGGTCACTGGTCACTTGTCACTAGTCACAAGTCACTGGTCACTGGTCACTTGTCATTGGTCACTGGTCACTGGTCACTGGTCACTGGTCACTGGTCACTGGTCAATGGTCACTGTCGCTGGTCACTGGTCACTGGTCACTGGTCACTGGTCACAGGTCAATGGTCACTGTCGCTGGTCACTGGTCACTGGTCACTGATCACTGGTCACTGGTCAATGGTCACTGTCGCTGGTCACTGGTCATTGGTCACTTGTCACTGGTCACTGGTCACTGGTCACTGGTCACAGGTCAATGGTCACTGGTCACTGGTCACTGGTCAATGGTCACTGTCGCTCGTCACTGGTCACTGGTCACTGGTCACTGGTCACTGGTCACTGGTCACTGGTAACTGGTCAATGGTCCCTGTCGCTGGTCACTGGTCACTGGTCACTGGTCAATGGTAACTTGTCACTGGGCAGTGGTCAATGGTCACTGGTCACTGGTCACTGGTCACTGGTCACTGGTCACAGGTCAATGGTCACTGGTCACTGGACACAGGTCACTGGTCACTGATCACTGGTCACTGGTCACTGGTCACTGGTCACTGGTCACTGGTCAATGGTCACTGGCCACTGGTCACTGGTCACTTGTCACTGGTCACTGATCACTTGTCACTGGTCACTGGTCACTGATCACTGGTCACTGGTCACTGGTCACTGGTCACTGGTCAATGGTCACTATCGCTGGTCAATGGTCACTGTCGCTGGTCACTGGTCACTGGTCACTTGTCACTGGTCACTGGTCACTGGTCACTGGTCACTGGTCACTGGTCACAAGTCACTGGTCACTTGTCACTGGTCAGTGGCCACTCGTCAATGGTCACTGGTCACTGGTCACTGGTCAATGGTCTCTGTCGCTGGTCACTGGTCACGATTCGCTGGTCCCTGGTCACTGGTCACTGGTCAATGGTCACTGTCGCTGGTCACTGGTCACTGGTCACTGGTCACTGGTCACTGGTCACTTGTCACTGGTCAGTGGCCACTCGTCGCTGGTCACTTGTCACTGGTCACTTGTCACTGGTCACTGATCACTGGTCACTGGTCACTGGTCACTGGTCACAGGTCAATGGACACTGGTCACTGGACACAGGTCACTTGTCACTGGTCACTGGTCACAAGTCACTGGTCACTTGTCACTGGTCACTGGTCACTGGTAACTGGTCAATGGTCACTGTCGCTGGTCAATGGTCACTGTCGCTGGTCACTGGTCACTGGTCACTGGTCACTGGTCACTTGTCACTGGTCAGTGGCCACTGGTCGCTGGTCACTTGTCACTGGTCACTGGTCACTGGTCGCTGGTCACTGGTCATAGGTCAATGGACACTGGTCACAGGACACAGGTCACTTGTCACTGGTCACTGGTCACTGGTCACTATCGCTGGTCAATGGTCACTGTCGCTGGTCACTGGTCACTGGTCACTGGTCACTTGTCACTGGTCAGTGGCCACTCGTCGCTGGTCACTTGTCACTGGTCACTTGTCACTGGTCACTGATCACTGGTCACTGGTCACTGGTCACTGGTCACAGGTCAATGGACACTGGTCACTGGACACAGGTCACTTGTCACTGGTCACTGGTCACTGGTCACTGGTCACTTGTCACTGGTCACTGGTCACTGGTAACTGGTCAATGGTCACTGTCGCTGGTCAATGGTCACTGTCGCTGGTCACTGGTCACTGGTCACTGGTCACTGGTCACTTGTCACTGGTCACTGATCACTGGTCACTGGTCACTGGTCACTGGTCACTGATCACTGGTCACTGGTCACTGGTCACTGGTCACTGGTCACTGGTCAATGGTCACTGGCCACTGGTCACTGGTCACTTGTCACTGGTCACTGATCACTTGTCACTGGTCACTGGTCACTGATCACTGGTCACTGGTCACTGGTCACTGGTCACTGGTCAATGGTCACTATCGCTGGTCAATGGTCACTGTCGCTGGTCACTGGTCACTGGTCACTTGTCACTGGTCACTGGTCACTGGTCACTGGTCACTGGTCACTGGTCACAAGTCACTGGTCACTTGTCACTGGTCAGTGGCCACTCGTCAATGGTCACTGGTCACTGGTCACTGGTCAATGGTCTCTGTCGCTGGTCACTGGTCACGATTCGCTGGTCCCTGGTCACTGGTCACTGGTCAATGGTCACTGTCGCTGGTCACTGGTCACTGGTCACTGGTCACTGGTCACTGGTCACTTGTCACTGGTCAGTGGCCACTCGTCGCTGGTCACTTGTCACTGGTCACTTGTCACTGGTCACTGATCACTGGTCACTGGTCACTGGTCACTGGTCACAGGTCAATGGACACTGGTCACTGGACACAGGTCACTTGTCACTGGTCACTGGTCACAAGTCACTGGTCACTTGTCACTGGTCACTGGTCACTGGTAACTGGTCAATGGTCACTGTCGCTGGTCAATGGTCACTGTCGCTGGTCACTGGTCACTGGTCACTGGTCACTGGTCACTTGTCACTGGTCAGTGGCCACTGGTCGCTGGTCACTTGTCACTGGTCACTGGTCACTGGTCGCTGGTCACTGGTCATAGGTCAATGGACACTGGTCACAGGACACAGGTCACTTGTCACTGGTCACTGGTCACTGGTCACTATCGCTGGTCAATGGTCACTGTCGCTGGTCACTGGTCACTGGTCACTGGTCACTTGTCACTGGTCAGTGGCCACTCGTCGCTGGTCACTTGTCACTGGTCACTTGTCACTGGTCACTGATCACTGGTCACTGGTCACTGGTCACTGGTCACAGGTCAATGGACACTGGTCACTGGACACAGGTCACTTGTCACTGGTCACTGGTCACTGGTCACTGGTCACTTGTCACTGGTCACTGGTCACTGGTAACTGGTCAATGGTCACTGTCGCTGGTCAATGGTCACTGTCGCTGGTCACTGGTCACTGGTCACTGGTCACTGGTCACTTGTCACTGGTCACTGATCACTGGTCACTGGTCACTGGTCACTGGTCACTGGTCACTGGTCAATGGTCACTGTCGCTGGTCACTGGTCACTGGTCACTGATCACTGGTCACTGGTCAATGGTCACTGTCGCTGGTCACTGGTCATTGGTCACTTGTCACTGGTCACTGGTCACTGGTCACTGGTCACAGGTCAATGGTCACTGGTCACTGGACACTGGTCACTGGTCACTGGTCACTTGTCACTGGTCAATGATCACTGGTCACTGGTCACTGGTCACTGGTCACTGGTCACTGGTCAATGGTCACTGTCGCTGGCCACTGGTCACTGGTCACTGATCACTGGTCACTGGTCACTGGTCACTGGTCACTGGTCAATGGTCACTATCGCTGGTCAATGGTCACTGTCGCTGGTCACTGGTCACTGGTCACTTGTCACTGGTCACTGGTCACTGGTCACTGGTCACTGGTCACTGGTCACTGGTCACTGGTCACTGGTCACTGGTCACTGGTCAATGGTCACTGTCGCTGGTCACTGGTCACTGGTCACTGGTCACTGGTCAATGGTCACTTGTCCCTGGGCAGTGGTCACTGGTCACTGGTCAATGGTCACTATCGCTGGTCAATGGTCACTGTCGCTGGTCACTGGTCACTGGTCACTTGTCACTGGTCACTGGTCACTGGTCACTGGTCACTGGTCACTGGTCACTGGTCACAAGTCACTGGTCACCTGTCACTGGTCAGTGGCCACTCGTCAATGGTCACTGGTCACTGGTCACTGGTCAATGGTCTCTGTCGCTGGTCACTGGTCACGATTCGCTGGTCCCTGGTCACTGGTCACTGGTCGATGGTCACTGTCGCTGGTCACTGGTCACTGGTCACTGGTCACTGGTCACTGGTCACTTGTCACTGGTCAGTGGTCACTGGTCACTGGTCACTGGTCACAAGTCACTAGTCACTGGTCACTGGTCACTGGTCACTGGTCACTGGTCACTGGGCAGTGGTCAATGGTCACTGGTCACTGGTCACTGGTCACTGGTCACTGGTCACAGGTCAATGGTCACTGGTCACTGGACACAGGTCACTGGTCACTGATCACTGGTCACTGGTCACTGGTCACTGGTCACTGGTCACTGGTCAATGGTCACTGGCCACTGGTCACTGGTCACTTGTCACTGGTCACTGATCACTTGTCACTGGTCACTGGTCACTGATCACTGGTCACTGGTCACTGGTCACTGGTCACTGGTCAATGGTCACTATCGCTGGTCAATGGTCACTGTCGCTGGTCACTGGTCACTGGTCACTTGTCACTGGTCACTGGTCACTGGTCACTGGTCACTGGTCACTGGTCACAAGTCACTGGTCACTTGTCACTGGTCAGTGGCCACTCGTCAATGGTCACTGGTCACTGGTCACTGGTCAATGGTCTCTGTCGCTGGTCACTGGTCACGATTCGCTGGTCCCTGGTCACTGGTCACTGGTCAATGGTCACTGTCGCTGGTCACTGGTCACTGGTCACTGGTCACTGGTCACTGGTCACTTGTCACTGGTCAGTGGCCACTCGTCGCTGGTCACTTGTCACTGGTCACTTGTCACTGGTCACTGATCACTGGTCACTGGTCACTGGTCACTGGTCACAGGTCAATGGACACTGGTCACTGGACACAGGTCACTTGTCACTGGTCACTGGTCACAAGTCACTGGTCACTTGTCACTGGTCACTGGTCACTGGTAACTGGTCAATGGTCACTGTCGCTGGTCAATGGTCACTGTCGCTGGTCACTGGTCACTGGTCACTGGTCACTGGTCACTTGTCACTGGTCAGTGGCCACTGGTCGCTGGTCACTTGTCACTGGTCACTGGTCACTGGTCGCTGGTCACTGGTCATAGGTCAATGGACACTGGTCACAGGACACAGGTCACTTGTCACTGGTCACTGGTCACTGGTCACTATCGCTGGTCAATGGTCACTGTCGCTGGTCACTGGTCACTGGTCACTGGTCACTTGTCACTGGTCAGTGGCCACTCGTCGCTGGTCACTTGTCACTGGTCACTTGTCACTGGTCACTGATCACTGGTCACTGGTCACTGGTCACTGGTCACAGGTCAATGGACACTGGTCACTGGACACAGGTCACTTGTCACTGGTCACTGGTCACTGGTCACTGGTCACTTGTCACTGGTCACTGGTCACTGGTAACTGGTCAATGGTCACTGTCGCTGGTCAATGGTCACTGTCGCTGGTCACTGGTCACTGGTCACTGGTCACTGGTCACTTGTCACTGGTCACTGATCACTGGTCACTGGTCACTGGTCACTGGTCACTGGTCACTGGTCAATGGTCACTGTCGCTGGTCACTGGTCACTGGTCACTGATCACTGGTCACTGGTCAATGGTCACTGTCGCTGGTCACTGGTCATTGGTCACTTGTCACTGGTCACTGGTCACTGGTCACTGGTCACAGGTCAATGGTCACTGGTCACTGGACACTGGTCACTGGTCACTGGTCACTTGTCACTGGTCAATGATCACTGGTCACTGGTCACTGGTCACTGGTCACTGGTCACTGGTCAATGGTCACTGTCGCTGGCCACTGGTCACTGGTCACTGATCACTGGTCACTGGTCACTGGTCACTGGTCACTGGTCAATGGTCACTATCGCTGGTCAATGGTCACTGTCGCTGGTCACTGGTCACTGGTCACTTGTCACTGGTCACTGGTCACTGGTCACTGGTCACTGGTCACTGGTCACTGGTCACTGGTCACTGGTCACTGGTCACTGGTCAATGGTCACTGTCGCTGGTCACTGGTCACTGGTCACTGGTCACTGGTCAATGGTCACTTGTCCCTGGGCAGTGGTCACTGGTCACTGGTCAATGGTCACTATCGCTGGTCAATGGTCACTGTCGCTGGTCACTGGTCACTGGTCACTTGTCACTGGTCACTGGTCACTGGTCACTGGTCACTGGTCACTGGTCACTGGTCACAAGTCACTGGTCACCTGTCACTGGTCAGTGGCCACTCGTCAATGGTCACTGGTCACTGGTCACTGGTCAATGGTCTCTGTCGCTGGTCACTGGTCACGATTCGCTGGTCCCTGGTCACTGGTCACTGGTCGATGGTCACTGTCGCTGGTCACTGGTCACTGGTCACTGGTCACTGGTCACTGGTCACTTGTCACTGGTCAGTGGTCACTGGTCACTGGTCACTGGTCACAAGTCACTAGTCACTGGTCACTGGTCACTGGTCACTGGTCACTGGTCACTGGTCACTGGTCACTGGTCACTGGTCACTGGTCACCGGTCAATGGTCACTGTCGCTGGTCACTGGTCACTGGTCACTGATCACTGGTCACTGGTCACTGGTCACTGGTCACTGGTCAATGGTCACTATCGCTGGTCAATGGTCACTGTCGCTGGTCACTGGTCACTGGTCACTTGTCACTAGTCACTGGTCACTGGTCACTGGTCACTGGTCACTGGTCACTGGTCTCTGGTCGATGGTCAGTGGTCACTGTCGCTGGTCACTGGTCACTGGTCACTTGTCCCTGGGCAGTGGTCACTGGTCACTGGTCACTGGTCACTGGTCACTGGTCACTGGTCAATGGTCACTGTCGCTGGTCACTGGTCACTGGACACTGGTCACTGGTCACTGGTCACTTGTCACTGGTCAGTGGTCACTGGTCACTGGTCACTGGTCACAAGTCACTAGTCACTGGTCACTGGCCACTTGTCACTGGTCACTGGTCGCTGGTCACTGGTCACTGGTCACTGGTCACTGGTCACTGGACACTGGTCACTGGTAACTGGTCAATGGTCACTGTCGCTGGTCACTGGTCACTGGTCACTGGTCACTGGTCAATGGTCACTGGTCACTGGACACAGGTCACTGGTCACTGGTCACTGGTCATTGGTCAATGGTCACTGGCCACTGGTCACTGGTCACTGGTCAATGGTCACTTTCGCTGGTCAATGGTCACTGTCGCTGGTCACTGGTCACTGGTAACTGGTCAATGGTCACTGTCGCTGGTCACTGGTCACTGGTCACTGGTCAATGGTAACTTGTCACTGGGCAGTGGTCACTGGTCACTGGTCACTGGTCACTGGTCACTGGTCACAGGTCAATGGTCACTGGTCACTGGTCACTGGTCAATGGTCACTGTCGCTCGTCACTGGTCACTGGTCACTGGTCACTGGTCACTGGTCACTGGTAACTGGTCAATGGTCACTGTCGCTGGTCACTGGTCACTGGTCACTGGTCAATGGTAACTTGTCACTGGGCAGTGGTCAATGTTCACTGGTCACTGGTCACTGGTCACTGGTCACTGGTCACAGGTGAATGGTCACTGGTCACTGGACACAGGTCACTGGTCACTGGTCACTGGTCACTGGTCACTGGTCACTGGTCACTGGTCAATGGTCACTGGCCACTGGTCACTGGTCACTTGTCACTGGTCACTGATCACTTGTCACTGGTCACTGGTCACTGATCACTGGTCACTGGTCACTGGTCACTGGTCACTGGTCAATGGTCACTATCGCTGGTCAATGGTCACTGTCGCTGGTCACTGGTCACTGGTCACTTGTCACTGGTCACTGGTCACTGGTCACTGGTCACTGGTCACTGGTCACTGGTCACTGGTCACAAGTCACTGGTCACTTGTCACTGGTCAGTGGCCACTCGTCAATGGTCACTGGTCACTGGTCACTGGTCAATGGTCTCTGTCGCTGGTCACTGGTCACGATTCGCTGGTCCCTGGTCACTGGTCAATGGTCACTGTCGCTGGTCACTGGTCACTGGTCACTGGTCACTGGTCACTGGTCACTTGTCACTGGTCAGTGGCCACTCGTCGCTGGTCACTTGTCACTGGTCACTTGTCACTGGTCACTGATCACTGGTCACTGGTCACTGGTCACTGGTCACAGGTCAATGGACACTGGTCACTGGACACAGGTCACTTGTCACTGGTCACTGGTCACAAGTCACTGGTCACCTGTCACTGGTCACTGGTCACTGGTAACTGGTCAATGGTCACTGTCGCTGGTCAATGGTCACTGTCGCTGGTCACTGGTCACTGGTCACTGGTCACTGGTCACTTGTCACTGGTCAGTGGCCACTGGTCGCTGGTCACTTGTCACTGGTCACTGGTCACTGGTCGCTGGTCACTGGTCACAGGTCAATGGACACTGGTCACAGGACACAGGTCACTTGTCACTGGTCACTGGTCACTGGTCACTATCGCTGGTCAATGGTCACTGTCGCTGGTCACTGGTCACTGGTCAATGGTCACTGTCGCTGGTCACTGGTCATTGGTCACTTGTCACTGGTCACTGGTAACTGGTCAATGGTCACTGTCGCTGGTCAATGGTCACTGTCGCTGGTCACTGGTCACTGGTCACTGGTCACTGGTCACATGTCACTGGTCACTGATCACTGGTCACTGGTCACTGGTCACTGGTCACTGGTCACTGGTCAATGGTCACTGTCGCTGGTCACTGGTCACTGGTCACTGATCACTGGTCACTGGTCAATGGTCACTGTCGCTGGTCACTGGTCATTGGTCACTTGTCACTGGTCACTGGTCACTGGTCACTGGTCACAGGTCAATGGTCACTGGTCACTGGACACTGGTCACTGGTCACTGGTCACTTGTCACTGGTCACTGATCACTGGTCACTGGTCACTGGTCACTGGTCACTGGTCACTGGTCAATGGTCACTGTCGCTGGCCACTGGTCACTGGTCACTGATCACTGGTCACTGGTCACTGGTCACTGGTCACTGGTCAATGGTCACTATCGCTGGTCAATGGTCACTGTCGCTGGTCACTGGTCACTGGTCACTTGTCACTGGTCACTGGTCACTGGTCACTGGTCACTGGTCACTGGTCACTGGTCACTGGTCACTGGTCACTGGTCACTGGTCAATGGTCACTGTCGCTGGTCACTGGTCACTGGTCACTGGTCACTGGTCAATGGTCACTTGTCCCTGGGCAGTGGTCACTGGTCACTGGTCAATGGTCACTATCGCTGGTCAATGGTCACTGTCGCTGGTCACTGGTCACTGGTCACTTGTCACTGGTCACTGGTCACTGGTCACTGGTCACTGGTCACTGGTCACTGGCCACAAGTCACTGGTCACCTGTCACTGGTCAGTGGCCACTCGTCAATGGTCACTGGTCACTGGTCACTGGTCAATGGTCTCTGTCGCTGGTCACTGGTCACGATTCGCTGGTCCCTGGTCACTGGTCACTGGTCGATGGTCACTGTCGCTGGTCACTGGTCACTGGTCACTGGTCACTGGTCACTGGTCACTTGTCACTGGTCAGTGGTCACTGGTCACTGGTCACTGGTCACAAGTCACTAGTCACTGGTCACTGGTCACTGGTCACTGGTCACTGGTCACTGGTCACTGGTCACTTGTCACTGGTCACTGGTCACTGGTCACTGGTCACCGGTCAATGGTCACTGTCGCTGGTCACTGGTCACTGGTCACAGATCACTGGTCACTGGTCACTGGTCACTGGTCACTGGTCAATGGTCACTATCGCTGGTCAATGGTCACTGTCGCTGGTCACTGGTCACTGGTCACTTGTCACTAGTCACTGGTCACTGGTCACTGGTCACTGGTCACTGGTCTCTGGTCGATGGTCAGTGGTCACTGTCGCTGGTCACTGGTCACTGGTCACTTGTCCCTGGGCAGTGGTCACTGGTCACTGGTCACTGGTCACTGGTCACTGGTCAATGGTCACTGTCGCTGGTCACTGGTCACTGGTCACTTGTCCCTGGGCAGTGGTCACTTGTCACTGGTCAATGGTCACTATCGCTGGTCAATGGTCACTGTCGCTGGTCACTGGTCACTGGTCACTTGTCACTGGTCACTGGTCACTGGTCACTGGTCACTTGTCACTGGTCAGTGGCCACTCGTCAATGGTCACTGGTCACTGGTCACTGGTCAATGGTCTCTGTCGCTGGTCACTGGTCACGATTCGCTGGTCCCTGGTCACTGGTCACTGGTCGATGGTCACTGTCGCTGGTCACTGGTCACTGGTCACTGGTCACTGGTCACTGGTCACTTGTCACTGGTCAGTGGTCACTGGTCACTGGTCACTGGTCACAAGTCACTAGTCACTGGTCACTGGTCACTGGTCACTGGTCAATGGTCACTGTCGCTGGTCACTGGTCACTGGTCACTTGTCCCTGGGCAGTGGTCACTTGTCACTGGTCAATGGTCACTATCGCTGGTCAATGGTCACTGTCGCTGGTCACTGGTCACTGGTCACTTGTCACTGGTCACTGGTCACTGGTCACTGGTCGCTGGTCACTGGTCACTGGTCACTTGTCACTGGTCACTGGTCACTGGTCACTGGTCACTGGTCACTGGTCACTGGTCACTGGTCACTGGTCACTGGTCACTGGTCAATGGTCACTGTCGCTGGTCACTGGTCACTGGTCACTGGTCACTGGTCAATGGTCACTTGTCCCTGGGCAGTGGTCACTGGTCACTGGTCAATGGTCACTATCGCTGGTCAATGGTCACTGTCGCTGGTCACTGGTCACTGGTCACTTGTCACTGGTCACTGGTCACTGGTCACTGGTCACTGGTCACTGGTCACTGGTCACAAGTCACTGGTCACCTGTCACTGGTCAGTGGCCACTCGTCAATGGTCACTGGTCACTGGTCACTGGTCAATGGTCTCTGTCGCTGGTCACTGGTCACGATTCGCTGGTCCCTGGTCACTGGTCACTGGTCGATGGTCACTGTCGCTGGTCACTGGTCACTGGTCACTGGTCACTGGTCACTGGTCACTTGTCACTGGTCAGTGGTCACTGGTCACTGGTCACTGGTCACTGGTCAATGGTCACTGTCGCTGGTCACTGGTCACTGGTCACTTGTCCCTGGGCAGTGGTCACTTGTCACTGGTCAATGGTCACTATCGCTGGTCAATGGTCACTGTCGCTGGTCACTGGTCACTGGTCACTTGTCACTGGTCACTGGTCACTGGTCACTGGTCACTTGTCACTGGTCAGTGGCCACTCGTCAATGGTCACTGGTCACTGGTCACTGGTCAATGGTCTCTGTCGCTGGTCACTGGTCACGATTCGCTGGTCCCTGGTCACTGGTCACTGGTCGATGGTCACTGTCGCTGGTCACTGGTCACTGGTCACTGGTCACTGGTCACTGGTCACTTGTCACTGGTCAGTGGTCACTGGTCACTGGTCACTGGTCACAAGTCACTAGTCACTGGTCACTGGTCACTGGTCACTGGTCACTGGTCACTGGTCACTGGTCACTGGTCACTGGTCACTGGTCACCGGTCAATGGTCACTGGTCAATGGTCACTGGTCACTGGTCACTGGTCACTGGTCACTGGTAACTGGTCAATGGTCACTGTCGCTGGTCAATGGTCACTGTCGCTGGTCACTGGTCACTGGTCACTGGTCACTGGTCACATGTCACTGGTCACTGATCACTGGTCACTGGTCACTGGTCACTGGTCACTGGTCACTGGTCAATGGTCACTGTCGCTGGTCACTGGTCACTGGTCACTGATCACTGGTCACTGGTCAATGGTCACTGTCGCTGGTCACTGGTCATTGGTCACTTGTCACTGGTCACTGGTCACTGGTCACTGGTCACAGGTCAATGGTCACTGGTCACTGGACACTGGTCACTGGTCACTGGTCACTTGTCACTGGTCACTGATCACTGGTCACTGGTCACTGGTCACTGGTCACTGGTCACTGGTCAATGGTCACTGTCGCTGGCCACTGGTCACTGGTCACTGATCACTGGTCACTGGTCACTGGTCACTGGTCACTGGTCAATGGTCACTATCGCTGGTCAATGGTCACTGTCGCTGGTCACTGGTCACTGGTCACTTGTCACTGGTCACTGGTCACTGGTCACTGGTCACTGGTCACTGGTCACTGGTCACTGGTCACTGGTCACTGGTCACTGGTCAATGGTCACTGTCGCTGGTCACTGGTCACTGGTCACTGGTCACTGGTCAATGGTCACTTGTCCCTGGGCAGTGGTCACTGGTCACTGGTCAATGGTCACTATCGCTGGTCAATGGTCACTGTCGCTGGTCACTGGTCACTGGTCACTTGTCACTGGTCACTGGTCACTGGTCACTGGTCACTGGTCACTGGTCACTGGCCACAAGTCACTGGTCACCTGTCACTGGTCAGTGGCCACTCGTCAATGGTCACTGGTCACTGGTCACTGGTCAATGGTCTCTGTCGCTGGTCACTGGTCACGATTCGCTGGTCCCTGGTCACTGGTCACTGGTCGATGGTCACTGTCGCTGGTCACTGGTCACTGGTCACTGGTCACTGGTCACTGGTCACTTGTCACTGGTCAGTGGTCACTGGTCACTGGTCACTGGTCACAAGTCACTAGTCACTGGTCACTGGTCACTGGTCACTGGTCACTGGTCACTGGTCACTGGTCACTTGTCACTGGTCACTGGTCACTGGTCACTGGTCACCGGTCAATGGTCACTGTCGCTGGTCACTGGTCACTGGTCACAGATCACTGGTCACTGGTCACTGGTCACTGGTCACTGGTCAATGGTCACTATCGCTGGTCAATGGTCACTGTCGCTGGTCACTGGTCACTGGTCACTTGTCACTAGTCACTGGTCACTGGTCACTGGTCACTGGTCACTGGTCTCTGGTCGATGGTCAGTGGTCACTGTCGCTGGTCACTGGTCACTGGTCACTTGTCCCTGGGCAGTGGTCACTGGTCACTGGTCACTGGTCACTGGTCACTGGTCAATGGTCACTGTCGCTGGTCACTGGTCACTGGTCACTTGTCCCTGGGCAGTGGTCACTTGTCACTGGTCAATGGTCACTATCGCTGGTCAATGGTCACTGTCGCTGGTCACTGGTCACTGGTCACTTGTCACTGGTCACTGGTCACTGGTCACTGGTCACTTGTCACTGGTCAGTGGCCACTCGTCAATGGTCACTGGTCACTGGTCACTGGTCAATGGTCTCTGTCGCTGGTCACTGGTCACGATTCGCTGGTCCCTGGTCACTGGTCACTGGTCGATGGTCACTGTCGCTGGTCACTGGTCACTGGTCACTGGTCACTGGTCACTGGTCACTTGTCACTGGTCAGTGGTCACTGGTCACTGGTCACTGGTCACAAGTCACTAGTCACTGGTCACTGGTCACTGGTCACTGGTCAATGGTCACTGTCGCTGGTCACTGGTCACTGGTCACTTGTCCCTGGGCAGTGGTCACTTGTCACTGGTCAATGGTCACTATCGCTGGTCAATGGTCACTGTCGCTGGTCACTGGTCACTGGTCACTTGTCACTGGTCACTGGTCACTGGTCACTGGTCGCTGGTCACTGGTCACTGGTCACTTGTCACTGGTCACTGGTCACTGGTCACTGGTCACTGGTCACTGGTCACTGGTCACTGGTCACTGGTCACTGGTCACTGGTCAATGGTCACTGTCGCTGGTCACTGGTCACTGGTCACTGGTCACTGGTCAATGGTCACTTGTCCCTGGGCAGTGGTCACTGGTCACTGGTCAATGGTCACTATCGCTGGTCAATGGTCACTGTCGCTGGTCACTGGTCACTGGTCACTTGTCACTGGTCACTGGTCACTGGTCACTGGTCACTGGTCACTGGTCACTGGTCACAAGTCACTGGTCACCTGTCACTGGTCAGTGGCCACTCGTCAATGGTCACTGGTCACTGGTCACTGGTCAATGGTCTCTGTCGCTGGTCACTGGTCACGATTCGCTGGTCCCTGGTCACTGGTCACTGGTCGATGGTCACTGTCGCTGGTCACTGGTCACTGGTCACTGGTCACTGGTCACTGGTCACTTGTCACTGGTCAGTGGTCACTGGTCACTGGTCACTGGTCACAAGTCACTAGTCACTGGTCACTGGTCACTGGTCACTGGTCACTGGTCACTGGTCACTGGTCACTGGTCACTGGTCACTGGTCACTGGTCACTGGTCACCGGTCAATGGTCACTGTCGCTGGTCACTGGTCACTGGTCACTGATCACTGGTCACTGGTCACTGGTCACTGGTCACTGGTCAATGGTCACTATCGCTGGTCAATGGTCACTGTCGCTGGACACTGGTCACTGGTCACTTGTCACTAGTCACTGGTCACTGGTCACTGGTCACTGGTCACTGGTCTCTGGTCGATGGTCAGTGGTCACTGTCGCTGGTCACTGGTCACTGGTCACTTGTCCCTGGGCAGTGGTCACTGGTCACTGGTCACTGGTCACTGGTCACTGGTGAATGGTCACTGTCGCTGGTCACTGGTCACTGGTCACTGGTCACTGGTCACTGGTCACTTGTCACTGGTCAGTGGTCACTGGTCACTGGTCACTGGTCACAAGTCACTAGTCACTGGTCACTGGTCACTTGTCACTGGTCACTGGTCGCTGGTCACTGGTCACTGGTCACTGGTCACTGGTCACTGGACACTGGTCACTGGTAACTGGTCAATGGTCACTGTCGCTGGTCACTGGTCACTGGTCACTGGTCACTGGTCAATGGTCACTGGTCACTGGACACAGGTCACTGGTCACTGGTCACTGGTCATTGGTCAATGGTCACTGGCCACTGGTCACTGGTCACTGGTCAATGGTCACTTTCGCTGGTCAATGGTCACTGTCGCTGGTCACTGGTCACTGGTAACTGGTCAATGGTCACTGTCGCTGGTCACTGGTCACTGGTCACTGGTCACTGGTCAATGGTAACTTGTCACTGGGCAGTGGTCACTGGTCACTGGTCACTGGTCACTGGTCACTGGTCACAGGTCAATGGTCACTGGTCACTGGTCACTGGTCAATGGTCACTGTCGCTCGTCACTGGTCACTGGTCACTGGTCACTGGTCACTGGTCACTGGTAACTGGTCAATGGACACTGTCGCTGGTCACTGGTCACTGGTCACTGGTCACTGGTCACTGGTCAATGGTCACTGGTCACTGGACACAGGTCACTGGTCACTGGTCACTGGTCACTGGTCAATGGTCACTGGCCACTGGTCACTGGTCACTGGTCAATGGTCACTTTCGCTGGTCAATGGTCACTGTCGCTGGTCACTGGTCACTGGTCACTGGTCACTGGTCAATGGTCACTGGTCACTGGACACAGGTCACTGGTCACTGGTCACTGGTCATTGGTCAATGGTCACTGGCCACTGGTCACTGGTCACTGGTCAATGGTCACTTTCGCTGGTCAATGGTCACTGTCGCTGGTCACTGGTCACTGGTAACTGGTCAATGGTCACTGTCGCTGGTCACTGGTCACTGGTCACTGGTCACTGGTCAATGGTAACTTGTCACTGGGCAGTGGTCACTGGTCACTGGTCACTGGTCACTGGTCACTGGACACAGGTCACTGGTCACTGGTCACTGGCCACTGGTCACTGGTCACTGGTCAATGGTCACTTTCGCTGGTCAATGGTCACTGTCGCTGGTCACTGGTCACTGGTGACTGGTCAATGGTCACTGTCGCTGGTCACTGGTCACTGGTCACTGGTCACTGGTCAATGGTAACTTGTCACTGGGCAGTGGTCACTGGTCACTGGTCACTGGTCACTGGTCACTGGTCACAGGTCAATGGTCACTGGTCACTGGTCACTGGTCAATGGTCACTGTCGCTCGTCACTGGTCACTGGTCACTGGTCACTGGTCACTGGTCACTGGTAACTGGTCAATGGACATTGTCGCTGGTCACTGGTCACTGGTCACTGGTCACTGGTCACTGGTCAATGGTCACTGGTCACTGGACACAGGTCACTGGTCACTGGTCACTGGTCACTGGTCAATGGTCACTGGCCACTGGTCACTGGTCACTGGTCAATGGTCACTTTCGCTGGTCAATGGCCACTGTCGCTGGTCACTGGTCACTGGTCACTGGTCACTGGTAACTGGTCAATGGTCACTGTCGCTGGTCACTGGTCACTGGTCACTGGTCACTGGTCACAGGTCAATGGTCACTGGTCACTGGACACTGGTCACTGGTCACTGGTCACTTGTCACTGGTCACTGATCACTGGTCACTGGTCACTGGTCACTGGTCACTGGTCACTGGTCAATGGTCACTGTCGCTGGCCACTGGTCACTGGTCACTGATCACTGGTCACTGGTCACTGGTCACTGGTCACTGGTCAATGGTCACTATCGCTGATCAATGGTCACTGTCGCTGGTCACTGGTCACTGGTCACTTGTCACTGGTCACTGGTCACTGGTCACTGGTCACTGGTCACTGGTCACTGGTCACTGGTCACTGGTCAATGGTCACTGTCGCTGGTCACTGGTCACTGGTCACTGGTCACTGGTCAATGGTCACTTGTCCCTGGGCAGTGGTCACTGGTCACTGGTCAATGGTCACTATCGCTGGTCAATGGTCACTGTCGCTGGTCACTGGTCACTGGTCACTTGTCACTGGTCACTGGTCACTGGTCACTGGTCACTGGTCACTGGTCACTGGTCACAAGTCACTGGTCACCTGTCACTGGTCAGTGGCCACTCGTCAATGGTCACTGGTCACTGGTCACTGGTCAATGGTCTCTGTCGCTGGTCACTGGTCACGATTCGCTGGTCCCTGGTCACTGGTCACTGGTCGATGGTCACTGTCGCTGGTCACTGGTCACTGGTCACTGGTCACTGGTCACTGGTCACTTGTCACTGGTCAGTGGTCACTGGTCACTGGTCACTGGTCACAAGTCACTAGTCACTGGTCACTGGTCACTGGTCACTGGTCACTGGTCACTGGTCACTGGTCACTGGTCACTGGTCAATGGTCACTATCGCTGGTCAATGGTCACTGTCGCTGGTCACTGGTCACTGGTCACTTGTCACTAGTCACTGGTCACTGGTCACTGGTCACTGGTCACTGGTCTCTGGTCGATGGTCAGTGGTCACTGTCGCTGGTCACTGGTCACTGGTCACTTGTCCCTGGGCAGTGGTCACTGGTCACTGGTCACTGGTCACTGGTCACTGGTGAATGGTCACTGTCGCTGGTCACTGGTCACTGGTCACTGGTCACTGGTCACTGGTCACTTGTCACTGGTCAGTGGTCACTGGTCACTGGTCACTGGTCACAAGTCACTAGTCACTGGTCACTGGTCACTTGTCACTGGTCACTGGTCGCTGGTCACTGGTCACTGGTCACTGGTCACTGGTCACTGGACACTGGTCACTGGTAACTGGTCAATGGTCACTGTCGCTGGTCACTGGTCACTGGTCACTGGTCACTGGTCAATGGTCACTGGTCACTGGACACAGGTCACTGGTCACTGGTCACTGGTCATTGGTCAATGGTCACTGGCCACTGGTCACTGGTCACTGGTCAATGGTCACTTTCGCTGGTCAATGGTCACTGTCGCTGGTCACTGGTCACTGGTAACTGGTCAATGGTCACTGTCGCTGGTCACTGGTCACTGGTCACTGGTCACTGGTCAATGGTAACTTGTCACTGGGCAGTGGTCACTGGTCACTGGTCACTGGTCACTGGTCACTGGTCACAGGTCAATGGTCACTGGTCACTGGTCACTGGTCAATGGTCACTGTCGCTCGTCACTGGTCACTGGTCACTGGTCACTGGTCACTGGTCACTGGTCACTGGTAACTGGTCAATGGACACTGTCGCTGGTCACTGGTCACTGGTCACTGGTCACTGGTCACTGGTCAATGGTCACTGGTCACTGGACACAGGTCACTGGTCACTGGTCACTGGTCACTGGTCAATGGTCACTGGCCACTGGTCACTGGTCACTGGTCAATGGTCACTTTCGCTGGTCAATGGTCACTGTCGCTGGTCACTGGTCACTGGTCACTGGTCACTGGTAACTGGTCAATGGTCACTGTCGCTGGTCACTGGTCACTGGTCACTGGTCACTGGTCACTGGTCAATGGTCACTGTCGCTGGTCACTGGACACTGGTCACTGGTCACAGGTCAATGGTCACTGGTCACTGGTCACTGGTCAATGGTCACTATCGCTGGTCAATGGTCATTGTCGCTGGTCACTGGTTATTGGTCACTTGTCACTGGTCACTGGTCGCTGGTCACTGGTCACTGGTCACTGGTCACTGGTCACTGGTCACTGGACACTGGTCACTGGTAACTGGTCAATGGTCACTGTCGCTGGTCACTGGTCACTGGTCACTGGTCACTGGTCAATGGTCACTGGTCACTGGACACAGGTCACTGGTCACTGGTCACTGGTCATTGGTCAATGGTCACTGGCCACTGGTCACTGGTCACTGGTCACTGGTCAATGGTCACTTTCGCTGGTCAATGGTCACTGTCGCTGGTCACTGGTCACTGGTAACTGGTCAATGGTCACTGTCGCTGGTCACTGGTCACTGGTCACTGGTCACTGGTCAATGGTAACTTGTCACTGGGCAGTGGTCAATGGTCACTGGTCACTGGTCACTGGTCACTGGTCACTGGTCACAGGTCAATGGTCACTGGTCACTGGACACAGGTCACTGGTCACTGGTCACTGGTCACTGGTCACTGGTCACTGGTCACTGGTCACTGGTCAATGGTCACTGGCCACTGGTCACTGGTCACTTGTCAATGGTCACTTTCGCTGGTCAATGGTCACTGTCGCTGGTAAATGGTCACTGTCGCTGGTCACTGGTCACTGGTCACTGGACACTGGTCACAGGTCAATGGTCACTGGTCACTGGACACTGGTCACTGGTCACTGGTCACTTGTCACTCGTCACTGATCACTGGTCACTGGTCACTGGTCACTAGTCACTGGTCACTGGTCAATGGTCACTGTCGCTGGTCACTGGTCACTGGTCACTGATCACTGGTGACTGGTCAATGGTCACTGTCGCTGGTCACTGGACACTGGTCACTGGTCAAAGGTCAATGGTCACTGGTCACTGGTCACTGGTCAATGGTCACTATCGCTGGTCAATGGTCATTGTCGCTGGTCACTGGTCATTGGTCACTTGTCACTGGTCACTGGTCACTGGTCACTGGTCACTGGTCACTGGTAACTGGTCACAGGTCAATGGTCACTGGACACTGGTCACAGGTCAATGGTCACTGGTCACTGGACACTGGTCACTGGTCACTGGTCACTGGTCACTTGTCACTGGTCACTGATCACTGGTCACTGGTCACTGGTCACTGGTCACTGGTCACTGGTCACAGGTCAATGGTCACTGTCGCTGGTCACTGGTCACTGGTCACTGATCACTGGTCACTGGTCAATGGTCACTGTCGCTGGTCACTGGTCATTGGTCACTTGTCACTGGTCACTGGTCACTGGTCACTGGTCACAGGTCAATGGTCACTGGTCACTGGTCACTGGTCAATGGTCACTGTCGCTCGTCACTGGTCACTGGTCACTGGTCACTGGTCACTGGTCACTGGTAACTGGTCAATGGTCCCTGTCGCTGGTCACTGGTCACTGGTCACTGGTCAATGGTAACTTGTCACTGGGCAGTGGTCAATGGTCACTGGTCACTGGTCACTGGTCACTGGTCACTGGTCACAGGTCAATGGTCACTGGTCACTGGACACAGGTCACTGGTCACTGGTCACTGGTCACTGGTCACTGGTCACTGGTCACAGGTCAATGGTCACTGGACACTGGTCACTGGTCAATGGTCACAGTCGCTGGTCACTGGTCACTGGTCACTGGTCACTGGTCACTGGTCACTGGTCACTGGTCACTGGTAACTGGTCAATGGTCCCTGTCGCTGGTCACTGGTCACTGGTCACTGGTCAATGGTAACTTGTCACTGGGCAGTGGTCAATGGTCACTGGTCACTGGTCACTGGTCACTGGACACAGGTCACTGGTCACTGGTCACTGGTCACTGGTCACTGGTCACTGGTCACAGGTCAATGGTCACTGGACACTGGTCACTGGTCAATGGTCACTGTCGCTGGTCACTGGTCACTGGTCACTGGTCACTGGTCACTGGTCACTGGTCACTGGTCACTGGTCACTGGTAACTGGTCAATGGTCCCTGTCGCTGGTCACTGGTCACTGGTCACTGGTCAATGGTAACTTGTCACTGGGCAGTGGTCAATGGTCACTGGTCACTGGTCACTGGTCACTGGTCACTGGTCACAGGTCAATGGTCACTGGTCACTGGACACAGGTCACTGGTCACTGGTCACTGGTCACTGGTCACTGGTCACTGGTCACAGGTCAATGGTCACTGGACACTGGTCACTGGTCAATGGTCACTGTCGCTGGTCACTGGTCACTGGTCACTGGTCACTGGTCACTGGTCACTGGTCACTGGTAACTGGTCAATGGTCACTGTCGCTGGTCACTGGTCACTGGTCACTGGTCAATGGTCACTGGCCACTGGTCACTGGTCACTGGTCAATGGTCACTTTCGCTGGTCAATGGTCACTGTCGCTGGTAAATGGTCACTGTCGCTGGTCACTGGTCACTGGTCACTGGACACTGGTCACAGGTCAATGGTCACTGGTCACTGGACACTGGTCACTGGTCACTGGTCACTTGTCACTCGTCACTGATCACTGGTCACTGGTCACAGGTCACTAGTCACTGGTCACTGGTCAATGGTCACTGTCGCTGGTCACTGGTCACTGGTCACTGATCACTGGTGACTGGTCAATGGTCACTGTCGCTGGTCACTGGACACTGGTCACTGGTCAAAGGTCAATGGTCACTGGTCACTGGTCACTGGTCAATGGTCACTATCGCTGGTCAATGGTCATTGTCGCTGGTCACTGGTCATTGGTCACTTGTCACTGGTCACTGGTCACTGGTCACTGGTCACTGGTCACTGGTAACTGGTCACAGGTCAATGGTCACTGGACACTGGTCACAGGTCAATGGTCACTGGTCACTGGACACTGGTCACTGGTCACTGGTCACTGGTCACTTGTCACTGGTCACTGATCACTGGTCACTGGTCACTGGTCACTGGTCACTGGTCACTGGTCACAGGTCAATGGTCACTGTCGCTGGTCACTGGTCACTGGTCACTGATCACTGGTCACTGGTCAATGGTCACTGTCGCTGGTCACTGGTCATTGGTCACTTGTCACTGGTCACTGGTCACTGGTCACTGGTCACAGGTCAATGGTCACTGGTCACTGGTCACTGGTCAATGGTCACTGTCGCTCGTCACTGGTCACTGGTCACTGGTCACTGGTCACTGGTCACTGGTAACTGGTCAATGGTCCCTGTCGCTGGTCACTGGTCACTGGTCACTGGTCAATGGTAACTTGTCACTGGGCAGTGGTCAATGGTCACTGGTCACTGGTCACTGGTCACTGGTCACTGGTCACAGGTCAATGGTCACTGGTCACTGGACACAGGTCACTGGTCACTGGTCACTGGTCACTGGTCACTGGTCACTGGTCACAGGTCAATGGTCACTGGACACTGGTCACTGGTCAATGGTCACTGTCGCTGGTCACTGGTCACTGGTCACTGGTCACTGGTCACTGGTCACTGGTCACTGGTCACTGGTCACTGGTCACTGGTAACTGGTCAATGGTCACTGTCGCTGGTCACTGGTCACTGGTCACTGGTCACTGGTCAATGGTAACTTGTCACTGGCCAGTGGTCAATGGTCACTGGTCACTGGTCACTGGTCACTGGTCACTGGTCACAGGTCAATGGTCACTGGTCACTGGACACAGGTCACTGGTCACTGGTCACTGGTCACTGGTCACTGGTCACTGGTCAATGGTCACTGGCCACTGGTCACTGGTCACTGGTCAATGGTCACTTTCGCTGGTCAATGGTCACTGTCGCTGGTCACTGGACACAGGTCAATGGTCACTGTCGCTGGTCACTGGTCACTGGTCACTGGTCAATGGTCACTGGACACTGGTCACTGGTAACTGGTCAATGGTCACTGTCGCTGGTCACTGGTCACTGGTCACTGGTCACTGGTCACTGGTCAATGGTCACTGGTCACTGGACACAGGTCACTGGTCACTGGTCACTGGTCACTGGTCAATGGTCACTGGCCACTGGTCACTGGTCACTGGTCAATGGTCACTTTCGCTGGTCAATGGTCACTGTCGCTGGTCACTGGTCACTGGTCACTGGTCACTGGTAACTGGTCAATGGTCACTGTCGCTGGTCACTGGTCACTGGTCACTGGTCACTGGTCAATGGTCACTGTCGCTGGTCACTGGACACTGGTCACTGGTCACAGGTCAATGGTCACTGGTCACTGGTCACTGGTCAATGGTCACTATCGCTGGTCAATGGTCATTGTCGCTGGTCACTGGTCATTGGTCACTTGTCACTGGTCACTGGTCGCTGGTCACTGGTCACTGGTCACTGGTCACTGGTCACTGGACACTGGTCACTGGTAACTGGTCAATGGTCACTGTCGCTGGTCACTGGTCACTGGTCACTGGTCACTGGTCAATGGTCACTGGTCACTGGACACAGGTCACTGGTCACTGGTCACTGGTCATTGGTCAATGGTCACTGGCCACTGGTCACTGGTCACTGGTCAATGGTCACTTTCGCTGGTCAATGGTCACTGTCGCTGGTCACTGGTCACTGGTAACTGGTCAATGGTCACTGTCGCTGGTCACTGGTCACTGGTCACTGGTCACTGGTCAATGGTAACTTGTCACTGGGCAGTGGTCAATGGTCACTGGTCACTGGTCACTGGTCACTGGTCACTGGTCACAGGTCAATGGTCACTGGTCACTGGACACAGGTCACTGGTCACTGGTCACTGGTCACTGGTCACTGGTCACTGGTCACTGGTCACTGGTCAATGGTCACTGGCCACTGGTCACTGGTCACTGGTCAATGGTCACTTTCGCTGGTCAATGGTCACTGTCGCTGGTAAATGGTCACTGTCGCTGGTCACTGGTCACTGGTCACTGGACACTGGTCACAGGTCAATGGTCACTGGTCACTGGACACTGGTCACTGGTCACTGGTCACTTGTCACTCGTCACTGATCACTGGTCACTGGTCACTGGTCACTGGTCACTGGTCACTGGTCAATGGTCACTGTCGCTGGTCACTGGTCACTGGTCACTGATCTCTGGTGACTGGTCAATGGTCACTGTCGCTGGTCACTGGACACTGGTCACTGGTCACAGGTCAATGGTCACTGGTCACTGGTCACTGGTCAATGGTCACTATCGCTGGTCAATGGTCATTGTCGCTGGTCACTGGTCATTGGTCACTTGTCACTGGTCACTGGTCACTGGTCACTGGTCACTGGTCACTGGTAACTGGTCACAGGTCAATGGTCACTGGACACTGGTCACAGGTCAATGGTCACTGGTCACTGGACACTGGTCACTGGTCACTGGTCACTGGTCACTTGTCACTGGTCACTGATCACTGGTCACTGGTCACTGGTCACTGGTCACTGGTCACTGGTCACAGGTCAATGGTCACTGTCGCTGGTCACTGGTCACTGGTCACTGATCACTGGTCACTGGTCAATGGTCACTGTCGCTGGTCACTGGTCATTGGTCACTTGTCACTGGTCACTGGTCACTGGTCACTGGTCACAGGTCAATGGTCACTGGTCACTGGTCACTGGTCAATGGTCACTGTCGCTCGTCACTGGTCACTGGTCACTGGTCACTGGTCACTGGTAACTGGTCAATGGTCACTGTCGCTGGTCACTGGTCACTGGTCACTGGTCAATGGTAACTTGTCACTGGGCAGTGGTCAATGGTCACTGGTCACTGGTCACTGGTCACTGGTCACTGGTCACAAGTCACTGGTCACTTGTCACTGGTCACTGGTCAGTGGCGACTGGTCGCTGGTCACTTGTCACTGGTCACTGGTCACTGGTCACTAGTCACAAGTCACTGGTCACTGGTCACTTGTCATTGGTCACTGGTCACTGGTCACTGGTCACTGGTCACTGGTCAATGGTCACTGTCGCTGGTCACTGGTCACTGGTCACTGATCACTGATCACTGGTCACTGGTCACTGGTCACTGGTCACTGGTCACTGGTCAATGGTCACTATCGCTGGTCAATGGTCACTGTCGCTGGTCACTGGTCACTGGTCACAGTCGCTGGTCACTGGTCACTGGTCTCTAGTCACTGGTCACTGGTCACTGGTCGCTGGTCACTAGTCACTTGTCACTGGTCAGTGGCCACTGATCGCTGGTCACTTGTCACTGGTCACTGGTCACTGGTCACTGGTCACAACTCACTGTCGCTGGTCACTGGTCACTGGTCACTGGACACTGGTCACAGGTCAATGGTCACTGGTCACTGGACACTGGTCACTGGTCACTGGTCACTTGTCACTCGTCACTGATCACTGGTCACTGGTCACTGGTCACTGGTCAATGGTCACTGTCGCTGGTCACTGGTCACTGGTCACTGATCACTGGTGACTGGTCAATGGTCACTGTCGCTGGTCACTGGACACTGGTCACTGGTCACAGGTCAATGGTCACTGGTCACTGGTCACTGGTCAATGGTCACTGGTCACAGGTCAATGGTCACTGGTCACTGGACACAGGTCACTGGTCACTGGTCACTGGTCACTGGTCACTGGTCACTGGTCACTGGTCACTGGTCAATGGTCACTGGCCACTGGTCACTGGTCACTGGTCAATGGTCACTTTCGCTGGTCAATGGTCACTGTCGCTGGTAAATGGTCACTGTCGCTGGTCACTGGTCACTGGTCACTGGACACTGGTCACAGGTCAATGGTCACTGGTCACTGGACACTGGTCACTGGTCACTGGTCACTTGTCACTCGTCACTGATCACTGGTCACTGGTCACTGGTCACTGGTCACTGGTCACTGGTCAATGGTCACTGTCGCTGGTCACTGGTGACTGGTCACTGATCTCTGGTGACTGGTCAATGGTCACTGTCGCTGGTCACTGGACACTGGTCACTGGTCACAGGTCAATGGTCACTGGTCACTGGTCTCTGGTCAATGGTCACTATCGCTGGTCAATGGTCATTGTCGCTGGTCACTGGTCATTGGTCACTTGTCACTGGTCACTGGTCACTGGTCACTGGTCACTGGTCACTGGTAACTGGTCACAGGTCAATGGTCACTGGACACTGGTCACAGGTCAATGGTCACTGGTCACTGGACACTGGTCACTGGTCACTGGTCACTGGTCACTTGTCACTGGTCACTGATCACTGGTCACTGGTCACTGGTCACTGGTCACTGGTCACTGGTC
The DNA here is from genome assembly GCA_947577245.1 of Andrena bucephala. Taxonomy (NCBI): domain Eukaryota; kingdom Metazoa; phylum Arthropoda; class Insecta; order Hymenoptera; family Andrenidae; genus Andrena; species Andrena bucephala. The sequence continues at coordinate 63,997,283 of OX387716.1, forward strand.
ACAGGTCAATGGTCACTGTCGCTGGTCACTGGTCACTGGTCACTGATCACTGGTCACTGGTCAATGGTCACTGTCGCTGGTCACTGGTCATTGGTCACTTGTCACTGGTCACTGGTCACTGGTCACTGGTCACAGGTCAATGGTCACTGGTCACTGGTCACTGGTCAATGGTCACTGTCGCTCGTCACTGGTCACTGGTCACTGGTCACTGGTCACTGGTAACTGGTCAATGGTCACTGTCGCTGGTCACTGGTCACTGGTCACTGGTCAATGGTAACTTGTCACTGGGCAGTGGTCAATGGTCACTGGTCACTGGTCACTGGTCACTGGTCACTGGTCACAAGTCACTGGTCACTTGTCACTGGTCACTGGTCAGTGGCGACTGGTCGCTGGTCACTTGTCACTGGTCACTGGTCACTGGTCACTAGTCACAAGTCACTGGTCACTGGTCACTTGTCATTGGTCACTGGTCACTGGTCACTGGTCACTGGTCACTGGTCAATGGTCACTGTCGCTGGTCACTGGTCACTGGTCACTGATCACTGATCACTGGTCACTGGTCACTGGTCACTGGTCACTGGTCACTGGTCAATGGTCACTATCGCTGGTCAATGGTCACTGTCGCTGGTCACTGGTCACTGGTCACAGTCGCTGGTCACTGGTCACTGGTCTCTAGTCACTGGTCACTGGTCACTGGTCGCTGGTCACTAGTCACTTGTCACTGGTCAGTGGCCACTGATCGCTGGTCACTTGTCACTGGTCACTGGTCACTGGTCACTGGTCACAACTCACTGTCGCTGGTCACTGGTCACTGGTCACTGGACACTGGTCACAGGTCAATGGTCACTGGTCACTGGACACTGGTCACTGGTCACTGGTCACTTGTCACTCGTCACTGATCACTGGTCACTGGTCACTGGTCACTGGTCAATGGTCACTGTCGCTGGTCACTGGTCACTGGTCACTGATCACTGGTGACTGGTCAATGGTCACTGTCGCTGGTCACTGGACACTGGTCACTGGTCACAGGTCAATGGTCACTGGTCACTGGTCACTGGTCAATGGTCACTATCGCTGGTCAATGGTCATTGTCGCTGGTCACTGGTCATTGGTCACTTGTCACTGGTCACTGGTCACTGGTCACTGGTCACTGGTCACTGGTAACTGGTCACAGGTCAATGGTCACTGGACACTGGTCACAGGTCAATGGTCACTGGTCACTGGACACTGGTCACTGGTCACTGGTCACTGGTCACTTGTCACTGGTCACTGATCACTGGTCACTGGTCACTGGTCACTGGTCACTGGTCACTGGTCACAGGTCAATGGTCACTGTCGCTGGTCACTGGTCACTGGTCACTGATCACTGGTCACTGGTCAATGGTCACTGTCGCTGGTCACTGGTCATTGGTCACTTGTCACTGGTCACTGGTCACTGGTCACTGGTCACAGGTCAATGGTCACTGGTCACTGGTCACTGGTCAATGGTCACTGTCGCTCGTCACTGGTCACTGGTCACTGGTCACTGGTCACTGGTCACTGGTAACTGGTCAATGGTCACTGTCGCTGGTCACTGGTCACTGGTCACTGGTCAATGGTAACTTGTCACTGGGCAGTGGTCAATGGTCACTGGTCACTGGTCACTGGTCACTGGTCACAGGTCAATGGTCACTGGTCACTGGACACAGGTCACTGGTCACTGGTCACTGGTCACTGGTCACTGGTCACTGGTCACTGGTCACTGGTCAATGGTCACTGGCCACTGGTCACTGGTCACTTGTCACTGGTCACTGATCACTTGTCACTGGTCACTGGTCACTGATCACTGGTCACTGGTCACTGGTCACTGGTCACTGGTCAATGGTCACTATCGCTGGTCAATGGTCACTGTCGCTGGTCACTGGTCACTGGTCACTTGTCACTGGTCACTGGTCACTGGTCACTGGTCACTGGTCACTGGTCACTGGTCACAAGTCACTGGTCACTTGTCACTGGTCAGTGGCCACTCGTCAATGGTCACTGGTCACTGGTCACTGGTCAATGGTCTCTGTCGCTGGTCACTGGTCACGATTCGCTGGTCCCTGGTCACTGGTCACTGGTCAATGGTCACTGTCGCTGGTCACTGGTCACTGGTCACTGGTCACTGGTCACTGGTCACTTGTCACTGGTCAGTGGCCACTCGTCGCTGGTCACTTGTCACTGGTCACTTGTCACTGGTCACTGATCACTGGTCACTGGTCACTGGTCACTGGTCACAGGTCAATGGACACTGGTCACTGGACACAGGTCACTTGTCACTGGTCACTGGTCACAAGTCACTGGTCACTTGTCACTGGTCACTGGTCACTGGTAACTGGTCAATGGTCACTGTCGCTGGTCAATGGTCACTGTCGCTGGTCACTGGTCACTGGTCACTGGTCACTGGTCACTTGTCACTGGTCAGTGGCCACTGGTCGCTGGTCACTTGTCACTGGTCACTGGTCACTGGTCGCTGGTCACTGGTCATAGGTCAATGGACACTGGTCACAGGACACAGGTCACTTGTCACTGGTCACTGGTCACTGGTCACTATCGCTGGTCAATGGTCACTGTCGCTGGTCACTGGTCACTGGTCACTGGTCACTTGTCACTGGTCAGTGGCCACTCGTCGCTGGTCACTTGTCACTGGTCACTTGTCACTGGTCACTGATCACTGGTCACTGGTCACTGGTCACTGGTCACAGGTCAATGGACACTGGTCACTGGACACAGGTCACTTGTCACTGGTCACTGGTCACTGGTCACTGGTCACTTGTCACTGGTCACTGGTCACTGGTAACTGGTCAATGGTCACTGTCGCTGGTCAATGGTCACTGTCGCTGGTCACTGGTCACTGGTCACTGGTCACTGGTCACTTGTCACTGGTCACTGATCACTGGTCACTGGTCACTGGTCACTGGTCACTGGTCACTGGTCAATGGTCACTGTCGCTGGTCACTGGTCACTGGTCACTGATCACTGGTCACTGGTCAATGGTCACTGTCGCTGGTCACTGGTCATTGGTCACTTGTCACTGGTCACTGGTCACTGGTCAATGGTCACTGGTCACTGGACACTGGTCACTGGTCACTGGTCACTTGTCACTGGTCACTGATCACTGGTCACTGGTCACTGGTCACTGGTCACTGGTCACTGGTCAATGGTCACTGTCGCTGGCCACTGGTCACTGGTCACTGATCACTGGTCACTGGTCACTGGTCACTGGTCACTGGTCAATGGTCACTATCGCTGGTCAATGGTCACTGTCGCTGGTCACTGGTCACTGGTCACTTGTCACTGGTCACTGGTCACTGGTCACTGGTCACTGGTCACTGGTCACTGGTCACTGGTCACTGGTCACTGGTCACTGGTCAATGGTCACTGTCGCTGGTCACTGGTCACTGGTCACTGGTCACTGGTCAATGGTCACTTGTCCCTGGGCAGTGGTCACTGGTCACTGGTCAATGGTCACTATCGCTGGTCAATGGTCACTGTCGCTGGTCACTGGTCACTGGTCACTTGTCACTGGTCACTGGTCACTGGTCACTGGTCACTGGTCACTGGTCACTGGTCACAAGTCACTGGTCACCTGTCACTGGTCAGTGGCCACTCGTCAATGGTCACTGGTCACTGGTCACTGGTCAATGGTCTCTGTCGCTGGTCACTGGTCACGATTCGCTGGTCCCTGGTCACTGGTCACTGGTCGATGGTCACTGTCGCTGGTCACTGGTCACTGGTCACTGGTCACTGGTCACTGGTCACTTGTCACTGGTCAGTGGTCACTGGTCACTGGTCACTGGTCACAAGTCACTAGTCACTGGTCACTGGTCACTGGTCACTGGTCACTGGTCACTGGTCACTGGTCACTGGTCACTGGTCACTGGTCACTGGTCACTGGTCACCGGTCAATGGTCACTGTCGCTGGTCACTGGTCACTGGTCACTGATCACTGGTCACTGGTCACTGGTCACTGGTCACTGGTCAATGGTCACTATCTCTGGTCAATGGTCACTGTCGCTGGTCACTGGTCACTGGTCACTTGTCACTAGTCACTGGTCACTGGTCACTGGTCACTGGTCACTGGTCTCTGGTCGATGGTCAGTGGTCACTGTCGCTGGTCACTGGTCACTGGTCACTTGTCCCTGGGCAGTGGTCACTGGTCACTGGTCACTGGTCACTGGTCACTGGTGAATGGTCACTGTCGCTGGTCACTGGTCACTGGTCACTGGTCACTGGTCACTGGTCACTTGTCACTGGTCAGTGGTCACTGGTCACTGGTCACTGGTCACAAGTCACTAGTCACTGGTCACTGGTCACTTGTCACTGGTCACTGGTCGCTGGTCACTGGTCACTGGTCACTGGTCACTGGTCACTGGACACTGGTCACTGGTAACTGGTCAATGGTCACTGTCGCTGGTCACTGGTCACTGGTCACTGGTCACTGGTCAATGGTCACTGGTCACTGGACACAGGTCACTGGTCACTGGTCACTGGTCATTGGTCAATGGTCACTGGCCACTGGTCACTGGTCACTGGTCAATGGTCACTTTCGCTGGTCAATGGTCACTGTCGCTGGTCACTGGTCACTGGTAACTGGTCAATGGTCACTGTCGCTGGTCACTGGTCACTGGTCACTGGTCACTGGTCAATGGTAACTTGTCACTGGGCAGTGGTCACTGGTCACTGGTCACTGGTCACTGGTCACAGGTCAATGGTCACTGGTCACTGGTCACTGGTCAATGGTCACTGTCGCTCGTCACTGGTCACTGGTCACTGGTCACTGGTCACTGGTCACTGGTAACTGGTCAATGGACACTGTCGCTGGTCACTGGTCACTGGTCACTGGTCACTGGTCACTGGTCAATGGTCACTGGTCACTGGACACAGGTCACTGGTCACTGGTCACTGGTCACTGGTCAATGGTCACTGGCCACTGGTCACTGGTCACTGGTCAATGGTCACTTTCGCTGGTCAATGGTCACTGTCGCTGGTCACTGGTCACTGGTCACTGGTCACTGGTCAATGGTCACTGGTCACTGGACACAGGTCACTGGTCACTGGTCACTGGTCATTGGTCAATGGTCACTGGCCACAGGTCACTGGTCACTGGTCAATGGTCACTTTCGCTGGTCAATGGTCACTGTCGCTGGTCACTGGTCACTGGTAACTGGTCAATGGTCACTGTCGCTGGTCACTGGTCACTGGTCACTGGTCACTGGTCAATGGTAACTTGTCACTGGGCAGTGGTCACTGGTCACTGGTCACTGGTCACTGGTCACTGGACACAGGTCACTGGTCACTGGTCACTGGCCACTGGTCACTGGTCACTGGTCAATGGTCACTTTCGCTGGTCAATGGTCACTGTCGCTGGTCACTGGTCACTGGTAACTGGTCAATGGTCACTGTCGCTGGTCACTGGTCACTGGTCACTGGTCACTGGTCAATGGTAACTTGTCACTGGGCAGTGGTCACTGGTCACTGGTCACTGGTCACTGGTCACTGGTCACAGGTCAATGGTCACTGGTCACTGGTCACTGGTCAATGGTCACTGTCGCTCGTCACTGGTCACTGGTCACTGGTCACTGGTAACTGGTCAATGGACACTGTCGCTGGTCACTGGTCACTGGTCACTGGTCACTGGTCACTGGTCAATGGTCACTGGTCACTGGACACAGGTCACTGGTCACTGGTCACTGGTCACTGGTCAATGGTCACTGGCCACTGGTCACTGGTCACTGGTCAATGGTCACTGGCCACTGGTCAATGGTCACTGTCGCTGGTCACTGGTCACTGGTCACTGGTCACTGGTCACTGGTCAATGGTCACTGTCGCTGGCCACTGGTCACTGGTCACTGATCACTGGTCACTGGTCACTGGTCACTGGTCACTGGTCAATGGTCACTATCGCTGGTCAATGGTCACTGTCGCTGGTCACTGGTCACTGGTCACTTGTCACTGGTCACTGGTCACTGGTCACTGGTCACTGGTCACTGGTCACTGGTCAATGGTCACTGTCGCTGGTCACTGGTCACTGGTCACTGGTCACTGGTCAATGGTCACTTGTCCCTGGGCAGTGGTCACTGGTCACTGGTCAATGGTCACTATCGCTGGTCAATGGTCACTGTCGCTGGTCACTGGTCACTGGTCACTTGTCACTGGTCACTGGTCACTGGTCACTGGTCACTGGTCACTGGTCACTGGTCACAAGTCACTGGTCACCTGTCACTGGTCAGTGGCCACTCGTCAATGGTCACTGGTCACTGGTCACTGGTCAATGGTCTCTGTCGCTGGTCACTGGTCACGATTCGCTGGTCCCTGGTCACTGGTCACTGGTCGATGGTCACTGTCGCTGGTCACTGGTCACTGGTCACTGGTCACTGGTCACTGGTCACTGGTCACTGGTCACTTGTCACTGGTCAGTGGTCACTGGTCACTGGTCACTGGTCACAAGTCACTAGTCACTGGTCACTGGTCACTGGTCACTGGTCACTGGTCACTGGTCACTGGTCACAAGTCACTGGTCACCTGTCACTGGTCAGTGGCCACTCGTCAATGGTCACTGGTCACTGGTCACTGGTCAATGGTCTCTGTCGCTGGTCACTGGTCACGATTCGCTGGTCCCTGGTCACTGGTCACTGGTCGATGGTCACTGTCGCTGGTCACTGGTCACTGGTCACTGGTCACTGGTCACTGGTCACTGGTCACTGGTCACAAGTCACTGGTCACCTGTCACTGGTCAGTGGCCACTCGTCAATGGTCACTGGTCACTGGTCACTGGTCAATGGTCTCTGTCGCTGGTCACTGGTCACGATTCGCTGGTCCCTGGTCACTGGTCACTGGTCGATGGTCACTGTCGCTGGTCACTGGTCACTGGTCACTGGTCACTGGTCACTGGTCACTTGTCACTGGTCAGTGGTCACTGGTCACTGGTCACTGGTCACAAGTCACTAGTCACTGGTCACTGGTCACTGGTCACTGGTCACTGGTCACTGGTCACTGGTCACTGGTCACTGGTCACTGGTCACTGGTCACTGGTCACCGGTCAATGGTCACTGTCGCTGGTCACTGGTCACTGGTCACTGATCACTGGTCACTGGTCACTGGTCACTGGTCACTGGTCAATGGTCACTATCGCTGGTCAATGGTCACTGTCGCTGGTCACTGGTCACTGGTCACTTGTCACTAGTCACTGGTCACTGGTCACTGGTCACTGGTCACTGGTCTCTGGTCGATGGTCAGTGGTCACTGTCGCTGGTCACTGGTCACTGGTCACTTGTCCCTGGGCAGTGGTCACTGGTCACTGGTCACTGGTCACTGGTCACTGGTGAATGGTCACTGTCGCTGGTCACTGGTCACTGGTCACTGGTCACTGGTCACTGGTCACTTGTCACTGGTCAGTGGTCACTGGTCACTGGTCACTGGTCACAAGTCACTAGTCACTGGTCACTGGTCACTTGTCACTGGTCACTGGTCGCTGGTCACTGGTCACTGGTCACTGGTCACTGGACACTGGTCACTGGTAACTGGTCAATGGTCACTGTCGCTGGTCACTGGTCACTGGTCACTGGTCACTGGTCAATGGTCACTGGTCACTGGACACAGGTCACTGGTCACTGGTCACTGGTCATTGGTCAATGGTCACTGGCCACTGGTCACTGGTCACTGGTCAATGGTCACTTTCGCTGGTCAATGGTCACTGTCGCTGGTCACTGGTCACTGGTAACTGGTCAATGGTCACTGTCGCTGGTCACTGGTCACTGGTCACTGGTCACTGGTCAATGGTAACTTGTCACTGGGCAGTGGTCACTGGTCACTGGTCACTGGTCACTGGTCACTGGTCACAGGTCAATGGTCACTGGTCACTGGTCACTGGTCAATGGTCACTGTCGCTCGTCACTGGTCACTGGTCACTGGTCACTGGTCACTGGTCACTGGTAACTGGTCAATGGACACTGTCGCTGGTCACTGGTCACTGGTCACTGGTCACTGGTCACTGGTCAATGGTCACTGGTCACTGGACACAGGTCACTGGTCACTGGTCACTGGTCACTGGTCAATGGTCACTGGCCACTGGTCACTGGTCACTGGTCAATGGTCACTTTCGCTGGTCAATGGTCACTGTCGCTGGTCACTGGTCACTGGTCACTGGTCACTGGTAACTGGTCAATGGTCACTGTCGCTGGTCACTGGTCACTGGTCACTGGCCACTGGTCACTGGTCAATGGTCACTGTCGCTGGTCACTGGACACTGGTCACTGGTCACAGGTCAATGGTCACTGGTCACTGGTCACTGGTCAATGGTCACTATCGCTGGTCAATGGTCATTGTCGCTGGTCACTGGTCATTGGTCACTTGTCACTGGTCACTGGTCGCTGGTCACTGGTCACTGGTCACTGGTCACTGGTCACTGGACACTGGTCACTGGTAACTGGTCAATGGTCACTGTCGCTGGTCACTGGTCACTGGTCACTGGTCACTGGTCAATGGTCACTGGTCACTGGACACAGGTCACTGGTCACTGGTCACTGGTCATTGGTCAATGGTCACTGGCCACTGGTCACTGGTCACTGGTCACTGGTCAATGGTCACTTTCGCTGGTCAATGGTCACTGTCGCTGGTCACTGGTCACTGGTAACTGGTCAATGGTCACTGTCGCTGGTCACTGGTCACTGGTCACTGGTCACTGGTCACTGGTCAATGGTAACTTGTCACTGGGCAGTGGTCAATGGTCACTGGTCACTGGTCACTGGTCACTGGTCACTGGTCACAGGTCAATGGTCACTGGTCACTGGACACAGGTCACTGGTCACTGGTCACTGGTCACTGGTCACTGGTCACTGGTCACTGGTCACTGGTCAATGGTCACTGGCCACTGGTCACTGGTCACTGGTCAATGGTCACTTTCGCTGGTCAATGGTCACTGTCGCTGGTAAATGGTCACTGTCGCTGGTCACTGGTCACTGGTCACTGGACACTGGTCACAGGTCAATGGTCACTGGTCACTGGACACTGGTCACTGGTCACTGGTCACTTGTCACTCGTCACTGATCACTGGTCACTGGTCACTGGTCACTGGTCACTGGTCACTGGTCAATGGTCACTGTCGCTGGTCACTGGTCACTGGTCACTGATCACTGGTGACTGGTCAATGGTCACTGTCGCTGGTCACTGGACACTGGTCACTGGTCACAGGTCAATGGTCACTGGTCACTGGTCACTGGTCAATGGTCACTATCGCTGGTCAATGGTCATTGTCGCTGGTCACTGGTCATTGGTCACTTGTCACTGGTCACTGGTCACTGGTCACTGGTCACTGGTCACTGGTAACTGGTCACAGGTCAATGGTCACTGGACACTGGTCACAGGTCAATGGTCACTGGTCACTGGACACTGGTCACTGGTCACTGGTCACTGGTCACTTGTCACTGGTCACTGATCACTGGTCACTGGTCACTGGTCACTGGTCACTGGTCACTGGTCACAGGTCAATGGTCACTGTCGCTGGTCACTGGTCACTGGTCACTGATCACTGGTCACTGGTCAATGGTCACTGTCGCTGGTCACTGGTCATTGGTCACTTGTCACTGGTCACTGGTCACTGGTCACTGGTCACAGGTCAATGGTCACTGGTCACTGGTCACTGGTCAATGGTCACTGTCGCTCGTCACTGGTCACTGGTCACTGGTCACTGGTCACTGGTCACTGGTAACTGGTCAATGGTCCCTGTCGCTGGTCACTGGTCACTGGTCACTGGTCAATGGTAACTTGTCACTGGGCAGTGGTCAATGGTCACTGGTCACTGGTCACTGGTCACTGGTCACTGGTCACAGGTCAATGGTCACTGGTCACTGGACACAGGTCACTGGTCACTGGTCACTGGTCACTGGTCACTGGTCACTGGTCACTGGTCACTGGTCAATGGTCACTGGCCACTGGTCACTGGTCACTTGTCACTGGTCACTGATCACTTGTCACTGGTCACTGGTCACTGATCACTGGTCACTGGTCACTGGTCACTGGTCACTGGTCAATGGTCACTATCGCTGGTCAATGGTCACTGTCGCTGGTCACTGGTCACTGGTCACTTGTCACTGGTCACTGGTCACTGGTCACTGGTCACTGGTCACTGGTCACAAGTCACTGGTCACTTGTCACTGGTCAGTGGCCACTCGTCAATGGTCACTGGTCACTGGTCACTGGTCAATGGTCTCTGTCGCTGGTCACTGGTCACGATTCGCTGGTCCCTGGTCACTGGTCACTGGTCAATGGTCACTGTCGCTGGTCACTGGTCACTGGTCACTGGTCACTGGTCACTGGTCACTTGTCACTGGTCAGTGGCCACTCGTCGCTGGTCACTTGTCACTGGTCACTTGTCACTGGTCACTGATCACTGGTCACTGGTCACTGGTCACTGGTCACAGGTCAATGGACACTGGTCACTGGACACAGGTCACTTGTCACTGGTCACTGGTCACAAGTCACTGGTCACTTGTCACTGGTCACTGGTCACTGGTAACTGGTCAATGGTCACTGTCGCTGGTCAATGGTCACTGTCGCTGGTCACTGGTCACTGGTCACTGGTCACTGGTCACTTGTCACTGGTCAGTGGCCACTGGTCGCTGGTCACTTGTCACTGGTCACTGGTCACTGGTCGCTGGTCACTGGTCATAGGTCAATGGACACTGGTCACAGGACACAGGTCACTTGTCACTGGTCACTGGTCACTGGTCACTATCGCTGGTCAATGGTCACTGTCGCTGGTCACTGGTCACTGGTCACTGGTCACTTGTCACTGGTCAGTGGCCACTCGTCGCTGGTCACTTGTCACTGGTCACTTGTCACTGGTCACTGATCACTGGTCACTGGTCACTGGTCACTGGTCACAGGTCAATGGACACTGGTCACTGGACACAGGTCACTTGTCACTGGTCACTGGTCACTGGTCACTGGTCACTTGTCACTGGTCACTGGTCACTGGTAACTGGTCAATGGTCACTGTCGCTGGTCAATGGTCACTGTCGCTGGTCACTGGTCACTGGTCACTGGTCACTGGTCACTTGTCACTGGTCACTGATCACTGGTCACTGGTCACTGGTCACTGGTCACTGGTCACTGGTCAATGGTCACTGTCGCTGGTCACTGGTCACTGGTCACTGATCACTGGTCACTGGTCAATGGTCACTGTCGCTGGTCACTGGTCATTGGTCACTTGTCACTGGTCACTGGTCACTGGTCACTGGTCACAGGTCAATGGTCACTGGTCACTGGACACTGGTCACTGGTCACTGGTCACTTGTCACTGGTCAATGATCACTGGTCACTGGTCACTGGTCACTGGTCACTGGTCACTGGTCAATGGTCACTGTCGCTGGCCACTGGTCACTGGTCACTGATCACTGGTCACTGGTCACTGGTCACTGGTCACTGGTCAATGGTCACTATCGCTGGTCAATGGTCACTGTCGCTGGTCACTGGTCACTGGTCACTTGTCACTGGTCACTGGTCACTGGTCACTGGTCACTGGTCACTGGTCACTGGTCACTGGTCACTGGTCAATGGTCACTGTCGCTGGTCACTGGTCACTGGTCACTGGTCACTGGTCAATGGTCACTTGTCCCTGGGCAGTGGTCACTGGTCACTGGTCAATGGTCACTATCGCTGGTCAATGGTCACTGTCGCTGGTCACTGGTCACTGGTCACTTGTCACTGGTCACTGGTCACTGGTCACTGGTCACTGGTCACTGGTCACTGGTCACAAGTCACTGGTCACCTGTCACTGGTCAGTGGCCACTCGTCAATGGTCACTGGTCACTGGTCACTGGTCAATGGTCTCTGTCGCTGGTCACTGGTCACGATTCGCTGGTCCCTGGTCACTGGTCACTGGTCGATGGTCACTGTCGCTGGTCACTGGTCACTGGTCACTGGTCACTGGTCACTGGTCACTTGTCACTGGTCAGTGGTCACTGGTCACTGGTCACTGGTCACAAGTCACTAGTCACTGGTCACTGGTCACTGGTCACTGGTCACTGGTCACTGGTCACTGGTCACTGGTCACTGGTCACTGGTCACCGGTCAATGGTCACTGTCGCTGGTCACTGGTCACTGGTCACTGATCACTGGTCACTGGTCACTGGTCACTGGTCACTGGTCAATGGTCACTATCGCTGGTCAATGGTCACTGTCGCTGGTCACTGGTCACTGGTCACTTGTCACTAGTCACTGGTCACTGGTCACTGGTCACTGGTCACTGGTCACTGGTCTCTGGTCGATGGTCAGTGGTCACTGTCGCTGGTCACTGGTCACTGGTCACTTGTCCCTGGGCAGTGGTCACTGGTCACTGGTCACTGGTCACTGGTCACTGGTCAATGGTCACTGTCGCTGGTCACTGGTCACTGGACACTGGTCACTGGTCACTGGTCACTTGTCACTGGTCAGTGGTCACTGGTCACTGGTCACTGGTCACAAGTCACTAGTCACTGGTCACTGGTCACTTGTCACTGGTCACTGGTCGCTGGTCACTGGTCACTGGTCACTGGTCACTGGTCACTGGACACTGGTCACTGGTAACTGGTCAATGGTCACTGTCGCTGGTCACTGGTCACTGGTCACTGGTCACTGGTCAATGGTCACTGGTCACTGGACACAGGTCACTGGTCACTGGTCACTGGTCATTGGTCAATGGTCACTGGCCACTGGTCACTGGTCACTGGTCAATGGTCACTTTCGCTGGTCAATGGTCACTGTCGCTGGTCACTGGTCACTGGTAACTGGTCAATGGTCACTGTCGCTGGTCACTGGTCACTGGTCACTGGTCACTGGTCAATGGTAACTTGTCACTGGGCAGTGGTCACTGGTCACTGGTCACTGGTCACTGGTCACTGGTCACAGGTCAATGGTCACTGGTCACTGGTCACTGGTCAATGGTCACTGTCGCTCGTCACTGGTCACTGGTCACTGGTCACTGGTCACTGGTCACTGGTAACTGGTCAATGGTCACTGTCGCTGGTCACTGGTCACTGGTCACTGGTCAATGGTAACTTGTCACTGGGCAGTGGTCAATGTTCACTGGTCACTGGTCACTGGTCACTGGTCACTGGTCACAGGTGAATGGTCACTGGTCACTGGACACAGGTCACTGGTCACTGGTCACTGGTCACTGGTCACTGGTCACTGGTCACTGGTCAATGGTCACTGGCCACTGGTCACTGGTCACTTGTCACTGGTCACTGATCACTTGTCACTGGTCACTGGTCACTGATCACTGGTCACTGGTCACTGGTCACTGGTCACTGGTCAATGGTCACTATCGCTGGTCAATGGTCACTGTCGCTGGTCACTGGTCACTGGTCACTTGTCACTGGTCACTGGTCACTGGTCACTGGTCACTGGTCACTGGTCACTGGTCACTGGTCACAAGTCACTGGTCACTTGTCACTGGTCAGTGGCCACTCGTCAATGGTCACTGGTCACTGTTCACTGGTCAATGGTCTCTGTCGCTGGTCACTGGTCACGATTCGCTGGTCCCTGGTCACTGGTCAATGGTCACTGTCGCTGGTCACTGGTCACTGGTCACTGGTCACTGGTCACTGGTCACTTGTCACTGGTCAGTGGCCACTCGTCGCTGGTCACTTGTCACTGGTCACTTGTCACTGGTCACTGATCACTGGTCACTGGTCACTGGTCACTGGTCACAGGTCAATGGACACTGGTCACTGGACACAGGTCACTTGTCACTGGTCACTGGTCACAAGTCACTGGTCACCTGTCACTGGTCACTGGTCACTGGTAACTGGTCAATGGTCACTGTCGCTGGTCAATGGTCACTGTCGCTGGTCACTGGTCACTGGTCACTGGTCACTGGTCACTTGTCACTGGTCAGTGGCCACTGGTCGCTGGTCACTTGTCACTGGTCACTGGTCACTGGTCGCTGGTCACTGGTCACAGGTCAATGGACACTGGTCACAGGACACAGGTCACTTGTCACTGGTCACTGGTCACTGGTCACTATCGCTGGTCAATGGTCACTGTCGCTGGTCACTGGTCACTGGTCAATGGTCACTGTCGCTGGTCACTGGTCATTGGTCACTTGTCACTGGTCACTGGTAACTGGTCAATGGTCACTGTCGCTGGTCAATGGTCACTGTCGCTGGTCACTGGTCACTGGTCACTGGTCACTGGTCACTTGTCACTGGTCACTGATCACTGGTCACTGGTCACTGGTCACTGGTCACTGGTCACTGGTCAATGGTCACTGTCGCTGGTCACTGGTCACTGGTCACTGATCACTGGTCACTGGTCAATGGTCACTGTCGCTGGTCACTGGTCATTGGTCACTTGTCACTGGTCACTGGTCACTGGTCACTGGTCACAGGTCAATGGTCACTGGTCACTGGACACTGGTCACTGGTCACTGGTCACTTGTCACTGGTCACTGATCACTGGTCACTGGTCACTGGTCACTGGTCACTGGTCACTGGTCAATGGTCACTGTCGCTGGCCACTGGTCACTGGTCACTGATCACTGGTCACTGGTCACTGGTCACTGGTCACTGGTCAATGGTCACTATCGCTGGTCAATGGTCACTGTCGCTGGTCACTGGTCACTGGTCACTTGTCACTGGTCACTGGTCACTGGTCACTGGTCACTGGTCACTGGTCACTGGTCACTGGTCACTGGTCACTGGTCACTGGTCAATGGTCACTGTCGCTGGTCACTGGTCACTGGTCACTGGTCACTGGTCAATGGTCACTTGTCCCTGGGCAGTGGTCACTGGTCACTGGTCAATGGTCACTATCGCTGGTCAATGGTCACTGTCGCTGGTCACTGGTCACTGGTCACTTGTCACTGGTCACTGGTCACTGGTCACTGGTCACTGGTCACTGGTCACTGGCCACAAGTCACTGGTCACCTGTCACTGGTCAGTGGCCACTCGTCAATGGTCACTGGTCACTGGTCACTGGTCAATGGTCTCTGTCGCTGGTCACTGGTCACGATTCGCTGGTCCCTGGTCACTGGTCACTGGTCGATGGTCACTGTCGCTGGTCACTGGTCACTGGTCACTGGTCACTGGTCACTGGTCACTTGTCACTGGTCAGTGGTCACTGGTCACTGGTCACTGGTCACAAGTCACTAGTCACTGGTCACTGGTCACTGGTCACTGGTCACTGGTCACTGGTCACTGGTCACTTGTCACTGGTCACTGGTCACTGGTCACTGGTCACCGGTCAATGGTCACTGTCGCTGGTCACTGGTCACTGGTCACTGATCACTGGTCACTGGTCACTGGTCACTGGTCACTGGTCAATGGTCACTATCGCTGGTCAATGGTCACTGTCGCTGGTCACTGGTCACTGGTCACTTGTCACTAGTCACTGGTCACTGGTCACTGGTCACTGGTCACTGGTCTCTGGTCGATGGTCAGTGGTCACTGTCGCTGGTCACTGGTCACTGGTCACTTGTCCCTGGGCAGTGGTCACTGGTCACTGGTCACTGGTCACTGGTCACTGGTCAATGGTCACTGTCGCTGGTCACTGGTCACTGGTCACTTGTCCCTGGGCAGTGGTCACTTGTCACTGGTCAATGGTCACTATCGCTGGTCAATGGTCACTGTCGCTGGTCACTGGT
The DNA here is from genome assembly GCA_947577245.1 of Andrena bucephala. NCBI lineage: Eukaryota > Metazoa > Arthropoda > Insecta > Hymenoptera > Andrenidae > Andrena > Andrena bucephala. The sequence continues at coordinate 64,012,926 of OX387716.1, forward strand.
CACTGGTCACTTGTCACTGGTCACTGGTCACTCGTCACTGGTCAATGGTCTCTGTCGCTGGTCACTGGTCACGATTCGCTGGTCCCTGGTCACTGGTCACTGGTCAATGGTCACTGTCGCTGGTCACTGGACACTGGTCACTGGTCACTGGTCACTGGTCACTGGTCACTTGTCACTGGTCAGTGGTCACTGGTCACTGGTCACTGGTCACAAGTCACTAGTCACTGGTCACTGGTCACTGGTCACTGGTCACTGGTCACTGGTCACTGGTCACTGGTCACTGGTCACTGGTCACTGGTCACTGGTCACCGGTCAATGGTCACTGTCGCTGGTCACTGGTCACTGGTCACTGATCACTGGTCACTGGTCACAAGTCACTGGTCACTGGACACTGGTCACTGGTCACTGGTCACTTGTCACTGGTCACTGATCACTGGTCACTGGTCACTGGTCACTGGTCACTGGTCACTGGTCAATGGTCACTGTCGCTGGCCACTGGTCACTGGTCACTGATCACTGGTCACTGGTCACTGGTCACTGGTCACTGGTCAATGGTCACTATCGCTGGTCAATGGTCACTGTCGCTGGTCACTGGTCACTGGTCACTTGTCACTGGTCACTGGTCACTGGTCACTGGTCACTGGTCACTGGTCACTGGTCACTGGTCACTGGTCACTGGTCACTGGTCAATGGTCACTGTCGCTGGTCACTGGTCACTGGTCACTGGTCACTGGTCAATGGTCACTTGTCCCTGGGCAGTGGTCACTGGTCACTGGTCAATGGTCACTATCGCTGGTCAATGGTCACTGTCGCTGGTCACTGGTCACTGGTCACTTGTCACTGGTCACTGGTCACTGGTCACTGGTCACTGGTCACTGGTCACTGGCCACAAGTCACTGGTCACCTGTCACTGGTCAGTGGCCACTCGTCAATGGTCACTGGTCACTGGTCACTGGTCAATGGTCTCTGTCGCTGGTCACTGGTCACGATTCGCTGGTCCCTGGTCACTGGTCACTGGTCGATGGTCACTGTCGCTGGTCACTGGTCACTGGTCACTGGTCACTGGTCACTGGTCACTTGTCACTGGTCAGTGGTCACTGGTCACTGGTCACTGGTCACAAGTCACTAGTCACTGGTCACTGGTCACTGGTCACTGGTCACTGGTCACTGGTCACTGGTCACTTGTCACTGGTCACTGGTCACTGGTCACTGGTCACCGGTCAATGGTCACTGTCGCTGGTCACTGGTCACTGGTCACTGATCACTGGTCACTGGTCACTGGTCACTGGTCACTGGTCAATGGTCACTATCGCTGGTCAATGGTCACTGTCGCTGGTCACTGGTCACTGGTCACTTGTCACTAGTCACTGGTCACTGGTCACTGGTCACTGGTCACTGGTCTCTGGTCGATGGTCAGTGGTCACTGTCGCTGGTCACTGGTCACTGGTCACTTGTCCCTGGGCAGTGGTCACTGGTCACTGGTCACTGGTCACTGGTCACTGGTCAATGGTCACTGTCGCTGGTCACTGGTCACTGGTCACTTGTCCCTGGGCAGTGGACACTTGTCACTGGTCAATGGTCACTATCGCTGGTCAATGGTCACTGTCGCTGGTCACTGGTCACTGGTCACTTGTCACTGGTCACTGGTCACTCGTCACTGGTCAATGGTCTCTGTCGCTGGTCACTGGTCACGATTCGCTGGTCCCTGGTCACTGGTCACTGGTCAATGGTCACTGTCGCTGGTCACTGGACACTGGTCACTGGTCACTGGTCACTGGTCACTGGTCACTTGTCACTGGTCAGTGGTCACTGGTCACTGGTCACTGGTCACAAGTCACTAGTCACTGGTCACTGGTCACTGGTCACTGGTCACTGGTCACTGGTCACTGGTCACTGGTCACTGGTCACTGGTCACTGGTCACTGGTCACCGGTCAATGGTCACTGTCGCTGGTCACTGGTCACTGGTCACTGATCACTGGTCACTGGTCACAAGTCACTGGTCACTTGTCACTGGTCACTGGTCACTCGTCACTGGTCAATGGTCTCTGTCGCTGGTCACTGGTCACGATTCGCTGGTCCCTGGTCACTGGTCACTGGTCAATGGTCACTGTCGCTGGTCACTGGTCACTGGTCACTGGTCACTGGTCACTGGTCACTGGTCACTGTCGCTGGTCACTGGTCACTGGTCACTGGTCACTGGACACTGGTCACTGGACACTGGTCACTGGTCACTGGTCACTTGTCACTGGTCAATGATCACTGGTCACTGGTCACTGGTCACTGGTCACTGGTCACTGGTCAATGGTCACTGTCGCTGGCCACTGGTCACTGGTCACTGATCACTGGTCACTGGTCACTGGTCACTGGTCACTGGTCAATGGTCACTATCGCTGGTCAATGGTCACTGTCGCTGGTCACTGGTCACTGGTCACTTGTCACTGGTCACTGGTCACTGGTCACTGGTCACTGGTCACTGGTCACTGGTCACTGGTCACTGGTCAATGGTCACTGTCGCTGGTCACTGGTCACTGGTCACTGGTCACTGGTCAATGGTCACTTGTCCCTGGGCAGTGGTCACTGGTCACTGGTCAATGGTCACTATCGCTGGTCAATGGTCACTGTCGCTGGTCACTGGTCACTGGTCACTTGTCACTGGTCACTGGTCACTGGTCACTGGTCACTGGTCACTGGTCACTGGTCACAAGTCACTGGTCACCTGTCACTGGTCAGTGGCCACTCGTCAATGGTCACTGGTCACTGGTCACTGGTCAATGGTCTCTGTCGCTGGTCACTGGTCACGATTCGCTGGTCCCTGGTCACTGGTCACTGGTCGATGGTCACTGTCGCTGGTCACTGGTCACTGGTCACTGGTCACTGGTCACTGGTCACTTGTCACTGGTCAGTGGTCACTGGTCACTGGTCACTGGTCACAAGTCACTAGTCACTGGTCACTGGTCACTGGTCACTGGTCACTGGTCACTGGTCACTGGTCACTGGTCACTGGTCACTGGTCACCGGTCAATGGTCACTGTCGCTGGTCACTGGTCACTGGTCACTGATCACTGGTCACTGGTCACTGGTCACTGGTCACTGGTCAATGGTCACTATCGCTGGTCAATGGTCACTGTCGCTGGTCACTGGTCACTGGTCACTTGTCACTAGTCACTGGTCACTGGTCACTGGTCACTGGTCACTGGTCACTGGTCTCTGGTCGATGGTCAGTGGTCACTGTCGCTGGTCACTGGTCACTGGTCACTTGTCCCTGGGCAGTGGTCACTGGTCACTGGTCACTGGTCACTGGTCACTGGTCAATGGTCACTGTCGCTGGTCACTGGTCACTGGACACTGGTCACTGGTCACTGGTCACTTGTCACTGGTCAGTGGTCACTGGTCACTGGTCACTGGTCACAAGTCACTAGTCACTGGTCACTGGTCACTTGTCACTGGTCACTGGTCGCTGGTCACTGGTCACTGGTCACTGGTCACTGGTCACTGGACACTGGTCACTGGTAACTGGTCAATGGTCACTGTCGCTGGTCACTGGTCACTGGTCACTGGTCACTGGTCAATGGTCACTGGTCACTGGACACAGGTCACTGGTCACTGGTCACTGGTCATTGGTCAATGGTCACTGGCCACTGGTCACTGGTCACTGGTCAATGGTCACTTTCGCTGGTCAATGGTCACTGTCGCTGGTCACTGGTCACTGGTAACTGGTCAATGGTCACTGTCGCTGGTCACTGGTCACTGGTCACTGGTCACTGGTCAATGGTAACTTGTCACTGGGCAGTGGTCACTGGTCACTGGTCACTGGTCACTGGTCACTGGTCACAGGTCAATGGTCACTGGTCACTGGTCACTGGTCAATGGTCACTGTCGCTCGTCACTGGTCACTGGTCACTGGTCACTGGTCACTGGTCACTGGTAACTGGTCAATGGTCACTGTCGCTGGTCACTGGTCACTGGTCACTGGTCAATGGTAACTTGTCACTGGGCAGTGGTCAATGTTCACTGGTCACTGGTCACTGGTCACTGGTCACTGGTCACAGGTGAATGGTCACTGGTCACTGGACACAGGTCACTGGTCACTGGTCACTGGTCACTGGTCACTGGTCACTGGTCACTGGTCAATGGTCACTGGCCACTGGTCACTGGTCACTTGTCACTGGTCACTGATCACTTGTCACTGGTCACTGGTCACTGATCACTGGTCACTGGTCACTGGTCACTGGTCACTGGTCAATGGTCACTATCGCTGGTCAATGGTCACTGTCGCTGGTCACTGGTCACTGGTCACTTGTCACTGGTCACTGGTCACTGGTCACTGGTCACTGGTCACTGGTCACTGGTCACTGGTCACAAGTCACTGGTCACTTGTCACTGGTCAGTGGCCACTCGTCAATGGTCACTGGTCACTGTTCACTGGTCAATGGTCTCTGTCGCTGGTCACTGGTCACGATTCGCTGGTCCCTGGTCACTGGTCAATGGTCACTGTCGCTGGTCACTGGTCACTGGTCACTGGTCACTGGTCACTGGTCACTTGTCACTGGTCAGTGGCCACTCGTCGCTGGTCACTTGTCACTGGTCACTTGTCACTGGTCACTGATCACTGGTCACTGGTCACTGGTCACTGGTCACAGGTCAATGGACACTGGTCACTGGACACAGGTCACTTGTCACTGGTCACTGGTCACAAGTCACTGGTCACCTGTCACTGGTCACTGGTCACTGGTAACTGGTCAATGGTCACTGTCGCTGGTCAATGGTCACTGTCGCTGGTCACTGGTCACTGGTCACTGGTCACTGGTCACTTGTCACTGGTCAGTGGCCACTGGTCGCTGGTCACTTGTCACTGGTCACTGGTCACTGGTCGCTGGTCACTGGTCACAGGTCAATGGACACTGGTCACAGGACACAGGTCACTTGTCACTGGTCACTGGTCACTGGTCACTATCGCTGGTCAATGGTCACTGTCGCTGGTCACTGGTCACTGGTCAATGGTCACTGTCGCTGGTCACTGGTCATTGGTCACTTGTCACTGGTCACTGGTAACTGGTCAATGGTCACTGTCGCTGGTCAATGGTCACTGTCGCTGGTCACTGGTCACTGGTCACTGGTCACTGGTCACTTGTCACTGGTCACTGATCACTGGTCACTGGTCACTGGTCACTGGTCACTGGTCACTGGTCAATGGTCACTGTCGCTGGTCACTGGTCACTGGTCACTGATCACTGGTCACTGGTCAATGGTCACTGTCGCTGGTCACTGGTCATTGGTCACTTGTCACTGGTCACTGGTCACTGGTCACTGGTCACAGGTCAATGGTCACTGGTCACTGGACACTGGTCACTGGTCACTGGTCACTTGTCACTGGTCACTGATCACTGGTCACTGGTCACTGGTCACTGGTCACTGGTCACTGGTCAATGGTCACTGTCGCTGGCCACTGGTCACTGGTCACTGATCACTGGTCACTGGTCACTGGTCACTGGTCACTGGTCAATGGTCACTATCGCTGGTCAATGGTCACTGTCGCTGGTCACTGGTCACTGGTCACTTGTCACTGGTCACTGGTCACTGGTCACTGGTCACTGGTCACTGGTCACTGGTCACTGGTCACTGGTCACTGGTCACTGGTCAATGGTCACTGTCGCTGGTCACTGGTCACTGGTCACTGGTCACTGGTCAATGGTCACTTGTCCCTGGGCAGTGGTCACTGGTCACTGGTCAATGGTCACTATCGCTGGTCAATGGTCACTGTCGCTGGTCACTGGTCACTGGTCACTTGTCACTGGTCACTGGTCACTGGTCACTGGTCACTGGTCACTGGTCACTGGCCACAAGTCACTGGTCACCTGTCACTGGTCAGTGGCCACTCGTCAATGGTCACTGGTCACTGGTCACTGGTCAATGGTCTCTGTCGCTGGTCACTGGTCACGATTCGCTGGTCCCTGGTCACTGGTCACTGGTCGATGGTCACTGTCGCTGGTCACTGGTCACTGGTCACTGGTCACTGGTCACTGGTCACTTGTCACTGGTCAGTGGTCACTGGTCACTGGTCACTGGTCACAAGTCACTAGTCACTGGTCACTGGTCACTGGTCACTGGTCACTGGTCACTGGTCACTGGTCACTTGTCACTGGTCACTGGTCACTGGTCACTGGTCACCGGTCAATGGTCACTGTCGCTGGTCACTGGTCACTGGTCACTGATCACTGGTCACTGGTCACTGGTCACTGGTCACTGGTCAATGGTCACTATCGCTGGTCAATGGTCACTGTCGCTGGTCACTGGTCACTGGTCACTTGTCACTAGTCACTGGTCACTGGTCACTGGTCACTGGTCACTGGTCTCTGGTCGATGGTCAGTGGTCACTGTCGCTGGTCACTGGTCACTGGTCACTTGTCCCTGGGCAGTGGTCACTGGTCACTGGTCACTGGTCACTGGTCACTGGTCAATGGTCACTGTCGCTGGTCACTGGTCACTGGTCACTTGTCCCTGGGCAGTGGTCACTTGTCACTGGTCAATGGTCACTATCGCTGGTCAATGGTCACTGTCGCTGGTCACTGGTCACTGGTCACTTGTCACTGGTCACTGGTCACTCGTCACTGGTCAATGGTCTCTGTCGCTGGTCACTGGTCACGATTCGCTGGTCCCTGGTCACTGGTCACTGGTCAATGGTCACTGTCGCTGGTCACTGGACACTGGTCACTGGTCACTGGTCACTGGTCACTGGTCACTTGTCACTGGTCAGTGGTCACTGGTCACTGGTCACTGGTCACAAGTCACTAGTCACTGGTCACTGGTCACTGGTCACTGGTCACTGGTCACTGGTCACTGGTCACTGGTCACTGGTCACTGGTCACTGGTCACTGGTCACCGGTCAATGGTCACTGTCGCTGGTCACTGGTCACTGGTCACTGATCACTGGTCACTGGTCACAAGTCACTGGTCACTGGACACTGGTCACTGGTCACTGGTCACTTGTCACTGGTCACTGATCACTGGTCACTGGTCACTGGTCACTGGTCACTGGTCACTGGTCAATGGTCACTGTCGCTGGCCACTGGTCACTGGTCACTGATCACTGGTCACTGGTCACTGGTCACTGGTCACTGGTCAATGGTCACTATCGCTGGTCAATGGTCACTGTCGCTGGTCACTGGTCACTGGTCACTTGTCACTGGTCACTGGTCACTGGTCACTGGTCACTGGTCACTGGTCACTGGTCACTGGTCACTGGTCACTGGTCACTGGTCAATGGTCACTGTCGCTGGTCACTGGTCACTGGTCACTGGTCACTGGTCAATGGTCACTTGTCCCTGGGCAGTGGTCACTGGTCACTGGTCAATGGTCACTATCGCTGGTCAATGGTCACTGTCGCTGGTCACTGGTCACTGGTCACTTGTCACTGGTCACTGGTCACTGGTCACTGGTCACTGGTCACTGGTCACTGGCCACAAGTCACTGGTCACCTGTCACTGGTCAGTGGCCACTCGTCAATGGTCACTGGTCACTGGTCACTGGTCAATGGTCTCTGTCGCTGGTCACTGGTCACGATTCGCTGGTCCCTGGTCACTGGTCACTGGTCGATGGTCACTGTCGCTGGTCACTGGTCACTGGTCACTGGTCACTGGTCACTGGTCACTTGTCACTGGTCAGTGGTCACTGGTCACTGGTCACTGGTCACAAGTCACTAGTCACTGGTCACTGGTCACTGGTCACTGGTCACTGGTCACTGGTCACTGGTCACTTGTCACTGGTCACTGGTCACTGGTCACTGGTCACCGGTCAATGGTCACTGTCGCTGGTCACTGGTCACTGGTCACTGATCACTGGTCACTGGTCACTGGTCACTGGTCACTGGTCAATGGTCACTATCGCTGGTCAATGGTCACTGTCGCTGGTCACTGGTCACTGGTCACTTGTCACTAGTCACTGGTCACTGGTCACTGGTCACTGGTCACTGGTCTCTGGTCGATGGTCAGTGGTCACTGTCGCTGGTCACTGGTCACTGGTCACTTGTCCCTGGGCAGTGGTCACTGGTCACTGGTCACTGGTCACTGGTCACTGGTCAATGGTCACTGTCGCTGGTCACTGGTCACTGGTCACTTGTCCCTGGGCAGTGGACACTTGTCACTGGTCAATGGTCACTATCGCTGGTCAATGGTCACTGTCGCTGGTCACTGGTCACTGGTCACTTGTCACTGGTCACTGGTCACTCGTCACTGGTCAATGGTCTCTGTCGCTGGTCACTGGTCACGATTCGCTGGTCCCTGGTCACTGGTCACTGGTCAATGGTCACTGTCGCTGGTCACTGGACACTGGTCACTGGTCACTGGTCACTGGTCACTGGTCACTTGTCACTGGTCAGTGGTCACTGGTCACTGGTCACTGGTCACAAGTCACTAGTCACTGGTCACTGGTCACTGGTCACTGGTCACTGGTCACTGGTCACTGGTCACTGGTCACTGGTCACTGGTCACTGGTCACTGGTCACCGGTCAATGGTCACTGTCGCTGGTCACTGGTCACTGGTCACTGATCACTGGTCACTGGTCACAAGTCACTGGTCACTTGTCACTGGTCACTGGTCACTCGTCACTGGTCAATGGTCTCTGTCGCTGGTCACTGGTCACGATTCGCTGGTCCCTGGTCACTGGTCACTGGTCAATGGTCACTGTCGCTGGTCACTGGTCACTGGTCACTGGTCACTGGTCACTGGTCACTGGTCACTGTCGCTGGTCACTGGTCACTGGTCACTGGTCACTGGACACTGGTCACTGGTCACTGGTCACTGGTCACTGGTCACTGGTCACTGGTCACAAGTCACTGGTCACTTGTCACTGGTCACTGGTCACTCGTCACTGGTCAATGGTCTCTGTCGCTGGTCACTGGTCACGATTCGCTGGTCCCTGGTCACTGGTCACTGGTCAATGGTCACTGTCGCTGGTCACTGGTCACTGGTCACTGGTCACTGGTCACTGGTCACTGGTCACTTGTCACTGGTCAGTGGTCACTGGTCACTGGTCACTGGTCACGAGTCACTAGTCACTGGTCACTGGTCTCTGGTCACTGGTCACTGGTCACTGGTCACTGGTCACTGGTCACTGGTCACTGGTCACTGGTCACCGGTCAATGGTCACTGTCGCTGGTCACTGGTCACTGGTCACTGATCACTGGTCACTGGTCACTGGTCACTGGTCACTGGTCAATGGTCACTATCGCTGGTCAATGGTCACTGTCGCTGGTCACTGGTCACTGGTCACTGGTAACTGGTCAATGGTCACTGTCGCTGGTCACTGGTCACTGGTCACTGGTCACTGGTCAATGGTCACTGGTCACTGGACACAGGTCACTGGTCACTGGTCACTGGTCATTGGTCACTGGTCACTGGTCACAGGTCAATGGTCACTGGTCACTGGACACAGGTCACTGGTCACTGGTCACTGGTCACTGGTCACTGGTCACTGGTCACTGGTCACTGGTCACTGGTCACCGGTCAATGGTCACTGTCGCTGGTCACTGGTCACTGGTCACTGATCACTGGTCACTGGTCACTGGTCACTGGTCACTGGTCAATGGTCACTATCGCTGGTCAATGGTCACTGTCGCTGGTCACTGGTCACTGGTCACTGGTCACTGGTCACTGGTCACTTGTCACTGGTCAGTGGTCACTGGTCACTGGTCACTGGTCACAAGTCACTAGTCACTGGTCACTGGTCACTTGTCACTGGTCACTGGTCGCTGGTCACTGGTCACTGGTCACTGGTCACTGGTCACTGGACACTGGTCACTGGTAACTGGTCAATGGTCACTGTCGCTGGTCACTGGTCACTGGTCACTGGTCACTGGTCAATGGTCACTGGTCACTGGACACAGGTCACTGGTCACTGGTCACTGGTCATTGGTCAATGGTCACTGGCCACTGGTCAATGGTCACTTTCGCTGGTCAATGGTCACTGTCGCTGGTCACTGGTCACTGGTAACTGGTCAATGGTCACTGTCGCTGGTCACTGGTCACTGGTCACTGGTCACTGGTCAATGGTAACTTGTCACTGGGCAGTGGTCACTGGTCACTGGTCACTGGTCACTGGTCACTGGTCACTGGTCACTGGTCAATGGTCACTGGCCACTGGTCACTGGTCACTGGTCAATGGTCACTTTCGCTGGTCAATGGCCACTGTCGCTGGTAAATGGTCACTGTCGCTGGTCACTGGTCACTGGTCACTGGACACTGGTCACAGGTCAATGGTCACTGGTCACTGGACACTGGTCACTGGTCACTGGTCACTTGTCACTCGTCACTGATCACTGGTCACTGGTCACTGGTCACTGGTCAATGGTCACTGTCGCTGGTCACTGGTCACTGGTCACTGATCACTGGTGACTGGTCAATGGTCACTGTCGCTGGTCACTGGACACTGGTCACTGGTCACAGGTCAATGGTCACTGGTCACTGGTCACTGGTCAATGGTCACTATCGCTGGTCAATGGTCATTGACGCTGGTCACTGGTCATTGGTCACTTGTCACTGGTCACTGGTCACTGGTCACTGGTCACTGGTAACTGGTCACAGGTCAATGGTCACTGGACACTGGTCAATGGTCACTGTCGCTGGTCACTGGTCATTGGTCACTTGTCACTGGTCACTGGTCACTGGTCACTGGTCACAGGTCAATGGTCACTGGTCACTGGTCACTGGTCAATGGTCACTGTCGCTCGTCACTGCTCACTGGTCACTGGTCACTGGTCACTGGTCACTGGTAACTGGTCAATGGTCACTGTCGCTGGTCACTGGTCACTGGTCACTGGTCAATGGTAACTTGTCACTGGGCAGTGGTCAATGGTCACTGGTCACTGGTCACTGGTCACTGGTCACTGGTCACAGGTCAATGGTCACTGGTCACTGGACACAGGTCACTGGTCACTGGTCACTGGTCACTGGTCACTGGTCACTGGTCAATGGTCACTGGCCACTGGTCACTGGTCACTGGTCACTGGTCACTGGTCAATGGTCACTGTCGCTGGTCACTGGTCACTGGTCACTGATCACTGGTCACTGGTCACTGGTCACTGGTCACTGGTCAATGGTCACTATCGCTGGTCAATGGTCACTGTCGCTGGTCACTGGTCACTGGTCACTTGTCACTGGTCACTGGTCACTGGTCACTGGTCACTGGTCACTGGTCACTGGTCACAAGTCACTGGTCACTTGTCACTGGTCAGTGGACACTCGTCAATGGTCACTGGTCACTGGTCACTGGTCAATGGTCTCTGTCGCTGGTCACTGGTCACGATTCGCTGGTCCCTGGTCACTGGTCACTGGTCAATGGTCACTGTCGCTGGTCACTGGTCACTGGTCACTGGTCACTGGTCACTGGTCACTTGTCACTGGTCAGTGGCCACTCGTCGCTGGTCACTTGTCACTGGTCACTTGTCACTGGTCACTGATCACTGGTCACTGGTCACTGGTCACTGGTCACAGGTCAATGGACACTGGTCACTGGACACAGGTCACTTGTCACTGGTCACTGGTCACTGGTCACTGGTCACAAGTCACTGGTCACAAGTCACTGGTCACTTGTCACTGGTCACTGGTCACTGGTAACTGGTCAATGGTCACTGTCGCTGGTCAATGGTCACTGTCGCTTGTCACTGGTCACTGGTCACTGGTCACTGGTCACTTGTCACTGGTCAGTGGCCACTGGTCGCTGGTCACTTGTCACTGGTCACTGGTCACTGGTCGCTGGTCACTGGTCACAGGTCAATGGACACTGGTCACAGGACACAGGTCACTTGTCACTGGTCACTGGTCACTGGTCACTATCGCTGGTCAATGGTCACTTTCGCTGGTCACTGGTCACTGGTCACTGGTCACTTGTCACTGGTCAGTGGCCACTCGTCGCTGGTCACTTGTCACTGGTCACTTGTCACTGGTCACTGATCACTGGTCACTGGTCACTGGTCACTGGTCACAGGTCAATGGACACTGGTCACTGGACACAGGTCACTTGTCACTGGTCACTGGTCACTGGTCACTGGTCACTTGTCACTGGTCACTGGTCACTGGTAACTGGTCAATGGTCACTGTCGCTGGTCAATGGTCACTGTCGCTGGTCACTGGTCACTGGTCACTGGTCACTGGTCACTTGTCACTGGTCACTGATCACTGGTCACTGGTCACTGGTCACTGGTCACTGGTCACTGGTCAATGGTCACTGTCGCTGGTCACTGGTCACTGGTCACTGATCACTGGTCACTGGTCAATGGTCACTGTCGCTGGTCACTGGTCATTGGTCACTTGTCACTGGTCACTGGTCACTGGTCACTGGTCACAGGTCAATGGTCACTGGTCACTGGACACTGGTCACTGGTCACTTGTCACTGGTCACTGATCACTGGTCACTGGTCACTGGTCACTGGTCACTGGTCACTGGTCAATGGTCACTGTCGCTGGCCACTGGTCACTGGTCACTGATCACTGGTCACTGGTCACTGGTCACTGGTCACTGGTCAATGGTCACTATCGCTGGTCAATGGTCACTGTCGCTGGTCACTGGTCACTGGTCACTTGTCACTGGTCACTGGTCACTGGTCACTGGTCACTGGTCACTGGTCACTGGTCACTGGTCACTGGTCACTGGTCACTGGTCAATGGTCACTGTCGCTTGTCACTGGTCACTGGTTACTGGTCACTGGTCAATGGTCACTTGTCCCTGGGCAGTGGTCACTGGTCACTGGTCAATGGTCACTATCGCTGGTCAATGGTCACTGTCGCTGGTCACTGGTCACTGGTCACTTGTCACTGGTCACTGGTCACTGGTCACTGGTCACTGGTCACTGGTCACTGGTCACTGGTCACAAGTCACTGGTCACCTGTCACTGGTCAGTGGCCACTCGTCAATGGTCACTGGTCACTGGTCACTGGTCAATGGTCTCTGTCGCTGGTCACTGGTCACGATTCGCTGGTCCCTGGTCACTGGTCACTGGTCGATGGTCACTGTCGCTGGTCACTGGTCACTGGTCACTGGTCACTGGTAACTGGTCACTGGTCACTGGTCACTTGTCACTGGTCAGTGGTCACTGGTCACTGGTCACTGGTCACAAGTCACTAGTCACTGGTCACTGGTCACTGGTCACTGGTCACTGGTCACTGGTCACTGGTCACTGGTCACTGGTCACTGGTCACCGGTCAATGGTCACTGTCGCTGGTCACTGGTCACTGGTCACTGATCACTGGTCACTGGTCACTGGTCACTGGTCACTGGTCAATGGTCACTATCGCTGGTCAATGGTCACTGTCGCTGGTCACTGGTCACTGGTCACTTGTCACTAGTCACTGGTCACTGGTCACTGGTCACTGGTCACTGGTCTCTGGTCGATGGTCAGTGGTCACTGTCGCTGGTCACTGGTCACTGGTCACTTGTCCCTGGGCAGTGGTCACTGGTCACTGGTCACTGGTCACTGGTCACTGGTCAATGGTCACTGTCGCTGGTCACTGGTCACTGGTCACTTGTCCCTGGGCAGTGGTCACTTGTCACTGGTCAATGGTCACTATCGCTGGTCAATGGTCACTGTCGCTGGTCACTGGTCACTGGTCACTTGTCACTGGTCACTGGTCACTGGTCACTGGTCACTTGTCACTGGTCAGTGGCCACTCGTCAATGGTCACTGGTCACTGGTCACTGGTCAATGGTCTCTGTCGCTGGTCACTGGTCACGATTCGCTGGTCCCTGGTCACTGGTCACTGGTCAATGGTCACTGTCGCTGGTCACTGGTCACTGGTCACTGGTCACTGGTCACTGGTCACTGGTTACTGGTCACTGGTCACTGGTCACTGGTCACTGGTCACTGGTCACTGGTCACAAGTCACTGGTCACTTGTCACTGGTCACTGGTCACTCGTCACTGGTCACAGGTCAATGGTAACTTGTCACTGGGCAGTGGTCAATGGTCACTGGTCACTGGTCACTGGTCACTGGTCACAGGTCAATGGTCACTGGTCACTGGACACAGATCACTGGTCACTGGTCACTGGTCACTGGTCACTGGTCACTGGTCAATGGTCACTGGCCACTGGTCACTGGTCACTGGTCAGTGGCCACTGGTCGCTGGTCACTTGTCACTGGTCACTGGTCACTGGTCACTGGTCAGTGGCCACTCGTCAATGGTCACTGGTCACTGGTCACTGGTCAATGGTCTCTGTCGCTGGTCACTGGTCACGATTCGCTGGTCCCTGGTCATTGGTCACAGGTCAATGGTCACTGTCGCTGGTCACTGGTCACTGGTCACTGGTCACTGGTCACTTGTCACTGGTCAGTGGCCACTCGTCGCTGGTCACTTGTCACTGGTCACTGGTCACAGGTCAATGGTCACTGGTCACTGGACACTGGCCACTGGTCACTGGTCACTTGTCAGTGGTCACTGGTCACTGGTCACTGGTCACTGGTCACAAGTCACTGGTCACTTGTCACTGGTCACTGGTCACTGGTAACTGGTCAATGGTCACTGTCGCTGGTCAATGGTCACTGTCGCTGGTCACTGGTCACTGGTCACTGGTCACTGGTCACTTGTCACTGGTCAGTGGCCACTGGTCGCTGGTCACTTGTCACTGGTCACTGGTCACTGGTCACTGGTCACTGGTCACTGGTCACAAGTCACTGGTCACTGGTCACTGGTCATTGGTCACTGGTCACTGGTCACTGGTCACTGGTCACTGGTCAATGGTCACTGTCGCTGGTAAATGGTCACTGTCGCTGGTCAATGGTCAGTGTCGCTGGTCACTGGTCACTATTCGCTGGTCACTGGTCACTGGTCACTGTTGCTGGTCACTGGTCACTGGTCACTGGTCACTGGTCACTGGTCACTGGTCACAAGTCACTGGTCACTTGTCACTGGTCACTGGTCACTGGTCACTGGTCACTGGTCACTGGTCAATGGTCACTGTCGCTGGTCAATGGTCACTGTCGCTGGTCAATGGTCACTGTCGCTGGTCACTGGTCACTGGTCACTGGTCACAAAGCACTGGTCACTTGTCACTGGTCAGTGGCCACTGATCGCTGGTCACTTGTCACTGGTCACTGGTCACTGGTCACTAGTCACAAGTCACTGGTCACTGGTCACTTGTCATTGGTCACTGGTCACTGGTCACTGGTCACTGGTCACTGGTCAATGGTCACTGTCGCTGGTCACTGGTCACTGGTCACTGGTCAATGGTCACTATCGCTGGTCAATGGTCACTGTCGCTGGTCACTGGCCACTGGTCACAGTCGCTGGTCACTGGTCCCTGGTCTCTAGTCACTGGTCACTGGTCACTGGTCGCTGGTCACTGGTCACTTGTCACTGGTCAGTGGCCACTGGTCGCTGGTCACTTGTCACTGGTCACTGGTCACTGGTCACTGGTCACAAGTCACTGGTCACTGGTCACTGTTCACTGGTCACTGGTCACTGGTCACTGGTCACTGGTCACTGGTCACTGGTCACTGGTCAATGGTCACTATCGCAGGTCAATGGTCACTGTCGCTGGTCACTGGTCACTGGTCACTTGTCACTGGTCACTGGTCACTGGTCACTGGTCACTGGTCACTGGTCACTGGTCACTGGTCGATGGTCACTGTCGCTGGTCACTGGTCACTGGTCACTGGTCACTCGTCACTGGTCAATGGTCTCTGTCGCTGGTCACTGGTCACGATTCGCTGGTCCCTGGTCACTGGTCACTGGTCAATGGTCACTGTCGCTGGTCACTGGTCACTGGTCACTGGTCACTGGTCACTGGTCACTGGTCACTGTCGCTGGTCACTGGTCACTGGTCACTGGTCACTGGACACTGGTCACTGGTCACTGGTCACTGGTCACTGGTCACTGGTCACTGGTCACAGGTCAATGGTCACTGGTCACTGGACACAGGTCACTGGTCACTGGTCACTGGTCACTGGTCACTGGTCACTGGTCACTGGTCAATGGTCACTGGCCACTGGTCACTGGTCACTTGTCACTGGTCACTGATCACTTGTCACTGGTCACTGGTCACTGATCACTGGTCACTGGTCACTGGTCACTGGTCACTGGTCAATGGTCACTATCGCTGGTCAATGGTCACTGTCGCTGGTCACTGGTCACTGGTCACTTGTCACTGGTCACTGGTCACTGGTCACTGGTCACTGGTCACTGGTCACTGGTCACAAGTCACTGGTCACTTGTCACTGGTCAGTGGCCACTCGTCAATGGTCACTGGTCACTGGTCACTGGTCAATGGTCTCTGTCGCTGGTCACTGGTCACGATTCGCTGGTCCCTGGTCACTGGTCACTGGTCAATGGTCACTGTCGCTGGTCACTGGTCACTGGTCACTGGTCACTGGTCACTGGTCACTTGTCACTGGTCAGTGGCCACTCGTCGCTGGTCACTTGTCACTGGTCACTTGTCACTGGTCACTGATCACTGGTCACTGGTCACTGGTCACTGGTCACAGGTCAATGGACACTGGTCACTGGACACAGGTCACTTGTCACTGGTCACTGGTCACAAGTCACTGGTCACTTGTCACTGGTCACTGGTCACTGGTAACTGGTCAATGGTCACTGTCGCTGGTCAATGGTCACTGTCGCTGGTCACTGGTCACTGGTCACTGGTCACTGGTCACTTGTCACTGGTCAGTGGCCACTGGTCGCTGGTCACTTGTCACTGGTCACTGGTCACTGGTCGCTGGTCACTGGTCACAGGTCAATGGACACTGGTCACAGGACACAGCTCACTTGTCACTGGTCACTGGTCACTGGTCACTATCGCTGGTCAATGGTCACTGTCGCTGGTCACTGGTCACTGGTCACTGGTCACTTGTCACTGGTCAGTGGCCACTCGTCGCTGGTCACTTGTCACTGGTCACTTGTCACTGGTCACTGATCACTGGTCACTGGTCACTGGTCACTGGTCACAGGTCAATGGACACTGGTCACTGGACACAGGTCACTTGTCACTGGTCACTGGTCACTGGTCACTGGTCACTTGTCACTGGTCACTGGTCAGGGGTAACTGGTCAATGGTCACTGTCGCTGGTCAATGGTCACTGTCGCTGGTCACTGGTCACTGGTCACTGGTCACTGGTCACTTGTCACTGGTCACTGATCACTGGTCACTGGTCACTGGTCACTGGTCACTGGTCACTGGTCAATGGTCACTGTCGCTGGTCACTGGTCACTGGTCACTGATCACTGGTCACTGGTCAATGGTCACTGTCGCTGGTCACTGGTCATTGGTCACTTGTCACTGGTCACTGGTCACTGGTCACTGGTCACAGGTCAATGGTCACTGGTCACTGGACACTGGTCACTGGTCACTGGTCACTTGTCACTGGTCACTGATCACTGGTCACTGGTCACTGGTCACTGGTCACTGGTCACTGGTCAATGGTCACTGTCGCTGGCCACTGGTCACTGGTCACTGATCACTGGTCACTGGTCACTGGTCACTGGTCACTGGTCAATGGTCACTATCGCTGGTCAATGGTCACTGTCGCTGGTCACTGGTCACTGGTCACTTGTCACTGGTCACTGGTCACTGGTCACTGGTCACTGGTCACTGGTCACTGGTCACTGGTCACTGGTCACTGGTCACTGGTCAATGGTCACTGTCGCTGGTCACTGGTCACTGGTCACTGGTCACTGGTCAATGGTCACTTGTCCCTGGGCAGTGGTCACTGGTCACTGGTCAATGGTCACTATCGCTGGTCAATGGTCACTGTCGCTGGTCACTGGTCACTGGTCACTTGTCACTGGTCACTGGTCACTGGTCACTGGTCACTGGTCACTGGTCACTGGTCACTGGTCACAAGTCACTGGTCACCTGTCACTGGTCAGTGGCCACTCGTCAATGGTCACTGGTCACTGGTCACTGGTCAATGGTCTCTGTCGCTGGTCACTGGTCACGATTCGCTGGTCCCTGGTCACTGGTCACTGGTCGATGGTCACTGTCGCTGGTCACTGGTCACTGGTCACTGGTCACTGGTCACTGGTCACTTGTCACTGGTCAGTGGTCACTGGTCACTGGTCACTGGTCACAAGTCACTAGTCACTGGTCACTGGTCACTGGTCACTGGTCACTGGTCACTGGTCACTGGTCACTGGTCACTGGTCACTGTCGCTTGTCACTGGTCACTGGTTACTGGTCACTGGTCAATGGTCACTTGTCCCTGGGCAGTGGTCACTGGTCACTGGTCAATGGTCACTATCGCTGGTCAATGGTCACTGTCGCTGGTCACTGGTCACTGGTCACTTGTCACTGGTCGCTGGTCACTGGTCACTGGTCACTTGTCACTGGTCACTGGTCACTGGTCACTGGTCACTGGTCACTGGTCACTGGTCACAAGTCACTGGTCACTTGTCACTGGTCAGTGGCCACTCGTCAATGGTCACTGGTCACTGGTCACTGGTCAATGGTCTCTGTCGCTGGTCACTGGTCACGATTCGCTGGTCCCTGGTCACTGGTCACTGGTCAATGGTCACTGTCGCTGGTCACTGGTCACTGGTCACTGGTCACTGGTCACTGGTCACTTGTCACTGGTCAGTGGCCACTCGTCGCTGGTCACTTGTCACTGGTCACTTGTCACTGGTCACTGATCACTGGTCACTGGTCACTGGTCACTGGTCACAGGTCAATGGACACTGGTCACTGGACACAGGTCACTTGTCACTGGTCACTGGTCACTGGTCACTGGTCACAAGTCACTGGTCACAAGTCACTGGTCACTTGTCACTGGTCACTGGTCACTGGTAACTGGTCAATGGTCACTGTCGCTGGTCAATGGTCACTGTCGCTTGTCACTGGTCACTGGTCACTGGTCACTGGTCACTTGTCACTGGTCAGTGGCCACTGGTCGCTGGTCACTTGTCACTGGTCACTGGTCACTGGTCGCTGGTCACTGGTCACAGGTCAATGGACACTGGTCACAGGACACAGGTCACTTGTCACTGGTCACTGGTCACTGGTCACTATCGCTGGTCAATGGTCACTTTCGCTGGTCACTGGTCACTGGTCACTGGTCACTTGTCACTGGTCAGTGGCCACTCGTCGCTGGTCACTTGTCACTGGTCACTTGTCACTGGTCACTGATCACTGGTCACTGGTCACTGGTCACTGGTCACAGGTCAATGGACACTGGTCACTGGACACAGGTCACTTGTCACTGGTCACTGGTCACTGGTCACTGGTCACTTGTCACTGGTCACTGGTCACTGGTAACTGGTCAATGGTCACTGTCGCTGGTCAATGGTCACTGTCGCTGGTCACTGGTCACTGGTCACTGGTCACTGGTCACTTGTCACTGGTCACTGATCACTGGTCACTGGTCACTGGTCACTGGTCACTGGTCACTGGTCAATGGTCACTGTCGCTGGTCACTGGTCACTGGTCACTGATCACTGGTCACTGGTCAATGGTCACTGTCGCTGGTCACTGGTCATTGGTCACTTGTCACTGGTCACTGGTCACTGGTCACTGGTCACAGGTCAATGGTCACTGGTCACTGGACACTGGTCACTGGTCACTTGTCACTGGTCACTGATCACTGGTCACTGGTCACTGGTCACTGGTCACTGGTCACTGGTCAATGGTCACTGTCGCTGGCCACTGGTCACTGGTCACTGATCACTGGTCACTGGTCACTGGTCACTGGTCACTGGTCAATGGTCACTATCGCTGGTCAATGGTCACTGTCGCTGGTCACTGGTCACTGGTCACTTGTCACTGGTCACTGGTCACTGGTCACTGGTCACTGGTCACTGGTCACTGGTCACTGGTCACTGGTCACTGGTCACTGGTCAATGGTCACTGTCGCTTGTCACTGGTCACTGGTTACTGGTCACTGGTCAATGGTCACTTGTCCCTGGGCAGTGGTCACTGGTCACTGGTCAATGGTCACTATCGCTGGTCAATGGTCACTGTCGCTGGTCACTGGTCACTGGTCACTTGTCACTGGTCACTGGTCACTGGTCACTGGTCACTGGTCACTGGTCACTGGTCACTGGTCACAAGTCACTGGTCACCTGTCACTGGTCAGTGGCCACTCGTCAATGGTCACTGGTCACTGGTCACTGGTCAATGGTCTCTGTCGCTGGTCACTGGTCACGATTCGCTGGTCCCTGGTCACTGGTCACTGGTCGATGGTCACTGTCGCTGGTCACTGGTCACTGGTCACTGGTCACTGGTAACTGGTCACTGGTCCCTGGTCACTTGTCACTGGTCAGTGGTCACTGGTCACTGGTCACTGGTCACAAGTCACTAGTCACTGGTCACTGGTCACTGGTCACTGGTCACTGGTCACTGGTCACTGGTCACTGGTCACTGGTCACTGGTCACCGGTCAATGGTCACTGTCGCTGGTCACTGGTCACTGGTCACTGATCACTGGTCACTGGTCACTGGTCACTGGTCACTGGTCAATGGTCACTATCGCTGGTCAATGGTCACTGTCGCTGGTCACTGGTCACTGGTCACTTGTCACTAGTCACTGGTCACTGGTCACTGGTCACTGGTCACTGGTCTCTGGTCGATGGTCAGTGGTCACTGTCGCTGGTCACTGGTCACTGGTCACTTGTCCCTGGGCAGTGGTCACTGGTCACTGGTCACTGGTCACTGGTCACTGGTCAATGGTCACTGTCGCTGGTCACTGGTCACTGGTCACTTGTCCCTGGGCAGTGGTCACTTGTCACTGGTCAATGGTCACTATCGCTGGTCAATGGTCACTGTCGCTGGTCACTGGTCACTGGTCACTTGTCACTGGTCACTGGTCACTGGTCACTGGTCACTTGTCACTGGTCAGTGGCCACTCGTCAATGGTCACTGGTCACTGGTCACTGGTCAATGGTCTCTGTCGCTGGTCACTGGTCACGATTCGCTGGACCCTGGTCACTGGTCACTGGTCAATGGTCACTGTCGCTGGTCACTGGTCACTGGTCACTGGTCACTGGTCACTGGTCACTGGTTACTGGTCACTGGTCACTGGTCACTGGTCACTGGTCACTGGTCACTGGTCACAAGTCACTGGTCACTTGTCACTGGTCACTGGTCACTCGTCACTGGTCACAGGTCAATGGTAACTTGTCACTGGGCAGTGGTCAATGGTCACTGGTCACTGGTCACTGGTCACTGGTCACAGGTCAATGGTCACTGGTCACTGGACACAGATCACTGGTCACTGGTCACTGGTCACTGGTCACTGGTCACTGGTCAATGGTCACTGGCCACTGGTCACTGGTCACTGGTCAGTGGCCACTGGTCGCTGGTCACTTGTCACTGGTCACTGGTCACTGGTCACTGGTCAGTGGCCACTCGTCAATGGTCACTGGTCACTGGTCACTGGTCAATGGTCTCTGTCGCTGGTCACTGGTCACGATTCGCTGGTCCCTGGTCATTGGTCACTGGTCAATGGTCACTGTCGCTGGTCACTGGTCACTGGTCACTGGTCACTGGTCACTTGTCACTGGTCAGTGGCCACTCGTCGCTGGTCACTTGTCACTGGTCACTGGTCACAGGTCAATGGTCACTGGTCACTGGACACTGGCCACTGGTCACTGGTCACTTGTCAGTGGTCACTGGTCACTGGTCACTGGTCACTGGTCACAAGTCACTGGTCACTTGTCACTGGTCACTGGTCACTGGTAACTGGTCAATGGTCACTGTCGCTGGTCAATGGTCACTGTCGCTGGTCACTGGTCACTGGTCACTGGTCACTGGTCACTTGTCACTGGTCAGTGGCCACTGGTCGCTGGTCACTTGTCACTGGTCACTGGTCACTGGTCACTGGTCACTGGTCACTGGTCACAAGTCACTGGTCACTGGTCACTGGTCATTGGTCACTGGTCACTGGTCACTGGTCACTGGTCACTGGTCAATGGTCACTGTCGCTGGTAAATGGTCACTGTCGCTGGTCAATGGTCAGTGTCGCTGGTCACTGGTCACTATTCGCTGGTCACTGGTCACTGGTCACTGTTGCTGGTCACTGGTCACTGGTCACTGGTCACTGGTCACTGGTCACTGGTCACAAGTCACTGGTCACTTGTCACTGGTCACTGGTCACTGGTCACTGGTCACTGGTCACTGGTCAATGGTCACTGTCGCTGGTCAATGGTCACTGTCGCTGGTCAATGGTCACTGTCGCTGGTCACTGGTCACTGGTCACTGGTCACAAAGCACTGGTCACTTGTCACTGGTCAGTGGCCACTGATCGCTGGTCACTTGTCACTGGTCACTGGTCACTGGTCACTAGTCACAAGTCACTGGTCACTGGTCACTTGTCATTGGTCACTGGTCACTGGTCACTGGTCACTGGTCACTGGTCAATGGTCACTGTCGCTGGTCACTGGTCACTGGTCACTGGTCAATGGTCACTATCGCTGGTCAATGGTCACTGTCGCTGGTCACTGGCCACTGGTCACAGTCGCTGGTCACTGGTCCCTGGTCTCTAGTCACTGGTCACTGGTCACTGGTCGCTGGTCACTGGTCACTTGTCACTGGTCAGTGGCCACTGGTCGCTGGTCACTTGTCACTGGTTACTGGTCACTGGTCACTGGTCACAAGTCACTGGTCACTGGTCACTGTTCACTGGTCACTGGTCACTGGTCACTGGTCACTGGTCACTGGTCACTGGTCACTGGTCAATGGTCACTATCGCAGGTCAATGGTCACTGTCGCTGGTCACTGGTCACTGGTCACTTGTCACTGGTCACTGGTCACTGGTCACTGGTCACTGGTCACTGGTCACTGGTCACTGGTCGATGGTCACTGTCGCTGGTCACTGGTCACTGGTCACTGGTCACTGGTCAATGGTCACTGGTCACTGGTTACTGGTCAATGGTCACTATCGCTGGTCAATGGTCATTGTCGCTGGTCACTGGTCATTGGTCACTTGTCACTGGTCACTGGTCACTGGTCACTGGTCACTGGTCACTGGTCTCAGGTCAATGGTCACTGGTCACTGGTCACTGGTCAATGGTCACTGTCGCTGGTCACTGGTCACTGGTCACTGGTCACTGGTCACTGGTCACTGGTCACTGGTCACTGGTCACTGGTCACTGGTCACTGGTCACTGGTCACTGGTAACTGGTCAATGGTCACTGTCGCTGGTCACTGGTCACTGGTCACTGGTCACTGGTCAATGGTAACTTGTCACTGGCCAGTGGTCAATGGTCACTGGTCACTGGTCACTGGTCACTGGTCACTGGTCACTGGTCACTGGTCACTGGTCACTGGTCAATGGTCTCTGTCGCTGGTCACTGGTCACGATTCGCTGGTCCCTGGTCACTGGTCACTGGTCAATGGTCACTGTCGCTGGTCACTGGTCACTGGTCACTGGTCACTGGACACTGGTCACTGGTCACTGGTCACTGGTCACTGGTCACTGGTCACTGGTCACAAGTCACTGGTCACTTGTCACTGGTCACTGGTCACTCGTCACTGGTCAATGGTCACTGGTCACTGGTCACTTGTCACTGGTCAGTGGTCACTGGTCACTGGTCACTGGTCACAAGTCACTAGTCACTGGTCACTGGTCACTGGTCACTGGTCACTGGTCACTGGTCACCGGTCAATGGTCACTGTCGCTGGTCACTGGTCACTGGTCACTGATCACTGGTCACTGGTCACAAGTCACTGGTCACTTGTCACTGGTCACTGGTCACTCGTCACTGGTCAATGGTCTCTGTCGCTGGTCACTGGTCACGATTCGCTGGTCCCTGGTCACTGGTCACTGGTCAATGGTCACTGTCGCTGGTCACTGGTCACTGGTCACTGGTCACTGGTCACTGGTCACTGGTCACTGTCGCTGGTCACTGGTCACTGGTCACTGGTCACTGGACACTGGTCACTGGTCGCTGGTCACTGGTCACTGGTCACTGGTCACTGGTCACAAGTCACTGGTCACTTGTCACTGGTCACTGGTCACTCGTCACTGGTCAATGGTCTCTGTCGCTGGTCACTGGTCACGATTCGCTGGTCCCTGGTCACTGGTCACTGGTCAATGGTCACTGTCGCTGGTCACTGGTCACTGGTCACTGGTCACTGGTCACTTGTCACTGGTCAGTGGTCACTGGTCACTGGTCACTGGTCACAAGTCACTAGTCACTGGTCACTGGTCACTGGTCACTGGTCACTGGTCACTGGTCACTGGTCACTGGTCACTGGTCACTGGTCACTGGTCACCGGTCAATGGTCACTGTCGCTGGTCACTGGTCACTGGTCACTGATCACTGGTCACTGGTCACTGGTCACTGGTCACTGGTCAATGGTCACTATCGCTGGTCACTGGTCACTGGTCACTTGTCCCTGGGCAGTGGTCACTTGTCACTGGTCAATGGTCACTATCGCTGGTCAATGGTCACTGTCGCTGGTCACTGGTCACTGGTCACTTGTCACTGTTCACTGGTCACTGGTCACTGGTCACTGGTCACTGGTCACTGGTCACAAGTCACTGGTCACTTGTCACTGGTCAGTGGCCACTCGTCAATGGTCACTGGTCACTGGTCACTGGTCAATGTTCTCTGTCGCTGGTCACTGGTCACGATTCGCTGGTCCCTGGTCACTGGTCACTGGTCAATGGTCACTGTCGCTGGTCACTGGTCACTGGTCACTGGTCACTGGTCACTGGTCACTGGTCACTGGTCACTGGTCACTGGTCACTGGTCACAAGTCACTGGTCACTTGTCACTGGTCACTGGTCACTCGTCACTGGTCACAGGTCACTAGTCACTGGTCACTGGTCACTGGTCACTGGTCACTGGTCACTGGTCACTGGTCACTGGTCACTGGTCACTGGTCACCGGTCAATGGTCACTGTCGCTGGTCACTGGTCACTGGTCACTGATCACTGGTCACTGGTCACTGGTCACTGGTCACTGGTCAATGGTCACTATCGCTGGTCAATGGTCACTGTCGCTGGTCACTGGTCACTGGTCACTTGTCACTAGTCACTGGTCACTGGTCACTGGTCACTGGTCACTGGTCTCTGGTCGATGGTCAGTGGTCACTGTCGCTGGTCACTGGTCACTGGTCACTTGTCCCTGGGCAGTGGTCACTGGTCACTGGTCAATGGTCACTGTCGCTGGTCACTGGTCACTGGTCACTGGTCACTGGACACTGGTCACTGGTCACTGGTCACTGGTCACTGGTCACTGGTCACTGGTCACAAGTCACTGGTCACTTGTCACTGGTCACTGGTCACTCGTCACTGGTCAATGGTCACTGGTCACTGGTCACTGGTCACTGGTCACTTGTCACTGGTCAGTGGCCACTCGTCAATGGTCACTGGTCACTGGTCACTGGTCAATGGTCTCTGTCGCTGGTCACTGGTCACGATTCGCTGGTCCCTGGTCACTGGTCACTGGTCAATGGTCACTGTCGCTGGTCACTGGTCACTGGTCACTGGTCACTGGTCACTGGTCACTGGTTACTGGTCACTGGTCACTGGTCACTGGTCACTGGTCACTGGTCACTGGTCACAAGTCACTGGTCACTTGTCACTGGTCACTGGTCACTCGTCACTGGTCACAGGTCAATGGTAACTTGTCACTGGGCAGTGGTCAATGGTCACTGGTCACTGGTCACTGGTCACTGGTCACAGGTCAATGGTCACTGGTCACTGGACACAGATCACTGGTCACTGGTCACTGGTCACTGGTCACTGGTCACTGGTCAATGGTCACTGGCCACTGGTCACTGGTCACTGGTCAGTGGCCACTGGTCGCTGGTCACTTGTCACTGGTCACTGGTCACTGGTCACTGGTCAGTGGCCACTCGTCAATGGTCACTGGTCACTGGTCACTGGTCAATGGTCTCTGTCGCTGGTCACTGGTCACGATTCGCTGGTCCCTGGTCATTGGTCACTGGTCAATGGTCACTGTCGCTGGTCACTGGTCACTGGTCACTGGTCACTGGTCACTTGTCACTGGTCAGTGGCCACTCGTCGCTGGTCACTTGTCACTGGTCACTGGTCACAGGTCAATGGTCACTGGTCACTGGACACTGGCCACTGGTCACTGGTCACTTGTCAGTGGTCACTGGTCACTGGTCACTGGTCACTGGTCACAAGTCACTGGTCACTTGTCACTGGTCACTGGTCACTGGTAACTGGTCAATGGTCACTGTCGCTGGTCAATGGTCACTGTCGCTGGTCACTGGTCACTGGTCACTGGTCACTGGTCACTTGTCACTGGTCAGTGGCCACTGGTCGCTGGTCACTTGTCACTGGTCACTGGTCACTGGTCACTGGTCACTGGTCACTGGTCACAAGTCACTGGTCACTGGTCACTGGTCATTGGTCACTGGTCACTGGTCACTGGTCACTGGTCACTGGTCAATGGTCACTGTCGCTGGTAAATGGTCACTGTCGCTGGTCAATGGTCAGTGTCGCTGGTCACTGGTCACTATTCGCTGGTCACTGGTCACTGGTCACTGTTGCTGGTCACTGGTCACTGGTCACTGGTCACTGGTCACTGGTCACTGGTCACAAGTCACTGGTCACTTGTCACTGGTCACTGGTCACTGGTCACTGGTCACTGGTCACTGGTCAATGGTCACTGTCGCTGGTCAATGGTCACTGTCGCTGGTCAATGGTCATTGTCGCTGGTCACTGGTCACTGGTCACTGGTCACAAAGCACTGGTCACTTGTCACTGGTCAGTGGCCACTGATCGCTGGTCACTTGTCACTGGTCACTGGTCACTGGTCACTAGTCACAAGTCACTGGTCACTGGTCACTTGTCATTGGTCACTGGTCACTGGTCACTGGTCACTGGTCACTGGTCAATGGTCACTGTCGCTGGTCACTGGTCACTGGTCACTGGTCAATGGTCACTATCGCTGGTCAATGGTCACTGTCGCTGGTCACTGGTCACTGGTCACAGTCGCTGGTCACTGGTCCCTGGTCTCTAGTCACTGGTCACTGGTCACTGGTCGCTGGTCACTGGTCACTTGTCACTGGTCAGTGGCCACTGGTCGCTGGTCACTTGTCACTGGTCACTGGTCACTGGTCACTGGTCACAAGTCACTGGTCACTGGTCACTGTTCACTGGTCACTGGTCACTGGTCACTGGTCACTGGTCACTGGTCACTGGTCACTGGTCAATGGTCACTATCGCAGGTCAATGGTCACTGTCGCTGGTCACTGGTCACTGGTCACTTGTCACTGGTCACTGGTCACTGGTCACTGGTCACTGGTCACTGGTCACTGGTCACTGGTCGATGGTCACTGTCGCTGGTCACTGGTCACTGGTCACTGGTCACTGGTCAATGGTCACTGGTCACTGGTTACTGGTCAATGGTCACTATCGCTGGTCAATGGTCATTGTCGCTGGTCACTGGTCATTGGTCACTTGTCACTGGTCACTGGTCACTGGTCACTGGTCACTGGTCACTGGTCTCAGGTCAATGGTCACTGGTCACTGGTCACTGGTCAATGGTCACTGTCGCTGGTCACTGGTCACTGGTCACTGGTCACTGGTCACTGGTCACTGGTCACTGGTCACTGGTCACTGGTCACTGGTCACTGGTCACTGGTAACTGGTCAATGGTCACTGTCGCTGGTCACTGGTCACTGGTCACTGGTCACTGGTCAATGGTAACTTGTCACTGGCCAGTGGTCAATGGTCACTGGTCACTGGTCACTGGTCACTGGTCACTGGTCACTGGTCACTGGTCACTGGTCACTGGTCAATGGTCTCTGTCGCTGGTCACTGGTCACGATTCGCTGGTCCCTGGTCACTGGTCACTGGTCAATGGTCACTGTCGCTGGTCACTGGTCACTGGTCACTGGTCACTGGACACTGGTCACTGGTCACTGGTCACTGGTCACTGGTCACTGGTCACTGGTCACTGGTCACTGGTCACAAGTCACTGGTCACTTGTCACTGGTCACTGGTCACTCGTCACTGGTCAATGGTCACTGGTCACTGGTCACTTGTCACTGGTCAGTGGTCACTGGTCACTGGTCACTGGTCACAAGTCACTAGTCACTGGTCACTGGTCACTGGTCACTGGTCACTGGTCACTGGTCACCGGTCAATGGTCACTGTCGCTGGTCTCTGGTCACTGGTCACTGATCACTGGTCACTGGTCACAAGTCACTGGTCACTTGTCACTGGTCACTGGTCACTCGTCACTGGTCAATGGTCTCTGTCGCTGGTCACTGGTCACGATTCGCTGGTCCCTGGTCACTGGTCACTGGTCAATGGTCACTGTCGCTGGTCACTGGTCACTGGTCACTGGTCACTGGTCACTGGTCACTGGTCACTGTCGCTGGTCACTGGTCACTGGTCACTGGTCACTGGACACTGGTCACTGGTCACTGGTCACTGGTCACTGGTCACTGGTCACTGGTCACAAGTCACTGGTCACTTGTCACTGGTCACTGGTCACTCGTCACTGGTCAATGGTCTCTGTCGCTGGTCACTGGTCACGATTCGCTGGTCCCTGGTCACTGGTCACTGGTCAATGGTCACTGTCGCTGGTCACTGGTCACTGGTCACTGGTCACTGGTCACTGGTCACTGGTCACTTGTCACTGGTCAGTGGTCACTGGTCACTGGTCACTGGTCACAAGTCACTAGTCACTGGTCACTGGTCACTGGTCACTGGTCACTGGTCACTGGTCACTGGTCACTGGTCACTGGTCACTGGTCACTGGTCACCGGTCAATGGTCACTGTCGCTGGTCACTGGTCACTGGTCACTGGTCACTGGTCACTGGTCAATGGTCACTATCGCTGGTCACTGGTCACTGGTCACTTGTCCCTGGGCAGTGGTCACTTGTCACTGGTCAATGGTCACTATCGCTGGTCAATGGTCACTGTCGCTGGTCACTGGTCACTGGTCACTTGTCACTGTTCACTGGTCACTGGTCACTGGTCACTGGTCACTGGTCACTGGTCACAAGTCACTGGTCACTTGTCACTGGTCAGTGGCCACTCGTCAATGGTCACTGGTCACTGGTCACTGGTCAATGTTCTCTGTCGCTGGTCACTGGTCACGATTCGCTGGTCCCTGGTCACTGGTCACTGGTCAATGGTCACTGTCGCTGGTCACTGGTCACTGGTCACTGGTCACTGGTCACTGGTCACTGGTCACTGGTCACTGGTCACAAGTCACTGGTCACTTGTCACTGGTCACTGGTCACTCGTCACTGGTCACAGGTCAATGGTAACTTGTCACTGGGCAGTGGTCAATGGTCACTGGTCACTGGTCACTGGTCACAGGTCAATGGTCACTGGTCACTGGACACAGATCACTGGTCACTGGTCACTGGTCACTGGTCACTGGTCACTGGTCAATGGTCACTGGCCACTGGTCACTGGTCACTGGTCAGTGGCCACTGGTCGCTGGTCACTTGTCACTGGTCACTGGTCACTGGTCACTGGTCACTGGTCACTGGTCACTTGTCACTGGTCACTGGTCACTGGTCACTGGTCAATGGTCACTATCGCTGGTCAATGGTCACTGTCGCTGGTCACTGGTCACTGGTCACTTGTCACTGGTCACTGGTCACTGGTCACTGGTCACTGGTCACTGGTCACTGGTCACTGGTCAATGGTCACTGTCGCTGGTCACTGGTCACTGGTTAATGGTCACTATCGCTGGTCAATGGTCACTGTCGCTGGTCACTGGTCACTGGTCACTGGTCACTGGTCACTGGTCACTGGTCACTGGTCACCGGTCAATGGTCACTGTCGCTGGTCACTGGTCACTGGTCACTGATCACTGGTCACTGGTCACTGGTCACTGGTCACTGGTCAATGGTCACTATCGCTGGTCAATGGTCACTGTCGCTGGTCACTGGTCACTGGTCACTTGTCACTAGTCACTGGTCACTGGTCACTGGTCACTGGTCACTGGTCTCTGGTCGATGGTCAGTGGTCACTGTCGCTGGTCACTGGTCACTGGTCACTTGTCCCTGGGCAGTGGTCACTGGTCACTGGTCACTGGTCACTGGTCACTGGTCACTGGTCAATGGTCACTGTCGCTGGTCACTGGTCACTGGTCACTTGTCCCTGGGCAGTGGTCACTTGTCACTGGTCAATGGTCACTATCGCTGGTCAATGGTCACTGTCGCTGGTCACTGGTCACTGGTCACTTGTCACTGGTCACTGGTCACTGGTCACTGGTCACTTGTCACTGGTCAGTGGCCACTCGTCAATGGTCACTGGTCACTGGTCACTGGTCAATGGTCTCTGTCGCTGGTCACTGGTCACGATTCGCTGGTCCCTGGTCACTGGTCACTGGTCAATGGTCACTGTCGCTGGTCACTGGTCACTGGTCACTGGTCACTGGTCACTGGTCACTGGTTACTGGTCACTGGTCACTGGTCACTGGTCACTGGTCACTGGTCACTGGTCACAAGTCACTGGTCACTTGTCACTGGTCACTGGTCACTCGTCACTGGTCACAGGTCAATGGTAACTTGTCACTGGGCAGTGGTCAATGGTCACTGGTCACTGGTCACTGGTCACTGGTCACAGGTCAATGGTCACTGGTCACTGGACACAGATCACTGGTCACTGGTCACTGGTCACTGGTCACTGGTCACTGGTCAATGGTCACTGGCCACTGGTCACTGGTCACTGGTCAGTGGCCACTGGTCGCTGGTCACTTGTCACTGGTCACTGGTCACTGGTCACTGGTCAGTGGCCACTCGTCAATGGTCACTGGTCACTGGTCACTGGTCAATGGTCTCTGTCGCTGGTCACTGGTCACGATTCGCTGGTCCCTGGTCATTGGTCACTGGTCAATGGTCACTGTCGCTGGTCACTGGTCACTGGTCACTGGTCACTGGTCACTTGTCACTGGTCAGTGGCCACTCGTCGCTGGTCACTTGTCACTGGTCACTGGTCACAGGTCAATGGTCACTGGTCACTGGACACTGGCCACTGGTCACTGGTCACTTGTCAGTGGTCACTGGTCACTGGTCACTGGTCACTGGTCACAAGTCACTGGTCACTTGTCACTGGTCACTGGTCACTGGTAACTGGTCAATGGTCACTGTCGCTGGTCAATGGTCACTGTCGCTGGTCACTGGTCACTGGTCACTGGTCACTGGTCACTGGTCACTTGTCACTGGTCAGTGGCCTCTGGTCGCTGGTCAGTTGTCACTGGTCACTGGTCACTGGTCACTGGTCACTGGTCACTGGTCACAAGTCACTGGTCACTGGTCACTGGTCATTGGTCACTGGTCACTGGTCACTGGTCACTGGTCACTGGTCAATGGTCACTGTCGCTGGTAAATGGTCACTGTCGCTGGTCAATGATCAGTGTCGCTGGTCACTGGTCACTATTCGCTGGTCACTGGTCACTGGTCACTGTTGCTGGTCACTGGTCACTGGTCACTGGTCACTGGTCACTGGTCACTGGTCACAAGTCACTGGTCACTTGTCACTGGTCACTGGTCACTGGTCACTGGTCACTGGTCACTGGTCAATGGTCACTGTCGCTGGTCAATGGTCACTGTCGCTGGTCAATGGTCACTGTCGCTGGTCACTGGTCACTGGTCACTGGTCACAAAGCACTGGTCACTTGTCACTGGTCAGTGGCCACTGATCGCTGGTCACTTGTCACTGGTCACTGGTCACTGGTCACTAGTCACAAGTCACTGGTCACTGGTCACTTGTCATTGGTCACTGGTCACTGGTCACTGGTCACTGGTCACTGGTCAATGGTCACTGTCGCTGGTCACTGGTCACTGGTCACTGGTCAATGGTCACTATCGCTGGTCAATGGTCACTGTCGCTGGTCACTGGTCACTGGTCACAGTCGCTGGTCACTGGTCCCTGGTCTCTAGTCACTGGTCACTGGTCACTGGTCGCTGGTCACTGGTCACTTGTCACTGGTCAGTGGCCACTGGTCGCTGGTCACTTGTCACTGGTCACTGGTCACTGGTCACTGGTCACAAGTCACTGGTCACTGGTCACTGTTCACTGGTCACTGGTCACTGGTCACTGGTCACTGGTCACTGGTCACTGGTCACTGGTCAATGGTCACTATCGCAGGTCAATGGTCACTGTCGCTGGTCACTGGTCACTGGTCACTTGTCACTGGTCACGATTCGCTGGTCCCTGGTCACTGGTCACTGGTCAATGGTCACTGTCGCTGGTCACTGGTCACTGGTCACTGGTCACTGGACACTGGTCACTGGTCACTGGTCACTGGTCACTGGTCACTGGTCACTGGTCACTGGTCACTGGTCACAAGTCACTGGTCACTTGTCACTGGTCACTGGTCACTCGTCACTGGTCAATGGTCACTGGTCACTGGTCACTTGTCACTGGTCAGTGGTCACTGGTCACTGGTCACTGGTCACAAGTCACTAGTCACTGGTCACTGGTCACTGGTCACTGGTCACTGGTCACTGGTCACCGGTCAATGGTCACTGTCGCTGGTCTCTGGTCACTGGTCACTGATCACTGGTCACTGGTCACAAGTCACTGGTCACTTGTCACTGGTCACTGGTCACTCGTCACTGGTCAATGGTCTCTGTCGCTGGTCACTGGTCACGATTCGCTGGTCCCTGGTCACTGGTCACTGGTCAATGGTCACTGTCGCTGGTCACTGGTCACTGGTCACTGGTCACTGGTCACTGGTCACTGGTCACTGTCGCTGGTCACTGGTCACTGGTCACTGGTCACTGGACACTGGTCACTGGTCACTGGTCACTGGTCACTGGTCACTGGTCACTGGTCACAAGTCACTGGTCACTTGTCACTGGTCACTGGTCACTCGTCACTGGTCAATGGTCTCTGTCGCTGGTCACTGGTCACGATTCGCTGGTCCCTGGTCACTGGTCACTGGTCAATGGTCACTGTCGCTGGTCACTGGTCACTGGTCACTGGTCACTGGTCACTGGTCACTGGTCACTTGTCACTGGTCAGTGGTCACTGGTCACTGGTCACTGGTCACAAGTCACTAGTCACTGGTCACTGGTCACTGGTCACTGGTCACTGGTCACTGGTCACTGGTCACTGGTCACTGGTCACTGGTCACTGGTCACCGGTCAATGGTCACTGTCGCTGGTCACTGGTCACTGGTCACTGGTCACTGGTCACTGGTCAATGGTCACTATCGCTGGTCACTGGTCACTGGTCACTTGTCCCTGGGCAGTGGTCACTTGTCACTGGTCAATGGTCACTATCGCTGGTCAATGGTCACTGTCGCTGGTCACTGGTCACTGGTCACTTGTCACTGTTCACTGGTCACTGGTCACTGGTCACTGGTCACTGGTCACTGGTCACAAGTCACTGGTCACTTGTCACTGGTCAGTGGCCACTCGTCAATGGTCACTGGTCACTGGTCACTGGTCAATGTTCTCTGTCGCTGGTCACTGGTCACGATTCGCTGGTCCCTGGTCACTGGTCACTGGTCAATGGTCACTGTCGCTGGTCACTGGTCACTGGTCACTGGTCACTGGTCACTGGTCACTGGTCACTGGTCACTGGTCACAAGTCACTGGTCACTTGTCACTGGTCACTGGTCACTCGTCACTGGTCACAGGTCAATGGTAACTTGTCACTGGGCAGTGGTCAATGGTCACTGGTCACTGGTCACTGGTCACAGGTCAATGGTCACTGGTCACTGGACACAGATCACTGGTCACTGGTCACTGGTCACTGGTCACTGGTCACTGGTCAATGGTCACTGGCCACTGGTCACTGGTCACTGGTCAGTGGCCACTGGTCGCTGGTCACTTGTCACTGGTCACTGGTCACTGGTCACTGGTCACTGGTCACTGGTCACTTGTCACTGGTCACTGGTCACTGGTCACTGGTCAATGGTCACTATCGCTGGTCAATGGTCACTGTCGCTGGTCACTGGTCACTGGTCACTTGTCACTGGTCACTGGTCACTGGTCACTGGTCACTGGTCACTGGTCACTGGTCACTGGTCAATGGTCACTGTCGCTGGTCACTGGTCACTGGTTAATGGTCACTATCGCTGGTCAATGGTCACTGTCGCTGGTCACTGGTCACTGGTCACTGGTCACTGGTCACTGGTCACTGGTCACTGGTCACCGGTCAATGGTCACTGTCGCTGGTCACTGGTCACTGGTCACTGATCACTGGTCACTGGTCACTGGTCACTGGTCACTGGTCAATGGTCACTATCGCTGGTCAATGGTCACTGTCGCTGGTCACTGGTCACTGGTCACTTGTCACTAGTCACTGGTCACTGGTCACTGGTCACTGGTCACTGGTCTCTGGTCGATGGTCAGTGGTCACTGTCGCTGGTCACTGGTCACTGGTCACTTGTCCCTGGGCAGTGGTCACTGGTCACTGGTCACTGGTCACTGGTCACTGGTCACT
Organism: Andrena bucephala; assembly: GCA_947577245.1. Classification (NCBI taxonomy): domain Eukaryota; kingdom Metazoa; phylum Arthropoda; class Insecta; order Hymenoptera; family Andrenidae; genus Andrena; species Andrena bucephala. The sequence continues at coordinate 64,047,250 of OX387716.1, forward strand.
GGTCAATGGTCACTGTCGCTGGTCACTGGTCACTGGTCACTTGTCCCTGGGCAGTGGTCACTTGTCACTGGTCAATGGTCACTATCGCTGGTCAATGGTCACTGTCGCTGGTCACTGGTCACTGGTCACTTGTCACTGGTCACTGGTCACTGGTCACTGGTCACTTGTCACTGGTCAGTGGCCACTCGTCAATGGTCACTGGTCACTGGTCACTGGTCAATGGTCTCTGTCGCTGGTCACTGGTCACGATTCGCTGGTCCCTGGTCACTGGTCACTGGTCAATGGTCACTGTCGCTGGTCACTGGTCACTGGTCACTGGTCACTGGTCACTGGTCACTGGTTACTGGTCACTGGTCACTGGTCACTGGTCACTGGTCACTGGTCACTGGTCACAAGTCACTGGTCACTTGTCACTGGTCACTGGTCACTCGTCACTGGTCACAGGTCAATGGTAACTTGTCACTGGGCAGTGGTCAATGGTCACTGGTCACTGGTCACTGGTCACTGGTCACAGGTCAATGGTCACTGGTCACTGGACACAGATCACTGGTCACTGGTCACTGGTCACTGGTCACTGGTCACTGGTCAATGGTCACTGGCCACTGGTCACTGGTCACTGGTCAGTGGCCACTGGTCGCTGGTCACTTGTCACTGGTCACTGGTCACTGGTCACTGGTCAGTGGCCACTCGTCAATGGTCACTGGTCACTGGTCACTGGTCAATGGTCTCTGTCGCTGGTCACTGGTCACGATTCGCTGGTCCCTGGTCATTGGTCACTGGTCAATGGTCACTGTCGCTGGTCACTGGTCACTGGTCACTGGTCACTGGTCACTTGTCACTGGTCAGTGGCCACTCGTCGCTGGTCACTTGTCACTGGTCACTGGTCACAGGTCAATGGTCACTGGTCACTGGACACTGGCCACTGGTCACTGGTCACTTGTCAGTGGTCACTGGTCACTGGTCACTGGTCACTGGTCACAAGTCACTGGTCACTTGTCACTGGTCACTGGTCACTGGTAACTGGTCAATGGTCACTGTCGCTGGTCAATGGTCACTGTCGCTGGTCACTGGTCACTGGTCACTGGTCACTGGTCACTGGTCACTTGTCACTGGTCAGTGGCCTCTGGTCGCTGGTCAGTTGTCACTGGTCACTGGTCACTGGTCACTGGTCACTGGTCACTGGTCACAAGTCACTGGTCACTGGTCACTGGTCATTGGTCACTGGTCACTGGTCACTGGTCACTGGTCACTGGTCAATGGTCACTGTCGCTGGTAAATGGTCACTGTCGCTGGTCAATGATCAGTGTCGCTGGTCACTGGTCACTATTCGCTGGTCACTGGTCACTGGTCACTGTTGCTGGTCACTGGTCACTGGTCACTGGTCACTGGTCACTGGTCACTGGTCACAAGTCACTGGTCACTTGTCACTGGTCACTGGTCACTGGTCACTGGTCACTGGTCACTGGTCAATGGTCACTGTCGCTGGTCAATGGTCACTGTCGCTGGTCAATGGTCACTGTCGCTGGTCACTGGTCACTGGTCACTGGTCACAAAGCACTGGTCACTTGTCACTGGTCAGTGGCCACTGATCGCTGGTCACTTGTCACTGGTCACTGGTCACTGGTCACTAGTCACAAGTCACTGGTCACTGGTCACTTGTCATTGGTCACTGGTCACTGGTCACTGGTCACTGGTCACTGGTCAATGGTCACTGTCGCTGGTCACTGGTCACTGGTCACTGGTCAATGGTCACTATCGCTGGTCAATGGTCACTGTCGCTGGTCACTGGTCACTGGTCACAGTCGCTGGTCACTGGTCCCTGGTCTCTAGTCACTGGTCACTGGTCACTGGTCGCTGGTCACTGGTCACTTGTCACTGGTCAGTGGCCACTGGTCGCTGGTCACTTGTCACTGGTCACTGGTCACTGGTCACTGGTCACAAGTCACTGGTCACTGGTCACTGTTCACTGGTCACTGGTCACTGGTCACTGGTCACTGGTCACTGGTCACTGGTCACTGGTCAATGGTCACTATCGCAGGTCAATGGTCACTGTCGCTGGTCACTGGTCACTGGTCACTTGTCACTGGTCACTGGTCGCTGGTCACTGGTCACTGGTCACTGGTCACTGGTCACTGGTCGATGGTCACTGTCGCTGGTCACTGGTCACTGGTCACTGGTCACTGGTCAATGGTCACTGGTCACTGGTTACTGGTCAATGGTCACTATCGCTGGTCAATGGTCATTGTCGCTGGTCACTGGTCATTGGTCACTTGTCACTGGTCACTGGTCACTGGTCACTGGTCACTGGTCACTGGTCTCAGGTCAATGGTCACTGGTCACTGGTCACTGGTCAATGGTCACTGTCGCTGGTCACTGGTCACTGGTCACTGGTCACTGGTCACTGGTCACTGGTCACTGGTCACTGGTCACTGGTCACTGGTCACTGGTCACTGGTAACTGGTCAATGGTCACTGTCGCTGGTCACTGGTCACTGGTCACTGGTCACTGGTCAATGGTAACTTGTCACTGGCCAGTGGTCAATGGTCACTGGTCACTGGTCACTGGTCACTGGTCACTGGTCACTGGTCACTGGTCACTGGTCACTGGACAATGGTCTCTGTCGCTGGTCACTGGTCACGATTCGCTGGTCCCTGGTCACTGGTCACTGGTCAATGGTCACTGTCGCTGGTCACTGGTCACTGGTCACTGGTCACTGGACACTGGTCACTGGTCACTGGTCACTGGTCACTGGTCACTGGTCACTGGTCACAAGTCACTGGTCACTTGTCACTGGTCACTGGTCACTCGTCACTGGTCAATGGTCACTGGTCACTGGTCACTTGTCACTGGTCAGTGGTCACTGGTCACTGGTCACTGGTCACAAGTCACTAGTCACTGGTCACTGGTCACTGGTCACTGGTCACTGGTCACTGGTCACCGGTCAATGGTCACTGTCGCTGGTCACTGGTCACTGGTCACTGATCACTGGTCACTGGTCACAAGTCACTGGTCACTTGTCACTGGTCACTGGTCACTCGTCACTGGTCAATGGTCTCTGTCGCTGGTCACTGGTCACGATTCGCTGGTCCCTGGTCACTGGTCACTGGTCAATGGTCACTGTCGCTGGTCACTGGTCACTGGTCACTGGTCACTGGTCACTGGTCACTGGTCACTGTCGCTGGTCACTGGTCACTGGTCACTGGTCACTGGACACTGGTCACTGGTCACTGGTCACTGGTCACTGGTCACTGGTCACTGGTCACAAGTCACTGGTCACTTGTCACTGGTCACTGGTCACTCGTCACTGGTCAATGGTCTCTGTCGCTGGTCACTGGTCACGATTCGCTGGTCCCTGGTCACTGGTCACTGGTCAATGGTCACTGTCGCTGGTCACTGGTCACTGGTCACTGGTCACTGGTCACTGGTCACTGGTCACTTGTCACTGGTCAGTGGTCACTGGTCACTGGTCACTGGTCACAAGTCACTAGTCACTGGTCACTGGTCACTGGTCACTGGTCACTGGTCACTGGTCACCGGTCAATGGTCACTGTCGCTGGTCACTGGTCACTGGTCACTGATCACTGGTCACTGGTCACTGGTCACTGGTCACTGGTCAATGGTCACTATCGCTGGTCACTGGCCACTGGTCACTTGTCCCTGGGCAGTGGTCACTTGTCACTGGTCAATGGTCACTATCGCTGGTCAATGGTCACTGTCGCTGGTCACTGGTCACTGGTCACTTGTCACTGTTCACTGGTCACTGGTCACTGGTCACTGGTCACTGGTCACAAGTCACTGGTCACTTGTCACTGGTCAGTGGCCACTCGTCAATGGTCACTGGTCACTGGTCACTGGTCAATGTTCTCTGTCGCTGGTCACTGGTCACGATTCGCTGGTCCCTGGTCACTGGTCACTGGTCAATGGTCACTGTCGCTGGTCACTGGTCACTGGTCACTGGTCACTGGTCACTGGTCACTGGTCACTGGTCACTGGTCACTGGTCACTGGTCACAAGTCACTGGTCACTTGTCACTGGTCACTGGTCACTCGTCACTGGTCACAGGTCAATGGTAACTTGTCACTGGGCAGTGGTCAATGGTCACTGGTCACTGGTCACTGGTCACAGGTCAATGGTCACTGGTCACTGGACACAGATCACTGGTCACTGGTCACTGGTCACTGGTCACTGGTCACTGGTCACTGGTCAATGGTCACTGGCCACTGGTCACTGGTCACTGGTCAGTGGCCACTGGTCGCTGGTCACTTGTCACTGGTCACTGGTCACTGGTCACTGGTCACTGGTCACTGGTCACTTGTCACTGGTCACTGGTCACTGGTCACTGGTCAATGGTCACTATCGCTGGTCAATGGTCACTGTCGCTGGTCACTGGTCACTGGTCACTTGTCACTGGTCACTGGTCACTGGTCACTGGTCACTGGTCACTGGTCACTGGTCACTGGTCAATGGTCACTGTCGCTGGTCACTGGTCACTGGTCAATGGTCACTATCGCTGGTCAATGGTCACTGTCGCTGGTCACTGGTCACTGGTCACTGGTCACTGGTCACTGGTCACTGGTCACTGGTCACCGGTCAATGGTCACTGTCGCTGGTCACTGGTCACTGGTCACTGATCACTGGTCACTGGTCACTGGTCACTGGTCACTGGTCAATGGTCACTATCGCTGGTCAATGGTCACTGTCGCTGGTCACTGGTCACTGGTCACTTGTCACTAGACACTGGTCACTGGTCACTGGTCACTGGTCACTGGTCTCTGGTCGATGGTCAGTGGTCACTGTCGCTGGTCACTGGTCACTGGTCACTTGTCCCTGGGCAGTGGTCACTGGTCACTGGTCACTGGTCACTGGTCACTGGTCAATGGTCACTGTCGCTGGTCACTGGTCACTGGTCACTTGTCCCTGGGCAGTGGTCACTTGTCACTGGTCAATGGTCACTATCGCTGGTCAATGGTCACTGTCGCTGGTCACTGGTCACTGGTCACTTGTCACTGGTCACTGGTCACTGGTCACTGGTCACTTGTCACTGGTCAGTGGCCACTCGTCAATGGTCACTGGTCACTGGTCACTGGTCAATGGTCTCTGTCGCTGGTCACTGGTCACGATTCGCTGGTCCCTGGTCACAGGTCACTGGTCAATGGTCACTGTCGCTGGTCACTGGTCACTGGTCACTGGTCACTGGTCACTGGTCACTGGTTACTGGTCACTGGTCACTGGTCAATGGTCACTGTCGCTGGTCACTGGTCACTGGTCACTGGTCACTGGTCACTGGTCACTGGTTACTGGTCACTGGTCACTGGTCACTGGTCACTGGTCACTGGTCACTGGTCACAAGTCACTGGTCACTTGTCACTGGTCACTGGTCACTCGTCACTGGTCACAGGTCAATGGTAACTTGTCACTGGGCAGTGGTCAATGGTCACTGGTCACTGGTCACTGGTCACTGGTCACAGGTCAATGGTCACTGGTCACTGGACACAGATCACTGGTCACTGGTCACTGGTCACTGGTCACTGGTCACTGGTCAATGGTCACTGGCCACTGGTCACTGGTCACTGGTCAGTGGCCACTGGTCGCTGGTCACTTGTCACTGGTCACTGGTCACTGGTCACTGGTCAGTGGCCACTCGTCAATGGTCACTGGTCACTGGTCACTGGTCAATGGTCTCTGTCGCTGGTCACTGGTCACGATTCGCTGGTCCCTGGTCATTGGTCACTGGTCAATGGTCACTGTCGCTGGTCACTGGTCACTGGTCACTGGTCACTGGTCACTTGTCACTGGTCAGTGGCCACTCGTCGCTGGTCACTTGTCACTGGTCACTGGTCACAGGTCAATGGTCACTGGTCACTGGACACTGGCCACTGGTCACTGGTCACTTGTCAGTGGTCACTGGTCACTGGTCACTGGTCACTGGTCACTGGTCGCTGGTCACTGGTCACTGGTCACTTGTCCCTGGGCAGTGGTCACTTGTCACTGGTCAATGGTCACTATCGCTGGTCAATGGTCACTGTCGCTGGTCACTGGTCACTGGTCACTTGTCACTGTTCACTGGTCACTGGTCACTGGTCACTGGTCACTGGTCACTGGTCACAAGTCACTGGTCACTTGTCACTGGTCAGTGGCCACTCGTCAATGGTCACTGGTCACTGGTCACTGGTCAATGTTCTCTGTCGCTGGTCACTGGTCACGATTCGCTGGTCCCTGGTCACTGGTCACTGGTCAATGGTCACTGTCGCTGGTCACTGGTCACTGGTCACTGGTCACTGGTCACTGGTCACTGGTCACTGGTCACTGGTCACTGGTCACTGGTCACAAGTCACTGGTCACTTGTCACTGGTCACTGGTCACTCGTCACTGGTCACAGGTCAATGGTAACTTGTCACTGGGCAGTGGTCAATGGTCACTGGTCACTGGTCACTGGTCACAGGTCAATGGTCACTGGTCACTGGACACAGATCACTGGTCACTGGTCACTGGTCACTGGTCACTGGTCACTGGTCAATGGTCACTGGCCACTGGTCACTGGTCACTGGTCAGTGGCCACTGGTCGCTGGTCACTTGTCACTGGTCACTGGTCACTGGTCACTGGTCACTGGTCACTGGTCACTTGTCACTGGTCACTGGTCACTGGTCACTGGTCAATGGTCACTATCGCTGGTCAATGGTCACTGTCGCTGGTCACTGGTCACTGGTCACTTGTCACTGGTCACTGGTCACTGGTCACTGGTCACTGGTCACTGGTCACTGGTCACTGGTCAATGGTCACTGTCGCTGGTCACTGGTCACTGGTCAATGGTCACTATCGCTGGTCAATGGTCACTGTCGCTGGTCACTGGTCACTGGTCACTGGTCACTGGTCACTGGTCACTGGTCACTGGTCACCGGTCAATGGTCACTGTCGCTGGTCACTGGTCACTGGTCACTGATCACTGGTCACTGGTCACTGGTCACTGGTCACTGGTCAATGGTCACTATCGCTGGTCAATGGTCACTGTCGCTGGTCACTGGTCACTGGTCACTTGTCACTAGACACTGGTCACTGGTCACTGGTCACTGGTCACTGGTCTCTGGTCGATGGTCAGTGGTCACTGTCGCTGGTCACTGGTCACTGGTCACTTGTCCCTGGGCAGTGGTCACTGGTCACTGGTCACTGGTCACTGGTCACTGGTCAATGGTCACTGTCGCTGGTCACTGGTCACTGGTCACTTGTCCCTGGGCAGTGGTCACTTGTCACTGGTCAATGGTCACTATCGCTGGTCAATGGTCACTGTCGCTGGTCACTGGTCACTGGTCACTTGTCACTGGTCACTGGTCACTGGTCACTGGTCACTTGTCACTGGTCAGTGGCCACTCGTCAATGGTCACTGGTCACTGGTCACTGGTCAATGGTCTCTGTCGCTGGTCACTGGTCACGATTCGCTGGTCCCTGGTCACAGGTCACTGGTCAATGGTCACTGTCGCTGGTCACTGGTCACTGGTCACTGGTCACTGGTCACTGGTCACTGGTTACTGGTCACTGGTCACTGGTCAATGGTCACTGTCGCTGGTCACTGGTCACTGGTCACTGGTCACTGGTCACTGGTCACTGGTTACTGGTCACTGGTCACTGGTCACTGGTCACTGGTCACTGGTCACTGGTCACAAGTCACTGGTCACTTGTCACTGGTCACTGGTCACTCGTCACTGGTCACAGGTCAATGGTAACTTGTCACTGGGCAGTGGTCAATGGTCACTGGTCACTGGTCACTGGTCACTGGTCACAGGTCAATGGTCACTGGTCACTGGACACAGATCACTGGTCACTGGTCACTGGTCACTGGTCACTGGTCACTGGTCAATGGTCACTGGCCACTGGTCACTGGTCACTGGTCAGTGGCCACTGGTCGCTGGTCACTTGTCACTGGTCACTGGTCACTGGTCACTGGTCAGTGGCCACTCGTCAATGGTCACTGGTCACTGGTCACTGGTCAATGGTCTCTGTCGCTGGTCACTGGTCACGATTCGCTGGTCCCTGGTCATTGGTCACTGGTCAATGGTCACTGTCGCTGGTCACTGGTCACTGGTCACTGGTCACTGGTCACTTGTCACTGGTCAGTGGCCACTCGTCGCTGGTCACTTGTCACTGGTCACTGGTCACAGGTCAATGGTCACTGGTCACTGGACACTGGCCACTGGTCACTGGTCACTTGTCAGTGGTCACTGGTCACTGGTCACTGGTCACTGGTCACAAGTCACTGGTCACTTGTCACTGGTCACTGGTCACTGGTAACTGGTCAATGGTCACTGTCGCTGGTCAATGGTCACTGTCGCTGGTCACTGGTCACTGGTCACTGGTCACTGGTCACTGGTCACTTGTCACTGGTCAGTGGCCTCTGGTCGCTGGTCACTTGTCACTGGTCACTGGTCACTGGTCACTGGTCACTGGTCACTGGTCACAAGTCACTGGTCACTGGTCACTGGTCATTGGTCACTGGTCACTGGTCACTGGTCACTGGTCACTGGTCAATGGTCACTGTCGCTGGTAAATGGTCACTGTCGCTGGTCAATGGTCAGTGTCGCTGGTCACTGGTCACTATTCGCTGGTCACTGGTCACTGGTCACTGTTGCTGGTCACTGGTCACTGGTCACTGGTCACTGGTCACTGGTCACTGGTCACAAGTCACTGGTCACTTGTCACTGGTCACTGGTCACTGGTCACTGGTCACTGGTCACTGGTCAATGGTCACTGTCGCTGGTCAATGGTCACTGTCGCTGGTCAATGGTCACTGTCGCTGGTCACTGGTCACTGGTCACTGGTCACAAAGCACTGGTCACTTGTCACTGGTCAGTGGCCACTGATCGCTGGTCACTTGTCACTGGTCACTGGTCACTGGTCACTAGTCACAAGTCACTGGTCACTGGTCACTTGTCATTGGTCACTGGTCACTGGTCACTGGTCACTGGTCACTGGTCAATGGTCACTGTCGCTGGTCACTGGTCACTGGTCACTGGTCAATGGTCACTATCGCTGGTCAATGGTCACTGTCGCTGGTCACTGGTCACTGGTCACAGTCGCTGGTCACTGGTCCCTGGTCTCTAGTCACTGGTCACTGGTCACTGGTCGCTGGTCACTGGTCACTTGTCACTGGTCAGTGGCCACTGGTCGCTGGTCACTTGTCACTGGTCACTGGTCACTGGTCACTGGTCACAAGTCACTGGTCACTGGTCACTGTTCACTGGTCACTGGTCACTGGTCACTGGTCACTGGTCACTGGTCACTGGTCACTGGTCAATGGTCACTATCGCAGGTCAATGGTCACTGTCGCTGGTCACTGGTCACTGGTCACTTGTCACTGGTCACTGGTCACTGGTCACTGGTCACTGGTCACTGGTCACTGGTCACTGGTCGATGGTCACTGTCGCTGGTCACTGGTCACTGGTCACTGGTCACTGGTCAATGGTCACTGGTCACTGGTTACTGGTCAATGGTCACTATCGCTGGTCAATGGTCATTGTCGCTGGTCACTGGTCATTGGTCACTTGTCACTGGTCACTGGTCACTGGTCACTGGTCACTGGTCACTGGTCTCAGGTCAATGGTCACTGGTCACTGGTCACTGGTCAATGGTCACTGTCGCTGGTCACTGGTCACTGGTCACTGGTCACTGGTCACTGGTCACTGGTCACTGGTCACTGGTCACTGGTCACTGGTCACTGGTCACTGGTAACTGGTCAATGGTCACTGTCGCTGGTCACTGGTCACTGGTCACTGGTCACTGGTCAATGGTAACTTGTCACTGGCCAGTGGTCAATGGTCACTGGTCACTGGTCACTGGTCACTGGTCACTGGTCACTGGTCACTGGTCACTGGTCACTGGTCAATGGTCTCTGTCGCTGGTCACTGGTCACGATTCGCTGGTCCCTGGTCACTGGTCACTGGTCAATGGTCACTGTCGCTGGTCACTGGTCACTGGTCACTGGTCACTGGTCACTGGTCACTGGTCACTAGTCACAAGTCACTGGTCACTGGTCACTTGTCATTGGTCACTGGTCACTGGTCACTGGTCACTGGTCACTGGTCAATGGTCACTGTCGCTGGTCACTGGTCACTGGTCACTGGTCAATGGTCACTATCGCTGGTCAATGGTCACTGTCGCTGGTCACTGGTCACTGGTCACAGTCGCTGGTCACTGGTCCCTGGTCTCTAGTCACTGGTCACTGGTCACTGGTCGCTGGTCACTGGTCACTTGTCACTGGTCAGTGGCCACTGGTCGCTGGTCACTTGTCACTGGTCACTGGTCACTGGTCACTGGTCACAAGTCACTGGTCACTGGTCACTGTTCACTGGTCACTGGTCACTGGTCACTGGTCACTGGTCACTGGTCACTGGTCACTGGTCAATGGTCACTATCGCAGGTCAATGGTCACTGTCGCTGGTCACTGGTCACTGGTCACTTGTCACTGGTCACTGGTCACTGGTCACTGGTCACTGGTCACTGGTCACTGGTCACTGGTCGATGGTCACTGTCGCTGGTCACTGGTCACTGGTCACTGGTCACTGGTCAATGGTCACTGGTCACTGGTTACTGGTCAATGGTCACTATCGCTGGTCAATGGTCATTGTCGCTGGTCACTGGTCATTGGTCACTTGTCACTGGTCACTGGTCACTGGTCACTGGTCACTGGTCACTGGTCTCAGGTCAATGGTCACTGGTCACTGGTCACTGGTCAATGGTCACTGTCGCTGGTCACTGGTCACTGGTCACTGGTCACTGGTCACTGGTCACTGGTCACTGGTCACTGGTCACTGGTCACTGGTCACTGGTCACTGGTAACTGGTCAATGGTCACTGTCGCTGGTCACTGGTCACTGGTCACTGGTCACTGGTCAATGGTAACTTGTCACTGGCCAGTGGTCAATGGTCACTGGTCACTGGTCACTGGTCACTGGTCACTGGTCACTGGTCACTGGTCACTGGTCACTGGTCAATGGTCTCTGTCGCTGGTCACTGGTCACGATTCGCTGGTCCCTGGTCACTGGTCACTGGTCAATGGTCACTGTCGCTGGTCACTGGTCACTGGTCACTGGTCACTGGACACTGGTCACTGGTCACTGGTCACTGGTCACTGGTCACTGGTCACTGGTCACAAGTCACTGGTCACTTGTCACTGGTCACTGGTCACTCGTCACTGGTCAATGGTCACTGGTCACTGGTCACTTGTCACTGGTCAGTGGTCACTGGTCACTGGTCACTGGTCACAAGTCACTAGTCACTGGTCACTGGTCACTGGTCACTGGTCACTGGTCACTGGTCACCGGTCAATGGTCACTGTCGCTGGTCACTGGTCACTGGTCACTGATCACTGGTCACTTGTCACTGGTCACTGGTCACTCGTCACTGGTCAATGGTCTCTGTCGCTGGTCACTGGTCACGATTCGCTGGTCCCTGGTCACTGGTCACTGGTCAATGGTCACTGTCGCTGGTCACTGGTCACTGGTCACTGGTCACTGGTCACTGGTCACTGGTCACTGTCGCTGGTCACTGGTCACTGGTCACTGGTCACTGGACACTGGTCACTGGTCACTGGTCACTGGTCACTGGTCACTGGTCACTGGTCACAAGTCACTGGTCACTTGTCACTGGTCACTGGTCACTCGTCACTGGTCAATGGTCTCTGTCGCTGGTCACTGGTCACGATTCGCTGGTCCCTGGTCACTGGTCACTGGTCAATGGTCACTGTCGCTGGTCACTGGACACTGGTCACTGGTCACTGGTCACTGGTCACTGGTCACTTGTCACTGGTCAGTGGTCACTGGTCACTGGTCACTGGTCACAAGTCACTAGTCACTGGTCACTGGTCACTGGTCACTGGTCACTGGTCACTGGTCACCGGTCAATAGTCACTGTCGCTGGTCACTGGTCACTGGTCACTGATCACTGGTCACTGGTCACTGGTCACTGGTCACTGGTCAATGGTCACTATCGCTGGTCACTGGTCACTGGTCACTTGTCCCTGGGCAGTGGTCACTTGTCACTGGTCAATGGTCACTATCGCTGGTCAATGGTCACTGTCGCTGGTCACTGGTCACTGGTCACTTGTCACTGTTCACTGGTCACTGGTCACTGGTCACTGGTCACTGGTCACTGGTCACAAGTCACTGGTCACTTGTCACTGGTCAGTGGCCACTCGTCAATGGTCACTGGTCACTGGTCACTGGTCAATGTTCTCTGTCGCTGGTCACTGGTCACGATTCGCTGGTCCCTGGTCACTGGTCACTGGTCAATGGTCACTGTCGCTGGTCACTGGTCACTGGTCACTGGTCACTGGTCACTGGTCACTGGTCACTGGTCACTGGTCACTGGTCACTGGTCACAAGTCACTGGTCACTTGTCACTGGTCACTGGTCACTCGTCACTGGTCACAGGTCAATGGTAACTTGTCACTGGGCAGTGGTCAATGGTCACTGGTCACTGGTCACTGGTCACAGGTCAATGGTCACTGGTCACTGGACACAGATCACTGGTCACTGGTCACTGGTCACTGGTCACTGGTCACTGGTCAATGGTCACTGGCCACTGGTCACTGGTCACTGGTCAGTGGCCACTGGTCGCTGGTCACTTGTCACTGGTCACTGGTCACTGGTCACTGGTCACTGGTCACTGGTCACTTGTCACTGGTCACTGGTCACTGGTCACTGGTCAATGGTCACTATCGCTGGTCAATGGTCACTGTCGCTGGTCACTGGTCACTGGTCACTTGTCACTGGTCACTGGTCACTGGTCACTGGTCACTGGTCACTGGTCACTGGTCACTGGTCAATGGTCACTGTCGCTGGTCACTGGTCACTGGTCAATGGTCACTATCGCTGGTCAATGGTCACTGTCGCTGGTCACTGGTCACTGGTCACTGGTCACCGGTCAATGGTCACTGTCGCTGGTCACTGGTCACTGGTCACTGATCACTGGTCACTGGTCACTGGTCACTGGTCACTGGTCAATGGTCACTATCGCTGGTCAATGGTCACTGTCGCTGGTCACTGGTCACTGGTCACTTGTCACTAGTCACTGGTCACTGGTCACTGGTCACTGGTCACTGGTCTCTGGTCGATGGTCAGTGGTCACTGTCGCTGGTCACTGGTCACTGGTCACTTGTCCCTGGGCAGTGGTCACTGGTCACTGGTCACTGGTCACTGGTCACTGGTCAATGGTCACTGTCGCTGGTCACTGGTCACTGGTCACTTGTCCCTGGGCAGTGGTCACTTGTCACTGGTCAATGGTCACTATCGCTGGTCAATGGTCACTGTCGCTGGTCACTGGTCACTGGTCACTTGTCACTGGTCACTGGTCACTGGTCACTGGTCACTTGTCACTGGTCAGTGGCCACTCGTCAATGGTCACTGGTCACTGGTCACTGGTCAATGGTCTCTGTCGCTGGTCACTGGTCACGATTCGCTGGTCCCTGGTCACTGGTCACTGGTCAATGGTCACTGTCGCTGGTCACTGGTCACTGGTCACTGGTCACTGGTCACTGGTCACTGGTTACTGGTCACTGGTCACTGGTCACTGGTCACTGGTCACTGGTCACTGGTCACAAGTCACTGGTCACTTGTCACTGGTCACTGGTCACTCGTCACTGGTCACAGGTCAATGGTAACTTGTCACTGGGCAGTGGTCAATGGTCACTGGTCACTGGTCACTGGTCACTGGTCACAGGTCAATGGTCACTGGTCACTGGACACAGATCACTGGTCACTGGTCACTGGTCACTGGTCACTGGTCACTGGTCAATGGTCACTGGCCACTGGTCACTGGTCACTGGTCAGTGGCCACTGGTCGCTGGTCACTTGTCACTGGTCACTGGTCACTGGTCACTGGTCAGTGGCCACTCGTCAATGGTCACTGGTCACTGGTCACTGGTCAATGGTCTCTGTCGCTGGTCACTGGTCACGATTCGCTGGTCCCTGGTCATTGGTCACTGGTCAATGGTCACTGTCGCTGGTCACTGGTCACTGGTCACTGGTCACTGGTCACTTGTCACTGGTCAGTGGCCACTCGTCGCTGGTCACTTGTCACTGGTCACTGGTCACAGGTCAATGGTCACTGGTCACTGGACACTGGCCACTGGTCACTGGTCACTTGTCAGTGGTCACTGGTCACTGGTCACTGGTCACTGGTCACAAGTCACTGGTCACTTGTCACTGGTCACTGGTCACTGGTAACTGGTCAATGGTCACTGTCGCTGGTCAATGGTCACTGTCGCTGGTCACTGGTCACTGGTCACTGGTCACTGGTCACTGGTCACTTGTCACTGGTCAGTGGCCTCTGGTCGCTGGTCACTTGTCACTGGTCACTGGTCACTGGTCACTGGTCACTGGTCACTGGTCACAAGTCACTGGTCACTGGTCACTGGTCATTGGTCACTGGTCACTGGTCACTGGTCACTGGTCACTGGTCAATGGTCACTGTCGCTGGTAAATGGTCACTGTCGCTGGTCAATGGTCAGTGTCGCTGGTCACAGGTCACTATTCGCTGGTCACTGGTCACTGGTCACTGTTGCTGGTCACTGGTCACTGGTCACTGGTCACTGGTCACTGGTCACTGGTCACAAGTCACTGGTCACTTGTCACTGGTCACTGGTCACTGGTCACTGGTCACTGGTCACTGGTCAATGGTCACTGTCGCTGGTCAATGGTCACTGTCGCTGGTCAATGGTCACTGTCGCTGGTCACTGGTCACTGGTTACTGGTCACAAAGCACTGGTCACTTGTCACTGGTCAGTGGCCACTGATCGCTGGTCACTTGTCACTGGTCACTGGTCACTGGTCACTAGTCACAAGTCACTGGTCACTGGTCACTTGTCATTGGTCACTGGTCACTGGTCACTGGTCACTGGTCACTGGTCAATGGTCACTGTCGCTGGTCACTGGTCACTGGTCACTGGTCAATGGTCACTATCGCTGGTCAATGGTCACTGTCGCTGGTCACTGGTCACTGGTCACAGTCGCTGGTCACTGGTCCCTGGTCTCTAGTCACTGGTCACTGGTCACTGGTCGCTGGTCACTGGTCACTTGTCACTGGTCAGTGGCCACTGGTCGCTGGTCACTTGTCACTGGTCACTGGTCACTGGTCACTGGTCACTGGTCACAAGTCACTGGTCACTGGTCACTGTTCACTGGTCACTGGTCACTGGTCACTGGTCACTGGTCACTGGTCACTGGTCACTGGTCAATGGTCACTATCGCAGGTCAATGGTCACTGTCGCTGGTCACTGGTCACTGGTCACTTGTCACTGGTCACTGGTCACTGGTCACTGGTCACTGGTCACTGGTCACAAGTCACTGGTCACTGGTCACTGTTCACTGGTCACTGGTCACTGGTCACTGGTCACTGGTCACTGGTCACTGGTCACTGGTCACTTGTCACTGGTCAGTGGCCACTCGTCGCTGGTCACTTGTCACTGGTCACTGGTCACAGGTCAATGGTCACTGGTCACTGGACACTGGCCACTGGTCACTGGTCACTTGTCAGTGGTCACTGGTCACTGGTCACTGGTCACTGGTCACAAGTCACTGGTCACTTGTCACTGGTCACTGGTCACTGGTAACTGGTCAATGGTCACTGTCGCTGGTCAATGGTCACTGTCGCTGGTCACTGGTCACTGGTCACTGGTCACTGGTCACTGGTCACTTGTCACTGGTCAGTGGCCTCTGGTCGCTGGTCAGTTGTCACTGGTCACTGGTCACTGGTCACTGGTCACTGGTCACTGGTCACAAGTCACTGGTCACTGGTCACTGGTCATTGGTCACTGGTCACTGGTCACTGGTCACTGGTCACTGGTCAATGGTCACTGTCGCTGGTAAATGGTCACTGTCGCTGGTCAATGGTCAGTGTCGCTGGTCACTGGTCACTATTCGCTGGTCACTGGTCACTGGTCACTGTTGCTGGTCACTGGTCACTGGTCACTGGTCACTGGTCACTGGTCACTGGTCACAAGTCACTGGTCACTTGTCACTGGTCACTGGTCACTGGTCACTGGTCACTGGTCACTGGTCAATGGTCACTGTCGCTGGTCAATGGTCACTGTCGCTGGTCAATGGTCACTGTCGCTGGTCACTGGTCACTGGTCACTGGTCACAAAGCACTGGTCACTTGTCACTGGTCAGTGGCCACTGATCGCTGGTCACTTGTCACTGGTCACTGGTCACTGGTCACTAGTCACAAGTCACTGGTCACTGGTCACTTGTCATTGGTCACTGGTCACTGGTCACTGGTCACTGGTCACTGGTCAATGGTCACTGTCGCTGGTCACTGGTCACTGGTCACTGGTCAATGGTCACTATCGCTGGTCAATGGTCACTGTCGCTGGTCACTGGTCACTGGTCACAGTCGCTGGTCACTGGTCCCTGGTCTCTAGTCACTGGTCACTGGTCACTGGTCGCTGGTCACTGGTCACTTGTCACTGGTCAGTGGCCACTGGTCGCTGGTCACTTGTCACTGGTCACTGGTCACTGGTCACAAGTCACTGGTCACTGGTCACTGTTCACTGGTCACTGGTCACTGGTCACTGGTCACTGGTCACTGGTCACTGGTCACTGGTCAATGGTCACTATCGCAGGTCAATGGTCACTGTCGCTGGTCACTGGTCACTGGTCACTTGTCACTGGTCACTGGTCGCTGGTCACTGGTCACTGGTCACTGGTCACTGGTCACTGGTCGATGGTCACTGTCGCTGGTCACTGGTCACTGGTCACTGGTCACTGGTCAATGGTCACTGGTCACTGGTTACTGGTCAATGGTCACTATCGCTGGTCAATGGTCATTGTCGCTGGTCACTGGTCATTGGTCACTTGTCACTGGTCACTGGTCACTGGTCACTGGTCACTGGTCACTGGTCTCAGGTCAATGGTCACTGGTCACTGGTCACTGGTCAATGGTCACTGTCGCTGGTCACTGGTCACTGGTCACTGGTCACTGGTCACTGGTCACTGGTCACTGGTCACTGGTCACTGGTCACTGGTCACTGGTCACTGGTAACTGGTCAATGGTCACTGTCGCTGGTCACTGGTCACTGGTCACTGGTCACTGGTCAATGGTAACTTGTCACTGGCCAGTGGTCAATGGTCACTGGTCACTGGTCACTGGTCACTGGTCACTGGTCACTGGTCACTGGTCACTGGTCACTGGTCAATGGTCTCTGTCGCTGGTCACTGGTCACGATTCGCTGGTCCCTGGTCACTGGTCACTGGTCAATGGTCACTGTCGCTGGTCACTGGTCACTGGTCACTGGTCACTGGACACTGGTCACTGGTCACTGGTCACTGGTCACTGGTCACTGGTCACTGGTCACAAGTCACTGGTCACTTGTCACTGGTCACTGGTCACTCGTCACTGGTCAATGGTCACTGGTCACTGGTCACTTGTCACTGGTCAGTGGTCACTGGTCACTGGTCACTGGTCACAAGTCACTAGTCACTGGTCACTGGTCACTGGTCACTGGTCACTGGTCACTGGTCACCGGTCAATGGTCACTGTCGCTGGTCACTGGTCACTGGTCACTGATCACTGGTCACTGGTCACAAGTCACTGGTCACTTGTCACTGGTCACTGGTCACTCGTCACTGGTCAATGGTCTCTGTCGCTGGTCACTGGTCACGATTCGCTGGTCCCTGGTCACTGGTCACTGGTCAATGGTCACTGTCGCTGGTCACTGGTCACTGGTCACTGGTCACTGGTCACTGGTCACTGGTCACTGTCGCTGGTCACTGGTCACTGGTCACTGGTCACTGGACACTGGTCACTGGTCACTGGTCACTGGTCACTGGTCACTGGTCACTGGTCACAAGTCACTGGTCACTTGTCACTGGTCACTGGTCACTCGTCACTGGTCAATGGTCTCTGTCGCTGGTCACTGGTCACGATTCGCTGGTCCCTGGTCACTGGTCACTGGTCAATGGTCACTGTCGCTGGTCACTGGTCACTGGTCACTGGTCACTGGTCACTGGTCACTGGTCACTTGTCACTGGTCAGTGGTCACTGGTCACTGGTCACTGGTCACAAGTCACTAGTCACTGGTCACTGGTCACTGGTCACTGGTCACTGGTCACTGGTCACCGGTCAATGGTCACTGTCGCTGGTCACTGGTCACTGGTCACTGATCACTGGTCACTGGTCACTGGTCACTGGTCACTGGTCAATGGTCACTATCGCTGGTCACTGGTCACTGGTCACTTGTCCCTGGGCAGTGGTCACTTGTCACTGGTCAATGGTCACTATCGCTGGTCAATGGTCACTGTCGCTGGTCACTGGTCACTGGTCACTTGTCACTGTTCACTGGTCACTGGTCACTGGTCACTGGTCACTGGTCACTGGTCACAAGTCACTGGTCACTTGTCACTGGTCAGTGGCCACTCGTCAATGGTCACTGGTCACTGGTCACTGGTCAATGTTCTCTGTCGCTGGTCACTGGTCACGATTCGCTGGTCCCTGGTCACTGGTCACTGGTCAATGGTCACTGTCGCTGGTCACTGGTCACTGGTCACTGGTCACTGGTCACTGGTCACTGGTCACTGGTCACTGGTCACTGGTCACTGGTCACAAGTCACTGGTCACTTGTCACTGGTCACTGGTCACTCGTCACTGGTCACAGGTCAATGGTAACTTGTCACTGGGCAGTGGTCAATGGTCACTGGTCACTGGTCACTGGTCACAGGTCAATGGTCACTGGTCACTGGACACAGATCACTGGTCACTGGTCACTGGTCACTGGTCACTGGTCACTGGTCAATGGTCACTGGCCACTGGTCACTGGTCACTGGTCAGTGGCCACTGGTCGCTGGTCACTTGTCACTGGTCACTGGTCACTGGTCACTGGTCACTGGTCACTGGTCACTTGTCACTGGTCACTGGTCACTGGTCACTGGTCAATGGTCACTATCGCTGGTCAATGGTCACTGTCGCTGGTCACTGGTCACTGGTCACTTGTCACTGGTCACTGGTCACTGGTCACTGGTCACTGGTCACTGGTCACTGGTCACTGGTCAATGGTCACTGTCGCTGGTCACTGGTCACTGGTCAATGGTCACTATCGCTGGTCAATGGTCACTGTCGCTGGTCACTGGTCACTGGTCACTGGTCACTGGTCACTGGTCACTGGTCACTGGTCACCGGTCAATGGTCACTGTCGCTGGTCACTGGTCACTGGTCACTGATCACTGGTCACTGGTCACTGGTCACTGGTCACTGGTCAATGGTCACTATCGCTGGTCAATGGTCACTGTCGCTGGTCACTGGTCACTGGTCACTTGTCACTAGTCACTGGTCACTGGTCACTGGTCACTGGTCACTGGTCTCTGGTCGATGGTCAGTGGTCACTGTCGCTGGTCACTGGTCACTGGTCACTTGTCCCTGGGCAGTGGTCACTGGTCACTGGTCACTGGTCACTGGTCACTGGTCAATGGTCACTGTCGCTGGTCACTGGTCACTGGTCACTTGTCCCTGGGCAGTGGTCACTTGTCACTGGTCAATGGTCACTATCGCTGGTCAATGGTCACTGTCGCTGGTCACTGGTCACTGGTCACTTGTCACTGGTCACTGGTCACTGGTCACTGGTCACTTGTCACTGGTCAGTGGCCACTCGTCAATGGTCACTGGTCACTGGTCACTGGTCAATGGTCTCTGTCGCTGGTCACTGGTCACGATTCGCTGGTCCCTGGTCACAGGTCACTGGTCAATGGTCACTGTCGCTGGTCACTGGTCACTGGTCACTGGTCACTGGTCACTGGTCACTGGTTACTGGTCACTGGTCACTGGTCAATGGTCACTGTCGCTGGTCACTGGTCACTGGTCACTGGTCACTGGTCACTGGTCACTGGTTACTGGTCACTGGTCACTGGTCACTGGTCACTGGTCACTGGTCACTGGTCACAAGTCACTGGTCACTTGTCACTGGTCACTGGTCACTCGTCACTGGTCACAGGTCAATGGTAACTTGTCACTGGGCAGTGGTCAATGGTCACTGGTCACTGGTCACTGGTCACTGGTCACAGGTCAATGGTCACTGGTCACTGGACACAGATCACTGGTCACTGGTCACTGGTCACTGGTCACTGGTCACTGGTCAATGGTCACTGGCCACTGGTCACTGGTCACTGGTCAGTGGCCACTGGTCGCTGGTCACTTGTCACTGGTCACTGGTCACTGGTCACTGGTCAGTGGCCACTCGTCAATGGTCACTGGTCACTGGTCACTGGTCAATGGTCTCTGTCGCTGGTCACTGGTCACGATTCGCTGGTCCCTGGTCATTGGTCACTGGTCAATGGTCACTGTCGCTGGTCACTGGTCACTGGTCACTGGTCACTGGTCACTTGTCACTGGTCAGTGGCCACTCGTCGCTGGTCACTTGTCACTGGTCACTGGTCACAGGTCAATGGTCACTGGTCACTGGACACTGGCCACTGGTCACTGGTCACTTGTCAGTGGTCACTGGTCACTGGTCACTGGTCACTGGTCACAAGTCACTGGTCACTTGTCACTGGTCACTGGTCACTGGTAACTGGTCAATGGTCACTGTCGCTGGTCAATGGTCACTGTCGCTGGTCACTGGTCACTGGTCACTGGTCACTGGTCACTGGTCACTTGTCACTGGTCAGTGGCCTCTGGTCGCTGGTCACTTGTCACTGGTCACTGGTCACTGGTCACTGGTCACTGGTCACTGGTCACAAGTCACTGGTCACTGGTCACTGGTCATTGGTCACTGGTCACTGGTCACTGGTCACTGGTCACTGGTCAATGGTCACTGTCGCTGGTAAATGGTCACTGTCGCTGGTCAATGGTCAGTGTCGCTGGTCACTGGTCACTATTCGCTGGTCACTGGTCACTGGTCACTGTTGCTGGTCACTGGTCACTGGTCACTGGTCACTGGTCACTGGTCACTGGTCACAAGTCACTGGTCACTTGTCACTGGTCACTGGTCACTGGTCACTGGTCACTGGTCACTGGTCAATGGTCACTGTCGCTGGTCAATGGTCACTGTCGCTGGTCAATGGTCACTGTCGCTGGTCACTGGTCACTGGTCACTGGTCACAAAGCACTGGTCACTTGTCACTGGTCAGTGGCCACTGATCGCTGGTCACTTGTCACTGGTCACTGGTCACTGGTCACTAGTCACAAGTCACTGGTCACTGGTCACTTGTCATTGGTCACTGGTCACTGGTCACTGGTCACTGGTCACTGGTCAATGGTCACTGTCGCTGGTCACTGGTCACTGGTCACTGGTCAATGGTCACTATCGCTGGTCAATGGTCACTGTCGCTGGTCACTGGTCACTGGTCACAGTCGCTGGTCACTGGTCCCTGGTCTCTAGTCACTGGTCACTGGTCACTGGTCGCTGGTCACTGGTCACTTGTCACTGGTCAGTGGCCACTGGTCGCTGGTCACTTGTCACTGGTCACTGGTCACTGGTCACTGGTCACAAGTCACTGGTCACTGGTCACTGTTCACTGGTCACTGGTCACTGGTCACTGGTCACTGGTCACTGGTCACTGGTCACTGGTCAATGGTCACTATCGCAGGTCAATGGTCACTGTCGCTGGTCACTGGTCACTGGTCACTTGTCACTGGTCACTGGTCACTGGTCACTGGTCACTGGTCACTGGTCACTGGTCACTGGTCGATGGTCACTGTCGCTGGTCACTGGTCACTGGTCACTGGTCACTGGTCAATGGTCACTGGTCACTGGTTACTGGTCAATGGTCACTATCGCTGGTCAATGGTCATTGTCGCTGGTCACTGGTCATTGGTCACTTGTCACTGGTCACTGGTCACTGGTCACTGGTCACTGGTCACTGGTCTCAGGTCAATGGTCACTGGTCACTGGTCACTGGTCAATGGTCACTGTCGCTGGTCACTGGTCACTGGTCACTGGTCACTGGTCACTGGTCACTGGTCACTGGTCACTGGTCACTGGTCACTGGTCACTGGTCACTGGTAACTGGTCAATGGTCACTGTCGCTGGTCACTGGTCACTGGTCACTGGTCACTGGTCAATGGTAACTTGTCACTGGCCAGTGGTCAATGGTCACTGGTCACTGGTCACTGGTCACTGGTCACTGGTCACTGGTCACTGGTCACTGGTCACTGGTCAATGGTCTCTGTCGCTGGTCACTGGTCACGATTCGCTGGTCCCTGGTCACTGGTCACTGGTCAATGGTCACTGTCGCTGGTCACTGGTCACTGGTCACTGGTCACTGGACACTGGTCACTGGTCACTGGTCACTGGTCACTGGTCACTGGTCACTGGTCACAAGTCACTGGTCACTTGTCACTGGTCACTGGTCACTCGTCACTGGTCAATGGTCACTGGTCACTGGTCACTTGTCACTGGTCAGTGGTCACTGGTCACTGGTCACTGGTCACAAGTCACTAGTCACTGGTCACTGGTCACTGGTCACTGGTCACTGGTCACTGGTCACCGGTCAATGGTCACTGTCGCTGGTCACTGGTCACTGGTCACTGATCACTGGTCACTGGTCACAAGTCACTGGTCACTTGTCACTGGTCACTGGTCACTCGTCACTGGTCAATGGTCTCTGTCGCTGGTCACTGGTCACGATTCGCTGGTCCCTGGTCACTGGTCACTGGTCAATGGTCACTGTCGCTGGTCACTGGTCACTGGTCACTGGTCACTGGTCACTGGTCACTGGTCACTGTCGCTGGTCACTGGTCACTGGTCACTGGTCACTGGACACTGGTCACTGGTCACTGGTCACTGGTCACTGGTCACTGGTCACTGGTCACAAGTCACTGGTCACTTGTCACTGGTCACTGGTCACTCGTCACTGGTCAATGGTCTCTGTCGCTGGTCACTGGTCACGATTCGCTGGTCCCTGGTCACTGGTCACTGGTCAATGGTCACTGTCGCTGGTCACTGGACACTGGTCACTGGTCACTGGTCACTGGTCACTGGTCACTTGTCACTGGTCAGTGGTCACTGGTCACTGGTCACTGGTCACAAGTCACTAGTCACTGGTCACTGGTCACTGGTCACTGGTCACTGGTCACTGGTCACCGGTCAATAGTCACTGTCGCTGGTCACTGGTCACTGGTCACTGATCACTGGTCACTGGTCACTGGTCACTGGTCACTGGTCAATGGTCACTATCGCTGGTCACTGGTCACTGGTCACTTGTCCCTGGGCAGTGGTCACTTGTCACTGGTCAATGGTCACTATCGCTGGTCAATGGTCACTGTCGCTGGTCACTGGTCACTGGTCACTTGTCACTGTTCACTGGTCACTGGTCACTGGTCACTGGTCACTGGTCACTGGTCACAAGTCACTGGTCACTTGTCACTGGTCAGTGGCCACTCGTCAATGGTCACTGGTCACTGGTCACTGGTCAATGTTCTCTGTCGCTGGTCACTGGTCACGATTCGCTGGTCCCTGGTCACTGGTCACTGGTCAATGGTCACTGTCGCTGGTCACTGGTCACTGGTCACTGGTCACTGGTCACTGGTCACTGGTCACTGGTCACTGGTCACTGGTCACTGGTCACAAGTCACTGGTCACTTGTCACTGGTCACTGGTCACTCGTCACTGGTCACAGGTCAATGGTAACTTGTCACTGGGCAGTGGTCAATGGTCACTGGTCACTGGTCACTGGTCACAGGTCAATGGTCACTGGTCACTGGACACAGATCACTGGTCACTGGTCACTGGTCACTGGTCACTGGTCACTGGTCAATGGTCACTGGCCACTGGTCACTGGTCACTGGTCAGTGGCCACTGGTCGCTGGTCACTTGTCACTGGTCACTGGTCACTGGTCACTGGTCACTGGTCACTGGTCACTTGTCACTGGTCACTGGTCACTGGTCACTGGTCAATGGTCACTATCGCTGGTCAATGGTCACTGTCGCTGGTCACTGGTCACTGGTCACTTGTCACTGGTCACTGGTCACTGGTCACTGGTCACTGGTCACTGGTCACTGGTCACTGGTCAATGGTCACTGTCGCTGGTCACTGGTCACTGGTCAATGGTCACTATCGCTGGTCAATGGTCACTGTCGCTGGTCACTGGTCACTGGTCACTGGTCACTGGTCACTGGTCACTGGTCACTGGTCACCGGTCAATGGTCACTGTCGCTGGTCACTGGTCACTGGTCACTGATCACTGGTCACTGGTCACTGGTCACTGGTCACTGGTCAATGGTCACTATCGCTGGTCAATGGTCACTGTCGCTGGTCACTGGTCACTGGTCACTTGTCACTAGTCACTGGTCACTGGTCACTGGTCACTGGTCACTGGTCTCTGGTCGATGGTCAGTGGTCACTGTCGCTGGTCACTGGTCACTGGTCACTTGTCCCTGGGCAGTGGTCACTGGTCACTGGTCACTGGTCACTGGTCACTGGTCAATGGTCACTGTCGCTGGTCACTGGTCACTGGTCACTTGTCCCTGGGCAGTGGTCACTTGTCACTGGTCAATGGTCACTATCGCTGGTCAATGGTCACTGTCGCTGGTCACTGGTCACTGGTCACTTGTCACTGGTCACTGGTCACTGGTCACTGGTCACTTGTCACTGGTCAGTGGCCACTCGTCAATGGTCACTGGTCACTGGTCACTGGTCAATGGTCTCTGTCGCTGGTCACTGGTCACGATTCGCTGGTCCCTGGTCACTGGTCACTGGTCAATGGTCACTGTCGCTGGTCACTGGTCACTGGTCACTGGTCACTGGTCACTGGTCACTGGTTACTGGTCACTGGTCACTGGTCACTGGTCACTGGTCACTGGTCACTGGTCACAAGTCACTGGTCACTTGTCACTGGTCACTGGTCACTCGTCACTGGTCACAGGTCAATGGTAACTTGTCACTGGGCAGTGGTCAATGGTCACTGGTCACTGGTCACTGGTCACTGGTCACAGGTCAATGGTCACTGGTCACTGGACACAGATCACTGGTCACTGGTCACTGGTCACTGGTCACTGGTCACTGGTCAATGGTCACTGGCCACTGGTCACTGGTCACTGGTCAGTGGCCACTGGTCGCTGGTCACTTGTCACTGGTCACTGGTCACTGGTCACTGGTCAGTGGCCACTCGTCAATGGTCACTGGTCACTGGTCACTGGTCAATGGTCTCTGTCGCTGGTCACTGGTCACGATTCGCTGGTCCCTGGTCATTGGTCACTGGTCAATGGTCACTGTCGCTGGTCACTGGTCACTGGTCACTGGTCACTGGTCACTTGTCACTGGTCAGTGGCCACTCGTCGCTGGTCACTTGTCACTGGTCACTGGTCACAGGTCAATGGTCACTGGTCACTGGACACTGGCCACTGGTCACTGGTCACTTGTCAGTGGTCACTGGTCACTGGTCACTGGTCACTGGTCACAAGTCACTGGTCACTTGTCACTGGTCACTGGTCACTGGTAACTGGTCAATGGTCACTGTCGCTGGTCAATGGTCACTGTCGCTGGTCACTGGTCACTGGTCACTGGTCACTGGTCACTGGTCACTTGTCACTGGTCAGTGGCCTCTGGTCGCTGGTCACTTGTCACTGGTCACTGGTCACTGGTCACTGGTCACTGGTCACTGGTCACAAGTCACTGGTCACTGGTCACTGGTCATTGGTCACTGGTCACTGGTCACTGGTCACTGGTCACTGGTCAATGGTCACTGTCGCTGGTAAATGGTCACTGTCGCTGGTCAATGGTCAGTGTCGCTGGTCACTGGTCACTATTCGCTGGTCACTGGTCACTGGTCACTGTTGCTGGTCACTGGTCACTGGTCACTGGTCACTGGTCACTGGTCACTGGTCACAAGTCACTGGTCACTTGTCACTGGTCACTGGTCACTGGTCACTGGTCACTGGTCACTGGTCAATGGTCACTGTCGCTGGTCAATGGTCACTGTCGCTGGTCAATGGTCACTGTCGCTGGTCACTGGTCACTGGTTACTGGTCACAAAGCACTGGTCACTTGTCACTGGTCAGTGGCCACTGATCGCTGGTCACTTGTCACTGGTCACTGGTCACTGGTCACTAGTCACAAGTCACTGGTCACAAGTCACTGGTCACTGGTCACTGTTCACTGGTCACTGGTCACTGGTCACTGGTCACTGGTCACTGGTCACTGGTCAATGGTCACTATCGCAGGTCAATGGTCACTGTCGCTGGTCACTGGTCACTGGTCACTTGTCACTGGTCACTGGTCACTGGTCACTGGTCACTGGTCACTGGTCACTGGTCACTGGTCGATGGTCACTGTCGCTGGTCACTGGTCACTGGTCACTGGTCACTGGTCAATGGTCACTGGTCACTGGTTACTGGTCAATGGTCACTATCGCTGGTCAATGGTCATTGTCGCTGGTCACTGGTCATTGGTCACTTGTCACTGGTCACTGGTCACTGGTCACTGGTCACTGGTCACTGGTCTCAGGTCAATGGTCACTGGTCACTGGTCACTGGTCAATGGTCACTGTCGCTGGTCACTGGTCACTGGTCACTGGTCACTGGTCACTGGTCACTGGTCACTGGTCACTGGTCACTGGTCACTGGTCACTGGTCACTGGTAACTGGTCAATGGTCACTGTCGCTGGTCACTGGTCACTGGTCACTGGTCACTGGTCAATGGTAACTTGTCACTGGCCAGTGGTCAATGGTCACTGGTCACTGGTCACTGGTCACTGGTCACTGGTCACTGGTCACTGGTCACTGGTCACTGGTCAATGGTCTCTGTCGCTGGTCACTGGTCACGATTCGCTGGTCCCTGGTCACTGGTCACTGGTCAATGGTCACTGTCGCTGGTCACTGGTCACTGGTCACTGGTCACTGGACACTGGTCACTGGTCACTGGTCACTGGTCACTGGTCACTGGTCACTGGTCACAAGTCACTGGTCACTTGTCACTGGTCACTGGTCACTCGTCACTGGTCAATGGTCACTGGTCACTGGTCACTTGTCACTGGTCAGTGGTCACTGGTCACTGGTCACTGGTCACAAGTCACTAGTCACTGGTCACTGGTCACTGGTCACTGGTCACTGGTCACTGGTCACCGGTCAATGGTCACTGTCGCTGGTCACTGGTCACTGGTCACTGATCACTGGTCACTGGTCACAAGTCACTGGTCACTTGTCACTGGTCACTGGTCACTCGTCACTGGTCAATGGTCTCTGTCGCTGGTCACTGGTCACGATTCGCTGGTCCCTGGTCACTGGTCACTGGTCAATGGTCACTGTCGCTGGTCACTGGTCACTGGTCACTGGTCACTGGTCACTGGTCACTGGTCACTGTCGCTGGTCACTGGTCACTGGTCACTGGTCACTGGACACTGGTCACTGGTCACTGGTCACTGGTCACTGGTCACTGGTCACTGGTCACAAGTCACTGGTCACTTGTCACTGGTCACTGGTCACTCGTCACTGGTCAATGGTCTCTGTCGCTGGTCACTGGTCACGATTCGCTGGTCCCTGGTCACTGGTCACTGGTCAATGGTCACTGTCGCTGGTCACTGGACACTGGTCACTGGTCACTGGTCACTGGTCACTGGTCACTTGTCACTGGTCAGTGGTCACTGGTCACTGGTCACTGGTCACAAGTCACTAGTCACTGGTCACTGGTCACTGGTCACTGGTCACTGGTCACTGGTCACCGGTCAATAGTCACTGTCGCTGGTCACTGGTCACTGGTCACTGATCACTGGTCACTGGTCACTGGTCACTGGTCACTGGTCAATGGTCACTATCGCTGGTCACTGGTCACTGGTCACTTGTCCCTGGGCAGTGGTCACTTGTCACTGGTCAATGGTCACTATCGCTGGTCAATGGTCACTGTCGCTGGTCACTGGTCACTGGTCACTTGTCACTGTTCACTGGTCACTGGTCACTGGTCACTGGTCACTGGTCACTGGTCACAAGTCACTGGTCACTTGTCACTGGTCAGTGGCCACTCGTCAATGGTCACTGGTCACTGGTCACTGGTCAATGTTCTCTGTCGCTGGTCACTGGTCACTGGTCAATGGTCACTGTCGCTGGTCACTGGTCACTGGTCACTGGTCACTGGTCACTGGTCACTGGTCACTGGTCACTGGTCACTGGTCACTGGTCACAAGTCACTGGTCACTTGTCACTGGTCACTGGTCACTCGTCACTGGTCACAGGTCAATGGTAACTTGTCACTGGGCAGTGGTCAATGGTCACTGGTCACTGGTCACTGGTCACAGGTCAATGGTCACTGGTCACTGGACACAGATCACTGGTCACTGGTCACTGGTCACTGGTCACTGGTCACTGGTCAATGGTCACTGGCCACTGGTCACTGGTCACTGGTCAGTGGCCACTGGTCGCTGGTCACTTGTCACTGGTCACTGGTCACTGGTCACTGGTCACTGGTCACTGGTCACTTGTCACTGGTCACTGGTCACTGGTCACTGGTCAATGGTCACTATCGCTGGTCAATGGTCACTGTCGCTGGTCACTGGTCACTGGTCACTTGTCACTGGTCACTGGTCACTGGTCACTGGTCACTGGTCACTGGTCACTGGTCACTGGTCAATGGTCACTGTCGCTGGTCACTGGTCACTGGTCAATGGTCACTATCGCTGGTCAATGGTCACTGTCGCTGGTCACTGGTCACTGGTCACTGGTCACTGGTCACTGGTCACTGGTCACTGGTCACCGGTCAATGGTCACTGTCGCTGGTCACTGGTCACTGGTCACTGATCACTGGTCACTGGTCACTGGTCACTGGTCACTGGTCAATGGTCACTATCGCTGGTCAATGGTCACTGTCGCTGGTCACTGGTCACTGGTCACTTGTCACTAGTCACTGGTCACTGGTCACTGGTCACTGGTCACTGGTCTCTGGTCGATGGTCAGTGGTCACTGTCGCTGGTCACTGGTCACTGGTCACTTGTCCCTGGGCAGTGGTCACTGGTCACTGGTCACTGGTCACTGGTCACTGGTCAATGGTCACTGTCGCTGGTCACTGGTCACTGGTCACTTGTCCCTGGGCAGTGGTCACTTGTCACTGGTCAATGGTCACTATCGCTGGTCAATGGTCACTGTCGCTGGTCACTGGTCACTGGTCACTTGTCACTGGTCACTGGTCACTGGTCACTGGTCACTTGTCACTGGTCAGTGGCCACTCGTCAATGGTCACTGGTCACTGGTCACTGGTCAATGGTCTCTGTCGCTGGTCACTGGTCACGATTCGCTGGTCCCTGGTCACTGGTCACTGGTCAATGGTCACTGTCGCTGGTCACTGGTCACTGGTCACTGGTCACTGGTCACTGGTCACTGGTTACTGGTCACTGGTCACTGGTCACTGGTCACTGGTCACTGGTCACTGGTCACAAGTCACTGGTCACTTGTCACTGGTCACTGGTCACTCGTCACTGGTCACAGGTCAATGGTAACTTGTCACTGGGCAGTGGTCAATGGTCACTGGTCACTGGTCACTGGTCACTGGTCACAGGTCAATGGTCACTGGTCACTGGACACAGATCACTGGTCACTGGTCACTGGTCACTGGTCACTGGTCACTGGTCAATGGTCACTGGCCACTGGTCACTGGTCACTGGTCAGTGGCCACTGGTCGCTGGTCACTTGTCACTGGTCACTGGTCACTGGTCACTGGTCAGTGGCCACTCGTCAATGGTCACTGGTCACTGGTCACTGGTCAATGGTCTCTGTCGCTGGTCACTGGTCACGATTCGCTGGTCCCTGGTCATTGGTCACTGGTCAATGGTCACTGTCGCTGGTCACTGGTCACTGGTCACTGGTCACTGGTCACTTGTCACTGGTCAGTGGCCACTCGTCGCTGGTCACTTGTCACTGGTCACTGGTCACAGGTCAATGGTCACTGGTCACTGGACACTGGCCACTGGTCACTGGTCACTTGTCAGTGGTCACTGGTCACTGGTCACTGGTCACTGGTCACAAGTCACTGGTCACTTGTCACTGGTCACTGGTCACTGGTAACTGGTCAATGGTCACTGTCGCTGGTCAATGGTCACTGTCGCTGGTCACTGGTCACTGGTCACTGGTCACTGGTCACTGGTCACTTGTCACTGGTCAGTGGCCTCTGGTCGCTGGTCACTTGTCACTGGTCACTGGTCACTGGTCACTGGTCACTGGTCACTGGTCACAAGTCACTGGTCACTGGTCACTGGTCATTGGTCACTGGTCACTGGTCACTGGTCACTGGTCACTGGTCAATGGTCACTGTCGCTGGTAAATGGTCACTGTCGCTGGTCAATGGTCAGTGTCGCTGGTCACTGGTCACTATTCGCTGGTCACTGGTCACTGGTCACTGTTGCTGGTCACTGGTCACTGGTCACTGGTCACTGGTCACTGGTCACTGGTCACAAGTCACTGGTCACTTGTCACTGGTCACTGGTCACTGGTCACTGGTCACTGGTCACTGGTCAATGGTCACTGTCGCTGGTCAATGGTCACTGTCGCTGGTCAATGGTCACTGTCGCTGGTCACTGGTCACTGGTTACTGGTCACAAAGCACTGGTCACTTGTCACTGGTCAGTGGCCACTGATCGCTGGTCACTTGTCACTGGTCACTGGTCACTGGTCACTAGTCACAAGTCACTGGTCACTGGTCACTTGTCATTGGTCACTGGTCACTGGTCACTGGTCACTGGTCACTGGTCAATGGTCACTGTCGCTGGTCACTGGTCACTGGTCACTGGTCAATGGTCACTATCGCTGGTCAATGGTCACTGTCGCTGGTCACTGGTCACTGGTCACAGTCGCTGGTCACTGGTCCCTGGTCTCTAGTCACTGGTCACTGGTCACTGGTCGCTGGTCACTGGTCACTTGTCACTGGTCAGTGGCCACTGGTCGCTGGTCACTTGTCACTGGTCACTGGTCACTGGTCACTGGTCACTGGTCACAAGTCACTGGTCACTGGTCACTGTTCACTGGTCACTGGTCACTGGTCACTGGTCACTGGTCACTGGTCACTGGTCACTGGTCAATGGTCACTATCGCAGGTCAATGGTCACTGTCGCTGGTCACTGGTCACTGGTCACTTGTCACTGGTCACTGGTCACTGGTCACTGGTCACTGGTCACTGGTCACTGGTCACTGGTCGATGGTCACTGTCGCTGGTCACTGGTCACTGGTCACTGGTCACTGGTCAATGGTCACTGGTCACTGGTTACTGGTCAATGGTCACTATCGCTGGTCAATGGTCATTGTCGCTGGTCACTGGTCATTGGTCACTTGTCACTGGTCACTGGTCACTGGTCACTGGTCACTGGTCACTGGTCTCAGGTCAATGGTCACTGGTCACTGGTCACTGGTCAATGGTCACTGTCGCTGGTCACTGGTCACTGGTCACTGGTCACTGGTCACTGGTCACTGGTCACTGGTCACTGGTCACTGGTCACTGGTCACTGGTCACTGGTCACTGGTCACTGGTAACTGGTCAATGGTCACAGTCGCTGGTCACTGGTCACTGGTCACTGGTCACTGGTCAATGGTAACTTGTCACTGGCCAGTGGTCAATGGTCACTGGTCACTGGTCACTGGTCACTGGTCACTGGTCACTGGTCACTGGTCACTGGTCACTGGTCACTGGTCACTGGTCACTGGTCAATGGTCTCTGTCGCTGGTCACTGGTCACGATTCGCTGGTCCCTGGTCACTGGTCACTGGTCAATGGTCACTGTCGCTGGTCACTGGTCACTGGTCACTGGTCACTGGACACTGGTCACTGGTCACTGGTCACTGGTCACTGGTCACTGGTCACTGGTCACAAGTCACTGGTCACTTGTCACTGGTCACTGGTCACTCGTCACTGGTCAATGGTCACTGGTCACTGGTCACTTGTCACTGGTCAGTGGTCACTGGTCACTGGTCACTGGTCACAAGTCACTAGTCACTGGTCACTGGTCACTGGTCACTGGTCACTGGTCACTGGTCACTGGTCACTGGTCACTGGTCACTGGTCACCGGTCAATGGTCACTGTCGCTGGTCACTGGTCACTGGTCACTGATCACTGGTCACTGGTCACAAGTCACTGGTCACTTGTCACTGGTCACTGGTCACTCGTCACTGGTCAATGGTCTCTGTCGCTGGTCACTGGTCACGATTCGCTGGTCCCTGCTCACTGGTCACTGGTCAATGGTCACTGTCGCTGGTCACTGGTCACTGGTCACTGGTCACTGGTCACTGGTCACTGTCGCTGGTCACTGGTCACTGGTCACTGGTCACTGGACACTGGTCACTGGTCACTGGTCACTGGTCACTGGTCACTGGTCACTGGTCACAAGTCACTGGTCACTTGTCACTGGTCACTGGTCACTCGTCACTGGTCAATGGTCTCTGTCGCTGGTCACTGGTCACGATTCGCTGGTCCCTGGTCACTGGTCACTGGTCAATGGTCACTGTCGCTGGTCACTGGTCACTGGTCACTGGTCGCTGGTCACTGGTCGCTGGTCACTGGTCACTGGTCACTTGTCACTGTTCACTGGTCACTGGTCACTGGTCACTGGTCACTGGTCACTGGTCACAAGTCACTGGTCACTTGTCACTGGTCAGTGGCCACTCGTCAATGGTCACTGGTCACTGGTCACTGGTCAATGTTCTCTGTCGCTGGTCACTGGTCACGATTCGCTGGTCCCTGGTCACTGGTCACTGGTCAATGGTCACTGTCGCTGGTCACTGGTCACTGGTCACTGGTCACTTGTCACTGGTCAGTGGTCACTGGTCACTGGTCACTGGTCACAAGTCACTAGTCACTGGTCACTGGTCACTGGTCACTGGTCACTGGTCACTGGTCACTGGTCACTGGTCACTGGTCACTGGTCACTGGTCACCGGTCAATGGTCACTGTCGCTGGTCACTGGTCACTGGTCACTGATCACTGGTCACTGGTCACTGGTCACTGGTCACTGGTCAATGGTCACTATCGCTGGTCACTGGTCACTGGTCACTTGTCCCTGGGCAGTGGTCACTTGTCACTGGTCAATGGTCACTATCGCTGGTCAATGGTCACTGTCGCTGGTCACTGGTCACTGGTCACTTGTCACTGTTCACTGGTCACTGGTCACTGGTCACTGGTCACTGGTCACTGGTCACAAGTCACTGGTCACTGGTCACTGGTCAATGGTCACTGTCGCTGGTCACTGGTCACTGGTCACTGGTCACTGGTCACTGGTCACTGGTCACTTGTCACTGGTCAGTGGTCACTGGTCACTGGTCACTGGTCACAAGTCACTAGTCACTGGTCACTGGTCACTGGTCACTGGTCACTGGTCACTGGTCACTGGTCACTGGTCACTGGTCACTGGTCACTGGTCACCGGTCAATGGTCACTGTCGCTGGTCACTGGTCACTGGTCACTGATCACTGGTCACTGGTCACTGGTCACTGGTCACTGGTCAATGGTCACTATCGCTGGTCACTGGTCACTGGTCACTTGTCCCTGGGCAGTGGTCACTTGTCACTGGTCAATGGTCACTATCGCTGGTCAATGGTCACTGTCGCTGGTCACTGGTCACTGGTCACTTGTCACTGTTCACTGGTCACTGGTCACTGGTCACTGGTCACTGGTCACTGGTCACAAGTCACTGGTCACTTGTCACTGGTCAGTGGCCACTCGTCAATGGTCACTGGTCACTGGTCACTGGTCAATGTTCTCTGTCGCTGGTCACTGGTCACGATTCGCTGGTCCCTGGTCACTGGTCACTGGTCAATGGTCACTGTCGCTGGTCACTGGTCACTGGTCACTGGTCACTTGTCACTGGTCAGTGGTCACTGGTCACTGGTCACTGGTCACAAGTCACTAGTCACTGGTCACTGGTCACTGGTCACTGGTCACTGGTCACTGGTCACTGGTCACTGGTCACTGGTCACTGGTCACTGGTCACCGGTCAATGGTCACTGTCGCTGGTCACTGGTCACTGGTCACTGATCACTGGTCACTGGTCACTGGTCACTGGTCACTGGTCAATGGTCACTATCGCTGGTCACTGGTCACTGGTCACTTGTCCCTGGGCAGTGGTCACTTGTCACTGGTCAATGGTCACTATCGCTG
Organism: Andrena bucephala; assembly: GCA_947577245.1. Classification (NCBI taxonomy): domain Eukaryota; kingdom Metazoa; phylum Arthropoda; class Insecta; order Hymenoptera; family Andrenidae; genus Andrena; species Andrena bucephala. The sequence continues at coordinate 64,081,287 of OX387716.1, forward strand.
GTCAATGGTCACTGTCGCTGGTCACTGGTCACTGGTCACTTGTCACTGGTCACTGGTCACTGGTCACTGGTCACTGGTCACTGGTCACAAGTCACTGGTCACTTGTCACTGGTCAGTGGCCACTCGTCAATGGTCACTGGTCACTGGTCACTGGTCAATGTTCTCTGTCGCTGGTCACTGGTCACGATTCGCTGGTCCCTGGTCACTGGTCACTGGTCAATGGTCACTGTCGCTGGTCACTGGTCACTGGTCACTGGTCACTGGTCACTGGTCACTGGTCACTGGTCACTGGTCACTGGTCACTGGTCACTGGTCACAAGTCACTGGTCACTTGTCACTGGTCACTGGTCACTCGTCACTGGTCACAGGTCAATGGTAACTTGTCACTGGGCAGTGGTCAATGGTCACTGGTCACTGGTCACTGGTCACAGGTCAATGGTCACTGGTCACTGGACACAGATCACTGGTCACTGGTCACTGGTCACTGGTCACTGGTCACTGGTCAATGGTCACTGGCCACTGGTCACTGGTCACTGGTCAGTGGCCACTGGTCGCTGGTCACTTGTCACTGGTCACTGGTCACTGGTCACTGGTCACTGGTCACTGGTCACTTGTCACTGGTCACTGGTCACTGGTCACTGGTCAATGGTCACTATCGCTGGTCAATGGTCACTGTCGCTGGTCACTGGTCACTGGTCACTTGTCACTGGTCACTGGTCACTGGTCACTGGTCACTGGTCACTGGTCACTGGTCACTGGTCACTGGTCACTGGTCACTGGTCAATGGTCACTGTCGCTGGTCACTGGTCACTGGTCAATGGTCACTATCGCTGGTCAATGGTCACTGTCGCTGGTCACTGGTCACTGGTCACTGGTCACTGGTCACTGCTCACTGGTCACTGGTCACTGGTCACTGGTCACTGGTCACTGGTCACAAGTCACTGGTCACTTGTCACTGGTCAGTGGCCACTCGTCAATGGTCACTGGTCACTGGTCACTGGTCAATGGTCTCTGTCGCTGGTCACTGGTCACGATTCGCTGGTCCCTGGTCATTGGTCACTGGTCAATGGTCACTGTCGCTGGTCACTGGTCACTGGTCACTGGTCACTGGTCACTTGTCACTGGTCAGTGGCCACTCGTCGCTGTGCACTTGTCACTGGTCACTGGTCACAGGTCAATGGTCACTGGTCACTGGACACTGGTCACTGGTCACTGGTCACTTGTCAGTGGTCACTGATCACTGGTCACTTGTCACTGGTCACTGGTCACTGGTCACTGGTCACTGGTCACTGGTCACTGGTCAATGGTCACTGTCGCTGGTCACTGGTCACTGGTCACTGATCACTGGTCACTGGTCACTGGTCACTGGTCACTGGTCAATGGTCACTATCGCAGGTCAATGGTCACTGTCGCTGGTCACTGGTCACTGGTCACTTGTCACTGGTCACTGGTCACTGGTCACTGGTCACTGGTTACTGGTCAATGGTCACTATCGCTGGTCAAAGGTCATTGTCGCTGGTCACTGGTCATTGGTCACTTGTCACTGGTCACTGGTCACTGGTCACTGGTCACTGGTCACAGGTCAATGGTCACTGGTCACTGGTCACTGGTCAATGGTCACTGTCGCTGGTCACTGGTCACTGGTCACTGGTCACTGGTCACTGGTCACTGGTCACTGGTCACTGGTCACTGGTCACTGGTAACTGGTCAATGGTCACTGTCGCTGGTCACTGGTCACCGGTCACTGGTCACTGGTCAATGGTAACTTGTCACTGGCCAGTGGTCAATGGTCACTGGTCACTGGTCACTGGTCACTGGTCACTGGTCACTGGTCACTGGTCAATGGTCTCTGTCGCTGGTCACTGGTCACGATTCGCTGGTCCCTGGTCACTGGTCACTGGTCAATGGTCACTGTCGCTGGTCACTGGTCACTGGTCACTGGTCACTGGACACTGGTCACTGGTCACTGGTCACTGGTCACTGGTCACTGGTCACTGGTCACTGGTCACAAGTCTCTGGTCACTTGTCACTGGTCACTGGTCACTCGTCACTGGTCACAGGTCAATGGTAACTTGTCACTGGGCAGTGGTCAATGGTCACTGGTCACTGGTCACTGGTCACAGGTCAATGGTCACTGGTCACTGGACACAGATCACTGGTCACTGGTCACTGGTCACTGGTCACTGGTCACTGGTCAATGGTCACTGGTCAGTGGCCACTCGTCGCTGGTCACTTGTCACTGGTCACTGGTCACAGGTCAATGGTCACTGGTCACTGGACACTGGTCACTGGTCACTGGTCACTTGTCACTGGTCACTGATCACTGGTCACTGGTCACTGGTCACTGGTCACTGGTCACAGGTCAATGGTCACTGGTCACTGGACACAGGTCACTTGTCACTGGTCACTGGTCACTGGTCACTGGTCACAAGTCACTGGTCACTTGTCACTGGTCACTGGTCACTGGTAACTGGTCAATGGTCACTGTCGCTGGTCAATGGTCACTGTCGCTGGTCACTGGTCACTGGTCACTGATCACTGGTCACTGGTCACTGGTCACTGGTCACTGGTCACTGGTCAATGGTCACTATCGCAGGTCAATGGTCACTGTCGCTGGTCACTGGTCACTGGTCACTTGTCACTGGTCACTGGTCACTGGTCACTGGACACTGGTCACTGGTCACTGGTCGATGGTCACTGTCGCTGGTCACTGGTCACTGGTCACTGGTCAATGGTCACTGGTCACTGGTTACTGATCAATGGTCACTATCGCTGGTCAATGGTCATTGTCGCTGGTCACTGGTCATTGGTCACATGTCACTGGTCACTGGTCACTGGTCACTGGTCACTGGTCACAGGTCAATGGTCACTGGTCACTGGTCACTGGTCAATGGTCACTGTCGCTGGTCACTGGTCACTGGTCACTGGTCACTGGTCACTGGTCACTGGTCACTGGTAACTGGTCAATGGTCACTGTCGCTGGTCACTGGTCACTGGTCACTGGTCACTGGTCAATGGTAACTTGTCACTGGCCAATGGTCAATGGTCACTGGTCACTGGTCACTGGTCACTGGTCACTGGTCACAGGTCAATGGTCACTGGTCACTGGACACAGGTCACTGGTCACTGGTCACTGGTCACTGGTCACTGGTCACTGGTCAATGGTCACTGGCCACTGGTCACTGGTCACTGGTCACTGGTCACTGGTCACTGGTCACTGGTCAATGGTCACTGTCGCTGGTCACTGGTCACTGGTCAATGGTCACTGGCCACTGGTCACTGGTCACTGTTCAATGGTCACTTTCGCTGGTCAATGGTCACTGTCGCTGGTAAATGGTCACTGTCGCTGGTCACTGGTCACTGGTCACTGGTCACTTGTCACTGGTCACTGGTCACTGGTCACTGGTCACTGGTCACTGGTCACTGGTCACTGGTCGATGGTCACTGTCGCTGGTCACTGGTCACTGGTCACTGGTCACTGGTCAATGGTCACTGGTCACTGGTTACTGGTCAATGGTCACTATCGCTGGTCAATGGTCATTGTCGCTGGTCACTGGTCATTGGTCACTTGTCACTGGTCACTGGTCACTGGTCACTGGTCACTGGTCACTGGTCACAGGTCAATGGTCAATGGTCACTGGTCACTGGTCACTGGTCAATGGTCACTGTCGCTGGTCACTGGTCACTGGTCACTGGTCACTGGTCACTGGTCACTGGTCACTGGTCACTGGTCACTGGTCAATGGTCTCTCTCGCTGGTCACTGGTCACGATTCGCTGGTCCCTGGTCATTGGTCACTGGTCAATGGTCACTGTCGCTGGTCACTGGTCACTGGTCACTGGTCACTGGTCACTTGTCACTGGTCAGTGGCCACTCGTCGCTGTGCACTTGTCACTGGTCACTGGTCACAGGTCAATGGTCACTGGTCACTGGACACTGGTCACTGGTCACTGGTCACTTGTCAGTGGTCACTGATCACTGGTCACTGGTCACTGGTCACTGGTCACTGGTCACTGGTCACTGGTCACTGGTCACTGGTCACAAGTCACTGGTCACTTGTCACTGGTCACTGGTCACTCGTCACTGGTCAATGGTCTCTGTCACTGGTCACTGGTCACTGGTCAATGGTCTCTCTCGCTGGTCACTGGTCACGATTCGCTGGTCCCTGGTCATTGGTCACTGGTCAATGGTCACTGTCGCTGGTCACTGGTCACTGGTCACTGGTCACTGGTCACTTGTCACTGGTCAGTGGCCACTCGTCGCTGTGCACTTGTCACTGGTCACTGGTCACAGGTCAATGGTCACTGGTCACTGGACACTGGTCACTGGTCACTGGTCACTTGTCAGTGGTCACTGATCACTGGTCACTGGTCACTGGTCACTGGTCACTGGTCACTGGTCACTGGTCACTGGTCACTGGTCAATGGTCACTGTCGCTGGTCACTGGTCACTGGTCACTGATCACTGGTCACTGGTCACTGGTCACTGGTCACTGGTCAATGGTCACTATCGCAGGTCAATGGTCACTGTCGCTGGTCACTGGTCACTGGTCACTTGTCACTGGTCACTGGTCACTGGTCACTGGTCACTGGTTACTGGTCAATGGTCACTATCGCTGGTCAAAGGTCATTGTCGCTGGTCACTGGTCATTGGTCACTTGTCACTGGTCACTGGTCACTGGTCACTGGTCACTGGTCACAGGTCAATGGTCACTGGTCACTGGTCACTGGTCAATGGTCACTGTCGCTGGTCACTGGTCACTGGTCACTGGTCACTGGTCACTGGTCACTGGTCACTGGTCACTGGTCACTGGTCACTGGTAACAGGTCAATGGTCACTGTCGCTGGTCACTGGTCACCGGTCACTGGTCACTGGTCAATGGTAACTTGTCACTGGCCAGTGGTCAATGGTCACTGGTCACTGGTCACTGGTCACTGGTCACTGGTCACTGGTCACTGGTCAATGGTCTCTGTCGCTGGTCACTGGTCACGATTCGCTGGTCCCTGGTCACTGGTCACTGGTCAATGGTCACTGTCGCTGGTCACTGGTCACTGGTCACTGGTCACTGGACACTGGTCACTGGTCACTGGTCACTGGTCACTGGTCACTGGTCACTGGTCACTGGTCACAAGTCTCTGGTCACTTGTCACTGGTCACTGGTCACTCGTCACTGGTCACAGGTCAATGGTAACTTGTCACTGGGCAGTGGTCAATGGTCACTGGTCACTGGTCACTGGTCACAGGTCAATGGTCACTGGTCACTGGACACAGATCACTGGTCACTGGTCACTGGTCACTGGTCACTGGTCACTGGTCAATGGTCACTGGTCAGTGGCCACTCGTCGCTGGTCACTTGTCACTGGTCACTGGTCACAGGTCAATGGTCACTGGTCACTGGACACTGGTCACTGGTCACTGGTCACTTGTCACTGGTCACTGATCACTGGTCACTGGTCACTGGTCACTGGTCACTGGTCACAGGTCAATGGTCACTGGTCACTGGACACAGGTCACTTGTCACTGGTCACTGGTCACTGGTCACTGGTCACAAGTCACTGGTCACTTGTCACTGGTCACTGGTCACTGGTAACTGGTCAATGGTCACTGTCGCTGGTCAATGGTCACTGTCGCTGGTCACTGGTCACTGGTCACTGATCACTGGTCACTGGTCACTGGTCACTGGTCACTGGTCACTGGTCAATGGTCAGTATCGCAGGTCAATGGTCACTGTCGCTGGTCACTGGTCACTGGTCACTTGTCACTGGTCACTGGTCACTGGTCACTGGTCACTGGTCACTGGTCACTGGTCGATGGTCACTGTCGCTGGTCACTGGTCACTGGTCACTGGTCAATGGTCACTGGTCACTGGTTACTGGTCAATGGTCACTATCGCTGGTCAATGGTCATTGTCGCTGGTCACTGGTCATTGGTCACATGTCACTGGTCACTGGTCACTGGTCACTGGTCACTGGTCACAGGTCAATGGTCACTGGTCACTGGTCACTGGTCAATGGTCACTGTCGCTGGTCACTGGTCACTGGTCACTGGTCACTGGTCACTGGTCACTGGTCACTGGTAACTGGTCAATGGTCACTGTCGCTGGTCACTGGTCACTGGTCACTGGTCACTGGTCAATGGTAACTTGTCACTGGCCAATGGTCAATGGTCACTGGTCACTGGTCACTGGTCACTGGTCACTGGTCACAGGTCAATGGTCACTGGTCACTGGACACAGGTCACTGGTCACTGGTCACTGGTCACTGGTCACTGGTCACTGGTCAATGGTCACTGGCCACTGGTCACTGGTCACTGGTCACTGGTCACTGGTCACTGGTCACTGGTCAATGGTCACTGTCGCTGGTCACTGGTCACTGGTCAATGGTCACTGGCCACTGGTCACTGGTCACTGTTCAATGGTCACTTTCGCTGGTCAATGGTCACTGTCGCTGGTAAATGGTCACTGTCGCTGGTCACTGGTCACTGGTCACTTGTCACTGGTCACTGGTCACTGGTCACTGGTCACTGGTCACTGGTCACTGGTCACTGGTCGATGGTCACTGTCGCTGGTCACTGGTCACTGGTCACTGGTCACTGGTCAATGGTCACTGGTCACTGGTTACTGGTCAATGGTCACTATCGCTGGTCAATGGTCATTGTCGCTGGTCACTGGTCATTGGTCACTTGTCACTGGTCACTGGTCACTGGTCACTGGTCACTGGACACTGGTCACAGGTCAATGGTCACTGGTCACTGGTCACTGGTCAATGGTCACTGTCGCTGGTCACTGGTCACTGGTCACTGGTCACTGGTCACTGGTCACTGGTCACTGGTCACTGGTAACTGGTCAATGGTCACTGTCGCTGGTCACTGGTCACTGGTCACTGGTCACTGGTCAATGGTAACTTGTCACTGGCCAGTGGTCAATGGTCACTGGTCACTGGTCACTGGTCACTGGTCACTGGTCACTGGTCACTGGTCACTGGTCAATGGTCTCTGTCGCTGGTCACTGGTCACGATTCGCTGGTCCCTGGTCACTAGTCACTGGTCAATGGTCACTGTCGCTGGTCACTGGTCACTGGTCACTGGTCACTGGACACTGGTCACTGGTCACTGGTCACTGGTCACTGGTCACTGGTCACTGGTCACAAGTCACTGGTCACTTGTCACTGGTCACTGGTCACTCGTCACTGGTCAATGGTCTCTGTCGCTGGTCACTGGTCACGATTCGCTGGTCCCTGGTCACTGGTCACTGGTCAATGGTCACTGTCGCTGGACACTGGTCACTGGTCACTGGTCACTGGTCACTGGTCACTGGTCACTTGTCACTGGTCAGTGGTCACTGGTCACTGGTCACTGGTCACAAGTCACTAGTCACTGGTCACTGGTCACTGGTCACTGGTCACTGGTCACTGGTCACTGGTCACTGGTCACTGGTCACCGGTCAATGCTCACTGTCGCTGGTCACTGGTCACTGGTCACTGATCACTGGTCACTGGTCACTGGTCACTGGTCACTGGTCAATGGTCACTATCGCTGGTCAATGGTCACTGTCGCTGGTCACTGGTCACTGGTCACTTGTCACTGGTCACTGGTCACTGGTCACTGGTCACTGGTCACTGGTCACTGGTCACTGGTCACTTGTCACTGGTCAGTGGCCACTCGTCGCTGGTCACTTGTCACTGGTCACTGGTCACAGGTCAATGGTCACTGGTCACTGGTCACTTGTCCCTGGGCAGTGGTCACTTGTCACTGGTCAATGGTCACTATCGCTGGTCAAAGGTCACTGACGCTGGTCACTGGTCACTGGTCACTTGTCACTGGTCACTGGTCACTGGTCACTGGTCACTGTCGCTGGTCACTGGTCACTGGTCACTGGTCAATGGTCACTGGTCACTGGTTACTGGTCAATGGTCACTATCGCTGGTCAATGGTCATTGTCGCTGGTCACTGGTCATTGGTCACATGTCACTGGTCACTGGTCACTGGTCACTGGTCACTGGTCACAGGTCAATGGTCACTGGTCACTGGTCACTGGTCAATGGTCACTGTCGCTGGTCACTGGTCACTGGTCACTGGTCACTGGTCACTGGTCACTGGTCACTGGTAACTGGTCAATGGTCACTGTCGCTGGTCACTGGTCACTGGTCACTGGTCACTGGTCAATGGTAACTTGTCACTGGCCAATGGTCAATGGTCACTGGTCACTGGTCACTGGTCACTGGTCACTGGTCACTGGTCACAGGTCAATGGTCACTGGTCACTGGACACAGGTCACTGGTCACTGGTCACTGGTCACTGGTCACTGGTCACTGGTCAATGGTCACTGGCCACTGGTCACTGGTCACTGGTCACTGGTCACTGGTCACTGGTCACTGGTCAATGGTCACTGTCGCTGGTCACTGGTCACTGGTCAATGGTCACTGGCCACTGGTCACTGGTCACTGTTCAATGGTCACTTTCGCTGGTCAATGGTCACTGTCGCTGGTAAATGGTCACTGTCGCTGGTCACTGGTCACTTGTCACTGGTCACTGGTCACTGGTCACTGGTCACTGTCGCTGGTCACTGGTCACTGGTCACTGGTCAATGGTCACTGGTCACTGGTTACTGGTCAATGGTCACTATCGCTGGTTAATGGTCATTGTCGCTGGTCACTGGTCATTGGTCACATGTCACTGGTCACTGGTCACTGGTCACTGGTCACTGGTCACAGGTCAATGGTCACTGGTCACTGGTCACTGGTCAATGGTCACTGTCGCTGGTCACTGGTCACTGGTCACTGGTCACTGGTCACTGGTCACTGGTCACTGGTAACTGGTCAATGGTCACTGTCGCTGGTCACTGGTCACTGGTCACTGGTCACTGGTCAATGGTAACTTGTCACTGGCCAATGGTCAATGGTCACTGGTCACTGGTCACTGGTCACTGGTCACTGGTCACAGGTCAATGGTCACTGGTCACTGGACACAGGTCACTGGTCACTGGTCACTGGTCACTGGTCACTGGTCACTGGTCAATGGTCACTGGCCACTGGTCACTGGTCACTGGTCACTGGTCACTGGTCACTGGTCACTGGTCAATGGTCACTGTCGCTGGTCACTGGTCACTGGTCAATGGTCACTGGCCACTGGTCACTGGTCACTGTTCAATGGTCACTTTCGCTGGTCAATGGTCACTGTCGCTGGTAAATGGTCACTGTCGCTGGTCACTGGTCACTGGTCACTTGTCACTGGTCACTGGTCACTGGTCACTGGTCACTGGTCACTGGTCACTGGTCACTGGTCGATGGTCACTGTCGCTGGTCACTGGTCACTGGTCACTGGTCACTGGTCAATGGTCACTGGTCACTGGTTACTGGTCAATGGTCACTATCGCTGGTCAATGGTCATTGTCGCTGGTCACTGGTCATTGGTCACTTGTCACTGGTCACTGGTCACTGGTCACTGGTCACTGGTCACTGGTCACAGGTCAATGGTCACTGGTCACTGGTCACTGGTCAATGGTCACTGTCGCTGGTCACTGGTCACTGGTCACTGGTCACTGGTCACTGGTCACTGGTCACTGGTCACTGGTCACTGGTAACTGGTCAATGGTCACTGTCGCTGGTCACTGGTCACTGGTCACTGGTCACTGGTCAATGGTAACTTGTCACTGGCCAGTGGTCAATGGTCACTGGTCACTGGTCACTGGTCACTGGTCACTGGTCACTGGTCACTGGTCACTGGTCAATGGTCTCTGTCGCTGGTCACTGGTCACGATTCGCTGGTCCCTGGTCACTAGTCACTGGTCAATGGTCACTGTCGCTGGTCACTGGTCACTGGTCACTGGTCACTGGACACTGGTCACTGGTCACTGGTCACTGGTCACTGGTCACTGGTCACTGGTCACAAGTCACTGGTCACTTGTCACTGGTCACTGGTCACTCGTCACTGGTCAATGGTCTCTGTCGCTGGTCACTGGTCACGATTCGCTGGTCCCTGGTCACTGGTCACTGGTCAATGGTCACTGTCGCTGGACACTGGTCACTGGTCACTGGTCACTGGTCACTGGTCACTGGTCACTTGTCACTGGTCAGTGGTCACTGGTCACTGGTCACTGGTCACAAGTCACTAGTCACTGGTCACTGGTCACTGGTCACTGGTCACTGGTCACTGGTCACTGGTCACTGGTCACTGGTCACCGGTCAATGCTCACTGTCGCTGGTCACTGGTCACTGGTCACTGATCACTGGTCACTGGTCACTGGTCACTGGTCACTGGTCAATGGTCACTATCGCTGGTCAATGGTCACTGTCGCTGGTCACTGGTCACTGGTCACTTGTCACTGGTCACTGGTCACTGGTCACTGGTCACTGGTCACTGGTCACTGGTCACTGGTCACTGGTCACTGGTCACTGGTCACTGGTCACTGGTCACTGGTCAATGGTCACTGTCGCTGGTCACTGGTCACTGGTCAATGGTCACTATCGCTGGTCAATGGTCACTGTCGCTGGTCATTGGTCACTGGTCACTGGTCAATGGTCACTTGTCCCTGGGCAGTGGTCACTGGTCACTGGTCAATGGTCACTATCGCTGGTCAATGGTCACAGTCGCTGGTCACTGGTCACTGGTCACTTGTCACTGGTCACTGGTCACTGGTCACTGGTCACTGGTCACTGGTCACAAGTCACTGGTCACTTGTCACTGGTCAGTGGCCACTCGTCAATTGTCACTGGTCACTGGTCACTGGTCAATGGTCTCTGTCGCTGGTCACTGGTCACGATTCGCTGGTCCCTGGTCATTGGTCACTGGTCAATGGTCACTGTCGCTGGTCACTGGTCACTGGTCACTGGTCACTGGTCACTGGTCACTTGTCACTGGTCAGTGGCCACTCGTCGCTGGTCACTTGTCACTGGTCACTGGTCACAGGTCAATGGTCACTGGTCACTGGTCACTTGTCCCTGGGCAGTGGTCACTTGTCACTGGTCAATGGTCACTATCGCTGGTCAAAGGTCACTGACGCTGGTCACTGGTCACTGGTCACTTGTCACTGGTCACTGGTCACTGGTCACTGGTCACTGGTCACTGGTCACTGGTCACAAGTCACTGGTCACTTGTCATTGGTCACTGGTCACTCGTCACTGGTCACAGGTCAATGGTAACTTGTCACTGGGCAGTGGTCAATGGTCACTGGTCACTGGTCACTGGTCACAGGTCAATGGTCACTGGTCACTGGACACAGATCACTGGTCACTGGTCACTGGTCACTGGTCACTGGTCACTGGTCAATGGTCACTGGCCACTGGTCACTGGTCACTGGTCAGTGGCCACTGGTCGCTGGTCACTTGTCACTGGTCACTGGTCACTGGTCACTGGTCACTGGTCAATGGTCACTATCGCTGGTCAATGGTCACAGTCGCTGGTCACTGGTCACTGGTCACTTGTCACTGGTCACTGGTCACTGGTCACTGGTCACTGGTCACTGGTCACTGGTCACTGGTCACTGGTCACTGGTCACTGGTCAATGGTCACTGTCGCTGGTCACTGGTCACTGGTCAATGGTCACTATCGCTGGTCAATGGTCACAGTCGCTGGTCACTGGTCACTGGTCACTTGTCAATGGTCACTGTCGCTGGTCACTGGTCACTGGTCACTGGTCACTGGTCACTGGTCACTGGTCAATAGTCACTATCGCTGGTCAATGGTCACTGTCGCTGGTCACTGGTCACTGGTCACTTGTCACTGGTCACTGGTCACTGGTCACTGGTCACTGGTCACTGGTCACTGGTCACTGGTCACTGGTCACTGGTCACTGGTCAATGGTCACTGTCGCTGGTCACTGGTCACTGGTCACTGATCACTGATCACTGGTCACTGGTCACTGGTCACTGGTCACTGGTCACTGGTCAATGGTCACTATCGCTGGTCAATGGTCACTGTCGCTGGTCACTGGTCACTGGTCACAGTCGCTGGTCACTGGTCACTGGTCTCTAGTCACTGGCCACTGGTCACTGGTCGCTGGTCACTGGTCACTTGTCACTGGTCAGTGGCCACTGGTCGCTGGTCACTTGTCACTGGTCACTGGTCACTGGTCACTGGTCACTGGTCACAAGTCACTGGTCACTGGTCACTGGTCACTGGTCACTGGTCACTGGTCACTGGTCACTGGTCACTGGTCACTGGTCACTGGTCACTGGTCACTGGTCACTGGTCAATGGTCACTGTCGCTGGTCACTGGTCACTGGTCACTGATCACTGGTCACTGGTCACTGGTCACTGGTCACTGGTCAATGGTCACTGGCCACTGGTCACTGGTCACTGGTCAATGGTCACTTTCGCTGGTCAATGGTCACTGTCGCTGGTCACTGGTCACAGGTCAATGGTCACTGGCCACTGGTCACTGGTCACTGGTCAATGGTCACTTTCGCTGGTCAATGGTCACTATCGCTGGTCAATGGTCATTGTCGCTGGTCACTGGTCATTGGTCACTTGTCACTGGTCACTGGTCACTGGTCACTGGTCACTGGTCACAGGTCAATGGTCACTGGTCACTGGTCACTGGTCAATGGTCACTGTCGCTGGTCACTGGTCACTGGTCACTGGTCACTGGTCACTGGTCACTGTTCACTGGTAACTGGTCAATGGTCACTGTCGCTGTTCACTGGTCACTGGTCACTGGTCACTGGTCAATGGTAACTTGTCACTGGCCAGTGGTCAATGGTCACTGGTCACTGGTCACTGGTCACTGGTCACTGGTCACAGGTCAATGGTCACTGGTCACTGGACACAGGTCACTGGTCACTGGTCACTGGTCACTGGTCACTGGTCACTGGTCAATGGTCACTGGCCACTGGTCACTGGTCACTGGTCAATGGTCACTTTCGCTGGTCAATGGTCACTGTCGCTGGTCACTGGTCACAGGTCAATGGTCACTGGCCACTGGTCACTGGTCACTGGTCAATGGTCACTTTCGCTGGTCAATGGTCACTGTCGCTGGTAAATGGTCACTGTCGCTGGTAAATGGTCACTGTCGCTGGTCACTGGTCACTGGTCACTGGTCACTGGTCACTGGACACTGGTCACTGGTAACTGGTCAATGGTCACTGTCGCTGGTCACTGGTCACTGGTCACTGGTCACTGGTCAATGGTCACTGGCCACTGGTCACTGATCACTGGTCAATGGTCACTTTCGCTGGTCAATGGTCACTGTCGCTGGTCACTGGTCACTGGTCACTGGTCACTGGTAACTGGTCAATGGTCACTGTCGCTGGTCACTGGTCACTGGTCACTGGTCACTGGTCAATGGTAACTTGTCACTGGGCAGTGGTCAATGGTCACTGGTCACTGGTCACTGGTCACTGGTCACTGGTCACAGGTCAATGGTCACTTTCGCTGGTCAATGGTCACTGTCGCTGGTAAATGGTCACTGTCGCTGGTCAGTGGTCACTGGTCACAGGACACTGGTCACAGGTCAATGGTCACTGGTCACTGGACACTGGTCACTGGTCACTGGTCACTTGTCACTCGTCACTGATCACTGGTCACTGGTCACTGGTCACTGGTCACTGGTCACTGGTCAATGGTCACTGTCGCTGGTCACTGGTCACTGGTCACTGATCACTGGTCACTGGTCAATGGTCACTGTCGCTGGTCACTGGACACTGGTCACTGGTCACAGGTCAATGGTCACTGGTCACTGGTCACTGGTCAATGGTCACTATCGCTGGTCAATGGTCATTGTCGCTGGTCACTGGTCATTGGTCACTTGTCACTGGTCACTGGTCACTGGTCACTGGTCACTGGTCACTGGACACTGGTCACTGGTAACTGGTCAATGGTCACTGTCGCTGGTCACTGGTCACTGGTCACTGGTCACTGGTCAATGGTCACTGGTCACTGGACACAGGTCACTGGTCACTGGTCACTGGTCATTGGTCAATGGTCACTGGCCACTGGTCACTGGTCACTGGTCAATGGTCACTTTCGCTGGTCAATGGTCACTGTCGCTGGTCACTGGTCACTGGTCACTGGTCACTGGTAACTGGTCAATGGTCACTGTCGCTGGTCACTGGTCACTGGTCACTGGTCACTGGTCAATGGTAACTTGTCACTGGGCAGTGGTCAATGGTCACTGGTCACTGGTCACTGGTCACTGGTCACTGGTCACTGGTCACAGGTCAATGGTCACTGGTCACTGGACACAGGTCACTGGTCACTGGTCACTGGTCACTGGTCACTGGTCACTGGTCACTGGTCAATGGTCACTGGTCAATGGTCACTTTCGCTGGTCAATGGTCACTGTCGCTGGTAAATGGTCACTGTCGCTGGTCACTGGTCACTGGTCACTGGACACTGGTCACAGGTCAATGGTCACTGGTCACTGGACACTGGTCACTGGTCACTGGTCACTTGTCACTCGTCACTGATCACTGGTCACTGGTCACTGGTCACTGGTCACTGGTCACTGGTCAATGGTCACTGTCGCTGGTCACTGGTCACTGGTCACTGATCACTGGTGACTGGTCAATGGTCACTGTCGCTGGTCACTGGACACTGGACACTGGTCACAGGTCAATGGTCACTGGTCACTGGTCACTGGTCAATGGTCACTATCGCTGGTCAATGGTCATTGTCGCTGGTCACTGGTCATTGGTCACTTGTCACTGGTCACTGGTCACTGGTCACTGGTCACTGGTCACTGGTCACTGGTCACTGGTCACTGGTCACTGGTCACTGGTCACTGGTCACTGGTCACTGGTCACTGGTCAATGGTCACTGTCGCTGGTCACTGGTCACTGGTCACTGATCACTGGTCACTGGTCACTGGTCACTGGTCACTGGTCAATGGTCACTGGCCACTGGTCACTGGTCACTGGTCAATGGTCACTTTCACTGGTCAATGGTCACTGTCGCTGGTCACTGGCCACTGGTCACTGGTCACTGGTCAATGGTCACATTCGCTGGTCAATGGTCACTATCGCTGGTCAATGGTCATTGTCGCTGGTCACTGGTCATTGGTCACTTGTCACTGGTCACTGGTCACTGGTCACTGGTCACTGGTCACAGGTCAATGGTCACTGGACACTGGTCACTGGTCAATGGTCACTGTCGCTGGTCACTGGTCACTGGTCACTGGTCACTGGTCACTGGTCACTGGTCACTGGTCACTGGTCACTGGTCACTGGTCACTGGTAACTGGTCAATGGTCACTGTCGCTGGTCACTGGTCACTGGTCAATGGCAACTTGTCACTGGCCAGTGGTCAATGGTCACTGGTCACTGGTCACTGGTCACTGGTCACTGGTCACAGGTCAATGGTCACTGGTCACTGGACACAGGTCACTGGTCACTGGTCACTGGTCACTGGTCACTGGTCACTGGTCAATGGTCACTGGCCACTGGTCACTGGTCACTGGTCAATGGTCACTTTCGCTGGTCAATGGTCACTGTCGCTGGTCACTGGACACAGGTCAATGGTCACTGTCGCTGGTCACTGGTCACTGGTCACTGGTCAATGGTCACTGGACACTGGTCACTGGTAACTGGTCAATGGTCACTGTCGCTGGTCACTGGTCACTGGTCAATGGTCACTATCGCTGGTCAATGGTCATTGTCGCTGGTCACTGGTCATTGGTCACTTGTCACTGGTCACTGGTCGCTGGTCACTGGTCACTGGTCACTGGTCACTGGTCACTGGACACTGGTCACTGGTAACTGGTCAATGGTCACTGTCGCTGGTCACTGGTCACTGGTCACTGGTCACTGGTCAATGGTCACTGGTCACTGGACACAGGTCACTGGTCACTGGTCACTGGTCACTGGTCATTGGTCAATGGTCACTGGCCACTGGTCACTGGTCACTGGTCAATGGTCACTTTCGCTGGTCAATGGTCACTGTCGCTGGTCACTGGTCACTGGTAACTGGTCAATGGTCACTGTCGCTGGTCACTGGTCACTGGTCACTGGTCACTGGTCAATGGTAACTTGTCACTGGGCAGTGGTCAATGGTCACTGGTCACTGGTCACTGGTCACTGGTCACTGGTCACAGGTCAATGGTCACTGGTCACTGGACACAGGTCACTGGTCACTGGTCACTGGTCACTGGTCACTGGTCACTGGTCACTGGTCAATGGTCACTGGCCACTGGTCACTGGTCACTGGTCAATGGTCACTTTCGCTGGTCAATGGTCACTGTCGCTGGTAAATGGTCACTGTCGCTGGTCACTGGTCACTGGTCACTGGACACTGGTCACAGGTCAATGGTCACTGGTCACTGGACACTGGTCACTGGTCACTGGTCACTTGTCACTCGTCACTGATCACTGGTCACTGGTCACTGGTCACTGGTCACTGGTCACTGGTCAATGGTCACTGTCGCTGGTCACTGGTCACTGGTCACTGATCTCTGGTGACTGGTCAATGGTCACTGTCGCTGGTCACTGGACACTGGTCACTGGTCACAGGTCAATGGTCACTGGTCACTGGTCACTGGTCAATGGTCACTATCGCTGGTCAATGGTCATTGTCGCTGGTCACTGGTCACTGGTCACTGGTCACTGGTCACTGGTCACTGGTCACTGGTCACTGGTCACTGGTCACTGGTCAATGGTCACTGTCGCTGGTCACTGGTCACTGGTCACTGATCACTGATCACTGGTCACTGGTCACTGGTCACTGGTCACTGGTCACTGGTCAATGGTCACTATCGCTGGTCAATGGTCACTGTCGCTGGTCACTGGTCACTGGTCACAGTCGCTGGTCACTGGTCACTGGTCTCTAGTCACTGGCCACTGGTCACTGGTCGCTGGTCACTGGTCACTTGTCACTGGTCAGTGGCCATTGGTCGCTGGTCACTTGTCACTGGTCACTGGTCACTGGTCACTGGTCACTGGTCACAAGTCACTGGTCACTGGTCACTGGTCACTGGTCACTGGTCACTGGTCACTGGTCACTGGTCACTGGTCACTGGTCACTGGTCACTGGTCACTGGTCACTGGTCAATGGTCACTGTCGCTGGTCACTGGTCACTGGTCACTGATCACTGGTCACTGGTCACTGGTCACTGGTCACTGGTCAATGGTCACTGGCCACTGGTCACTGGTCACTGGTCAATGGTCACTTTCGCTGGTCAATGGTCACTGTCGCTGGTCACTGGTCACAGGTCAATGGTCACTGGCCACTGGTCACTGGTCACTGGTCAATGGTCACTTTCGCTGGTCAATGGTCACTATCGCTGGTCAATGGTCATTGTCGCTGGTCACTGGTCATTGGTCACTTGTCACTGGTCACTGGTCACTGGTCACTGGTCACTGGTCACAGGTCAATGGTCACTGGTCACTGGTCACTGGTCAATGGTCACTGTCGCTGGTCACTGGTCACTGGTCACTGGTCACTGGTCACTGGTCACTGTTCACTGGTAACTGGTCAATGGTCACTGTCGCTGTTCACTGGTCACTGGTCACTGGTCACTGGTCAATGGTAACTTGTCACTGGCCAGTGGTCAATGGTCACTGGTCACTGGTCACTGGTCACTGGTCACTGGTCACAGGTCAATGGTCACTGGTCACTGGACACAGGTCACTGGTCACTGGTCACTGGTCACTGGTCACTGGTCACTGGTCAATGGTCACTGGCCACTGGTCACTGGTCACTGGTCAATGGTCACTTTCGCTGGTCAATGGTCACTGTCGCTGGTCACTGGTCACAGGTCAATGGTCACTGGCCACTGGTCACTGGTCACTGGTCAATGGTCACTTTCGCTGGTCAATGGTCACTGTCGCTGGTAAATGGTCACTGTCGCTGGTAAATGGTCACTGTCGCTGGTCACTGGTCACTGGTCACTGGTCACTGGTCACTGGACACTGGTCACTGGTAACTGGTCAATGGTCACTGTCGCTGGTCACTGGTCACTGGTCACTGGTCACTGGTCAATGGTCACTGGCCACTGGTCACTGATCACTGGTCAATGGTCACTTTCGCTGGTCAATGGTCACTGTCGCTGGTCACTGGTCACTGGTCACTGGTCACTGGTAACTGGTCAATGGTCACTGTCGCTGGTCACTGGTCACTGGTCACTGGTCACTGGTCAATGGTAACTTGTCACTGGGCAGTGGTCAATGGTCACTGGTCACTGGTCACTGGTCACTGGTCACTGGTCACAGGTCAATGGTCACTTTCGCTGGTCAATGGTCACTGTCGCTGGTAAATGGTCACTGTCGCTGGTCAGTGGTCACTGGTCACAGGACACTGGTCACAGGTCAATGGTCACTGGTCACTGGACACTGGTCACTGGTCACTGGTCACTTGTCACTCGTCACTGATCACTGGTCACTGGTCACTGGTCACTGGTCACTGGTCACTGGTCAATGGTCACTGTCGCTGGTCACTGGTCACTGGTCACTGATCACTGGTCACTGGTCAATGGTCACTGTCGCTGGTCACTGGACACTGGTCACTGGTCACAGGTCAATGGTCACTGGTCACTGGTCACTGGTCAATGGTCACTATCGCTGGTCAATGGTCATTGTCGCTGGTCACTGGTCATTGGTCACTTGTCACTGGTCACTGGTCACTGGTCACTGGTCACTGGTCACTGGACACTGGTCACTGGTAACTGGTCAATGGTCACTGTCGCTGGTCACTGGTCACTGGTCACTGGTCACTGGTCAATGGTCACTGGTCACTGGACACAGGTCACTGGTCACTGGTCACTGGTCATTGGTCAATGGTCACTGGCCACTGGTCACTGGTCACTGGTCAATGGTCACTTTCGCTGGTCAATGGTCACTGTCGCTGGTCACTGGTCACTGGTCACTGGTCACTGGTAACTGGTCAATGGTCACTGTCGCTGGTCACTGGTCACTGGTCACTGGTCACTGGTCAATGGTAACTTGTCACTGGGCAGTGGTCAATGGTCACTGGTCACTGGTCACTGGTCACTGGTCACTGGTCACTGGTCACAGGTCAATGGTCACTGGTCACTGGACACAGGTCACTGGTCACTGGTCACTGGTCACTGGTCACTGGTCACTGGTCACTGGTCAATGGTCACTGGTCAATGGTCACTTTCGCTGGTCAATGGTCACTGTCGCTGGTAAATGGTCACTGTCGCTGGTCACTGGTCACTGGTCACTGGACACTGGTCACAGGTCAATGGTCACTGGTCACTGGACACTGGTCACTGGTCACTGGTCACTTGTCACTCGTCACTGATCACTGGTCACTGGTCACTGGTCACTGGTCACTGGTCACTGGTCAATGGTCACTGTCGCTGGTCACTGGTCACTGGTCACTGATCACTGGTGACTGGTCAATGGTCACTGTCGCTGGTCACTGGACACTGGACACTGGTCACAGGTCAATGGTCACTGGTCACTGGTCACTGGTCAATGGTCACTATCGCTGGTCAATGGTCATTGTCGCTGGTCACTGGTCATTGGTCACTTGTCACTGGTCACTGGTCACTGGTCACTGGTCACTGGTCACTGGTCACTGGTCACTGGTCACTGGTCACTGGTCACTGGTCACTGGTCACTGGTCACTGGTCACTGGTCAATGGTCACTGTCGCTGGTCACTGGTCACTGGTCACTGATCACTGGTCACTGGTCACTGGTCACTGGTCACTGGTCAATGGTCACTGGCCACTGGTCACTGGTCACTGGTCAATGGTCACTTTCACTGGTCAATGGTCACTGTCGCTGGTCACTGGCCACTGGTCACTGGTCACTGGTCAATGGTCACATTCGCTGGTCAATGGTCACTATCGCTGGTCAATGGTCATTGTCGCTGGTCACTGGTCATTGGTCACTTGTCACTGGTCACTGGTCACTGGTCACTGGTCACTGGTCACAGGTCAATGGTCACTGGACACTGGTCACTGGTCAATGGTCACTGTCGCTGGTCACTGGTCACTGGTCACTGGTCACTGGTCACTGGTCACTGGTCACTGGTCACTGGTCACTGGTCACTGGTCACTGGTAACTGGTCAATGGTCACTGTCGCTGGTCACTGGTCACTGGTCAATGGCAACTTGTCACTGGCCAGTGGTCAATGGTCACTGGTCACTGGTCACTGGTCACTGGTCACTGGTCACAGGTCAATGGTCACTGGTCACTGGACACAGGTCACTGGTCACTGGTCACTGGTCACTGGTCACTGGTCACTGGTCAATGGTCACTGGCCACTGGTCACTGGTCACTGGTCAATGGTCACTTTCGCTGGTCAATGGTCACTGTCGCTGGTCACTGGACACAGGTCAATGGTCACTGTCGCTGGTCACTGGTCACTGGTCACTGGTCAATGGTCACTGGACACTGGTCACTGGTAACTGGTCAATGGTCACTGTCGCTGGTCACTGGTCACTGGTCAATGGTCACTATCGCTGGTCAATGGTCATTGTCGCTGGTCACTGGTCATTGGTCACTTGTCACTGGTCACTGGTCGCTGGTCACTGGTCACTGGTCACTGGTCACTGGTCACTGGACACTGGTCACTGGTAACTGGTCAATGGTCACTGTCGCTGGTCACTGGTCACTGGTCACTGGTCACTGGTCAATGGTCACTGGTCACTGGACACAGGTCACTGGTCACTGGTCACTGGTCACTGGTCATTGGTCAATGGTCACTGGCCACTGGTCACTGGTCACTGGTCAATGGTCACTTTCGCTGGTCAATGGTCACTGTCGCTGGTCACTGGTCACTGGTAACTGGTCAATGGTCACTGTCGCTGGTCACTGGTCACTGGTCACTGGTCACTGGTCAATGGTAACTTGTCACTGGGCAGTGGTCAATGGTCACTGGTCACTGG
This sequence comes from Andrena bucephala, assembly GCA_947577245.1. Lineage (NCBI taxonomy): Eukaryota > Metazoa > Arthropoda > Insecta > Hymenoptera > Andrenidae > Andrena > Andrena bucephala. Next base: position 64,102,069 of record OX387716.1, read on the forward strand.
TCACTGGTCACTGGTCACTGGTCACAGGTCAATGGTCACTGGTCACTGGACACAGGTCACTGGTCACTGGTCACTGGTCACTGGTCACTGGTCACTGGTCACTGGTCAATGGTCACTGGCCACTGGTCACTGGTCACTGGTCAATGGTCACTTTCGCTGGTCAATGGTCACTGTCGCTGGTAAATGGTCACTGTCGCTGGTCACTGGTCACTGGTCACTGGACACTGGTCACAGGTCAATGGTCACTGGTCACTGGACACTGGTCACTGGTCACTGGTCACTTGTCACTCGTCACTGATCACTGGTCACTGGTCACTGGTCACTGGTCACTGGTCACTGGTCAATGGTCACTGTCGCTGGTCACTGGTCACTGGTCACTGATCTCTGGTGACTGGTCAATGGTCACTGTCGCTGGTCACTGGACACTGGTCACTGGTCACAGGTCAATGGTCACTGGTCACTGGTCACTGGTCAATGGTCACTATCGCTGGTCAATGGTCATTGTCGCTGGTCACTGGTCATTGGTCACTTGTCACTGGTCACTGGTCACTGGTCACTGGTCACTGGTCACTGGTAACTGGTCACAGGTCAATGGTCACTGGACACTGGTCACAGGTCAATGGTCACTGGTCACTGGACACTGGTCACTGGTCACTGGTCACTGGTCACTTGTCACTGGTCACTGATCACTGGTCACTGGTCACTGGTCACTGGTCACTGGTCACTGGTCACAGGTCAATGGTCACTGTCGCTGGTCACTGGTCACTGGTCACTGATCACTGGTCACTGGTCAATGGTCACTGTCGCTGGTCACTGGTCATTGGTCACTTGTCACTGGTCACTGGTCACTGGTCACTGGTCACAGGTCAATGGTCACTGGTCACTGGTCACTGGTCAATGGTCACTGTCGCTCGTCACTGGTCACTGGTCACTGGTCACTGGTCACTGGTCACTGGTAACTGGTCAATGGTCACTGTCGCTGGTCACTGGTCACTGGTCACTGGTCAATGGTAACTTGTCACTGGGCAGTGGTCAATGGTCACTGGTCACTGGTCACTGGTCACTGGTCAGTGGCCACTGGTCGCTGGTCACTTGTCACTGGTCACTGGTCACTGGTCACTAGTCACAAGTCACTGGTCACTGGTCACTTGTCATTGGTCACTGGTCACTGGTCACTGGTCACTGGTCAATGGTCAATGGTCACTGTCGCTGGTCACTGGTCGCTGGTCACTGGTCACTGGTCACAGTCGCTGGTCACTGGTCACTGGTCTCTAGTCACTGGTCACTGGTCACTGGTCGCTGGTCACTGGTCACTTGTCACTGGTCAGTGGCCACTGATCGCTGGTCACTTGTCACTGGTCACTGGTCACTGGTCACTGGTCACAAGTCACTGTCGCTGGTCACTGGTCACTGGTCACTGGACACTGGTCACAGGTCAATGGTCACTGGTCACTGGACACTGGTCACTGGTCACTGGTCACTTGTCACTCGTCACTGATCACTGGTCACTGGTCACTGGTCACTGGTCAATGGTCACTGTCGCTGGTCACTGGTCACTGGTCACTGATCACTGGTGACTGGTCAATGGTCACTGTCGCTGGTCACTGGACACTGGTCACTGGTCACAGGTCAATGGTCACTGGTCACTGGTCACTGGTCAATGGTCACTATCGCTGGTCAATGGTCATTGTCGCTGGTCACTGGTCATTGGTCACTTGTCACTGGTCACTGGTCACTGGTCACTGGTCACTGGTCACTGGTAACTGGTCACAGGTCAATGGTCACTGGACACTGGTCACAGGTCAATGGTCACTGGTCACTGGACACTGGTCACTGGTCACTGGTCACTGGTCACTTGTCACTGGTCACTGATCACTGGTCACTGGTCACTGGTCACTGGTCACTGGTCACTGGTCACAGGTCAATGGTCACTGTCGCTGGTCACTGGTCACTGGTCACTGATCACTGGTCACTGGTCAATGGTCACTGTCGCTGGTCACTGGTCATTGGTCACTTGTCACTGGTCACTGGTCACTGGTCACTGGTCACAGGTCAATGGTCACTGGTCACTGGTCACTGGTCAATGGTCACTGTCGCTCGTCACTGGTCACTGGTCACTGGTCACTGGTCACTGGTCACTGGTAACTGGTCAATGGTCACTGTCGCTGGTCACTGGTCACTGGTCACTGGTCAATGGTAACTTGTCACTGGGCAGTGGTCAATGGTCACTGGTCACTGGTCACTGGTCACTGGTCACAGGTCAATGGTCACTGGTCACTGGACACAGGTCACTGGTCACTGGTCACTGGTCACTGGTCACTGGTCACTGGTCACTGGTCACTGGTCAATGGTCACTGGCCACTGGTCACTGGTCACTTGTCACTGGTCACTGATCACTTGTCACTGGTCACTGGTCACTGATCACTGGTCACTGGTCACTGGTCACTGGTCACTGGTCAATGGTCACTATCGCTGGTCAATGGTCACTGTCGCTGGTCACTGGTCACTGGTCACTTGTCACTGGTCACTGGTCACTGGTCACTGGTCACTGGTCACTGGTCACTGGTCACAAGTCACTGGTCACTTGTCACTGGTCAGTGGCCACTCGTCAATGGTCACTGGTCACTGGTCACTGGTCAATGGTCTCTGTCGCTGGTCACTGGTCACGATTCGCTGGTCCCTGGTCACTGGTCACTGGTCAATGGTCACTGTCGCTGGTCACTGGTCACTGGTCACTGGTCACTGGTCACTGGTCACTTGTCACTGGTCAGTGGCCACTCGTCGCTGGTCACTTGTCACTGGTCACTTGTCACTGGTCACTGATCACTGGTCACTGGTCACTGGTCACTGGTCACTGGTCACTGGTCACTGGTCACTGGTCACTGGTCACCGGTCAATGCTCACTGTCGCTGGTCACTGGTCACTGGTCACTGATCACTGGTCACTGGTCACTGGTCACTGGTCACTGGTCAATGGTCACTATCGCTGGTCAATGGTCACTGTCGCTGGTCACTGGTCACTGGTCACTTGTCACTGGTCACTGGTCACTGGTCACTGGTCACTGGTCACTGGTCACTGGTCACTGGTCACTGGTCACTGGTCACTGGTCACTGGTCAATGGTCACTGTCGCTGGTCACTGGTCACTGGTCAATGGTCACTATCGCTGGTCAATGGTCACTGTCGCTGGTCATTGGTCACTGGTCACTGGTCAATGGTCACTTGTCCCTGGGCAGTGGTCACTGGTCACTGGTCAATGGTCACTATCGCTGGTCAATGGTCACAGTCGCTGGTCACTGGTCACTGGTCACTTGTCACTGGTCACTGGTCACTGGTCACTGGTCACTGGTCACTGGTCACAAGTCACTGGTCACTTGTCACTGGTCAGTGGCCACTCGTCAATTGTCACTGGTCACTGGTCACTGGTCAATGGTCTCTGTCGCTGGTCACTGGTCACGATTCGCTGGTCCCTGGTCATTGGTCACTGGTCAATGGTCACTGTCGCTGGTCACTGGTCACTGGTCACTGGTCACTGGTCACTGGTCACTTGTCACTGGTCAGTGGCCACTCGTCGCTGGTCACTTGTCACTGGTCACTGGTCACAGGTCAATGGTCACTGGTCACTGGTCACTTGTCCCTGGGCAGTGGTCACTTGTCACTGGTCAATGGTCACTATCGCTGGTCAAAGGTCACTGACGCTGGTCACTGGTCACTGGTCACTTGTCACTGGTCACTGGTCACTGGTCACTGGTCACTGGTCACTGGTCACTGGTCACAAGTCACTGGTCACTTGTCATTGGTCACTGGTCACTCGTCACTGGTCACAGGTCAATGGTAACTTGTCACTGGGCAGTGGTCAATGGTCACTGGTCACTGGTCACTGGTCACAGGTCAATGGTCACTGGTCACTGGACACAGATCACTGGTCACTGGTCACTGGTCACTGGTCACTGGTCACTGGTCAATGGTCACTGGCCACTGGTCACTGGTCACTGGTCAGTGGCCACTGGTCGCTGGTCACTTGTCACTGGTCACTGGTCACTGGTCACTGGTCACTGGTCAATGGTCACTATCGCTGGTCAATGGTCACAGTCGCTGGTCACTGGTCACTGGTCACTTGTCACTGGTCACTGGTCACTGGTCACTGGTCACTGGTCACTGGTCACTGGTCACTGGTCACTGGTCACTGGTCACTGGTCAATGGTCACTGTCGCTGGTCACTGGTCACTGGTCAATGGTCACTATCGCTGGTCAATGGTCACAGTCGCTGGTCACTGGTCACTGGTCACTTGTCAATGGTCACTGTCGCTGGTCACTGGTCACTGGTCACTGGTCACTGGTCACTGGTCACTGGTCAATAGTCACTATCGCTGGTCAATGGTCACTGTCGCTGGTCACTGGTCACTGGTCACTTGTCACTGGTCACTGGTCACTGGTCACTGGTCACTGGTCACTGGTGACTGGTCACTGGTCACTGGTCACTGGTCACTGGTCAATGGTCACTGTCGCTGGTCACTGGTCACTGGTCACTGATCACTGATCACTGGTCACTGGTCACTGGTCACTGGTCACTGGTCACTGGTCAATGGTCACTATCGCTGGTCAATGGTCACTGTCGCTGGTCACTGGTCACTGGTCACAGTCGCTGGTCACTGGTCACTGGTCTCTAGTCACTGGCCACTGGTCACTGGTCGCTGGTCATTGGTCACTTGTCACTGGTCAGTGGCCACTGGTCGCTGGTCACTTGTCACTGGTCACTGGTCACTGGTCACTGGTCACTGGTCACAAGTCACTGGTCACTGGTCACTGGTCACTGGTCACTGGTCACTGGTCACTGGTCACTGGTCACTGGTCACTGGTCACTGGTCACTGGTCAATGGTCACTGTCGCTGGTCACTGGTCACTGGTCACTGATCACTGGTCACTGGTCACTGGTCACTGGTCACTGGTCAATGGTCACTGGCCACTGGTCACTGGTCACTGGTCAATGGTCACTTTCGCTGGTCAATGGTCACTGTCGCTGGTCACTGGTCACAGGTCAATGGTCACTGGCCACTGGTCACTGGTCACTGGTCAATGGTCACTTTCGCTGGTCAATGGTCACTATCGCTGGTCAATGGTCATTGTCGCTGGTCACTGGTCATTGGTCACTTGTCACTGGTCACTGGTCACTGGTCACTGGTCACTGGTCACAGGTCAATGGTCACTGGTCACTGGTCACTGGTCAATGGTCACTGTCGCTGGTCACTGGTCACTGGTCACTGGTCACTGGTCACTGGTCACTGTTCACTGGTAACTGGTCAATGGTCACTGTCGCTGTTCACTGGTCACTGGTCACTGGTCACTGGTCAATGGTAACTTGTCACTGGCCAGTGGTCAATGGTCACTGGTCACTGGTCACTGGTCACTGGTCACTGGTCACTGGTCACAGGTCAATGGTCACTGGTCACTGGACACAGGTCACTGGTCACTGGTCACTGGTCACTGGTCACTGGTCACTGGTCAATGGTCACTGGCCACTGGTCACTGGTCACTGGTCAATGGTCACTTTCGCTGGTCAATGGTCACTGTCGCTGGTCACTGGTCACAGGTCAATGGTCACTGGCCACTGGTCACTGGTCACTGGTCAATGGTCACTTTCGCTGGTCAATGGTCACTGTCGCTGGTAAATGGTCACTGTCGCTGGTAAATGGTCACTGTCGCTGGTCACTGGTCACTGGTCACTGGTCACTGGTCACTGGACACTGGTCACTGGTAACTGGTCAATGGTCACTGTCGCTGGTCACTGGTCACTGGTCACTGGTCACTGGTCAATGGTCACTGGCCACTGGTCACTGATCACTGGTCAATGGTCACTTTCGCTGGTCAATGGTCACTGTCGCTGGTCACTGGTCACTGGTCACTGGTCACTGGTAACTGGTCAATGGTCACTGTCGCTGGTCACTGGTCACTGGTCACTGGTCACTGGTCAATGGTAACTTGTCACTGGGCAGTGGTCAATGGTCACTGGTCACTGGTCACTGGTCACTGGTCACTGGTCACAGGTCAATGGTCACTTTCGCTGGTCAATGGTCACTGTCGCTGGTAAATGGTCACTGTCGCTGGTCAGTGGTCACTGGTCACAGGACACTGGTCACAGGTCAATGGTCACTGGTCACTGGACACTGGTCACTGGTCACTGGTCACTTGTCACTCGTCACTGATCACTGGTCACTGGTCACTGGTCACTGGTCACTGGTCACTGGTCAATGGTCACTGTCGCTGGTCACTGGTCACTGGTCACTGATCACTGGTCACTGGTCAATGGTCACTGTCGCTGGTCACTGGACACTGGTCACTGGTCACAGGTCAATGGTCACTGGTCACTGGTCACTGGTCAATGGTCACTATCGCTGGTCAATGGTCATTGTCGCTGGTCACTGGTCATTGGTCACTTGTCACTGGTCACTGGTCACTGGTCACTGGTCACTGGTCACTGGACACTGGTCACTGGTAACTGGTCAATGGTCACTGTCGCTGGTCACTGGTCACTGGTCACTGGTCACTGGTCAATGGTCACTAGTCACTGGACACAGGTCACTGGTCACTGGTCACTGGTCATTGGTCAATGGTCACTGGCCACTGGTCACTGGTCACTGGTCAATGGTCACTTTCGCTGGTCAATGGTCACTGTCGCTGGTCACTGGTCACTGGTCACTGGTCACTGGTAACTGGTCAATGGTCACTGTCGCTGGTCACTGGTCACTGGTCACTGGTCACTGGTCAATGGTAACTTGTCACTGGGCAGTGGTCAATGGTCACTGGTCACTGGTCACTGGTCACTGGTCACTGGTCACTGGTCACAGGTCAATGGTCACTGGTCACTGGACACAGGTCACTTGTCACTGGTCACTGGTCACTGGTCACTGGTCACTGGTCACTGGTCAATGGTCACTGGTCAATGGTCACTTTCGCTGGTCAATGGTCACTGTCGCTGGTAAATGGTCACTGTCGCTGGTCACTGGTCACTGGTCACTGGACACTGGTCACAGGTCAATGGTCACTGGTCACTGGACACTGGTCACTGGTCACTGGTCACTTGTCACTCGTCACTGATCACTGGTCACTGGTCACTGGTCACTGGTCACTGGTCACTGGTCAATGGTCACTGTCGCTGGTCACTGGTCACTGGTCACTGATCACTGGTGACTGGTCAATGGTCACTGTCGCTGGTCACTGGACACTGGACACTGGTCACAGGTCAATGGTCACTGGTCACTGGTCACTGGTCAATGGTCACTATCGCTGGTCAATGGTCATTGTCGCTGGTCACTGGTCATTGGTCACTTGTCACTGGTCACTGGTCACTGGTCACTGGTCACTGGTCACTGGTCACTGGTCACTGGTCACTGGTCACTGGTCACTGGTCACTGGTCACTGGTCACTGGTCACTGGTCAATGGTCACTGTCGCTGGTCACTGGTCACTGGTCACTGATCACTGGTCACTGGTCACTGGTCACTGGTCACTGGTCAATGGTCACTGGCCACTGGTCACTGGTCACTGGTCAATGGTCACTTTCACTGGTCAATGGTCACTGTCGCTGGTCACTGGTCACAGGTCAATGGTCACTGGCCACTGGTCACTGGTCACTGGTCAATGGTCACTTTCGCTGGTCAATGGTCACTATCGCTGGTCAATGGTCATTGTCGCTGGTCACTGGTCATTGGTCACTTGTCACTGGTCACTGGTCACTGGTCACTGGTCACTGGTCACAGGTCAATGGTCACTGGACACTGGTCACTGGTCAATGGTCACTGTCGCTGGTCACTGGTCACTGGTCACTGGTCACTGGTCACTGGTCACTGGTCACTGGTCACTGGTAACTGGTCAATGGTCACTGTCGCTGGTCACTGGTCACTGGTCACTGGTCACTGGTCAATGGTAACTTGTCACTGGCCAGTGGTCAATGGTCACTGGTCACTGGTCACTGGTCACTGGTCACTGGTCACAGGTCAATGGTCACTGGTCACTGGACACAGGTCACTGGTCACTGGTCACTGGTCACTGGTCACTGGTCACTGGTCAATGGTCACTGGCCACTGGTCACTGGTCACTGGTCAATGGTCACTTTCGCTGGTCAATGGTCACTGTCGCTGGTCACTGGACACAGGTCAATGGTCACTGTCGCTGGTCACTGGTCACTGGTCACTGGTCAATGGTCACTGGACACTGGTCACTGGTAACTGGTCAATGGTCACTGTCGCTGGTCACTGGTCACTGGTCACTGGTCACTGGTCACTGGTCAATGGTCACTGGTCACTGGACACAGGTCACTGGTCACTGGTCACTGGTCACTGGTCAATGGTCACTGGCCACTGGTCACTGGTCACTGGTCAATGGTCACTTTCGCTGGTCAATGGTCACTGTCGCTGGTCACTGGTCACTGGTCACTGGTCACTGGTAACTGGTCAATGGTCACTGTCGCTGGTCACTGGTCACTGGTCACTGGTCACTGGTCAATGGTCACTGTCGCTGGTCACTGGACACTGGTCACTGGTCACAGGTCAATGGTCACTGGTCACTGGTCACTGGTCAATGGTCACTATCGCTGGTCAATGGTCATTGTCGCTGGTCACTGGTCATTGGTCACTTGTCACTGGTCACTGGTCGCTGGTCACTGGTCACTGGTCACTGGTCACTGGTCACTGGACACTGGTCACTGGTAACTGGTCAATGGTCACTGTCGCTGGTCACTGGTCACTGGTCACTGGTCACTGGTCAATGGTCACTGGTCACTGGACACAGGTCACTGGTCACTGGTCACTGGTCATTGGTCAATGGTCACTGGCCACTGGTCACTGGTCACTGGTCAATGGTCACTTTCGCTGGTCAATGGTCACTGTCGCTGGTCACTGGTCACTGGTAACTGGTCAATGGTCACTGTCGCTGGTCACTGGTCACTGGTCACTGGTCACTGGTCAATGGTAACTTGTCACTGGGCAGTGGTCAATGGTCACTGGTCACTGGTCACTGGTCAATGGTCACTGGCCACTGGTCACTGGTCACTGGTCAATGGTCACTTTCGCTGGTCAATGGTCACTGTCGCTGGTAAATGGTCACTGTCGCTGGTCACTGGTCACTGGTCACTGGTCACTGGTCAATGGTCACTGGCCACTGGTCACTGGTCACTGGTCAATGGTCACTTTCGCTGGTCAATGGTCACTGTCGCTGGTAAATGGTCACTGTCGCTGGTCACTGGTCACTGGTCACTGGACACTGGTCACAGGTCAATGGTCACTGGTCACTGGACACTGGTCACTGGTCACTGGTCACTTGTCACTCGTCACTGATCACTGGTCACTGGTCACTGGTCACTGGTCACTGGTCACTGGTCAATGGTCACTGTCGCTGGTCACTGGTCACTGGTCACTGATCTCTGGTGACTGGTCAATGGTCACTGTCGCTGGTCACTGGACACTGGTCACTGGTCACAGGTCAATGGTCACTGGTCACTGGTCACTGGTCAATGGTCACTATCGCTGGTCAATGGTCATTGTCGCTGGTCACTGGTCATTGGTCACTTGTCACTGGTCACTGGTCACTGGTCACTGGTCACTGGTCACTGGTAACTGGTCACAGGTCAATGGTCACTGGACACTGGTCACAGGTCAATGGTCACTGGTCACTGGACACTGGTCACTGGTCACTGGTCACTGGTCACTTGTCACTGGTCACTGGTCACTGGTCACTGGTCACTGGTCACTGGTCACAGGTCAATGGTCACTGTCGCTGGTCACTGGTCACTGGTCACTGATCACTGGTCACTGGTCAATGGTCACTGTCGCTGGTCACTGGTCATTGGTCACTTGTCACTGGTCACTGGTCACTGGTCACTGGTCACAGGTCAATGGTCACTGGTCACTGGTCACTGGTCAATGGTCACTGTCGCTCGTCACTGGTCACTGGTCACTGGTCACTGGTCACTGGTCACTGGTAACTGGTCAATGGTCACTGTCGCTGGTCACTGGTCACTGGTCACTGGTCAATGGTAACTTGTCACTGGGCAGTGGTCAATGGTCACTGGTCACTGGTCACTGGTCACTGGTCACTGGTCACAAGTCACTGGTCACTTGTCACTGGTCACTGGTCAGTGGCCACTGGTCGCTGGTCACTTGTCACTGGTCACTGGTCACTGGTCACTAGTCACAAGTCACTGGTCACTGGTCACTTGTCATTGGTCACTGGTCACTGGTCACTGGTCACTGGTCACTGGTCAATGGTCACTGTCGCTGGTCACTGGTCACTGGTCACTGATCACTGATCACTGGTCACTGGTCACTGGTCACTGGTCACTGGTCACTGGTCAATGGTCACTATCGCTGGTCAATGGTCACTGTCGCTGGTCACTGGTCACTGGTCACAGTCGCTGGTCACTGGTCACTGGTCTCTAGTCACTGGTCACTGGTCACTGGTCGCTGGTCACTGGTCACTTGTCACTGGTCAGTGGCCACTGATCGCTGGTCACTTGTCACTGGTCACTGGTCACTGGTCACTGGTCACAAGTCACTGTCGCTGGTCACTGGTCACTGGTCACTGGACACTGGTCACAGGTCAATGGTCACTGGTCACTGGACACTGGTCACTGGTCACTGGTCACTTGTCACTCGTCACTGATCACTGGTCACTGGTCACTGGTCACTGGTCAATGGTCACTGTCGCTGGTCACTGGTCACTGGTCACTGATCACTGGTGACTGGTCAATGGTCACTGTCGCTGGTCACTGGACACTGGTCACTGGTCACAGGTCAATGGTCACTGGTCACTGGTCACTGGTCAATGGTCACTATCGCTGGTCAATGGTCATTGTCGCTGGTCACTGGTCATTGGTCACTTGTCACTGGTCACTGGTCACTGGTCACTGGTCACTGGTCACTGGTAACTGGTCACAGGTCAATGGTCACTGGACACTGGTCACAGGTCAATGGTCACTGGTCACTGGACACTGGTCACTGGTCACTGGTCACTGGTCAATGGTCACTATCGCTGGTCAATGGTCACAGTCGCTGGTCACTGGTCACTGGTCACTTGTCACTGGTCACTGGTCACTGGTCACTGGTCACTGGTCACTGGTCACTGGTCACTGGTCACTGGTCACTGGTCACTGGTCAATGGTCACTGTCGCTGGTCACTGGTCACTGGTCAATGGTCACTATCGCTGGTCAATGGTCACAGTCGCTGGTCACTGGTCACTGGTCACTGGTCAATGGTCACTGTCGCTCGTCACTGGTCACTGGTCACTGGTCACTGGTCACTGGTCACTGGTAACTGGTCAATGGTCACTGTCGCTGGTCACTGGTCACTGGTCACTGGTCAATGGTAACTTGTCACTGGGCAGTGGTCAATGGTCACTGGTCACTGGTCACTGGTCACTGGTCACAGGTCAATGGTCACTGGTCACTGGACACAGGTCACTGGTCACTGGTCACTGGTCACTGGTCACTGGTCACTGGTCACTGGTCACTGGTCAATGGTCACTGGCCACTGGTCACTGGTCACTTGTCACTGGTCACTGATCACTTGTCACTGGTCACTGGTCACTGATCACTGGTCACTGGTCACTGGTCACTGGTCACTGGTCAATGGTCACTATCGCTGGTCAATGGTCACTGTCGCTGGTCACTGGTCACTGGTCACTTGTTACTGGTCACTGGTCACTGGTCACTGGTCACTGGTCACTGGTCACTGGTCACAAGTCACTGGTCACTTGTCACTGGTCAGTGGCCACTCGTCAATGGTCACTGGTCACTGGTCACTGGTCAATGGTCTCTGTCGCTGGTCACTGGTCACGATTCGCTGGTCCCTGGTCACTGGTCACTGGTCAATGGTCACTGTCGCTGGTCACTGGTCACTGGTCACTGGTCACTGGTCACTTGTCACTGGTCAGTGGCCACTCGTCGCTGGTCACTTGTCACTGGTCACTTGTCACTGGTCACTGATCACTGGTCACTGGTCACTGGTCACTGGTCACAGGTCAATGGACACTGGTCACTGGACACAGGTCACTTGTCACTGGTCACTGGTCACAAGTCACTGGTCACTTGTCACTGGTCACTGGTCACTGGTAACTGGTCAATGGTCACTGTCGCTGGTCAATGGTCACTGTCGCTGGTCACTGGTCACTGGTCACTGGTCACTGGTCACTTGTCACTGGTCAGTGGCCACTGGTCGCTGGTCACTTGTCACTGGTCACTGGTCACTGGTCGCTGGTCACTGGTCATAGGTCAATGGACACTGGTCACAGGACACAGGTCACTTGTCACTGGTCACTGGTCACTGGTCACTATCGCTGGTCAATGGTCACTGTCGCTGGTCACTGGTCACTGGTCACTGGTCACTTGTCACTGGTCAGTGGCCACTCGTCGCTGGTCACTTGTCACTGGTCACTTGTCACTGGTCACTGATCACTGGTCACTGGTCACTGGTCACTGGTCACAGGTCAATGGACACTGGTCACTGGACACAGGTCACTTGTCACTGGTCACTGGTCACTGGTCACTGGTCACTTGTCACTGGTCACTGGTCACTGGTAACTGGTCAATGGTCACTGTCGCTGGTCAATGGTCACTGTCGCTGGTCACTGGTCACTGGTCACTGGTCACTGGTCACTTGTCACTGGTCACTGATCACTGGTCACTGGTCACTGGTCACTGGTCACTGGTCACTGGTCAATGGTCACTGTCGCTGGTCACTGGTCACTGGTCACTGATCACTGGTCACTGGTCAATGGTCACTGTCGCTGGTCACTGGTCATTGGTCACTTGTCACTGGTCACTGGTCACTGGTCAATGGTCACTGGTCACTGGACACTGGTCACTGGTCACTGGTCACTTGTCACTGGTCACTGATCACTGGTCACTGGTCACTGGTCACTGGTCACTGGTCACTGTCGCTCGTCACTGGTCACTGGTCACTGGTCACTGGTCACTGGTCACTGGTAACTGGTCAATGGACACTGTCGCTGGTCACTGGTCACTGGTCACTGGTCACTGGTCACTGGTCAATGGTCACTGGTCACTGGACACAGGTCACTGGTCACTGGTCACTGGTCACTGGTCAATGGTCACTGGCCACTGGTCACTTGTCACTGGTCAATGGTCACTTTCGCTGGTCAATGGTCACTGTCGCTGGTCACTGGTCACTGGTCACTGGTCACTGGTAACTGGTCAATGGTCACTGTCGCTGGTCACTGGTCACTGGTCACTGGTCACTGGTCACAGGTCAATGGTCACTGGTCACTGGACACTGGTCACTGGTCACTGGTCACTTGTCACTGGTCACTGATCACTGGTCACTGGTCACTGGTCACTGGTCACTGGTCACTGGTCAATGGTCACTGTCGCTGGCCACTGGTCACTGGTCACTGATCACTGGTCACTGGTCACTGGTCACTGGTCACTGGTCAATGGTCACTATCGCTGGTCAATGGTCACTGTCGCTGGTCACTGGTCACTGGTCACTTGTCACTGGTCACTGGTCACTGGTCACTGGTCACTGGTCACTGGTCACTGGTCACTGGTCACTGGTCAATGGTCACTGTCGCTGGTCACTGGTCACTGGTCACTGGTCACTGGTCACTGGTCAATTGTCACTTGTCCCTGGGCAGTGGTCACTGGTCACTGGTCAATGGTCACTATCGCTGGTCAATGGTCACTGTCGCTGGTCACTGGTCACTGGTCACTTGTCACTGGTCACTGGTCACTGGTCACTGGTCACTGGTCACTGGTCACTGGTCACAAGTCACTGGTCACCTGTCACTGGTCAGTGGCCACTCGTCAATGGTCACTGGTCACTGGTCACTGGTCAATGGTCTCTGTCGCTGGTCACTGGTCACGATTCGCTGGTCCCTGGTCACTGGTCACTGGTCGATGGTCACTGTCGCTGGTCACTGGTCACTGGTCACTGGTCACTGGTCACTGGTCACTTGTCACTGGTCAGTAGTCACTGGTCACTGGTCACTGGTCACAAGTCACTAGTCACTGGTCACTGGTCACTGGTCACTGGTCACTGGTCACTGGTCACTGGTCACTGGTCACTGGTCACTGGTCACCGGTCAATGGTCACTGTCGCTGGTCACTGGTCACTGGTCACTGATCACTGGTCACTGGTCACTGGTCACTGGTCACTGGTCAATGGTCACTATCGCTGGTCAATGGTCACTGTCGCTGGTCACTGGTCACTGGTCACTTGTCACTAGTCACTGGTCACTGGTCACTGGTCACTGGTCACTGGTCTCTGGTCGATGGTCAGTGGTCACTGTCGCTGGTCACTGGTCACTGGTCACTTGTCCCTGGGCAGTGGTCACTGGTCACTGGTCACTGGTCACTGGTCACTGGTGAATGGTCACTGTCGCTGGTCACTGGTCACTGGTCACTGGTCACTGGTCACTGGTCACTTGTCACTGGTCAGTGGTCACTGGTCACTGGTCACTGGTCACAAGTCACTAGTCACTGGTCACTGGTCACTTGTCACTGGTCACTGGTCGCTGGTCACTGGTCACTGGTCACTGGTCACTGGTCACTGGACACTGGTCACTGGTAACTGGTCAATGGTCACTGTCGCTGGTCACTGGTCACTGGTCACTGGTCACTGGTCAATGGTCACTGGTCACTGGACACAGGTCACTGGTCACTGGTCACTGGTCATTGGTCAATGGTCACTGGCCACTGGTCACTGGTCACTGGTCAATGGTCACTTTCGCTGGTCAATGGTCACTGTCGCTGGTCACTGGTCACTGGTAACTGGTCAATGGTCACTGTCGCTGGTCACTGGTCAATGGTAACTTGTCACTGGGCAGTGGTCACTGGTCACTGGTCACTGGTCACTGGTCACTGGTCACAGGTCAATGGTCACTGGTCACTGGTCACTGGTCAATGGTCACTGTCGCTCGTCACTGGTCACTGGTCACTGGTCACTGGTCACTGGTCACTGGTAACTGGTCAATGGACACTGTCGCTGGTCACTGGTCACTGGTCACAGGTCACTGGTCACTGGTCAATGGTCACTGGTCACTGGACACAGGTCACTGGTCACTGGTCACTGGTCACTGGTCAATGGTCACTGGCCACTGGTCACTGGTCACTGGTCAATGGTCACTTTCGCTGGTCAATGGTCACTGTCGCTGGTCACTGGTCACTGGTCACTGGTCACTGGTAACTGGTCAATGGTCACTGTCGCTGGTCACTGGTCACTGGTCACTGGTCACTGGTCACTGGTCAATGGTCACTGTCGCTGGTCACTGGACACTGGTCACTGGTCACAGGTCAATGGTCACTGGTCACTGGTCACTGGTCAATGGTCACTATCGCTGGTCAATGGTCATTGTCGCTGGTCACTGGTCATTGGTCACTTGTCACTGGTCACTGGTCGCTGGTCACTGGTCACTGGTCACTGGTCACTGGTCACTGGACACTGGTCACTGGTAACTGGTCAATGGTCACTGTCGCTGGTCACTGGTCACTGGTCACTGGTCACTGGTCAATGGTCACTGGTCACTGGACACAGGTCACTGGTCACTGGTCACTGGTCATTGGTCAATGGTCACTGGCCACTGGTCACTGGTCACTGGTCACTGGTCAATGGTCACTTTCGCTGGTCAATGGTCACTGTCGCTGGTCACTGGTCACTGGTAACTGGTCAATGGTCACTGTCGCTGGTCACTGGTCACTGGTCACTGGTCACTGGTCAATGGTAACTTGTCACTGGGCAGTGGTCAATGGTCACTGGTCACTGGTCACTGGTCACTGGTCACTGGTCACAGGTCAATGGTCACTGGTCACTGGACACAGGTCACTGGTCACTGGTCACTGGTCACTGGTCACTGGTCACTGGTCACTGGTCACTGGTCAATGGTCACTGGTCACTGGTCAATGGTCACTTTCGCTGGTCAATGGTCACTGTCGCTGGTAAATGGTCACTGTCGCTGGTCACTGGTCACTGGTCACTGGACACTGGTCACAGGTCAATGGTCACTGGTCACTGGACACTGGTCACTGGTCACTGGTCACTTGTCACTCGTCACTGATCACTGGTCACTGGTCACTGGTCACTGGTCACTGGTCACTGGTCAATGGTCACTGTCGCTGGTCACTGGTCACTGGTCACTGATCACTGGTGACTGGTCAATGGTCACTGTCGCTGGTCACTGGACACTGGTCACTGGTCACAGGTCAATGGTCACTGGTCACTGGTCACTGGTCAATGGTCACTATCGCTGGTCAATGGTCATTGTCGCTGGTCACTGGTCATTGGTCACTTGTCACTGGTCACTGGTCACTGGTCACTGGTCACTGGTCACTGGTAACTGGTCACAGGTCAATGGTCACTGGACACTGGTCACAGGTCAATGGTCACTGGTCACTGGACACTGGTCACTGGTCACTGGTCACTGGTCACTTGTCACTGGTCACTGATCACTGGTCACTGGTCACTGGTCACTGGTCACTGGTCACTGGTCACAGGTCAATGGTCACTGTCGCTGGTCACTGGTCACTGGTCACTGATCACTGGTCACTGGTCAATGGTCACTGTCGCTGGTCACTGGTCATTGGTCACTTGTCACTGGTCACTGGTCACTGGTCACTGGTCACAGGTCAATGGTCACTGGTCACTGGTCACTGGTCAATGGTCACTGTCGCTCGTCACTGGTCACTGGTCACTGGTCACAGGTCAATGGTCACTGGTCACTGGTCACTGGTCAATGGTCACTGTCGCTCGTCACTGGTCACTGGTCACTGGTCACTGGTCACTGGTCACTGGTAACTGGTCAATGGTCACTGTCGCTGGTCACTGGTAACTTGTCACTGGGCAGTGGTCAATGGTCACTGGTCACTGGTCACTGGTCACTGGTCACAGGTCAATGGTCACTGGTCACTGGACACAGGTCACTGGTCACTGGTCACTGGTCACTGGTCACTGGTCACTGGTCACTGGTCACTGGTCAATGGTCACTGGCCACTGGTCACTGGTCACTTGTCACTGGTCACTGATCACTTGTCACTGGTCACTGGTCACTGATCACTGGTCACTGGTCACTGGTCACTGGTCACTGGTCAATGGTCACTATCGCTGGTCAATGGTCACTGTCGCTGGTCACTGGTCACTGGTCACTTGTCACTGGTCACTGGTCACTGGTCACTGGTCACTGGTCACTGGTCACTGGTCACAAGTCACTGGTCACTTGTCACTGGTCAGTGGCCACTCGTCAATGGTCACTGGTCACTGGTCACTGGTCAATGGTCTCTGTCGCTGGTCACTGGTCACGATTCGCTGGTCCCTGGTCACTGGTCACTGGTCAATGGTCACTGTCGCTGGTCACTGGTCACTGGTCACTGGTCACTGGTCACTGGTCACTTGTCACTGGTCAGTGGCCACTCGTCGCTGGTCACTTGTCACTGGTCACTTGTCACTGGTCACTGGTCACTGGTCACTGGTCACAGGTCAATGGACACTGGTCACTGGACACAGGTCACTTGTCACTGGTCACTGGTCACAAGTCACTGGTCACAAGTCACTGGTCACTTGTCACTGGTCAGTGGCCACTCGTCGCTGGTCACTTGTCACTGGTCACTTGTCACTGGTCACTGGTCACTGGTCACTGGTCACAGGTCAATGGACACTGGTCACTGGACACAGGTCACTTGTCACTGGTCACTGGTCACAAGTCACTGGTCACTTGTCACTGGTCACTGGTCACTGGTAACTGGTCAATGGTCACTGTCGCTGGTCAATGGTCACTGTCGCTGGTCACTGGTCACTGGTCACTGGTCACTGGTCACTTGTCACTGGTCAGTGGCCACTGGTCGCTGGTCACTTGTCACTGGTCACTGGTCACTGGTCGCTGGTCACTGGTCATAGGTCAATGGACACTGGTCACAGGACACAGGTCACTTGTCACTGGTCACTGGTCACTGGTCACTATCGCTGGTCAATGGTCACTGTCGCTGGTCACTGGTCACTGGTCACTGGTCACTTGTCACTGGTCAGTGGCCACTCGTCGCTGGTCACTTGTCACTGGTCACTTGTCACTGGTCACTGATCACTGGTCACTGGTCACTGGTCACTGGTCACAGGTCAATGGACACTGGTCACTGGACACAGGTCACTTGTCACTGGTCACTGGTCACTGGTCACTGGTCACTTGTCACTGGTCACTGGTCACTGGTAACTGGTCAATGGTCACTGTCGCTGGTCAATGGTCACTGTCGCTGGTCACTGGTCACTGGTCACTGGTCACTGGTCACTTGTCACTGGTCACTGATCACTGGTCACTGGTCACTGGTCACTGGTCACTGGTCACTGGTCAATGGTCACTGTCGCTGGTCACTGGTCACTGGTCACTGATCACTGGTCACTGGTCAATGGTCACTGTCGCTGGTCACTGGTCATTGGTCACTTGTCACTGGTCACTGGTCACTGGTCAATGGTCACTGGTCACTGGACACTGGTCACTGGTCACTGGTCACTTGTCACTGGTCACTGATCACTGGTCACTGGTCACTGGTCACTGGTCACTGGTCACTGTCGCTCGTCACTGGTCACTGGTCACTGGTCACTGGTCACTGGTCACTGGTAACTGGTCAATGGACACTGTCGCTGGTCACTGGTCACTGGTCACTGTTCACTGGTCACTGGTCAATGGTCACTGGTCACTGGACACAGGTCACTGGTCACTGGTCACTGGTCACTGGTCAATGGTCACTGGCCACTGGTCACTGGTCACTGGTCAATGGTCACTTTCGCTGGTCAATGGTCACTGTCGCTGGTCACTGGTCACTGGTCACTGGTCACTGGTAACTGGTCAATGGTCACTGTCGCTGGTCACTGGTCACTGGTCACTGGTCACTGGTCACAGGTCAATGGTCACTGGTCACTGGACACTGGTCACTGGTCACTGGTCACTTGTCACTGGTCACTGATCACTGGTCACTGGTCACTGGTCACTGGTCACTGGTCACTGGTCAATGGTCACTGTCGCTGGCCACTGGTCACTGGTCACTGATCACTGGTCACTGGTCACTGGTCACTGGTCACTGGTCAATGGTCACTATCGCTGGTCAATGGTCACTGTCGCTGGTCACTGGTCACTGGTCACTTGTCACTGGTCACTGGTCACTGGTCACTGGTCACTGGTCACTGGTCACTGGTCACTGGTCACTGGTCAATGGTCACTGTCGCTGGTCACTGGTCACTGGTCACTGGTCACTGGTCACTGGTCAATTGTCACTTGTCCCTGGGCAGTGGTCACTGGTCACTGGTCAATGGTCACTATTCGCTGGTCAATGGTCACTGTCGCTTTTCACTGGTCACTGGTCACTTGTCACTGGTCACTGGTCACTGGTCACTGGTCACTGGTCACTGGTCACTGGTCACAAGTCACTGGTCACCTGTCACTGGTCAGTGGCCACTCGTCAATGGTCACTGGTCACTGGTCACTGGTCAATGGTCTCTGTCGCTGGTCACTGGTCACGATTCGCTGGTCCCTGGTCACTGGTCACTGGTCGATGGTCACTGTCGCTGGTCACTGGTCACTGGTCACTGGTCACTGGTCACTGGTCACTTGTCACTGGTCAGTGGTCACTGGTCACTGGTCACTGGTCACAAGTCACTAGTCACTGGTCACTGGTCACTGGTCACTGGTCACTGGTCACTGGTCACTGGTCACTGGTCACTGGTCACTGGTCACTGGTCACTGGTCACCGGTCAATGGTCACTGTCGCTGGTCACTGGTCACTGGTCACTGATCACTGGTCACTGGTCACTGGTCACTGGTCACTGGTCAATGGTCACTATCGCTGGTCAATGGTCACTGTCGCTGGTCACTGGTCACTGGTCACTTGTCACTAGTCACTGGTCACTGGTCACTGGTCACTGGTCACTGGTCTCTGGTCGATGGTCAGTGGTCACTGTCGCTGGTCACTGGTCACTGGTCACTTGTCCCTGGGCAGTGGTCACTGGTCACTGGTCACTGGTCACTGGTCACTGGTGAATGGTCACTGTCGCTGGTCACTGGTCACTGGTCACTGGTCACTGGTCACTGGTCACTTGTCACTGGTCAGTGGTCACTGGTCACTGGTCACTGGTCACAAGTCACTAGTCACTGGTCACTGGTCACTTGTCACTGGTCACTGGTCGCTGGTCACTGGTCACTGGTCACTGGTCACTGGTCACTGGACACTGGTCACTGGTAACTGGTCAATGGTCACTGTCGCTGGTCACTGGTCACTGGTCACTGGTCACTGGTCAATGGTCACTGGTCACTGGACACAGGTCACTGGTCACTGGTCACTGGTCATTGGTCAATGGTCACTGGCCACTGGCCACTGGTCACTGGTCAATGGTCACTTTCGCTGGTCAATGGTCACTGTCGCTGGTCACTGGTCACTGGTAACTGGTCAATGGTCACTGTCGCTGGTCACTGGTCAATGGTAACTTGTCACTGGGCAGTGGTCACTGGTCACTGGTCACTGGTCACTGGTCACTGGTCACAGGTCAATGGTCACTGGTCACTGGTCACTGGTCAATGGTCACTGTCGCTCGTCACTGGTCACTGGTCACTGGTCACTGGTCACTGGTCACTGGTAACTGGTCAATGGACACTGTCGCTGGTCACTGGTCACTGGTCACTGGTCACTGGTCACTGGTCAATGGTCACTGGTCACTGGACACAGGTCACTGGTCACTGGTCACTGGTCACTGGTCAATGGTCACTGGCCACTGGTCACTGGTCACTGGTCAATGGTCACTTTCGCTGGTCAATGGTCACTGTCGCTGGTCACTGGTCACTGGTCACTGGTCACTGGTAACTGGTCAATGGTCACTGTCGCTGGTCACTGGTCACTGGTCACTGGTCACTGGTCACTGGTCAATGGTCACTGTCGCTGGTCACTGGACACTGGTCACTGGTCACAGGTCAATGGTCACTGGTCACTGGTCACTGGTCAATGGTCACTATCGCTGGTCAATGGTCATTGTCGCTGGTCACTGGTCATTGGTCACTTGTCACTGGTCACTGGTCGCTGGTCACTGGTCACTGGTCACTGGTCACTGGTCACTGGACACTGGTCACTGGTAACTGGTCAATGGTCACTGTCGCTGGTCACTGGTCACTGGTCACTGGTCACTGGTCAATGGTCACTGGTCACTGGACACAGGTCACTGGTCACTGGTCACTGGTCATTGGTCAATGGTCACTGGCCACTGGTCACTGGTCACTGGTCACTGGTCAATGGTCACTTTCGCTGGTCAATGGTCACTGTCGCTGGTCACTGGTCACTGGTAACTGGTCAATGGTCACTGTCGCTGGTCACTGGTCACTGGTCACTGGTCACTGGTCAATGGTAACTTGTCACTGGGCAGTGGTCAATGGTCACTGGTCACTGGTCACTGGTCACTGGTCACTGGTCACAGGTCAATGGTCACTGGTCACTGGACACAGGTCACTGGTCACTGGTCACTGGTCACTGGTCACTGGTCACTGGTCACTGGTCACTGGTCAATGGTCACTGGCCACTGGTCACTGGTCACTGGTCAATGGTCACTTTCGCTGGTCAATGGTCACTGTCGCTGGTAAATGGTCACTGTCGCTGGTCACTGGTCACTGGTCACTGGACACTGGTCACAGGTCAATGGTCACTGGTCACTGGACACTGGTCACTGGTCACTGGTCACTTGTCACTCGTCACTGATCACTGGTCACTGGTCACTGGTCACTGGTCACTGGTCACTGGTCAATGGTCACTGTCGCTGGTCACTGGTCACTGGTCACTGATCACTGGTGACTGGTCAATGGTCACTGTCGCTGGTCACTGGACACTGGTCACTGGTCACAGGTCAATGGTCACTGGTCACTGGTCACTGGTCAATGGTCACTATCGCTGGTCAATGGTCATTGTCGCTGGTCACTGGTCATTGGTCACTTGTCACTGGTCACTGGTCACTGGTCACTGGTCACTGGTCACTGGTAACTGGTCACAGGTCAATGGTCACTGGACACTGGTCACAGGTCAATGGTCACTGGTCACTGGACACTGGTCACTGGTCACTGGTCACTGGTCACTTGTCACTGGTCACTGATCACTGGTCACTGGTCACTGGTCACTGGTCACTGGTCACTGGTCACAGGTCAATGGTCACTGTCGCTGGTCACTGGTCACTGGTCACTGATCACTGGTCACTGGTCAATGGTCACTGTCGCTGGTCACTGGTCATTGGTCACTTGTCACTGGTCACTGGTCACTGGTCACTGGTCACAGGTCAATGGTCACTGGTCACTGGTCACTGGTCAATGGTCACTGTCGCTCGTCACTGGTCACTGGTCACTGGTCACTGGTCACTGGTCACTGGTAACTGGTCAATGGTCCCTGTCGCTGGTCACTGGTCACAGGTCAATGGTCACTGTCGCTGGTCACTGGTCACTGGTCACTGATCACTGGTCACTGGTCAATGGTCACTGTCGCTGGTCACTGGTCATTGGTCACTTGTCACTGGTCACTGGTCACTGGTCACTGGTCACAGGTCAATGGTCACTGGTCACTGGTCACAGGTCAATGGTCACTGTCGCTGGTCACTGGTCACTGGTCACTGATCACTGGTCACTGGTCGATGGTCACTGTCGCTGGTCACTGGTCACTGGTCACTGGTCACTGGTCACTGGTCACTTGTCACTGGTCAGTGGTCACTGGTCACTGGTCACTGGTCACAAGTCACTAGTCACTGGTCACTGGTCACTGGTCACTGGTCACTGGTCACTGGTCACTGGTCACTGGTCACTGGTCACTGGTCACTGGTCACTGGTCACTGGTCACCGGTCAATGGTCACTGTCGCTGGTCACTGGTCACTGGTCACTGATCACTGGTCACTGGTCACTGGTCACTGGTTACTGGTCAATGGTCACTATCGTTGGTCAATGGTCACTGTCGCTGGTCACTGGTCACTGGTCACTTGTCACTAGTCACTGGTCACTGGTCACTGGTCACTGGTCTCTGGTCGATGGTCAGTGGTCACTGTCGCTGGTCACTGGTCACTGGTCACTTGTCCCTGGGCAGTGGTCACTGGTCACTGGTCACTGGTCACTGGTCACTGGTGAATGGTCACTGTCGCTGGTCACTGGTCACTGGTCACTGGTCACTGGTCACTGGTCACTTGTCACTGGTCAGTGGTCACTGGTCACTGGTCACTGGTCACAAGTCACTAGTCACTGGTCACTGGTCACTTGTCACTGGTCACTGGTCGCTGGTCACTGGTCACTGGTCACTGGTCACTGGTCACTGGACACTGGTCACTGGTAACTGGTCAATGGTCACTGTCGCTGGTCACTGGTCACTGGTCGCTGGTCACTGGTCAATGGTCACTGGTCACTGGACACAGGTCACTGGTCACTGGTCACTGGTCATTGGTCAATGGTCACTGGCCACTGGTCACTGGTCACTGGTCAATGGTCACTTTCGCTGGTCAATGGTCACTGTCGCTGGTCACTGGTCACTGGTAACTGGTCAATGGTCACTGTCGCTGGTCACTGGTCAATGGTAACTTGTCACTGGGCAGTGGTCACTGGTCACTGGTCACTGGTCACTGGTCACTGGTCACAGGTCAATGGTCACTGGTCACTGGTCACTGGTCAATGGTCACTGTCGCTCGTCACTGGTCACTGGTCACTGGTCACTGGTCACTGGTCACTGGTAACTGGTCAATGGACACTGTCGCTGGTCACTGGTCACTGGTCACTGGTCACTGGTCACTGGTCAATGGTCACTGGTCACTGGACACAGGTCACTGGTCACTGGTCACTGGTCACTGGTCAATGGTCACTGGCCACTGGTCACTGGTCACTGGTCAATGGTCACTTTCGCTGGTCAATGGTCACTGTCGCTGGTCACTGGTCACTGGTCACTGGTCACTGGTAACTGGTCAATGGTCACTGTCGCTGGTCACTGGTCACTGGTCACTGGTCACTGGTCACTGGTCAATGGTCACTGTCGCTGGTCACTGGACACTGGTCACTGGTCACAGGTCAATGGTCACTGGTCACTGGTCACTGGTCAATGGTCACTATCGCTGGTCAATGGTCATTGTCGCTGGTCACTGGTCATTGGTCACTTGTCACTGGTCACTGGTCGCTGGTCACTGGTCACTGGTCACTGGTCACTGGTCACTGGACACTGGTCACTGGTAACTGGTCAATGGTCACTGTCGCTGGTCACTGGTCACTGGTCACTGGTCACTGGTCAATGGTCACTGGTCACTGGACACAGGTCACTGGTCACTGGTCACTGGTCATTGGTCAATGGTCACTGGCCACTGGTCACTGGTCACTGGTCACTGGTCAATGGTCACTTTCGCTGGTCAATGGTCACTGTCGCTGGTCACTGGTCACTGGTAACTGGTCAATGGTCACTGTCGCTGGTCACTGGTCACTGGTCACTGGTCACTGGTCAATGGTAACTTGTCACTGGGCAGTGGTCAATGGTCACTGGTCACTGGTCACTGGTCACTGGTCACTGGTCACAGGTCAATGGTCACTGGTCACTGGACACAGGTCACTGGTCACTGGTCACTGGTCACTGGTCACTGGTCACTGGTCACTGGTCACTGGTCAATGGTCACTGGCCACTGGTCACTGGTCACTGGTCAATGGTCACTTTCGCTGGTCAATGGTCACTGTCGCTGGTAAATGGTCACTGTCGCTGGTCACTGGTCACTGGTCACTGGACACTGGTCACAGGTCAATGGTCACTGGTCACTGGACACTGGTCACTGGTCACTGGTCACTTGTCACTCGTCACTGATCACTGGTCACTGGTCAATGGTCACTTTCGCTGGTCAATGGTCACTGTCGCTGGTCACTGGTCACTGGTAACTGGTCAATGGTCACTGTCGCTGGTCACTGGTCACTGGTCACTGGTCACTGGTCAATGGTAACTTGTCACTGGGCAGTGGTCAATGGTCACTGGTCACTGGTCACTGGTCACTGGTCACTGGTCACAGGTCAATGGTCACTGGTCACTGGACACAGGTCACTGGTCACTGGTCACTGGTCACTGGTCACTGGTCACTGGTCACTGGTCACTGGTCAATGGTCACTGGCCACTGGTCACTGGTCACTGGTCAATGGTCACTTTCGCTGGTCAATGGTCACTGTCGCTGGTAAATGGTCACTGTCGCTGGTCACTGGTCACTGGTCACTGGACACTGGTCACAGGTCAATGGTCACTGGTCACTGGACACTGGTCACTGGTCACTGGTCACTTGTCACTCGTCACTGATCACTGGTCACAGGTCACTGGTCACTGGTCACTGGTCACTGGTCAATGGTCACTGTCGCTGGTCACTGGTCACTGGTCACTGATCACTGGTGACTGGTCAATGGTCACTGTCGCTGGTCACTGGACACTGGTCACTGGTCACAGGTCAATGGTCACTGGTCACTGGTCACTGGTCAATGGTCACTATCGCTGGTCAATGGTCATTGTCGCTGGTCACTGGTCATTGGTCACTTGTCACTGGTCACTGGTCACTGGTCACTGGTCACTGGTCACTGGTAACTGGTCACAGGTCAATGGTCACTGGACACTGGTCACAGGTCAATGGTCACTGGTCACTGGACACTGGTCACTGGTCACTGGTCACTGGTCACTTGTCACTGGTCACTGATCACTGGTCACTGGTCACTGGTCACTGGTCACTGGTCACTGGTCACAGGTCAATGGTCACTGTCGCTGGTCACTGGTCACTGGTCACTGATCACTGGTCACTGGTCAATGGTCACTGTCGCTGGTCACTGGTCATTGGTCACTTGTCACTGGTCACTGGTCACTGGTCACTGGTCACAGGTCAATGGTCACTGGTCACTGGTCACTGGTCAATGGTCACTGTCGCTCGTCACTGGTCACTGGTCACTGGTCACAGGTCAATGGTCACTGGTCACTGGTCACTGGTCAATGGTCACTGTCGCTCGTCACTGGTCACTGGTCACTGGTCACTGGTCACTGGTCACTGGTAACTGGTCAATGGTCACTGTCGCTGGTCACTGGTCACTGGTCACTGGTCAATGGTAACTTGTCACTGGGCAGTGGTCAATGGTCACTGGTCACTGGTCACTGGTCACTGGTCACAGGTCAATGGTCACTGGTCACTGGACACAGGTCACTGGTCACTGGTCACTGGTTACTGGTCACTGGTCACTGGTCACTGGTCACTGGTCAATGGTCACTGGCCACTGGTCACTGGTCACTTGTCACTGGTCACTGATCACTTGTCACTGGTCACTGGTCACTGATCACTGGTCACTGGTCACTGGTCACTGGTCACTGGTCAATGGTCACTATCGCTGGTCAATGGTCACTGTCGCTGGTCACTGGTCACTGGTCACTTGTCACTGGTCACTGGTCACTGGTCACTGGTCACTGGTCACTGGTCACTGGTCACAAGTCACTGGTCACTTGTCACTGGTCAGTGGCCACTCGTCAATGGTCACTGGTCACTGGTCACTGGTCAATGGTCTCTGTCGCTGGTCACTGGTCACGATTCGCTGGTCCCTGGTCACTGGTCACTGGTCAATGGTCACTGTCGCTGGTCACTGGTCACTGGTCACTGGTCACTGGTCACTGGTCACTTGTCACTGGTCAGTGGCCACTCGTCGCTGGTCACTTGTCACTGGTCACTTGTCACTGGTCACTGATCACTGGTCACTGGTCACTGGTCACTGGTCACAGGTCAATGGACACTGGTCACTGGACACAGGTCACTTGTCACTGGTCACTGGTCACAAGTCACTGGTCACTTGTCACTGGTCACTGGTCACTGGTAACTGGTCAATGGTCACTGTCGCTGGTCAATGGTCACTGTCGCTGGTCACTGGTCACTGGTCACTGGTCACTGGTCACTTGTCACTGGTCAGTGGCCACTGGTCGCTGGTCACTTGTCACTGGTCACTGGTCACTGGTCGCTGGTCACTGGTCATAGGTCAATGGACACTGGTCACAGGACACAGGTCACTTGTCACTGGTCACTGGTCACTGGTCACTATCGCTGGTCAATGGTCACTGTCGCTGGTCACTGGTCACTGGTCACTGGTCACTTGTCACTGGTCAGTGGCCACTCGTCGCTGGTCACTTGTCACTGGTCACTTGTCACTGGTCACTGATCACTGGTCACTGGTCACTGGTCACTGGTCACAGGTCAATGGACACTGGTCACTGGACACAGGTCACTTGTCACTGGTCACTGGTCACTGGTCACTGGTCACTTGTCACTGGTCACTGGTCACTGGTAACTGGTCAATGGTCACTGTCGCTGGTCAATGGTCACTGTCGCTGGTCACTGGTCACTGGTCACTGGTCACTGGTCACTTGTCACTGGTCACTGATCACTGGTCACTGGTCACTGGTCACTGGTCACTGGTCACTGGTCAATGGTCACTGTCGCTGGTCACTGGTCACTGGTCACTGATCACTGGTCACTGGTCAATGGTCACTGTCGCTGGTCACTGGTCATTGGTCACTTGTCACTGGTCACTGGTCACTGGTCAATGGTCACTGGTCACTGGTCACTGGTCACTGGTCACTGTCGCTCGTCACTGGTCACTGGTCACTGGTCACTGGTCACTGGTCACTGGTAACTGCTCAATGGACACTGTCGCTGGTCACTGGTCACTGGTCACTGGTCACTGGTCACTGGTCAATGGTCACTGGTCACTGGACACAGGTCACTGGTCACTGGTCACTGGTCACTGGTCAATGGTCACTGGCCACTGGTCACTGGTCACTGGTCAATGGTCACTTTCGCTGGTCAATGGTCACTGTCGCTGGTCACTGGTCACTGGTCACTGGTCACTGGTAACTGGTCAATGGTCACTGTCGCTGGTCACTGGTCACTGGTCACTGGTCACTGGTCACAGGTCAATGGTCACTGGTCACTGGACACTGGTCACTGGTCACTGGTCACTTGTCACTGGTCACTGATCACTGGTCACTGGTCACTGGTCACTGGTCACTGGTCACTGGTCAATGGTCACTGTCGCTGGCCACTGGTCACTGGTCACTGATCACTGGTCACTGGTCACTGGTCACTGGTCACTGGTCAATGGTCACTATCGCTGGTCAATGGTCACTGTCGCTGGTCACTGGTCACTGGTCACTTGTCACTGGTCACTGGTCACTGGTCACTGGTCACTGGTCACTGGTCACTGGTCACTGGTCACTGGTCAATGGTCACTGTCGCTGGTCACTGGTCACTGGTCACTGGTCACTGGTCACTGGTCAATTGTCACTTGTCCCTGGGCAGTGGTCACTGGTCACTGGTCAATGGTCACTATCGCTGGTCAATGGTCACTGTCGCTGGTCACTGGTCACTGGTCACTTGTCACTGGTCACTGGTCACTGGTCACTGGTCACTGGTCACTGGTCACTGGTCACAAGTCACTGGTCACCTGTCACTGGTCAGTGGCCACTCGTCAATGGTCACTGGTCACTGGTCACTGGTCAATGGTCTCTGTCGCTGGTCACTGGTCACGATTCGCTGGTCCCTGGTCACTGGTCACTGGTCGATGGTCACTGTCGCTGGTCACTGGTCACTGGTCACTGGTCACTGGTCACTGGTCACTTGTCACTGGTCAGTGGTCACTGGT
The DNA here is from genome assembly GCA_947577245.1 of Andrena bucephala. Lineage (NCBI taxonomy): Eukaryota > Metazoa > Arthropoda > Insecta > Hymenoptera > Andrenidae > Andrena > Andrena bucephala. The sequence continues at coordinate 64,130,730 of OX387716.1, forward strand.
CACTGGTCACTGGTCACAAGTCACTAGTCACTGGTCACTGGTCACTGGTCACTGGTCACTGGTCACTGGTCACTGGTCACTGGTCACTGGTCACTGGTCACTGGTCACTGGTCACCGGTCAATGGTCACTGTCGCTGGTCACTGGTCACTGGTCACTGATCACTGGTCACTGGTCACTGGTCACTGGTCACTGGTCAATGGTCACTATCGCTGGTCAATGGTCACTGTCGCTGGTCACTGGTCACTGGCCACTTGTCACTAGTCACTGGTCACTGGTCACTGGTCACTGGTCACTGGTCTCTGGTCGATGGTCAGTGGTCACTGTCGCTGGTCACTGGTCACTGGTCACTTGTCCCTGGGCAGTGGTCACTGGTCACTGGTCACTGGTCACTGGTCACTGGTGAATGGTCACTGTCGCTGGTCACTGGTCACTGGTCACTGGTCACTGGTCACTGGTCACTTGTCACTGGTCAGTGGTCACTGGTCACTGGTCACTGGTCACAAGTCACTAGTCACTGGTCACTGGTCACTTGTCACTGGTCACTGGTCGCTGGTCACTGGTCACTGGTCACTGGTCACTGGTCACTGGACACTGGTCACTGGTAACTGGTCAATGGTCACTGTCGCTGGTCACTGGTCACTGGTCACTGGTCACTGGTCAATGGTCACTGGTCACTGGACACAGGTCACTGGTCACTGGTCACTGGTCATTGGTCAATGGTCACTGGCCACTGGCCACTGGTCACTGGTCAATGGTCACTTTCGCTGGTCAATGGTCACTGTCGCTGGTCACTGGTCACTGGTAACTGGTCAATGGTCACTGTCGCTGGTCACTGGTCAATGGTAACTTGTCACTGGGCAGTGGTCACTGGTCACTGGTCACTGGTCACTGGTCACTGGTCACAGGTCAATGGTCACTGGTCACTGGTCACTGGTCAATGGTCACTGTCGCTCGTCACTGGTCACTGGTCACTGGTCACTGGTCACTGGTCACTGGTAACTGGTCAATGGACACTGTCGCTGGTCACTGGTCACTGGTCACTGGTCACTGGTCACTGGTCAATGGTCACTGGTCACTGGACACAGGTCACTGGTCACTGGTCACTGGTCACTGGTCAATGGTCACTGGCCACTGGTCACTGGTCACTGGTCAATGGTCACTTTCGCTGGTCAATGGTCACTGTCGCTGGTCACTGGTCACTGGTCACTGGTCACTGGTAACTGGTCAATGGTCACTGTCGCTGGTCACTGGTCACTGGTCACTGGTCACTGGTCACTGGTCAATGGTCACTGTCGCTGGTCACTGGACACTGGTCACTGGTCACAGGTCAATGGTCACTGGTCACTGGTCACTGGTCAATGGTCACTATCGCTGGTCAATGGTCATTGTCGCTGGTCACTGGTCATTGGTCACTTGTCACTGGTCACTGGTCGCTGGTCACTGGTCACTGGTCACTGGTCACTGGTCACTGGACACTGGTCACTGGTAACTGGTCAATGGTCACTGTCGCTGGTCACTGGTCACTGGTCACTGGTCACTGGTCAATGGTCACTGGTCACTGGACACAGGTCACTGGTCACTGGTCACTGGTCATTGGTCAATGGTCACTGGCCACTGGTCACTGGTCACTGGTCACTGGTCAATGGTCACTTTCGCTGGTCAATGGTCACTGTCGCTGGTCACTGGTCACTGGTAACTGGTCAATGGTCACTGTCGCTGGTCACTGGTCACTGGTCACTGGTCACTGGTCAATGGTAACTTGTCACTGGGCAGTGGTCAATGGTCACTGGTCACTGGTCACTGGTCACTGGTCACTGGTCACAGGTCAATGGTCACTGGTCACTGGACACAGGTCACTGGTCACTGGTCACTGGTCACTGGTCACTGGTCACTGGTCACTGGTCACTGGTCAATGGTCACTGGCCACTGGTCACTGGTCACTGGTCAATGGTCACTTTCGCTGGTCAATGGTCACTGTCGCTGGTAAATGGTCACTGTCGCTGGTCACTGGTCACTGGTCACTGGACACTGGTCACAGGTCAATGGTCACTGGTCACTGGACACTGGTCACTGGTCACTGGTCACTTGTCACTCGTCACTGATCACTGGTCACTGGTCACTGGTCACTGGTCACTGGTCACTGGTCAATGGTCACTGTCGCTGGTCACTGGTCACTGGTCACTGATCACTGGTGACTGGTCAATGGTCACTGTCGCTGGTCACTGGACACTGGTCACTGGTCACAGGTCAATGGTCACTGGTCACTGGTCACTGGTCAATGGTCACTATCGCTGGTCAATGGTCATTGTCGCTGGTCACTGGTCATTGGTCACTTGTCACTGGTCACTGGTCACTGGTCACTGGTCACTGGTCACTGGTAACTGGTCACAGGTCAATGGTCACTGGACACTGGTCACAGGTCAATGGTCACTGGTCACTGGACACTGGTCACTGGTCACTGGTCACTGGTCACTTGTCACTGGTCACTGATCACTGGTCACTGGTCACTGGTCACTGGTCACTGGTCACTGGTCACAGGTCAATGGTCACTGTCGCTGGTCACTGGTCACTGGTCACTGATCACTGGTCACTGGTCAATGGTCACTGTCGCTGGTCACTGGTCATTGGTCACTTGTCACTGGTCACTGGTCACTGGTCACTGGTCACAGGTCAATGGTCACTGGTCACTGGTCACTGGTCAATGGTCACTGTCGCTCGTCACTGGTCACTGGTCACTGGTCACTGGTCACTGGTCACTGGTAACTGGTCAATGGTCCCTGTCGCTGGTCACTGGTCACAGGTCAATGGTCACTGTCGCTGGTCACTGGTCACTGGTCACTGATCACTGGTCACTGGTCAATGGTCACTGTCGCTGGTCACTGGTCATTGGTCACTTGTCACTGGTCACTGGTCACTGGTCACTGGTCACAGGTCAATGGTCACTGGTCACTGGTCACAGGTCAATGGTCACTGTCGCTGGTCACTGGTCACTGGTCACTGATCACTGGTCACTGGTCGATGGTCACTGTCGCTGGTCACTGGTCACTGGTCACTGGTCACTGGTCACTGGTCACTTGTCACTGGTCAGTGGTCACTGGTCACTGGTCACTGGTCACAAGTCACTAGTCACTGGTCACTGGTCACTGGTCACTGGTCACTGGTCACTGGTCACTGGTCACTGGTCACTGGTCACTGGTCACTGGTCACTGGTCACCGGTCAATGGTCACTGTCGCTGGTCACTGGTCACTGGTCACTGATCACTGGTCACTGGTCACTGGTCACTGGTTACTGGTCAATGGTCACTATCGCTGGTCAATGGTCACTGTCGCTGGTCACTGGTCACTGGTCACTTGTCACTAGTCACTGGTCACTGGTCACTGGTCACTGGTCTCTGGTCGATGGTCAGTGGTCACTGTCGCTGGTCACTGGTCACTGGTCACTTGTCCCTGGGCAGTGGTCACTGGTCACTGGTCACTGGTCACTGGTCACTGGTGAATGGTCACTGTCGCTGGTCACTGGTCACTGGTCACTGGTCACTGGTCACTGGTCACTTGTCACTGGTCAGTGGTCACTGGTCACTGGTCACTGGTCACAAGTCACTAGTCACTGGTCACTGGTCACTTGTCACTGGTCACTGGTCGCTGGTCACTGGTCACTGGTCACTGGTCACTGGTCACTGGACACTGGTCACTGGTAACTGGTCAATGGTCACTGTCGCTGGTCACTGGTCACTGGTCACTGGTCACTGGTCAATGGTCACTGGTCACTGGACACAGGTCACTGGTCACTGGTCACTGGTCATTGGTCAATGGTCACTGGCCACTGGTCACTGGTCACTGGTCAATGGTCACTTTCGCTGGTCAATGGTCACTGTCGCTGGTCACTGGTCACTGGTAACTGGTCAATGGTCACTGTCGCTGGTCACTGGTCAATGGTAACTTGTCACTGGGCAGTGGTCACTGGTCACTGGTCACTGGTCACTGGTCACTGGTCACAGGTCAATGGTCACTGGTCACTGGTCACTGGTCAATGGTCACTGTCGCTCGTCACTGGTCACTGGTCACTGGTCACTGGTCACTGGTCACTGGTAACTGGTCAATGGACACTGTCGCTGGTCACTGGTCACTGGTCACTGGTCACTGGTCACTGGTCAATGGTCACAGGTCACTGGTCACTGGTCACTGGTCACTGGTCAATGGTCACTGGCCACTGGTCACTGGTCACTGGTCAATGGTCACTTTCGCTGGTCAATGGTCACTGTCGCTGGTCACTGGTCACTGGTCACTGGTCACTGGTAACTGGTCAATGGTCACTGTCGCTGGTCACTGGTCACTGGTCACTGGTCACTGGTCACTGGTCAATGGTCACTGTCGCTGGTCACTGGACACTGGTCACTGGTCACAGGTCAATGGTCACTGGTCACTGGTCACTGGTCAATGGTCACTATCGCTGGTCAATGGTCATTGTCGCTGGTCACTGGTCATTGGTCACTTGTCACTGGTCACTGGTCGCTGGTCACTGGTCACTGGTCACTGGTCACTGGTCACTGGACACTGGTCACTGGTAACTGGTCAATGGTCACTGTCGCTGGTCACTGGTCACTGGTCACTGGTCACTGGTCAATGGTCACTGGTCACTGGACACAGGTCACTGGTCACTGGTCACTGGTCATTGGTCAATGGTCACTGGCCACTGGTCACTGGTCACTGGTCACTGGTCAATGGTCACTTTCGCTGGTCAATGGTCACTGTCGCTGGTCACTGGTCACTGGTAACTGGTCAATGGTCACTGTCGCTGGTCACTGGTCACTGGTCACTGGTCACTGGTCAATGGTAACTTGTCACTGGGCAGTGGTCAATGGTCACTGGTCACTGGTCACTGGTCACTGGTCACTGGTCACAGGTCAATGGTCACTGGTCACTGGACACAGGTCACTGGTCACTGGTCACTGGTCACTGGTCACTGGTCACTGGTCACTGGTCACTGGTCAATGGTCACTGGCCACTGGTCACTGGTCACTGGTCAATGGTCACTTTCGCTGGTCAATGGTCACTGTCGCTGGTAAATGGTCACTGTCGCTGGTCACTGGTCACTGGTCACTGGACACTGGTCACAGGTCAATGGTCACTGGTCACTGGACACTGGTCACTGGTCACTGGTCACTTGTCACTCGTCACTGATCACTGGTCACTGGTCACTGGTCACTGGTCACTGGTCACTGGTCAATGGTCACTGTCGCTGGTCACTGGTCACTGGTCACTGATCACTGGTGACTGGTCAATGGTCACTGTCGCTGGTCACTGGACACTGGTCACTGGTCACAGGTCAATGGTCACTGGTCACTGGTCACTGGTCAATGGTCACTATCGCTGGTCAATGGTCATTGTCGCTGGTCACTGGTCATTGGTCACTTGTCACTGGTCACTGGTCACTGGTCACTGGTCACTGGTCACTGGTAACTGGTCACAGGTCAATGGTCACTGGACACTGGTCACAGGTCAATGGTCACTGGTCACTGGACACTGGTCACTGGTCACTGGTCACTGGTCACTTGTCACTGGTCACTGATCACTGGTCACTGGTCACTGGTCACTGGTCACTGGTCACTGGTCACAGGTCAATGGTCACTGTCGCTGGTCACTGGTCACTGGTCACTGATCACTGGTCACTGGTCAATGGTCACTGTCGCTGGTCACTGGTCATTGGTCACTTGTCACTGGTCACTGGTCACTGGTCACTGGTCACAGGTCAATGGTCACTGGTCACTGGTCACTGGTCAATGGTCACTGTCGCTCGTCACTGGTCACTGGTCACTGGTCACTGGTCACTGGTCACTGGTAACTGGTCAATGGTCCCTGTCGCTGGTCACTGGTCACTGGTCACTGGTCAATGGTAACTTGTCACTGGGCAGTGGTCAATGGTCACTGGTCACTGGTCACTGGTCACTGGTCACTGGTCACAGGTCAATGGTCACTGGTCACTGGACACAGGTCACTGGTCACTGGTCACTGGTCACTGGTCACTGGTCACTGGTCACAGGTCAATGGTCACTGGACACTGGTCACTGGTCAATGGTCACTGTCGCTGGTCACTGGTCACTGGTCACTGGTCACTGGTCACTGGTCACTGGTCACTGGTCACTGGTCACTGGTCACTGGTCACTGGTAACTGGTCAATGGTCACTGTCGCTGGTCACTGGTCACTGGTCACTGGTCACTGGTCAATGGTAACTTGTCACTGGCCAGTGGTCAATGGTCACTGGTCACTGGTCACTGGTCACTGGTTACTGGTCACAGGTCAATGGTCACTGGTCACTGGACACAGGTCACTGGTCACTGGTCACTGGTCACTGGTCACTGGTCACTGGTCAATGGTCACTGGCCACTGGTCACTGGTCACTGGTCAATGGTCACTTTCGCTGGTCAATGGTCACTGTCGCTGGTCACTGGACACAGGTCAATGGTCACTGTCGCTGGTCACTGGACACTGGTCACTGGTCAATGGTCACTGGACACTGGTCACTGGTAACTGGTCAATGGTCACTGTCGCTGGTCACTGGTCACTGGTCACTGGTCACTGGTCACTGGTCAATGGTCACTGGTCACTGGACACAGGTCACTGGTCACTGGTCACTGGTCACTGGTCAATGGTCACTGGCCACTGGTCACTGGTCACTGGTCAATGGTCACGTTCGCTGGTCAATGGTCACTGTCGCTGGTCACTGGTCACTGGTCACTGGTCACTGGTAACTGGTCAATGGTCACTGTCGCTGGTCACTGGTCACTGGTCACTGGTCACTGGTCAATGGTCACTGTCGCTGGTCACTGGACACTGGTCACTGGTCACAGGTCAATGGTCACTGGTCACTGGTCACTGGTCAATGGTCACTATCGCTGGTCAATGGTCATTGTCGCTGGTCACTGGTCATTGGTCACTTGTCACTGGTCACTGGTCGCTGGTCACTGGTCACTGGTCACTGGTCACTGGTCACTGGACACTGGTCACTGGTAACTGGTCAATGGTCACTGTCGCTGGTCACTGGTCACTGGTCACTGGTCACTGGTCAATGGTCACTGGTCACTGGACACAGGTCACTGGTCACTGGTCACTGGTCATTGGTCAATGGTCACTGGCCACTGGTCACTGGTCACTGGTCAATGGTCACTTTCGCTGGTCAATGGTCACTGTCGCTGGTCACTGGTCACTGGTAACTGGTCAATGGTCACTGTCGCTGGTCACTGGTCACTGGTCACTGGTCACTGGTCACTGGTCAATGGTCACTGTCGCTGGTCACTGGACACTGGTCACTGGTCACAGGTCAATGGTCACTGGTCACTGGTCACTGGTCAATGGTCACTATCGCAGGTCAATGGTCATTGTCGCTGGTCACTGGTCATTGGTCACTTGTCACTGGTCACTGGTCGCTGGTCACTGGTCACTGGTCACTGGTCACTGGTCACTGGACACTGGTCACTGGTAACTGGTCAATGGTCACTGTCGCTGGTCACTGGTCACTGGTCACTGGTCACTGGTCAATGGTCACTGGTCACTGGACACAGGTCACTGGTCACTGGTCACTGGCCACTGGTCACTGGTCACTGGTCACTGGTCAATGGTCACTTTCGCTGGTCAATGGTCACTGTCGCTGGTCACTGGTCACTGGTAACTGGTCAATGGTCACTGTCGCTGGTCACTGGTCACTGGTCACTGGTCACTGGTCAATGGTAACTTGTCACTGGGCAGTGGTCAATGGTCACTGGTCACTGGTCACTGGTCACTGGTCACTGGTCACAGGTCAATGGTCACTGGTCACTGGACACAGGTCACTGGTCACTGGTCACTGGTCACTGGTCACTGGTCACTGGTCACTGGTCACTGGTCAATGGTCACTGGCCACTGGTCACTGGTCACTGGTCAATGGTCACTTTCGCTGGTCAATGGTCACTGTCGCTGGTAAATGGTCACTGTCGCTGGTCACTGGTCACTGGTCACTGGACACTGGTCACAGGTCAATGGTCACTGGTCACTGGACACTGGTCACTGGTCACTGGTCACTTGTCACTCGTCACTGATCACTGGTCACTGGTCACTGGTCACTGGTCACTGGTCACTGGTCAATGGTCACTGTCGCTGGTCACTGGTCACTGGTCACTGATCACTGGTGACTGGTCAATGGTCACTGTCGCTGGTCACTGGACACTGGTCACTGGTCACAGGTCAATGGTCACTGGTCACTGGTCACTGGTCAATGGTCACTATCGCGGGTCAATGGTCATTGTCGCTGGTCACTGGTCATTGGTCACTTGTCACTGGTCACTGGTCACTGGTCACTGGTCACTGGTCACTGGTAACTGGTCACAGGTCAATGGTCACTGGACACTGGTCACAGGTCAATGGTCACTGGTCACTGGACACTGGTCACTGGTCACTGGTCACTGGTCACTTGTCACTGGTCACTGATCACTGGTCACTGGTCACTGGTCACTGGTCACTGGTCACTGGTCACAGGTCAATGGTCACTGTCGCTGGTCACTGGTCACTGGTCACTGATCACTGGTCACTGGTCAATGGTCACTGTCGCTGGTCACTGGTCATTGGTCACTTGTCACTGGTCACTGGTCACTGGTCACTGGTCACAGGTCAATGGTCACTGGTCACTGGTCACTGGTCAATGGTCACTGTCGCTCGTCACTGGTCACTGGTCACTGGTCACTGGTCACTGGTCACTGGTAACTGGTCAATGGTCCCTGTCGCTGGTCACTGGTCACTGGTCACTGGTCAATGGTAACTTGTCACTGGGCAGTGGTCAATGGTCACTGGTCACTGGTCACTGGTCACTGGTCACTGGTCACAGGTCAATGGTCACTGGTCACTGGACACAGGTCACTGGTCACTGGTCACTGGTCACTGGTCACTGGTCACTGGTCACAGGTCAATGGTCACTGGACACTGGTCACTGGTCAATGGTCACTGTCGCTGGTCACTGGTCACTGGTCACTGGTCACTGGTCACTGGTCACTGGTCACTGGTCACTGGTCACTGGTCACTGGTCACTGGTAACTGGTCAATGGTCACTGTCGCTGGTCACTGGTCACTGGTCACTGGTCACTGGTCAATGGTAACTTGTCACTGGCCAGTGGTCAATGGTCACTGGTCACTGGTCACTGGTCACTGGTCACTGGTCACAGGTCAATGGTCACTGGTCACTGGACACAGGTCACTGGTCACTGGTCACTGGTCACTGGTCACTGGTCACTGGTCAATGGTCACTGGCCACTGGTCACTGGTCACTGGTCAATGGTCACTTTCGCTGGTCAATGGTCACTGTCGCTGGTCACTGGACACAGGTCAATGGTCACTGTCGCTGGTCACTGGTCACTGGTCACTGGTCAATGGTCACTGGACACTGGTCACTGGTAACTGGTCAATGGTCACTGTCGCTGGTCACTGGTCACTGGTCACTGGTCACTGGTCAATGGTCACTGTCGCTGGTCACTGGACACTGGTCACTGGTCACAGGTCAATGGTCACTGGTCACTGGTCACTGGTCAATGGTCACTATCGCTGGTCAATGGTCATTGTCGCTGGTCACTGGTCATTGGTCACTTGTCACTGGTCACTGGTCGCTGGTCACTGGTCACTGGTCACTGGTCACTGGTCACTGGACACTGGTCACTGGTAACTGGTCAATGGTCACTGTCGCTGGTCACTGGTCACTGGTCACTGGTCACTGGTCAATGGTCACTGGTCACTGGACACAGGTCACTGGTCACTGGTCACTGGTCATTGGTCAATGGTCACTGGCCACTGGTCACTGGTCACTGGTCAATGGTCACTTTCGCTGGTCAATGGTCACTGTCGCTGGTCACTGGTCACTGGTAACTGGTCAATGGTCACTGTCGCTGGTCACTGGTCACTGGTCACTGGTCACTGGTCAATGGTAACTTGTCACTGGGCAGTGGTCAATGGTCACTGGTCACTGGTCACTGGTCACTGGTCACTGGTCACAGGTCAATGGTCACTGGTCACTGGACACAGGTCACTGGTCACTGGTCACTGGTCACTGGTCACTGGTCACTGGTCACTGGTCACTGGTCAATGGTCACTGGCCACTGGTCACTGGTCACTGGTCAATGGTCACTTTCGCTGGTCAATGGTCACTGTCGCTGGTAAATGGTCACTGTCGCTGGTCACTGGTCACTGGTCACTGGACACTGGTCACAGGTCAATGGTCACTGGTCACTGGACACTGGTCACTGGTCACTGGTCACTTGTCACTCGTCACTGATCACTGGTCACTGGTCACTGGTCACTGGTCAATGGTCACTGTCGCTGGTCACTGGTCACTGGTCACTGATCTCTGGTGACTGGTCAATGGTCACTGTCGCTGGTCACTGGACACTGGTCACTGGTCACAGGTCAATGGTCACTGGTCACTGGTCACTGGTCAATGGTCACTATCGCTGGTCAATGGTCATTGTCGCTGGTCACTGGTCATTGGTCACTTGTCACTGGTCACTGGTCACTGGTCACTGGTCACTGGTCACTGGTAACTGGTCACAGGTCAATGGTCACTGGACACTGGTCACAGGTCAATGGTCACTGGTCACTGGACACTGGTCACTGGTCACTGGTCACTGGTCACTTGTCACTGGTCACTGATCACTGGTCACTGGTCACTGGTCACTGGTCACTGGTCACTGGTCACTGGTCACTGGTCACTGATCACTGGTCACTGGTCAATGGTCACTGTCGCTGGTCACTGGTCATTGGTCACTTGTCACTGGTCATTGGTCACTGGTCACTGGTCACAGGTCAATGGTCACTGGTCACTGGTCACTGGTCAATGGTCACTGTCGCTCGTCACTGGTCACTGGTCACTGGTCACTGGTCACTGGTCACTGGTAACTGGTCAATGGTCACTGTCGCTGGTCACTGGTCACTGGTCACTGGTCAATGGTAACTTGTCACTGGGCAGTGGTCAATGGTCACTGGTCACTGGTCACTGGTCACTGGTCACTGGTCACAAGTCACTGGTCACTTGTCAGTGGTCACTGGTCAGTGGCCACTGGTCGCTGGTCACTTGTCACTGGTCACTGGTCACTGGTCACTAGTCACAAGTCACTGGTCACTGGTCACTTGTCATTGGTCACTGGTCAGTGGTCACTGGTCACTGGTCACTGGTCAATGGTCACTGTCGCTGGTCACTGGTCACTGGTCACTGATCACTGATCACTGGTCACTGGTCACTGGTCACTGGTCACTGGTCACTGGTCAATGGTCACTATCGCTGGTCAATGGTCACTGTCGCTGGTCACTGGTCACTGGTCACAGTCGCTGGTCACTGGTCACTGGTCTCTAGTCACTGGTCACTGGTCACTGGTCGCTGGTCACTGGTCACTTGTCACTGGTCAGTGGCCACTGATCGCTGGTCACTTGTCACTGGTCACTGGTCACTGGTCACTGGTCACAAGTCACTGTCGCTGGTCACTGGTCACTGGTCACTGGACACTGGTCACAGGTCAATGGTCACTGGTCACTGGACACTGGTCACTGGTCACTGGTCACTTGTCACTCGTCACTGATCACTGGTCACTGGTCACTGGTCACTGGTCAATGGTCACTGTCGCTGGTCACTGGTCACTGGTCACTGATCACTGGTGACTGGTCAATGGTCACTGTCGCTGGTCACTGGACACTGGTCACTGGTCACAGGTCAATGGTCACTGGTCACTGGTCACTGGTCAATGGTCACTATCGCTGGTCAATGGTCATTGTCGCTGGTCACTGGTCATTGGTCACTTGTCACTGGTCACTGGTCACTGGTCACTGGTCACTGGTCACTGGTAACTGGTCACAGGTCAATGGTCACTGGACACTGGTCACAGGTCAATGGTCACTGGTCACTGGACACTGGTCACTGGTCACTGGTCACTGGTCACTTGTCACTGGTCACTGATCACTGGTCACTGGTCACTGGTCACTGGTCACTGGTCACTGGTCACAGGTCAATGGTCACTGTCGCTGGTCACTGGTCACTGGTCACTGATCACTGGTCACTGGTCAATGGTCACTGTCGCTGGTCACTGGTCATTGGTCACTTGTCACTGGTCACTGGTCACTGGTCACTGGTCACAGGTCAATGGTCACTGGTCACTGGTCACTGGTCAATGGTCACTGTCGCTCGTCACTGGTCACTGGTCACTGGTCACTGGTCACTGGTCACTGGTAACTGGTCAATGGTCACTGTCGCTGGTCACTGGTCACTGGTCACTGGTCAATGGTAACTTGTCACTGGGCAGTGGTCAATGGTCACTGGTCACTGGTCACTGGTCACTGGTCACAGGTCAATGGTCACTGGTCACTGGACACAGGTCACTGGTCACTGGTCACTGGTCACTGGTCACTGGTCACTGGTCACTGGTCACTGGTCAATGGTCACTGGCCACTGGTCACTGGTCACTTGTCACTGGTCACTGATCACTTGTCACTGGTCACTGGTCACTGATCACTGGTCACTGGTCACTGGTCACTGGTCACTGGTCAATGGTCACTATCGCTGGTCAATGGTCACTGTCGCTGGTCACTGGTCACTGGTCACTTGTCACTGGTCACTGGTCACTGGTCACTGGTCACTGGTCACTGGTCACTGGTCACAAGTCACTGGTCACTTGTCACTGGTCAGTGGCCACTCGTCAATGGTCACTGGTCACTGGTCACTGGTCAATGGTCTCTGTCGCTGGTCACTGGTCACGATTCGCTGGTCCCTGGTCACTGGTCACTGGTCAATGGTCACTGTCGCTGGTCACTGGTCACTGGTCACTGGTCACTGGTCACTGGTCACTTGTCACTGGTCAGTGGCCACTCGTCGCTGGTCACTTGTCACTGGTCACTTGTCACTGGTCACTGATCACTGGTCACTGGTCACTGGTCACTGGTCACAGGTCAATGGACACTGGTCACTGGACACAGGTCACTTGTCACTGGTCACTGGTCACAAGTCACTGGTCACTTGTCACTGGTCACTGGTCACTGGTAACTGGTCAATGGTCACTGTCGCTGGTCAATGGTCACTGTCGCTGGTCACTGGTCACTGGTCACTGGTCACTGGTCACTTGTCACTGGTCAGTGGCCACTGGTCACTGGTCACTTGTCACTGGTCACTGGTCACTGGTCGCTGGTCACTGGTCATAGGTCAATGGACACTGGTCACAGGACACAGGTCACTTGTCACTGGTCACTGGTCACTGGTCACTATCGCTGGTCAATGGTCACTGTCGCTGGTCACTGGTCACTGGTCACTGGTCACTTGTCACTGGTCAGTGGCCACTCGTCGCTGGTCACTTGTCACTGGTCACTTGTCACTGGTCACTGATCACTGGTCACTGGTCACTGGTCACTGGTCACAGGTCAATGGACACTGGTCACTGGACACAGGTCACTTGTCACTGGTCACTGGTCACTGGTCACTGGTCACTTGTCACTGGTCACTGGTCACTGGTAACTGGTCAATGGTCACTGTCGCTGGTCAATGGTCACTGTCGCTGGTCACTGGTCACTGGTCACTGGTCACTGGTCACTTGTCACTGGTCACTGATCACTGGTCACTGGTCACTGGTCACTGGTCACTGGTCACTGGTCAATGGTCACTGTCGCTGGTCACTGGTCACTGGTCACTGATCACTGGTCACTGGTCAATGGTCACTGTCGCTGGTCACTGGTCATTGGTCACTTGTCACTGGTCACTGGTCACTGGTCAATGGTCACTGGTCACTGGACACTGGTCACTGGTCACTGGTCACTTGTCACTGGTCACTGATCACTGGTCACTGGTCACTGGTCACTGGTCACTGGTCACTGGTCAATGGTCACTGTCGCTGGCCACTGGTCACTGGTCACTGATCACTGGTCACTGGTCACTGGTCACTGGTCACTGGTCAATGGTCACTATCGCTGGTCAATGGTCACTGTCGCTGGTCACTGGTCACTGGTCACTTGTCACTGGTCACTGGTCACTGGTCACTGGTCACTGGTCACTGGTCACTGGTCACTGGTCACTGGTCACTGGTCACTGGTCAATGGTCACTGTCGCTGGTCACTGGTCACTGGTCACTGGTCACTGGTCAATGGTCACTTGTCCCTGGGCAGTGGTCACTGGTCACTGGTCAATGGTCACTATCGCTGGTCAATGGTCACTGTCGCTGGTCACTGGTCACTGGTCACTTGTCACTGGTCACTGGTCACTGGTCACTGGTCACTGGTCACTGGTCACTGGTCACAAGTCACTGGTCACATGTCACTGGTCAGTGGCCACTCGTCAATGGTCACTGGTCACTGGTCACTGGTCAATGGTCTCTGTCGCTGATCACTGGTCACGATTCGCTGGTCCCTGGTCACTGGTCACTGGTCGATGGTCACTGTCGCTGGTCACTGGTCACTGGTCACTGGTCACTGGTCACTGGTCACTTGTCACTGGTCAGTGGTCACTGGTCACTGGTCACTGGTCACAAGTCACTAGTCACTGGTCACTGGTCACTGGTCACTGGTCACTGGTCACTGGTCACTGGTCACTGGTCACTGGTCACTGGTCACCGGTCAATGGTCACTGTCGCTGGTCACTGGTCACTGGTCACTGATCACTGGTCACTGGTCACTGGTCACTGGTCACTGGTCAATGGTCACTATCGCTGGTCAATGGTCACTGTCGCTGGTCACTGGTCACTGGTCACTTGTCACTAGTCACTGGTCACTGGTCACTGGTCACTGGTCACTGGTCTCTGGTCGATGGTCAGTGGTCACTGTCGCTGGTCACTGGTCACTGGTCACTTGTCCCTGGGCAGTGGTCACTGGTCACTGGTCACTGGTCACTGGTCACTGGTGAATGGTCACTGTCGCTGGTCACTGGTCACTGGTCACTGGTCACTGGTCACTGGTCACTTGTCACTGGTCAGTGGTCACTGGTCACTGGTCACTGGTCACAAGTCACTAGTCACTGGTCACTGGTCACTTGTCACTGGTCACTGGTCGCTGGTCACTGGTCACTGGTCACTGGTCACTGGTCACTGGACACTGGTCACTGGTAACTGGTCAATGGTCACTGTCGCTGGTCACTGGTCACTGGTCACTGGTCACTGGTCAATGGTCACTGGTCACTGGACACAGGTCACTGGTCACTGGTCACTGGTCATTGGTCAATGGTCACTGGCCACTGGTCACTGGTCACTGGTCAATGGTCACTTTCGCTGGTCAATGGTCACTGTCGCTGGTCACTGGTCACTGGTAACTGGTCAATGGTCACTGTCGCTGGTCACTGGTCACTGGTCACTGGTCACTGGTCAATGGTAACTTGTCACTGGGCAGTGGTCACTGGTCACTGGTCACTGGTCACTGGTCACTGGTCACTGGTCACAGGTCAATGGTCACTGGTCACTGGTCACTGGTCAATGGTCACTGTCGCTCGTCACTGGTCACTGGTCACTGGTCACTGGTCACTGGTCACTGGTAACTGGTCAATGGACACTGTCGCTGGTCACTGGTCACTGGTCACTGGTCACTGGTCACTGGTCAATGGTCACTGGTCACTGGACACAGGTCACTGGTCACTGGTCACTGGTCACTGGTCAATGGTCACTGGCCACTGGTCACTGGTCACTGGTCAATGGTCACTTTCGCTGGTCAATGGTCACTGTCGCTGGTCACTGGTCACTGGTCACTGGTCACTGGTCAATGGTCACTGGTCACTGGACACAGGTCACTGGTCACTGGTCACTGGTCATTGGTCAATGGTCACTGGCCACTGGTCACTGGTCACTGGTCAATGGTCACTTTCGCTGGTCAATGGTCACTGTCGCTGGTCACTGGTCACTGGTAACTGGTCAATGGTCACTGTCGCTGGTCACTGGTCACTGGTCAATGGTAACTTGTCACTGGGCAGTGGTCACTGGTCACTGGTCACTGGTCACTGGTCACTGGTCACAGGTCAATGGTCACTGGTCACTGGTCACTGGTCAATGGTCACTGTCGCTCGTCACTGGTCACTGGTCACTGGTCACTGGTCACTGGTCACTGGTAACTGGTCAATGGACACTGTCGCTGGTCACTGGTCACTGGTCACTGGTCACTGGTCACTGGTCAATGGTCACTGGTCACTGGACACAGGTCACTGGTCACTGGTCACTGGTCACTGGTCAATGGTCACTGGCCACTGGTCACTGGTCACTGGTCAATGGTCACTTTCGCTGGTCAATGGTCACTGTCGCTGGTCACTGGTCACTGGTCACTGGTCACTGGTCACTGTCGCTGGTCACTGGTCACTGGTCACTGGTCACTGGTCACAGGTCAATGGTCACTGGTCACTGGACACTGGTCACTGGTCACTGGTCACTTGTCACTGGTCACTGATCACTGGTCACTGGTCACTGGTCACTGGTCACTGGTCACTGGTCAATGGTCACTGTCGCTGGCCACTGGTCACTGGTCACTGATCACTGGTCACTGGTCACTGGTCACTGGTCACTGGTCAATGGTCACTATCGCTGGTCAATGGTCACTGTCGCTGGTCACTGGTCACTGGTCACTTGTCACTGGTCACTGGTCACTGGTCACTGGTCACTGGTCACTGGTCACTGGTCACTGGTCACTGGTCAATGGTCACTGTCGCTGGTCACTGGTCACTGGTCACTGGTCACTGGTCAATGGTCACTTGTCCCTGGGCAGTGGTCACTGGTCACTGGTCAATGGTCACTATCGCTGGTCAATGGTCACTGTCGCTGGTCACTGGTCACTGGTCACTGGTCACTGGTCACTGGTCACAGGTCAATGGACACTGGTCACTGGACACAGGTCACTTGTCACTGGTCACTGGTCACTGGTCACTGGTCACTTGTCACTGGTCAATGGTCACTGTCGCTGGTCAATGGTCACTGTCGCTGGTCACTGGTCACTGGTCACTGGTCACTGGTCACTTGTCACTGGTCACTGATCACTGGTCACTGGTCACTGGTCACTGGTCACTGGTCACTGGTCAATGGTCACTGTCGCTGGTCACTGGTCACTGGTCACTGATCACTGGTCACTGGTCAATGGTCACTGTCGCTGGTCACTGGTCATTGGTCACTTGTCACTGGTCACTGGTCACTGGTCAATGGTCACTGGTCACTGGACACTGGTCACTGGTCACTGGTCACTTGTCACTGGTCACTGATCACTGGTCACTGGTCACTGGTCACTGGTCACTGGTCACTGGTCAATGGTCACTGTCGCTGGCCACTGGTCACTGGTCACTGATCACTGGTCACTGGTCACTGGTCACTGGTCACTGGTCAATGGTCACTATCGCTGGTCAATGGTCACTGTCGCTGGTCACTGGTCACTGGTCACATGTCACTGGTCACTGGTCACTGGTCACTGGTCACTGGTCACTGGTCACTGGTCACTGGTCACAGGTCAATGGACACTGGTCACTGGACACAGGTCACTTGTCACTGGTCACTGGTCACAAGTCACTGGTCACTTGTCACTGGTCACTGGTCACTGGTAACTGGTCAATGGTCACTGTCGCTGGTCAATGGTCACTGTCGCTGGTCACTGGTCACTGGTCACTGGTCACTGGTCACTTGTCACTGGTCAGTGGCCACTGGTCACTGGTCACTTGTCACTGGTCACTGGTCACTGGTCGCTGGTCACTGGTCATAGGTCAATGGACACTGGTCACAGGACACAGGTCACTTGTCACTGGTCACTGGTCACTGGTCACTATCGCTGGTCAATGGTCACTGTCGCTGGTCACTGGTCACTGGTCACTGGTCACTTGTCACTGGTCAGTGGCCACTCGTCGCTGGTCACTTGTCACTGGTCACTTGTCACTGGTCACTGATCACTGGTCACTGGTCACTGGTCACTGGTCACAGGTCAATGGACACTGGTCACTGGACACAGGTCACTTGTCACTGGTCACTGGTCACTGGTCACTGGTCACTTGTCACTGGTCACTGGTCACTGGTAACTGGTCAATGGTCACTGTCGCTGGTCAATGGTCACTGTCGCTGGTCACTGGTCACTGGTCACTGGTCACTGGTCACTTGTCACTGGTCACTGATCACTGGTCACTGGTCACTGGTCACTGGTCACTGGTCACTGGTCAATGGTCACTGTCGCTGGTCACTGGTCACTGGTCACTGATCACTGGTCACTGGTCAATGGTCACTGTCGCTGGTCACTGGTCATTGGTCACTTGTCACTGGTCACTGGTCACTGGTCAATGGTCACTGGTCACTGGACACTGGTCACTGGTCACTGGTCACTTGTCACTGGTCACTGATCACTGGTCACTGGTCACTGGTCACTGGTCACTGGTCACTGGTCAATGGTCACTGTCGCTGGCCACTGGTCACTGGTCACTGATCACTGGTCACTGGTCACTGGTCACTGGTCACTGGTCAATGGTCACTATCGCTGGTCAATGGTCACTGTCGCTGGTCACTGGTCACTGGTCACTTGTCACTGGTCACTGGTCACTGGTCACTGGTCACTGGTCACTGGTCACTGGTCACTGGTCACTGGTCAATGGTCACTGTCGCTGGTCACTGGTCACTGGTCACTGGTCACTGGTCAATGGTCACTTGTCCCTGGGCAGTGGTCACTGGTCACTGGTCAATGGTCACTATCGCTGGTCAATGGTCACTGTCGCTGGTCACTGGTCACTGGTCACTTGTCACTGGTCACTGGTCACTGGTCACTGGTCACTGGTCACTGGTCACTGGTCACAAGTCACTGGTCACATGTCACTGGTCAGTGGCCACTCGTCAATGGTCACTGGTCACTGGTCACTGGTCAATGGTCTCTGTCGCTGGTCACTGGTCACGATTCGCTGGTCCCTGGTCACTGGTCACTGGTCGATGGTCACTGTCGCTGGTCACTGGTCACTGGTCACTGGTCACTGGTCACTGGTCACTTGTCACTGGTCAGTGGTCACTGGTCACTGGTCACTGGTCACAAGTCACTAGTCACTGGTCACTGGTCACTGGTCACTGGTCACTGGTCACTGGTCACTGGTCACTGGTCACTGGTCACTGGTCACCGGTCAATGGTCACTGTCGCTGGTCACTGGTCACTGGTCACTGATCACTGGTCACTGGTCACTGGTCACTGGTCACTGGTCAATGGTCACTATCGCTGGTCAATGGTCACTGTCGCTGGTCACTGGTCACTGGTCACTTGTCACTAGTCACTGGTCACTGGTCACTGGTCACTGGTCACTGGTCTCTGGTCGATGGTCAGTGGTCACTGTCGCTGGTCACTGGTCACTGGTCACTTGTCCCTGGGCAGTGGTCACTGGTCACTGGTCACTGGTCACTGGTCACTGGTGAATGGTCACTGTCGCTGGTCACTGGTCACTGGTCACTGGTCACTGGTCACTGGTCACTTGTCACTGGTCAGTGGTCACTGGTCACTGGTCACTGGTCACAAGTCACTAGTCACTGGTCACTGGTCACTTGTCACTGGTCACTGGTCGCTGGTCACTGGTCACTGGTCACTGGTCACTGGTCACTGGACACTGGTCACTGGTAACTGGTCAATGGTCACTGTCGCTGGTCACTGGTCACTGGTCACTGGTCACTGGTCAATGGTCACTGGTCACTGGACACAGGTCACTGGTCACTGGTCACTGGTCATTGGTCAATGGTCACTGGCCACTGGTCACTGGTCACTGGTCAATGGTCACTTTCGCTGGTCAATGGTCACTGTCGCTGGTCACTGGTCACTGGTAACTGGTCAATGGTCACTGTCGCTGGTCACTGGTCACTGGTCACTGGTCACTGGTCAATGGTAACTTGTCACTGGGCAGTGGTCACTGGTCACTGGTCACTGGTCACTGGTCACTGGTCACTGGTCACAGGTCAATGGTCACTGGTCACTGGTCACTGGTCAATGGTCACTGTCGCTCGTCACTGGTCACTGGTCACTGGTCACTGGTCACTGGTCAATGGTCACTGGTCACTGGACACAGGTCACTGGTCACTGGTCACTGGTCACTGGTCAATGGTCACTGGCCACTGGTCACTGGTCACTGGTCAATGGTCACTTTCGCTGGTCAATGGTCACTGTCGCTGGTCACTGGTCACTGGTCACTGGTCACTGGTCAATGGTCACTGGTCACTGGACACAGGTCACTGGTCACTGGTCACTGGTCATTGGTCAATGGTCACTGGCCACTGGTCACTGGTCACTGGTCAATGGTCACTTTCGCTGGTCAATGGTCACTGTCGCTGGTCACTGGTCACTGGTAACTGGTCAATGGTCACTGTCGCTGGTCACTGGTCACTGGTCACTGGTCACTGGTCAATGGTAACTTGTCACTGGGCAGTGGTCACTGGTCACTGGTCACTGGTCACTGGTCACTGGTCACAGGTCAATGGTCACTGGTCACTGGTCACTGGTCAATGGTCACTGTCGCTCGTCACTGGTCACTGGTCACTGGTCACTGGTCACTGGTCACTGGTCACTGGTAACTGGTCAATGGACACTGTCGCTGGTCACTGGTCACTGGTCACTGGTCACTGGTCACTGGTCAATGGTCACTGGTCACTGGACACAGGTCACTGGTCACTGGTCACTGGTCACTGGTCAATGGTCACTGGCCACTGGTCACTGGTCACTGGTCAATGGTCACTTTCGCTGGTCAATGGTCACTGTCGCTGGTCACTGGTCACTGGTCACTGGTCACTGGTCACTGTCGCTGGTCACTGGTCACTGGTCACTGGTCACTGGTCACAGGTCAATGGTCACTGGTCACTGGACACTGGTCACTGGTCACTGGTCACTTGTCACTGGTCACTGATCACTGGTCACTGGTCACTGGTCACTGGTCACTGGTCACTGGTCAATGGTCACTGTCGCTGGCCACTGGTCACTGGTCACTGATCACTGGTCACTGGTCACTGGTCACTGGTCACTGGTCAATGGTCACTATCGCTGGTCAATGGTCACTGTCGCTGGTCACTGGTCACTGGTCACTTGTCACTGGTCACTGGTCACTGGTCACTGGTCACTGGTCACTGGTCACTGGTCACTGGTCACTGGTCAATGGTCACTGTCGCTGGTCACTGGTCACTGGTCACTGGTCACTGGTCAATGGTCACTTGTCCCTGGGCAGTGGTCACTGGTCACTGGTCAATGGTCACTATCGCTGGTCAATGGTCACTGTCGCTGGTCACTGGTCACTGGTCACTTGTCACTGGTCACTGGTCACTGGTCACTGGTCACTGGTCACTGGTCACTGGTCACAAGTCACTGGTCACCTGTCACTGGTCAGTGGCCACTCGTCAATGGTCACTGGTCACTGGTCACTGGTCAATGGTCTCTGTCGCTGGTCACTGGTCACGATTCGCTGGTCCCTGGTCACTGGTCACTGGTCGATGGTCACTGTCGCTGGTCACTGGTCACTGGTCACTGGTCACTGGTCACTGGTCACTTGTCACTGGTCAGTGGTCACTGGTCACTGGTCACTGGTCACAAGTCACTAGTCACTGGTCACTGGTCACTGGTCACTGGTCACTGGTCACTGGTCACTGGTCACTGTCGCTGGTCACTGGTCACTGGTCACTGGTTACTGGTCACAGGTCAATGGTCACTGGTCACTGGACACTGGTCACTGGTCACTGGTCACTTGTCACTGGTCACTGATCACTGGTCACTGGTCACTGGTCACTGGTCACTGGTCACTGGTCAATGGTCACTGGTCACTGGACACAGGTCACTGGTCACTGGTCACTGGTCACTGGTCAATGGTCACTGGCCACTGGTCACTGGTCACTGGTCAATGGTCACTTTCGCTGGTCAATGGTCACTGTCGCTGGTCACTGGTCACTGGTCACTGGTCACTGGTCAATGGTCACTGGTCACTGGACACAGGTCACTGGTCACTGGTCACTGGTCATTGGTCAATGGTCACTGGCCACTGGTCACTGGTCACTGGTCAATGGTCACTTTCGCTGGTCAATGGTCACTGTCGCTGGTCACTGGTCACTGGTAACTGGTCAATGGTCACTGTCGCTGGTCACTGGTCACTGGTCACTGGTCACTGGTCAATGGTAACTTGTCACTGGGCAGTGGTCACTGGTCACTGGTCACTGGTCACTGGTCACTGGTCACAGGTCAATGGTCACTGGTCACTGGTCACTGGTCAATGGTCACTGTCGCTCGTCACTGGTCACTGGTCACTGGTCACTGGTCACTGGTCACTGGTAACTGGTCAATGGACACTGTCGCTGGTCACTGGTCACTGGTCACTGGTCACTGGTCACTGGTCAATGGTCACTGGTCACTGGACACAGGTCACTGGTCACTGGTCACTGGTCACTGGTCAATGGTCACTGGCCACTGGTCACTGGTCACTGGTCAATGGTCACTTTCGCTGGTCAATGGTCACTGTCGCTGGTCACTGGTCACTGGTCACTGGTCACTGGTCACTGTCGCTGGTCACTGGTCACTGGTCACTGGTCACTGGTCACAGGTCAATGGTCACTGGTCACTGGACACTGGTCACTGGTCACTGGTCACTTGTCACTGGTCACTGATCACTGGTCACTGGTCACTGGTCACTGGTCACTGGTCACTGGTCAATGGTCACTGTCGCTGGCCACTGGTCACTGGTCACTGATCACTGGTCACTGGTCACTGGTCACTGGTCACTGGTCAATGGTCACTATCGCTGGTCAATGGTCACTGTCGCTGGTCACTGGTCACTGGTCACTTGTCACTGGTCACTGGTCACTGGTCACTGGTCACTGGTCACTGGTCACTGGTCACTGGTCACTGGTCAATGGTCACTGTCGCTGGTCACTGGTCACTGGTCACTGGTCACTGGTCAATGGTCACTTGTCCCTGGGCAGTGGTCACTGGTCACTGGTCAATGGTCACTATCGCTGGTCAATGGTCACTGTCGCTGGTCACTGGTCACTGGTCACTGGTCACTGGTCACTGGTCACAGGTCAATGGACACTGGTCACTGGACACAGGTCACTTGTCACTGGTCACTGGTCACTGGTCACTGGTCACTTGTCACTGGTCACTGGTCACTGGTAACTGGTCAATGGTCACTGTCGCTGGTCAATGGTCACTGTCGCTGGTCACTGGTCACTGGTCACTGGTCACTGGTCACTTGTCACTGGTCACTGATCACTGGTCACTGGTCACTGGTCACTGGTCACTGGTCACTGGTCAATGGTCACTGTCGCTGGTCACTGGTCACTGGTCACTGATCACTGGTCACTGGTCAATGGTCACTGTCGCTGGTCACTGGTCATTGGTCACTTGTCACTGGTCACTGGTCACTGGTCAATGGTCACTGGTCACTGGACACTGGTCACTGGTCACTGGTCACTTGTCACTGGTCACTGATCACTGGTCACTGGTCACTGGTCACTGGTCACTGGTCACTGGTCAATGGTCACTGTCGCTGGCCACTGGTCACTGGTCACTGATCACTGGTCACTGGTCACTGGTCACTGGTCACTGGTCAATGGTCACTATCGCTGGTCAATGGTCACTGTCGCTGGTCACTGGTCACTGGTCACTTGTCACTGGTCACTGGTCACTGGTCACTGGTCACTGGTCACTGGTCACTGGTCACTGGTCACAGGTCAATGGACACTGGTCACTGGACACAGGTCACTTGTCACTGGTCACTGGTCACAAGTCACTGGTCACTTGTCACTGGTCACTGGTCACTGGTAACTGGTCAATGGTCACTGTCGCTGGTCAATGGTCACTGTCGCTGGTCACTGGTCACTGGTCACTGGTCACTGGTCACTTGTCACTGGTCAGTGGCCACTGGTCACTGGTCACTTGTCACTGGTCACTGGTCACTGGTCGCTGGTCACTGGTCATAGGTCAATGGACACTGGTCACAGGACACAGGTCACTTGTCACTGGTCACTGGTCACTGGTCACTATCGCTGGTCAATGGTCACTGTCGCTGGTCACTGGTCACTGGTCACTGGTCACTTGTCACTGGTCAGTGGCCACTCGTCGCTGGTCACTTGTCACTGGTCACTTGTCACTGGTCACTGATCACTGGTCACTGGTCACTGGTCACTGGTCACAGGTCAATGGACACTGGTCACTGGACACAGGTCACTTGTCACTGGTCACTGGTCACTGGTCACTGGTCACTTGTCACTGGTCACTGGTCACTGGTAACTGGTCAATGGTCACTGTCGCTGGTCAATGGTCACTGTCGCTGGTCACTGGTCACTGGTCACTGGTCACTGGTCACTTGTCACTGGTCACTGATCACTGGTCACTGGTCACTGGTCACTGGTCACTGGTCACTGGTCAATGGTCACTGTCGCTGGTCACTGGTCACTGGTCACTGATCACTGGTCACTGGTCAATGGTCACTGTCGCTGGTCACTGGTCATTGGTCACTTGTCACTGGTCACTGGTCACTGGTCAATGGTCACTGGTCACTGGACACTGGTCACTGGTCACTGGTCACTTGTCACTGGTCACTGATCACTGGTCACTGGTCACTGGTCACTGGTCACTGGTCACTGGTCAATGGTCACTGTCGCTGGCCACTGGTCACTGGTCACTGATCACTGGTCACTGGTCACTGGTCACTGGTCACTGGTCAATGGTCACTATCGCTGGTCAATGGTCACTGTCGCTGGTCACTGGTCACTGGTCACTTGTCACTGGTCACTGGTCACTGGTCACTGGTCACTGGTCACTGGTCACTGGTCACTGGTCACTGGTCAATGGTCACTGTCGCTGGTCACTGGTCACTGGTCACTGGTCACTGGTCAATGGTCACTTGTCCCTGGGCAGTGGTCACTGGTCACTGGTCAATGGTCACTATCGCTGGTCAATGGTCACTGTCGCTGGTCACTGGTCACTGGTCACTTGTCACTGGTCACTGGTCACTGGTCACTGGTCACTTGTCACTGGTCACTGGTCACAAGTCACTGGTCACATGTCACTGGTCAGTGGCCACTCGTCAATGGTCACTGGTCACTGGTCACTGGTCAATGGTCTCTGTCGCTGGTCACTGGTCACGATTCGCTGGTCCCTGGTCACTGGTCACTGGTCGATGGTCACTGTCGCTGGTCACTGGTCACTGGTCACTGGTCACTGGTCACTGGTCACTTGTCACTGGTCAGTGGTCACTGGTCACTGGTCACTGGTCACAAGTCACTAGTCACTGGTCACTGGTCACTGGTCACTGGTCACTGGTCACTGGTCACTGGTCACTGGTCACTGGTCACTGGTCACCGGTCAATGGTCACTGTCGCTGGTCACTGGTCACTGGTCACTGATCACTGGTCACTGGTCACTGGTCACTGGTCACTGGTCAATGGTCACTATCGCTGGTCAATGGTCACTGTCGCTGGTCACTGGTCACTGGTCACTTGTCACTAGTCACTGGTCACTGGTCACTGGTCACTGGTCACTGGTCTCTGGTCGATGGTCAGTGGTCACTGTCGCTGGTCACTGGTCACTGGTCACTTGTCCCTGGGCAGTGGTCACTGGTCACTGGTCACTGGTCACTGGTCACTGGTGAATGGTCACTGTCGCTGGTCACTGGTCACTGGTCACTGGTCACTGGTCACTGGTCACTTGTCACTGGTCAGTGGTCACTGGTCACTGGTCACTGGTCACAAGTCACTAGTCACTGGTCACTGGTCACTTGTCACTGGTCACTGGTCGCTGGTCACTGGTCACTGGTCACTGGTCACTGGTCACTGGACACTGGTCACTGGTAACTGGTCAATGGTCACTGTCGCTGGTCACTGGTCACTGGTCACTGGTCACTGGTCAATGGTCACTGGTCACTGGACACAGGTCACTGGTCACTGGTCACTGGTCATTGGTCAATGGTCACTGGCCACTGGTCACTGGTCACTGGTCAATGGTCACTTTCGCTGGTCAATGGTCACTGTCGCTGGTCACTGGTCACTGGTAACTGGTCAATGGTCACTGTCGCTGGTCACTGGTCACTGGTCACTGGTCACTGGTCAATGGTAACTTGTCACTGGGCAGTGGTCACTGGTCACTGGTCACTGGTCACTGGTCACTGGTCACTGGTCACAGGTCAATGGTCACTGGTCACTGGTCACTGGTCAATGGTCACTGTCGCTCGTCACTGGTCACTGGTCACTGGTCACTGGTCACTGGTCAATGGTCACTGGTCACTGGACACAGGTCACTGGTCACTGGTCACTGGTCACTGGTCAATGGTCACTGGCCACTGGTCACTGGTCACTGGTCAATGGTCACTTTCGCTGGTCAATGGTCACTGTCGCTGGTCACTGGTCACTGGTCACTGGTCACTGGTCAATGGTCACTGGTCACTGGACACAGGTCACTGGTCACTGGTCACTGGTCATTGGTCAATGGTCACTGGCCACTGGTCACTGGTCACTGGTCAATGGTCACTTTCGCTGGTCAATGGTCACTGTCGCTGGTCACTGGTCACTGGTAACTGGTCAATGGTCACTGTCGCTGGTCACTGGTCACTGGTCACTGGTCACTGGTCAATGGTAACTTGTCACTGGGCAGTGGTCACTGGTCACTGGTCACTGGTCACTGGTCACTGGTCACAGGTCAATGGTCACTGGTCACTGGTCACTGGTCAATGGTCACTGTCGCTCGTCACTGGTCACTGGTCACTGGTCACTGGTCACTGGTCACTGGTCACTGGTAACTGGTCAATGGACACTGTCGCTGGTCACTGGTCACTGGTCACTGGTCACTGGTCACTGGTCAATGGTCACTGGTCACTGGACACAGGTCACTGGTCACTGGTCACTGGTCATTGGTCAATGGTCACTGGCCACTGGTCACTGGTCACTGGTCAATGGTCACTTTCGCTGGTCAATGGTCACTGTCGCTGGTCACTGGTCACTGGTAACTGGTCAATGGTCACTGTCGCTGGTCACTGGTCACTGGTCACTGGTCACTGGTCACTGGTCACTGTCGCTGGTCACTGGTCACTGGTCACTGGTCACTGGTCACAGGTCAATGGTCACTGGTCACTGGACACTGGTCACTGGTCACTGGTCACTTGTCACTGGTCACTGATCACTGGTCACTGGTCACTGGTCACTGGTCACTGGTCACTGGTCAATGGTCACTGTCGCTGGCCACTGGTCACTGGTCACTGATCACTGGTCACTGGTCACTGGTCACTGGTCACTGGTCAATGGTCACTATCGCTGGTCAATGGTCACTGTCGCTGGTCACTGGTCACTGGTCACTTGTCACTGGTCACTGGTCACTGGTCACTGGTCACTGGTCACTGGTCACTGGTCACTGGTCACTGGTCAATGGTCACTGTCGCTGGTCACTGGTCACTGGTCACTGGTCACTGGTCAATGGTCACTTGTCCCTGGGCAGTGGTCACTGGTCACTGGTCAATGGTCACTATCGCTGGTCAATGGTCACTGTCGCTGGTCACTGGTCACTGGTCACTTGTCACTGGTCACTGGTCACTGGTCACTGGTCACTGGTCACTGGTCACTGGTCACAAGTCACTGGTCACCTGTCACTGGTCAGTGGCCACTCGTCAATGGTCACTGGTCACTGGTCACTGGTCAATGGTCTCTGTCGCTGGTCACTGGTCACGATTCGCTGGTCCCTGGTCACTGGTCACTGGTCGATGGTCACTGTCGCTGGTCACTGGTCACTGGTCACTGGTCACTGGTCACTGGTCACTTGTCACTGGTCAGTGGTCACTGGTCACTGGTCACTGGTCACAAGTCACTAGTCACTGGTCACTGGTCACTGGTCACTGGTCACTGGTCACTGGTCACTGGTCACTGGTCACTGGTCACTGGTCACTGGTCACTGGTCACCGGTCAATGGTCACTGTCGCTGGTCACTGGTCACTGGTCACTGATCACTGGTCACTGGTCACTGGTCACTGGTCACTGGTCACAAGTCACTGGTCACCTGTCACTGGTCAGTGGCCACTCGTCAATGGTTACTGGTCACTGGTCACTGGTCAATGGTCTCTGTCGCTGGTCACTGGTCACGATTCGCTGGTCCCTGGTCACTGGTCACTGGTCGATGGTCACTGTCGCTGGTCACTGGTCACTGGTCACTGGTCACTGGTCACTGGTCACTTGTCACTGGTCAGTGGTCACTGGTCACTGGTCACTGGTCACAAGTCACTAGTCACTGGTCACTGGTCACTGGTCACTGGTCACTGGTCACTGGTCACTGGTCACTGGTCACTGGTCACTGGTCACTGGTCACTGGTCACAGGTCACTTGTCACTCGTCACTGATCACTGGTCACTGGTCACTGGTCACTGGTCACTGGTCACTGGTCAATGGTCACTGTCGCTGGTCACTGGTCACTGGTCACTGATCACTGGTGACTGGTCAATGGTCACTGTCGCTGGTCACTGGACACTGGTCACTGGTCACAGGTCAATGGTCACTGGTCACTGGTCACTGGTCAATGGTCACTATCGCTGGTCAATGGTCATTGTCGCTGGTCACTGGTCATTGGTCACTTGTCACTGGTCACTGGTCACTGGTCACTGGTCACTGGTCACTGGTAACTGGTCACAGGTCAATGGTCACTGGACACTGGTCACAGGTCAATGGTCACTGGTCACTGGACACTGGTCACTGGTCACTGGTCACTGGTCACTTGTCACTGGTCACTGATCACTGGTCACTGGTCACTGGTCACTGGTCACTGGTCACTGGTCACAGGTCAATGGTCACTGTCGCTGGTCACTGGTCACTGGTCACTGATCACTGGTCACTGGTCAATGGTCACTGTCGCTGGTCACTGGTCATTGGTCACTTGTCACTGGTCACTGGTCACTGGTCACTGGTCACAGGTCAATGGTCACTGGTCACTGGTCACTGGTCAATGGTCACTGTCGCTCGTCACTGGTCACTGGTCACTGGTCACTGGTCACTGGTCACTGGTAACTGGTCAATGGTCCCTGTCGCTGGTCACTGGTCACTGGTCACTGGTCAATGGTAACTTGTCACTGGGAAGTGGTCAATGGTCACTGGTCACTGGTCACTGGTCACTGGTCACTGGTCACAGGTCAATGGTCACTGGTCACTGGACACAGGTCACTGGTCACTGGTCACTGGTCACTGGTCACTGGTCACTGGTCACTGGTCACTGGTCAATGGTCACTGGCCACTGGTCACTGGTCACTTGTCACTGGTCACTGATCACTTGTCACTGGTCACTGGTCACTGATCACTGGTCACTGGTCACTGGTCACTGGTCACTGGTCAATGGTCACTATCGCTGGTCAATGGTCACTGTCGCTGGTCACTGGTCACTGGTCACTTGTCACTGGTCACTGGTCACTGGTCACTGGTCACTGGTCACTGGTCACAAGTCACTGGTCACTTGTCACTGGTCAGTGGCCACTCGTCAATGGTCACTGGTCACTGGTCACTGGTCAATGGTCTCTGTCGCTGGTCACTGGTCACGATTCGCTGGTCCCTGGTCACTGGTCACTGGTCAATGGTCACTGTCGCTGGTCACTGGTCACTGGTCACTGGTCACTGGTCACTGGTCACTTGTCACTGGTCAGTGGCCACTCGTCGCTGGTCACTTGTCACTGGTCACTTGTCACTGGTCACTGATCACTGGTCACTGGTCACTGGTCACTGGTCACAGGTCAATGGACACTGGTCACTGGACACAGGTCACTTGTCACTGGTCACTGGTCACAAGTCACTGGTCACTTGTCACTGGTCACTGGTCACTGGTAACTGGTCAATGGTCACTGTCGCTGGTCAATGGTCACTGTCGCTGGTCACTGGTCACTGGTCACTGGTCACTGGTCACTTGTCACTGGTCAGTGGCCACTGGTCGCTGGTCACTTGTCACTGGTCACTGGTCACTGGTCGCTGGTCACTGGTCATAGGTCAATGGACACTGGTCACAGGACACAGGTCACTTGTCACTGGTCACTGGTCACTGGTCACTATCGCTGGTCAATGGTCACTGTCGCTGGTCACTGGTCACTGGTCACTGGTCACTGGTCACTTGTCACTGGTCAGTGGCCACTCGTCGCTGGTCACTTGTCACTGGTCACTTGTCACTGGTCACTGATCACTGGTCACTGGTCACTGGTCACTGGTCACAGGTCAATGGACACTGGTCACTGGACACAGGTCACTTGTCACTGGTCACTGGTCACTGGTCACTGGTCACTTGTCACTGGTCACTGGTCACTGGTAACTGGTCAATGGTCACTGTCGCTGGTCAATGGTCACTGTCGCTGGTCACTGGTCACTGGTCACTGGTCACTGGTCACTTGTCACTGGTCACTGATCACTGGTCACTGGTCACTGGTCACTGGTCACTGGTCACTGGTCAATGGTCACTGTCGCTGGTCACTGGTCACTGGTCACTGATCACTGGTCACTGGTCAATGGTCACTGTCGCTGGTCACTGGTCATTGGTCACTTGTCACTGGTCACTGGTCACTGGTCACTGGTCACAGGTCAATGGTCACTGGTCACTGGACACTGGTCACTGGTCACTGGTCACTTGTCACTGGTCAATGATCACTTGTCACTGGTCACTGGTCACTGGTCACTGGTCACTGGTCAATGGTCACTGTCGCTGGCCACTGGTCACTGGTCACTGATCACTGGTCACTGGTCACTGGTCACTGGTCACTGGTCAATGGTCACTATCGCTGGTCAATGGTCACTGT
This sequence comes from Andrena bucephala, assembly GCA_947577245.1. Taxonomy (NCBI): domain Eukaryota; kingdom Metazoa; phylum Arthropoda; class Insecta; order Hymenoptera; family Andrenidae; genus Andrena; species Andrena bucephala. Next base: position 64,161,444 of record OX387716.1, read on the forward strand.
CGCTGGTCACTGGTCACTGGTCACTTGTCACTGGTCACTGGTCACTGGTCACTGGTCACTGGTCACTGGTCACTGGTCACTGGTCACTGGTCACTGGTCACTGGTCACTGGTCAATGGTCACTGTCGCTGGTCACTGGTCACTGGTCACTGGTCACTGGTCAATGGTCACTTGTCCCTGGGCAGTGGTCACTGGTCACTGGTCAATGGTCACTATCGCTGGTCAATGGTCACTGTCGCTGGTCACTGGTCACTGGTCACTTGTCACTGGTCACTGGTCACTGGTCACTGGTCACTGGTCACTGGTCACTGGTCACAAGTCACTGGTCACCTGTCACTGGTCAGTGGCCACTCGTCAATGGTCACTGGTCACTGGTCACTGGTCAATGGTCTCTGTCGCTGGTCACTGGTCACGATTCGCTGGTCCCTGGTCACTGGTCACTGGTCGATGGTCACTGTCGCTGGTCACTGGTCACTGGTCACTGGTCACTGGTCACTGGTCACTTGTCACTGGTCAGTGGTCACTGGTCACTGGTCACTGGTCACAAGTCACTAGTCACTGGTCACTGGTCACTGGTCACTGGTCACTGGTCACTGGTCACTGGTCACTGGTCACTGGTCACTGGTCACCGGTCAATGGTCACTGTCGCTGGTCACTGGTCACTGGTCACTGATCACTGGTCACTGGTCACTGGTCACTGGTCACTGGTCAATGGTCACTATCGCTGGTCAATGGTCACTGTCGCTGGTCACTGGTCACTGGTCACTTGTCACTAGTCACTGGTCACTGGTCACTGGTCACTGGTCACTGGTCACTGGTCTCTGGTCGATGGTCAGTGGTCACTGTCGCTGGTCACTGGTCACTGGTCACTTGTCCCTGGGCAGTGGTCACTGGTCACTGGTCACTGGTCACTGGTCACTGGTCAATGGTCACTGTCGCTGGTCACTGGTCACTGGACACTGGTCACTGGTCACTGGTCACTTGTCACTGGTCAGTGGTCACTGGTCACTGGTCACTGGTCACAAGTCACTAGTCACTGGTCACTGGTCACTTGTCACTGGTCACTGGTCGCTGGTCACTGGTCACTGGTCACTGGTCACTGGTCACTGGACACTGGTCACTGGTAACTGGTCAATGGTCACTGTCGCTGGTCACTGGTCACTGGTCACTGGTCACTGGTCAATGGTCACTGGTCACTGGACACAGGTCACTGGTCACTGGTCACTGGTCATTGGTCAATGGTCACTGGCCACTGGTCACTGGTCACTGGTCAATGGTCACTTTCGCTGGTCAATGGTCACTGTCGCTGGTCACTGGTCACTGGTAACTGGTCAATGGTCACTGTCGCTGGTCACTGGTCACTGGTCACTGGTCACTGGTCAATGGTAACTTGTCACTGGGCAGTGGTCACTGGTCACTGGTCACTGGTCACTGGTCACTGGTCACAGGTCAATGGTCACTGGTCACTGGTCACTGGTCAATGGTCACTGTCGCTCGTCACTGGTCACTGGTCACTGGTCACTGGTCACTGGTCACTGGTAACTGGTCAATGGTCACTGTCGCTGGTCACTGGTCACTGGTCACTGGTCAATGGTAACTTGTCACTGGGCAGTGGTCAATGTTCACTGGTCACTGGTCACTGGTCACTGGTCACTGGTCACAGGTCAATGGTCACTGGTCACTGGACACAGGTCACTGGTCACTGGTCACTGGTCACTGGTCACTGGTCACTGGTCACTGGTCAATGGTCACTGGCCACTGGTCACTGGTCACTTGTCACTGGTCACTGATCACTTGTCACTGGTCACTGGTCACTGATCACTGGTCACTGGTCACTGGTCACTGGTCACTGGTCAATGGTCACTATCGCTGGTCAATGGTCACTGTCGCTGGTCACTGGTCACTGGTCACTGGTCACTGGTCACTGGTCACTTGTCACTGGTCAGTGGCCACTCGTCGCTGGTCACTTGTCACTGGTCACTTGTCACTGGTCACTGATCACTGGTCACTGGTCACTGGTCACTGGTCACAGGTCAATGGACACTGGTCACTGGACACAGGTCACTTGTCACTGGTCACTGGTCACAAGTCACTGGTCACCTGTCACTGGTCACTGGTCACTGGTAACTGGTCAATGGTCACTGTCGCTGGTCAATGGTCACTGTCGCTGGTCACTGGTCACTGGTCACTGGTCACTGGTCACTTGTCACTGGTCAGTGGCCACTGGTCGCTGGTCACTTGTCACTGGTCACTGGTCACTGGTCGCTGGTCACTGGTCACAGGTCAATGGACACTGGTCACAGGACACAGGTCACTTGTCACTGGTCACTGGTCACTGGTCACTATCTCTGGTCAATGGTCACTGTCGCTGGTCACTGGTCACTGGTCAATGGTCACTGTCGCTGGTCACTGGTCATTGGTCACTTGTCACTGGTCACTGGTCACTGGTCACTGGTCACAGGTCAATGGTCACTGGTCACTGGACACTGGTCACTGGTCAATGGACACTGGTCACTGGACACAGGTCACTTGTCACTGGTCACTGGTCACTGGTCACTGGTCACTTGTCACTGGTCACTGGTCACTGGTAACTGGTCAATGGTCACTGTCGCTGGTCAATGGTCACTGTCGCTGGTCACTGGTCACTGGTCACTGGTCACTGGTCACTTGTCACTGGTCACTGATCACTGGTCACTGGTCACTGGTCACTGGTCACTGGCCACTGGTCAATGGTCACTGTCGCTGGTCACTGGTCACTGGTCACTGATCACTGGTCACTGGTCAATGGTCACTGTCGCTGGTCACTGGTCATTGGTCACTTGTCACTGGTCACTGGTCACTGGTCACTGGTCACAGGTCAATGGTCACTGGTCACTGGACACTGGTCACTGGTCACTGGTCACTTGTCACTGGTCACTGATCACTGGTCACTGGTCACTGGTCACTGGTCACTGGTCAATGGTCTCTGTCGCTGGTCACTGGTCACGATTCGCTGGTCCCTGGTCACTGGTCACTGGTCACTAGTCACTGGTCACTGGTCACTGGTCAATGGTCACTATCGCTGGTCAATGGTCACTGTCGCTGGTCACTGGTCACTGGTCACTTGTCACTGGTCACTGGTCACTGGTCACTGGTCTATGGTCACTGGTCACTGGTCACTGGTCACTGGTCACTGGTCACTGGTCACTGGTCAATGGTCACTGTCGCTGGTCACTGGTCACTGGTCACTGGTCACTGGTCAATGGTCACTTGTCCCTGGGCAGTGGTCACTGGTCACTGGTCAATGGTCACTATCGCTGGTCAATGGTCACTGTCGCTGGTCACTGGTCACTGGTCACTTGTCACTGGTCACTGGTCACTGGTCACTGGTCACTGGTCACTGGTCACTGGCCACAAGTCACTGGTCACCTGTCACTGGTCAGTGGCCACTCGTCAATGGTCACTGGTCACTGGTCACTGGTCAATGGTCTCTGTCGCTGGTCACTGGTCACGATTCGCTGGTCCCTGGTCACTGGTCACTGGTCGATGGTCACTGTCGCTGGTCACTGGTCACTGGTCACTGGTCACTGGTCACTGGTCACTGGTCACTTGTCACTGGTCAGTGGTCACTGGTCACTGGTCACTGGTCACAAGTCACTAGTCACTGGTCACTGGTCACTGGTCACTGGTCACTGGTCACTGGTCACTTGTCACTGGTCACTGGTCACTGGTCACTGGTCACCGGTCAATGGTCACTGTCGCTGGTCACTGGTCAGTGGTCACTGATCACTGGTCACTGGTCACTGGTCACTGGTCACTGGTCAATGGTCACTATCGCTGGTCAATGGTCACTGTCGCTGGTCACTGGTCACTGGTCACTTGTCACTAGTCACTGGTCACTGGTCACTGGTCACTGGTCACTGGTCTCTGGTCGATGGTCAGTGGTCACTGTCGCTGGTCACTGGTCACTGGTCACTTGTCCCTGGGCAGTGGTCACTGGTCACTGGTCACTGGTCACTGGTCACTGGTCAATGGTCACTGTCGCTGGTCACTGGTCACTGGTCACTTGTCCCTGGGCAGTGGTCACTTGTCACTGGTCAATGGTCACTATCGCTGGTCAATGGTCACTGTCGCTGGTCACTGGTCACTGGTCACTTGTCACTGGTCACTGGTCACTGGTCACTGGTCACTTGTCACTGGTCAGTGGCCACTCGTCAATGGTCACTGGTCACTGGTCACTGGTCAATGGTCTCTGTCGCTGGTCACTGGTCACGATTCGCTGGTCCCTGGTCACTGGTCACTGGTCGATGGTCACTGTCGCTGGTCACTGGTCACTGGTCACTGGTCACTGGTCACTGGTCACTTGTCACTGGTCAGTGGTCACTGGTCACTGGTCACTGGTCACAAGTCACTAGTCACTGGTCACTGGTCACTGGTCACTGGTCAATGGTCACTGTCGCTGGTCACTGGTCACTGGTCACTTGTCCCTGGGCAGTGGTCACTTGTCACTGGTCAATGGTCACTATCGCTGGTCAATGGTCACTGTCGCTGGTCACTGGTCACTGGTCACTTGTCACTGGTCACTGGTCACTGGTCACTGGTCACTGGTCACTGGTTACTGGTCACTGGTCACTGGTCACTGGTCACTGGTCACAAGTCACTGGTCACTTGTCACTGGTCACTGGTCACTCGTCACTGGTCACAGGTCAATGGTAACTTGTCACTGGGCAGTGGTCAATGGTCACTGGTCACTGGTCACTGGTCACAGGTCAATGGTCACTGGTCACTGGACACAGATCACTGGTCACTGGTCACTGGTCACTGGGCACTGGTCACTGGTCACTGGTCAATGGTCACTGGCCACTGGTCACTGGTCACTGGTCAGTGGCCACTGGTCGCTGGTCACTTGTCACTGGTCACTGGTCACTGGTCACTGGTCAGTGGCCACTCGTCAATGGTCACTGGTCACTGGTCACTGGTCAATGGTCTCTGTCGCTGGTCACTGGTCACGATTCGCTGGTCCCTGGTCATTGGTCACTGGTCAATGGTCACTGTCGCTGGTCACTGGTCACTGGTCACTGGTCACTGGTCACTTGTCACTGGTCAGTGGCCACTCGTCGCTGGTCACTTGTCACTGGTCACTGGTCACAGGTCAATGGTCACTGGTCACTGGTCACTGGTCACTTGTCACTGGTCACTGATCACTGGTCACTGGTCACTGGTCACTGGTCACTGGTCACTGGTCAATGGTCACTGTCGCTGGCCACTGGTCACTGGTCACTGATCACTGGTCACTGGTCACTGGTCACTGGTCACTGGTCAATGGTCACTATCGCTGGTCAATGGTCACTATCGCTGGTCAATGGTCACTGTCGCTGGTCACTGGTCACTGGTCACTTGTCACTGGTCACTGGTCACTGGTCACTGGTCACTGGTCACTGGTCACTGGTCACTGGTCACAAGTCACTGGTCACTTGTCACTGGTCAGTGGCCACTCGTCAATGGTCACTGGTCACTGGTCACTGGTCAATGGTCTCTGTCGCTGGTCACTGGTCACGATTCGCTGGTCCCTGGTCACTGGTCAATGGTCACTGTCGCTGGTCACTGGTCACTGGTCACTGGTCACTGGTCACTGGTCACTTGTCACTGGTCAGTGGCCACTCGTCGCTGGTCACTTGTCACTGGTCACTTGTCACTGGTCACTGATCACTGGTCACTGGTCACTGGTCACTGGTCACAGGTCAATGGACACTGGTCACTGGACACAGGTCACTTGTCACTGGTCACTGGTCACAAGTCACTGGTCACCTGTCACTGGTCACTGGTCACTGGTAACTGGTCAATGGTCACTGTCGCTGGTCAATGGTCACTGTCGCTGGTCACTGGTCACTGGTCACTGGTCACTGGTCACTTGTCACTGGTCAGTGGCCACTGGTCGCTGGTCACTTGTCACTGGTCACTGGTCACTGGTCGCTGGTCACTGGTCACAGGTCAATGGACACTGGTCACAGGACACAGGTCACTTGTCACTGGTCACTGGTCACTGGTCACTATCGCTGGTCAATGGTCACTGTCGCTGGTCACTGGTCACTGGTCACTGGTCACTTGTCACTGGTCAGTGGCCACTCGTCGCTGGTCACTTGTCACTGGTCACTTGTCACTGGTCACTGATCACTGGTCACTGGTCACTGGTCACTGGTCACAGGTCAATGGACACTGGTCACTGGACACAGGTCACTTGTCACTGGTCACTGGTCACTGGTCACTGGTCACTTGTCACTGGTCACTGGTCACTGGTAACTGGTCAATGGTCACTGTCGCTGGTCAATGGTCACTGTCGCTGGTCACTGGTCACTGGTCACTGGTCACTGGTCACTTGTCACTGGTCACTGATCACTGGTCACTGGTCACTGGTCACTGGTCACTGGTCACTGGTCAATGGTCACTGTCGCTGGTCACTGGTCACTGGTCACTGGTCACTGGTCAATGGTCACTTGTCCCTGGGCAGTGGTCACTGGTCACTGGTCAATGGTCACTATCGCTGGTCAATGGTCACTGTCGCTGGTCACTGGTCACTGGTCACTTGTCACTGGTCACTGGTCACTGGTCACTGGTCACTGGTCACTGGTCACTGGCCACAAGTCACTGGTCACCTGTCACTGGTCAGTGGCCACTCGTCAATGGTCACTGGTCACTGGTCACTGGTCAATGGTCTCTGTCGCTGGTCACTGGTCACGATTCGCTGGTCCCTGGTCACTGGTCACTGGTCGATGGTCACTGTCGCTGGTCACTGGTCACTGGTCACTGGTCACTGGTCACTGGTCACTTGTCACTGGTCAGTGATCACTGGTCACTGGTCACTGGTCACAAGTCACTAGTCACTGGTCACTGGTCACTGGTCACTGGTCACTGGTCACTGGTCACTGGTCACTTGTCACTGGTCACTGGTCACTGGTCACTGGTCACCGGTCAATGGTCACTGTCGCTGGTCACTGGTCACTGGTCACTGATCACTGGTCACTGGTCACTGGTCACTGGTCACTGGTCAATGGTCACTATCGCTGGTCAATGGCCACTGTCGCTGGTCACTGGTCACTGGTCACTTGTCACTAGTCACTGGTCACTGGTCACTGGTCACTGGTCACTGGTCTCTGGTCGATGGTCAGTGGTCACTGTCGCTGGTCACTGGTCACTGGTCACTTGTCCCTGGGCAGTGGTCACTGGTCACTGGTCACTGGTCACTGGTCACTGGTCAATGGTCACTGTCGCTGGTCACTGGTCACTGGTCACTTGTCCCTGGGCAGTGGTCACTTGTCACTGGTCAATGGTCACTATCGCTGGTCAATGGTCACTGTCGCTGGTCACTGGTCACTGGTCACTTGTCACTGGTCACTGGTCACTGGTCACTGGTCACTTGTCACTGGTCAGTGGCCACTCGTCAATGGTCACTGGTCACTGGTCACTGGTCAATGGTCTCTGTCGCTGGTCACTGGTCACGATTCGCTAGTCCCTGTTCACTGGTCACTGGTCGATGGTCACTGTCGCTGGTCACTGGTCACTGGTCACTTGTCACTGGTCAGTGGTCACTGGTCACTGGTCACTGGTCACAAGTCACTAGTCACTGGTCACTGGTCACTGGTCACTGGTCAATGGTCACTGTCGCTGGTCACTGGTCACTGGTCACTTGTCCCTGGGCAGTGGTCACTTGTCACTGGTCAATGGTCACTATCGCTGGTCAATGGTCACTGTCGCTGGTCACTGGTCACTGGTCACTTGTCACTGGTCACTGGTCACTGGTCACTGGTCACTGGTCACTGGTTACTGGTCACTGGTCACTGGTCACTGGTCACTGGTCACAAGTCACTGGTCACTTGTCACTGGTCACTGGTCACTCGTCACTGGTCACAGGTCAATGGTAACTTGTCACTGGGCAGTGGTCAATGGTCACTGGTCACTGGTCACTGGTCACAGGTCAATGGTCACTGGTCACTGGACACAGATCACTGGTCACTGGTCACTGGTCACTGGTCACTGGTCACTGGTCACTGGTCAATGGTCACTGGCCACTGGTCACTGGTCACTGGTCAGTGGCCACTGGTCGCTGGTCACTTGTCACTGGTCACTGGTCACTGGTCACTGGTCAGTGGCCACTCGTCAATGGTCACTGGTCACTGGTCACTGGTCAATGGTCTCTGTCGCTGGTCACTGGTCACGATTCGCTGGTCCCTGGTCATTGGTCACTGGTCAATGGTCACTGTCGCTGGTCACTGGTCACTGGTCACTGGTCACTGGTCACTTGTCACTGGTCAGTGGCCACTCGTCGCTGGTCACTTGTCACTGGTCACTGGTCACAGGTCAATGGTCACTGGTCACTGGTCACTGGTCACTTGTCACTGGTCACTGATCACTGGTCACTGGTCACTGGTCACTGGTCACTGGTCACTGGTCAATGGTCACTGTCGCTGGCCACTGGTCACTGGTCACTGATCACTGGTCACTGGTCACTGGTCACTGGTCACTGGTCAATGGTCACTATCGCTGGTCAATGGTCACTATCGCTGGTCAATGGTCACTGTCGCTGGTCACTGGTCACTGGTCACTTGTCACTGGTCACTGGTCACTGGTCACTGGTCACTGGTCACTGGTCACTGGTCACTGGTCACAAGTCACTGGTCACTTGTCACTGGTCAGTGGCCACTCGTCAATGGTCACTGGTCACTGGTCACTGGTCAATGGTCTCTGTCGCTGGTCACTGGTCACGATTCGCTGGTCCCTGGTCACTGGTCAATGGTCACTGTCGCTGGTCACTGGTCACTGGTCACTGGTCACTGGTCACTGGTCACTTGTCACTGGTCAGTGGCCACTCGTCGCTGGTCACTTGTCACTGGTCACTTGTCACTGGTCACTGATCACTGGTCACTGGTCACTGGTCGCTGGTCACAGGTCAATGGACACTGGTCACTGGACACAGGTCACTTGTCACTGGTCACTGGTCACAAGTCACTGGTCACCTGCCACTGGTCACTGGTCACTGGTAACTGGTCAATGGTCACTGTCGCTGGTCAATGGTCACTGTCGCTGGTCACTGGTCACTGGTCACTGGTCACTGGTCACTTGTCACTGGTCAGTGGCCACTGGTCGCTGGTCACTTGTCACTGGTCACTGGTCACTGGTCGCTGGTCACTGGTCACAGGTCAATGGACACTGGTCACAGGACACAGGTCACTTGTCACTGGTCACTGGTCACTGGTCACTATCGCTGGTCAATGGTCACTGTCGCTGGTCACTGGTCACTGGTCACTGGTCACTTGTCACTGGTCAGTGGCCACTCGTCGCTGGTCACTTGTCACTGGTCACTTGTCACTGGTCACTGATCACTGGTCACTGGTCACTGGTCACTGGTCACAGGTCAATGGACACTGGTCACTGGACACAGGTCACTTGTCACTGGTCACTGGTCACTGGTCACTGGTCACTTGTCACTGGTCACTGGTCACTGGTAACTGGTCAATGGTCACTGTCGCTGGTCAATGGTCACTGTCGCTGGTCACTGGTCCCTGGTCACTGGTCACTGGTCACTTGTCACTGGTCACTGATCACTGGTCACTGGTCACTGGTCACTGGTCACTGGTCACTGGTCAATGGTCACTGTCGCTGGTCACTGGTCACTGGTCACTGATCACTGGTCACTGGTCAATGGTCACTGTCGCTGGTCACTGGTCATTGGTCACTTGTCACTGGTCACTGGTCACTGGTCACTGGTCACTGGACACTGGTCACTGGTCACTGGTCACTTGTCACTGGTCACTGATCACTGGTCACTGGTCACTGGTCACTGGTCACTGGTCACTGGTCAATGGTCACTGTCGCTGGCCACTGGTCACTGGTCACTGATCACTGGTCACTGGTCACTGGTCACTGGTCACTGGTCAATGGTCACTATCGCTGGTCTATGGTCACTGTCGCTGGTCACTGGTCACTGGTCACTTGTCACTGGTCACTGGTCACTGGTCACTGGTCACTGGTCACTGGTCACTGGTCACTGGTCACTGGTCACTGGTCACTGGTCAATGGTCACTGTCGCTGGTCACTGGTCACTGGTCACTGGTCACTGGTCAATGGTCACTTGTCCCTGGGCAGTGGTCACTGGTCACTGGTCAATGGTCACTATCGCTGGTCAATGGTCACTGTCGCTGGTCACTGGTCACTGGTCACTTGTCACTGGTCACTGGTCACTGGTCACTGGTCACTGGTCACTGGTCACTGGCCACAAGTCACTGGTCACCTGTCACTGGTCAGTGGCCACTCGTCAATGGTCACTGGTAACTGGTCACTGGTCAATGGTCTCTGTCGCTGGTCACTGGTCACGATTCGCTGGTCCCTGGTCACTGGTCACTGGTCGATGGTCACTGTCGCTGGTCACTGGTCACTGGTCACTGGTCACTGGTCACTGGTCACTTGTCACTGGTCAGTGGTCACTGGTCACTGGTCACTGGTCACAAGTCACTAGTCACTGGTCACTGGTCACTGGTCACTGGTCACTGGTCACTGGTCACTGGTCAATGGTCACTATCGCTGGTCTATGGTCACTGTCGCTGGTCACTGGTCACTGGTCACTTGTCACTGGTCACTGGTCACTGGTCACTGGTCACTGGTCACTGGTCACTGGTCACTGGTCACTGGTCACTGGTCACTGGTCAATGGTCACTGTCGCTGGTCACTGGTCACTGGTCACTGGTCACTGGTCAATGGTCACTTGTCCCTGGGCAGTGGTCACTGGTCACTGGTCAATGGTCACTATCGCTGGTCAATGGTCACTGTCGCTGGTCACTGGTCACTGGTCACTTGTCACTGGTCACTGGTCACTGGTCACTGGTCACTGGTCACTGGTCACTGGCCACAAGTCACTGGTCACCTGTCACTGGTCAGTGGCCACTCGTCAATGGTCACTGGTAACTGGTCACTGGTCAATGGTCTCTGTCGCTGGTCACTGGTCACGATTCGCTGGTCCCTGGTCACTGGTCACTGGTCGATGGTCACTGTCGCTGGTCACTGGTCACTGGTCACTGGTCACTGGTCACTGGTCACTTGTCACTGGTCAGTGGTCACTGGTCACTGGTCACTGGTCACAAGTCACTAGTCACTGGTCACTGGTCACTGGTCACTGGTCACTGGTCACTGGTCACTGGTCACTGGTCACTGGTCACTGGTCACTGGTCACCGGTCAATGGTCACTGTCGCTGGTCACTGGTCACTGGTCACTGATCACTGGTCACTGGTCACTGGTCACTGGTCACTGGTCAATGGTCACTATCGCTGGTCAATGGTCACTGTCGCTGGTCACTGGTCACTGGTCACTTGTCACTAGTCACTGGTCACTGGTCACTGGTCACTGGTCACTGGTCTCTGGTCGATGGTCAGTGGTCACTGTCGCTGGTCACTGGTCACTGGTCACTTGTCCCTGGGCAGTGGTCACTGGTCACTGGTCACTGGTCACTGGTCACTGGTCAATGGTCACTGTCGCTGGTCACTGGTCACTGGTCACTTGTCCCTGGGCAGTGGTCACTTGTCACTGGTCAATGGTCACTATCGCTGGTCAATGGTCACTGTCGCTGGTCACTGGTCACTGGTCACTTGTCACTGGTCACTGGTCACTGGTCACTGGTCACTTGTCACTGGTCAGTGGCCACTCGTCAATGGTCACTGGTCACTGGTCACTGGTCAATGGTCTCTGTCGCTGGTCACTGGTCACGATTCGCTGGTCACTGGTCACTTGTCACTGGTCACTGGTCACTGGTCACTGGTCACTGGTCACTGGTTACTGGTCACTGGTCACTGGTCACTGGTCACTGGTCACAAGTCACTGGTCACTTGTCACTGGTCACTGGTCACTCGTCACTGGTCACAGGTCAATGGTAACTTGTCACTGGGCAGTGGTCAATGGTCACTGGTCACTGGTCACTGGTCACAGGTCAATGGTCACTGGTCACTGGACACAGATCACTGGTCACTGGTCACTGGTCACTGGTCACTGGTCACTGGTCACTGGTCAATGGTCACTGGCCACTGGTCACTGGTCACTGGTCAGTGGCCACTGGTCGCTGGTCACTTGTCACTGGTCACTGGTCACTGGTCACTGGTCAGTGGCCACTGGTCACTTGTCACTGGTCACTGATCACTGGTCACTGGTCACTGGTCACTGGTCACTGGTCACTGGTCAATGGTCACTGTCGCTGGCCACTGGTCACTGGTCACTGATCACTGGTCACTGGTCACTGGTCACTGGTCACTGGTCAATGGTCACTATCGCTGGTCAATGGTCACTATCGCTGGTCAATGGTCACTGTCGCTGGTCACTGGTCACTGGTCACTTGTCACTGGTCACTGGTCACTGGTCACTGGTCACTGGTCACTGGTCACTGGTCACTGGTCACAAGTCACTGGTCACTTGTCACTGGTCAGTGGCCACTCGTCAATGGTCACTGGTCACTGGTCACTGGTCAATGGTCTCTGTCGCTGGTCACTGGTCACGATTCGCTGGTCCCTGGTCACTGGTCAATGGTCACTGTCGCTGGTCACTGGTCACTGGTCACTTGTCACTGGTCACTGGTCACTGGTCACTGGTCACTGGTCACTGGTCACTGGCCACAAGTCACTGGTCACCTGTCACTGGTCAGTGGCCACTCGTCAATGGTCACTGGTCACTGGTCACTGGTCAATGGTCTCTGTCGCTGGTCACTGGTCACGATTCGCTGGTCCCTGGTCACTGGTCACTGGTCGATGGTCACTGTCGCTGGTCACTGGTCACTGGTCACTGGTCACTGGTCACTGGTCACTTGTCACTGGTCAGTGATCACTGGTCACTGGTCACTGGTCACAAGTCACTAGTCACTGGTCACTGGTCACTGGTCACTGGTCACTGGTCACTGGTCACTGGTCACTTGTCACTGGTCACTGGTCACTGGTCACTGGTCACCGGTCAATGGTCACTGTCGCTGGTCACTGGTCACTGGTCACTGATCACTGGTCACTGGTCACTGGTCACTGGTCACTGGTCAATGGTCACTATCGCTGGTCAATGGCCACTGTCGCTGGTCACTGGTCACTGGTCACTTGTCACTAGTCACTGGTCACTGGTCACTGGTCACTGGTCACTGGTCTCTGGTCGATGGTCAGTGGTCACTGTCGCTGGTCACTGGTCACTGGTCACTTGTCCCTGGGCAGTGGTCACTGGTCACTGGTCACTGGTCACTGGTCACTGGTCAATGGTCACTGTCGCTGGTCACTGGTCACTGGTCACTTGTCCCTGGGCAGTGGTCACTTGTCACTGGTCAATGGTCACTATCGCTGGTCAATGGTCACTGTCGCTGGTCACTGGTCACTGGTCACTTGTCACTGGTCACTGGTCACTGGTCACTGGTCACTTGTCACTGGTCAGTGGCCACTCGTCAATGGTCACTGGTCACTGGTCACTGGTCAATGGTCTCTGTCGCTGGTCACTGGTCACGATTCGCTAGTCCCTGTTCACTGGTCACTGGTCGATGGTCACTGTCGCTGGTCACTGGTCACTGGTCACTTGTCACTGGTCAGTGGTCACTGGTCACTGGTCACTGGTCACAAGTCACTAGTCACTGGTCACTGGTCACTGGTCACTGGTCAATGGTCACTGTCGCTGGTCACTGGTCACTGGTCACTTGTCCCTGGGCAGTGGTCACTTGTCACTGGTCAATGGTCACTATCGCTGGTCAATGGTCACTGTCGCTGGTCACTGGTCACTGGTCACTTGTCACTGGTCACTGGTCACTGGTCACTGGTCACTGGTCACTGGTTACTGGTCACTGGTCACTGGTCACTGGTCACTGGTCACAAGTCACTGGTCACTTGTCACTGGTCACTGGTCACTCGTCACTGGTCACAGGTCAATGGTAACTTGTCACTGGGCAGTGGTCAATGGTCACTGGTCACTGGTCACTGGTCACAGGTCAATGGTCACTGGTCACTGGACACAGATCACTGGTCACTGGTCACTGGTCACTGGTCACTGGTCACTGGTCACTGGTCAATGGTCACTGGCCACTGGTCACTGGTCACTGGTCAGTGGCCACTGGTCGCTGGTCACTTGTCACTGGTCACTGGTCACTGGTCACTGGTCAGTGGCCACTCGTCAATGGTCACTGGTCACTGGTCACTGGTCAATGGTCTCTGTCGCTGGTCACTGGTCACGATTCGCTGGTCCCTGGTCATTGGTCACTGGTCAATGGTCACTGTCGCTGGTCACTGGTCACTGGTCACTGGTCACTGGTCACTTGTCACTGGTCAGTGGCCACTCGTCGCTGGTCACTTGTCACTGGTCACTGGTCACAGGTCAATGGTCACTGGTCACTGGTCACTGGTCACTTGTCACTGGTCACTGATCACTGGTCACTGGTCACTGGTCACTGGTCACTGGTCACTGGTCAATGGTCACTGTCGCTGGCCACTGGTCACTGGTCACTGATCACTGGTCACTGGTCACTGGTCACTGGTCACTGGTCAATGGTCACTATCGCTGGTCAATGGTCACTATCGCTGGTCAATGGTCACTGTCGCTGGTCACTGGTCACTGGTCACTTGTCACTGGTCACTGGTCACTGGTCACTGGTCACTGGTCACTGGTCACTGGTCACTGGTCACAAGTCACTGGTCACTTGTCACTGGTCAGTGGCCACTCGTCAATGGTCACTGGTCACTGGTCACTGGTCAATGGTCTCTGTCGCTGGTCACTGGTCACGATTCGCTGGTCCCTGGTCACTGGTCAATGGTCACTGTCGCTGGTCACTGGTCACTGGTCACTGGTCACTGGTCACTGGTCACTTGTCACTGGTCAGTGGCCACTCGTCGCTGGTCACTTGTCACTGGTCACTTGTCACTGGTCACTGATCACTGGTCACTGGTCACTGGTCGCTGGTCACAGGTCAATGGACACTGGTCACTGGACACAGGTCACTTGTCACTGGTCACTGGTCACAAGTCACTGGTCACCTGCCACTGGTCACTGGTCACTGGTAACTGGTCAATGGTCACTGTCGCTGGTCAATGGTCACTGTCGCTGGTCACTGGTCACTGGTCACTGGTCACTGGTCACTTGTCACTGGTCAGTGGCCACTGGTCGCTGGTCACTTGTCACTGGTCACTGGTCACTGGTCGCTGGTCACTGGTCACAGGTCAATGGACACTGGTCACAGGACACAGGTCACTTGTCACTGGTCACTGGTCACTGGTCACTATCGCTGGTCAATGGTCACTGTCGCTGGTCACTGGTCACTGGTCACTGGTCACTTGTCACTGGTCAGTGGCCACTCGTCGCTGGTCACTTGTCACTGGTCACTTGTCACTGGTCACTGATCACTGGTCACTGGTCACTGGTCACTGGTCACAGGTCAATGGACACTGGTCACTGGACACAGGTCACTTGTCACTGGTCACTGGTCACTGGTCACTGGTCACTTGTCACTGGTCACTGGTCACTGGTAACTGGTCAATGGTCACTGTCGCTGGTCAATGGTCACTGTCGCTGGTCACTGGTCCCTGGTCACTGGTCACTGGTCACTTGTCACTGGTCACTGATCACTGGTCACTGGTCACTGGTCACTGGTCACTGGTCACTGGTCAATGGTCACTGTCGCTGGTCACTGGTCACTGGTCACTGATCACTGGTCACTGGTCAATGGTCACTGTCGCTGGTCACTGGTCATTGGTCACTTGTCACTGGTCACTGGTCACTGGTCACTGGTCACTGGACACTGGTCACTGGTCACTGGTCACTTGTCACTGGTCACTGATCACTGGTCACTGGTCACTGGTCACTGGTCACTGGTCACTGGTCAATGGTCACTGTCGCTGGCCACTGGTCACTGGTCACTGATCACTGGTCACTGGTCACTGGTCACTGGTCACTGGTCAATGGTCACTATCGCTGGTCTATGGTCACTGTCGCTGGTCACTGGTCACTGGTCACTTGTCACTGGTCACTGGTCACTGGTCACTGGTCACTGGTCACTGGTCACTGGTCACTGGTCACTGGTCACTGGTCACTGGTCAATGGTCACTGTCGCTGGTCACTGGTCACTGGTCACTGGTCACTGGTCAATGGTCACTTGTCCCTGGGCAGTGGTCACTGGTCACTGGTCAATGGTCACTATCGCTGGTCAATGGTCACTGTCGCTGGTCACTGGTCACTGGTCACTTGTCACTGGTCACTGGTCACTGGTCACTGGTCACTGGTCACTGGTCACTGGCCACAAGTCACTGGTCACCTGTCACTGGTCAGTGGCCACTCGTCAATGGTCACTGGTAACTGGTCACTGGTCAATGGTCTCTGTCGCTGGTCACTGGTCACGATTCGCTGGTCCCTGGTCACTGGTCACTGGTCGATGGTCACTGTCGCTGGTCACTGGTCACTGGTCACTGGTCACTGGTCACTGGTCACTTGTCACTGGTCAGTGGTCACTGGTCACTGGTCACTGGTCACAAGTCACTAGTCACTGGTCACTGGTCACTGGTCACTGGTCACTGGTCACTGGTCACTGGTCAATGGTCACTATCGCTGGTCTATGGTCACTGTCGCTGGTCACTGGTCACTGGTCACTTGTCACTGGTCACTGGTCACTGGTCACTGGTCACTGGTCACTGGTCACTGGTCACTGGTCACTGGTCACTGGTCACTGGTCAATGGTCACTGTCGCTGGTCACTGGTCACTGGTCACTGGTCACTGGTCAATGGTCACTTGTCCCTGGGCAGTGGTCACTGGTCACTGGTCAATGGTCACTATCGCTGGTCAATGGTCACTGTCGCTGGTCACTGGTCACTGGTCACTTGTCACTGGTCACTGGTCACTGGTCACTGGTCACTGGTCACTGGTCACTGGCCACAAGTCACTGGTCACCTGTCACTGGTCAGTGGCCACTCGTCAATGGTCACTGGTAACTGGTCACTGGTCAATGGTCTCTGTCGCTGGTCACTGGTCACGATTCGCTGGTCCCTGGTCACTGGTCACTGGTCGATGGTCACTGTCGCTGGTCACTGGTCACTGGTCACTGGTCACTGGTCACTGGTCACTTGTCACTGGTCAGTGGTCACTGGTCACTGGTCACTGGTCACAAGTCACTAGTCACTGGTCACTGGTCACTGGTCACTGGTCACTGGTCACTGGTCACTGGTCACTGGTCACTGGTCACTGGTCACTGGTCACCGGTCAATGGTCACTGTCGCTGGTCACTGGTCACTGGTCACTGATCACTGGTCACTGGTCACTGGTCACTGGTCACTGGTCAATGGTCACTATCGCTGGTCAATGGTCACTGTCGCTGGTCACTGGTCACTGGTCACTTGTCACTAGTCACTGGTCACTGGTCACTGGTCACTGGTCACTGGTCTCTGGTCGATGGTCAGTGGTCACTGTCGCTGGTCACTGGTCACTGGTCACTTGTCCCTGGGCAGTGGTCACTGGTCACTGGTCACTGGTCACTGGTCACTGGTCAATGGTCACTGTCGCTGGTCACTGGTCACTGGTCACTTGTCCCTGGGCAGTGGTCACTTGTCACTGGTCAATGGTCACTATCGCTGGTCAATGGTCACTGTCGCTGGTCACTGGTCACTGGTCACTTGTCACTGGTCACTGGTCACTGGTCACTGGTCACTTGTCACTGGTCAGTGGCCACTCGTCAATGGTCACTGGTCACTGGTCACTGGTCAATGGTCTCTGTCGCTGGTCACTGGTCACGATTCGCTGGTCACTGGTCACTTGTCACTGGTCACTGGTCACTGGTCACTGGTCACTGGTCACTGGTTACTGGTCACTGGTCACTGGTCACTGGTCACTGGTCACAAGTCACTGGTCACTTGTCACTGGTCACTGGTCACTCGTCACTGGTCACAGGTCAATGGTAACTTGTCACTGGGCAGTGGTCAATGGTCACTGGTCACTGGTCACTGGTCACAGGTCAATGGTCACTGGTCACTGGACACAGATCACTGGTCACTGGTCACTGGTCACTGGTCACTGGTCACTGGTCACTGGTCAATGGTCACTGGCCACTGGTCACTGGTCACTGGTCAGTGGCCACTGGTCGCTGGTCACTTGTCACTGGTCACTGGTCACTGGTCACTGGTCAGTGGCCACTGGTCACTTGTCACTGGTCACTGATCACTGGTCACTGGTCACTGGTCACTGGTCACTGGTCACTGGTCAATGGTCACTGTCGCTGGCCACTGGTCACTGGTCACTGATCACTGGTCACTGGTCACTGGTCACTGGTCACTGGTCAATGGTCACTATCGCTGGTCAATGGTCACTATCGCTGGTCAATGGTCACTGTCGCTGGTCACTGGTCACTGGTCACTTGTCACTGGTCACTGGTCACTGGTCACTGGTCACTGGTCACTGGTCACTGGTCACTGGTCACAAGTCACTGGTCACTTGTCACTGGTCAGTGGCCACTCGTCAATGGTCACTGGTCACTGGTCACTGGTCAATGGTCTCTGTCGCTGGTCACTGGTCACGATTCGCTGGTCCCTGGTCACTGGTCAATGGTCACTGTCGCTGGTCACTGGTCACTGGTCACTGGTCACTGGTCACTGGTCACTTGTCACTGGTCAGTGGCCACTCGTCGCTGGTCACTTGTCACTGGTCACTTGTCACTGGTCACTGATCACTGGTCACTGGTCACTGGTCACTGGTCACAGGTCAATGGACACTGGTCACTGGACACAGGTCACTTGTCACTGGTCACTGGTCACAAGTCACTGGTCACCTGTCACTGGTCACTGGTCACTGGTAACTGGTCAATGGTCACTGTCGCTGGTCAATGGTCACTGTCGCTGGTCACTGGTCACTGGTCACTGGTCACTGGTCACTTGTCACTGGTCAGTGGCCACTGGTCGCTGGTCACTTGTCACTGGTCACTGGTCACTGGTCGCTGGTCACTGGTCACAGGTCAATGGACACTGGTCACAGGACACAGGTCACTTGTCACTGGTCACTGGTCACTGGTCACTATCGCTGGTCAATGGTCACTGTCGCTGGTCACTGGTCACTGGTCACTGGTCACTTGTCACTGGTCAGTGGCCACTCGTCGCTGGTCACTTGTCACTGGTCACTTGTCACTGGTCACTGATCACTGGTCACTGGTCACTGGTCACTGGTCACAGGTCAATGGACACTGGTCACTGGACACAGGTCACTTGTCACTGGTCACTGGTCACTGGTCACTGGTCACTTGTCACTGGTCACTGGTCACTGGTAACTGGTCAATGGTCACTGTCGCTGGTCAATGGTCACTGTCGCTGGTCACTGGTCACTGGTCACTGGTCACTGGTCACTTGTCACTGGTCACTGATCACTGGTCACTGGTCACTGGTCACTGGTCACTGGTCACTGGTCAATGGTCACTGTCGCTGGTCACTGGTCACTGGTCACTGGTCACTGGTCAATGGTCACTTGTCCCTGGGCAGTGGTCACTGGTCACTGGTCAATGGTCACTATCGCTGGTCAATGGTCACTGTCGCTGGTCACTGGTCACTGGTCACTTGTCACTGGTCACTGGTCACTGGTCACTGGTCACTGGTCACTGGTCACTGGCCACAAGTCACTGGTCACCTGTCACTGGTCAGTGGCCACTCGTCAATGGTCACTGGTCACTGGTCACTGGTCAATGGTCTCTGTCGCTGGTCACTGGTCACGATTCGCTGGTCCCTGGTCACTGGTCACTGGTCGATGGTCACTGTCGCTGGTCACTGGTCACTGGTCACTGGTCACTGGTCACTGGTCACTTGTCACTGGTCAGTGGTCACTGGTCACTGGTCACTGGTCACAAGTCACTAGTCACTGGTCACTGGTCACTGGTCACTGGTCACTGGTCACTGGTCACTTGTCACTGGTCACTGGTCACTGGTCACTGGTCACCGGTCAATGGTCACTGTCGCTGGTCACTGGTCACTGGTCACTGATCACTGGTCACTGGTCACTGGTCACTGGTCACTGGTCAATGGTCACTATCGCTGGTCAATGGCCACTGTTGCTGGTCACTGGTCACTGGTCACTTGTCACTAGTCACTGGTCACTGGTCACTGGTCACTGGTCACTGGTCTCTGGTCGATGGTCAGTGGTCACTGTCGCTGGTCACTGGTCACTGGTCACTTGTCCCTGGGCAGTGGTCACTGGTCACTGGTCACTGGTCACTGGTCACTGGTCAATGGTCACTGTCGCTGGTCACTGGTCACTGGTCACTTGTCCCTGGGCAGTGGTCACTTGTCACTGGTCAATGGTCACTATCGCTGGTCAATGGTCACTGTCGCTGGTCACTGGTCACTGGTCACTTGTCACTGGTCACTGGTCACTGGTCACTGGTCACTTGTCACTGGTCAGTGGCCACTCGTCAATGGTCACTGGTCACTGGTCACTGGTCAATGGTCTCTGTCGCTGGTCACTGGTCACGATTCGCTGGTCCCTGGTCACTGGTCACTGGTCGATGGTCACTGTCGCTGGTCACTGGTCACTGGTCACTGGTCACTGGTCACTGGTCACTTGTCACTGGTCAGTGGTCACTGGTCACTGGTCACTGGTCACAAGTCACTAGTCACTGGTCACTGGTCACTGGTCACTGGTCAATGGTCACTGTCGCTGGTCACTGGTCACTGGTCACTTGTCCCTGGGCAGTGGTCACTTGTCACTGGTCAATGGTCACTATCGCTGGTCAATGGTCACTGTCGCTGGTCACTGGTCACTGGTCACTTGTCACTGGTCACTGGTCACTGGTCACTGGTCACTGGTCACTGGTTACTGGTCACTGGTCACTGGTCACTGGTCACTGGTCACAAGTCACTGGTCACTTGTCACTGGTCACTGGTCACTCGTCACTGGTCACAGGTCAATGGTAACTTGTCACTGGGCAGTGGTCAATGGTCACTGGTCACTGGTCACTGGTCACAGGTCAATGGTCACTGGTCACTGGACACAGATCACTGGTCACTGGTCACTGGTCACTGGTCACTGGTCACTGGTCACTGGTCAATGGTCACTGGCCACTGGTCACTGGTCACTGGTCAGTGGCCACTGGTCGCTGGTCACTTGTCACTGGTCACTGGTCACTGGTCACTGGTCAGTGGCCACTCGTCAATGGTCACTGGTCACTGGTCACTGGTCAATGGTCTCTGTCGCTGGTCACTGGTCACGATTCGCTGGTCCCTGGTCATTGGTCACTGGTCAATGGTCACTGTCGCTGGTCACTGGTCACTGGTCACTGGTCACTGGTCACTTGTCACTGGTCAGTGGCCACTCGTCGCTGGTCACTTGTCACTGGTCACTGGTCACAGGTCAATGGTCACTGGTCACTGGTCACTGGTCACTTGTCACTGGTCACTGATCACTGGTCACTGGTCACTGGTCACTGGTCACTGGTCACTGGTCAATGGTCACTGTCGCTGGCCACTGGTCACTGGTCACTGATCACTGGTCACTGGTCACTGGTCAATGGTCACTATCGCTGGTCAATGGTCACTATCGCTGGTCAATGGTCACTGTCGCTGGTCACTGGTCACTGGTCACTTGTCACTGGTCACTGGTCACTGGTCACTGGTCACTGGTCACTGGTCACTGGTCACTGGTCACAAGTCACTGGTCACTTGTCACTGGTCAGTGGCCACTCGTCAATGGTCACTGGTCACTGGTCACTGGTCAATGGTCTCTGTCGCTGGTCACTGGTCACGATTCGCTGGTCCCTGGTCACTGGTCAATGGTCACTGTCGCTGGTCACTGGTCACTGGTCACTGGTCACTGGTCACTGGTCACTTGTCACTGGTCAGTGGCCACTCGTCGCTGGTCACTTGTCACTGGTCACTTGTCACTGGTCACTGATCACTGGTCACTGGTCACTGGTCGCTGGTCACAGGTCAATGGACACTGGTCACTGGACACAGGTCACTTGTCACTGGTCACTGGTCACAAGTCACTGGTCACCTGTCACTGGTCACTGGTCACTGGTAACTGGTCAATGGTCACTGTCGCTGGTCAATGGTCACTGTCGCTGGTCACTGGTCACTGGTCACTGGTCACTGGTCACTTGTCACTGGTCAGTGGCCACTGGTCGCTGGTCACTTGTCACTGGTCACTGGTCACTGGTCGCTGGTCACTGGTCACAGGTCAATGGACACTGGTCACAGGACACAGGTCACTTGTCACTGGTCACTGGTCACTGGTCACTATCGCTGGTCAATGGTCACTGTCGCTGGTCACTGGTCACTGGTCACTGGTCACTTGTCACTGGTCAGTGGCCACTCGTCGCTGGTCACTTGTCACTGGTCACTTGTCACTGGTCACTGATCACTGGTCACTGGTCACTGGTCACTGGTCACAGGTCAATGGACACTGGTCACTGGACACAGGTCACTTGTCACTGGTCACTGGTCACTGGTCACTGGTCACTTGTCACTGGTCACTGGTCACTGGTAACTGGTCAATGGTCACTGTCGCTGGTCAATGGTCACTGTCGCTGGTCACTGGTCCCTGGTCACTGGTCACTGGTCACTTGTCACTGGTCACTGATCACTGGTCACTGGTCACTGGTCACTGGTCACTGGTCACTGGTCAATGGTCACTGTCGCTGGTCACTGGTCACTGGTCACTGATCACTGGTCACTGGTCAATGGTCACTGTCGCTGGTCACTGGTCATTGGTCACTTGTCACTGGTCACTGGTCACTGGTCACTGGTCACAGGTCAATGGTCACTGGTCACTGGACACTGGTCACTGGTCACTGGTCACTTGTCACTGGTCACTGATCACTGGTCACTGGTCACTGGTCACTGGTCACTGGTCACTGGTCAATGGTCACTGTCGCTGGCCACTGGTCACTGGTCACTGATCACTGGTCACTGGTCACTGGTCACTGGTCACTGGTCAATGGTCACTATCGCTGGTCTATGGTCACTGTCGCTGGTCACTGGTCACTGGTCACTTGTCACTGGTCACTGGTCACTGGTCACTGGTCACTGGTCACTGGTCACTGGTCACTGGTCACTGGTCACTGGTCACTGGTCAATGGTCACTGTCGCTGGTCACTGGTCACTGGTCACTGGTCACTGGTCAATGGTCACTTGTCCCTGGGCAGTGGTCACTGGTCACTGGTCAATGGTCACTATCGCTGGTCAATGGTCACTGTCGCTGGTCACTGGTCACTGGTCACTTGTCACTGGTCACTGGTCACTGGTCACTGGCCACTGGTCACTGGTCACTGGCCACAAGTCACTGGTCACCTGCCACTGGTCAGTGGCCACTCGTCAATGGTCACTGGTAACTGGTCACTGGTCAATGGTCTCTGTCGCTGGTCACTGGTCACGATTCGCTGGTCCCTGGTCACTGGTCACTGGTCGATGGTCACTGTCGCTGGTCACTGGTCACTGGTCACTGGTCACTGGTCACTGGTCACTTGTCACTGGTCAGTGGTCACTGGTCACTGGTCACTGGTCACAAGTCACTAGTCACTGGTCACTGGTCACTGGTCACTGGTCACTGGTCACTGGTCACTGGTCACTGGTCACTGGTCACCGGTCAATGGTCACTGTCGCTGGTCACTGGTCACTGGTCACTGATCACTGGTCACTGGTCACTGGTCACTGGTCACTGGTCAATGGTCACTATCGCTGGTCAATGGTCACTGTCGCTGGTCACTGGTCACTGGTCACTTGTCACTAGTCACTGGTCACTGGTCACTGGTCACTGGTCACTGGTCTCTGGTCGATGGTCAGTGGTCACTGTCGCTGGTCACTGGTCACTGGTCACTTGTCCCTGGGCAGTGGTCACTGGTCACTGGTCACTGGTCACTGGTCACTGGTCAATGGTCACTGTCGCTGGTCACTGGTCACTGGTCACTTGTCCCTGGGCAGTGGTCACTTGTCACTGGTCAATGGTCACTATCGCTGGTCAATGGTCACTGTCGCTGGTCACTGGTCACTGGTCACTTGTCACTGGTCACTGGTCACTGGTCACTGGTCACTTGTCACTGGTCAGTGGCCACTCGTCAATGGTCACTGGTCACTGGTCACTGGTCAATGGTCTCTGTCGCTGGTCACTGGTCACGATTCGCTGGTCCCTGGTCACTGGTCACTGGTCGATGGTCACTGTCGCTGGTCACTGGTCACTGGTCACTGGTCACTGGTCACTGGTCACTTGTCACTGGTCAGTGGTCACTGGTCACTGGTCACTGGTCACAAGTCACTAGTCACTGGTCACTGGTCACTGGTCACTGGTCAATGGTCACTGTCGCTGGTCACTGGTCACTGGTCACTTGTCCCTGGGCAGTGGTCACTTGTCACTGGTCAATGGTCACTATCGCTGGTCAATGGTCACTGTCGCTGGTCACTGGTCACTGGTCACTTGTCACTGGTCACTGGTCACTGGTCACTGGTCACTGGTCACTGGTTACTGGTCACTGGTCACTGGTCACTGGTCACTGGTCACAAGTCACTGGTCACTTGTCACTGGTCACTGGTCACTCGTCACTGGTCACAGGTCAATGGTAACTTGTCACTGGGCAGTGGTCAATGGTCACTGGTCACTGGTCACTGGTCACAGGTCAATGGTCACTGGTCACTGGACACAGATCACTGGTCACTGGTCACTGGTCACTGGTCACTGGTCACTGGTCACTGGTCAATGGTCACTGGCCACTGGTCACTGGTCACTGGTCAGTGGCCACTGGTCGCTGGTCACTTGTCACTGGTCACTGGTCACTGGTCACTGGTCAGTGGCCACTCGTCAATGGTCACTGGTCACTGGTCACTGGTCAATGGTCTCTGTCGCTGGTCACTGGTCACGATTCGCTGGTCCCTGGTCATTGGTCACTGGTCAATGGTCACTGTCGCTGGTCACTGGTCACTGGTCACTGGTCACTGGTCACTTGTCACTGGTCAGTGGCCACTCGTCGCTGGTCACTTGTCACTGGTCACTGGTCACAGGTCAATGGTCACTGGTCACTGGTCACTGGTCACTTGTCACTGGTCACTGATCACTGGTCACTGGTCACTGGTCACTGGTCACTGGTCACTGGTCAATGGTCACTGTCGCTGGCCACTGGTCACTGGTCACTGATCACTGGTCACTGGTCACTGGTCACTGGTCACTGGTCAATGGTCACTATCGCTGGTCAATGGTCACTGTCGCTGGTCACTGGTCACTGGTCACTTGTCACTGGTCACTGGTCACTGGTCACTGGTCACTGGTCACTGGTCACTGGTCACTGGTCACTGGTCACTGGTCACTGGTCACTGGTCAATGGTCACTGTCGCTGGTCACTGGTCACTGGTCACTGGTCACTGGTCAATGGTCACTTGTCCCTGGGCAGTGGTCACTGGTCACTGGTCAATGGTCACTATCGCTGGTCAATGGTCATTGTCGCTGGTCACTGGTCACTGGTCACTTGTCACTGGTCACTGGTCACTGGTCACTGGTCACTGGTCACTGGTCACTGGTCACAAGTCACTGGTCACCTGTCACTGGTCAGTGGCCACTCGTCAATGGTCACTGGACACTGGTCACTGGTCAATGGTCTCTGTCGCTGGTCACTGGTCACGATTCGCTGGTCCCTGGTCACTGGTCACTGGTCGATGGTCACTGTCGCTGGTCACTGGTCACTGGTCACTGGTCACTGGTCACTGGTCACTTGTCACTGGTCAGTGGTCACTGGTCACTGGTCACTGGTCACAAGTCACTAGTCACTGGTCACTGGTCACTGGTCACTGGTCACTGGTCACTGGTCACTGGTCACTGGTCACTGGTCACTGGTCACTGGTCACCGGTCAATGGTCACTGTCGCTGGTCACTGGTCACTGGTCACTGATCACTGGTCACTGGTCACTGGTCACTGGTCACTGGTCAATGGTCACTATCGCTGGTCAATGGTCACTGTCGCTGGTCACTGGTCACTGGTCACTTGTCACTAGTCACTGGTCACTGGTCACTGGTCACTGGTCACTGGTCACTGGTCTCTGGTCGATGGTCAGTGGTCACTGTCGCTGGTCACTGGTCACTGGTCACTTGTCCCTGGGCAGTGGTCACTGGTCACTGGTCACTGGTCACTGGTCACTGGTCAATGGTCACTGTCGCTGGTCACTGGTCACTGGTCACTTGTCCCTGGGCAGTGGTCACTTGTCACTGGTCAATGGTCACTATCGCTGGTCAATGGTCACTGTCGCTGGTCACTGGTCACTGGTCACTTGTCACTGGTCACTGGTCACTGGTCACTGGTCACTTGTCACTGGTCAGTGGCCACTCGTCAATGGTCACTGGTCACTGGTCACTGGTCAATGGTCTCTGTCGCTGGTCACTGGTCACGATTCGCTGGTCCCTGGTCACTGGTCACTGGTCGATGGTCACTGTCGCTGGTCACTGGTCACTGGTCACTGGTCACTGGTCACTGGTCACTTGTCACTGGTCAGTGGTCACTGGTCACTGGTCACTGGTCACAAGTCACTAGTCACTGGTCACTGGTCACTGGTCACTGGTCACTGGTCACTGGTCACTGGTCACTGGTCACTGGTCACTGGTCACCGGTCAATGGTCACTGTCGCTGGTCACTGGTCACTGGTCACTGATCACTGGTCACTGGTCACTGGTCACTGGTCACTGGTCAATGGTCACTATCGCAGGTCAATGGTCACTGTCGCTGGTCACTGGTCACTGGTCACTTGTCACTAGTCACTGGTCACTGGTCACTGGTCACTGGTCACTGGTCTCTGGTCACTGGTCACTGGTCAATGGTAACTTGTCACTGGCCAGTGGTCAATGGTCACTGGTCACTGGTCACTGGTCACTGGTCACTGGTCACTGGTCACTGGTCACTGGTCACTGGTCACTGGTCAATGGTCTCTGTCGCTGGTCACTGGTCACGATTCGCTGGTCCCTGGTCACTGGTCACTGGTCAATGGTCACTGTCGCTGGTCACTGGTCACTGGTCACTGGTCACTGGACACTGGTCACTGGTCACTGGTCACTGGTCACTGGTCACTGGTCACTGGTCACAAGTCACTGGTCACTTGTCACTGGTCACTGGTCACTCGTCACTGGTCAATGGTCTCTGTCGCTGGTCACTGGTCACGATTCGCTGGTCCCTGGTCACTGGTCACTGGTCAATGGTCACTGTCGCTGGTCACTGGTCACTGGTCACTGGTCACTGGTCACTGGTCACTGGTCACTTGTCACTGGTCAGTGGTCACTGGTCACTGGTCACTGGTCACAAGTCACTAGTCACTGGTCACTGGTCACTGGCCACTGGTCACTGGTCACTGGTCACTGGTCACTGGTCACTGGTCACTGGTCACTGGTCACCGGTCAATGGTCACTGTCGCTGGTCACTGGTCACTGGTCACTGATCACTGGTCACTGGTCACTGGTCACTGGTCACTTGTCACTGGTCACTGGTCACTGGTCACTGGTCACAGGTCAATGGTCACTGGTCACTGGTCACTGGTCAATGGTCACTGTCGCTGGTCACTGGTCACTGGTCACTGGTCACTGGTCACTCGTCACTGGTCAATGGTCTCTGTCGCTGGTCACTGGTCACGATTCGCTGGTCCCTGGTCACTGGTCACTGGTCAATGGTCACTGTCGCTGGTCACTGGTCACTGGTCACTGGTCACTGGTCACTGGTCACTGGTCACTGTCGCTGGTCACTGGTCACTGGTCACTGGTCACTGGACACTGGTCACTGGTCACTGGTCACTGGTCACTGGTCACTGGTCACTGGTCACAAGTCACTGGTCACTTGTCACTGGTCACTGGTCACTCGTCACTGGTCAATGGTCTCTGTCGCTGGTCACTGGTCACGATTCGCTGGTCCCTGGTCACTGGTCACTGGTCAATGGTCACTGTCGCTGGTCACTGGTCACTGGTCACTGGTCACTGGTCACTGGTCACTGGTCACTTGTCACTGGTCAGTGGTCACTGGTCACTGGTCACTGGTCACAAGTCACTAGTCACTGGTCACTGGTCACTGGTCACTGGTCACTGGTCACTGGTCACTGGTCACTGGTCACTGGTCACTGGTCACTGGTCACTGGTCACTGGTCACCGGTCAATGGTCACTGTCGCTGGTCACTGGTCACTGGTCACTGATCACTGGTCACTGGTCACTGGTCACTGGTCACTGGTCACTGGTCAATGGTCACTATCGCTGGTCAATGGTCACTGTCGCTGGTCACTGGTCACTGGTCACTGGTAACTGGTCAATGGTCACTGTCGCTGGTCACTGGTCACTGGTCACTGGTCACTGGTCAATGGTCACTGGTCACTGGACACAGGTCACTGGTCACTGGTCACTGGTCATTGGTCACTGGTCACTGGTCACTTGTCACTGGTCAGTGGTCACTGGTCACTGGTCACTGGTCACAAGTCACTAGTCACTGGTCACTGGTCAATGGTCACTGGTCACTGGTCAGTGGTCACTGGTCACTGGTCACTGGTCACAAGTCACTAGTCACTGGTCACTGGTCACTGGCCACTGGTCACTGGTCACTGGTCACTGGTCACTGGTCACTGGTCACTGGTCACTGGTCACCGGTCAATGGTCACTGTCGCTGGTCACTGGTCAGTGGTCACTGGTCACTGGTCACTGGTCACAAGTCACTAGTCACTGGTCACTGGTCACTTGTCACTGGTAACTGGTCAATGGTCACTGTCGCTGGTCACTGGTCACTGGTCACTGGTCACTGGTCACTGGTCACTTGTCACTGGTCAGTGGTCACTGGTCACTGGTCACTGGTCACAAGTCACTAGTCACTGGTCACTGGTCACTGGTCACTGGTCACTGGTCACTGGTCACTGGTCACTGGTCACTGGTCACCGGTCAATGGTCACTGTCGCTGGTCACTGGTCACTGGTCACTGATCACTGGTCACTGGTCACTGGTCACTGGTCACTGGTCAATGGTCACTATCGCTGGTCAATGGTCACTGTCGCTGGTCACTGGTCACTGGTCACTTGTCACTAGTCACTGGTCACTGGTCACTGGTCACTGGTCACTGGTCTCTGGTCGATGGTCAGTGGTCACTGTCGCTGGTCACTGGTCACTGGTCACTTGTCCCTGGGCAGTGGTCACTGGTCACTGGTCACTGGTCACTGGTCACTGGTAACTGGTCAATGGTCACTGTCGCTGGTCACTGGTCACTGGTCACTGGTCACTGGTCAATGGTCACTGTCGCTGGTCACTGGACACTGGTCACTGGTCACAGGTCAATGGTCACTGGTCACTGGTCACTGGTCAATGGTCACTATCGCTGGTCAATGGTCATTGTCGCTGGTCACTGGTCATTGGTCACTTGTCACTGGTCACTGGTCGCTGGTCACTGGTCACTGGTCACTGGACACTGGTCACTGGTAACTGGTCAATGGTCACTGTCGCTGGTCACTGGTCACTGGTCACTGGTCACTGGTCAATGGTCACTGGTCACTGGACACAGGTCACTGGTCACTGGTCACTGGTCATTGGTCAATGGTCACTGGCCACTGGTCACTGGTCACTGGTCAATGGTCACTTTCGCTGGTCAATGGTCACTGTCGCTGGTCACTGGTCACTGGTAACTGGTCAATGGTCACTGTCGCTGGTCACTGGTCACTGGTCACTGGTCACTGGTCACTGGTCAATGGTCACTGTCGCTGGTCACTGGACACTGGTCACTGGTCACAGGTCAATGGTCACTGGTCACTGGTCACTGGTCAATGGTCACTATCGCTGGTCAATGGTCATTGTCGCTGGTCACTGGTCATTGGTCACTTGTCACTGGTCACTGGTCGCTGGTCACTGGTCACTGGTCACTGGTCACTGGTCACTGGACACTGGTCACTGGTAACTGGTCAATGGTCACTGTCGCTGGTCACTGGTCACTGGTCACTGGTCACTGGTCAATGGTCACTGGTCACTGGACACAGGTCACTGGTCACTGGTCACTGGCCACTGGTCACTGGTCACTGGTCACTGGTCAATGGTCACTTTCGCTGGTCAATGGTCACTGTCGCTGGTCACTGGTCACTGGTAACTGGTCAATGGTCACTGTCGCTGGTCACTGGTCACTGGTCACTGGTCACTGGTCAATGGTAACTTGTCACTGGGCAGTGGTCAATGGTCACTGGTCACTGGTCACTGGTCACTGGTCACTGGTCACAGGTCAATGGTCACTGGTCACTGGACACAGGTCACTGGTCACTGGTCACTGGTCACTGGTCACTGGTCACTGGTCACTGGTCACTGGTCAATGGTCACTGGCCACTGGTCACTGGTCACTGGTCAATGGTCACTTTCGCTGGTCAATGGTCACTGTCGCTGGTAAATGGTCACTGTCGCTGGTCACTGGTCACTGGTCACTGGACACTGGTCACAGGTCAATGGTCACTGGTCACTGGACACTGGTCACTGGTCACTGGTCACTTGTCACTCGTCACTGATCACTGGTCACTGGTCACTGGTCACTGGTCACTGGTCACTGGTCAATGGTCACTGTCGCTGGTCACTGGTCACTGGTCACTGATCACTGGTGACTGGTCAATGGTCACTGTCGCTGGTCACTGGACACTGGTCACTGGTCACAGGTCAATGGTCACTGGTCACTGGTCACTGGTCAATGGTCACTATCGCTGGTCAATGGTCATTGTCGCTGGTCACTGGTCATTGGTCACTTGTCACTGGTCACTGGTCACTGGTCACTGGTCACTGGTCACTGGTAACTGGTCACAGGTCAATGGTCACTGGACACTGGTCACAGGTCAATGGTCACTGGTCACTGGACACTGGTCACTGGTCACTGGTCACTGGTCACTTGTCACTGGTCACTGATCACTGGTCACTGGTCACTGGTCACTGGTCACTGGTCACTGGTCACAGGTCAATGGTCACTGTCGCTGGTCACTGGTCACTGGTCACTGATCACTGGTCACTGGTCAATGGTCACTGTCGCTGGTCACTGGTCATTGGTCACTTGTCACTGGTCACTGGTCACTGGTCACTGGTCACAGGTCAATGGTCACTGGTCACTGGTCACTGGTCAATGGTCACTGTCGCTCGTCACTGGTCACTGGTCACTGGTCACTGGTCACTGGTCACTGGTAACTGGTCAATGGTCCCTGTCGCTGGTCACTGGTCACTGGTCACTGGTCAATGGTAACTTGTCACTGGGCAGTGGTCAATGGTCACTGGTCACTGGTCACTGGTCACTGGTCACTGGTCACAGGTCAATGGTCACTGGTCACTGGACACAGGTCACTGGTCACTGGTCACTGGTCACTGGTCACTGGTCACTGGTCACAGGTCAATGGTCACTGGACACTGGTCACTGGTCAATGGTCACTGTCGCTGGTCACTGGTCACTGGTCACTGGTCACTGGTCACTGGTCACTGGTCACTGGTCACTGGTCACTGGTCACTGGTCACTGGTAACTGGTCAATGGTCACTGTCGCTGGTCACTGGTCACTGGTCACTGGTCACTGGTCAATGGTAACTTGTCACTGGCCAGTGGTCAATGGTCACTGGTCACTGGTCACTGGTCACTGGTCACTGGTCACAGGTCAATGGTCACTGGTCACTGGACACAGGTCACTGGTCACTGGTCACTGGTCACTGGTCACTGGTCACTGGTCAATGGTCACTGGCCACTGGTCACTGGTCACTGGTCAATGGTCACTTTCGCTGGTCAATGGTCACTGTCGCTGGTCACTGGACACAGGTCAATGGTCACTGTCGCTGGTCACTGGTCACTGGTCACTGGTCAATGGTCACTGGACACTGGTCACTGGTAACTGGTCAATGGTCACTGTCGCTGGTCACTGGTCACTGGTCACTGGTCACTGGTCACTGGTCAATGGTCACTGGTCACTGGACACAGGTCACTGGTCACTGGTCACTGGTCACTGGTCAATGGTCACTGGCCACTGGTCACTGGTCACTGGTCAATGGTCACTTTCGCTGGTCAATGGTCACTGTCGCTGGTCACTGGTCACTGGTCACTGGTCACTGGTAACTGGTCAATGGTCACTGTCGCTGGTCACTGGTCACTGGTCACTGGTCACTGGTCAATGGTCACTGTCGCTGGTCACTGGACACTGGTCACTGGTCACAGGTCAATGGTCACTGGTCACTGGTCACTGGTCAATGGTCACTATCGCTGGTCAATGGTCATTGTCGCTGGTCACTGGTCATTGGTCACTTGTCACTGGTCACTGGTCGCTGGTCACTGGTCACTGGTCACTGGTCACTGGTCACTGGACACTGGTCACTGGTAACTGGTCAATGGTCACTGTCGCTGGTCACTGGTCACTGGTCACTGGTCACTGGTCAATGGTCACTGGTCACTGGACACAGGTCACTGGTCACTGGTCACTGGTCATTGGTCAATGGTCACTGGCCACTGGTCACTGGTCACTGGTCAATGGTCACTTTCGCTGGTCAATGGTCACTGTCGCTGGTCACTGGTCACTGGTAACTGGTCAATGGTCACTGTCGCTGGTCACTGGTCACTGGTCACTGGTCACTGGTCAATGGTAACTTGTCACTGGGCAGTGGTCAATGGTCACTGGTCACTGGTCACTGGTCACTGGTCACTGGTCACAGGTCAATGGTCACTGGTCACTGGACACAGGTCACTGGTCACTGGTCACTGGTCACTGGTCACTGGTCACTGGTCACTGGTCACTGGTCAATGGTCACTGGCCACTGGTCACTGGTCACTGGTCAATGGTCACTTTCGCTGGTCAATGGTCACTGTCGCTGGTAAATGGTCACTGTCGCTGGTCACTGGTCACTGGTCACTGGACACTGGTCACAGGTCAATGGTCACTGGTCACTGGACACTGGTCACTGGTCACTGGTCACTTGTCACTCGTCACTGATCACTGGTCACTGGTCACTGGTCACTGGTCAATGGTCACTGTCGCTGGTCACTGGTCACTGGTCACTGATCTCTGGTGACTGGTCAATGGTCACTGTCGCTGGTCACTGGACACTGGTCACTGGTCACAGGTCAATGGTCACTGGTCACTGGTCACTGGTCAATGGTCACTATCGCTGGTCAATGGTCATTGTCGCTGGTCACTGGTCATTGGTCACTTGTCACTGGTCACTGGTCACTGGTCACTGGTCACTGGTCACTGGTAACTGGTCACAGGTCAATGGTCACTGGACACTGGTCACAGGTCAATGGTCACTGGTCACTGGACACTGGTCACTGGTCACTGGTCACTGGTCACTTGTCACTGGTCACTGATCACTGGTCACTGGTCACTGGTCACTGGTCACTGGTCACTGGTCACTGATCACTGGTCACTGGTCAATGGTCACTGTCGCTGGTCACTGGTCATTGGTCACTTGTCACTGGTCATTGGTCACTGGTCACTGGTCACAGGTCAATGGTCACTGGTCACTGGTCACTGGTCAATGGTCACTGTCGCTCGTCACTGGTCACTGGTCACTGGTCACTGGTCACTGGTCACTGGTAACTGGTCAATGGTCACTGTCGCTGGTCACTGGTCACTGGTCACTGGTCAATGGTAACTTGTCACTGGGCAGTGGTCAATGGTCACTGGTCACTGGTCACTGGTCACTGGTCACTGGTCACAAGTCACTGGTCACTTGTCAGTGGTCACTGGTCAGTGGCCACTGGTCGCTGGTCACTTGTCACTGGTCACTGGTCACTGGTCACTAGTCACAAGTCACTGGTCACTGGTCACTTGTCATTGGTCACTGGTCAGTGGTCACTGGTCACTGGTCACTGGTCAATGGTCACTGTCGCTGGTCACTGGTCACTGGTCACTGATCACTGATCACTGGTCACTGGTCACTGGTCACTGGTCACTGGTCACTGGTCAATGGTCACTATCGCTGGTCAATGGTCACTGTCGCTGGTCACTGGTCACTGGTCACAGTCGCTGGTCACTGGTCACTGGTCTCTAGTCACTGGTCACTGGTCACTGGTCGCTGGTCACTGGTCACTTGTCACTGGTCAGTGGCCACTGATCGCTGGTCACTTGTCACTGGTCACTGGTCACTGGTCACTGGTCACAAGTCACTGTCGCTGGTCACTGGTCACTGGTCACTGGACACTGGTCACAGGTCAATGGTCACTGGTCACTGGACACTGGTCACTGGTCACTGGTCACTTGTCACTCGTCACTGATCACTGGTCACTGGTCACTGGTCACTGGTCAATGGTCACTGTCGCTGGTCACTGGTCACTGGTCACTGATCACTGGTGACTGGTCAATGGTCACTGTCGCTGGTCACTGGACACTGGTCACTGGTCACAGGTCAATGGTCACTGGTC
The DNA here is from genome assembly GCA_947577245.1 of Andrena bucephala. Taxonomy (NCBI): domain Eukaryota; kingdom Metazoa; phylum Arthropoda; class Insecta; order Hymenoptera; family Andrenidae; genus Andrena; species Andrena bucephala. The sequence goes on from OX387716.1 coordinate 64,195,759, forward strand.
ACTGGTCACTGGTCAATGGTCACTATCGCTGGTCAATGGTCATTGTCGCTGGTCACTGGTCATTGGTCACTTGTCACTGGTCACTGGTCACTGGTCACTGGTCACTGGTCACTGGTAACTGGTCACAGGTCAATGGTCACTGGACACTGGTCACAGGTCAATGGTCACTGGTCACTGGACACTGGTCACTGGTCACTGGTCACTGGTCACTTGTCACTGGTCACTGATCACTGGTCACTGGTCACTGGTCACTGGTCACTGGTCACTGGTCACAGGTCAATGGTCACTGTCGCTGGTCACTGGTCACTGGTCACTGATCACTGGTCACTGGTCAATGGTCACTGTCGCTGGTCACTGGTCATTGGTCACTTGTCACTGGTCACTGGTCACTGGTCACTGGTCACAGGTCAATGGTCACTGGTCACTGGTCACTGGTCAATGGTCACTGTCGCTCGTCACTGGTCACTGGTCACTGGTCACTGGTCACTGGTCACTGGTAACTGGTCAATGGTCACTGTCGCTGGTCACTGGTCACTGGTCACTGGTCAATGGTAACTTGTCACTGGGCAGTGGTCAATGGTCACTGGTCACTGGTCACTGGTCACTGGTCACAGGTCAATGGTCACTGGTCACTGGACACAGGTCACTGGTCACTGGTCACTGGTCACTGGTCACTGGTCACTGGTCACTGGTCACTGGTCAATGGTCACTGGCCACTGGTCACTGGTCACTTGTCACTGGTCACTGATCACTTGTCACTGGTCACTGGTCACTGATCACTGGTCACTGGTCACTGGTCACTGGTCACTGGTCAATGGTCACTATCGCTGGTCAATGGTCACTGTCGCTGGTCACTGGTCACTGGTCACTTGTCACTGGTCACTGGTCACTGGTCACTGGTCACTGGTCACTGGTCACTGGTCACAAGTCACTGGTCACTTGTCACTGGTCAGTGGCCACTCGTCAATGGTCACTGGTCACTGGTCACTGGTCAATGGTCTCTGTCGCTGGTCACTGGTCACGATTCGCTGGTCCCTGGTCACTGGTCACTGGTCAATGGTCACTGTCGCTGGTCACTGGTCACTGGTCACTGGTCACTGGTCACTGGTCACTTGTCACTGGTCAGTGGCCACTCGTCGCTGGTCACTTGTCACTGGTCACTTGTCACTGGTCACTGATCACTGGTCACTGGTCACTGGTCACTGGTCACAGGTCAATGGACACTGGTCACTGGACACAGGTCACTTGTCACTGGTCACTGGTCACAAGTCACTGGTCACTTGTCACTGGTCACTGGTCACTGGTAACTGGTCAATGGTCACTGTCGCTGGTCAATGGTCACTGTCGCTGGTCACTGGTCACTGGTCACTGGTCACTGGTCACTTGTCACTGGTCAGTGGCCACTGGTCACTGGTCACTTGTCACTGGTCACTGGTCACTGGTCGCTGGTCACTGGTCATAGGTCAATGGACACTGGTCACAGGACACAGGTCACTTGTCACTGGTCACTGGTCACTGGTCACTATCGCTGGTCAATGGTCACTGTCGCTGGTCACTGGTCACTGGTCACTGGTCACTTGTCACTGGTCAGTGGCCACTCGTCGCTGGTCACTTGTCACTGGTCACTTGTCACTGGTCACTGATCACTGGTCACTGGTCACTGGTCACTGGTCACAGGTCAATGGACACTGGTCACTGGACACAGGTCACTTGTCACTGGTCACTGGTCACTGGTCACTGGTCACTTGTCACTGGTCACTGGTCACTGGTAACTGGTCAATGGTCACTGTCGCTGGTCAATGGTCACTGTCGCTGGTCACTGGTCACTGGTCACTGGTCACTGGTCACTTGTCACTGGTCACTGATCACTGGTCACTGGTCACTGGTCACTGGTCACTGGTCACTGGTCAATGGTCACTGTCGCTGGTCACTGGTCACTGGTCACTGATCACTGGTCACTGGTCAATGGTCACTGTCGCTGGTCACTGGTCATTGGTCACTTGTCACTGGTCACTGGTCACTGGTCAATGGTCACTGGTCACTGGACACTGGTCACTGGTCACTGGTCACTTGTCACTGGTCACTGATCACTGGTCACTGGTCACTGGTCACTGGTCACTGGTCACTGGTCAATGGTCACTGTCGCTGGCCACTGGTCACTGGTCACTGATCACTGGTCACTGGTCACTGGTCACTGGTCACTGGTCAATGGTCACTATCGCTGGTCAATGGTCACTGTCGCTGGTCACTGGTCACTGGTCACTTGTCACTGGTCACTGGTCACTGGTCACTGGTCACTGGTCACTGGTCACTGGTCACTGGTCACTGGTCACTGGTCACTGGTCAATGGTCACTGTCGCTGGTCACTGGTCACTGGTCACTGGTCACTGGTCAATGGTCACTTGTCCCTGGGCAGTGGTCACTGGTCACTGGTCAATGGTCACTATCGCTGGTCAATGGTCACTGTCGCTGGTCACTGGTCACTGGTCACTTGTCACTGGTCACTGGTCACTGGTCACTGGTCACTGGTCACTGGTCACTGGTCACAAGTCACTGGTCACATGTCACTGGTCAGTGGCCACTCGTCAATGGTCACTGGTCACTGGTCACTGGTCAATGGTCTCTGTCGCTGATCACTGGTCACGATTCGCTGGTCCCTGGTCACTGGTCACTGGTCGATGGTCACTGTCGCTGGTCACTGGTCACTGGTCACTGGTCACTGGTCACTGGTCACTTGTCACTGGTCAGTGGTCACTGGTCACTGGTCACTGGTCACAAGTCACTAGTCACTGGTCACTGGTCACTGGTCACTGGTCACTGGTCACTGGTCACTGGTCACTGGTCACTGGTCACCGGTCAATGGTCACTGTCGCTGGTCACTGGTCACTGGTCACTGATCACTGGTCACTGGTCACTGGTCACTGGTCACTGGTCAATGGTCACTATCGCTGGTCAATGGTCACTGTCGCTGGTCACTGGTCACTGGTCACTTGTCACTAGTCACTGGTCACTGGTCACTGGTCACTGGTCACTGGTCTCTGGTCGATGGTCAGTGGTCACTGTCGCTGGTCACTGGTCACTGGTCACTTGTCCCTGGGCAGTGGTCACTGGTCACTGGTCACTGGTCACTGGTCACTGGTGAATGGTCACTGTCGCTGGTCACTGGTCACTGGTCACTGGTCACTGGTCACTGGTCACTTGTCACTGGTCAGTGGTCACTGGTCACTGGTCACTGGTCACAAGTCACTAGTCACTGGTCACTGGTCACTTGTCACTGGTCACTGGTCGCTGGTCACTGGTCACTGGTCACTGGTCACTGGTCACTGGACACTGGTCACTGGTAACTGGTCAATGGTCACTGTCGCTGGTCACTGGTCACTGGTCACTGGTCACTGGTCAATGGTCACTGGTCACTGGACACAGGTCACTGGTCACTGGTCACTGGTCATTGGTCAATGGTCACTGGCCACTGGTCACTGGTCACTGGTCAATGGTCACTTTCGCTGGTCAATGGTCACTGTCGCTGGTCACTGGTCACTGGTAACTGGTCAATGGTCACTGTCGCTGGTCACTGGTCACTGGTCACTGGTCACTGGTCAATGGTAACTTGTCACTGGGCAGTGGTCACTGGTCACTGGTCACTGGTCACTGGTCACTGGTCACTGGTCACAGGTCAATGGTCACTGGTCACTGGTCACTGGTCAATGGTCACTGTCGCTCGTCACTGGTCACTGGTCACTGGTCACTGGTCACTGGTCACTGGTAACTGGTCAATGGACACTGTCGCTGGTCACTGGTCACTGGTCACTGGTCACTGGTCACTGGTCAATGGTCACTGGTCACTGGACACAGGTCACTGGTCACTGGTCACTGGTCACTGGTCAATGGTCACTGGCCACTGGTCACTGGTCACTGGTCAATGGTCACTTTCGCTGGTCAATGGTCACTGTCGCTGGTCACTGGTCACTGGTCACTGGTCACTGGTCAATGGTCACTGGTCACTGGACACAGGTCACTGGTCACTGGTCACTGGTCATTGGTCAATGGTCACTGGCCACTGGTCACTGGTCACTGGTCAATGGTCACTTTCGCTGGTCAATGGTCACTGTCGCTGGTCACTGGTCACTGGTAACTGGTCAATGGTCACTGTCGCTGGTCACTGGTCACTGGTCACTGGTCACTGGTCAATGGTAACTTGTCACTGGGCAGTGGTCACTGGTCACTGGTCACTGGTCACTGGTCACTGGTCACAGGTCAATGGTCACTGGTCACTGGTCACTGGTCAATGGTCACTGTCGCTCGTCACTGGTCACTGGTCACTGGTCACTGGTCACTGGTCACTGGTAACTGGTCAATGGACACTGTCGCTGGTCACTGGTCACTGGTCACTGGTCACTGGTCACTGGTCAATGGTCACTGGTCACTGGACACAGGTCACTGGTCACTGGTCACTGGTCACTGGTCAATGGTCACTGGCCACTGGTCACTGGTCACTGGTCAATGGTCACTTTCGCTGGTCAATGGTCACTGTCGCTGGTCACTGGTCACTGGTCACTGGTCACTGGTCACTGTCGCTGGTCACTGGTCACTGGTCACTGGTCACTGGTCACAGGTCAATGGTCACTGGTCACTGGACACTGGTCACTGGTCACTGGTCACTTGTCACTGGTCACTGATCACTGGTCACTGGTCACTGGTCACTGGTCACTGGTCACTGGTCAATGGTCACTGTCGCTGGCCACTGGTCACTGGTCACTGATCACTGGTCACTGGTCACTGGTCACTGGTCACTGGTCAATGGTCACTATCGCTGGTCAATGGTCACTGTCGCTGGTCACTGGTCACTGGTCACTTGTCACTGGTCACTGGTCACTGGTCACTGGTCACTGGTCACTGGTCACTGGTCACTGGTCACTGGTCAATGGTCACTGTCGCTGGTCACTGGTCACTGGTCACTGGTCACTGGTCAATGGTCACTTGTCCCTGGGCAGTGGTCACTGGTCACTGGTCAATGGTCACTATCGCTGGTCAATGGTCACTGTCGCTGGTCACTGGTCACTGGTCACTGGTCACTGGTCACTGGTCACAGGTCAATGGACACTGGTCACTGGACACAGGTCACTTGTCACTGGTCACTGGTCACTGGTCACTGGTCACTTGTCACTGGTCACTGGTCACTGGTAACTGGTCAATGGTCACTGTCGCTGGTCAATGGTCACTGTCGCTGGTCACTGGTCACTGGTCACTGGTCACTGGTCACTTGTCACTGGTCACTGATCACTGGTCACTGGTCACTGGTCACTGGTCACTGGTCACTGGTCAATGGTCACTGTCGCTGGTCACTGGTCACTGGTCACTGATCACTGGTCACTGGTCAATGGTCACTGTCGCTGGTCACTGGTCATTGGTCACTTGTCACTGGTCACTGGTCACTGGTCAATGGTCACTGGTCACTGGACACTGGTCACTGGTCACTGGTCACTTGTCACTGGTCACTGATCACTGGTCACTGGTCACTGGTCACTGGTCACTGGTCACTGGTCAATGGTCACTGTCGCTGGCCACTGGTCACTGGTCACTGATCACTGGTCACTGGTCACTGGTCACTGGTCACTGGTCAATGGTCACTATCGCTGGTCAATGGTCACTGTCGCTGGTCACTGGTCACTGGTCACTTGTCACTGGTCACTGGTCACTGGTCACTGGTCACTGGTCACTGGTCACTGGTCACTGGTCACAGGTCAATGGACACTGGTCACTGGACACAGGTCACTTGTCACTGGTCACTGGTCACAAGTCACTGGTCACTTGTCACTGGTCACTGGTCACTGGTAACTGGTCAATGGTCACTGTCGCTGGTCAATGGTCACTGTCGCTGGTCACTGGTCACTGGTCACTGGTCACTGGTCACTTGTCACTGGTCAGTGGCCACTGGTCACTGGTCACTTGTCACTGGTCACTGGTCACTGGTCGCTGGTCACTGGTCATAGGTCAATGGACACTGGTCACAGGACACAGGTCACTTGTCACTGGTCACTGGTCACTGGTCACTATCGCTGGTCAATGGTCACTGTCGCTGGTCACTGGTCACTGGTCACTGGTCACTTGTCACTGGTCAGTGGCCACTCGTCGCTGGTCACTTGTCACTGGTCACTTGTCACTGGTCACTGATCACTGGTCACTGGTCACTGGTCACTGGTCACAGGTCAATGGACACTGGTCACTGGACACAGGTCACTTGTCACTGGTCACTGGTCACTGGTCACTGGTCACTTGTCACTGGTCACTGGTCACTGGTAACTGGTCAATGGTCACTGTCGCTGGTCAATGGTCACTGTCGCTGGTCACTGGTCACTGGTCACTGGTCACTGGTCACTTGTCACTGGTCACTGATCACTGGTCACTGGTCACTGGTCACTGGTCACTGGTCACTGGTCAATGGTCACTGTCGCTGGTCACTGGTCACTGGTCACTGATCACTGGTCACTGGTCAATGGTCACTGTCGCTGGTCACTGGTCATTGGTCACTTGTCACTGGTCACTGGTCACTGGTCAATGGTCACTGGTCACTGGACACTGGTCACTGGTCACTGGTCACTTGTCACTGGTCACTGATCACTGGTCACTGGTCACTGGTCACTGGTCACTGGTCACTGGTCAATGGTCACTGTCGCTGGCCACTGGTCACTGGTCACTGATCACTGGTCACTGGTCACTGGTCACTGGTCACTGGTCAATGGTCACTATCGCTGGTCAATGGTCACTGTCGCTGGTCACTGGTCACTGGTCACTTGTCACTGGTCACTGGTCACTGGTCACTGGTCACTGGTCACTGGTCACTGGTCACTGGTCACTGGTCAATGGTCACTGTCGCTGGTCACTGGTCACTGGTCACTGGTCACTGGTCAATGGTCACTTGTCCCTGGGCAGTGGTCACTGGTCACTGGTCAATGGTCACTATCGCTGGTCAATGGTCACTGTCGCTGGTCACTGGTCACTGGTCACTTGTCACTGGTCACTGGTCACTGGTCACTGGTCACTGGTCACTGGTCACTGGTCACAAGTCACTGGTCACATGTCACTGGTCAGTGGCCACTCGTCAATGGTCACTGGTCACTGGTCACTGGTCAATGGTCTCTGTCGCTGGTCACTGGTCACGATTCGCTGGTCCCTGGTCACTGGTCACTGGTCGATGGTCACTGTCGCTGGTCACTGGTCACTGGTCACTGGTCACTGGTCACTGGTCACTTGTCACTGGTCAGTGGTCACTGGTCACTGGTCACTGGTCACAAGTCACTAGTCACTGGTCACTGGTCACTGGTCACTGGTCACTGGTCACTGGTCACTGGTCACTGGTCACTGGTCACTGGTCACTGGTCACTGGTCACCGGTCAATGGTCACTGTCGCTGGTCACTGGTCACTGGTCACTGATCACTGGTCACTGGTCACTGGTCACTGGTCACTGGTCAATGGTCACTATCGCTGGTCAATGGTCACTGTCGCTGGTCACTGGTCACTGGTCACTTGTCACTAGTCACTGGTCACTGGTCACTGGTCACTGGTCACTGGTCTCTGGTCGATGGTCAGTGGTCACTGTCGCTGGTCACTGGTCACTGGTCACTTGTCCCTGGGCAGTGGTCACTGGTCACTGGTCACTGGTCACTGGTCACTGGTGAATGGTCACTGTCGCTGGTCACTGGTCACTGGTCACTGGTCACTGGTCACTGGTCACTTGTCACTGGTCAGTGGTCACTGGTCACTGGTCACTGGTCACAAGTCACTAGTCACTGGTCACTGGTCACTTGTCACTGGTCACTGGTCGCTGGTCACTGGTCACTGGTCACTGGTCACTGGTCACTGGACACTGGTCACTGGTAACTGGTCAATGGTCACTGTCGCTGGTCACTGGTCACTGGTCACTGGTCACTGGTCAATGGTCACTGGTCACTGGACACAGGTCACTGGTCACTGGTCACTGGTCATTGGTCAATGGTCACTGGCCACTGGTCACTGGTCACTGGTCAATGGTCACTTTCGCTGGTCAATGGTCACTGTCGCTGGTCACTGGTCACTGGTAACTGGTCAATGGTCACTGTCGCTGGTCACTGGTCACTGGTCACTGGTCACTGGTCAATGGTAACTTGTCACTGGGCAGTGGTCACTGGTCACTGGTCACTGGTCACTGGTCACTGGTCACTGGTCACAGGTCAATGGTCACTGGTCACTGGTCACTGGTCAATGGTCACTGTCGCTCGTCACTGGTCACTGGTCACTGGTCACTGGTCACTGGTCAATGGTCACTGGTCACTGGACACAGGTCACTGGTCACTGGTCACTGGTCACTGGTCAATGGTCACTGGCCACTGGTCACTGGTCACTGGTCAATGGTCACTTTCGCTGGTCAATGGTCAATGGTAACTTGTCACTGGGCAGTGGTCACTGGTCACTGGTCACTGGTCACTGGTCACTGGTCACTGGTCACTGGTCACTGGACACTGGTCACTGGTAACTGGTCAATGGTCACTGTCGCTGGTCACTGGTCACTGGTCACTGGTCACTGGTCAATGGTCACTGGTCACTGGACACAGGTCACTGGTCACTGGTCACTGGTCATTGGTCAATGGTCACTGGCCACTGGTCACTGGTCACTGGTCAATGGTCACTTTCGCTGGTCAATGGTCACTGTCGCTGGTCACTGGTCACTGGTAACTGGTCAATGGTCACTGTCGCTGGTCACTGGTCACTGGTCACTGGTCACTGGTCAATGGTAACTTGTCACTGGGCAGTGGTCACTGGTCACTGGTCACTGGTCACTGGTCACTGGTCACTGGTCACAGGTCAATGGTCACTGGTCACTGGTCACTGGTCAATGGTCACTGTCGCTCGTCACTGGTCACTGGTCACTGGTCACTGGTCACTGGTCAATGGTCACTGGTCACTGGTCACTGGTCAATGGTCACTGGTCACTGGACACAGGTCACTGGTCACTGGTCACTGGTCATTGGTCAATGGTCACTGGCCACTGGTCACTGGTCACTGGTCAATGGTCACTTTCGCTGGTCAATGGTCACTGTCGCTGGTCACTGGTCACTGGTAACTGGTCAATGGTCACTGTCGCTGGTCACTGGTCACTGGTCACTGGTCACTGGTCAATGGTAACTTGTCACTGGGCAGTGGTCACTGGTCACTGGTCACTGGTCACTGGTCACTGGTCACAGGTCAATGGTCACTGGTCACTGGTCACTGGTCAATGGTCACTGTCGCTCGTCACTGGTCACTGGTCACTGGTCACTGGTCACTGGTCACTGGTCACTGGTAACTGGTCAATGGACACTGTCGCTGGTCACTGGTCACTGGTCACTGGTCACTGGTCACTGGTCAATGGTCACTGGTCACTGGACACAGGTCACTGGTCACTGGTCACTGGTCACTGGTCAATGGTCACTGGCCACTGGTCACTGGTCACTGGTCAATGGTCACTTTCGCTGGTCAATGGTCACTGTCGCTGGTCACTGGTCACTGGTCACTGGTCACTGGTCACTGTCGCTGGTCACTGGTCACTGGTCACTGGTCACTGGTCACAGGTCAATGGTCACTGGTCACTGGACACTGGTCACTGGTCACTGGTCACTTGTCACTGGTCACTGATCACTGGTCACTGGTCACTGGTCACTGGTCACTGGTCACTGGTCAATGGTCACTGTCGCTGGCCACTGGTCACTGGTCACTGATCACTGGTCACTGGTCACTGGTCACTGGTCACTGGTCAATGGTCACTATCGCTGGTCAATGGTCACTGTCGCTGGTCACTGGTCACTGGTCACTTGTCACTGGTCACTGGTCACTGGTCACTGGTCACTGGTCACTGGTCACTGGTCACTGGTCACTGGTCAATGGTCACTGTCGCTGGTCACTGGTCACTGGTCACTGGTCACTGGTCAATGGTCACTTGTCCCTGGGCAGTGGTCACTGGTCACTGGTCAATGGTCACTATCGCTGGTCAATGGTCACTGTCGCTGGTCACTGGTCACTGGTCACTTGTCACTGGTCACTGGTCACTGGTCACTGGTCACTGGTCACTGGTCACTGGTCACTGGTCACAAGTCACTGGTCACCTGTCACTGGTCAGTGGCCACTCGTCAATGGTCACTGGTCACTGGTCACTGGTCAATGGTCTCTGTCGCTGGTCACTGGTCACGATTCGCTGGTCCCTGGTCACTGGTCACTGGTCGATGGTCACTGTCGCTGGTCACTGGTCACTGGTCACTGGTCACTGGTCACTGGTCACTTGTCACTGGTCAGTGGTCACTGGTCACTGGTCACTGGTCACAAGTCACTAGTCACTGGTCACTGGTCACTGGTCACTGGTCACTGGTCACTGGTCACTGGTCACTGTCGCTGGTCACTGGTCACTGGTCACTGGTCACTGGTCACAGGTCAATGGTCACTGGTCACTGGACACTGGTCACTGGTCACTGGTCACTTGTCACTGGTCACTGATCACTGGTCACTGGTCACTGGTCACTGGTCACTGGTCACTGGTCAATGGTCACTGGTCACTGGACACAGGTCACTGGTCACTGGTCACTGGTCACTGGTCAATGGTCACTGGCCACTGGTCACTGGTCACTGGTCAATGGTCACTTTCGCTGGTCAATGGTCACTGTCGCTGGTCACTGGTCACTGGTCACTGGTCACTGGTCAATGGTCACTGGTCACTGGACACAGGTCACTGGTCACTGGTCACTGGTCATTGGTCAATGGTCACTGGCCACTGGTCACTGGTCACTGGTCAATGGTCACTTTCGCTGGTCAATGGTCACTGTCGCTGGTCACTGGTCACTGGTAACTGGTCAATGGTCACTGTCGCTGGTCACTGGTCACTGGTCACTGGTCACTGGTCAATGGTAACTTGTCACTGGGCAGTGGTCACTGGTCACTGGTCACTGGTCACTGGTCACTGGTCACAGGTCAATGGTCACTGGTCACTGGTCACTGGTCAATGGTCACTGTCGCTCGTCACTGGTCACTGGTCACTGGTCACTGGTCACTGGTCACTGGTAACTGGTCAATGGACACTGTCGCTGGTCACTGGTCACTGGTCACTGGTCACTGGTCACTGGTCAATGGTCACTGGTCACTGGACACAGGTCACTGGTCACTGGTCACTGGTCACTGGTCAATGGTCACTGGCCACTGGTCACTGGTCACTGGTCAATGGTCACTTTCGCTGGTCAATGGTCACTGTCGCTGGTCACTGGTCACTGGTCACTGGTCACTGGTCACTGTCGCTGGTCACTGGTCACTGGTCACTGGTCACTGGTCACAGGTCAATGGTCACTGGTCACTGGACACTGGTCACTGGTCACTGGTCACTTGTCACTGGTCACTGATCACTGGTCACTGGTCACTGGTCACTGGTCACTGGTCACTGGTCAATGGTCACTGTCGCTGGCCACTGGTCACTGGTCACTGATCACTGGTCACTGGTCACTGGTCACTGGTCACTGGTCAATGGTCACTATCGCTGGTCAATGGTCACTGTCGCTGGTCACTGGTCACTGGTCACTTGTCACTGGTCACTGGTCACTGGTCACTGGTCACTGGTCACTGGTCACTGGTCACTGGTCACTGGTCAATGGTCACTGTCGCTGGTCACTGGTCACTGGTCACTGGTCACTGGTCAATGGTCACTTGTCCCTGGGCAGTGGTCACTGGTCACTGGTCAATGGTCACTATCGCTGGTCAATGGTCACTGTCGCTGGTCACTGGTCACTGGTCACTGGTCACTGGTCACTGGTCACAGGTCAATGGACACTGGTCACTGGACACAGGTCACTTGTCACTGGTCACTGGTCACTGGTCACTGGTCACTTGTCACTGGTCACTGGTCACTGGTAACTGGTCAATGGTCACTGTCGCTGGTCAATGGTCACTGTCGCTGGTCACTGGTCACTGGTCACTGGTCACTGGTCACTTGTCACTGGTCACTGATCACTGGTCACTGGTCACTGGTCACTGGTCACTGGTCACTGGTCAATGGTCACTGTCGCTGGTCACTGGTCACTGGTCACTGATCACTGGTCACTGGTCAATGGTCACTGTCGCTGGTCACTGGTCATTGGTCACTTGTCACTGGTCACTGGTCACTGGTCAATGGTCACTGGTCACTGGACACTGGTCACTGGTCACTGGTCACTTGTCACTGGTCACTGATCACTGGTCACTGGTCACTGGTCACTGGTCACTGGTCACTGGTCAATGGTCACTGTCGCTGGCCACTGGTCACTGGTCACTGATCACTGGTCACTGGTCACTGGTCACTGGTCACTGGTCAATGGTCACTATCGCTGGTCAATGGTCACTGTCGCTGGTCACTGGTCACTGGTCACTTGTCACTGGTCACTGGTCACTGGTCACTGGTCACTGGTCACTGGTCACTGGTCACTGGTCACAGGTCAATGGACACTGGTCACTGGACACAGGTCACTTGTCACTGGTCACTGGTCACAAGTCACTGGTCACTTGTCACTGGTCACTGGTCACTGGTAACTGGTCAATGGTCACTGTCGCTGGTCAATGGTCACTGTCGCTGGTCACTGGTCACTGGTCACTGGTCACTGGCCACTTGTCACTGGTCAGTGGCCACTGGTCACTGGTCACTTGTCACTGGTCACTGGTCACTGGTCGCTGGTCACTGGTCATAGGTCAATGGACACTGGTCACAGGACACAGGTCACTTGTCACTGGTCACTGGTCACTGGTCACTATCGCTGGTCAATGGTCACTGTCGCTGGTCACTGGTCACTGGTCACTGGTCACTTGTCACTGGTCAGTGGCCACTCGTCGCTGGTCACTTGTCACTGGTCACTTGTCACTGGTCACTGATCACTGGTCACTGGTCACTGGTCACTGGTCACAGGTCAATGGACACTGGTCACTGGACACAGGTCACTTGTCACTGGTCACTGGTCACTGGTCACTGGTCACTTGTCACTGGTCACTGGTCACTGGTAACTGGTCAATGGTCACTGTCGCTGGTCAATGGTCACTGTCGCTGGTCACTGGTCACTGGTCACTGGTCACTGGTCACTTGTCACTGGTCACTGATCACTGGTCACTGGTCACTGGTCACTGGTCACTGGTCACTGGTCAATGGTCACTGTCGCTGGTCACTGGTCACTGGTCACTGATCACTGGTCACTGGTCAATGGTCACTGTCGCTGGTCACTGGTCATTGGTCACTTGTCACTGGTCACTGGTCACTGGTCAATGGTCACTGGTCACTGGACACTGGTCACTGGTCACTGGTCACTTGTCACTGGTCACTGATCACTGGTCACTGGTCACTGGTCACTGGTCACTGGTCACTGGTCAATGGTCACTGTCGCTGGCCACTGGTCACTGGTCACTGATCACTGGTCACTGGTCACTGGTCACTGGTCACTGGTCAATGGTCACTATCGCTGGTCAATGGTCACTGTCGCTGGTCACTGGTCACTGGTCACTTGTCACTGGTCACTGGTCACTGGTCACTGGTCACTGGTCACTGGTCACTGGTCACTGGTCACTGGTCAATGGTCACTGTCGCTGGTCACTGGTCACTGGTCACTGGTCACTGGTCAATGGTCACTTGTCCCTGGGCAGTGGTCACTGGTCACTGGTCAATGGTCACTATCGCTGGTCAATGGTCACTGTCGCTGGTCACTGGTCACTGGTCACTTGTCACTGGTCACTGGTCACTGGTCACTGGTCACTGGTCACTGGTCACTGGTCACAAGTCACTGGTCACATGTCACTGGTCAGTGGCCACTCGTCAATGGTCACTGGTCACTGGTCACTGGTCAATGGTCTCTGTCGCTGGTCACTGGTCACGATTCGCTGGTCCCTGGTCACTGGTCACTGGTCGATGGTCACTGTCGCTGGTCACTGGTCACTGGTCACTGGTCACTGGTCACTGGTCACTTGTCACTGGTCAGTGGTCACTGGTCACTGGTCACTGGTCACAAGTCACTAGTCACTGGTCACTGGTCACTGGTCACTGGTCACTGGTCACTGGTCACTGGTCACTGGTCACTGGTCACTGGTCACCGGTCAATGGTCACTGTCGCTGGTCACTGGTCACTGGTCACTGATCACTGGTCACTGGTCACTGGTCACTGGTCACTGGTCAATGGTCACTATCGCTGGTCAATGGTCACTGTCGCTGGTCACTGGTCACTGGTCACTTGTCACTAGTCACTGGTCACTGGTCACTGGTCACTGGTCACTGGTCTCTGGTCGATGGTCAGTGGTCACTGTCGCTGGTCACTGGTCACTGGTCACTTGTCCCTGGGCAGTGGTCACTGGTCACTGGTCACTGGTCACTGGTCACTGGTGAATGGTCACTGTCGCTGGTCACTGGTCACTGGTCACTGGTCACTGGTCACTGGTCACTTGTCACTGGTCAGTGGTCACTGGTCACTGGTCACTGGTCACAAGTCACTAGTCACTGGTCACTGGTCACTTGTCACTGGTCACTGGTCGCTGGTCACTGGTCACTGGTCACTGGTCACTGGTCACTGGACACTGGTCACTGGTAACTGGTCAATGGTCACTGTCGCTGGTCACTGGTCACTGGTCACTGGTCACTGGTCAATGGTCACTGGTCACTGGACACAGGTCACTGGTCACTGGTCACTGGTCATTGGTCAATGGTCACTGGCCACTGGTCACTGGTCACTGGTCAATGGTCACTTTCGCTGGTCAATGGTCACTGTCGCTGGTCACTGGTCACTGGTAACTGGTCAATGGTCACTGTCGCTGGTCACTGGTCACTGGTCACTGGTCACTGGTCAATGGTAACTTGTCACTGGGCAGTGGTCACTGGTCACTGGTCACTGGTCACTGGTCACTGGTCACTGGTCACAGGTCAATGGTCACTGGTCACTGGTCACTGGTCAATGGTCACTGTCGCTCGTCACTGGTCACTGGTCACTGGTCACTGGTCACTGGTCAATGGTCACTGGTCACTGGACACAGGTCACTGGTCACTGGTCACTGGTCACTGGTCAATGGTCACTGGCCACTGGTCACTGGTCACTGGTCAATGGTCACTTTCGCTGGTCAATGGTCACTGTCGCTGGTCACTGGTCACTGGTCACTGGTCACTGGTCAATGGTCACTGGTCACTGGACACAGGTCACTGGTCACTGGTCACTGGTCATTGGTCAATGGTCACTGGCCACTGGTCACTGGTCACTGGTCAATGGTCACTTTCGCTGGTCAATGGTCACTGTCGCTGGTCACTGGTCACTGGTAACTGGTCAATGGTCACTGTCGCTGGTCACTGGTCACTGGTCACTGGTCACTGGTCAATGGTAACTTGTCACTGGGCAGTGGTCACTGGTCACTGGTCACTGGTCACTGGTCACTGGTCACAGGTCAATGGTCACTGGTCACTGGTCACTGGTCAATGGTCACTGTCGCTCGTCACTGGTCACTGGTCACTGGTCACTGGTCACTGGTCACTGGTCACTGGTAACTGGTCAATGGACACTGTCGCTGGTCACTGGTCACTGGTCACTGGTCACTGGTCACTGGTCAATGGTCACTGGTCACTGGACACAGGTCACTGGTCACTGGTCACTGGTCATTGGTCAATGGTCACTGGCCACTGGTCACTGGTCACTGGTCAATGGTCACTTTCGCTGGTCAATGGTCACTGTCGCTGGTCACTGGTCACTGGTAACTGGTCAATGGTCACTGTCGCTGGTCACTGGTCACTGGTCACTGGTCACTGGTCACTGGTCACTGTCGCTGGTCACTGGTCACTGGTCACTGGTCACTGGTCACAGGTCAATGGTCACTGGTCACTGGACACTGGTCACTGGTCACTGGTCACTTGTCACTGGTCACTGATCACTGGTCACTGGTCACTGGTCACTGGTCACTGGTCACTGGTCAATGGTCACTGTCGCTGGCCACTGGTCACTGGTCACTGATCACTGGTCACTGGTCACTGGTCACTGGTCACTGGTCAATGGTCACTATCGCTGGTCAATGGTCACTGTCGCTGGTCACTGGTCACTGGTCACTTGTCACTGGTCACTGGTCACTGGTCACTGGTCACTGGTCACTGGTCACTGGTCACTGGTCACTGGTCAATGGTCACTGTCGCTGGTCACTGGTCACTGGTCACTGGTCACTGGTCAATGGTCACTTGTCCCTGGGCAGTGGTCACTGGTCACTGGTCAATGGTCACTATCGCTGGTCAATGGTCACTGTCGCTGGTCACTGGTCACTGGTCACTTGTCACTGGTCACTGGTCACTGGTCACTGGTCACTGGTCACTGGTCACTGGTCACAAGTCACTGGTCACCTGTCACTGGTCAGTGGCCACTCGTCAATGGTCACTGTTCACTGGTCACTGGTCAATGGTCTCTGTCGCTGGTCACTGGTCACGATTCGCTGGTCCCTGGTCACTGGTCACTGGTCGATGGTCACTGTCGCTGGTCACTGGTCACTGGTCACTGGTCACTGGTCACTGGTCACTTGTCACTGGTCAGTGGTCACTGGTCACTGGTCACTGGTCACAAGTCACTAGTCACTGGTCACTGGTCACTGGTCACTGGTCACTGGTCACTGGTCACTGGTCACTGGTCACTGGTCACTGGTCACCGGTCAATGGTCACTGTCGCTGGTCACTGGTCACTGGTCACTGATCACTGGTCACTGGTCACTGGTCACTGGTCACTGGTCACAAGTCACTGGTCACCTGTCACTGGTCAGTGGCCACTCGTCAATGGTTACTGGTCACTGGTCACTGGTCAATGGTCTCTGTCGCTGGTCACTGGTCACGATTCGCTGGTCCCTGGTCACTGGTCACTGGTCGATGGTCACTGTCGCTGGTCACTGGTCACTGGTCACTGGTCACTGGTCACTGGTCACTTGTCACTGGTCAGTGGTCACTGGTCACTGGTCACTGGTCACAAGTCACTAGTCACTGGTCACTGGTCACTGGTCACTGGTCACTGGTCACTGGTCACTGGTCACTGGTCACTGGTCACTGGTCACTGGTCACTGGTCACTGGTCACAGGTCACTTGTCACTCGTCACTGATCACTGGTCACTGGTCACTGGTCACTGGTCACTGGTCACTGGTCAATGGTCACTGTCGCTGGTCACTGGTCACTGGTCACTGATCACTGGTGACTGGTCAATGGTCACTGTCGCTGGTCACTGGACACTGGTCACTGGTCACAGGTCAATGGTCACTGGTCACTGGTCACTGGTCAATGGTCACTATCGCTGGTCAATGGTCATTGTCGCTGGTCACTGGTCATTGGTCACTTGTCACTGGTCACTGGTCACTGGTCACTGGTCACTGGTCACTGGTAACTGGTCACAGGTCAATGGTCACTGGACACTGGTCACAGGTCAATGGTCACTGGTCACTGGACACTGGTCACTGGTCACTGGTCACTGGTCACTTGTCACTGGTCACTGATCACTGGTCACTGGTCACTGGTCACTGGTCACTGGTCACTGGTCACAGGTCAATGGTCACTGTCGCTGGTCACTGGTCACTGGTCACTGATCACTGGTCACTGGTCAATGGTCACTGTCGCTGGTCACTGGTCATTGGTCACTTGTCACTGGTCACTGGTCACTGGTCACTGGTCACAGGTCAATGGTCACTGGTCACTGGTCACTGGTCAATGGTCACTGTCGCTCGTCACTGGTCACTGGTCACTGGTCACTGGTCACTGGTCACTGGTAACTGGTCAATGGTCCCTGTCGCTGGTCACTGGTCACTGGTCACTGGTCAATGGTAACTTGTCACTGGGAAGTGGTCAATGGTCACTGGTCACTGGTCACTGGTCACTGGTCACTGGTCACAGGTCAATGGTCACTGGTCACTGGACACAGGTCACTGGTCACTGGTCACTGGTCACTGGTCACTGGTCACTGGTCACTGGTCACTGGTCAATGGTCACTGGCCACTGGTCACTGGTCACTTGTCACTGGTCACTGATCACTTGTCACTGGTCACTGGTCACTGATCACTGGTCACTGGTCACTGGTCACTGGTCACTGGTCAATGGTCACTATCGCTGGTCAATGGTCACTGTCGCTGGTCACTGGTCACTGGTCACTTGTCACTGGTCACTGGTCACTGGTCACTGGTCACTGGTCACTGGTCACAAGTCACTGGTCACTTGTCACTGGTCAGTGGCCACTCGTCAATGGTCACTGGTCACTGGTCACTGGTCAATGGTCTCTGTCGCTGGTCACTGGTCACGATTCGCTGGTCCCTGGTCACTGGTCACTGGTCAATGGTCACTGTCGCTGGTCACTGGTCACTGGTCACTGGTCACTGGTCACTGGTCACTTGTCACTGGTCAGTGGCCACTCGTCGCTGGTCACTTGTCACTGGTCACTTGTCACTGGTCACTGATCACTGGTCACTGGTCACTGGTCACTGGTCACAGGTCAATGGACACTGGTCACTGGACACAGGTCACTTGTCACTGGTCACTGGTCACAAGTCACTGGTCACTTGTCACTGGTCACTGGTCACTGGTAACTGGTCAATGGTCACTGTCGCTGGTCAATGGTCACTGTCGCTGGTCACTGGTCACTGGTCACTGGTCACTGGTCACTTGTCACTGGTCAGTGGCCACTGGTCGCTGGTCACTTGTCACTGGTCACTGGTCACTGGTCGCTGGTCACTGGTCATAGGTCAATGGACACTGGTCACAGGACACAGGTCACTTGTCACTGGTCACTGGTCACTGGTCACTATCGCTGGTCAATGGTCACTGTCGCTGGTCACTGGTCACTGGTCACTGGTCACTGGTCACTTGTCACTGGTCAGTGGCCACTCGTCGCTGGTCACTTGTCACTGGTCACTTGTCACTGGTCACTGATCACTGGTCACTGGTCACTGGTCACTGGTCACAGGTCAATGGACACTGGTCACTGGACACAGGTCACTTGTCACTGGTCACTGGTCACTGGTCACTGGTCACTTGTCACTGGTCACTGGTCACTGGTAACTGGTCAATGGTCACTGTCGCTGGTCAATGGTCACTGTCGCTGGTCACTGGTCACTGGTCACTGGTCACTGGTCACTTGTCACTGGTCACTGATCACTGGTCACTGGTCACTGGTCACTGGTCACTGGTCACTGGTCAATGGTCACTGTCGCTGGTCACTGGTCACTGGTCACTGATCACTGGTCACTGGTCAATGGTCACTGTCGCTGGTCACTGGTCATTGGTCACTTGTCACTGGTCACTGGTCACTGGTCACTGGTCACAGGTCAATGGTCACTGGTCACTGGACACTGGTCACTGGTCACTGGTCACTTGTCACTGGTCAATGATCACTTGTCACTGGTCACTGGTCACTGGTCACTGGTCACTGGTCAATGGTCACTGTCGCTGGCCACTGGTCACTGGTCACTGATCACTGGTCACTGGTCACTGGTCACTGGTCACTGGTCAATGGTCACTATCGCTGGTCAATGGTCACTGTCGCTGGTCACTGGTCACTGGTCACTTGTCACTGGTCACTGGTCACTGGTCACTGGTCACTGGTCACTGGTCACTGGTCACTGGTCACTGGTCACTGGTCACTGGTCACTGGTCAATGGTCACTGTCGCTGGTCACTGGTCACTGGTCACTGGTCACTGGTCAATGGTCACTTGTCCCTGGGCAGTGGTCACTGGTCACTGGTCAATGGTCACTATCGCTGGTCAATGGTCACTGTCGCTGGTCACTGGTCACTGGTCACTTGTCACTGGTCACTGGTCACTGGTCACTGGTCACTGGTCACTGGTCACTGGTCACAAGTCACTGGTCACCTGTCACTGGTCAGTGGCCACTCGTCAATGGTCACTGGTCACTGGTCACTGGTCAATGGTCTCTGTCGCTGGTCACTGGTCACGATTCGCTGGTCCCTGGTCACTGGTCACTGGTCGATGGTCACTGTCGCTGGTCACTGGTCACTGGTCACTGGTCACTGGTCACTGGTCACTTGTCACTGGTCAGTGGTCACTGGTCACTGGTCACTGGTCACAAGTCACTAGTCACTGGTCACTGGTCACTGGTCACTGGTCACTGGTCACTGGTCACTGGTCACTGGTCACTGGTCACTGGTCACCGGTCAATGGTCACTGTCGCTGGTCACTGGTCACTGGTCACTGATCACTGGTCACTGGTCACTGGTCACTGGTCACTGGTCAATGGTCACTATCGCTGGTCAATGGTCACTGTCGCTGGTCACTGGTCACTGGTCACTTGTCACTAGTCACTGGTCACTGGTCACTGGTCACTGGTCACTGGTCACTGGTCTCTGGTCGATGGTCAGTGGTCACTGTCGCTGGTCACTGGTCACTGGTCACTTGTCCCTGGGCAGTGGTCACTGGTCACTGGTCACTGGTCACTGGTCACTGGTCAATGGTCACTGTCGCTGGTCACTGGTCACTGGACACTGGTCACTGGTCACTGGTCACTTGTCACTGGTCAGTGGTCACTGGTCACTGGTCACTGGTCACAAGTCACTAGTCACTGGTCACTGGTCACTTGTCACTGGTCACTGGTCGCTGGTCACTGGTCACTGGTCACTGGTCACTGGTCACTGGACACTGGTCACTGGTAACTGGTCAATGGTCACTGTCGCTGGTCACTGGTCACTGGTCACTGGTCACTGGTCAATGGTCACTGGTCACTGGACACAGGTCACTGGTCACTGGTCACTGGTCATTGGTCAATGGTCACTGGCCACTGGTCACTGGTCACTGGTCAATGGTCACTTTCGCTGGTCAATGGTCACTGTCGCTGGTCACTGGTCACTGGTAACTGGTCAATGGTCACTGTCGCTGGTCACTGGTCACTGGTCACTGGTCACTGGTCAATGGTAACTTGTCACTGGGCAGTGGTCACTGGTCACTGGTCACTGGTCACTGGTCACTGGTCACAGGTCAATGGTCACTGGTCACTGGTCACTGGTCAATGGTCACTGTCGCTCGTCACTGGTCACTGGTCACTGGTCACTGGTCACTGGTCACTGGTAACTGGTCAATGGTCACTGTCGCTGGTCACTGGTCACTGGTCACTGGTCAATGGTAACTTGTCACTGGGCAGTGGTCAATGTTCACTGGTCACTGGTCACTGGTCACTGGTCACTGGTCACAGGTCAATGGTCACTGGTCACTGGACACAGGTCACTGGTCACTGGTCACTGGTCACTGGTCACTGGTCACTGGTCACTGGTCAATGGTCACTGGCCACTGGTCACTGGTCACTTGTCACTGGTCACTGATCACTTGTCACTGGTCACTGGTCACTGATCACTGGTCACTGGTCACTGGTCACTGGTCACTGGTCAATGGTCACTATCGCTGGTCAATGGTCACTGTCGCTGGTCACTGGTCACTGGTCACTGGTCACTGGTCACTGGTCACTTGTCACTGGTCAGTGGCCACTCGTCGCTGGTCACTTGTCACTGGTCACTTGTCACTGGTCACTGATCACTGGTCACTGGTCACTGGTCACTGGTCACAGGTCAATGGACACTGGTCACTGGACACAGGTCACTTGTCACTGGTCACTGGTCACAAGTCACTGGTCACCTGTCACTGGTCACTGGTCACTGGTAACTGGTCAATGGTCACTGTCGCTGGTCAATGGTCACTGTCGCTGGTCACTGGTCACTGGTCACTGGTCACTGGTCACTTGTCACTGGTCAGTGGCCACTGGTCGCTGGTCACTTGTCACTGGTCACTGGTCACTGGTCGCTGGTCACTGGTCACAGGTCAATGGACACTGGTCACAGGACACAGGTCACTTGTCACTGGTCACTGGTCACTGGTCACTATCTCTGGTCAATGGTCACTGTCGCTGGTCACTGGTCACTGGTCAATGGTCACTGTCGCTGGTCACTGGTCATTGGTCACTTGTCACTGGTCACTGGTCACTGGTCACTGGTCACAGGTCAATGGTCACTGGTCACTGGACACTGGTCACTGGTCAATGGACACTGGTCACTGGACACAGGTCACTTGTCACTGGTCACTGGTCACTGGTCACTGGTCACTTGTCACTGGTCACTGGTCACTGGTAACTGGTCAATGGTCACTGTCGCTGGTCAATGGTCACTGTCGCTGGTCACTGGTCACTGGTCACTGGTCACTGGTCACTTGTCACTGGTCACTGATCACTGGTCACTGGTCACTGGTCACTGGTCAATGGTCACTGTCGCTGGTCACTGGTCACTGGTCACTGATCACTGGTCACTGGTCAATGGTCACTGTCGCTGGTCACTGGTCATTGGTCACTTGTCACTGGTCACTGGTCACTGGTCACTGGTCACAGGTCAATGGTCACTGGTCACTGGACACTGGTCACTGGTCACTGGTCACTTGTCACTGGTCACTGATCACTGGTCACTGGTCACTGGTCACTGGTCACTGGTCAATGGTCTCTGTCGCTGGTCACTGGTCACGATTCGCTGGTCCCTGGTCACTGGTCACTGGTCACTAGTCACTGGTCACTGGTCACTGGTCAATGGTCACTATCGCTGGTCAATGGTCACTGTCGCTGGTCACTGGTCACTGGTCACTTGTCACTGGTCACTGGTCACTGGTCACTGGTCTATGGTCACTGGTCACTGGTCACTGGTCACTGGTCACTGGTCACTGGTCACTGGTCAATGGTCACTGTCGCTGGTCACTGGTCACTGGTCACTGGTCACTGGTCAATGGTCACTTGTCCCTGGGCAGTGGTCACTGGTCACTGGTCAATGGTCACTATCGCTGGTCAATGGTCACTGTCGCTGGTCACTGGTCACTGGTCACTTGTCACTGGTCACTGGTCACTGGTCACTGGTCACTGGTCACTGGTCACTGGCCACAAGTCACTGGTCACCTGTCACTGGTCAGTGGCCACTCGTCAATGGTCACTGGTCACTGGTCACTGGTCAATGGTCTCTGTCGCTGGTCACTGGTCACGATTCGCTGGTCCCTGGTCACTGGTCACTGGTCGATGGTCACTGTCGCTGGTCACTGGTCACTGGTCACTGGTCACTGGTCACTGGTCACTGGTCACTTGTCACTGGTCAGTGGTCACTGGTCACTGGTCACTGGTCACAAGTCACTAGTCACTGGTCACTGGTCACTGGTCACTGGTCACTGGTCACTGGTCACTTGTCACTGGTCACTGGTCACTGGTCACTGGTCACCGGTCAATGGTCACTGTCGCTGGTCACTGGTCAGTGGTCACTGATCACTGGTCACTGGTCACTGGTCACTGGTCACTGGTCAATGGTCACTATCGCTGGTCAATGGTCACTGTCGCTGGTCACTGGTCACTGGTCACTTGTCACTAGTCACTGGTCACTGGTCACTGGTCACTGGTCACTGGTCTCTGGTCGATGGTCAGTGGTCACTGTCGCTGGTCACTGGTCACTGGTCACTTGTCCCTGGGCAGTGGTCACTGGTCACTGGTCACTGGTCACTGGTCACTGGTCAATGGTCACTGTCGCTGGTCACTGGTCACTGGTCACTTGTCCCTGGGCAGTGGTCACTTGTCACTGGTCAATGGTCACTATCGCTGGTCAATGGTCACTGTCGCTGGTCACTGGTCACTGGTCACTTGTCACTGGTCACTGGTCACTGGTCACTGGTCACTTGTCACTGGTCAGTGGCCACTCGTCAATGGTCACTGGTCACTGGTCACTGGTCAATGGTCTCTGTCGCTGGTCACTGGTCACGATTCGCTGGTCCCTGGTCACTGGTCACTGGTCGATGGTCACTGTCGCTGGTCACTGGTCACTGGTCACTGGTCACTGGTCACTGGTCACTTGTCACTGGTCAGTGGTCACTGGTCACTGGTCACTGGTCACAAGTCACTAGTCACTGGTCACTGGTCACTGGTCACTGGTCAATGGTCACTGTCGCTGGTCACTGGTCACTGGTCACTTGTCCCTGGGCAGTGGTCACTTGTCACTGGTCAATGGTCACTATCGCTGGTCAATGGTCACTGTCGCTGGTCACTGGTCACTGGTCACTTGTCACTGGTCACTGGTCACTGGTCACTGGTCACTGGTCACTGGTTACTGGTCACTGGTCACTGGTCACTGGTCACTGGTCACAAGTCACTGGTCACTTGTCACTGGTCACTGGTCACTCGTCACTGGTCACAGGTCAATGGTAACTTGTCACTGGGCAGTGGTCAATGGTCACTGGTCACTGGTCACTGGTCACAGGTCAATGGTCACTGGTCACTGGACACAGATCACTGGTCACTGGTCACTGGTCACTGGTCACTGGTCACTGGTCACTGGTCAATGGTCACTGGCCACTGGTCACTGGTCACTGGTCAGTGGCCACTGGTCGCTGGTCACTTGTCACTGGTCACTGGTCACTGGTCACTGGTCAGTGGCCACTCGTCAATGGTCACTGGTCACTGGTCACTGGTCAATGGTCTCTGTCGCTGGTCACTGGTCACGATTCGCTGGTCCCTGGTCATTGGTCACTGGTCAATGGTCACTGTCGCTGGTCACTGGTCACTGGTCACTGGTCACTGGTCACTTGTCACTGGTCAGTGGCCACTCGTCGCTGGTCACTTGTCACTGGTCACTGGTCACAGGTCAATGGTCACTGGTCACTGGTCACTGGTCACTTGTCACTGGTCACTGATCACTGGTCACTGGTCACTGGTCACTGGTCACTGGTCACTGGTCAATGGTCACTGTCGCTGGCCACTGGTCACTGGTCACTGATCACTGGTCACTGGTCACTGGTCACTGGTCACTGGTCAATGGTCACTATCGCTGGTCAATGGTCACTATCGCTGGTCAATGGTCACTGTCGCTGGTCACTGGTCACTGGTCACTTGTCACTGGTCACTGGTCACTGGTCACTGGTCACTGGTCACTGGTCACTGGTCACTGGTCACAAGTCACTGGTCACTTGTCACTGGTCAGTGGCCACTCGTCAATGGTCACTGGTCACTGGTCACTGGTCAATGGTCTCTGTCGCTGGTCACTGGTCACGATTCGCTGGTCCCTGGTCACTGGTCAATGGTCACTGTCGCTGGTCACTGGTCACTGGTCACTGGTCACTGGTCACTGGTCACTTGTCACTGGTCAGTGGCCACTCGTCGCTGGTCACTTGTCACTGGTCACTTGTCACTGGTCACTGATCACTGGTCACTGGTCACTGGTCACTGGTCACAGGTCAATGGACACTGGTCACTGGACACAGGTCACTTGTCACTGGTCACTGGTCACAAGTCACTGGTCACCTGTCACTGGTCACTGGTCACTGGTAACTGGTCAATGGTCACTGTCGCTGGTCAATGGTCACTGTCGCTGGTCACTGGTCACTGGTCACTGGTCACTGGTCACTTGTCACTGGTCAGTGGCCACTGGTCGCTGGTCACTTGTCACTGGTCACTGGTCACTGGTCGCTGGTCACTGGTCACAGGTCAATGGACACTGGTCACAGGACACAGGTCACTTGTCACTGGTCACTGGTCACTGGTCACTATCGCTGGTCAATGGTCACTGTCGCTGGTCACTGGTCACTGGTCACTGGTCACTTGTCACTGGTCAGTGGCCACTCGTCGCTGGTCACTTGTCACTGGTCACTTGTCACTGGTCACTGATCACTGGTCACTGGTCACTGGTCACTGGTCACAGGTCAATGGACACTGGTCACTGGACACAGGTCACTTGTCACTGGTCACTGGTCACTGGTCACTGGTCACTTGTCACTGGTCACTGGTCACTGGTAACTGGTCAATGGTCACTGTCGCTGGTCAATGGTCACTGTCGCTGGTCACTGGTCACTGGTCACTGGTCACTGGTCACTTGTCACTGGTCACTGATCACTGGTCACTGGTCACTGGTCACTGGTCACTGGTCACTGGTCAATGGTCACTGTCGCTGGTCACTGGTCACTGGTCACTGGTCAGTGGTCAATGGTCACTTGTCCCTGGGCAGTGGTCACTGGTCACTGGTCAATGGTCACTATCGCTGGTCAATGGTCACTGTCGCTGGTCACTGGTCACTGGTCACTTGTCACTGGTCACTGGTCACTGGTCACTGGTCACTGGTCACTGGTCACTGGCCACAAGTCACTGGTCACCTGTCACTGGTCAGTGGCCACTCGTCAATGGTCACTGGTCACTGGTCACTGGTCAATGGTCTCTGTCGCTGGTCACTGGTCACGATTCGCTGGTCCCTGGTCACTGGTCACTGGTCGATGGTCACTGTCGCTGGTCACTGGTCACTGGTCACTGGTCACTGGTCACTGGTCACTTGTCACTGGTCAGTGATCACTGGTCACTGGTCACTGGTCACAAGTCACTAGTCACTGGTCACTGGTCACTGGTCACTGGTCACTGGTCACTGGTCACTGGTCACTTGTCACTGGTCACTGGTCACTGGTCACTGGTCACCGGTCAATGGTCACTGTCGCTGGTCACTGGTCACTGGTCACTGATCACTGGTCACTGGTCACTGGTCACTGGTCACTGGTCAATGGTCACTATCGCTGGTCAATGGCCACTGTCGCTGGTCACTGGTCACTGGTCACTTGTCACTAGTCACTGGTCACTGGTCACTGGTCACTGGTCACTGGTCTCTGGTCGATGGTCAGTGGTCACTGTCGCTGGTCACTGGTCACTGGTCACTTGTCCCTGGGCAGTGGTCACTGGTCACTGGTCACTGGTCACTATCGCTGGTCAATGGTCACTGTCGCTGGTCACTGGTCACTGGTCACTTGTCACTGGTCACTGGTCACTGGTCACTGGTCACTTGTCACTGGTCAGTGGCCACTCGTCAATGGTCACTGGTCACTGGTCACTGGTCAATGGTCTCTGTCGCTGGTCACTGGTCACGATTCGCTAGTCCCTGTTCACTGGTCACTGGTCGATGGTCACTGTCGCTGGTCACTGGTCACTGGTCACTTGTCACTGGTCAGTGGTCACTGGTCACTGGTCACTGGTCACAAGTCACTAGTCACTGGTCACTGGTCACTGGTCACTGGTCAATGGTCACTGTCGCTGGTCACTGGTCACTGGTCACTTGTCCCTGGGCAGTGGTCACTTGTCACTGGTCAATGGTCACTATCGCTGGTCAATGGTCACTGTCGCTGGTCACTGGTCACTGGTCACTTGTCACTGGTCACTGGTCACTGGTCACTGGTCACTGGTCACTGGTTACTGGTCACTGGTCACTGGTCACTGGTCACTGGTCACAAGTCACTGGTCACTTGTCACTGGTCACTGGTCACTCGTCACTGGTCACAGGTCAATGGTAACTTGTCACTGGGCAGTGGTCAATGGTCACTGGTCACTGGTCACTGGTCACAGGTCAATGGTCACTGGTCACTGGACACAGATCACTGGTCACTGGTCACTGGTCACTGGTCACTGGTCACTGGTCACTGGTCAATGGTCACTGGCCACTGGTCACTGGTCACTGGTCAGTGGCCACTGGTCGCTGGTCACTTGTCACTGGTCACTGGTCACTGGTCACTGGTCAGTGGCCACTCGTCAATGGTCACTGGTCACTGGTCACTGGTCAATGGTCTCTGTCGCTGGTCACTGGTCACGATTCGCTGGTCCCTGGTCATTGGTCACTGGTCAATGGTCACTGTCGCTGGTCACTGGTCACTGGTCACTGGTCACTGGTCACTTGTCACTGGTCAGTGGCCACTCGTCGCTGGTCACTTGTCACTGGTCACTGGTCACAGGTCAATGGTCACTGGTCACTGGTCACTGGTCACTTGTCACTGGTCACTGATCACTGGTCACTGGTCACTGGTCACTGGTCACTGGTCACTGGTCAATGGTCACTGTCGCTGGCCACTGGTCACTGGTCACTGATCACTGGTCACTGGTCACTGGTCACTGGTCACTGGTCAATGGTCACTATCGCTGGTCAATGGTCACTATCGCTGGTCAATGGTCACTGTCGCTGGTCACTGGTCACTGGTCACTTGTCACTGGTCACTGGTCACTGGTCACTGGTCACTGGTCACTGGTCACTGGTCACTGGTCACAAGTCACTGGTCACTTGTCACTGGTCAGTGGCCACTCGTCAATGGTCACTGGTCACTGGTCACTGGTCAATGGTCTCTGTCGCTGGTCACTGGTCACGATTCGCTGGTCCCTGGTCACTGGTCAATGGTCACTGTCGCTGGTCACTGGTCACTGGTCACTGGTCACTGGTCACTGGTCACTTGTCACTGGTCAGTGGCCACTCGTCGCTGGTCACTTGTCACTGGTCACTTGTCACTGGTCACTGATCACTGGTCACTGGTCACTGGTCGCTGGTCACAGGTCAATGGACACTGGTCACTGGACACAGGTCACTTGTCACTGGTCACTGGTCACAAGTCACTGGTCACCTGTCACTGGTCACTGGTCACTGGTAACTGGTCAATGGTCACTGTCGCTGGTCAATGGTCACTGTCGCTGGTCACTGGTCACTGGTCACTGGTCACTGGTCACTTGTCACTGGTCAGTGGCCACTGGTCGCTGGTCACTTGTCACTGGTCACTGGTCACTGGTCGCTGGTCACTGGTCACAGGTCAATGGACACTGGTCACAGGACACAGGTCACTTGTCACTGGTCACTGGTCACTGGTCACTATCGCTGGTCAATGGTCACTGTCGCTGGTCACTGGTCACTGGTCACTGGTCACTTGTCACTGGTCAGTGGCCACTCGTCGCTGGTCACTTGTCACTGGTCACTTGTCACTGGTCACTGATCACTGGTCACTGGTCACTGGTCACTGGTCACAGGTCAATGGACACTGGTCACTGGACACAGGTCACTTGTCACTGGTCACTGGTCACTGGTCACTGGTCACTTGTCACTGGTCACTGGTCACTGGTAACTGGTCAATGGTCACTGTCGCTGGTCAATGGTCACTGTCGCTGGTCACTGGTCCCTGGTCACTGGTCACTGGTCACTTGTCACTGGTCACTGATCACTGGTCACTGGTCACTGGTCACTGGTCACTGGTCACTGGTCAATGGTCACTGTCGCTGGTCACTGGTCACTGGTCACTGATCACTGGTCACTGGTCAATGGTCACTGTCGCTGGTCACTGGTCATTGGTCACTTGTCACTGGTCACTGGTCACTGGTCACTGGTCACTGGACACTGGTCACTGGTCACTGGTCACTTGTCACTGGTCACTGATCACTGGTCACTGGTCACTGGTCACTGGTCACTGGTCACTGGTCAATGGTCACTGTCGCTGGCCACTGGTCACTGGTCACTGATCACTGGTCACTGGTCACTGGTCACTGGTCACTGGTCAATGGTCACTATCGCTGGTCTATGGTCACTGTCGCTGGTCACTGGTCACTGGTCACTTGTCACTGGTCACTGGTCACTGGTCACTGGTCACTGGTCACTGGTCACTGGTCACTGGTCACTGGTCACTGGTCACTGGTCAATGGTCACTGTCGCTGGTCACTGGTCACTGGTCACTGGTCACTGGTCAATGGTCACTTGTCCCTGGGCAGTGGTCACTGGTCACTGGTCAATGGTCACTATCGCTGGTCAATGGTCACTGTCGCTGGTCACTGGTCACTGGTCACTTGTCACTGGTCACTGGTCACTGGTCACTGGTCACTGGTCACTGGTCACTGGCCACAAGTCACTGGTCACCTGTCACTGGTCAGTGGCCACTCGTCAATGGTCACTGGTAACTGGTCACTGGTCAATGGTCTCTGTCGCTGGTCACTGGTCACGATTCGCTGGTCCCTGGTCACTGGTCACTGGTCGATGGTCACTGTCGCTGGTCACTGGTCACTGGTCACTGGTCACTGGTCACTGGTCACTTGTCACTGGTCAGTGGTCACTGGTCACTGGTCACTGGTCACAAGTCACTAGTCACTGGTCACTGGTCACTGGTCACTGGTCACTGGTCACTGGTCACTGGTCACTGGTCACTGGTCACTGGTCACTGGTCACCGGTCAATGGTCACTGTCGCTGGTCACTGGTCACTGGTCACTGATCACTGGTCACTGGTCACTGGTCACTGGTCACTGGTCAATGGTCACTATCGCTGGTCAATGGTCACTGTCGCTGGTCACTGGTCACTGGTCACTTGTCACTAGTCACTGGTCACTGGTCACTGGTCACTGGTCACTGGTCACTGGTCACTGGTCACAAGTCACTGGTCACTTGTCACTGGTCAGTGGCCACTCGTCAATGGTCACTGGTCACTGGTCACTGGTCAATGGTCTCTGTCGCTGGTCACTGGTCACGATTCGCTGGTCCCTGGTCACTGGTCAATGGTCACTGTCGCTGGTCACTGGTCACTGGTCACTGGTCACTGGTCACTGGTCACTTGTCACTGGTCAGTGGCCACTCGTCGCTGGTCACTTGTCACTGGTCACTTGTCACTGGTCACTGATCACTGGTCACTGGTCACTGGTCGCTGGTCACAGGTCAATGGACACTGGTCACTGGACACAGGTCACTTGTCACTGGTCACTGGTCACAAGTCACTGGTCACCTGTCACTGGTCACTGGTCACTGGTAACTGGTCAATGGTCACTGTCGCTGGTCAATGGTCACTGTCGCTGGTCACTGGTCACTGGTCACTGGTCACTGGTCACTTGTCACTGGTCAGTGGCCACTGGTCGCTGGTCACTTGTCACTGGTCACTGGTCACTGGTCGCTGGTCACTGGTCACAGGTCAATGGACACTGGTCACAGGACACAGGTCACTTGTCACTGGTCACTGGTCACTGGTCACTATCGCTGGTCAATGGTCACTGTCGCTGGTCACTGGTCACTGGTCACTGGTCACTTGTCACTGGTCAGTGGCCACTCGTCGCTGGTCACTTGTCACTGGTCACTTGTCACTGGTCACTGATCACTGGTCACTGGTCACTGGTCACTGGTCACAGGTCAATGGACACTGGTCACTGGACACAGGTCACTTGTCACTGGTCACTGGTCACTGGTCACTGGTCACTTGTCACTGGTCACTGGTCACTGGTAACTGGTCAATGGTCACTGTCGCTGGTCAATGGTCACTGTCGCTGGTCACTGGTCCCTGGTCACTGGTCACTGGTCACTTGTCACTGGTCACTGATCACTGGTCACTGGTCACTGGTCACTGGTCACTGGTCACTGGTCAATGGTCACTGTCGCTGGTCACTGGTCACTGGTCACTGATCACTGGTCACTGGTCAATGGTCACTGTCGCTGGTCACTGGTCATTGGTCACTTGTCACTGGTCACTGGTCACTGGTCACTGGTCACTGGACACTGGTCACTGGTCACTGGTCACTTGTCACTGGTCACTGATCACTGGTCACTGGTCACTGGTCACTGGTCACTGGTCACTGGTCAATGGTCACTGTCGCTGGCCACTGGTCACTGGTCACTGATCACTGGTCACTGGTCACTGGTCACTGGTCACTGGTCAATGGTCACTATCGCTGGTCTATGGTCACTGTCGCTGGTCACTGGTCACTGGTCACTTGTCACTGGTCACTGGTCACTGGTCACTGGTCACTGGTCACTGGTCACTGGTCACTGGTCACTGGTCACTGGTCACTGGTCAATGGTCACTGTCGCTGGTCACTGGTCACTGGTCACTGGTCACTGGTCAATGGTCACTTGTCCCTGGGCAGTGGTCACTGGTCACTGGTCAATGGTCACTATCGCTGGTCAATGGTCACTGTCGCTGGTCACTGGTCACTGGTCACTTGTCACTGGTCACTGGTCACTGGTCACTGGTCACTGGTCACTGGTCACTGGCCACAAGTCACTGGTCACCTGTCACTGGTCAGTGGCCACTCGTCAATGGTCACTGGTAACTGGTCACTGGTCAATGGTCTCTGTCGCTGGTCACTGGTCACGATTCGCTGGTCCCTGGTCACTGGTCACTGGTCGATGGTCACTGTCGCTGGTCACTGGTCACTGGTCACTGGTCACTGGTCACTGGTCACTTGTCACTGGTCAGTGGTCACTGGTCACTGGTCACTGGTCACAAGTCACTAGTCACTGGTCACTGGTCACTGGTCACTGGTCACTGGTCACTGGTCACTGGTCACTGGTCACTGGTCACTGGTCACTGGTCACCGGTCAATGGTCACTGTCGCTGGTCACTGGTCACTGGTCACTGATCACTGGTCACTGGTCACTGGTCACTGGTCACTGGTCAATGGTCACTATCGCTGGTCAATGGTCACTGTCGCTGGTCACTGGTCACTGGTCACTTGTCACTAGTCACTGGTCACTGGTCACTGGTCACTGGTCACTGGTCTCTGGTCGATGGTCAGTGGTCACTGTCGCTGGTCACTGGTCACTGGTCACTTGTCCCTGGGCAGTGGTCACTGGTCACTGGTCACTGGTCACTGGTCACTGGTCAATGGTCACTGTCGCTGGTCACTGGTCACTGGTCACTTGTCCCTGGGCAGTGGTCACTTGTCACTGGTCAATGGTCACTATCGCTGGTCAATGGTCACTGTCGCTGGTCACTGGTCACTGGTCACTTGTCACTGGTCACTGGTCACTGGTCACTGGTCACTTGTCACTGGTCAGTGGCCACTCGTCAATGGTCACTGGTCACTGGTCACTGGTCAATGGTCTCTGTCGCTGGTCACTGGTCACGATTCGCTGGTCACTGGTCACTTGTCACTGGTCACTGGTCACTGGTCACTGGTCACTGGTCACTGGTTACTGGTCACTGGTCACTGGTCACTGGTCACTGGTCACAAGTCACTGGTCACTTGTCACTGGTCACTGGTCACTCGTCACTGGTCACAGGTCAATGGTAACTTGTCACTGGGCAGTGGTCAATGGTCACTGGTCACTGGTCACTGGTCACAGGTCAATGGTCACTGGTCACTGGACACAGATCACTGGTCACTGGTCACTGGTCACTGGTCACTGGTCACTGGTCACTGGTCAATGGTCACTGGCCACTGGTCACTGGTCACTGGTCAGTGGCCACTGGTCGCTGGTCACTTGTCACTGGTCACTGGTCACTGGTCACTGGTCAGTGGCCACTGGTCACTTGTCACTGGTCACTGATCACTGGTCACTGGTCACTGGTCACTGGTCACTGGTCACTGGTCAATGGTCACTGTCGCTGGCCACTGGTCACTGGTCACTGATCACTGGTCACTGGTCACTGGTCACTGGTCACTGGTCAATGGTCACTATCGCTGGTCAATGGTCACTATCGCTGGTCAATGGTCACTGTCGCTGGTCACTGGTCACTGGTCACTTGTCACTGGTCACTGGTCACTGGTCACTGGTCACTGGTCACTGGTCACTGGTCACTGGTCACAAGTCACTGGTCACTTGTCACTGGTCAGTGGCCACTCGTCAATGGTCACTGGTCACTGGTCACTGGTCAATGGTCTCTGTCGCTGGTCACTGGTCACGATTCGCTGGTCCCTGGTCACTGGTCAATGGTCACTGTCGCTGGTCACTGGTCACTGGTCACTGGTCACTGGTCACTGGTCACTTGTCACTGGTCAGTGGCCACTCGTCGCTGGTCACTTGTCACTGGTCACTTGTCACTGGTCACTGATCACTGGTCACTGGTCACTGGTCACTGGTCACAGGTCAATGGACACTGGTCACTGGACACAGGTCACTTGTCACTGGTCACTGGTCACAAGTCACTGGTCACCTGTCACTGGTCACTGGTCACTGGTAACTGGTCAATGGTCACTGTCGCTGGTCAATGGTCACTGTCGCTGGTCACTGGTCACTGGTCACTGGTCACTGGTCACTTGTCACTGGTCAGTGGCCACTGGTCGCTGGTCACTTGTCACTGGTCACTGGTCACTGGTCGCTGGTCACTGGTCACAGGTCAATGGACACTGGTCACAGGACACAGGTCACTTGTCACTGGTCACTGGTCACTGGTCACTATCGCTGGTCAATGGTCACTGTCGCTGGTCACTGGTCACTGGTCACTGGTCACTTGTCACTGGTCAGTGGCCACTCGTCGCTGGTCACTTGTCACTGGTCACTTGTCACTGGTCACTGATCACTGGTCACTGGTCACTGGTCACTGGTCACAGGTCAATGGACACTGGTCACTGGACACAGGTCACTTGTCACTGGTCACTGGTCACTGGTCACTGGTCACTTGTCACTGGTCACTGGTCACTGGTAACTGGTCAATGGTCACTGTCGCTGGTCAATGGTCACTGTCGCTGGTCACTGGTCACTGGTCACTGGTCACTGGTCACTTGTCACTGGTCACTGATCACTGGTCACTGGTCACTGGTCACTGGTCACTGGTCACTGGTCAATGGTCACTGTCGCTGGTCACTGGTCACTGGTCACTGGTCACTGGTCAATGGTCACTTGTCCCTGGGCAGTGGTCACTGGTCACTGGTCAATGGTCACTATCGCTGGTCAATGGTCACTGTCGCTGGTCACTGGTCACTGGTCACTTGTCACTGGTCACTGGTCACTGGTCACTGGTCACTGGTCACTGGTCACTGGCCACAAGTCACTGGTCACCTGTCACTGGTCAGTGGCCACTCGTCAATGGTCACTGGTCACTGGTCACTGGTCAATGGTCTCTGTCGCTGGTCACTGGTCACGATTCGCTGGTCCCTGGTCACTGGTCACTGGTCGATGGTCACTGTCGCTGGTCACTGGTCACTGGTCACTGGTCACTGGTCACTGGTCACTTGTCACTGGTCAGTGGTCACTGGTCACTGGTCACTGGTCACAAGTCACTAGTCACTGGTCACTGGTCACTGGTCACTGGTCACTGGTCACTGGTCACTTGTCACTGGTCACTGGTCACTGGTCACTGGTCACCGGTCAATGGTCACTGTCGCTGGTCACTGGTCACTGGTCACTGATCACTGGTCACTGGTCACTGGTCACTGGTCACTGGTCAATGGTCACTATCGCTGGTCAATGGCCACTGTTGCTGGTCACTGGTCACTGGTCACTTGTCACTAGTCACTGGTCACTGGTCACTGGTCACTGGTCACTGGTCTCTGGTCGATGGTCAGTGGTCACTGTCGCTGGTCACTGGTCACTGGTCACTTGTCCCTGGGCAGTGGTCACTGGTCACTGGTCACTGGTCACTGGTCACTGGTCAATGGTCACTGTCGCTGGTCACTGGTCACTGGTCACTTGTCCCTGGGCAGTGGTCACTTGTCACTGGTCAATGGTCACTATCGCTGGTCAATGGTCACTGTCGCTGGTCACTGGTCACTGGTCACTTGTCACTGGTCACTGGTCACTGGTCACTGGTCACTTGTCACTGGTCAGTGGCCACTCGTCAATGGTCACTGGTCACTGGTCACTGGTCAATGGTCTCTGTCGCTGGTCACTGGTCACGATTCGCTGGTCCCTGGTCACTGGTCACTGGTCGATGGTCACTGTCGCTGGTCACTGGTCACTGGTCACTGGTCACTGGTCACTGGTCACTTGTCACTGGTCAGTGGTCACTGGTCACTGGTCACTGGTCACAAGTCACTAGTCACTGGTCACTGGTCACTGGTCACTGGTCAATGGTCACTGTCGCTGGTCACTGGTCACTGGTCACTTGTCCCTGGGCAGTGGTCACTTGTCACTGGTCAATGGTCACTATCGCTGGTCAATGGTCACTGTCGCTGGTCACTGGTCACTGGTCACTTGTCACTGGTCACTGGTCACTGGTCACTGGTCACTGGTCACTGGTTACTGGTCACTGGTCACTGGTCACTGGTCACTGGTCACAAGTCACTGGTCACTTGTCACTGGTCACTGGTCACTCGTCACTGGTCACAGGTCAATGGTAACTTGTCACTGGGCAGTGGTCAATGGTCACTGGTCACTGGTCACTGGTCACAGGTCAATGGTCACTGGTCACTGGACACAGATCACTGGTCACTGGTCACTGGTCACTGGTCACTGGTCACTGGTCACTGGTCAATGGTCACTGGCCACTGGTCACTGGTCACTGGTCAGTGGCCACTGGTCGCTGGTCACTTGTCACTGGTCACTGGTCACTGGTCACTGGTCAGTGGCCACTCGTCAATGGTCACTGGTCACTGGTCACTGGTCAATGGTCTCTGTCGCTGGTCACTGGTCACGATTCGCTGGTCCCTGGTCATTGGTCACTGGTCAATGGTCACTGTCGCTGGTCACTGGTCACTGGTCACTGGTCACTGGTCACTTGTCACTGGTCAGTGGCCACTCGTCGCTGGTCACTTGTCACTGGTCACTGGTCACAGGTCAATGGTCACTGGTCACTGGTCACTGGTCACTTGTCACTGGTCACTGATCACTGGTCACTGGTCACTGGTCACTGGTCACTGGTCACTGGTCAATGGTCACTGTCGCTGGCCACTGGTCACTGGTCACTGATCACTGGTCACTGGTCACTGGTCAATGGTCACTATCGCTGGTCAATGGTCACTATCGCTGGTCAATGGTCACTGTCGCTGGTCACTGGTCACTGGTCACTTGTCACTGGTCACTGGTCACTGGTCACTGGTCACTGGTCACTGGTCACTGGTCACTGGTCACAAGTCACTGGTCACTTGTCACTGGTCAGTGGCCACTCGTCAATGGTCACTGGTCACTGGTCACTGGTCAATGGTCTCTGTCGCTGGTCACTGGTCACGATTCGCTGGTCCCTGGTCACTGGTCAATGGTCACTGTCGCTGGTCACTGGTCACTGGTCACTGGTCACTGGTCACTGGTCACTTGTCACTGGTCAGTGGCCACTCGTCGCTGGTCACTTGTCACTGGTCACTTGTCACTGGTCACTGATCACTGGTCACTGGTCACTGGTCGCTGGTCACAGGTCAATGGACACTGGTCACTGGACACAGGTCACTTGTCACTGGTCACTGGTCACAAGTCACTGGTCACCTGTCACTGGTCACTGGTCACTGGTAACTGGTCAATGGTCACTGTCGCTGGTCAATGGTCACTGTCGCTGGTCACTGGTCACTGGTCACTGGTCACTGGTCACTTGTCACTGGTCAGTGGCCACTGGTCGCTGGTCACTTGTCACTGGTCACTGGTCACTGGTCGCTGGTCACTGGTCACAGGTCAATGGACACTGGTCACAGGACACAGGTCACTTGTCACTGGTCACTGGTCACTGGTCACTATCGCTGGTCAATGGTCACTGTCGCTGGTCACTGGTCACTGGTCACTGGTCACTTGTCACTGGTCAGTGGCCACTCGTCGCTGGTCACTTGTCACTGGTCACTTGTCACTGGTCACTGATCACTGGTCACTGGTCACTGGTCACTGGTCACAGGTCAATGGACACTGGTCACTGGACACAGGTCACTTGTCACTGGTCACTGGTCACTGGTCACTGGTCACTTGTCACTGGTCACTGGTCACTGGTAACTGGTCAATGGTCACTGTCGCTGGTCAATGGTCACTGTCGCTGGTCACTGGTCCCTGGTCACTGGTCACTGGTCACTTGTCACTGGTCACTGATCACTGGTCACTGGTCACTGGTCACTGGTCACTGGTCACTGGTCAATGGTCACTGTCGCTGGTCACTGGTCACTGGTCACTGATCACTGGTCACTGGTCAATGGTCACTGTCGCTGGTCACTGGTCATTGGTCACTTGTCACTGGTCACTGGTCACTGGTCACTGGTCACAGGTCAATGGTCACTGGTCACTGGACACTGGTCACTGGTCACTGGTCACTTGTCACTGGTCACTGATCACTGGTCACTGGTCACTGGTCACTGGTCACTGGTCACTGGTCAATGGTCACTGTCGCTGGCCACTGGTCACTGGTCACTGATCACTGGTCACTGGTCACTGGTCACTGGTCACTGGTCAATGGTCACTATCGCTGGTCTATGGTCACTGTCGCTGGTCACTGGTCACTGGTCACTTGTCACTGGTCACTGGTCACTGGTCACTGGTCACTGGTCACTGGTCACTGGTCACTGGTCACTGGTCACTGGTCACTGGTCAATGGTCACTGTCGCTGGTCACTGGTCACTGGTCACTGGTCACTGGTCAATGGTCACTTGTCCCTGGGCAGTGGTCACTGGTCACTGGTCAATGGTCACTATCGCTGGTCAATGGTCACTGTCGCTGGTCACTGGTCACTGGTCACTTGTCACTGGTCACTGGTCACTGGTCACTGGCCACTGGTCACTGGTCACTGGCCACAAGTCACTGGTCACCTGTCACTGGTCAGTGGCCACTCGTCAATGGTCACTGGTAACTGGTCACTGGTCAATGGTCTCTGTCGCTGGTCACTGGTCACGATTCGCTGGTCCCTGGTCACTGGTCACTGGTCGATGGTCACTGTCGCTGGTCACTGGTCACTGGTCACTGGTCACTGGTCACTGGTCACTTGTCACTGGTCAGTGGTCACTGGTCACTGGTCACTGGTCACAAGTCACTAGTCACTGGTCACTGGTCACTGGTCACTGGTCACTGGTCACTGGTCACTGGTCACTGGTCACTGGTCACCGGTCAATGGTCACTGTCGCTGGTCACTGGTCACTGGTCACTGATCACTGGTCACTGGTCACTGGTCACTGGTCACTGGTCAATGGTCACTATCGCTGGTCAATGGTCACTGTCGCTGGTCACTGGTCACTGGTCACTTGTCACTAGTCACTGGTCACTGGTCACTGGTCACTGGTCACTGGTCTCTGGTCGATGGTCAGTGGTCACTGTCGCTGGTCACTGGTCACTGGTCACTTGTCCCTGGGCAGTGGTCACTGGTCACTGGTCACTGGTCACTGGTCACTGGTCAATGGTCACTGTCGCTGGTCACTGGTCACTGGTCACTTGTCCCTGGGCAGTGGTCACTTGTCACTGGTCAATGGTCACTATCGCTGGTCAATGGTCACTGTCGCTGGTCACTGGTCACTGGTCACTTGTCACTGGTCACTGGTCACTGGTCACTGGTCACTTGTCACTGGTCAGTGGCCACTCGTCAATGGTCACTGGTCACTGGTCACTGGTCAATGGTCTCTGTCGCTGGTCACTGGTCACGATTCGCTGGTCCCTGGTCACTGGTCACTGGTCGATGGTCACTGTCGCTGGTCACTGGTCACTGGTCACTGGTCACTGGTCACTGGTCACTTGTCACTGGTCAGTGGTCACTGGTCACTGGTCACTGGTCACAAGTCACTAGTCACTGGTCACTGGTCACTGGTCACTGGTCAATGGTCACTGTCGCTGGTCACTGGTCACTGGTCACTTGTCCCTGGGCAGTGGTCACTTGTCACTGGTCAATGGTCACTATCGCTGGTCAATGGTCACTGTCGCTGGTCACTGGTCACTGGTCACTTGTCACTGGTCACTGGTCACTGGTCACTGGTCACTGGTCACTGGTTACTGGTCACTGGTCACTGGTCACTGGTCACTGGTCACAAGTCACTGGTCACTTGTCACTGGTCACTGGTCACTCGTCACTGGTCACAGGTCAATGGTAACTTGTCACTGGGCAGTGGTCAATGGTCACTGGTCACTGGTCACTGGTCACAGGTCAATGGTCACTGGTCACTGGACACAGATCACTGGTCACTGGTCACTGGTCACTGGTCACTGGTCACTGGTCACTGGTCAATGGTCACTGGCCACTGGTCACTGGTCACTGGTCAGTGGCCACTGGTCGCTGGTCACTTGTCACTGGTCACTGGTCACTGGTCACTGGTCAGTGGCCACTCGTCAATGGTCACTGGTCACTGGTCACTGGTCAATGGTCTCTGTCGCTGGTCACTGGTCACGATTCGCTGGTCCCTGGTCATTGGTCACTGGTCAATGGTCACTGTCGCTGGTCACTGGTCACTGGTCACTGGTCACTGGTCACTTGTCACTGGTCAGTGGCCACTCGTCGCTGGTCACTTGTCACTGGTCACTGGTCACAGGTCAATGGTCACTGGTCACTGGTCACTGGTCACTTGTCACTGGTCACTGATCACTGGTCACTGGTCACTGGTCACTGGTCACTGGTCACTGGTCAATGGTCACTGTCGCTGGCCACTGGTCACTGGTCACTGATCACTGGTCACTGGTCACTGGTCACTGGTCACTGGTCAATGGTCACTATCGCTGGTCAATGGTCACTGTCGCTGGTCACTGGTCACTGGTCACTTGTCACTGGTCACTGGTCACTGGTCACTGGTCACTGGTCACTGGTCACTGGTCACTGGTCACTGGTCACTGGTCAATGGTCACTGTCGCTGGTCACTGGTCACTGGTCACTGGTCACTGGTCAATGGTCACTTGTCCCTGGGCAGTGGTCACTGGTCACTGGTCAATGGTCACTATCGCTGGTCAATGGTCACTGTCGCTGGTCACTGGTCACTGGTCACTTGTCACTGGTCACTGGTCACTGGTCACTGGTCACTGGTCACTGGTCACTGGTCACAAGTCACTGGTCACCTGTCACTGGTCAGTGGCCACTCGTCAATGGTCACTGGACACTGGTCACTGGTCAATGGTCTCTGTCGCTGGTCACTGGTCACGATTCGCTGGTCCCTGGTCACTGGTCACTGGTCGATGGTCACTGTCGCTGGTCACTGGTCACTGGTCACTGGTCACTGGTCACTGGTCACTTGTCACTGGTCAGTGGTCACTGGTCACTGGTCACTGGTCACAAGTCACTAGTCACTGGTCACTGGTCACTGGTCACTGGTCACTGGTCACTGGTCACTGGTCACTGGTCACTGGTCACTGGTCACTGGTCACCGGTCAATGGTCACTGTCGCTGGTCACTGGTCACTGGTCACTGATCACTGGTCACTGGTCACTGGTCACTGGTCACTGGTCAATGGTCACTATCGCTGGTCAATGGTCACTGTCGCTGGTCACTGGTCACTGGTCACTTGTCACTAGTCACTGGTCACTGGTCACTGGTCACTGGTCACTGGTCACTGGTCTCTGGTCGATGGTCAGTGGTCACTGTCGCTGGTCACTGGTCACTGGTCACTTGTCCCTGGGCAGTGGTCACTGGTCACTGGTCACTGGTCACTGGTCACTGGTCAATGGTCACTGTCGCTGGTCACTGGTCACTGGTCACTTGTCCCTGGGCAGTGGTCACTTGTCACTGGTCAATGGTCACTATCGCTGGTCAATGGTCACTGTCGCTGGTCACTGGTCACTGGTCACTTGTCACTGGTCACTGGTCACTGGTCACTGGTCACTTGTCACTGGTCAGTGGCCACTCGTCAATGGTCACTGGTCACTGGTCACTGGTCAATGGTCTCTGTCGCTGGTCACTGGTCACGATTCGCTGGTCCCTGGTCACTGGTCACTGGTCGATGGTCACTGTCGCTGGTCACTGGTCACTGGTCACTGGTCACTGGTCACTGGTCACTGGTCACTTGTCACTGGTCAGTGGTCACTGGTCACTGGTCACTGGTCACAAGTCACTAGTCACTGGTCACTGGTCACTGGTCACTGGTCACTGGTCACTGGTCACTGGTCACTGGTCACTGGTCACTGGTCACCGGTCAATGGTCACTGTCGCTGGTCACTGGTCACTGGTCACTGATCACTGGTCACTGGTCACTGGTCACTGGTCACTGGTCAATGGTCACTATCGCAGGTCAATGGTCACTGTCGCTGGTCACTGGTCACTGGTCACTTGTCACTAGTCACTGGTCACTGGTCACTGGTCACTGGTCACTGGTCTCTGGTCGATGGTCAGTGGTCACTGTCGCTGGTCACTGGTCACTGGTCACTTGTCCCTGGGCAGTGGTCACTGGTCACTGGTCACTGGTCACTGGTCACTGGTCAATGGTCACTGTCGCTGGTCACTGGTCACTGGTCACTTGTCCCTGGGCAGTGGTCACTTGTCACTGGTCAATGGTCACTATCGCTGGTCAATGGTCACTGTCGCTGGTCACTGGTCACTGGTCACTTGTCACTGGTCACTGGTCACTGGTCACTGGTCACTGGTCACTGGTTACTGGTCACTGGTCACTGGTCACTGGTCACTGGTCACTGGTCACTGGTCACTGGTCACAAGTCACTGGTCACTTGTCACTGGTCACTGGTCACTCGTCACTGGTCACAGGTCAATGGTAACTTGTCACTGGGCAGTGGTCAATGGTCACTGGTCACTGGTCACTGGTCACAGGTCAATGGTCACTGGTCACTGGACACAGATCACTGGTCACTGGTCACTGGTCACTGGTCACTGGTCACTGGTCAATGGTCACTGGCCACTGGTCACTGGTCACTGGTCAGTGGCCACTGGTCGCTGGTCACTTGTCACTGGTCACTGGTCACTGGTCACTGGTCAGTGGCCACTCGTCAATGGTCACTGGTCACTGGTCACTGGTCAATGGTCTCTGTCGCTGGTCACTGGTCACGATTCGCTGGTCCCTGGTCATTGGTCACTGGTCAATGGTCACTGTCGCTGGTCACTGGTCACTGGTCACTGGTCACTGGTCACTTGTCACTGGTCAGTGGCCACTCGTCGCTGGTCACTTGTCACTGGTCACTGGTCACAGGTCAATGGTCACTGGTCACTGGACACTGGCCACTGGTCACTGGTCACTTGTCAGTGGTCACTGGTCACTGGTCACTGGTCACTGGTCACAAGTCACTGGTCACTTGTCACTGGTCACTGGTCACTGGTAACTGGTCAATGGTCACTGTCGCTGGTCAATGGTCACTGTCGCTGGTCACTGGTCACTGGTCACTGGTCACTGGTCACTTGTCACTGGTCAGTGGCCACTGGTCGCTGGTCACTTGTCACTGGTCACTGGTCACTGGTCACTGGTCACTGGTCACTGGTCACAAGTCACTGGTCACTGGTCACTGGTCATTGGTCACTGGTCACTGGTCACTGGTCACTGGTCACTGGTCAATGGTCACTGTCGCTGGTAAATGGTCACTGTCGCTGGTCAATGGTCAGTGTCGCTGGTCACTGGTCACTATTCGCTGGTCACTGGTCACTGGTCACTGTCGCTGGGCACTGGTCACTGGTCACTGGTCACTGGTCACTGGTCACAAGTCACTGGTCACTTGTCACTGGTCACTGGTCACTGGTCACTGGTCACTAGTCACTGGTCAATGGTCACTGTCGCTGGTCAATGGTCACTGTCGCTGGTCAATGGTCACTGTCGCTGGTCACTGGTCACTGGTCACTGGTCACAAAGCACTGGTCACTTGTCACTGGTCAGTGGCCACTGATCGCTGGTCACTTGTCACTGGTCACTGGTCACTGGTCACTAGTCACAAGTCACTGGTCACTGGTCACTTGTCATTGGTCACTGGTCACTGGTCACTGGTCACTGGTCACTGGTCAATGGTCACTGTCGCTGGTCACTGGTCACTGGTCACTGATCACTGATCACTGGTCACTGGTCACTGGTCACTGGTCAATGGTCACTATCGCTGGTCAATGGTCACTGTCGCTGGTCACTGGTCACTGGTCACAGTCGCTGGTCACTGGTCCCTGGTCTCTAGTCACTGGTCACTGGTCACTGGTCGCTGGTCACTGGTCACTTGTCACTGGTCAGTGGCCACTGGTCGCTGGTCACTTGTCACTGGTCACTGGTCACTGGTCACTGGTCACAAGTCTCTGGTCACTGGTCACTGTTCACTGGTCACTGGTCACTGGTCACTGGTCACTGGTCACTGGTCACTGGTCAATGGTCACTATCGCAGGTCAATGGTCACTGTCGCTGGTCACTGGTCACTGGTCACTTGTCACTGGTCACTGGTCACTGGTCACTGGTCACTGGTCACTGGTCACTGGTCACTGGTCGATGGTCACTGTCGCTGGTCACTGGTCACTGGTCACTGGTCACTGGTCAATTGTCACTGGTCACTGGTTACTGGTCAATGGTCACTATCGCTGGTCAATGGTCATTGTCGCTGGTCACTGGTCATTGGTCACTTGTCACTGGTCACTGGTCACTGGTCACAGGTCACTGGTCACTGGTCACAGGTCAATGGTCACTGGTCACT
This sequence comes from Andrena bucephala, assembly GCA_947577245.1. Taxonomy (NCBI): domain Eukaryota; kingdom Metazoa; phylum Arthropoda; class Insecta; order Hymenoptera; family Andrenidae; genus Andrena; species Andrena bucephala. The sequence continues at coordinate 64,239,691 of OX387716.1, forward strand.
GGTCACTGGTCAATGGTCACTGTCGCTGGTCACTGGTCACTGGTCACTGGTCACTGGTCACTGGTCACTGGTCACTGGTCACTGGTCACTGGTAACTGGTCAATGGTCACTGTCGCTGGTCACTGGTCACTGGTCACTGGTCACTGGTCAATGGTAACTTGTCACTGGCCAGTGGTCAATGGTCACTGGTCACTGGTCACTGGTCACTGGTCACTGGTCACTGGTCACTGGTCACTGGTCACTGGTCACTGGTCAATGGTCTCTGTCGCTGGTCACTGGTCACGATTCGCTGGTCCCTGGTCACTGGTCACTGGTCAATGGTCACTGTCGCTGGTCACTGGTCACTGGTCACTGGTCACTGGACACTGGTCACTGGTCACTGGTCACTGGTCACTGGTCACTGGTCACTGGTCACAAGTCACTGGTCACTTGTCACTGGTCACTGGTCACTCGTCACTGGTCAATGGTCTCTGTCGCTGGTCACTGGTCACGATTCGCTGGTCCCTGGTCACTGGTCACTGGTCAATGGTCACTGTCGCTGGTCACTGGTCACTGGTCACTGGTCACTGGTCACTGGTCACTGGTCACTTGTCACTGGTCAGTGGTCACTGGTCACTGGTCACTGGTCACAAGTCACTAGTCACTGGTCACTGGTCACTGGCCACTGGTCACTGGTCACTGGTCACTGGTCACTGGTCACTGGTCACTGGTCACTGGTCACCGGTCAATGGTCACTGTCGCTGGTCACTGGTCACTGGTCACTGATCACTGGTCACTGGTCACAAGTCACTGGTCACTTGTCACTGGTCACTGGTCACTCGTCACTGGTCAATGGTCTCTGTCGCTGGTCACTGGTCACGATTCGCTGGTCCCTGGTCACTGGTCACTGGTCAATGGTCACTGTCGCTGGTCACTGGTCACTGGTCACTGGTCACTGGTCACTGGTCACTGGTCACTGTCGCTGGTCACTGGTCACTGGTCACTGGTCACTGGACACTGGTCACTGGTCACTGGTCACTGGTCACTGGTCACTGGTCACTGGTCACAAGTCACTGGTCACTTGTCACTGGTCACTGGTCACTCGTCACTGGTCAATGGTCTCTGTCGCTGGTCACTGGTCACGATTCGCTGGTCCCTGGTCACTGGTCACTGGTCAATGGTCACTGTCGCTGGTCACTGGTCACTGGTCACTGGTCACTGGTCACTGGTCACTGGTCACTTGTCACTGGTCAGTGGTCACTGGTCACTGGTCACTGGTCACAAGTCACTGGTCACTGGTCACTGGTCATTGGTCACTGGTCACTGGTCATTGGTCACTGGTCACTGGTCACTGGTCACTGGTCACTGGTCAATGGTCACTGTCGCTGGTAAATGGTCACTGTCGCTGGTCAATGGTCAGTGTCGCTGGTCACTGGTCACTATTCGCTGGTCACTGGTCACTGGTCACTGTCGCTGGGCACTGGTCACTGGTCACTGGTCACTGGTCACTGGTCACAAGTCACTGGTCACTTGTCACTGGTCACTGGTCACTGGTCACTGGTCACTAGTCACTGGTCAATGGTCACTGTCGCTGGTCAATGGTCACTGTCGCTGGTCAATGGTCACTGTCGCTGGTCACTGGTCACTGGTCACTGGTCACAAAGCACTGGTCACTTGTCACTGGTCAGTGGCCACTGATCGCTGGTCACTTGTCACTGGTCACTGGTCACTGGTCACTAGTCACAAGTCACTGGTCACTGGTCACTTGTCATTGGTCACTGGTCACTGGTCACTGGTCACTGGTCACTGGTCAATGGTCACTGTCGCTGGTCACTGGTCACTGGTCACTGATCACTGATCACTGGTCACTGGTCACTGGTCACTGGTCAATGGTCACTATCGCTGGTCAATGGTCACTGTCGCTGGTCACTGGTCACTGGTCACAGTCGCTGGTCACTGGTCCCTGGTCTCTAGTCACTGGTCACTGGTCACTGGTCGCTGGTCACTGGTCACTTGTCACTGGTCAGTGGCCACTGGTCGCTGGTCACTTGTCACTGGTCACTGGTCACTGGTCACTGGTCACAAGTCTCTGGTCACTGGTCACTGTTCACTGGTCACTGGTCACTGGTCACTGGTCACTGGTCACTGGTCAATGGTCACTATCGCAGGTCAATGGTCACTGTCGCTGGTCACTGGTCACTGGTCACTTGTCACTGGTCACTGGTCACTGGTCACTGGTCACTGGTCACTGGTCACTGGTCACTGGTCGATGGTCACTGTCGCTGGTCACTGGTCACTGGTCACTGGTCACTGGTCAATTGTCACTGGTCACTGGTTACTGGTCAATGGTCACTATCGCTGGTCAATGGTCATTGTCGCTGGTCACTGGTCATTGGTCACTTGTCACTGGTCACTGGTCACTGGTCACTGGTCACAGGTCAATGGTCACTGGTCACTGGTCACTGGTCAATGGTCACTGTCGCTGGTCACTGGTCACTGGTCACTGGTCACTGGTCACTGGTCACTGGTCACTGGTCACTGGTCACTGGTAACTGGTCAATGGTCACTGTCGCTGGTCACTGGTCACTGGTCACTGGTCACTGGTCAATGGTAACTTGTCACTGGCCAGTGGTCAATGGTCACTGGTCACTGGTCACTGGTCACTGGTCACTGGTCACTGGTCACTGGTCACTGGTCACTGGTCACTGGTCAATGGTCTCTGTCGCTGGTCACTGGTCACGATTCGCTGGTCCCTGGTCACTGGTCACTGGTCAATGGTCACTGTCGCTGGTCACTGGTCACTGGTCACTGGTCACTGGACACTGGTCACTGGTCACTGGTCACTGGTCACTGGTCACTGGTCACTGGTCACAAGTCACTGGTCACTTGTCACTGGTCACTGGTCACTCGTCACTGGTCAATGGTCTCTGTCGCTGGTCACTGGTCACGATTCGCTGGTCCCTGGTCACTGGTCACTGGTCAATGGTCACTGTCGCTGGTCACTGGTCACTGGTCACTGGTCACTGGTCACTGGTCACTGGTCACTTGTCACTGGTCAGTGGTCACTGGTCACTGGTCACTGGTCACAAGTCACTAGTCACTGGTCACTGGTCACTGGCCACTGGTCACTGGTCACTGGTCACTGGTCACTGGTCACTGGTCACTGGTCACTGGTCACCGGTCAATGGTCACTGTCGCTGGTCACTGGTCACTGGTCACTGATCACTGGTCACTGGTCACAAGTCACTGGTCACATGTCACTGGTCACTGGTCACTCGTCACTGGTCAATGGTCTCTGTCGCTGGTCACTGGTCACGATTCGCTGGTCCCTGGTCACTGGTCACTGGTCAATGGTCACTGTCGCTGGTCACTGGTCACTGGTCACTGGTCACTGGTCACTGGTCACTGTCGCTGGTCACTGGTCACTGGTCACTGGTCACTGGACACTGGTCACTGGTCACTGGTCACTGGTCACTGGTCACTGGTCACTGGTCACAAGTCACTGGTCACTTGTCACTGGTCACTGGTCACTCGTCACTGGTCAATGGTCTCTGTCGCTGGTCACTGGTCACGATTCGCTGGTCCCTGGTCACTGGTCACTGGTCAATGGTCACTGTCGCTGGTCACTGGTCACTGGTCACTGGTCACTGGTCACTGGTCACTGGTCACTTGTCACTGGTCAGTGGTCACTGGTCACTGGTCACTGGTCACAAGTCACTAGTCACTGGTCACTGGTCACTGGTCACTGGTCACTGGTCACTGGTCACTGGTCACTGGTCACTGGTCACTGGTCACCGGTCAATGGTCACTGTCGCTGGTCACTGGTCACTGGTCACTGATCACTGGTCACTGGTCACTGGTCACTGGTCACTGGTCACTGGTCAATGGTCACTATCGCTGGTCAATGGTCACTGTCGCTGGTCACTGGTCACTGGTCACTGGTAACTGGTCAATGGTCACTGTCGCTGGTCACTGGTCACTGGTCACTGGTCACTGGTCAATGGTCACTGGTCACTGGACACAGGTCACTGGTCACTGGTCACTGGTCATTGGTCACTGGTCACTGGTCACTTGTCACTGGTCAGTGGTCACTGGTCACTGGTCACTGGTCACAAGTCACTAGTCACTGGTCACTGGTCAATGGTCACTGGTCACTGGTCAGTGGTCACTGGTCACTGGTCACTGGTCACAAGTCACTAGTCACTGGTCACTGGTCACTGGCCACTGGTCACTGGTCACTGGTCACTGGTCACTGGTCACTGGTCACTGGTCACTGGTCACCGGTCAATGGTCACTGTCGCTGGTCACTGGTCAGTGGTCACTGGTCACTGGTCACTGGTCACAAGTCACTAGTCACTGGTCACTGGTCACTTGTCACTGGTAACTGGTCAATGGTCACTGTCGCTGGTCACTGGTCACTGGTCACTGGTCACTGGTCACTGGTCACTTGTCACTGGTCAGTGGTCACTGGTCACTGGTCACTGGTCACAAGTCACTAGTCACTGGTCACTGGTCACTGGTCACTGGTCACTGGTCACTGGTCACTGGTCACTGGTCACTGGTCACCGGTCAATGGTCACTGTCGCTGGTCACTGGTCACTGGTCACTGATCACTGGTCACTGGTCACTGGTCACTGGTCACTGGTCAATGGTCACTATCGCTGGTCAATGGTCACTGTCGCTGGTCACTGGTCACTGGTCACTTGTCACTAGTCACTGGTCACTGGTCACTGGTCACTGGTCACTGGTCTCTGGTCGATGGTCAGTGGTCACTGTCGCTGGTCACTGGTCACTGGTCACTTGTCCCTGGGCAGTGGTCACTGGTCACTGGTCACTGGTCACTGGTCACTGGTCAATGGTCACTGTCGCTGGTCACTTGTCACTGGTCACTTGTCCCTGGGCAGTGGTCACTTGTCACTTGTCAGGGTTCGCTGGTCCCTGGTCAATGGTCACTATCGCTGGTAAATGGTCACTGTCGCTGGTCACTGGTCACTGGTCAATTGTCACTGGTCACTGGTCACTGGTCACTGGTCACTGGTCACTTGTCACTGGTCAGTGGCCACTCGTCAATGGTCACTGGTCACTGGTCAATGGTCTCTGTCGCTGGTCACTGGTCACGATTCGCTGGTCACTGGTCACTTGTCACTGGTCACTGGTCACTGGTCACTGGTCACTGGTCACTGGTTACTGGTCACTGGTCACTGGTCACTGGTCACTGGTCACAAGTCACTGGTCACTTGTCACTGGTCACTGGTCACTCGTCACTGGTCACAGGTCAATGGTAACTTGTCACTGGGCAGTGGTCAATGGTCACTGGTCACTGGTCACTGGTCACAGGTCAATGGTCACTGGTCACTGGACACAGATCACTGGTCACTGGTCACTGGTCACTGGTCACTGGTCACTGGTCACTGGTCAATGGTCACTGGCCACTGGTCACTGGTCACTGGTCAGTGGCCACTGGTCGCTGGTCACTTGTCACTGGTCACTGGTCACTGGTCACTGGTCAGTGGCCACTCGTCAATGGTCACTGGTCACTGGTCACTGGTCAATGGTCTCTGTCGCTGGTCACTGGTCACGATTCGCTGGTCCCTGGTCATTGGTCACTGGTCAATGGTCACTGTCGCTGGTCACTGGTCACTGGTCACTGGTCACTGGTCACTTGTCACTGGTCAGTGGCCACTCGTCGCTGGTCACTTGTCACTGGTCACTGGTCACAGGTCAATGGTCACTGGTCACTGGTCACTGGTCACTTGTCACTGGTCACTGATCACTGGTCACTGGTCACTGGTCACTGGTCACTGGTCACTGGTCAATGGTCACTGTCGCTGGCCACTGGTCACTGGTCACTGATCACTGGTCACTGGTCACTGGTCACTGGTCACTGGTCAATGGTCACTATCGCTGGTCAATGGTCACTATCGCTGGTCAATGGTCACTGTCGCTGGTCACTGGTCACTGGTCACTTGTCACTGGTCACTGGTCACTGGTCACTGGTCACTGGTCACTGGTCACTGGTCACTGGTCACAAGTCACTGGTCACTTGTCACTGGTCAGTGGCCACTCGTCAATGGTCACTGGTCACTGGTCACTGGTCAATGGTCTCTGTCGCTGGTCACTGGTCACGATTCGCTGGTCCCTGGTCACTGGTCAATGGTCACTGTCGCTGGTCACTGGTCACTGGTCACTGGTCACTGGTCACTGGTCACTTGTCACTGGTCAGGGGCCACTCGTCGCTGGTCACTTGTCACTGGTCACTTGTCACTGGTCACTGATCACTGGTCACTGGTCACTGGTCACTGGTCACAGGTCAATGGACACTGGTCACTGGACACAGGTCACTTGTCACTGGTCACTGGTCACAAGTCACTGGTCACCTGTCACTGGTCACTGGTCACTGGTAACTGGTCAATGGTCACTGTCGCTGGTCAATGGTCACTGTCGCTGGTCACTGGTCACTGGTCACTGGTCACTGGTCACTTGTCACTGGTCAGTGGCCACTGGTCGCTGGTCACTTGTCACTGGTCACTGGTCACTGGTCGCTGGTCACTGGTCACAGGTCAATGGACACTGGTCACAGGACACAGGTCACTTGTCACTGGTCACTGGTCACTGGTCACTATCGCTGGTCAATGGTCACTGTCGCTGGTCACTGGTCACTGGTCACTGGTCACTTGTCACTGGTCAGTGGCCACTCGTCGCTGGTCACTTGTCACTGGTCACTTGTCACTGGTCACTGATCACTGGTCACTGGTCACTGGTCACTGGTCACAGGTCAATGGACACTGGTCACTGGACACAGGTCACTTGTCACTGGTCACTGGTCACTGGTCACTGGTCACTTGTCACTGGTCACTGGTCACTGGTAACTGGTCAATGGTCACTGTCGCTGGTCAATGGTCACTGTCGCTGGTCACTGGTCACTGGTCACTGGTCACTGGTCACTTGTCACTGGTCACTGATCACTGGTCACTGGTCACTGGTCACTGGTCACTGGTCACTGGTCAATGGTCACTGTCGCTGGTCACTGGTCACTGGTCACTGGTCACTGGTCAATGGTCACTTGTCCCTGGGCAGTGGTCACTGGTCACTGGTCAATGGTCACTATCGCTGGTCAATGGTCACTGTCGCTGGTCACTGGTCACTGGTCACTTGTCACTGGTCACTGGTCACTGGTCACTGGTCACTGGTCACTGGTCACTGGCCACAAGTCACTGGTCACCTGTCACTGGTCAGTGGCCACTCGTCAATGGTCACTGGTCACTGGTCACTGGTCAATGGTCTCTGTCGCTGGTCACTGGTCACGATTCGCTGGTCCCTGGTCACTGGTCACTGGTCGATGGTCACTGTCGCTGGTCACTGGTCACTGGTCACTGGTCACTGGTCACTGGTCACTTGTCACTGGTCAGTGGTCACTGGTCACTGGTCACTGGTCACAAGTCACTAGTCACTGGTCACTGGTCACTGGTCACTGGTAACTGGTCACTGGTCACTTGTCACTGGTCACTGGTCACTGGTCACTGGTCACCGGTCAATGGTCACTGTCGCTGGTCACTGGTCACTGGTCACTGATCACTGGTCACTGGTCACTGGTCACTGGTCACTGGTCAATGGTCACTATCGCTGGTCAATGGCCACTGTTGCTGGTCACTGGTCACTGGTCACTTGTCACTAGTCACTGGTCACTGGTCACTGGTCACTGGTCACTGGTCTCTGGTCGATGGTCAGTGGTCACTGTCGCTGGTCACTGGTCACTGGTCACTTGTCCCTGGGCAGTGGTCACTGGTCACTGGTCACTGGTCACTGGTCACTGGTCAATGGTCACTGTCGCTGGTCACTGGTCACTGGTCACTTGTCCCTGGGCAGTGGTCACTTGTCACTGGTCAATGGTCACTATCGCTGGTCAATGGTCACTGTCGCTGGTCACTGGTCACTGGTCACTTGTCACTGGTCACTGGTCACTGGTCACTGGTCACTTGTCACTGGTCAGTGGCCACTCGTCAATGGTCACTGGTCACTGGTCACTGGTCAATGGTCTCTGTCGCTGGTCACTGGTCACGATTCGCTGGTCCCTGGTCACTGGTCACTGGTCGATGGTCACTGTCGCTGGTCACTGGTCACTGGTCACTGGTCACTGGTCACTGGTCACTTGTCACTGGTCAGTGGTCACTGGTCACTGGTCACTGGTCACAAGTCACTAGTCACTGGTCACTGGTCACTGGTCACTGGTCAATGGTCACTGTCGCTGGTCACTGGTCACTGGTCACTTGTCCCTGGGCAGTGGTCACTTGTCACTGGTCAATGGTCACTATCGCTGGTCAATGGTCACTGTCGCTGGTCACTGGTCACTGGTCACTTGTCATTGGTCACTGGTCACTGGTCACTGGTCACTGGTCACTGGTTACTGGTCACTGGTCACTGGTCACTGGTCACTGGTCACAAGTCACTGGTCACTTGTCACTGGTCACTGGTCACTCGTCACTGGTCACAGGTCAATGGTAACTTGTCACTGGGCAGTGGTCAATGGTCACTGGTCACTGGTCACTGGTCACAGGTCAATGGTCACTGGTCACTGGACACAGATCACTGGTCACTGGTCACTGGTCACTGGTCACTGGTCACTGGTCACTGGTCAATGGTCACTGGCCACTGGTCACTGGTCACTGGTCAGTGGCCACTGGTCGCTGGTCACTTGTCACTGGTCACTGGTCACTGGTCACTGGTCAGTGGCCACTCGTCAATGGTCACTGGTCACTGGTCACTGGTCAATGGTCTCTGTCGCTGGTCACTGGTCACGATTCGCTGGTCCCTGGTCATTGGTCACTGGTCAATGGTCACTGTCGCTGGTCAATGGTCACTGGTCACTGGTCACTGGTCACTTGTCACTGGTCAGTGGCCACTCGTCGCTGGTCACTTGTCACTGGTCACTGGTCACAGGTCAATGGTCACTGGTCACTGGTCACTGGTCACTTGTCACTGGTCACTGATCACTGGTCACTGGTCACTGGTCACTGGTCACTGGTCACTGGTCAATGGTCACTGTCGCTGGCCACTGGTCACTGGTCACTGATCACTGGTCACTGGTCACTGGTCACTGGTCACTGGTCAATGGTCACTATCGCTGGTCAATGGTCACTATCGCTGGTCAATGGTCACTGTCGCTGGTCACTGGTCACTGGTCACTTGTCACTGGTCACTGGTCACTGGTCACTGGTCACTGGTCACTGGTCACTGGTCACTGGTCACAAGTCACTGGTCACTTGTCACTGGTCAGTGGCCACTCGTCAATGGTCACTGGTCACTGGTCACTGGTCAATGGTCTCTGTCGCTGGTCACTGGTCACGATTCGCTGGTCCCTGGTCACTGGTCAATGGTCACTGTCGCTGGTCACTGGTCACTGGTCACTGGTCACTGGTCACTGGTCACTTGTCACTGGTCAGTGGCCACTCGTCGCTGGTCACTTGTCACTGGTCACTTGTCACTGGTCACTGATCACTGGTCACTGGTCACTGGTCGCTGGTCACAGGTCAATGGACACTGGTCACTGGACACAGGTCACTTGTCACTGGTCACTGGTCACAAGTCACTGGTCACCTGTCACTGGTCACTGGTCACTGGTAACTGGTCAATGGTCACTGTCGCTGGTCAATGGTCACTGTCGCTGGTCACTGGTCACTGGTCACTGGTCACTGGTCACTTGTCACTGGTCAGTGGCCACTGGTCGCTGGTCACTTGTCACTGGTCACTGGTCACTGGTCGCTGGTCACTGGTCACAGGTCAATGGACACTGGTCACAGGACACAGGTCACTTGTCACTGGTCACTGGTCACTGGTCACTATCGCTGGTCAATGGTCACTGTCGCTGGTCACTGGTCACTGGTCACTGGTCACTTGTCACTGGTCAGTGGCCACTCGTCGCTGGTCACTTGTCACTGGTCACTTGTCACTGGTCACTGATCACTGGTCACTGGTCACTGGTCACTGGTCACAGGTCAATGGACACTGGTCACTGGACACAGGTCACTTGTCACTGGTCACTGGTCACTGGTCACTGGTCACTTGTCACTGGTCACTGGTCACTGGTAACTGGTCAATGGTCACTGTCGCTGGTCAATGGTCACTGTCGCTGGTCACTGGTCCCTGGTCACTGGTCACTGGTCACTTGTCACTGGTCACTGATCACTGGTCACTGGTCACTGGTCGCTGGTCACTGGTCACTGGTCACTGGTCAATGGTCACTGTCGCTGGTCACTGGTCACTGGTCACTGATCACTGGTCACTGGTCAATGGTCACTGTCGCTGGTCACTGGTCATTGGTCACTTGTCACTGGTCACTGGTCACTGGTCACTGGTCACAGGTCAATGGTCACTGGTCACTGGACACTGGTCACTGGTCACTGGTCACTTGTCACTGGTCACTGATCACTGGTCACTGGTCACTGGTCACTGGTCACTGGTCACTGGTCAATGGTCACTGTCGCTGGCCACTGGTCACTGGTCACTGATCACTGGTCACTGGTCACTGGTCACTGGTCACTGGTCAATGGTCACTATCGCTGGTCTATGGTCACTGTCGCTGGTCACTGGTCACTGGTCACTTGTCACTGGTCACTGGTCACTGGTCACTGGTCACTGGTCACTGGTCACTGGTCACTGGTCACTGGTCACTGGTCACTGGTCAATGGTCACTGTCGCTGGTCACTGGTCACTGGTCACTGGTCACTGGTCAATGGTCACTTGTCCCTGGGCAGTGGTCACTGGTCACTGGTCAATGGTCACTATCGCTGGTCAATGGTCACTGTCCCTGGTCACTGGTCACTGGTCACTTGTCACTGGTCACTGGTCACTGGTCACTGGTCACTGGTCACTGGTCACTGGCCACAAGTCACTGGTCACCTGTCACTGGTCAGTGGCCACTCGTCAATGGTCACTGGTAACTGGTCACTGGTCAATGGTCTCTGTCGCTGGTCACTGGTCACGATTCACTGGTCCCTGGTCACTGGTCACTGGTCGATGGTCACTGTCGCTGGTCACTGGTCACTGGTCACTGGTCACTGGTCACTGGTCACTTGTCACTGGTCAGTGGTCACTGGTCACTGGTCACTGGTCACAAGTCACTAGTCACTGGTCACTGGTCACTGGTCACTGGTCACTGGTCACTGGTCACTGGTCACTGGTCACTGGTCACCGGTCAATGGTCACTGTCGCTGGTCACTGGTCACTGGTCACTGATCACTGGTCACTGGTCACTGGTCACTGGTCACTGGTCAATGGTCACTATCGCTGGTCAATGGTCACTGTCGCTGGTCACTGGTCACTGGTCACTTGTCACTAGTCACTGGTCACTGGTCACTGGTCACTGGTCACTGGTCTCTGGTCGATGGTCAGTGGTCACTGTCGCTGGTCACTGGTCACTGGTCACTTGTCCCTGGGCAGTGGTCACTGGTCACTGGTCACTGGTCACTGGTCACTGGTCAATGGTCACTGTCGCTGGTCACTGGTCACTGGTCACTTGTCCCTGGGCAGTGGTCACTTGTCACTGGTCAATGGTCACTATCGCTGGTCAATGGTCACTGTCGCTGGTCACTGGTCACTGGTCACTTGTCACTGGTCACTGGTCACTGGTCACTGGTCACTTGTCACTGGTCAGTGGCCACTCGTCAATGGTCACTGGTCACTGGTCACTGGTCAATGGTCTCTGTCGCTGGTCACTGGTCACGATTCGCTGGTCCCTGGTCACTGGTCACTGGTCGATGGTCACTGTCGCTGGTCACTGGTCACTGGTCACTGGTCACTTGTCACTGGTCAGTGGTCACTGGTCACTGGTCACTGGTCACAAGTCACTAGTCACTGGTCACTGGTCACTGGTCACTGGTCAATGGTCACTGTCGCTGGTCACTGGTCACTGGTCACTTGTCCCTGGGCAGTGGTCACTTGTCACTGGTCAATGGTCACTATCGCTGGTCAATGGTCACTGTCGCTGGTCACTGGTCACTGGTCACTTGTCACTGGTCACTGGTCACTGGTCACTGGTCACTGGTCACTGGTTACTGGTCACTGGTCACTGGTCACTGGTCACTGGTCACAAGTCACTGGTCACTTGTCACTGGTCACTGGTCACTCGTCACTGGTCACAGGTCAATGGTAACTTGTCACTGGGCAGTGGTCAATGGTCACTGGTCACTGGTCACTGGTCACAGGTCAATGGTCACTGGTCACTGGACACAGATCACTGGTCACTGGTCACTGGTCACTGGTCACTGGTCACTGGTCACTGGTCAATGGTCACTGGCCACTGGTCACTGGTCACTGGTCAGTGGCCACTGGTCGCTGGTCACTTGTCACTGGTCACTGGTCACTGGTCACTGGTCAGTGGCCACTCGTCAATGGTCACTGGTCACTGGTCACTGGTCAATGGTCTCTGTCGCTGGTCACTGGTCACGATTCGCTGGTCCCTGGTCATTGGTCACTGGTCAATGGTCACTGTCGCTGGTCACTGGTCACTGGTCACTGGTCACTGGTCACTTGTCACTGGTCAGTGGCCACTCGTCGCTGGTCACTTGTCACTGGTCACTGGTCACAGGTCAATGGTCACTGGTCACTGGTCACTGGTCACTTGTCACTGGTCACTGATCACTGGTCACTGGTCACTGGTCACTGGTCACTGGTCACTGGTCAATGGTCACTGTCGCTGGCCACTGGTCACTGGTCACTGATCACTGGTCACTGGTCACTGGTCACTGGTCACTGGTCAATGGTCACTATCGCTGGTCAATGGTCACTGTCGCTGGTCACTGGTCACTGGTCACTTGTCACTGGTCACTGGTCACTGGTCACTGGTCACTGGTCACTGGTCACTGGTCACTGGTCACTGGTCACTGGTCACTGGTCAATGGTCACTGTCGCTGGTCACTGGTCACTGGTCACTGGTCACTGGTCAATGGTCACTTGTCCCTGGGCAGTGGTCACTGGTCACTGGTCAATGGTCACTATCGCTGGTCAATGGTCACTGTCGCTGGTCACTGGTCACTGGTCACTTGTCACTGGTCACTGGTCACTGATCACTGGTCACTGGTCACTGGTCACTGGTCACAAGTCACTGGTCACCTGTCACTGGTCAGTGGCCACTCGTCAATGGTCACTGGACACTGGTCACTGGTCAATGGTCTCTGTCGCTGGTCACTGGTCACGATTCGCTGGTCCCTGGTCACTGGTCACTGGTCGATGGTCACTGTCGCTGGTCACTGGTCACTGGTCACTGGTCACTGGTCACTGGTCACTTGTCACTGGTCAGTGGTCACTGGTCACTGGTCACTGGTCACAAGTCACTAGTCACTGGTCACTGGTCACTGGTCACTGGTCACTGGTCACTGGTCACTGGTCACTGGTCACTGGTCACTGGTCACTGGTCACCGGTCAATGGTCACTGTCGCTGGTCACTGGTCACTGGTCACTGATCACTGGTCACTGGTCACTGGTCACTGGTCACTGGTCAATGGTCACTATCGCTGGTCAATGGTCACTGTCGCTGGTCACTGGTCACTGGTCACTTGTCACTAGTCACTGGTCACTGGTCACTGGTCACTGGTCACTGGTCACTGGTCTCTGGTCGATGGTCAGTGGTCACTGTCGCTGGTCACTGGTCACTGGTCACTTGTCCCTGGGCAGTGGTCACTGGTCACTGGTCACTGGTCACTGGTCACTGGTCAATGGTCACTGTCGCTGGTCACTGGTCACTGGTCACTTGTCCCTGGGCAGTGGTCACTTGTCACTGGTCAATGGTCACTATCGCTGGTCAATGGTCACTGTCGCTGGTCACTGGTCACTGGTCACTTGTCACTGGTCACTGGTCACTGGTCACTGGTCACTTGTCACTGGTCAGTGGCCACTCGTCAATGGTCACTGGTCACTGGTCACTGGTCAATGGTCTCTGTCGCTGGTCACTGGTCACGATTCGCTGGTCCCTGGTCACTGGTCACTGGTCGATGGTCACTGTCGCTGGTCACTGGTCACTGGTCACTGGTCACTGGTCACTGGTCACTTGTCACTGGTCAGTGGTCACTGGTCACTGGTCACTGGTCACAAGTCACTAGTCACTGGTCACTGGTCACTGGTCACTGGTCACTGGTCACTGGTCACTGGTCACTGGTCACTGGTCACTGGTCACTGGTCACCGGTCAATGGTCACTGTCGCTGGTCACTGGTCACTGGTCACTGATCACTGGTCACTGGTCACTGGTCACTGGTCACTGGTCAATGGTCACTATCGCAGGTCAATGGTCACTGTCGCTGGTCACTGGTCACTGGTCACTTGTCACTAGTCACTGGTCACTGGTCACTGGTCACTGGTCACTGGTCTCTGGTCGATGGTCAGTGGTCACTGTCGCTGGTCACTGGTCACTGGTCACTTGTCCCTGGGCAGTGGTCACTGGTCACTGGTCACTGGTCACTGGTCACTGGTCAATGGTCACTGTCGCTGGTCACTGGTCACTGGTCACTTGTCCCTGGGCAGTGGTCACTTGTCACTGGTCAATGGTCACTATCGCTGGTCAATGGTCACTGTCGCTGGTCACTGGTCACTGGTCACTTGTCACTGGTCACTGGTCACTGGTCACTGGTCACTGGTCACTGGTTACTGGTCACTGGTCACTGGTCACTGGTCACTGGTCACTGGTCACTGGTCACTTGTCACAAGTCACTGGTCACTTGTCACTGGTCACTGGTCACTCGTCACTGGTCACAGGTCAATGGTAACTTGTCACTGGGCAGTGGTCAATGGTCACTGGTCACTGGTCACTGGTCACAGGTCAATGGTCACTGGTCACTGGACACAGATCACTGGTCACTGGTCACTGGTCACTGGTCACTGGTCACTGGTCAATGGTCACTGGCCACTGGTCACTGGTCACTGGTCAGTGGCCACTGGTCGCTGGTCACTTGTCACTGGTCACTGGTCACTGGTCACTGGTCAGTGGCCACTCGTCAATGGTCACTGGTCACTGGTCACTGGTCAATGGTCTCTGTCGCTGGTCACTGGTCACGATTCGCTGGTCCCTGGTCATTGGTCACTGGTCAATGGTCACTGTCGCTGGTCACTGGTCACTGGTCACTGGTCACTGGTCACTTGTCACTGGTCAGTGGCCACTCGTCGCTGGTCACTTGTCACTGGTCACTGGTCACAGGTCAATGGTCACTGGTCACTGGACACTGGCCACTGGTCACTGGTCACTTGTCAGTGGTCACTGGTCACTGGTCACTGGTCACTGGTCACAAGTCACTGGTCACTTGTCACTGGTCACTGGTCACTGGTAACTGGTCAATGGTCACTGTCGCTGGTCAATGGTCACTGTCGCTGGTCACTGGTCACTGGTCACTGGTCACTGGTCACTTGTCACTGGTCAGTGGCCACTGGTCGCTGGTCACTTGTCACTGGTCACTGGTCACTGGTCACTGGTCACTGGTCACTGGTCACAAGTCACTGGTCACTGGTCACTGGTCATTGGTCACTGGTCACTGGTCACTGGTCACTGGTCACTGGTCAATGGTCACTGTCGCTGGTAAATGGTCACTGTCGCTGGTCAATGGTCAGTGTCGCTGGTCACTGGTCACTATTCGCTGGTCACTGGTCACTGGTCACTGTCGCTGGGCACTGGTCACTGGTCACTGGTCACTGGTCACTGGTCACAAGTCACTGGTCACTTGTCACTGGTCACTGGTCACTGGTCACTGGTCACTAGTCACTGGTCAATGGTCACTGTCGCTGGTCAATGGTCACTGTCGCTGGTCAATGGTCACTGTCGCTGGTCACTGGTCACTGGTCACTGGTCACAAAGCACTGGTCACTTGTCACTGGTCAGTGGCCACTGATCGCTGGTCACTTGTCACTGGTCACTGGTCACTGGTCACTAGTCACAAGTCACTGGTCACTGGTCACTTGTCATTGGTCACTGGTCACTGGTCACTGGTCACTGGTCACTGGTCAATGGTCACTGTCGCTGGTCACTGGTCACTGGTCACTGATCACTGATCACTGGTCACTGGTCACTGGTCACTGGTCAATGGTCACTATCGCTGGTCAATGGTCACTGTCGCTGGTCACTGGTCACTGGTCACAGTCGCTGGTCACTGGTCCCTGGTCTCTAGTCACTGGTCACTGGTCACTGGTCGCTGGTCACTGGTCACTTGTCACTGGTCAGTGGCCACTGGTCGCTGGTCACTTGTCACTGGTCACTGGTCACTGGTCACTGGTCACAAGTCACTGGTCACTGGTCACTGTTCACTGGTCACTGGTCACTGGTCACTGGTCACTGGTCACTGGTCACTGGTCAATGGTCACTATCGCAGGTCAATGGTCACTGTCGCTGGTCACTGGTCACTGGTCACTTGTCACTGGTCACTGGTCACTGGTCACTGGTCACTGGTCACTGGTCACTGGTCACTGGTCGATGGTCACTGTCGCTGGTCACTGGTCACTGGTCACTGGTCACTGGTCAATTGTCACTGGTCACTGGTTACTGGTCAATGGTCACTATCGCTGGTCAATGGTCATTGTCGCTGGTCACTGGTCATTGGTCACTTGTCACTGGTCACTGGTCACTGGTCA
This sequence comes from Andrena bucephala, assembly GCA_947577245.1. Lineage (NCBI taxonomy): Eukaryota > Metazoa > Arthropoda > Insecta > Hymenoptera > Andrenidae > Andrena > Andrena bucephala. The sequence continues at coordinate 64,256,273 of OX387716.1, forward strand.
CTGGTCACTGGTCACTGGTCACAGGTCAATGGTCACTGGTCACTGGTCACTGGTCAATGGTCACTGTCGCTGGTCACTGGTCACTGGTCACTGGTCACTGGTCACTGGTCACTGGTCACTGGTCACTGGTCACTGGTAACTGGTCAATGGTCACTGTCGCTGGTCACTGGTCACTGGTCACTGGTCACTGGTCAATGGTAACTTGTCACTGGCCAGTGGTCAATGGTCACTGGTCACTGGTCACTGGTCACTGGTCACTGGTCACTGGTCACTGGTCACTGGTCACTGGTCACTGGTCAATGGTCTCTGTCGCTGGTCACTGGTCACGATTCGCTGGTCCCTGGTCACTGGTCACTGGTCAATGGTCACTGTCGCTGGTCACTGGTCACTGGTCACTGGTCACTGGACACTGGTCACTGGTCACTGGTCACTGGTCACTGGTCACTGGTCACTGGTCACAAGTCACTGGTCACTTGTCACTGGTCACTGGTCACTCGTCACTGGTCAATGGTCTCTGTCGCTGGTCACTGGTCACGATTCGCTGGTCCCTGGTCACTGGTCACTGGTCAATGGTCACTGTCGCTGGTCACTGGTCACTGGTCACTGGTCACTGGTCACTGGTCACTGGTCACTTGTCACTGGTCAGTGGTCACTGGTCACTGGTCACTGGTCACAAGTCACTAGTCACTGGTCACTGGTCACTGGCCACTGGTCACTGGTCACTGGTCACTGGTCACTGGTCACTGGTCACTGGTCACTGGTCACTGGTCACCGGTCAATGGTCACTGTCGCTGGTCACTGGTCACTGGTCACTGATCACTGGTCACTGGTCACTGGTCACTGGTCACTGGTCAATGGTCACTATCGCTGGTCAATGGTCACTGTCGCTGGTCACTGGTCACTGGTCACTTGTCACTAGTCACTGGTCACTGGTCACTGGTCACTGGTCACTGGTCACTGGTCTCTGGTCGATGGTCAGTGGTCACTGTCGCTGGTCACTGGTCACTGGTCACTTGTCCCTGGGCAGTGGTCACTGGTCACTGGTCACTGGTCACTGGTCACTGGTCAATGGTCACTGTCGCTGGTCACTGGTCACTGGTCACTTGTCCCTGGGCAGTGGTCACTTGTCACTGGTCAATGGTCACTATCGCTGGTCAATGGTCACTGTCGCTGGTCACTGGTCACTGGTCACTTGTCACTGGTCACTGGTCACTGGTCACTGGTCACTTGTCACTGGTCAGTGGCCACTCGTCAATGGTCACTGGTCACTGGTCACTGGTCAATGGTCTCTGTCGCTGGTCACTGGTCACGATTCGCTGGTCCCTGGTCACTGGTCACTGGTCGATGGTCACTGTCGCTGGTCACTGGTCACTGGTCACTGGTCACTGGTCACTGGTCACTTGTCACTGGTCAGTGGTCACTGGTCACTGGTCACTGGTCACAAGTCACTAGTCACTGGTCACTGGTCACTGGTCACTGGTCACTGGTCACTGGTCACTGGTCACTGGTCACTGGTCACTGGTCACCGGTCAATGGTCACTGTCGCTGGTCACTGGTCACTGGTCACTGATCACTGGTCACTGGTCACTGGTCACTGGTCACTGGTCAATGGTCACTATCGCAGGTCAATGGTCACTGTCGCTGGTCACTGGTCACTGGTCACTTGTCACTAGTCACTGGTCACTGGTCACTGGTCACTGGTCACTGGTCTCTGGTCGATGGTCAGTGGTCACTGTCGCTGGTCACTGGTCACTGGTCACTTGTCCCTGGGCAGTGGTCACTGGTCACTGGTCACTGGTCACTGGTCACTGGTCAATGGTCACTGTCGCTGGTCACTGGTCACTGGTCACTTGTCCCTGGGCAGTGGTCACTTGTCACTGGTCAATGGTCACTATCGCTGGTCAATGGTCACTGTCGCTGGTCACTGGTCACTGGTCACTTGTCACTGGTCACTGGTCACTGGTCACTGGTCACTGGTCACTGGTTACTGGTCACTGGTCACTGGTCACTGGTCACTGGTCACTGGTCACTGGTCACTGGTCACAAGTCACTGGTCACTTGTCACTGGTCACTGGTCACTCGTCACTGGTCACAGGTCAATGGTAACTTGTCACTGGGCAGTGGTCAATGGTCACTGGTCACTGGTCACTGGTCACAGGTCAATGGTCACTGGTCACTGGACACAGATCACTGGTCACTGGTCACTGGTCACTGGTCACTGGTCAATGGTCACTGGCCACTGGTCACTGGTCACTGGTCAGTGGCCACTGGTCGCTGGTCACTTGTCACTGGTCACTGGTCACTGGTCACTGGTCAGTGGCCACTCGTCAATGGTCACTGGTCACTGGTCACTGGTCAATGGTCTCTGTCGCTGGTCACTGGTCACGATTCGCTGGTCCCTGGTCATTGGTCACTGGTCAATGGTCACTGTCGCTGGTCACTGGTCACTGGTCACTGGTCACTGGTCACTTGTCACTGGTCAGTGGCCACTCGTCGCTGGTCACTTGTCACTGGTCACTGGTCACAGGTCAATGGTCACTGGTCACTGGACACTGGCCACTGGTCACTGGTCACTTGTCAGTGGTCACTGGTCACTGGTCATTGGTCACTGGTCACTGGTCACTGGTCACTGGTCACTGGTCAATGGTCACTGTCGCTGGTAAATGGTCACTGTCGCTGGTCAATGGTCAGTGTCGCTGGTCACTGGTCACTATTCGCTGGTCACTGGTCACTGGTCACTGTCGCTGGGCACTGGTCACTGGTCACTGGTCACTGGTCACTGGTCACAAGTCACTGGTCACTTGTCACTGGTCACTGGTCACTGGTCACTGGTCACTAGTCACTGGTCAATGGTCACTGTCGCTGGTCAATGGTCACTGTCGCTGGTCAATGGTCACTGTCGCTGGTCACTGGTCACTGGTCACTGGTCACAAAGCACTGGTCACTTGTCACTGGTCAGTGGCCACTGATCGCTGGTCACTTGTCACTGGTCACTGGTCACTGGTCACTAGTCACAAGTCACTGGTCACTGGTCACTTGTCATTGGTCACTGGTCACTGGTCACTGGTCACTGGTCACTGGTCAATGGTCACTGTCGCTGGTCACTGGTCACTGGTCACTGATCACTGATCACTGGTCACTGGTCACTGGTCACTGGTCAATGGTCACTATCGCTGGTCAATGGTCACTGTCGCTGGTCACTGGTCACTGGTCACAGTCGCTGGTCACTGGTCCCTGGTCTCTAGTCACTGGTCACTGGTCACTGGTCGCTGGTCACTGGTCACTTGTCACTGGTCAGTGGCCACTGGTCGCTGGTCACTTGTCACTGGTCACTGGTCACTGGTCACTGGTCACAAGTCACTGGTCACTGGTCACTGTTCACTGGTCACTGGTCACTGGTCACTGGTCACTGGTCACTGGTCACTGGTCAATGGTCACTATCGCAGGTCAATGGTCACTGTCGCTGGTCACTGGTCACTTGTCACTTGTCACTGGTCACTGGTCACTGGTCACTGGTCACTGGTCACTGGTCACTGGTCACTGGTCGATGGTCACTGTCGCTGGTCACTGGTCACTGGTCACTGGTCACTGGTCAATTGTCACTGGTCACTGGTTACTGGTCAATGGTCACTATCGCTGGTCAATGGTCATTGTCGCTGGTCACTGGTCATTGGTCACTTGTCACTGGTCACTGGTCACTGGTCACTGGTCACTGGTCACTGGTCACAGGTCAATGGTCACTGGTCACTGGTCACTGGTCAATGGTCACTGTCGCTGGTCACTGGTCACTGGTCACTGGTCACTGGTCACTGGTCACTGGTCACTGGTCACTGGTCACTGGTAACTGGTCAATGGTCACTGTCGCTGGTCACTGGTCACTGGTCACTGGTCACTGGTCAATGGTAACTTGTCACTGGCCAGTGGTCAATGGTCACTGGTCACTGGTCACTGGTCACTGGTCACTGGTCACTGGTCACTGGTCACTGGTCACTGGTCACTGGTCAATGGTCTCTGTCGCTGGTCACTGGTCACGATTCGCTGGTCCCTGGTCACTGGTCACTGGTCAATGGTCACTGTCGCTGGTCACTGGTCACTGGTCACTGGTCACTGGACACTGGTCACTGGTCACTGGTCACTGGTCACTGGTCACTGGTCACTGGTCACAAGTCACTGGTCACTTGTCACTGGTCACTGGTCACTCGTCACTGGTCAATGGTCTCTGTCGCTGGTCACTGGTCACGATTCGCTGGTCCCTGGTCACTGGTCACTGGTCAATGGTCACTGTCGCTGGTCACTGGTCACTGGTCACTGGTCACTGGTCACTGGTCACTGGTCACTTGTCACTGGTCAGTGGTCACTGGTCACTGGTCACTGGTCACAAGTCACTAGTCACTGGTCACTGGTCACTGGCCACTGGTCACTGGTCACTGGTCACTGGTCACTGGTCACTGGTCACTGGTCACTGGTCACTGGTCACCGGTCAATGGTCACTGTCGCTGGTCACTGGTCACTGGTCACTGATCACTGGTCACTGGTCACTGGTCACTGGTCACTGGTCAATGGTCACTATCGCTGGTCAATGGTCACTGTCGCTGGTCACTGGTCACTGGTCACTTGTCACTAGTCACTGGTCACTGGTCACTGGTCACTGGTCACTGGTCACTGGTCTCTGGTCGATGGTCAGTGGTCACTGTCGCTGGTCACTGGTCACTGGTCACTTGTCCCTGGGCAGTGGTCACTGGTCACTGGTCACTGGTCACTGGTCACTGGTCAATGGTCACTGTCGCTGGTCACTGGTCACTGGTCACTTGTCCCTGGGCAGTGGTCACTTGTCACTGGTCAATGGTCACTATCGCTGGTCAATGGTCACTGTCGCTGGTCACTGGTCACTGGTCACTTGTCACTGGTCACTGGTCACTGGTCACTGGTCACTTGTCACTGGTCAGTGGCCACTCGTCAATGGTCACTGGTCACTGGTCACTGGTCAATGGTCTCTGTCGCTGGTCACTGGTCACGATTCGCTGGTCCCTGGTCACTGGTCACTGGTCGATGGTCACTGTCGCTGGTCACTGGTCACTGGTCACTGGTCACTGGTCACTGGTCACTTGTCACTGGTCAGTGGTCACTGGTCACTGGTCACTGGTCACAAGTCACTAGTCACTGGTCACTGGTCACTGGTCACTGGTCACTGGTCACTGGTCACTGGTCACTGGTCACTGGTCACTGGTCACCGGTCAATGGTCACTGTCGCTGGTCACTGGTCACTGGTCACTGATCACTGGTCACTGGTCACTGGTCACTGGTCACTGGTCAATGGTCACTATCGCAGGTCAATGGTCACTGTCGCTGGTCACTGGTCACTGGTCACTTGTCACTAGTCACTGGTCACTGGTCACTGGTCACTGGTCACTGGTCTCTGGTCGATGGTCAGTGGTCACTGTCGCTGGTCACTGGTCACTGGTCACTTGTCCCTGGGCAGTGGTCACTGGTCACTGGTCACTGGTCACTGGTCACTGGTCAATGGTCACTGTCGCTGGTCACTGGTCACTGGTCACTTGTCCCTGGGCAGTGGTCACTTGTCACTGGTCAATGGTCACTATCGCTGGTCAATGGTCACTGTCGCTGGTCACTGGTCACTGGTCACTTGTCACTGGTCACTGGTCACTGGTCACTGGTCACTGGTCACTGGTTACTGGTCACTGGTCACTGGTCACTGGTCACTGGTCACTGGTCACTGGTCACTGGTCACAAGTCACTGGTCACTTGTCACTGGTCACTGGTCACTCGTCACTGGTCACAGGTCACTGGTCACTGGTCACTGGTCACTGGTCACTGGTCACTGGTTACTGGTCACTGGTCACTGGTCACTGGTCACTGGTCACTGGTCACTGGTCACTGGTCACTGGTCACAAGTCACTGGTCACTTGTCACTGGTCACTGGTCACTCGTCACTGGTCAGTGGTCACTGGTCACTGGTCACTGGTCACAAGTCACTAGTCACTGGTCACTGGTCACTGGCCACTGGTCACTGGTCACTGGTCACTGGTCACTGGTCACTGGTCACTGGTCACTGGTCACTGGTCACCGGTCAATGGTCACTGTCGCTGGTCACTGGTCACGATTCGCTGGTCCCTGGTCACTGGTCACTGGTCAATGGTCACTGTCGCTGGTCACTGGTCACTGGTCACTGGTCACTGGTCACTGGTCACTGGTCACTTGTCACTGGTCAGTGGTCACTGGTCACTGGTCACTGGTCACAAGTCACTAGTCACTGGTCACTGGTCACTGGCCACTGGTCACTGGTCACTGGTCACTGGTCACTGGTCACTGGTCACTGGTCACTGGTCACTGGTCACCGGTCAATGGTCACTGTCGCTGGTCACTGGTCACTGGTCACTTGTCACTGGTCACTGGTCACTGGTCACTGGTCACTGGTCACTGGTTACTGGTCACTGGTCACTGGTCTCTGGTCGATGGTCAGTGGTCACTGTCGCTGGTCACTGGTCACAAGTCACTGGTCACTTGTCACTGGTCACTGGTCACTCGTCACTGGTCAATGGTCTCTGTCGCTGGTCACTGGTCACGATTCGCTGGTCCCTGGTCACTGGTCACTGGTCAATGGTCACTGTCGCTGGTCACTGGTCACTGGTCACTGGTCACTGGTCACTGGTCACTGTCGCTGGTCACTGGTCACTGGTCACTGGTCACTGGACACTGGTCACTGGTCACTGGTCACTGGTCACTGGTCACTGGTCACTGGTCACAAGTCACTGGTCACTTGTCACTGGTCACTGGTCACTCGTCACTGGTCAATGGTCTCTGTCGCTGGTCACTGGTCACGATTCGCTGGTCCCTGGTCACTGGTCACTGGTCAATGGTCACTGTCGCTGGTCACTGGTCACTGGTCACTGGTCACTGGTCACTGGTCACTGGTCACTTGTCACTGGTCAGTGGTCACTGGTCACTGGTCACTGGTCACAAGTCACTAGTCACTGGTCACTGGTCACTGGTCACTGGTCACTGGTCACTGGTCACTGGTCACTGGTCACTGGTCACTGGTCACCGGTCAATGGTCACTGTCGCTGGTCACTGGTCACTGGTCACTGATCACTGGTCACTGGTCACTGGTCACTGGTCACTGGTCACTGGTCAATGGTCACTATCGCTGGTCAATGGTCACTGTCGCTGGTCACTGGTCACTGGTCACTGGTAACTGGTCAATGGTCACTGTCGCTGGTCACTGGTCACTGGTCACTGGTCACTGGTCAATGGTCACTGGTCACTGGACACAGGTCACTGGTCACTGGTCACTGGTCATTGGTCACTGGTCACTGGTCACAGGTCAATGGTCACTGGTCACTGGACACAGGTCACTGGTCACTGGTCACTGGTCACTGGTCACTGGTCACTGGTCACCGGTCAATGGTCACTGTCGCTGGTCACTGGTCACTGGTCACTGATCACTGGTCACTGGTCACTGGTCACTGGTCACTGGTCAATGGTCACTATCGCTGGTCAATGGTCACTGTCGCTGGTCACTGGTCACTGGTCACTGGTCACTGGTCACTGGTCACTTGTCACTGGTCAGTGGTCACTGGTCACTGGTCACTGGTCACAAGTCACTAGTCACTGGTCACTGGTCACTTGTCACTGGTCACTGGTCGCTGGTCACTGGTCACTGGTCACTGGTCACTGGTCACTGGACACTGGTCACTGGTAACTGGTCAATGGTCACTGTCGCTGGTCACTGGTCACTGGTCACTGGTCACTGGTCAATGGTCACTGGTCACTGGACACTGGTCACTGGTCACTGGTCAATGGTCACTTTCGCTGGTCAATGGTCACTGTCGCTGGTCACTGGTCACTGGTAACTGGTCAATGGTCACTGTCGCTGGTCACTGGTCACTGGTCACTGGTCACTGGTCAATGGTAACTTGTCACTGGGCAGTGGTCACTGGTCACTGGTCACTGGTCACTGGTCACTGGTCACTGGTCACTGGTCACTGGTCAATGGTCACTGGCCACTGGTCACTGGTCACTGGTCAATGGTCACTTTCGCTGGTCAATGGTCACTGTCGCTGGTAAATGGTCACTGTCGCTGGTCACTGGTCACTGGTCACTGGACACTGGTCACAGGTCAATGGTCACTGGTCACTGGACACTGGTCACTGGTCACTGGTCACTTGTCACTCGTCACTGATCACTGGTCACTGGTCACTGGTCACTGGTCACTGGTCACTGGTCAATGGTCACTGTCGCTGGTCACTGGTCACTGGTCACTGATCACTGGTGACTGGTCAATGGTCACTGTCGCTGGTCACTGGACACTGGTCACTGGTCACAGGTCAATGGTCACTGGTCACTGGTCACTGGTCAATGGTCACTATCGCTTGTCAATGGTCATTGTCGCTGGTCACTGGTCATTGGTCACTTGTCACTGGTCACTGGTCACTGGTCACTGGTCACTGGTCACTGGTAACTGGTCACAGGTCAATGGTCACTGGACACTGGTCACAGGTCAATGGTCACTGGTCACTGGACACTGGTCACTGGTCACTGGTCACTGGTCACTTGTCACTGGTCACTGATCACTGGTCACTGGTCACTGGTCACTGGTCACTGGTCACTGGTCACAGGTCAATGGTCACTGTCGCTGGTCACTGGTCACTGGTCACTGATCACTGGTCACTGGTCAATGGTCACTGTCGCTGGTCACTGGTCATTGGTCACTTGTCACTGGTCACTGGTCACTGGTCACTGGTCACAGGTCAATGGTCACTGGTCACTGGTCACTGGTCAATGGTCACTGTCGCTCGTCACTGGTCACTGGTCACTGGTCACTGGTCACTGGTCACTGGTAACTGGTCAATGGTCACTGTCGCTGGTCACTGGTCACTGGTCACTGGTCAATGGTAACTTGTCACTGGGCAGTGGTCAATGGTCACTGGTCACTGGTCACTGGTCACTGGTCACTGGTCACAGGTCAATGGTCACTGGTCACTGGACACAGGTCACTGGTCACTGGTCACTGGTCACTGGTCACTGGTCACTGGTCAATGGTCACTGGCCACTGGTCACTGGTCACTGGTCACTGGTCACTGGTCAATGGTCACTGTCGCTGGTCACTGGTCACTGGTCACTGATCACTGGTCACTGGTCACTGGTCACTGGTCACTGGTCAATGGTCACTATCGCTGGTCAATGGTCACTGTCGCTGGTCACTGGTCACTGGTCACTTGTCACTGGTCACTGGTCACTGGTCACTGGTCACTGGTCACTGGTCACTGGTCACAAGTCACTGGTCACTTGTCACAGGTCAGTGGCCACTCGTCAATGGTCACTGGTCACTGGTCACTGGTCAATGGTCTCTGTCGCTGGTCACTGGTCCGATTCGCTGGTCCCTGGTCACTGGTCACTGGTCAATGGTCACTGTCGCTGGTCACTGGTCACTGGTCACTGGTCACTGGTCACTGGTCACTTGTCACTGGTCAGTGGCCACTCGTCGCTGGTCACTTGTCACTGGTCACTTGTCACTGGTCACTGATCACTGGTCACTGGTCACTGGTCACTGGTCACAGGTCAATGGGCACTGGTCACTGGACACAGGTCACTTGTCACTGGTCACTGGTCACTGGTCACTGGTCACAAGTCACTGGTCACAAGTCACTGGTCACTTGTCACTGGTCACTGGTCACTGGTAACTGGTCAATGGTCACTGTCGCTGGTCAATGGTCACTGTCGCTGGTCACTGGTCACTGGTCACTGGTCACTGGTCACTTGTCACTGGTCAGTGGCCACTGGTCGCTGGTCACTTGTCACTGGTCACTGGTCACTGGTCGCTGGTCACTGGTCACAGGTCAATGGACACTGGTCACAGGACACAGGTCACTTGTCACTGGTCACTGGTCACTGGTCACTATCGCTGGTCAATGGTCACTGTCGCTGGTCACTGGTCACTGGTCACTGGTCACTTGTCACTGGTCAGTGGCCACTCGTCGCTGGTCACTTGTCACTGGTCACTTGTCACTGGTCACTGATCACTGGTCACTGGTCACTGGTCACTGGTCACAGGTCAATGGACACTGGTCACTGGACACAGGTCACTTGTCACTGGTCACTGGTCACTGGTCACTGGTCACTTGTCACTGGTCACTGGTCACTGGTAACTGGTCAATGGTCACTGTCGCTGGTCAATGGTCACTGTCGCTGGTCACTGGTCACTGGTCACTGGTCACTGGTCACTTGTCACTGGTCACTGATCACTGGTCACTGGTCACTGGTCACTGGTCACTGGTCACTGGTCAATGGTCACTGTCGCTGGTCACTGGTCACTGGTCACTGATCACTGGTCACTGGTCAATGGTCACTGTCGCTGGTCACTGGTCATTGGTCACTTGTCACTGGTCACTGGTCACTGGTCACTGGTCACAGGTCAATGGTCACTGGTCACTGGACACTGGTCACTGGTCACTGGTCACTTGTCACTGGTCACTGATCACTGGTCACTGGTCACTGGTCACTGGTCACTGGTCACTGGTCAATGGTCACTGTCGCTGGCCACTGGTCACTGGTCACTGATCACTGGTCACTGGTCACTGGTCACTGGTCACTGGTCAATGGTCACTATCGCTGGTCAATGGTCACTGTCGCTGGTCACTGGTCACTGGTCACTTGTCACTGGTCACTGGTCACTGGTCACTGGTCACTGGTCACTGGTCACTGTTCACTGGTCACTGGTCAATGGTCACTGTCGCTTGTCACTGGTCACTGGTCACTGGTCACTGGTCAATGGTCACTTGTCCCTGGGCAGTGGTCACTGGTCACTGGTCAATGGTCACTATCGCTGGTCAATGGTCACTGTCGCTGGTCACTGGTCACTGGTCACTTGTCACTGGTCACTGGTCACTGGTCACTGGTCACTGGTCACTGGTAACTGGTCACAAGTCACTGGTCACCTGTCACTGGTCAGTGGCCACTCGTCAATGGTCACTGGTCACTGGTCACTGGTCAATGGTCTCTGTCGCTGGGCACTGGTCACGATTCGCTGGTCCCTGGTCACTGGTCACTGGTCGATGGTCACTGTCGCTGGTCACTGGTCACTGGTCACTGGTCACTGGTCACTGGTCACTGGTCACTGGTCACTTGTCACTGGTCAGTGGTCACTGGTCACTGGTCACTGGTCACAAGTCACTAGTCACTGGTCACTGGTCACTGGTCACTGGTCACTGGTCACTGGTCACTGGTCACTGGTCACTGGTCACTGGTCACCGGTCAATGGTCACTGTCGCTGGTCACTGGTCACTGGTCACTGATCACTGGTCACTGGTCACTGGTCACTGGTCACTGGTCAATGGTCACTATCGCTGGTCAATGGTCACTGTCGCTGGTCACTGGTCACTGGTCACTTGTCACTAGTCACTGGTCACTGGTCACTGGTCACTGGTCACTGGTCTCTGGTCGATGGTCAGTGGTCACTGTCGCTGGTCACTGGTCACTGGTCACTTGTCCCTGGGCAGTGGTCACTGGTCACTGGTCACTGGTCACTGGTCACTGGTCAATGGTCACTGTCGCTGGTCACTGGTCACTGGTCACTTGTCCCTGGGCAGTGGTCACTTGTCACTGGTCAATGGTCACTATCGCTGGTCAATGGTCACTGTCGCTGGTCACTGGTCACTGGTCACTTGTCACTGGTCACTGGTCACTGGTCACTGGTCACTTGTCACTGGTCAGTGGCCACTCGTCAATGGTCACTGGTCACTGGTCACTGGTCAATGGTCACTGGTCACTGGTCACTGGTCAATGGTCACTTTCGCTGGTCAATGGTCACTGTCGCTGGTCACTGGTCACTGGTCACTGGTCACTGGTAACTGGTCAATGGTCACTGTCGCTGGTCACTGGTCACTGGTCACTGGTCACTGGTCAATGGTAACTTGTCACTGGGCAGTGGTCAATGGTCACTGGTCACTGGTCACTGGTCACTGGTCACTGGTCACAGGTCAATGGTCACTGTCGCTGGTCACTGGTCACTGGTCACTGATCACTGGTCACTGGTCAATGGTCACTGTCGCTGGTCACTGGTCATTGGTCACTTGTCACTGGTCACAGGTCACTGGTCACTGGTCACAGGTCAATGGTCACTGGTCACTGGTCACTGGTCAATGGTCACTGTCGCTCGTCACTGGTCACTGGTCACTGGTCACTGGTCACTGGTCACTGGTAACTGGTCAATGGTCACTGTCGCTGGTCACTGGTCACTGGTCACTGGTCAATGGTAACTTGTCACTGGGCAGTGGTCAATGGTCACTGGTCACTGGTCACTGGTCACTGGTCACTGGTCACAGGTCAATGGTCACTGGTCACTGGACACAGGTCACTGGTCACTGGTCACTGGTCACTGGTCACTGGTCACTGGTCAATGGTCACTGGCCACTGGTCACTGGTCACTGGTCACTGGTCACTGGTCAATGGTCACTGTCGCTGGTCACTGGTCACTGGTCACTGATCACTGGTCACTGGTCACTGGTCACTGGTCACTGGTCAATGGTCACTATCGCTGGTCAATGGTCACTGTCGCTGGTCACTGGTCACTGGTCACTTGTCACTGGTCACTGGTCACTGGTCACTGGTCACTGGTCACTGGTCACTGGTCACAAGTCACTGGTCACTTGTCACAGGTCAGTGGCCACTCGTCAATGGTCACTGGTCACTGGTCACTGGTCAATGGTCTCTGTCGCTGGTCACTGGTCACGATTCGCTGGTCCCTGGTCACTGGTCACTGGTCAATGGTCACTGTCGCTGGTCACTGGTCACTGGTCACTGGTCACTGGTCACTGGTCACTTGTCACTGGTCAGTGGCCACTCGTCGCTGGTCACTGGTCACTGGTCACTTGTCACTGGTCACTGATCACTGGTCACTGGTCACTGGTCACTGGTCACAGGTCAATGGACACTGGTCACTGGACACAGGTCACTTGTCACTGGTCACTGGTCACTGGTCACTGGTCACAAGTCACTGGTCACAAGTCACTGGTCACTTGTCACTGGTCACTGGTCACTGGTAACTGGTCAATGGTCACTGTCGCTGGTCAATGGTCACTGTCGCTGGTCACTGGTCACTGGTCACTGGTCACTGGTCACTTGTCACTGGTCAGTGGCCACTGGTCGCTGGTCACTTGTGACTGGTCACTGGTCACTGGTCGCTGGTCACTGGTCACAGGTCAATGGACACTGGTCACAGGACACAGGTCACTTGTCACTGGTCACTGGTCACTGGTCACTATCGCTGGTCAATGGTCACTGTCGCTGGTCACTGGTCACTGGTCACTGGTCACTTGTCACTGGTCAGTGGCCACTCGTCGCTGGTCACTTGTCACTGGTCACTTGTCACTGGTCACTGATCACTGGTCACTGGTCACTGGTCACTGGTCACAGGTCAATGGACACTGGTCACTGGACACAGGTCACTTGTCACTGGTCACTGGTCACTGGTCACTGGTCACTTGTCACTGGTCACTGGTCACTGGTAACTGGTCAATGGTCACTGTCGCTGGTCAATGGTCACTGTCGCTGGTCACTGGTCACTGGTCACTGGTCACTGGTCACTTGTCACTGGTCACTGATCACTGGTCACTGGTCACTGGTCACTGGTCACTGGTCACTGGTCAATGGTCACTGTCGCTGGTCACTGGTCACTGGTCACTGATCACTGGTCACTGGTCAATGGTCACTGTCGCTGGTCACTGGTCATTGGTCACTTGTCACTGGTCACTGGTCACTGGTCACTGGTCACAGGTCAATGGTCACTGGTCACTGGACACTGGTCACTGGTCACTGGTCACTTGTCACTGGTCACTGATCACTGGTCACTGGTCACTGGTCACTGGTCACTGGTCACTGGTCAATGGTCACTGTCGCTGGCCACTGGTCACTGGTCACTGATCACTGGTCACTGGTCACTTGTCACTGGTCACTGGTCACTGGTCACTGGTCACTGGTCACTGGTCACTGGTCACTGGTCACTGGTCACTGGTCACTGGTCAATGGTCACTGTCGCTTGTCACTGGTCACTGGTCACTGGTCACTGGTCAATGGTCACTTGTCCCTGGGCAGTGGTCACTGGTCACTGGTCAATGGTCACTATCGCTGGTCAATGGTCACTGTCGCTGGTCACTGGTCACTGGTCACTTGTCACTGGTCACTGGTCACTGGTCACTGGTCACTGGTCACTGGTCACTGGTCACAAGTCACTGGTCACCTGTCACTGGTCAGTGGCCACTCGTCAATGGTCACTGGTCACTGGTCACTGGTCAATGGTCTCTGTCGCTGGGCACTGGTCACGATTCGCTGGTCCCTGGTCACTGGTCACTGGTCGATGGTCACTGTCGCTGGTCACTGGTCACTGGTCACTGGTCACTGGTCACTGGTCACTGGTCACTGGTCACTTGTCACTGGTCAGTGGTCACTGGTCACTGGTCACTGGTCACAAGTCACTAGTCACTGGTCACTGGTCACTGGTCACTGGTCACTGGTCACTGGTCACTGGTCACTGGTCACCGGTCAATGGTCACTGTCGCTGGTCACTGGTCACTGGTCACTGATCACTGGTCACTGGTCACTGGTCACTGGTCACTGGTCAATGGTCACTATCGCTGGTCAATGGTCACTGTCGCTGGTCACTGGTCACTGGTCACTTGTCACTAGTCACTGGTCACTGGTCACTGGTCACTGGTCACTGGTCTCTGGTCGATGGTCAGTGGTCACTGTCGCTGGTCACTGGTCACTGGTCACTTGTCCCTGGGCAGTGGTCACTGGTCACTGGTCACTGGTCACTGGTCACTGGTCAATGGTCACTGTCGCTGGTCACTGGTCACTGGTCACTTGTCCCTGGGCAGTGGTCACTTGTCACTGGTCAATGGTCACTATCGCTGGTCAATGGTCACTGTCGCTGGTCACTGGTCACTGGTCACTTGTCACTGGTCACTGGTCACTGGTCACTGGTCACTTGTCACTGGTCAGTGGCCACTCGTCAATGGTCACTGGTCACTGGTCACTGGTCAATGGTCACTGGTCACTGGACACAGGTCACTGGTCACTGGTCACTGGTCATTGGTCAATGGTCACTGGCCACTGGTCACTGGTCACTGGTCAATGGTCACTTTCGCTGGTCAATGGTCACTGTCGCTGGTCACTGGTCACTGGTCACTGGTCACTGGTAACTGGTCAATGGTCACTGTCGCTGGTCACTGGTCACTGGTCACTGGTCACTGGTCAATGGTAACTTGTCACTGGGCAGTGGTCAATGGTCACTGGTCACTGGTCACTGGTCACTGGTCACTGGTCACAGGTCAATGGTCACTGGTCACTGGACACTGGTCACTGGTCACTGGTCACTGGTCACTGGTCACAGGTCACTGGTCACTGGTCACTGGTCACTGGTCAATGGTCACTGGCCACTGGTCACTGGACACTGGTCAATGGTCACTTTCGCTGGTCAATGGTCACTGTCGCTGGTAAATGGTCACTGTCGCTGGTCACTGGTCACTGGTCACTGGACACTGGTCACAGGTCAATGGTCACTGGTCACTGGACACTGGTCACTGGTCACTGGTCACTTGTCACTCGTCACTGATCACTGGTCACTGGTCACTGGTCACTGGTCGCTGGTGACTGGTCAATGGTCACTGTCGCTGGTCACTGGTCACTGGTCACTGGTCACTGATCACTGGTGACTGGTCAATGGTCACTGGACACTGGTCACTGGCCACTGGTCACTGGTCACTGGTCAATGGTCACTTTCGCTGGTCAATGGTCACTGTCGCTGGTAAATGGTCACTGTCGCTGGTCACTGGTCACTGGTCACTAGTCACTGGTCACTGGTCACTGTCGCTGGTCACTGGTCACTGGTCACTGATCACTGGTCACTGGTCACTGGTCACTGGTCACTGGTCAATGGTCATTATCGCTGGTCAATGGTCACTGTCGCTGGTCACAGGTCACTGGTCACTTGTCACTGGTCACTGGTCACTGGTCACTGGTCACTGGTCACTGGTCACAAGTCACTGGTCACTTGTCACTGGTCAGTGGCCACTCGTCAATGGTCACTGGTCACTGGTCACTGGTCAATGGTCTCTGTCGCTGGTCACTGGTCACGATTCGCTGGTCCCTGGTCACTGGTCACTGGTCAATGGTCACTGTCGCTGGTCACTGGTCACTGGTCACTGGTCACTGGTCACTGGTCACTTGTCACTGGTCAGTGGCCACTCGTCGCTGGTCACTTGTCACTGGTCACTTGTCACTGGTCACTGATCGCTGGTCACTGGTCACTGGTCACTGGTCACAGGTCAATGGACACTGGTCACTGGACACAGGTCACTTGTCACTGGTCACTGGTCACTGGTCACTGGTCACAAGTCACTGGTCACAAGTCACTGGTCACTTGTCACTGGTCACTGGTCACTGGTAACTGGTCAATGGTCACTGTCGCTGGTCAATGGTCACTGTCGCTGGTCACTGGTCACTGGTCACTGGTCACTGGTCACTTGTCACTGGTCAGTGGCCACTGGTCGCTGGTCACTTGTCACTGGTCACTGGTCACTGGTCGCTGGTCACTGGTCACAGGTCAATGGACACTGGTCACTGGACACAGGTCACTTGTCACTGGTCACTGGTCACTGGTCACTATCGCTGGTCAATGGTCACTGTCGCTGGTCACTGGTCACTGGTCACTGGTCACTTGTCACTGGTCAGTGGCCACTCGTCGCTGGTCACTTGTCACTGGTCACTTGTCACTGGTCACTGATCACTGGTCACTGGTCACTGGTCACTGGTCACAGGTCAATGGACACTGGTCACTGGACACAGGTCACTTGTCACTGGTCACTGGTCACTGGTCACTGGTCTCTTGTCACTGGTCACTGGTCACTGGTAACTGGTCAATGGTCACTGTCGCTGGTCAATGGTCACTGTCGCTGGTCACTGGTCACTGGTCACTGGTCACTGGTCACTTGTCACTGGTCACTGATCACTGGTCACTGGTCACTGGTCAATGGTCACTGTCGCTGGTCACTGGTCACTGGTCACTGATCACTGGTCACTGGTCAATGGTCACTGTCGCTGGTCACTGGTCATTGGTCACTTGTCACTGGTCACTGGTCACTGGTCACTGGTCACAGGTCAATGGTCACTGGTCACTGGACACTGGTCACTGGTCACTGGTCACTTGTCACTGGTCACTGATCACTGGTCACTGGTCACTGGTCACTGGTCACTGGTCACTGGTCAATGGTCACTGTCGCTGGCCACTGGTCACTGGTCACTGATCACTGGTCACTGGTCACTGGTCACTGGTCACTGGTCAATGGTCACTATCGCTGGTCAATGGTCACTGTCGCTGGTCACTGGTCACTGGTCACTTGTCACTGGTCACTGGTCACTGGTCACTGGTCACTGGTCACTGGTCACTGGTCACTGGTCACTGGTCAATGGTCACTGTCGCTGGTCACTGGTCACTGGTCACTGGTCACTGGTCAATGGTCACTTGTCCCTGGGCAGTGGTCACTGGTCACTGGTCAATGGTCACTATCGCTGGTCAATGGTCACTGTCGCTGGTCACTGGTCACTGGTCACTTGTCACTGGTCACTGGTCACTGGTCACTGGTCACTGGTCACTGGTCACAAGTCACTGGTCACCTGTCACTGGTCAGTGGCCACTCGTCAATGGTCACTGGTCACTGGTCACTGGTAAATGGTCTCTGTCGCTGGTCACTGGTCACGATTCGCTGGTCCCTGGTCACTGGTCACTGGTCGATGGTCACTGTCGCTGGTCACTGGTCACTGGTCACTGGTCACTGGTCACTGGTCACTTGTCACTGGTCAGTGGTCACTGGTCACTGGTCACTGGTCACAAGTCACTAGTCACTGGTCACTGGTCACTGGTCACTGGTCACTGGTCACTGGTCACTGGTCACTGGTCACTGGTCACTGGTCACCGGTCAATGGTCACTGTCGCTGGTCACTGGTCACTGGTCACTGATCACTGGTCACTGGTCACTGGTCAATGGTCACTATCGCTGGTCAATGGTCACTGTCGCTGGTCACTGGTCACTGGTCACTTGTCACTAGTCACTGGTCACTGGTCACTGGTCACTGGTCACTGGTCTCTGGTCGATGGTCAGTGGTCACTGTCGCTGGTCACTGGTCACTGGTCACTTGTCCCTGGGCAGTGGTCACTGGTCACTGGTCACTGGTCACTGGTCACTGGTCACTGGTCAATGGTCACTGTCGCTGGTCACTGGTCACTGGTCACTGGTCACTGGTCACTGGTCACTTGTCACTGGTCAGTGGTCACTGGTCACTGGTCACTGGTCACAAGTCACTAGTCACTGGTCACTGGTCACTTGTCACTGGTCACTGGTCGCTGGTCACTGGTCACTGGTCACTGGACACTGGTCACTGGTAACTGGTCAATGGTCACTGTCGCTGGTCACTGGTCACTGGTCACTGGTCACTGGTCAATGGTCACTGGTCACTGGACACAGGTCACTGGTCACTGGTCACTGGTCATTGGTCAATGGTCACTGGCCACTGGTCACTGGTCACTGGTCAATGGTCACTTTCGCTGGTCAATGGTCACTGTCGCTGGTCACTGGTCACTGGTAACTGGTCAATGGTCACTGTCGCTGGTCACTGGTCACTGGTCACTGGTCACTGGTCAATGGTAACTTGTCACTGGGCAGTGGTCACTGGTCACTGGTCACTGGTCACTGGTCACTGGTCACAGGTCAATGGTCACTGGTCACTGGTCACTGGTCAATGGTCACTGTCGCTCGTCACTGGTCACTGGTCACTGGTCACTGGTCACTGGTCACTGGTAACGGGTCAATGGTCACTGTCGCTGGTCACTGGTCACTGGTCACTGGTCAATGGTAACTTGTCACTGGGCAGTGGTCAATGGTCACTGGTCACTGGTCACTGGTCACTGGTCACTGGTCACAGGTCAATGGTCACTGGTCACTGGACACAGGTCACTGGTCACTGGTCACTGGTCACTGGTCACTGGTCACTGGTCACTGGTCAATGGTCACTGGCCACTGGTCACTGGTCACTTGTCACTGGTCACTGATCACTTGTCACTGGTCACTGGTCACTGATCACTGGTCACTGGTCACTGGTCACTGGTCACTGGTCAATGGTCACTATCGCTGGTCAATGGTCACTGTCGCTGGTCACTGGTCACTGGTCACTTGTCACTGGTCACTGGTCACTGGTCACTGGTCACTGGTCACTGGTCACTGGTCACAAGTCACTGGTCACTTGTCACTGGTCAGTGGCCACTCGTCAATGGTCACTGGTCACTGGTCACTGGTCAATGGTCTCTGTCGCTGGTCACTGGTCACGATTCGCTGGTCCCTGGTCACTGGTCACTGGTCAATGGTCACTGTCGCTGGTCACTGGTCACTGGTCACTGGTCACTGGTCACTTGTCACTGGTCAGTGGCCACTCGTCGCTGGTCACTTGTCACTGGTCACTTGTCACTGGTCACTGATCACTGGTCACTGGTCACTGGTCACTGGTCACAGGTCAATGGACACTGGTCACTGGACACAGGTCACTTGTCACTGGTCACTGGTCACAAGTCACTGGTCACTTGTCACTGGTCACTGGTCACTGGTAACTGGTCAATGGTCACTGTCGCTGGTCAATGGTCACTGTCGCTGGTCACTGGTCACTGGTCACTGGTCACTGGTCACTTGTCACTGGTCAGTGGCCACTGGTCGCTGGTCACTTGTCACTGGTCACTGGTCACTGGTCACTGGTCACAAGTCACTGGTCACAAGTCACTGGTCACTTGTCACTGGTCACTGGTCACTGGTAACTGGTCAATGGTCACTGTCGCTGGTCAATGGTCACTGTCGCTGGTCACTGGTCACTGGTCACTGGTCACTGGTCACTTGTCACTGGTCAGTGGCCACTGGTCGCTGGTCACTTGTCACTGGTCACTGGTCACTGGTCGCTGGTCACTGGTCACAGGTCAATGGACACTGGTCACTGGACACAGGTCACTTGTCACTGGTCACTGGTCACTGGTCACTATCGCTGGTCAATGGTCACTGTCGCTGGTCACTGGTCACTGGTCACTGGTCACTTGTCACTGGTCAGTGGCCACTCGTCGCTGGTCACTTGTCACTGGTCACTTGTCACTGGTCACTGATCACTGGTCACTGGTCACTGGTCACTGGTCACAGGTCAATGGACACTGGTCACTGGACACAGGTCACTTGTCACTGGTCACTGGTCACTGGTCACTGGTCACTATCGCTGGTCAATGGTCACTGTCGCTGGTCACTGGTCACTGGTCACTTGTCACTGGTCAGTGGCCACTCGTCGCTGGTCACTTGTCACTGGTCACTTGTCACTGGTCACTGATCACTGGTCACTGGTCACTGGTCACTGGTCACAGGTCAATGGACACTGGTCACTGGACACAGGTCACTTGTCACTGGTCACTGGTCACTGGTCACTGGTCACTTGTCACTGGTCACTGGTCACTGGTAACTGGTCAATGGTCACTGTCGCTGGTCAATGGTCACTGTCGCTGGTCACTGGTCACTGGTCACTGGTCACTGGTCACATGTCACTGGTCACTGATCACTGGTCACTGGTCACTGGTCAATGGTCACTGTCGTTGGTCACTGGTCACTGGTCACTGATCACTGGTCACTGGTCAATGGTCACTGTCGCTGGTCACTGGTCATTGGTCACTTGTCACTGGTCACTGGTCACTGGTCACTGGTCACAGGTCAATGGTCACTGGTCACTGGACACTGGTCACTGGTCACTGGTCACTTGTCACTGGTCACTGATCACTGGTCACTGGTCACTGGTCACTGGTCACTGGTCACTGGTCAATGGTCACTGTCGCTGGCCACTGGTCACTGGTCACTGATCACTGGTCACTGGTCACTGGTCACTGGTCACTGGTCAATGGTCACTATCGCTGGTCAATGGTCACTGTCGCTGGTCACTGGTCACTGGTCACTTGTCACTGGTCACTGGTCACTGGTCACTGGTCACTGGTCACTGGTCACTGGTCACTGGTCACTGGTCACTGGTCACTGGTCAATGGTCACTGTCGCTGGTCACTGGTCACTGGTCACTGGTCACTGGTCAATGGTCACTTGTCCCTGGGCAGTGGTCACTGGTCACTGGTCAATGGTCACTATCGCTGGTCAATGGTCACTGTCGCTGGTCACTGGTCACTGGTCACTTGTCACTGGTCACTGGTCACTGGTCACTGGTCACTGGTCACTGGTCACAAGTCACTGGTCACCTGTCACTGGTCAGTGGCCACTCGTCAATGGTCACTGGTCACTGGTCACTGGTAAATGGTCTCTGTCGCTGGTCACTGGTCACGATTCGCTGGTCCCCGGTCACTGGTCACTGGTCGATGGTCACTGTCGCTGGTCACTGGTCACTGGTCACTGGTCACTGGTCACTGGTCACTTGTCACTGGTCAGTGGTCACTGGTCACTGGTCACTGGTCACAAGTCACTAGTCACTGGTCACTGGTCACTGGTCACTGGTCACTGGTCACTGGTCACTGGTCACTGGTCACTGGTCACTGGTCACCGGTCAATGGTCACTGTCGCTGGTCACTGGTCACTGGTCACTGATCACTGGTCACTGGTCACTGGTCACTGGTCACTGGTCAATGGTCACTATCGCTGGTCAATGGTCACTGTCGCTGGTCACTGGTCACTGGTCACTGGTCACTGGTCACTTGTCACTGGTCAGTGGCCACTGGTCGCTGGTCACTTGTCACTGGTCACTGGTCACTGGTCGCTGGTCACTGGTCACAGGTCAATGGACACTGGTCACTGGACACAGGTCACTTGTCACTGGTCACTGGTCACTGGTCACTATCGCTGGTCAATGGTCACTGTCGCTGGTCACTGGTCACTGGTCACTGGTCACTTGTCACTGGTCAGTGGCCACTCGTCGCTGGTCACTTGTCACTGGTCACTTGTCACTGGTCACTGATCACTGGTCACTGGTCACTGGTCACTGGTCACAGGTCAATGGACACTGGTCACTGGACACAGGTCACTTGTCACTGGTCACTGGTCACTGGTCACTGGTCACTTGTCACTGGTCACTGGTCACTGGTAACTGGTCAATGGTCACTGTCGCTGGTCAATGGTCACTGTCGCTGGTCACTGGTCACTGGTCACTGGTCACTGGTCACTTGTCACTGGTCACTGATCACTCGTCACTGGTCACTGGTCAATGGTCACTGTCGCTGGTCACTGGTCACTGGTCACTGATCACTGGTCACTGGTCAATGGTCACTGTCGCTGGTCACTGGTCATTGGTCACTTGTCACTGGTCACTGGTCACTGGTCACTGGTCACAGGTCAATGGTCACTGGTCACTGGACACTGGTCACTGGTCACTGGTCACTTGTCACTGGTCACTGATCACTGGTCACTGGTCACTGGTCACTGGTCACTGGTCACTGGTCAATGGTCACTGTCGCTGGCCACTGGTCACTGGTCACTGATCACTGGTCACTGGTCACTGGTCACTGGTCACTGGTCAATGGTCACTATCGCTGGTCAATGGTCACTGTCGCTGGTTACTGGTCACTGGTCACTTGTCACTGGTCACTGGTCACTGGTCACTGGTCACTGGTCACTGGTCACTGGTCACTGGTCACTGGTCAATGGTCACTGTCGCTGGTCACTGGTCACTGGTCACTGGTCACTGGTCAATGGTCACTTGTCCCTGGGCAGTGGTCACTGGTCACTGGTCAATGGTCACTATCGCTGGTCAATGGTCACTGTCGCTGGTCACTGGTCACTGGTCACTTGTCACTGGTCACTGGTCACTGGTCACTGGTCACTGGTCACTGGTCACAAGTCACTGGTCACCTGTCACTGGTCAGTGGCCACTCGTCAATGGTCACTGGTCACTGGTCACTGGTAAATGGTCTCTGTCGCTGGTCACTGGTCACGATTCGCTGGTCCCTGGTCACTGGTCACTGGTCGATGGTCACTGTCGCTGGTCACTGGTCACTGGTCACTGGTCACTGGTCACTGGTCACTTGTCACTGGTCAGTGGTCACTGGTCACAAGTCACTAGTCACTGGTCACTGGTCACTGGTCACTGGTCACTGGTCACTGGTCACTGGTCACTGGTCACTGGTCACTGGTCACCGGTCAATGGTCACTGTCGCTGGTCACTGGTCACTGGTCACTGATCACTGGTCACTGGTCACTGGTCACTGGTCACTGGTCAATGGTCACTATCGCTGGTCAATGGTCACTGTCGCTGGTCACTGGTCACTGGTCACTTGTCACTAGTCACTGGTCACTGGTCACTGGTCACTGGTCACTGGTCTCTGGTCGATGGTCAGTGGTCACTGTCGCTGGTCACTGGTCACTGGTCACTTGTCCCTGGGCAGTGGTCACTGGTCACTGGTCACTGGTCACTGGTCACTGGTCACTGGTCAATGGTCACTGTCGCTGGTCACTGGTCACTGGTCACTGGTCACTGGTCACTGGTCACTTGTCACTGGTCAGTGGTCACTGGTCACTGGTCACTGGTCACAAGTCACTAGTCACTGGTCACTGGTCACTTGTCACTGGTCACTGGTCGCTGGTCACTGGTCACTGGTCACTGGTCACTGGTCACTGGACACTGGTCACTGGTAACTGGTCAATGGTCACTGTCGCTGGTCACTGGTCACTGGTCACTGGTCACTGGTCAATGGTCACTGGTCACTGGACACAGGTCACTGGTCACTGGTCACTGGTCATTGGTCAATGGTCACTGGCCACTGGTCACTGGTCACTGGTCAATGGTCACTTTCGCTGGTCAATGGTCACTGTCGCTGGTCACTGGTCACTGGTAACTGGTCAATGGTCACTGTCGCTGGTCACTGGTCACTGGTCACTGGTCACTGGTCAATGGTAACTTGTCACTGGGCAGTGGTCACTGGTCACTGGTCACTGGTCACTGGTCACTGGTCACAGGTCAATGGTCACTGGTCACTGGTCACTGGTCAATGGACACTGTCGCTCGTCACTGGTCACTGGTCACTGGTCACTGGTCACTGGTCACTGGTAACTGGTCAATGGTCACTGTCGCTGGTCACTGGTCACTGGTCACTGGTCAATGGTAACTTGTCACTGGGCAGTGGTCAATGGTCACTGGTCACTGGTCACTGGTCACTGGTCACTGGTCACAGGTCAATGGTCACTGGTCACTGGACACAGGTCACTGGTCACTGGTCACTGGTCACTGGTCACTGGTCACTGGTCACTGGTCAATGGTCACTGGCCACTGGTCACTGGTCACTTGTCACTGGTCACTGATCACTTGTCACTGGTCACTGGTCACTGATCACTGGTCACTGGTCACTGGTCACTGGTCACTGGTCAATGGTCACTATCGCTGGTCAATGGTCACTGTCGCTGGTCACTGGTCACTGGTCACTTGTCACTGGTCACTGGTCACTGGTCACTGGTCACTGGTCACTGGTCACTGGTCACAAGTCACTGGTCACTTGTCACTGGTCAGTGGCCACTCGTCAATGGTCACTGGTCACTGGTCACTGGTCAATGGTCTCTGTCGCTGGTCACTGGTCACGATTCGCTGGTCCCTGGTCACTGGTCACTGGTCAATGGTCACTGTCGCTGGTCACTGGTCACTGGTCACTGGTCACTGGTCACTGGTCACTTGTCACTGGTCAGTGGCCACTCGTCGCTGGTCACTTGTCACTGGTCACTTGTCACTGGTCACTGATCACTGGTCACTGGTCACTGGTCACTGGTCACAGGTCAATGGACACTGGTCACTGGACACAGGTCACTTGTCACTGGTCACTGGTCACAAGTCACTGGTCACTTGTCACTGGTCACTGGTCACTGGTAACTGGTCAATGGTCACTGTCGCTGGTCAATGGTCACTGTCGCTGGTCACTGGTCACTGGTCACTGGTCACTGGTCACTTGTCACTGGTCAGTGGCCACTGGTCGCTGGTCACTTGTCACTGGTCACTGGTCACTGGTCACTGGTCACAAGTCACTGGTCACAAGTCACTGGTCACTTGTCACTGGTCACTGGTCACTGGTAACTGGTCAATGGTCACTGTCGCTGGTCAATGGTCACTGTCGCTGGTCACTGGTCACTGGTCACTGGTCACTGGTCACTTGTCACTGGTCAGTGGCCACTGGTCGCTGGTCACTTGTCACTGGTCACTGGTCACTGGTCGCTGGTCACTGGTCACAGGTCAATGGACACTGGTCACTGGACACAGGTCACTTGTCACTGGTCACTGGTCACTGGTCACTATCGCTGGTCAATGGTCACTGTCGCTGGTCACTGGTCACTGGTCACTGGTCACTTGTCACTGGTCAGTGGCCACTCGTCGCTGGTCACTTGTCACTGGTCACTTGTCACTGGTCACTGATCACTGGTCACTGGTCACTGGTCACTGGTCACAGGTCAATGGACACTGGTCACTGGACACAGGTCACTTGTCACTGGTCACTGGTCACTGATCACTGGTCACTATCGCTGGTCAATGGTCACTGTCGCTGGTCACTGGTCACTGGTCACTTGTCACTGGTCAGTGGCCACTCGTCGCTGGTCACTTGTCACTGGTCACTTGTCACTGGTCACTGATCACTGGTCACTGGTCACTGGTCACTGGTCACAGGTCAATGGACACTGGTCACAGGACACAGGTCACTTGTCACTGGTCACTGGTCACTGGTCACTGGTCACTTGTCACTGGTCACTGGTCACTGGTAACTGGTCAATGGTCACTGTCGCTGGTCAATGGTCACTGTCGCTGGTCACTGGTCACTGGTCACTGGTCACTGGTCACATGTCACTGGTCACTGATCACTGGTCACTGGTCACTGGTCAATGGTCACTGTCGCTGGTCACTGGTCACTGGTCACTGATCACTGGTCACTGGTCAATGGTCACTGTCGCTGGTCACTGGTCATTGGTCACTTGTCACTGGTCACTGGTCACTGGTCACTGGTCACAGGTCAATGGTCACTGGTCACTGGACACTGGTCACTGGTCACTGGTCACTTGTCACTGGTCACTGATCACTGGTCACTGGTCACTGGTCACTGGTCACTGGTCACTGGTCAATGGTCACTGTCGCTGGCCACTGGTCACTGGTCACTGATCACTGGTCACTGGTCACTGGTCACTGGTCACTGGTCAATGGTCACTATCGCTGGTCAATGGTCACTGTCGCTGGTCACTGGTCACTGGTCACTTGTCACTGGTCACTGGTCACTGGTCACTGGTCACTGGTCACTGGTCACTGGTCACTGGTCACTGGTCACTGGTCACTGGTCAATGGTCACTGTCGCTGGTCACTGGTCACTGGTCACTGGTCACTGGTCAATGGTCACTTGTCCCTGGGCAGTGGTCACTGGTCACTGGTCAATGGTCACTATCGCTGGTCAATGGTCACTGTCGCTGGTCACTGGTCACTGGTCACTTGTCACTGGTCACTGGTCACTGGTCACTGGTCAGTGGTCACTGGTCACAAGTCACTGGTCACCTGTCACTGGTCAGTGGCCACTCGTCAATGGTCACTGGTCACTGGTCACTGGTAAATGGTCTCTGTCGCTGGTCACTGGTCACGATTCGCTGGTCCCTGGTCACTGGTCACTGGTCGATGGTCACTGTCGCTGGTCACTGGTCACTGGTCACTGGTCACTGGTCACTGGTCACTTGTCACTGGTCAGTGGTCACTGGTCACTGGTCACTGGTCACAAGTCACTAGTCACTGGTCACTGGTCACTGGTCACTGGTCACTGGTCACTGGTCACTGGTCACTGGTCACTGGTCACTGGTCACCGGTCAATGGTCACTGTCGCTGGTCACTGGTCACTGGTCACTGATCACTGGTCACTGGTCACTGGTCACTGGTCACTGGTCAATGGTCACTATCGCTGGTCAATGGTCACTGTCGCTGGTCACTGGTCACTGGTCACTTGTCACCAGTCACTGGTCACTGGTCACTGGTCACTGGTCACTGGTCTCTGGTCGATGGTCAGTGGTCACTGTCGCTGGTCACTGGTCACTGGTCACTTGTCCCTGGGCAGTGGTCACTGGTCACTGGTCACTGGTCACTGGTCACTGGTCACTGGTCAATGGTCACTGTCGCTGGTCACTGGTCACTGGTCACTGGTCACTGGTCACTGGTCACTTGTCACTGGTCAGTGGTCACTGGTCACTGGTCACTGGTCACAAGTCACTAGTCACTGGTCACTGGTCACTTGTCACTGGTCACTGGTCGCTGGTCACTGGTCACTGGTCACTGGTCACTGGTCACTGGACACTGGTCACTGGTAACTGGTCAATGGTCACTGTCGCTGGTCACTGGTCACTGGTCACTGGTCACTGGTCAATGGTCACTGGTCACTGGACACAGGTCACTGGTCACTGGTCACTGGACACTGGTCACTGGTCACTGGTCACTGGTCACTGGTCACTGGTCACTGGTCACAAGTCACTGGTCACTTGTCACTGGTCACTGGTCACTCGTCACTGGTCAATGGTCTCTGTCGCTGGTCACTGGTCACGATTCGCTGGTCCCTGGTCACTGGTCACTGGTCAATGGTCACTGTCGCTGGTCACTGGTCACTGGTCACTGGTCACTGGTCACTGGTCACTGGTCACTTGTCACTGGTCAGTGGTCACTGGTCACTGGTCACTGGTCACAAGTCACTAGTCACTGGTCACTGGTCACTGGTCACTGGTCACTGGTCACTGGTCACTGGTCACTGGTCACTGGTCACTGGTCACCGGTCAATGGTCACTGTCGCTGGTCACTGGTCACTGGTCACTGATCACTGGTCACTGGTCACAAGTCACTGGTCACTTGTCACTGGTCACTGGTCACTCGTCACTGGTCAATGGTCTCTGTCGCTGGTCACTGGTCACGATTCGCTGGTCCCTGGTCACTGGTCACTGGTCAATGGTCACTGTCGCTGGTCACTGGTCACTGGTCACTGGTCACTGGTCACTGGTCACTGGTCACTGTCGCTGGTCACTGGTCACTGGTCACTGGTCACTGGACACTGGTCACTGGTCACTGGTCACTGGTCACTGGTCACTGGTCACTGGTCACAAGTCACTGGTCACTTGTCACTGGTCACTGGTCACTCGTCACTGGTCAATGGTCTCTGTCGCTGGTCACTGGTCACGATTCGCTGGTCCCTGGTCACTGGTCACTGGTCAATGGTCACTGTCGCTGGTCACTGGTCACTGGTCACTGGTCACTGGTCACTGGTCACTGGTCACTTGTCACTGGTCAGTGGTCACTGGTCACTGGTCACTGGTCACTGGTCACGAGTCACTAGTCACTGGTCACTGGTCACTGGTCACTGGTCACTGGTCACTGGTCACTGGTCACTGGTCACTGGTCACTGGTCACCGGTCAATGGTCACTGTCGCTGGTCACTGGTCACTGGTCACTGATCACTGGTCACTGGTCACTGGTCACTGGTCACTGGTCAATGGTCACTATCGCTGGTCAATGGTCACTGTCGCTGGTCACTGGTCACTGGTCACTGGTAACTGGTCAATGGTCACTGTCGCTGGTCACTGGTCACTGGTCACTGGTCACTGGTTAATGGTCACTGGTCACTGGACACAGGTCACTGGTCACTGGTCACTGGTCATTGGTCACTGGTCACTGGTCACAGGTCAATGGTCACTGGTCACTGGACACAGGTCACTGGTCACTGGTCACTGGTCACTGGTCACTGGTCACTGGTCACTGGTCACTGGTCACTGGTCACCGGTCAATGGTCACTGTCGCTGGTCACTGGTCACTGGTCACTGATCACTGGTCACTGGTCACTGGTCACTGGTCACTGGTCAATGGTCACTATCGCTGGTCAATGGTCACTGTCGCTGGTCACTGGTCACTGGTCACTGGTCACTGGTCACTGGTCACTTGTCACTGGTCAGTGGTCACTGGTCACTGGTCACTGGTCACAAGTCACTAGTCACTGGTCACTGGTCACTTGTCACTGGTCACTGGTCGCTGGTCACTGGTCACTGGTCACTGGTCACTGGTCACTGGACACTGGTCACTGGTAACTGGTCAATGGTCACTGTCGCTGGTCACTGGTCACTGGTCACTGGTCACTGGTCAATGGTCACTGGTCACTGGACACAGGTCACTGGTCACTGGTCACTGGTCATTGGTCAATGGTCACTGGCCACTGGTCAATGGTCACTTTCGCTGGTCAATGGTCACTGTCGCTGGTCACTGGTCACTGGTAACTGGTCAATGGTCACTGTCGCTGGTCACTGGTCACTGGTCACTGGTCACTGGTCAATGGTAACTTGTCACTGGGCAGTGGTCACTGGTCACTGGTCACTGGTCACTGGTCACTGGTCACTGGTCACTGGTCAATGGTCACTGGCCACTGGTCACTGGTCACTGGTCAATGGTCACTTTCGCTGGTCAATGGCCACTGACGCTGGTAAATGGTCACTGTCGCTGGTCACTGGTCACTGGTCACTGGACACTGGTCACAGGTCAATGGTCACTGGTCACTGGACACTGGTCACTGGTCACTGGTCACTTGTCACTCGTCACTGATCACTGGTCACTGGTCACTGGTCACTGGTCAATGGTCACTGTCGCTGGTCACTGGTCACTGGTCACTGATCACTGGTGACTGGTCAATGGTCACTGTCGCTGGTCACTGGACACTGGTCACTGGTCACAGGTCAATGGTCACTGGTCACTGGTCACTGGTCAATGGTCACTATCGCTGGTCAATGGTCATTGACGCTGGTCACTGGTCATTGGTCACTTGTCACTGGTCACTGGTCACTGGTCACTGGTCACTGGTCACTGGTAACTGGTCACAGGTCAATGGTCACTGGACACTGGTCACAGGTCAATGGTCACTGGTCACTGGACACTGGTCACTGGTCACTGGTCACTGGTCACTTGTCACTGGTCACTGATCACTGGTCACTGGTCACTGGTCACTGGTCACTGGTCACTGGTCACAGGTCAATGGTCACTGTCGCTGGTCACTGGTCACTGGTCACTGATCACTGGTCACTGGTCAATGGTCACTGTCGCTGGTCACTGGTCATTGGTCACTTGTCACTGGTCACTGGTCACTGGTCACTGGTCACAGGTCAATGGTCACTGGTCACTGGTCACTGGTCAATGGTCACTGTCGCTCGTCACTGGTCACTGGTCACTGGTCACTGGTCACTGGTCACTGGTAACTGGTCAATGGTCACTGTCGCTGGTCACTGGTCACTGGTCACTGGTCAATGGTAACTTGTCACTGGGCAGTGGTCAATGGTCACTGGTCACTGGTCACTGGTCACTGGTCACTGGTCACAGGTCAATGGTCACTGGTCACTGGACACAGGTCACTGGCCACTGGTCACTGGTCACTGGTCACTGGTCACTGGTCAATGGTCACTGGCCACTGGTCACTGGTCACTGGTCACTGGTCACTGGTCAATGGTCACTGTCGCTGGTCACTGGTCACTGGTCACTGATCACTGGTCACTGGTCACTGGTCACTGGTCACTGGTCACTGGTCAATGGTCACTATCGCTGGTCAATGGTCACTGTCGCTGGTCACTGGTCACTGGTCACTTGTCACTGGTCACTGGTCACTGGTCACTGGTCACTGGTCACTGGTCACTGGTCACAAGTCACTGGTCACTTGTCACTGGTCAGTGGCCACTCGTCAATGGTCACTGGTCAATGGTCACTGGTCAATGGTCTCTGTCGCTGGTCACTGGTCACGATTCGCTGGTCCCTGGTCACTGGTCACTGGTCAATGGTCACTGTCGCTGGTCACTGGTCACTGGTCACTGGTCACTGGTCACTTGTCACTGGTCAGTGGCCACTCGTCGCTGGTCACTTGTCACTGGTCACTTGTCACTGGTCACTGATCACTGGTCACTGGTCACTGGTCACTGGTCACAGGTCAATGGACACTGGTCACTGGACACAGGTCACTTGTCACTGGTCACTGGTCACTGGTCACTGGTCACAAGTCACTGGTCACAAGTCACTGGTCACTTGTCACTGGTCACTGGTCACTGGTAACTGGTCAATGGTCACTGTCGCTGGTCAATGGTCACTGTCGCTGGTCACTGGTCACTGGTCACTGGTCACTGGTCACTTGTCACTGGTCAGTGGCCACTGGTCGCTGGTCACTTGTCACTGGTCACTGGTCACTGGTCGCTGGTCACTGGTCACAGGTCAATGGACACTGGTCACAGGACACAGGTCACTTGTCACTGGTCACTGGTCACTGGTCACTATCGCTGGTCAATGGTCACTTTCGCTGGTCACTGGTCACTGGTCACTGGTCACTTGTCACTGGTCAGTGGCCACTCGTCGCTGGTCACTTGTCACTGGTCACTTGTCACTGGTCACTGATCACTGGTCACTGGTCACTGGTCACTGGTCACAGGTCAATGGACACTGGTCACTGGACACAGGTCACTTGTCACTGGTCACTGGTCACTGGTCACTGGTCACTTGTCACTGGTCACTGGTCACTGGTAACTGGTCAATGGTCACTGTCGCTGGTCAATGGTCACTGTCGCTGGTCACTGGTCACTGGTCACTGGTCACTGGTCACTTGTCACTGGTCACTGATCACTGGTCACTGGTCACTGGTCACTGGTCACTGGTCACTGGTCAATGGTCACTGTCGCTGGTCACTGGTCACTGGTCACTGATCACTGGTCACTGGTCAATGGTCACTGTCGCTGGTCACTGGTCATTGGTCACTTGTCACTGGTCACTGGTCACTGGTCACTGGTCACAGGTCAATGGTCACTGGTCACTGGACACTGGTCACTGGTCACTGGTCACTTGTCACTGGTCACTGATCACTGGTCACTGGTCACTGGTCACTGGTCACTGGTCACTGGTCAATGGTCACTGTCGCTGGCCACTGGTCACTGGTCACTGATCACTGGTCACTGGTCACTGGTCACTGGTCACTGGTCAATGGTCACTATCGCTGGTCAATGGTCACTGTCGCTGGTCACTGGTCACTGGTCACTTGTCACTGGTCACTGGTCACTGGTCACTGGTCACTGGTCACTGGTCACTGGTCACTGGTCACTGGTCACTGGTCACTGGTCAATGGTCACTGTCGCTTGTCACTGGTCACTGGTTACTGGTCACTGGTCAATGGTCACTTGTCCCTGGGCAGTGGTCACTGGTCACTGGTCAATGGTCACTATCGCTGGTCAATGGTCACTGTCGCTGGTCACTGGTCACTGGTCACTTGTCACTGGTCACTGGTCACTGGTCACTGGTCACTGGTCACTGGTCACTGGTCACTGGTCACAAGTCACTGGTCACCTGTCACTGGTCAGTGGCCACTCGTCAATGGTCACTGGTCACTGGTCACTGGTCAATGGTCTCTGTCGCTGGTCACTGGTCACGATTCGCTGGTCCCTGGTCACTGGTCACTGGTCGATGGTCACTGTCGCTGGTCACTGGTCACTGGTCACTGGTCACTGGTAACTGGTCACTGGTCACTGGTCACTTGTCACTGGTCAGTGGTCACTGGTCACTGGTCACTGGTCACAAGTCACTAGTCACTGGTCACTGGTCACTGGTCACTGGTCACTGGTCACTGGTCACTGGTCACTGGTCACTGGTCACTGGTCACCGGTCAATGGTCACTGTCGCTGGTCACTGGTCACTGGTCACTGATCACTGGTCACTGGTCACTGGTCACTGGTCACTGGTCAATGGTCACTATCGCTGGTCAATGGTCACTGTCGCTGGTCACTGGTCACTGGTCACTTGTCACTAGTCACTGGTCACTGGTCACTGGTCACTGGTCACTGGTCTCTGGTCGATGGTCAGTGGTCACTGTCGCTGGTCACTGGTCACTGGTCACTTGTCCCTGGGCAGTGGTCACTGGTCACTGGTCACTGGTCACTGGTCACTGGTCAATGGTCACTGTCGCTGGTCACTGGTCACTGGTCACTTGTCCCTGGGCAGTGGTCACTTGTCACTGGTCAATGGTCACTATCGCTGGTCAATGGTCACTGTCGCTGGTCACTGGTCACTGGTCACTTGTCACTGGTCACTGGTCACTGGTCACTGGTCACTTGTCACTGGTCAGTGGCCACTCGTCAATGGTCACTGGTCACTGGTCACTGGTCAATGGTCTCTGTCGCTGGTCACTGGTCACGATTCGCTGGTCCCTGGTCACTGGTCACTGGTCAATGGTCACTGTCGCTGGTCACTGGTCACTGGTCACTGGTCACTGGTCACTGGTCACTGGTTACTGGTCACTGGTCACTGGTCACTGGTCACTGGTCACTGGTCACTGGTCACAAGTCACTGGTCACTTGTCACTGGTCACTGGTCACTCGTCACTGGTCACAGGTCAATGGTAACTTGTCACTGGGCAGTGGTCAATGGTCACTGGTCACTGGTCACTGGTCACTGGTCACAGGTCAATGGTCACTGGTCACTGGACACAGATCACTGGTCACTGGTCACTGGTCACTGGTCACTGGTCAATGGTCACTGGCCACTGGTCACTGGTCACTGGTCAGTGGCCACTGGTCGCTGGTCACTTGTCACTGGTCACTGGTCACTGGTCACTGGTCACTGGTCAGTGGCCACTCGTCAATGGTCACTGGTCACTGGTCACTGGTCAATGGTCTCTGTCGCTGGTCACTGGTCACGATTCGCTGGTCCCTGGTCATTGGTCACTGGTCAATGGTCACTGTCGCTGGTCACTGGTCACTGGTCACTGGTCACTGGTCACTTGTCACTGGTCAGTGGCCACTCGTCGCTGGTCACTTGTCACTGGTCACTGGTCACAGGTCAATGGTCACTGGTCACTGGACACTGGTCACTGGTCACTGGTAACTGGTCAATGGTCACTGTCGCTGGTCAATGGTCACTGTCGCTGGTCACTGGTCACTGGTCACTGGTCACTGGTCACTTGTCACTGGTCAGTGGCCACTGGTCGCTGGTCACTTGTCACTGGTCACTGGTCACTGGTCACTGGTCACTGGTCACTGGTCACAAGTCACTGGTCACTGGTCACTGGTCATTGGTCACTGGTCACTGGTCACTGGTCACTGGTCACTGGTCAATGGTCACTGTCGCTGGTAAATGGTCACTGTCGCTGGTCAATGGTCAGTGTCGCTGGTCACTGGTCACTATTCGCTGGTCACTGGTCACTGGTCACTGTTGCTGGTCACTGGTCACTGGTCACTGGTCACTGGTCACTGGTCACCGGTCAATGGTCACTGTCGCTGGTCACTGGTCACTGGTCACTGATCACTGGTCACTGGTCACTGGTCACTGGTCACTGGTCAATGGTCACTATCGCTGGTCAATGGTCACTGTCGCTGGTCACTGGTCACTGGTCACTTGTCACTAGTCACTGGTCACTGGTCACTGGTCACTGGTCACTGGTCACTGGTCTCTGGTCGATGGTCAGTGGTCACTGTCGCTGGTCACTGGTCACTGGTCACTTGTCCCTGGGCAGTGGTCACTGGTCACTGGTCACTGGTCACTGGTCACTGGTCAATGGTCACTGTCGCTGGTCACTGGTCACTGGTCACTTGTCCCTGGGCAGTGGTCACTTGTCACTGGTCAATGGTCACTATCGCTGGTCAATGGTCACTGTCGCTGGTCACTGGTCACTGGTCACTTGTCACTGGTCACTGGTCACTGGTCACTGGTCACTTGTCACTGGTCAGTGGCCACTCGTCAATGGTCACTGGTCACTGGTCACTGGTCAATGGTCACTGGTCACTGGACACAGGTCACTGGTCACTGGTCACTGGTCATTGGTCAATGGTCACTGGCCACTGGTCACTGGTCACTGGTCAATGGTCACTTTCGCTGGTCAATGGTCACTGTCGCTGGTCACTGGTCACTGGTCACTGGTCACTGGTAACTGGTCAATGGTCACTGTCGCTGGTCACTGGTCACTGGTCACTGGTCACTGGTCAATGGTAACTTGTCACTGGGCAGTGGTCAATGGTCACTGGTCACTGGTCACTGGTCACTGGTCACTGGTCACAGGTCAATGGTCACTGGTCACTGGACACAGGTCACTGGTCACTGGTCACTGGTCACTGGTCACAGGTCACTGGTCACTGGTCACTGGTCACTGGTCAATGGTCACTGGCCACTGGTCACTGGACACTGGTCAATGGTCACTTTCGCTGGTCAATGGTCACTGTCGCTGGTAAATGGTCACTGTCGCTGGTCACTGGTCACTGGTCACTGGACACTGGTCACAGGTCAATGGTCACTGGTCACTGGACACTGGTCACTGGTCACTGGTCACTTGTCACTCGTCACTGATCACTGGTCACTGGTCACTGGTCACTGGTCGCTGGTGACTGGTCAATGGTCACTGTCGCTGGTCACTGGTCACTGGTCACTGATCACTGGTGACTGGTCAATGGTCACTGGACACTGGTCACTGGCCACTGGTCACTGGTCACTGGTCAATGGTCACTTTCGCTGGTCAATGGTCACTGTCGCTGGTAAATGGTCACTGTCGCTGGTCACTGGTCACTGGTCACTAGTCACTGGTCACTGGTCACTGTCGCTGGTCACTGGTCACTGGTCACTGATCACTGGTCACTGGTCACTGGTCACTGGTCACTGGTCAATGGTCATTATCGCTGGTCAATGGTCACTGTCGCTGGTCACAGGTCACTGGTCACTTGTCACTGGTCACTGGTCACTGGTCACTGGTCACTGGTCACTGGTCACAAGTCACTGGTCACTTGTCACTGGTCAGTGGCCACTCGTCAATGGTCACTGGTCACTGGTCACTGGTCAATGGTCTCTGTCGCTGGTCACTGGTCACGATTCGCTGGTCCCTGGTCACTGGTCACTGGTCAATGGTCACTGTCGCTGGTCACTGGTCACTGGTCACTGGTCACTGGTCACTGGTCACTTGTCACTGGTCAGTGGCCACTCGTCGCTGGTCACTTGTCACTGGTCACTTGTCACTGGTCACTGATCACTGGTCACTGGTCACTGGTCACTGGTCACAGGTCAATGGACACTGGTCACTGGACACAGGTCACTTGTCACTGGTCACTGGTCACTGGTCACTGGTCACAAGTCACTGGTCACAAGTCACTGGTCACTTGTCACTGGTCACTGGTCACTGGTAACTGGTCAATGGTCACTGTCGCTGGTCAATGGTCACTGTCGCTGGTCACTGGTCACTTGTCACTGGTCAGTGGCCACTGGTCGCTGGTCACTTGTCACAGGTCAATGGTCACTGGTCACTGGACACAGGTCACTGGTCACTGGTCACTGGTCACTGGTCACTGGTCACTGGTCACTGGTCACTGGTCACTGGTCACCGGTCAATGGTCACTGTCGCTGGTCACTGGTCACTGGTCACTGATCACTGGTCACTGGTCACTGGTCACTGGTCACTGGTCAATGGTCACTATCGCTGGTCAATGGTCACTGTCGCTGGTCACTGGTCACTGGTCACTGGTCACTGGTCACTGGTCACTTGTCACTGGTCAGTGGTCACTGGTCACTGGTCACTGGTCACAAGTCACTAGTCACTGGTCACTGGTCACTTGTCACTGGTCACTGGTCGCTGGTCACTGGTCACTGGTCACTGGTCACTGGTCACTGGACACTGGTCACTGGTAACTGGTCAATGGTCACTGTCGCTGGTCACTGGTCACTGGTCACTGGTCACTGGTCAATGGTCACTGGTCACTGGACACAGGTCACTGGTCACTGGTCACTGGTCATTGGTCAATGGTCACTGGCCACTGGTCAATGGTCACTTTCGCTGGTCAATGGTCACTGTCGCTGGTCACTGGTCACTGGTAACTGGTCAATGGTCACTGTCGCTGGTCACTGGTCACTGGTCACTGGTCACTGGTCAATGGTAACTTGTCACTGGGCAGTGGTCACTGGTCACTGGTCACTGGTCACTGGTCACTGGTCACTGGTCACTGGTCAATGGTCACTGGCCACTGGTCACTGGTCACTGGTCAATGGTCACTTTCGCTGGTCAGTGGCCACTGTCGCTGGTAAATTGTCACTGTCGCTGGTCACTGGTCACTGGTCACTGGACACTGGTCACAGGTCAATGGTCACTGGTCACTGGACACTAGTCACTGGTCACTGGTCACTTGTCACTCGTCACTGATCACTGGTCACTGGTCACTGGTCACTGGTCAATGGTCACTGTCGCTGGTCACTGGTCACTGGTCACTGATCACTGGTGACTGGTCAATGGTCACTGTCGCTGGTCACTGGACACTGGTCACTGGTCACAGGTCAATGGTCACTGGTCACTGGTCACTGGTCAATGGTCACTATCGCTGGTCAATGGTCATTGACGCTGGTCACTGGTCATTGGTCACTTGTCACTGGTCACTGGTCACTGGTCACTGGTCACTGGTCACTGGTAACTGGTCACAGGTCAATGGTCACTGGACACTGGTCACAGGTCAATGGTCACTGGTCACTGGACACTGGTCACTGGTCACTGGTCACTGGTCACTTGTCACTGGTCACTGATCACTGGTCACTGGTCACTGGTCACTGGTCACTGGTCACTGGTCACAGGTCAATGGTCACTGTCGCTGGTCACTGGTCACTGGTCACTGATCACTGGTCACTGGTCAATGGTCACTGTCGCTGGTCACTGGTCATTGGTCACTTGTCACTGGTCACTGGTCACTGGTCACTGGTCACAGGTCAATGGTCACTGGTCACTGGTCACTGGTCAATGGTCACTGTCGCTCGTCACTGGTCACTGGTCACTGGTCACTGGTCACTGGTCACTGGTAACTGGTCAATGGTCACTGTCGCTGGTCACTGGTCACTGGTCACTGGTCAATGGTCACTGGTCAATGGTAACTTGTCACTGGGCAGTGGTCAATGGTCACTGGTCACTGGTCACTGGTCACTGGTCACTGGTCACAGGTCAATGGTCACTGGTCACTGGAAACAGGTCACTGGTCACTGGTCACTGGTCACTGGTCACTGGTCACTGGTCAATGGTCACTGGCCACTGGTCACTGGTCACTGGTCACTGGTCACTGGTCAATGGTCACTGTCGCTGGTCACTGGTCACTGGTCACTGATCACTGGTCACTGGTCACTGGTCACTGGTCACTGGTCACTGGTCAATGGTCACTATCGCTGGTCAATGGTCACTGTCGCTGGTCACTGGTCACTGGTCACTTGTCACTGGTCACTGGTCACTGGTCACTGGTCACTGGTCACTGGTCACTGGTCACAAGTCACTGGTCACTTGTCACTGGTCAGTGGCCACTCGTCAATGGTCACTGGTCAATGGTCACTGGTCAATGGTCTCTGTCGCTGGTCACTGGTCACGATTCGCTGGTCCCTGGTCACTGGTCACTGGTCAATGGTCACTGTCGCTGGTCACTGGTCACTGGTCACTGGTCACTGGTCACTTGTCACTGGTCAGTGGCCACTCGTCGCTGGTCACTTGTCACTGGTCACTTGTCACTGGTCACTGATCACTGGTCACTGGTCACTGGTCACTGGTCACAGGTCAATGGACACTGGTCACTGGACACAGGTCACTTGTCACTGGTCACTGGTCACTGGTCACTGGTCACAAGTCACTGGTCACAAGTCACTGGTCACTTGTCACTGGTCACTGGTCACTGGTAACTGGTCAATGGTCACTGTCGCTGGTCAATGGTCACTGTCGCTGGTCACTGGTCACTGGTCACTGGTCACTGGTCACTTGTCACTGGTCAGTGGCCACTGGTCGCTGGTCACTTGTCACTGGTCACTGGTCACTGGTCGCTGGTCACTGGTCACAGGTCAATGGACACTGGTCACAGGACACAGGTCACTTGTCACTGGTCACTGGTCACTGGTCACTATCGCTGGTCAATGGTCACTTTCGCTGGTCACTGGTCACTGGTCACTGGTCACTTGTCACTGGTCAGTGGCCACTCGTCGCTGGTCACTTGTCACTGGTCACTTGTCACTGGTCACTGATCACTGGTCACTGGTCACTGGTCACTGGTCACAGGTCAATGGACACTGGTCACTGGACACAGGTCACTTGTCACTGGTCACTGGTCACTGGTCACTGGTCACTTGTCACTGGTCACTGGTCACTGGTAACTGGTCAATGGTCACTGTCGCTGGTCAATGGTCACTGTCGCTGGTCACTGGTCACTGGTCACTGGTCACTGGTCACTTGTCACTGGTCACTGATCACTGGTCACTGGTCACTGGTCACTGGTCACTGGTCACTGGTCAATGGTCAC
Source organism: Andrena bucephala (assembly GCA_947577245.1). Taxonomy (NCBI): domain Eukaryota; kingdom Metazoa; phylum Arthropoda; class Insecta; order Hymenoptera; family Andrenidae; genus Andrena; species Andrena bucephala. The sequence continues at coordinate 64,295,620 of OX387716.1, forward strand.
TGTCGCTGGTCACTGGTCACTGGTCACTTGTCCCTGGGCAGTGGTCACTTGTCACTGATCAATGGTCACTATCGCTGGTCAATGGTCACTGTCGCTGGTCACTGGTCACTGGTCACTTGTCACTGGTCACTGGTCACTGGTCACTGGTCACTTGTCACTGGTCAGTGGCCACTCGTCAATGGTCACTGGTCACTGGTCACTGGTCAATGGTCTCTGTCGCTGGTCACTGGTCACGATTCGCTGGTCCCTGGTCACTGGTCACTGGTCAATGGTCACTGTCGCTGGTCACTGGTCACTGGTCACTGGTCACTGGTCACTGGTCACTGGTTACTGGTCACTGGTCACTGGTCACTGGTCACTGGTCACTGGTCACTGGTCACAAGTCACTGGTCACTTGTCACTGGTCACTGGTCACTCGTCACTGGTCACAGGTCAATGGTAACTTGTCACTGGGCAGTGGTCAATGGTCACTGGTCACTGGTCACTGGTCACTGGTCACAGGTCAATGGTCACTGGTCACTGGACACAGATCACTGGTCACTGGTCACTGGTCACTGGTCACTGGTCACTGGTCACTGGTCACTGGTCAATGGTCACTGGCCACTGGTCAATGGTCACTGTCGCTGGTCACTGGTCACTGGTCACTGGTCACTTGTCACTGGTCAGTGGCCACTCGTCGCTGGTCACTTGTCACTGGTCACTTGTCACTGGTCACTGATCACTGGTCACTGGTCACTGGTCACTGGTCACAGGTCAATGGACACTGGTCACTGGACACAGGTCACTTGTCACTGGTCACTGGTCACTGGTCACTGGTCACTATCGCTGGTCAATGGTCACTGTCGCTGGTCACTGGTCACTGGTCACTGGTCACTTGTCACTGGTCAGTGGCCACTCGTCGCTGGTCACTTGTCACTGGTCACTTGTCACTGGTCACTGATCACTGGTCACTGGTCACTGGTCACTGGTCACAGGTCAATGGACACTGGTCACTGGACACAGGTCACTTGTCACTGGTCACTGGTCACTGGTCACTGGTCACTTGTCACTGGTCACTGGTCACTGGTAACTGGTCAATGGTCACTGTCGCTGGTCAATGGTCACTGTCGCTGGTCACTGGTCACTGGTCACTGGTCACTGGTCACTTGTCACTGGTCACTGATCACTGGTCACTGGTCACTGGTCAATGGTCACTGTCGCTGGTCACTGGTCACTGGTCACTGATCACTGGTCACTGGTCAATGGTCACTGTCGCTGGTCACTGGTCATTGGTCACTTGTCACTGGTCACTGGTCACTGGTCACTGGTCACAGGTCAATGGTCACTGGTCACTGGACACTGGTCACTGGTCACTGGTCACTTGTCACTGGTCACTGATCACTGGTCACTGGTCACTGGTCACTGGTCACTGGTCACTGGTCAATGGTCACTGTCGCTGGCCACTGGTCACTGGTCACTGATCACTGGTCACTGGTCACTGGTCACTGGTCACTGGTCAATGGTCACTATCGCTGGTCAATGGTCACTGTCGCTGGTCACTGGTCACTGGTCACTTGTCACTGGTCACTGGTCACTGGTCACTGGTCACTGGTCACTGGTCACTGGTCAATGGTCACTGTCGCTGGTCACTGGTCACTGGTCACTGGTCACTGGTCAATGGTCACTTGTCCCTGGGCAGTGGTCACTGGTCACTGGTCAATGGTCACTATCGCTGGTCAATGGTCACTGTCGCTGGTCACTGGTCACTGGTCACTTGTCACTGGTCACTGGTCACTGGTCACTGGTCACTGGTCACTGGTCACAAGTCACTGGTCACCTGTCACTGGTCAGTGGCCACTCGTCAATGGTCACTGGTCACTGGTCACTGGTAAATGGTCTCTGTCGCTGGTCACTGGTCACGATTCGCTGGTCCCTGGTCACTGGTCACTGGTCGATGGTCACTGTCGCTGGTCACTGGTCACTGGTCACTGGTCACTGGTCACTGGTCACTTGTCACTGGTCAGTGGTCACTGGTCACTGGTCACTGGTCACAAGTCACTAGTCACTGGTCACTGGTCACTGGTCACTGGTCACTGGTCACTGGTCACTGGTCACTGGTCACTGGTCACTGGTCACCGGTCAATGGTCACTGTCGCTGGTCACTGGTCACTGGTCACTGATCACTGGTCACTGGTCACTGGTCACTGGTCACTGGTCAATGGTCACTATCGCTGGTCAATGGTCACTGTCGCTGGTCACTGGTCACTGGTCACTTGTCACTAGTCACTGGTCACTGGTCACTGGTCACTGGTCACTGGTCTCTGGTCGATGGTCAGTGGTCACTGTCGCTGGTCACTGGTCACTGGTCACTTGTCCCTGGGCAGTGGTCACTGGTCACTGGTCACTGGTCACTGGTCACTGGTCAATGGTCACTGTCGCTGGTCACTGGTCACTGGTCACTGGTCACTGGTCACTGTTCACTTGTCACTGGTCAGTGGTCACTGGTCACTGGTCACTGGTCACAAGTCACTAGTCACTGGTCACTGGTCACTTGTCACTGGTCACTGGTCGCTGGTCACTGGTCACTGGTCACTGGTCACTGGTCACTGGACACTGGTCACTGGTAACTGGTCAATGGTCACTGTCGCTGGTCACTGGTCACTGGTCACTGGTCACTGGTCAATGGTCACTGGTCACTGGACACAGGTCACTGGTCACTGGTCACTGGTCATTGGTCAATGGTCACTGGCCACTGGTCACTGGTCACTGGTCAATGGTCACTTTCGCTGGTCAATGGTCACTGTCGCTGGTCACTGGTCACTGGTAACTGGTCAATGGTCACTGTCGCTGGTCACTGGTCACTGGTCACTGGTCACTGGTCAATGGTAACTTGTCACTGGGCAGTGGTCACTGGTCACTGGTCACTGGTCACTGGTCACTGGTCACAGGTCAATGGTCACTGGTCACTGGTCACTGGTCAATGGTCACTGTCGCTCGTCACTGGTCACTGGTCACTGGTCACTGGTCACTGGTCACTGGTAACTGGTCAATGGTCACTGTCGCTGGTCACTGGTCACTGGTCACTGGTCAATGGTAACTTGTCACTGGGCAGTGGTCAATGGTCACTGGTCACTGGTCACTGGTCACTGGTCACTGGTCACAGGTCAATGGTCACTGGTCACTGGACACAGGTCACTGGTCACTGGTCACTGGTCACTGGTCACTGGTCACTGGTCACTGGTCAATGGTCACTGGCCACTGGTCACTGGTCACTTGTCACTGGTCACTGATCACTTGTCACTGGTCACTGGTCACTGATCACTGGTCACTGGTCACTGGTCACTGGTCACTGGTCAATGGTCACTATCGCTGGTCAATGGTCACTGTCGCTGGTCACTGGTCACTGGTCACTTGTCACTGGTCACTGGTCACTGGTCACTGGTCACTGGTCACTGGTCACTGGTCACAAGTCACTGGTCACTTGTCACTGGTCAGTGGCCACTCGTCAATGGTCACTGGTCACTGGTCACTGGTCAATGGTCACTGTCGCTCGTCACTGGTCACTGGTCACTGGTCACTGGTCACTGGTCACTGGTAACTGGTCAATGGTCACTGTCGCTGGTCACTGGTCACTGGTCACTGGTCACTGGTCACTGGTCACTTGTCACTGGTCAGTGGCCACTCGTCGCTGGTCACTTGTCACTGGTCACTTGTCACTGGTCACTGATCACTGGTCACTGGTCACTGGTCACTGGTCACAGGTCAATGGACACTGGTCACTGGACACAGGTCACTTGTCACTGGTCACTGGTCACAAGTCACTGGTCACATGTCACTGGTCACTGGTCACTGGTAACTGGTCAATGGTCACTGTCGCTGGTCAATGGTCACTGTCGCTGGTCACTGGTCACTGGTCACTGGTCACTGGTCACTTGTCACTGGTCAGTGGCCACTGGTCGCTGGTCACTTGTCACTGGTCACTGGTCACTGGTCACTGGTCACAAGTCACTGGTCACAAGTCACTGGTCACTTGTCACTGGTCACTGGTCACTGGTAACTGGTCAATGGTCACTGTCGCTGGTCAATGGTCACTGTCGCTGGTCACTGGTCACTGGTCACTGGTCACTGGTCACTTGTCACTGGTCAGTGGCCACTGGTCGCTGGTCACTTGTCACTGGTCACTGGTCACTGGTCGCTGGTCACTGGTCACAGGTCAATGGACACTGGTCACTGGACACAGGTCACTTGTCACTGGTCACTGGTCACTGGTCACTATCGCTGGTCAATGGTCACTGTCGCTGGTCACTGGTCACTGGTCACTGGTCACTTGTCACTGGTCAGTGGCCACTCGTCGCTGGTCACTTGTCACTGGTCACTTGTCACTGGTCACTGATCACTGGTCACTGGTCACTGGTCACTGGTCACAAGTCAATGGACACTGGTCACTGGACACAGGTCACTTGTCACTGGTCACTGGTCACTGGTCACTGGTCACTATCGCTGGTCAATGGTCACTGTCGCTGGTCACTGGTCACTGGTCACTTGTCACTGGTCAGTGGCCACTCGTCGCTGGTCACTTGTCACTGGTCACTTGTCACTGGTCACTGATCACTGGTCACTGGTCACTGGTCACTGGTCACAGGTCAATGGACACTGGTCACTGGACACAGGTCACTTGTCACTGGTCACTGGTCACTGGTCACTGGTCACTTGTCACTGGTCACTGGTCACTGGTAACTGGTCAATGGTCACTGTCGCTGGTCAATGGTCACTGTCGCTGGTCACTGGTCACTGGTCACTGGTCACTGGTCACTTGTCACTGGTCACTGATCACTGGTCACTGGTCACTGGTCAATGGTCACTGTCGCTGGTCACTGGTCACTGGTCACTGATCACTGGTCACTGGTCAATGGTCACTGTCGCTGGTCACTGGTCATTGGTCACTTGTCACTGGTCACTGGTCACTGGTCACTGGTCACAGGTCAATGGTCACTGGTCACTGGACACTGGTCACTGGTCACTGGTCACTTGTCACTGGTCACTGATCACTGGTCACTGGTCACTGGTCACCGGTCACTGGTCACTGGTCAATGGTCACTGTCGCTGGCCACTGGTCACTGGTCACTGATCACTGGTCACTGGTCACTGGTCACTGGTCACTGGTCAATGGTCACTATCGCTGGTCAATGGTCACTGTCGCTGGTCACTGGTCACTGGTCACTTGTCACTGGTCACTGGTCACTGGTCACTGGTCACTGGTCACTGGTCACTGGTCACTGGTCACAGGTCACTGGTCACAGGTCAATGGTCACTGTCGCTGGTCACTGGTCACTGGTCACTGGTCACTGGTCAATGGTCACTTGTCCCTGGGCAGTGGTCACTGGTCACTGGTCAATGGTCACTATCGCTGGTCAATGGTCACTGTCGCTGGTCACTGGTCACTGGTCACTTGTCACTGGTCACTGGTCACTGGTCACTGGTCACTGGTCACTGGTCACAAGTCACCGGTCACCTGTCACTGGTCAGTGGCCACTCGTCAATGGTCACTGGTCACTGGTCACTGGTAAATGGTCTCTGTCGCTGGTCACTGGTCACGATTCGCTGGTCCCTGGTCACTGGTCACTGGTCGATGGTCACTGTCGCTGGTCACTGGTCACTGGTCACTGGTCACTGGTCACTGGTCACTTGTCACTGGTCAGTGGTCACTGGTCACTGGTCACTGGTCACAAGTCACTAGTCACTGGTCACTGGTCACTGGTCACTGGTCACTGGTCACTGGTCACTGGTCACTGGTCACTGGTCACTGGTCACCGGTCAATGGTCACTGTCGCTGGTCACTGGTCACTGGTCACTGATCACTGGTCACTGGTCACTGGTCACTGGTCACTGGTCAATGGTCACTTGTCCCTGGGCAGTGGTCACTGGTCACTGGTCAATGGTCACTATCGCTGGTCAATGGTCACTGTCGCTGGTCACTGGTCACTGGTCACTTGTCACTGGTCACTGGTCACTGGTCACTGGTCACTGGTCACAAGTCACTGGTCACCTGTCACTGGTCAGTGGCCACTCGTCAATGGTCACTGGTCACTGGTCACTGGTAAATGGTCTCTGTCGCTGGTCACTGGTCACGATTCGCTGGTCCCTGGTCACTGGTCACTGGTCGATGGTCACTGTCGCTGGTCACTGGTCACTGGTCACTGGTCACTGGTCACTGGTCACTTGTCACTGGTCAGTGGTCACTGGTCACTGGTCACTGGTCACAAGTCACTAGTCACTGGTCACTGGTCACTGGTCACTGGTCACTGGTCACTGGTCACTGGTCACTGGTCACTGGTCACTGGTCACTGGTCACCGGTCAATGGTCACTGTCGCTGGTCACTGGTCACTGGTCACTGATCACTGGTCACTGGTCACTGGTCACTGGTCACTGGTCAATGGTCACTATCGCTGGTCAATGGTCACTGTCGCTGGTCACTGGTCACTGGTCACTTGTCACTAGTCACTGGTCACTGGTCACTGGTCACTAGTCACTGGTCACTGGTCACTGATCACTGGTCACTGGTCACTGGTCACTGGTCACTGGTCAATGGTCATTATCGCTGGTCAATGGTCACTGTCGCTGGTCACAGGTCACTGGTCACTTGTCACTGGTCACTGGTCACTGGTCACTTGTCACTGGTCACTGGTCACTGGTCACTGGTCACTGGTCACTGGTCACAAGTCACTGGTCACTTGTCACTGGTCAGTGGCCACTCGTCAATGGTCACTGATCACTGGTCACTGGTCAATGGTCTCTGTCGCTGGTCACTGGTCACGATTCGCTGGTCCCTGGTCACTGGTCACTGGTCACTGGTCACTGGTCACTGGTCACTGGTCACTTGTCACTGGTCAGTGGCCACTCGTCGCTGGTCACTTGTCACTGGTCACTTGTCACTGGTCACTGATCACTGGTCACTGGTCACTGGTCACTGGTCACAGGTCAATGGACACTGGTCACTGGACACAGGTCACTTGTCACTGGTCACTGGTCACTGGTCACTGGTCACAAGTCACTGGTCACAAGTCACTGGTCACTTGTCACTGGTCACTGGTCACTGGTAACTGGTCAATGGTCACTGTCGCTGGTCAATGGTCACTGTCGCTGGTCACTGGTCACTGGTCACTGGTCACTGGTCACTTGTCACTGGTCAGTGGCCACTGGTCGCTGGTCACTTGTCACTGGTCACTGGTCACTGGTCGCTGGTCACTGGTCACAGGTCAATGGACACTGGTCACTGGACACAGGTCACTTGTCACTGGTCACTGGTCACTGGTCACTATCGCTGGTCAATGGTCACTGTCGCTGGTCACTGGTCACTGGTCACTGGTCACTTGTCACTGGTCAGTGGCCACTCGTCGCTGGTCACTTGTCACTGGTCACTTGTCACTGGTCACTGATCACTGGTCACTGGTCACTGGTCACTGGTCACAGGTCAATGGACACTGGTCACTGGACACAGGTCACTTGTCACTGGTCACTGGTCACTGGTCACTGGTCACTATCGCTGGTCAATGGTCACTGTCGCTGGTCACTGGTCACTGGTCACTGGTCACTTGTCACTGGTCAGTGGCCACTCGTCGCTGGTCACTTGTCACTGGTCACTTGTCACTGGTCACTGATCACTGGTCACTGGTCACTGGTCACTGGTCACAGGTCAATGGACACTGGTCACTGGACACAGGTCACTTGTCACTGGTCACTGGTCACTGGTCACTGGTCACTTGTCACTGGTCACTGGTCACTGGTAACTGGTCAATGGTCACTATCGCTGGTCAATGGTCACTGTCGCTGGTCACTGGTCACTGGTCACTGGTCACTGGTCACTTGTCACTGGTCACTGATCACTGGTCACTGGTCACTGGTCAATGGTCACTGTCGCTGGTCACTGGTCACTGGTCACTGATCACTGGTCACTGGTCAATGGTCACTGTCGCTGGTCACTGGTCATTGGTCACTTGTCACTGGTCACTGGTCACTGGTCACTGGTCACAGGTCAATGGTCACTGGTCACTGGACACTGGTCACTGGTCACTGGTCACTTGTCACTGGTCACTGATCACTGGTCACTGGTCACTGGTCACTGGTCACTGGTCACTGGTCAATGGTCACTGTCGCTGGCCACTGGTCACTGGTCACTGATCACTGGTCACTGGTCACTGGTCACTGGTCACTGGTCAATGGTCACTATCGCTGGTCAATGGTCACTGTCGCTGGTCACTGGTCACTGGTCACTTGTCACTGGTCACTGGTCACTGGTCACTGGTCACTGGTCACTGGTCACTGGTCAATGGTCACTGTCGCTGGTCACTGGTCACTGGTCACTGGTCACTGGTCAATGGTCACTTGTCCCTGGGCAGTGGTCACTGGTCACTGGTCAATGGTCACTATCGCTGGTCAATGGTCACTGTCGCTGGTCACTGGTCACTGGTCACTTGTCACTGGTCACTGGTCACTGGTCACTGGTCACTGGTCACTGGTCACAAGTCACTGGTCACCTGTCACTGGTCAGTGGCCACTCGTCAATGGTCACTGGTCACTGGTCACTGGTAAATGGTCTCTGTCGCTGGTCACTGGTCACGATTCGCTGGTCCCTGGTCACTGGTCACTGGTCGATGGTCACTGTCGCTGGTCACTGGTCACTGGTCACTGGTCACTGGTCACTGGTCACTTGTCACTGGTCAGTGGTCACTGGTCACTGGTCACTGGTCACAAGTCACTAGTCACTGGTCACTGGTCACTGGTCACTGGTCACTGGTCACTGGTCACTGGTCACTGGTCACTGGTCACTGGTCACCGGTCAATGGTCACTGTCGCTGGTCACTGGTCACTGGTCACTGATCACTGGTCACTGGTCACTGGTCACTGGTCACTGGTCAATGGTCACTATCGCTGGTCAATGGTCACTGTCGCTGGTCACTGGTCACTGGTCACTTGTCACTAGTCACTGGTCACTGGTCACTGGTCACTGGTCACTGGTCTCTGGTCGATGGTCAGTGGTCACTGTCGCTGGTCACTGGTCACTGGTCACTTGTCCCTGGGCAGTGGTCACTGGTCACTGGTCACTGGTCACTGGTCACTGGTCAATGGTCACTGTCGCTGGTCACTGGTCACTGGTCACTGGTCACTGGTCACTGTTCACTTGTCACTGGTCAGTGGTCACTGGTCACTGGTCACTGGTCACAAGTCACTAGTCACTGGTCACTGGTCACTTGTCACTGGTCACTGGTCGCTGGTCACTGGTCACTGGTCACTGGTCACTGGTCACTGGACACTGGTCACTGGTAACTGGTCAATGGTCACTGTCGCTGGTCACTGGTCACTGGTCACTGGTCACTGGTCAATGGTCACTGGTCACTGGACACAGGTCACTGGTCACTGGTCACTGGTCATTGGTCAATGGTCACTGGCCACTGGTCACTGGTCACTGGTCAATGGTCACTTTCGCTGGTCAATGGTCACTGTCGCTGGTCACTGGTCACTGGTAACTGGTCAATGGTCACTGTCGCTGGTCACTGGTCACTGGTCACTGGTCACTGGTCAATGGTAACTTGTCACTGGGCAGTGGTCACTGGTCACTGGTCACTGGTCACTGGTCACTAGTCACAGGTCAATGGTCACTGGTCACTGGTCACTGGTCAATGGTCACTGTCGCTCGTCACTGGTCACTGGTCACTGGTCACTGGTCACTGGTCACTGGTAACTGGTCAATGGTCACTGTCGCTGGTCACTGGTCACTGGTCACTGGTCAATGGTAACTTGTCACTGGGCAGTGGTCAATGGTCACTGGTCACTGGTCACTGGTCACTGGTCACTGGTCACAGGTCAATGGTCACTGGTCACTGGACACAGGTCACTGGTCACTGGTCACTGGTCACTGGTCACTGGTCACTGGTCACTGGTCAATGGTCACTGGCCACTGGTCACTGGTCACTTGTCACTGGTCACTGATCACTTGTCACTGGTCACTGGTCACTGATCACTGGTCACTGGTCACTGGTCACTGGTCACTGGTCAATGGTCACTATCGCTGGTCAATGGTCACTGTCGCTGGTCACTGGTCACTGGTCACTTGTCACTGGTCACTGGTCACTGGTCACTGGTCACTGGTCACTGGTCACTGGTCACAAGTCACTGGTCACTTGTCACTGGTCAGTGGCCACTCGTCAATGGTCACTGGTCACTGGTCACTGGTCAATGGTCACTGTCGCTCGTCACTGGTCACTGGTCACTGGTCACTGGTCACTGGTCACTGGTAACTGGTCAATGGTCACTGTCGCTGGTCACTGGTCACGATTCGCTGGTCCCTGGTCACTGGTCACTGGTCGATGGTCACTGTCGCTGGTCACTGGTCACTGGACACAGGTCACTTGTCACTGGTCACTGGTCACTGGTCACTGGTCACTATCGCTGGTCAATGGTCACTGTCGCTGGTCACTGGTCACTGGTCACTGGTCACTTGTCACTGGTCAGTGGCCACTCGTCGCTGGTCACTTGTCACTGGTCACTTGTCACTGGTCACTGATCACTGGTCACTGGTCACTGGTCACTGGTCACTTGTCACTGGTCACTGGTCACTGGTCACTGGTCAATGGTCACTGTCGCTGGTCAATGGTCACTTGTCACTGGTCAGTGGCCACTGGTCGCTGGTCACTTGTCACTGGTCACTGGTCACTGGTCACTGGTCACAAGTCACTGGTCACTGGTCACTGTTCACTGGTCACTGGTCACTGGTCACTGGTCACTGGTCACTGGTCACTGGTCAATGGTCACTATCGCAGGTCAATGGTCACTGTCGCTGGTCACTGGTCACTGGTCACTTGTCACTGGTCACTGGTCACTGGTCACTGGTCACTGGTCACTGGTCACTGGTCACTGGTCACTGGTCACTGGTCGATGGTCACTGTCGCTGGTCACTGGTCACTGGTCACTGGTCACTGGTCAATGGTCACTGGTCACTGGTTACTGGTCAATGGTCACTATCGCTGGTCAATGGTCATTGTCGCTGGTCACTGGTCATTGGTCACTTGTCACTGGTCACTGGTCACTGGTCACTGGTCACTGGTAACTGGTCAATGGTCACTGTCGCTGGTCACTGGTCACTGGTCACTGGTCACTGGTCAATGGTAACTTGTCACTGGCCAGTGGTCAATGGTCACTGGTCACTGGTCACTGGTCACTGGTCACTGGTCACTGGTCACTGGTCACTGGTCACTGGTCACTGGTCAATGGTCTCTGTCGCTGGTCAGTGGTCACGATTCGCTGGTCCCTGGTCACTGGTCACTGGTCAATGGTCACTGTCGCTGGTCACTGGTCACTGGTCACTGGTCACTGGACACTGGTCACTGGTCACTGGTCACTGGTCACTGGTCACTGGTCACTGGTCACAAGTCACTGGTCACTTGTCACTGGTCACTGGTCACTGGTCACTGGTCACTGGTCACTGGTCACTGGTCACTGGTCACTGGTCACTGGTCACTGGTCACAAGTCACTGGTCACTGGTCACTGGTCATTGGTCACTGGTCACTGGTCACTGGTCACTGGTCACTGGTCAATGGTCACTGTCGCTGGTAAATGGTCACTGTCGCTGGTCAATGGTCAGTGTCGCTGGTCACTGGTCACTATTCGCTGGTCACTGGTCACTGGTCACTGTCGCTGGTCACTGGTCACTGGTCACTGGTCACTGGTCACTGGTCACAAGTCACTGGTCACTTGTCACTGGTCACTGGTCACTGGTCACTGGTCAATGGTCACTGTCGCTGGTCAATGGTCACTGTCGCTGGTCAATGGTCACTGTCGTTGGTCACTGGTCACTGGTCACTGGTCACAAAGCACTGGTCACTTGTCACTGGTCAGTGGCCACTGATCGCTGGTCACTTGTCACTGGTCACTGGTCACTGGTCACTAGTCACAAGTCACTGGTCACTGGTCACTTGTCATTGGTCACTGGTCACTGGTCACTGGTCACTGGTCACTGGTCAATGGTCACTGTCGCTGGTCACTGGTCACTGGTCACTGATCACTGATCACTGGTCACTGGTCACTGGTCACTGGTCAATGGTCACTGTCGCTGGTCACTGGTCACTGGTCGCTGGTCACTGGTCACTTGTCACTGGTCAGTGGCCACTGGTCGCTGGTCACTTGTCACTGGTCACTGGTCACTGGTCACTGGTCACAAGTCACTGGTCACTGGTCACTGTTCACTGGTCACTGGTCACTGGTCACTGGTCACTGGTCACTGATCACTGGTCAATGGTCACTATCGCAGGTCAATGGTCACTGTCGCTGGTCACTGGTCACTGGTCACTTGTCACTGGTCACTGGTCACTGGTCACTGGTCACTGGTCACTGGTCACTGGTCGATGGTCACTGTCGCTGGTCACTGGTCACTGGTCACTGGTCACTGGTCAATGGTCACTGGTCACTGGTTACTGGTCAATGGTCACTATCGCTGGTCAATGGTCATTGTCGCTGGTCACTGGTCATTGGTCACTTGTCACTGGTCACTGGTCACTGGTCACTGGTCACTGGTCACTGGTCACAGGTCAATGGTCACTGGTCACTGGTCACTGGTCAATGGTCACTGTCGCTGGTCACTGGTCACTGGTCACTGGTCACTGGTCACTGGTCACTGGTCACTGGTCACTGGTCACTGGTAACTGGTCAATGGTCACTGTCGCTGGTCACTGGTCACTGGTCAATGGTAACTTGTCACTGGCCAGTGGTCAATGGTCACTGGTCACTGGTCACTGGTCACTGGTCACTGGTCACTGGTCAGTGGTCACTGGTCACTGGTCACTGGTCAGTGGCCACTGGTCGCTGGTCACTTGTCACTGGTCACTGGTCACTGGTCACTGGTCACTGGTCACTGGTCACAAGTCACTGGTCACTGGTCACTGGTCATTGGTCACTGGTCACTGGTCACTGGTCACTGGTCACTGGTCAATGGTCACTGTCGCTGGTAAATGGTCACTGTCGCTGGTCAATGGTCAGTGTCGCTGGTCACTGGTCACTATTCGCTGGTCACTGGTCACTGGTCACTGTCGCTGGTCACTGGTCACTGGTCACTGGTCACTGGTCACTGGTCACAAGTCACTGGTCACTTGTCACTGGTCACTGGTCACTGGTCACTGGTCAATGGTCACTGTCGCTGGTCAATGGTCACTGTCGCTGGTCAATGGTCACTGTCGTTGGTCACTGGTCACTGGTCACTGGTCACAAAGCACTGGTCACTTGTCACTGGTCAGTGGCCACTGATCGCTGGTCACTTGTCACTGGTCACTGGTCACTGGTCACTAGTCACAAGTCACTGGTCACTGGTCACTTGTCATTGGTCACTGGTCACTGGTCACTGGTCACTGGTCACTGGTCAATGGTCACTGTCGCTGGTCACTGGTCACTGGTCACTGATCACTGATCACTGGTCACTGGTCACTGGTCACTGGTCAATGGTCACTGTCGCTGGTCACTGGTCACTGGTCGCTGGTCACTGGTCACTTGTCACTGGTCAGTGGCCACTGGTCGCTGGTCACTTGTCACTGGTCACTGGTCACTGGTCACTGGTCACAAGTCACTGGTCACTGGTCACTGTTCACTGGTCACTGGTCACTGGTCACTGGTCACTGGTCACTGGTCACTGGTCAATGGTCACTATCGCAGGTCAATGGTCACTGTCGCTGGTCACTGGTCACTGGTCACTTGTCACTGGTCACTGGTCACTGGTCACTGGTCACTGGTCACTGGTCGATGGTCACTGTCGCTGGTCACTGGTCACTGGTCACTGGTCACTGGTCAATGGTCACTGGTCACTGGTTACTGGTCAATGGTCTCTATCGCTGGTCAATGGTCATTGTCGCTGGTCACTGGTCATTGGTCACTTGTCACTGGTCACTGGTCACTGGTCACTGGTCACTGGTCACTGGTCACAGGTCAATGGTCACTGGTCACTGGTCACTGGTCAATGGTCACTGTCGCTGCTCACTGGTCACTGGTCACTGGTCACTGGTCACTGGTCACTGGTCACTGGTCACTGGTAACTGGTCAATGGTCACTGTCGCTGGTCACTGGTCACTGGTCACTGGTCACTGGTCAATGGTAACTTGTCACTGGCCAGTGGTCAATGGTCACTGGTCACTGGTCACTGGTCACTGGTCACTGGTCACTGGTCACTGGTCACTGGTCACTGGTCACTGGTCAATGGTCTCTGTCGCTGGTCAGTGGTCACGATTCGCTGGTCCCTGGTCACTGGTCACTGGTCAATGGTCACTGTCGCTGGTCACTGGTCACTGGTCACTGGTCACTGGACACTGGTCACTGGTCACTGGTCACTGGTCACTGGTCACTGGTCACTGGTCACAAGTCACTGGTCACTTGTCACTGGTCACTGGTCACTCGTCACTGGTCAATGGTCTCTGTCGCTGGTCACTGGTCACGATTCGCTGGTCCCTGGTCACTGGTCACTGGTCAATGGTCACTGTCGCTGGTCACTGGTCACTGGTCACTGGTCACTGGTCACTGGTCACTGGTCAATGGTCACTGTCGCTGGTCACTGGTCACTGGTCACTGGTCACTGGTCACTGGTCACTGGTCACTGTCGCTGGTCCCTGGTCACTGGTCACTGGTCACTGGACACTGGTCACTGGTCACTGGTCACTGGTCACTGGTCACTGGTCACTGGTCACAAGTCACTGGTCACTTGTCACTGGTCACTGGTCACTCGTCACTGGTCAATTGTCTCTGTCGCTGGTCACTTGTCACGATTCGCTGGTCCCTGGTCACTGGTCACTGGTCAATGGTCACTGTCGCTGGTCACTGGTCACTGGTCACTGGTCACTGGTCACTGGTCACTGGTCACTTGTCACTGGTCAGTGGTCACTGGTCACTGGTCACTGGTCACAAGTCACTAGTCACTGGTCACTGGTCACTGGTCACTGGTCACTGGTCACTGGTCACTGGTCACTGGTCACTGGTCACTGGTCACTGGTCACCGGTCAATGGTCACTGTCGCTGGTCACTGGTCACTGGTCACTGATCACTGGTCACTGGTCACTGGTCACTGGTCACTGGTCAATGGTCACTATCGCTGGTCAATGGTCACTGTCGCTGGTCACTGGTCACTGGTCACTGGTCACTGGTCACTTGTCACTGGTCAGTGGCCACTCGTCGCTGGTCACTTGTCACTGGTCACTGGTCACAGGTCAATGGTCACTGGTCACTGGACACGGGCCACTGGTCACTGGTCACTTGTCAGTGGTCACTGGTCACTGGTCACTGGTCACTGGTCACAAGTCACTGGTCACTTGTCACTGGTCACTGGCCACTGGTAACTGGTCAATGGTCACTGTCGCTGGTCAATGGTCACTGTCGCTGGTCACTGGTCACTGGTCACTGGTCACTGGTCACTTGTCACTGGTCAGTGGCCACTGGTCGCTGGTCACTTGTCACTGGTCACTGGTCACTGGTCACTGGTCACTGGTCACTGGTCACAAGTCACTGGTCACTGGTCACTGGTCATTGGTCACTGGTCACTGGTCACTGGTCACTGGTCACTGGTCAATGGTCACTGTCGCTGGTAAATGGTCACTGTCGCTGGTCAATGGTCAGTGTCGCTGGTCACTGGTCACTATTCGCTGGTCACTGGTCACTGGTCACTGTCGCTGGTCACTGGTCACTGGTCACTGGTCACTGGTCACTGGTCACAAGTCACTGGTCACTTGTCACTGGTCACTGGTCACTGGTCACTGGTCAATGGTCACTGTCGCTGGTCAATGGTCACTTGTCACTGGTCAGTGGCCACTGGTCGCTGGTCACTTGTCACTGGTCACTGGTCACTGGTCACTGGTCACAAGTCACTGGTCACTGGTCACTGTTCACTGGTCACTGGTCACTGGTCACTGGTCACTGGTCACTGGTCACTGGTCAATGGTCACTATCGCAGGTCAATGGTCACTGTCGCTGGTCACTGGTCACTGGTCACTTGTCACTGGTCACTGGTCACTGGTCACTGGTCACTGGTCACTGGTCACTGGTCACTGGTCACTGGTCACTGGTCGATGGTCACTGTCGCTGGTCACTGGTCACTGGTCACTGGTCACTGGTCAATGGTCACTGGTCACTGGTTACTGGTCAATGGTCACTATCGCTGGTCAATGGTCATTGTCGCTGGTCACTGGTCATTGGTCACTTGTCACTGGTCACTGGTCACTGGTCACTGGTCACTGGTAACTGGTCAATGGTCACTGTCGCTGGTCACTGGTCACTGGTCACTGGTCACTGGTCAATGGTAACTTGTCACTGGCCAGTGGTCAATGGTCACTGGTCACTGGTCACTGGTCACTGGTCACTGGTCACTGGTCACTGGTCACTGGTCACTGGTCACTGGTCAATGGTCTCTGTCGCTGGTCAGTGGTCACGATTCGCTGGTCCCTGGTCACTGGTCACTGGTCAATGGTCACTGTCGCTGGTCACTGGTCACTGGTCACTGGTCACTGGACACTGGTCACTGGTCACTGGTCACTGGTCACTGGTCACTGGTCACTGGTCACAAGTCACTGGTCACTTGTCACTGGTCACTGGTCACTGGTCACTGGTCACTGGTCACTGGTCACTGGTCACTGGTCACTGGTCACTGGTCACTGGTCACAAGTCACTGGTCACTGGTCACTGGTCATTGGTCACTGGTCACTGGTCACTGGTCACTGGTCACTGGTCAATGGTCACTGTCGCTGGTAAATGGTCACTGTCGCTGGTCAATGGTCAGTGTCGCTGGTCACTGGTCACTATTCGCTGGTCACTGGTCACTGGTCACTGTCGCTGGTCACTGGTCACTGGTCACTGGTCACTGGTCACTGGTCACAAGTCACTGGTCACTTGTCACTGGTCACTGGTCACTGGTCACTGGTCAATGGTCACTGTCGCTGGTCAATGGTCACTGTCGCTGGTCAATGGTCACTGTCGTTGGTCACTGGTCACTGGTCACTGGTCACAAAGCACTGGTCACTTGTCACTGGTCAGTGGCCACTGATCGCTGGTCACTTGTCACTGGTCACTGGTCACTGGTCACTAGTCACAAGTCACTGGTCACTGGTCACTTGTCATTGGTCACTGGTCACTGGTCACTGGTCACTGGTCACTGGTCAATGGTCACTGTCGCTGGTCACTGGTCACTGGTCACTGATCACTGATCACTGGTCACTGGTCACTGGTCACTGGTCAATGGTCACTGTCGCTGGTCACTGGTCACTGGTCGCTGGTCACTGGTCACTTGTCACTGGTCAGTGGCCACTGGTCGCTGGTCACTTGTCACTGGTCACTGGTCACTGGTCACTGGTCACAAGTCACTGGTCACTGGTCACTGTTCACTGGTCACTGGTCACTGGTCACTGGTCACTGGTCACTGATCACTGGTCAATGGTCACTATCGCAGGTCAATGGTCACTGTCGCTGGTCACTGGTCACTGGTCACTTGTCACTGGTCACTGGTCACTGGTCACTGGTCACTGGTCACTGGTCACTGGTCGATGGTCACTGTCGCTGGTCACTGGTCACTGGTCACTGGTCACTGGTCAATGGTCACTGGTCACTGGTTACTGGTCAATGGTCACTATCGCTGGTCAATGGTCATTGTCGCTGGTCACTGGTCATTGGTCACTTGTCACTGGTCACTGGTCACTGGTCACTGGTCACTGGTCACTGGTCACAGGTCAATGGTCACTGGTCACTGGTCACTGGTCAATGGTCACTGTCGCTGGTCACTGGTCACTGGTCACTGGTCACTGGTCACTGGTCACTGGTCACTGGTCACTGGTCACTGGTAACTGGTCAATGGTCACTGTCGCTGGTCACTGGTCACTGGTCAATGGTAACTTGTCACTGGCCAGTGGTCAATGGTCACTGGTCACTGGTCACTGGTCACTGGTCACTGGTCACTGGTCACTGGTCACTGGTCACTGGTCACTGGTCAATGGTCTCTGTCGCTGGTCAGTGGTCACGATTCGCTGGTCCCTGGTCACTGGTCACTGGTCAATGGTCACTGTCGCTGGTCACTGGTCACTGGTCACTGGTCACTGGACACTGGTCACTGGTCACTGGTCACTGGTCACTGGTCACTGGTCACTGGTCACAAGTCACTGGTCACTTGTCACTGGTCACTGGTCACTCGTCACTGGTCAATGGTCTCTGTCGCTGGTCACTGGTCACGATTCGCTGGTCCCTGGTCACTGGTCACTGGTCAATGGTCACTGTCGCTGGTCACTGGTCACTGGTCACTGGTCACTGGTCACTGGTCACTGGTCACTTGTCACTGGTCAGTGGTCACTGGTCACTGGTCACTGGTCACAAGTCACTAGTCACTGGTCACTGGTCACTGGTCACTGGTCACTGGTCACTGGTCACAGGTCACTGGTCACTGGTCACTGGTCACTGGTCACTGGTCACCGGTCAATGGTCACTGTCGCTGGTCACTGGTCACTGGTCACTGAATACTGGTCACTGGTCACAAGTCACTGGTCACTTGTCACTGGTCACTGGTCACTCGTCACTGGTCAATGGTCTCTGTCGCTGGTCACTGGTCACGATTCGCTGGTCCCTGGTCACTGTTCACTGGTCAATGGTCACTGTCGCTGGTCACTGGTCACTGGTCACTGGTCACTGGTCACTGGTCACTGGTCACTGTCGCTGGTCACTGGTCACTGGTCACTGGTCACTGGACACTGGTCACTGATCACTGGTCACAAGTCACTGGTCACCTGTCACTGGTCAGTGGCCACTCGTCAATGGTCACTGGTCACTGGTCACTGGTCAATGGTCTCTGTCGCTGGTCACTGGTCACGATTCGCTGGTCCCTGGTCACTGGTCACTGGTCGATGGTCACTGTCGCAGGTCACTGGTCACTGGACACTGGTCACTGGTCACTGGTCACTTGTCACTGGTCAGTGGTCACTGGTCACTGGTCACTGGTCAGTGGCCACTGGTCGCTGGTCACTTGTCACTGGTCACTGGTCACTGGTCACTGGTCACTGGTAACTGGTCAATGGTCACTGTCGCTGGTCACTGGTCACTGGTCACTGGTCACTGGTCAATGGTAACTTGTCACTGGCCAGTGGTCAATGGTCACTGGTCACTGGTCACTGGTCACTGGTCACTGGTCACTGGTCACTGGTCACTGGTCACTGGTCACTGGTCAATGGTCTCTGTCGCTGGTCAGTGGTCACGATTCGCTGGTCCCTGGTCACTGGTCACTGGTCAATGGTCACTGTCGCTGGTCACTGGTCACTGGTCACTGGTCACTGGACACTGGTCACTGGTCACTGGTCACTGGTCACTGGTCACTGGTCACTGGTCACAAGTCACTGGTCACTTGTCACTGGTCACTGGTCACTCGTCACTGGTCAATGGTCTCTGTCGCTGGTCACTGGTCACGATTCGCTGGTCCCTGGTCACTGGTCACTGGTCAATGGTCACTGTCGCTGGTCACTGGTCACTGGTCACTGGTCACTGGTCACTGGTCACTG
Organism: Andrena bucephala; assembly: GCA_947577245.1. Classification (NCBI taxonomy): domain Eukaryota; kingdom Metazoa; phylum Arthropoda; class Insecta; order Hymenoptera; family Andrenidae; genus Andrena; species Andrena bucephala. The sequence continues at coordinate 64,315,148 of OX387716.1, forward strand.
GTCACTTGTCACTGGTCAGTGGTCACTGGTCACTGGTCACTGGTCACAAGTCACTAGTCACTGGTCACTGGTCACTGGTCACTGGTCACTGGTCACTGGTCACTGGTCACTGGTCACTGGTCACCGGTCAATGGTCACTGTCGCTGGTCACTGGTCACTGGTCACTGATCACTGGTCACTGGTCACAAGTCACTGGTCACTTGTCACTGGTCACTGGTCACTCGTCACTGGTCAATGGTCTCTGTCGCTGGTCACTGGTCACGATTCGCTGGTCCCTGGTCACTGGTCACTGGTCAATGGTCACTGTCGCTGGTCACTGGTCACTGGTCACTGGTCACTGGTCACTGGTCACTGGTCACTGTCGCTGGTCCCTGGTCACTGGTCACTGGTCACTGGACACTGGTCACTGGTCACTGGTCACTGGTCACTGGTCACTGGTCACTGGTCACAAGTCACTGGTCACTTGTCACTGGTCACTGGTCACTCGTCACTGGTCAATTGTCTCTGTCGCTGGTCACTTGTCACGATTCGCTGGTCCCTGGTCACTGGTCACTGGTCAATGGTCACTGTCGCTGGTCACTGGTCACTGGTCACTGGTCACTGGTCACTGGTCACTGGTCACTTGTCACTGGTCAGTGGTCACTGGTCACTGGTCACTGGTCACAAGTCACTAGTCACTGGTCACTGGTCACTGGTCACTGGTCACTGGTCACTGGTCACTGGTCACTGGTCACTGGTCACTGGTCACTGGTCACCGGTCAATGGTCACTGTCGCTGGTCACTGGTCACTGGTCACTGATCACTGGTCACTGGTCACTGGTCACTGGTCACTGGTCAATGGTCACTATCGCTGGTCAATGGTCACTGTCGCTGGTCACTGGTCACTGGTCACTGGTCACTGGTCACTTGTCACTGGTCAGTGGCCACTCGTCGCTGGTCACTTGTCACTGGTCACTGGTCACAGGTCAATGGTCACTGGTCACTGGACACGGGCCACTGGTCACTGGTCACTTGTCAGTGGTCACTGGTCACTGGTCACTGGTCACTGGTCACAAGTCACTGGTCACTTGTCACTGGTCACTGGCCACTGGTAACTGGTCAATGGTCACTGTCGCTGGTCAATGGTCACTGTCGCTGGTCACTGGTCACTGGTCACTGGTCACTGGTCACTTGTCACTGGTCAGTGGCCACTGGTCGCTGGTCACTTGTCACTGGTCACTGGTCACTGGTCACTGGTCACTGGTCACTGGTCACAAGTCACTGGTCACTGGTCACTGGTCATTGGTCACTGGTCACTGGTCACTGGTCACTGGTCACTGGTCAATGGTCACTGTCGCTGGTAAATGGTCACTGTCGCTGGTCAATGGTCAGTGTCGCTGGTCACTGGTCACTATTCGCTGGTCACTGGTCACTGGTCACTGTCGCTGGTCACTGGTCACTGGTCACTGGTCACTGGTCACTGGTCACAAGTCACTGGTCACTTGTCACTGGTCACTGGTCACTGGTCACTGGTCAATGGTCACTGTCGCTGGTCAATGGTCACTTGTCACTGGTCAGTGGCCACTGGTCGCTGGTCACTTGTCACTGGTCACTGGTCACTGGTCACTGGTCACAAGTCACTGGTCACTGGTCACTGTTCACTGGTCACTGGTCACTGGTCACTGGTCACTGGTCACTGGTCACTGGTCAATGGTCACTATCGCAGGTCAATGGTCACTGTCGCTGGTCACTGGTCACTGGTCACTTGTCACTGGTCACTGGTCACTGGTCACTGGTCACTGGTCACTGGTCACTGGTCACTGGTCACTGGTCACTGGTCGATGGTCACTGTCGCTGGTCACTGGTCACTGGTCACTGGTCACTGGTCAATGGTCACTGGTCACTGGTTACTGGTCAATGGTCACTATCGCTGGTCAATGGTCATTGTCGCTGGTCACTGGTCATTGGTCACTTGTCACTGGTCACTGGTCACTGGTCACTGGTCACTGGTAACTGGTCAATGGTCACTGTCGCTGGTCACTGGTCACTGGTCACTGGTCACTGGTCAATGGTAACTTGTCACTGGCCAGTGGTCAATGGTCACTGGTCACTGGTCACTGGTCACTGGTCACTGGTCACTGGTCACTGGTCACTGGTCACTGGTCACTGGTCAATGGTCTCTGTCGCTGGTCAGTGGTCACGATTCGCTGGTCCCTGGTCACTGGTCACTGGTCAATGGTCACTGTCGCTGGTCACTGGTCACTGGTCACTGGTCACTGGACACTGGTCACTGGTCACTGGTCACTGGTCACTGGTCACTGGTCACTGGTCACAAGTCACTGGTCACTTGTCACTGGTCACTGGTCACTGGTCACTGGTCACTGGTCACTGGTCACTGGTCACTGGTCACTGGTCACTGGTCACTGGTCACAAGTCACTGGTCACTGGTCACTGGTCATTGGTCACTGGTCACTGGTCACTGGTCACTGGTCACTGGTCAATGGTCACTGTCGCTGGTAAATGGTCACTGTCGCTGGTCAATGGTCAGTGTCGCTGGTCACTGGTCACTATTCGCTGGTCACTGGTCACTGGTCACTGTCGCTGGTCACTGGTCACTGGTCACTGGTCACTGGTCACTGGTCACAAGTCACTGGTCACTTGTCACTGGTCACTGGTCACTGGTCACTGGTCAATGGTCACTGTCGCTGGTCAATGGTCACTGTCGCTGGTCAATGGTCACTGTCGTTGGTCACTGGTCACTGGTCACTGGTCACAAAGCACTGGTCACTTGTCACTGGTCAGTGGCCACTGATCGCTGGTCACTTGTCACTGGTCACTGGTCACTGGTCACTAGTCACAAGTCACTGGTCACTGGTCACTTGTCATTGGTCACTGGTCACTGGTCACTGGTCACTGGTCACTGGTCAATGGTCACTGTCGCTGGTCACTGGTCACTGGTCACTGATCACTGATCACTGGTCACTGGTCACTGGTCACTGGTCAATGGTCACTGTCGCTGGTCACTGGTCACTGGTCGCTGGTCACTGGTCACTTGTCACTGGTCAGTGGCCACTGGTCGCTGGTCACTTGTCACTGGTCACTGGTCACTGGTCACTGGTCACAAGTCACTGGTCACTGGTCACTGTTCACTGGTCACTGGTCACTGGTCACTGGTCACTGGTCACTGATCACTGGTCAATGGTCACTATCGCAGGTCAATGGTCACTGTCGCTGGTCACTGGTCACTGGTCACTTGTCACTGGTCACTGGTCACTGGTCACTGGTCACTGGTCACTGGTCACTGGTCGATGGTCACTGTCGCTGGTCACTGGTCACTGGTCACTGGTCACTGGTCAATGGTCACTGGTCACTGGTTACTGGTCAATGGTCACTATCGCTGGTCAATGGTCATTGTCGCTGGTCACTGGTCATTGGTCACTTGTCACTGGTCACTGGTCACTGGTCACTGGTCACTGGTCACTGGTCACAGGTCAATGGTCACTGGTCACTGGTCACTGGTCAATGGTCACTGTCGCTGGTCACTGGTCACTGGTCACTGGTCACTGGTCACTGGTCACTGGTCACTGGTCACTGGTCACTGGTAACTGGTCAATGGTCACTGTCGCTGGTCACTGGTCACTGGTCAATGGTAACTTGTCACTGGCCAGTGGTCAATGGTCACTGGTCACTGGTCACTGGTCACTGGTCACTGGTCACTGGTCACTGGTCACTGGTCACTGGTCACTGGTCAATGGTCTCTGTCGCTGGTCAGTGGTCACGATTCGCTGGTCCCTGGTCACTGGTCACTGGTCAATGGTCACTGTCGCTGGTCACTGGTCACTGGTCACTGGTCACTGGACACTGGTCACTGGTCACTGGTCACTGGTCACTGGTCACTGGTCACTGGTCACAAGTCACTGGTCACTTGTCACTGGTCACTGGTCACTCGTCACTGGTCAATGGTCTCTGTCGCTGGTCACTGGTCACGATTCGCTGGTCCCTGGTCACTGGTCACTGGTCAATGGTCACTGTCGCTGGTCACTGGTCACTGGTCACTGGTCACTGGTCACTGGTCACTGGTCACTTGTCACTGGTCAGTGGTCACTGGTCACTGGTCACTGGTCACAAGTCACTAGTCACTGGTCACTGGTCACTGGTCACTGGTCACTGGTCACTGGTCACAGGTCACTGGTCACTGGTCACTGGTCACTGGTCACTGGTCACCGGTCAATGGTCACTGTCGCTGGTCACTGGTCACTGGTCACTGAATACTGGTCACTGGTCACAAGTCACTGGTCACTTGTCACTGGTCACTGGTCACTCGTCACTGGTCAATGGTCTCTGTCGCTGGTCACTGGTCACGATTCGCTGGTCCCTGGTCACTGTTCACTGGTCAATGGTCACTGTCGCTGGTCACTGGTCACTGGTCACTGGTCACTGGTCACTGGTCACTGGTCACTGTCGCTGGTCACTGGTCACTGGTCACTGGTCACTGGACACTGGTCACTGATCACTGGTCACAAGTCACTGGTCACCTGTCACTGGTCAGTGGCCACTCGTCAATGGTCACTGGTCACTGGTCACTGGTCAATGGTCTCTGTCGCTGGTCACTGGTCACGATTCGCTGGTCCCTGGTCACTGGTCACTGGTCGATGGTCACTGTCGCAGGTCACTGGTCACTGGACACTGGTCACTGGTCACTGGTCACTTGTCACTGGTCAGTGGTCACTGGTCACTGGTCACTGGTCAGTGGCCACTGGTCGCTGGTCACTTGTCACTGGTCACTGGTCACTGGTCACTGGTCACTGGTCACTGGTCACAAGTCACTGGTCACTGGTCACTGGTCATTGGTCACTGGTCACTGGTCACTGGTCACTGGTCACTGGTCAATGGTCACTGTCGCTGGTAAATGGTCACTGTCGCTGGTCAATGGTCAGTGTCGCTGGTCACTGGTCACTATTCGCTGGTCACTGGTCACTGGTCACTGTCGCTGGTCACTGGTCACTGGTCACTGGTCACTGGTCACTGGTCACTGGTCACAAGTCACTGGTCACTTGTCACTGGTCACTGGTCACTGGTCACTGGTCAATGGTCACTGTCGCTGGTCAATGGTCACTGTCGCTGGTCAATGGTCACTGTCGTTGGTCACTGGTCACTGGTCACTGGTCACAAAGCACTGGTCACTTGTCACTGGTCAGTGGCCACTGATCGCTGGTCACTTGTCACTGGTCACTGGTCACTGGTCACTAGTCACAAGTCACTGGTCACTGTCGCTGGTAAATGGTCACTGTCGCTGGTCAATGGTCAGTGTCGCTGGTCACTGGTCACTATTCGCTGGTCACTGGTCACTGGTCACTGTCGCTGGTCACTGGTCACTGGTCACTGGTCACTGGTCACTGGTCACTTGTCACTGGTCAGTGGTCACTGGTCACTGGTCACTGGTCAGTGGCCACTGGTCGCTGGTCACTTGTCACTGGTCACTGGTCACTGGTCACTGGTCACTGGTCACTGGTCACAAGTCACTGGTCACTGGTCACTGGTCATTGGTCACTGGTCACTGGTCACTGGTCACTGGTCACTGGTCAATGGTCACTGTCGCTGGTAAATGGTCACTGTCGCTGGTCAATGGTCAGTGTCGCTGGTCACTGGTCACTATTCGCTGGTCACTGGTCACTGGTCACTGTCGCTGGTCACTGGTCACTGGTCACTGGTCACTGGTCACTGGTCACAAGTCACTGGTCACTTGTCACTGGTCACTGGTCACTGGTCACTGGTCAATGGTCACTGTCGCTGGTCAATGGTCACTGTCGCTGGTCAATGGTCACTGTCGTTGGTCACTGGTCACTGGTCACTGGTCACAAAGCACTGGTCACTTGTCACTGGTCAGTGGCCACTGATCGCTGGTCACTTGTCACTGGTCACTGGTCACTGGTCACTAGTCACAAGTCACTGGTCACTGGTCACTTGTCATTGGTCACTGGTCACTGGTCACTGGTCACTGGTCACTGGTCAATGGTCACTGTCGCTGGTCACTGGTCACTGGTCACTGATCACTGATCACTGGTCACTGGTCACTGGTCACTGGTCAATGGTCACTGTCGCTGGTCACTGGTCACTGGTCGCTGGTCACTGGTCACTTGTCACTGGTCAGTGGCCACTGGTCGCTGGTCACTTGTCACTGGTCACTGGTCACTGGTCACTGGTCACAAGTCACTGGTCACTGGTCACTGTTCACTGGTCACTGGTCACTGGTCACTGGTCACTGGTCACTGGTCACTGGTCAATGGTCACTATCGCAGGTCAATGGTCACTGTCGCTGGTCACTGGTCACTGGTCACTTGTCACTGGTCACTGGTCACTGGTCACTGGTCACTGGTCACTGGTCGATGGTCACTGTCGCTGGTCACTGGTCACTGGTCACTGGTCACTGGTCAATGGTCACTGGTCACTGGTTACTGGTCAATGGTCACTATCGCTGGTCAATGGTCATTGTCGCTGGTCACTGGTCATTGGTCACTTGTCACTGGTCACTGGTCACTGGTCACTGGTCACTGGTCACTGGTCACAGGTCAATGGTCACTGGTCACTGGTCACTGGTCAATGGTCACTGTCGCTGCTCACTGGTCACTGGTCACTGGTCACTGGTCACTGGTCACTGGTCACTGGTCACTGGTAACTGGTCAATGGTCACTGTCGCTGGTCACTGGTCACTGGTCACTGGTCACTGGTCAATGGTAACTTGTCACTGGCCAGTGGTCAATGGTCACTGGTCACTGGTCACTGGTCACTGGTCACTGGTCACTGGTCACTGGTCACTGGTCACTGGTCACTGGTCAATGGTCTCTGTCGCTGGTCAGTGGTCACGATTCGCTGGTCCCTGGTCACTGGTCACTGGTCAATGGTCACTGTCGCTGGTCACTGGTCACTGGTCACTGGTCACTGGACACTGGTCACTGGTCACTGGTCACTGGTCACTGGTCACTGGTCACTGGTCACAAGTCACTGGTCACTTGTCACTGGTCACTGGTCACTCGTCACTGGTCAATGGTCTCTGTCGCTGGTCACTGGTCACGATTCGCTGGTCCCTGGTCACTGGTCACTGGTCAATGGTCACTGTCGCTGGTCACTGGTCACTGGTCACTGGTCACTGGTCACTGGTCACTGGTCACTTGTCACTGGTCAGTGGTCACTGGTCACTGGTCACTGGTCACAAGTCACTAGTCACTGGTCACTGGTCACTGGTCACTGGTCACTGGTCACTGGTCACTGGTCACTGGTCACTGGTCACTGGTCACTGGTCACCGGTCAATGGTCACTGTCGCTGGTCACTGGTCACTGGTCACTGATCACTGGTCACTGGTCACAAGTCACTGGTCACTTGTCACTGGTCACTGGTCACTCGTCACTGGTCAATGGTCTCTGTCGCTGGTCACTGGTCACGATTCGCTGGTCCCTGGTCACTGGTCACTGGTCAATGGTCACTGTCGCTGGTCACTGGTCACTGGTCACTGGTCACTGGTCACTGGTCACTGGTCACTGTCGCTGGTCCCTGGTCACTGGTCACTGGTCACTGGACACTGGTCACTGGTCACTGGTCACTGGTCACTGGTCACTGGTCACTGGTCACAAGTCACTGGTCACTTGTCACTGGTCACTGGTCACTCGTCACTGGTCAATTGTCTCTGTCGCTGGTCACTTGTCACGATTCGCTGGTCCCTGGTCACTGGTCACTGGTCAATGGTCACTGTCGCTGGTCACTGGTCACTGGTCACTGGTCACTGGTCACTGGTCACTGGTCACTTGTCACTGGTCAGTGGTCACTGGTCACTGGTCACTGGTCACAAGTCACTAGTCACTGGTCACTGGTCACTGGTCACTGGTCACTGGTCACTGGTCACTGGTCACTGGTCACTGGTCACTGGTCACCGGTCAATGGTCACTGTCGCTGGTCACTGGTCACTGGTCACTGATCACTGGTCACTGGTCACTGGTCACTGGTCACTGGTCAATGGTCACTATCGCTGGTCAATGGTCACTGTCGCTGGTCACTGGTCACTGGTCACTGGTCACTGGTCACTTGTCACTGGTCAGTGGCCACTCGTCGCTGGTCACTTGTCACTGGTCACTGGTCACAGGTCAATGGTCACTGGTCACTGGACACGGGCCACTGGTCACTGGTCACTTGTCAGTGGTCACTGGTCACTGGTCACTGGTCACTGGTCACAAGTCACTGGTCACTTGTCACTGGTCACTGGCCACTGGTAACTGGTCAATGGTCACTGTCGCTGGTCAATGGTCACTGTCGCTGGTCACTGGTCACTGGTCACTGGTCACTGGTCACTTGTCACTGGTCAGTGGCCACTGGTCGCTGGTCACTTGTCACTGGTCACTGGTCACTGGTCACTGGTCACTGGTCACTGGTCACAAGTCACTGGTCACTGGTCACTGGTCATTGGTCACTGGTCACTGGTCACTGGTCACTGGTCACTGGTCAATGGTCACTGTCGCTGGTAAATGGTCACTGTCGCTGGTCAATGGTCAGTGTCGCTGGTCACTGGTCACTATTCGCTGGTCACTGGTCACTGGTCACTGTCGCTGGTCACTGGTCACTGGTCACTGGTCACTGGTCACTGGTCACAAGTCACTGGTCACTTGTCACTGGTCACTGGTCACTGGTCACTGGTCAATGGTCACTGTCGCTGGTCAATGGTCACTTGTCACTGGTCAGTGGCCACTGGTCGCTGGTCACTTGTCACTGGTCACTGGTCACTGGTCACTGGTCACAAGTCACTGGTCACTGGTCACTGTTCACTGGTCACTGGTCACTGGTCACTGGTCACTGGTCACTGGTCACTGGTCAATGGTCACTATCGCAGGTCAATGGTCACTGTCGCTGGTCACTGGTCACTGGTCACTTGTCACTGGTCACTGGTCACTGGTCACTGGTCACTGGTCACTGGTCACTGGTCACTGGTCACTGGTCACTGGTCGATGGTCACTGTCGCTGGTCACTGGTCACTGGTCACTGGTCACTGGTCAATGGTCACTGGTCACTGGTTACTGGTCAATGGTCACTATCGCTGGTCAATGGTCATTGTCGCTGGTCACTGGTCATTGGTCACTTGTCACTGGTCACTGGTCACTGGTCACTGGTCACTGGTAACTGGTCAATGGTCACTGTCGCTGGTCACTGGTCACTGGTCACTGGTCACTGGTCAATGGTAACTTGTCACTGGCCAGTGGTCAATGGTCACTGGTCACTGGTCACTGGTCACTGGTCACTGGTCACTGGTCACTGGTCACTGGTCACTGGTCACTGGTCAATGGTCTCTGTCGCTGGTCAGTGGTCACGATTCGCTGGTCCCTGGTCACTGGTCACTGGTCAATGGTCACTGTCGCTGGTCACTGGTCACTGGTCACTGGTCACTGGACACTGGTCACTGGTCACTGGTCACTGGTCACTGGTCACTGGTCACTGGTCACAAGTCACTGGTCACTTGTCACTGGTCACTGGTCACTGGTCACTGGTCACTGGTCACTGGTCACTGGTCACTGGTCACTGGTCACTGGTCACTGGTCACAAGTCACTGGTCACTGGTCACTGGTCATTGGTCACTGGTCACTGGTCACTGGTCACTGGTCACTGGTCAATGGTCACTGTCGCTGGTAAATGGTCACTGTCGCTGGTCAATGGTCAGTGTCGCTGGTCACTGGTCACTATTCGCTGGTCACTGGTCACTGGTCACTGGTCACTTGTCACTGGTCAGTGGTCACTGGTCACTGGTCACTGGTCACAAGTCACTAGTCACTGGTCACTGGTCACTGGTCACTGGTCACTGGTCACTGGTCACTGGTCACTGGTCACTGGTCACTGGTCACTGGTCACCGGTCAATGGTCACTGTCGCTGGTCACTGGTCACTGGTCACTGATCACTGGTCACTGGTCACAAGTCACTGGTCACTTGTCACTGGTCACTGGTCACTCGTCACTGGTCAATGGTCTCTGTCGCTGGTCACTGGTCACGATTCGCTGGTCCCTGGTCACTGGTCACTGGTCAATGGTCACTGTCGCTGGTCACTGGTCACTGGTCACTGGTCACTGGTCACTGGTCACTGGTCACTGTCGCTGGTCCCTGGTCACTGGTCACTGGTCACTGGACACTGGTCACTGGTCACTGGTCACTGGTCACTGGTCACTGGTCACTGGTCACAAGTCACTGGTCACTTGTCACTGGTCACTGGTCACTCGTCACTGGTCAATGGTCTCTGTCGCTGGTCACTTGTCACGATTCGCTGGTCCCTGGTCACTGGTCACTGGTCAATGGTCACTGTCGCTGGTCACTGGTCACTGGTCACTGGTCACTGGTCACTGGTCACTGGTCACTTGTCACTGGTCAGTGGTCACTGGTCACTGGTCACTGGTCACAAGTCACTAGTCACTGGTCACTGGTCACTGGTCACTGGTCACTGGTCACTGGTCACTGGTCACTGGTCACTGGTCACTGGTCACCGGTCAATGGTCACTGTCGCTGGTCACTGGTCACTGGTCACTGATCACTGGTCACTGGTCACTGGTCACTGGTCACTGGTCAATGGTCACTATCGCTGGTCAATGGTCACTGTCGCTGGTCACTGGTCACTGGTCACTGGTCACTGGTCACTTGTCACTGGTCAGTGGCCACTCGTCGCTGGTCACTTGTCACTGGTCACTGGTCACAGGTCAATGGTCACTGGTCACTGGACACGGGCCACTGGTCACTGGTCACTTGTCAGTGGTCACTGGTCACTGGTCACTGGTCACTGGTCACAAGTCACTGGTCACTTGTCACTGGTCACTGGCCACTGGTAACTGGTCAATGGTCACTGTCGCTGGTCAATGGTCACTGTCGCTGGTCACTGGTCACTGGTCACTGGTCACTGGTCACTTGTCACTGGTCAGTGGCCACTGGTCGCTGGTCACTTGTCACTGGTCACTGGTCACTGGTCACTGGTCACTGGTCACTGGTCACAAGTCACTGGTCACTGGTCACTGGTCATTGGTCACTGGTCACTGGTCACTGGTCACTGGTCACTGGTCAATGGTCACTGTCGCTGGTAAATGGTCACTGTCGCTGGTCAATGGTCAGTGTCGCTGGTCACTGGTCACTATTCGCTGGTCACTGGTCACTGGTCACTGTCGCTGGTCACTGGTCACTGGTCACTGGTCACTGGTCACTGGTCACAAGTCACTGGTCACTTGTCACTGGTCACTGGTCACTGGTCACTGGTCAATGGTCACTGTCGCTGGTCAATGGTCACTGTCGCTGGTCAATGGTCACTGTCGTTGGTCACTGGTCACTGGTCACTGGTCACAAAGCACTGGTCACTTGTCACTGGTCAGTGGCCACTGATCGCTGGTCACTTGTCACTGGTCACTGGTCACTGGTCACTAGTCACAAGTCACTGGTCACTGGTCACTTGTCATTGGTCACTGGTCACTGGTCACTGGTCACTGGTCACTGGTCAATGGTCACTGTCGCTGGTCACTGGTCACTGGTCACTGATCACTGATCACTGGTCACTGGTCACTGGTCACTGGTCAATGGTCACTGTCGCTGGTCACTGGTCACTGGTCGCTGGTCACTGGTCACTTGTCACTGGTCAGTGGCCACTGGTCGCTGGTCACTTGTCACTGGTCACTGGTCACTGGTCACTGGTCACAAGTCACTGGTCACTGGTCACTGTTCACTGGTCACTGGTCACTGGTCACTGGTCACTGGTCACTGGTCACTGGTCAATGGTCACTATCGCAGGTCAATGGTCACTGTCGCTGGTCACTGGTCACTGGTCACTTGTCACTGGTCACTGGTCACTGGTCACTGGTCACTGGTCACTGGTCACTGGTCACTGGTCACTGGTCGATGGTCACTGTCGCTGGTCACTGGTCACTGGTCACTGGTCACTGGTCAATGGTCACTGGTCACTGGTTACTGGTCAATGGTCACTATCGCTGGTCAATGGTCATTGTCGCTGGTCACTGGTCATTGGTCACTTGTCACTGGTCACTGGTCACTGGTCACTGGTCACTGGTAACTGGTCAATGGTCACTGTCGCTGGTCACTGGTCACTGGTCACTGGTCACTGGTCAATGGTAACTTGTCACTGGCCAGTGGTCAATGGTCACTGGTCACTGGTCACTGGTCACTGGTCACTGGTCACTGGTCACTGGTCACTGGTCACTGGTCACTGGTCAATGGTCTCTGTCGCTGGTCAGTGGTCACGATTCGCTGGTCCCTGGTCAATGGTCACTGTCGCTGGTCACTGGTCACTGGTCACTGGTCACTGGACACTGGTCACTGGTCACTGGTCACTGGTCACTGGTCACTGGTCACTGGTCACAAGTCACTGGTCACTTGTCACTGGTCACTGGTCACTGGTCACTGGTCACTGGTCACTGGTCACTGGTCACTGGTCACTGGTCACTGGTCACTGGTCACTGGTCACCGGTCAATGGTCACTGTCGCTGGTCACTGGTCACTGGTCACTGATCACTGGTCACTGGTCACTGGTCACTGGTCACTGGTCACTGGTCACTGGTCACTGGTCACAAGTCACTGGTCACTTGTCACTGGTCACTGGTCACTCGTCACTGGTCAATGGTCTCTGTCGCTGGTCACTGGTCACGATTCGCTGGTCCCTGGTCACTGGTCACTGGTCAATGGTCACTGTCGCTGGTCACTGGTCACTGGTCACTGGTCACTGGTCACTGGTCACTGGTCACTTGTCACTGGTCAGTGGTCACTGGTCACTGGTCACTGGTCACAAGTCACTAGTCACTGGTCACTGGTCACTGGTCACTGGTCACTGGTCACTGGTCACTGGTCACTGGTCACTGGTCACTGGTCACCGGTCAATGGTCACTGTCGCTGGTCACTGGTCACTGGTCACTGATCACTGGTCACTGGTCACAAGTCACTGGTCACTTGTCACTGGTCACTGGTCACTCGTCACTGGTCAATGGTCTCTGTCGCTGGTCACTGGTCACGATTCGCTGGTCCCTGGTCACTGGTCACTGGTCAATGGTCACTGTCGCTGGTCACTGGTCACTGGTCACTGGTCACTGGTCACTGGTCACTGGTCACTGTCGCTGGTCACTGGTCACTGGTCACTGGTCACTGGACACTGGTCACTGGTCACTGGTCACTGGTCACTGGTCACTGGTCACTGGTCACAAGTCACTGGTCACTTGTCACTGGTCACTGGTCACTCGTCACTGGTCAATGGTCTCTGTCGCTGGTCACTGGTCACGATTCGCTGGTCCCTGGTCACTGGTCACTGGTCAATGGTCACTGTCGCTGGTCACTGGTCACTGGTCACTGGTCACTGGTCACTGGTCACTGGTCACTTGTCACTGGTCAGTGGTCACTGGTCACTGGTCACTGGTCACGAGTCACTAGTCACTGGTCACTGGTCACTGGTCACTGGTCACTGGTCACTGGTCACTGGTCACTGGTCACTGGTCACTGGTCACCGGTCAATGGGTACTGTCGCTGGTCACTGGTCACTGGTCACTGATCACTGGTCACTGGTCACTGGTCACTGGTCACTGGTCAATGGTCACTATCGCTGGTCAATGGTCACTGTCGCTGGTCACTGGTCACTGGTCACTGGTAACTGGTCAATGGTCACTGTCGCTGGTCACTGGTCACTGGTCACTGGTCACTGGTCAATGGTCACTGGTCACTGGACACAGGTCACTGGTCACTGGTCACTGGTCATTGGTCACTGGTCACTGGTCACAGGTCAATGGTCACTGGTCACTGGACACAGGTCACTGGTCACTGGTCACTGGTCACTGGTCACTGGTCACTGGTCACTGGTCACTGGTCACTGGTCACCGGTCAATGGTCACTGTCGCTGGTCACTGGTCACTGGTCACTGATCACTGGTCACTGGTCACTGGTCACTGGTCATTGGTCAATGGTCACTATCGCTGGTCAATGGTCACTGTCGCTGGTCACTGGTCACTGGTCACTGGTCACTGGTCACTGGTCACTTGTCACTGGTCAGTGGTCACTGGTCACTGGTCACTGGTCACAAGTCACTAGTCACTGGTCACTGGTCACTTGTCACTGGTCACTGGTCGCTGGTCACTGGTCACTGGTCACTGGTCACTGGTCACTGGACACTGGTCACTGGTAACTGGTCAATGGTCACTGTCGCTGGTCACTGGTCACTGGTCACTGGTCACTGGTCAATGGTCACTGGTCACTGGACACAGGTCACTGGTCACTGGTCACTGGTCATTGGTCAATGGTCACTGGCCACTGGTCAATGGTCACTTTCGCTGGTCAATGGTCACTGTCGCTGGTCACTGGTCACTGGTAACTGGTCAATGGTCACTGTCGCTGGTCACTGGTCACTGGTCACTGGTCACTGGTCAATGGTAACTTGTCACTGGGCAGTGGTCACTGGTCACTGGTCACTGGTCACTGGTCACTGGTCACTGGTCACTGGTCAATGGTCACTGGCCACTGGTCACTGGTCACTGGTCAATGGTCACTTTCGCTGGTCAATGGCCACTGTCGCTGGTAAATGGTCACTGTCGCTGGTCACTGGTCACTGGTCACTGGACACTGGTCACAGGTCAATGGTCACTGGTCACTGGACACTGGTCACTGGTCACTGGTCACTTGTCACTCGTCACTGATCACTGGTCACTGGTCACTGGTCACTGTCGCTGGTCACTGGTCACTGGTCACTGATCACTGGTGACTGGTCAATGGTCACTGTCGCTGGTCACTGGACACTGGTCACTGGTCACAGGTCAATGGTCACTGGTCACTGGTCACTGGTCAATGGTCACTATCGCTGGTCAATGGTCATTGACGCTGGTCACTGGTCATTGGTCACTTGTCACTGGTCACTGGTCACTGGTCACTGGTCACTGGTCACTGGTAACTGGTCACAGGTCAATGGTCACTGGACACTGGTCACAGGTCAATGGTCACTGGTCACTGGACACTGGTCACTGGTCACTGGTCACTGGTCACTTGTCACTGGTCACTGATCACTGGTCACTGGTCACTGGTCACTGGTCACTGGTCACTGGTCACTGGTCACAGGTCAATGGTCACTGTCGCTGGTCACTGGTCACTGGTCACTGATCACTGGTCACTGGTCAATGGTCACTGTCGCTGGTCACTGGTCATTGGTCACTTGTCACTGGTCACTGGTCACTGGTCACTGGTCACAGGTCAATGGTCACTGGTCACTGGTCACTGGTCAATGGTCACTGTCGCTCGTCACTGGTCACTGGTCACTGGTCACTGGTCACTGGTCACTGGTAACTGGTCAATGGTCACTGTCGCTGGTCACTGGTCACTGGTCACTGGTCAATGGTAACTTGTCACTGGGCAGTGGTCAATGGTCACTGGTCACTGGTCACTGGTCACTGGTCACTGGTCACAGGTCAATGGTCACTGGTCACTGGACACAGGTCACTGGTCACTGGTCACTGGTCACTGGTCACTGGTCACTGGTCAATGGTCACTGGCCACTGGTCACTGGTCACTGGTCACTGGTCACTGGTCAATGGTCACTGTCGCTGGTCACTGGTCACTGGTCACTGATCACTGGTCACTGGTCACTGGTCACTGGTCACTGGTCACTGGTCAATGGTCACTATCGCTGGTCAATGGTCACTGTCGCTGGTCACTGGTCACTGGTCACTTGTCACTGGTCACTGGTCACTGGTCACTGGTCACTGGTCACTGGTCACTGGTCACAAGTCACTGGTCACTTGTCACTGGTCAGTGGCCACTCGTCAATGGTCACTGGTCACTGGTCACTGGTCAATGGTCTCTGTCGCTGGTCACTGGTCACGATTCGCTGGTCCCTGGTCACTGGTCACTGGTCAATGGTCACTGTCGCTGGTCACTGGTCACTGGTCACTGGTCACTGGTCACTGGTCACTTGTCACTGGTCAGTGGCCACTCGTCGCTGGTCACTTGTCACTGGTCACTTGTCACTGGTCACTGATCACTGGTCACTGGTCACTGGTCACTGGTCACAGGTCAATGGACACTGGTCACTGGACACAGGTCACTTGTCACTGGTCACTGGTCACTGGTCACTGGTCACAAGTCACTGGTCACAAGTCACTGGTCACTTGTCACTGGTCACTGGTCACTGGTAACTGGTCAATGGTCACTGTCGCTGGTCAATGGTCACTGTCGCTGGTCACTGGTCACTGGTCACTGGTCACTGGTCACTTGTCACTGGTCAGTGGCCACTGGTCGCTGGTCACTTGTCACTGGTCACTGGTCACTGGTCGCTGGTCACTGGTCACAGGTCAATGGACACTGGTCACAGGACACAGGTCACTTGTCACTGGTCACTGGTCACTGGTCACTATCGCTGGTCAATGGTCACTTTCGCTGGTCACTGGTCACTGGTCACTGGTCACTTGTCACTGGTCAGTGGCCACTCGTCGCTGGTCACTTGTCACTGGTCACTTGTCACTGGTCACTGATCACTGGTCACTGGTCACTGGTCACTGGTCACAGGTCAATGGACACTGGTCACTGGACACAGGTCACTTGTCACTGGTCACTGGTCACTGGTCACTGGTCACTTGTCACTGGTCACTGGTCACTGGTAACTGGTCAATGGTCACTGTCGCTGGTCAATGGTCACTGTCGCTGGTCACTGGTCACTGGTCACTGGTCACTGGTCACTTGTCACTGGTCACTGATCACTGGTCACTGGTCACTGGTCACTGGTCACTGGTCACTGGTCAATGGTCACTGTCGCTGGTCACTGGTCACTGGTCACTGATCACTGGTCACTGGTCAATGGTCACTGTCGCTGGTCACTGGTCATTGGTCACTTGTCACTGGTCACTGGTCACTGGTCACTGGTCACAGGTCAATGGTCACTGGTCACTGGACACTGGTCACTGGTCACTGGTCACTTGTCACTGGTCACTGATCACTGGTCACTGGTCACTGGTCACTGGTCACTGGTCACTGGTCAATGGTCACTGTCGCTGGCCACTGGTCACTGGTCACTGATCACTGGTCACTGGTCACTGGTCACTGGTCACTGGTCAATGGTCACTATCGCTGGTCAATGGTCACTGTCGCTGGTCACTGGTCACTGGTCACTTGTCACTGGTCACTGGTCACTGGTCACTGGTCACTGGTCACTGGTCACTGGTCACTGGTCACTGGTCACTGGTCAATGGTCACTGTCGCTTGTCACTGGTCACTGGTTACTGGTCACTGGTCAATGGTCACTTGTCCCTGGGCAGTGGTCACTGGTCACTGGTCAATGGTCACTATCGCTGGTCAATGGTCACTGTCGCTGGTCACTGGTCACTGGTCACTTGTCACTGGTCACTGGTCACTGGACACTGGTCACTGGTCACTGGTCACTTGTCACTGGTCACTGATCACTGGTCACTGGTCAATGGTCACTGGTCACTGGTCACTGGTCAATGGTCTCTGTCGCTGGTCACTGGTCACGATTCGCTGGTCCCTGGTCACTGGTCACTGGTCGATGGTCACTGTCGCTGGTCACTGGTCACTGGTCACTGGTCACTGGTAACTGGTCACTGGTCACTGGTCACTTGTCACTGGTCAGTGGTCACTGGTCACTGGTCACTGGTCACAAGTCACTAGTCACTGGTCACTGGTCACTGGTCACTGGTCACTGGTCACTGGTCACTGGTCACTGGTCACTGGTCACTGGTCACCGGTCAATGGTCACTGTCGCTGGTCACTGGTCACTGGTCACTGATCACTGGTCACTGGTCACTGGTCACTGGTCACTGGTCAATGGTCACTATCGCTGGTCAATGGTCACTGTCGCTGGTCACTGGTCACTGGTCACTTGTCACTAGTCACTGGTCACTGGTCACTGGTCACTGGTCACTGGTCTCTGGTCGATGGTCAGTGGTCACTGTCGCTGGTCACTGGTCACTGGTCACTTGTCCCTGGGCAGTGGTCACTGGTCACTGGTCACTGGTCACTGGTCACTGGTCAATGGTCACTGTCGCTGGTCACTGGTCACTGGTCACTTGTCCCTGGGCAGTGGTCACTTGTCACTGGTCAATGGTCACTACCGCTGGTCAATGGTCACTGTCGCTGGTCACTGGTCACTGGTCACTTGTCACTGGTCACTGGTCACTGGTCACTGGTCACTTGTCACTGGTCAGTGGCCACTCGTCAATGGTCACTGGTCACTGGTCACTGGTCAATGGTCTCTGTCGCTGGTCACTGGTCACGATTCGCTGGTCCCTGGTCACTGGTCACTGGTCAATGGTCACTGTCGCTGGTCACTGGTCACTGGTCACTGGTCACTGGTCACTGGTCACTGGTTACTGGTCACTGGTCACTGGTCACTGGTCACTGGTCACTGGTCACTGGTCACAAGTCACTGGTCACTTGTCACTGGTCACTGGTCACTCGTCACTGGTCACAGGTCAATGGTAACTTGTCACTGGGCAGTGGTCAATGGTCACTGGTCACTGGTCACTGGTCACTGGTCACAGGTCAATGGTCACTGGTCACTGGACACAGATCACTGGTCACTGGTCACTGGTCACTGGTCACTGGTCACTGGTCACTGGTCAATGGTCACTGGCCACTGGTCACTGGTCACTGGTCAGTGGCCACTGGTCGCTGGTCACTTGTCACTGGTCACTGGTCACTGGTCACTGGTCAGTGGCCACTCGTCAATGGTCACTGGTCACTGGTCACTGGTCAATGGTCTCTGTCGCTGGTCACTGGTCACGATTCGCTGGTCCCTGGTCATTGGTCACTGGTCAATGGTCACTGTCGCTGGTCACTGGTCACTGGTCACTGGTCACTGGTCACTTGTCACTGGTCAGTGGCCACTCGTCGCTGGTCACTTGTCACTGGTCACTGGTCACAGGTCAATGGTCACTGGTCACTGGACACTGGTCACTGGTCACTGGTAACTGGTCAATGGTCACTGTCGCTGGTCAATGGTCACTGTCGCTGGTCACTGGTCACTGGTCACTGGTCACTGGTCACTTGTCACTGGTCAGTGGCCACTGGTCGCTGGTCACTTGTCACTGGTCACTGGTCACTGGTCACTGGTCACTGGTCACTGGTCACAAGTCACTGGTCACTGGTCACTGGTCATTGGTCACTGGTCACTGGTCACTGGTCACTGGTCACTGGTCACTGGTCAATGGTCACTGTCGCTGGTAAATGGTCACTGTCGCTGGTCAATGGTCAGTGTCGCTGGTCACTGGTCACTATTCGCTGGTCACTGGTCACTGGTCACTGTTGCTGGTCACTGGTCACTGGTCACTGGTCACTGGTCACTGGTCACTGGTCACAAGTCACTGGTCACTTGTCACTGGTCACTGGTCACTGGTCACTGGTCACTGGTCACTGGTCAATGGTCACTGTCGCTGGTCAATGGTCACTGTCGCTGGTCACTTGTCACAAAGCACTGGTCACTTGTCACTGGTCAGTGGCCACTGATCGCTGGTCACTTGTCACTGGTCACTGGTCACTGGTCACTAGTCACAAGTCACTGGTCACTGGTCACTTGTCATTGGTCACTGGTCACTGGTCACTGGTCACTGGTCACTGGTCAATGGTCACTGTCGCTGGTCACTGGTCACTGGTCACTGGTCAATGGTCACTATCGCTGGTCAATGGTCACTGTCGCTGGTCACTGGTCACTGGTCACAGTCGCTGGTCACTGGTCCCTGGTCTCTAGTCACTGGTCACTGGTCACTGGTCGCTGGTCACTGGTCACTTGTCACTGGTCAGTGGCCACTGGTCGCTGGTCACTTGTCACTGGTCACTGGTCACTGGTCACTGGTCACAAGTCACTGGTCACTGGTCACTGTTCACTGGTCACTGGTCACTGGTCACTGGTCACTGGTCACTGGTCACTGGTCACTGGTCAATGGTCACTATCGCAGGTCAATGGTCACTGTCGCTGGTCACTGGTCACTGGTCACTTGTCACTGGTCACTGGTCACTGGTCACTGGTCACTGGTCACTGGTCACTGGTCTCAGGTCAATGGTCACTGGTCACTGGTCACTGGTCAATGGTCACTGTCGCTGGTCACTGGTCACTGGTCACTGGTCACTGGTCACTGGTCACTGGTCACTGGTCACTGGTCACTGGTCACTGGTCACTGGTCACTGGTAACTGGTCAATGGTCACTGGTCACTGGTCACTGGTCACTGGTCAATGGTCACTATCGCTGGTCAATGGTCACTGTCGCTGGTCACTGGTCACTGGTCACAGTCGCTGGTCACTGGTCACTGGTCACTGGTCACTGGTCACTGGTCTCAGGTCAATGGTCACTGGTCACTGGTCACTGGTCAATGGTCACTGTCGCTGGTCACTGGTCACTGGTCACTGGTCACTGGTCACTGGTCACTGGTCACTGGTCACTGGTCACTGGTCACTGGTCACTGGTCACTGGTAACTGGTCAATGGTCACTGTCGCTGGTCACTGGTCACTGGTCACTGGTCACTGGTCAATGGTAACTTGTCACTGGACAGTGGTCAATGGTCACTGGTCACTGGTCACTGGTCACTGGTCACTGGTCACTGGTCACTGGTCACTGGTCACTGGTCACTGGTCACTGGTCAATGGTCTCTGTCGCTGGTCACTGGTCACGATTCGCTGGTCCCTGGTCACTGGTCACTGGTCAATGGTCACTGTCGCTGGTCACTGGTCACTGGTCACTGGTCACTGGACACTGGTCACTGGTCACTGGTCACTGGTCACTGGTCACTGGTCACTGGTCACAAGTCACTGGTCACTTGTCACTGGTCACTGGTCACTCGTCACTGGTCAATGGTCACTGGTCACTGGTCACTTGTCACTGGTCAGTGGTCACTGGTCACTGGTCACTGGTCACAAGTCACTAGTCACTGGTCACTGGTCACTGGTCACTGGTCACTGGTCACTGGTCACTGGTCACTGGTCACTGGTCACCGGTCAATGGTCACTGTCGCTGGTCACTGGTCACTGGTCACTGATCACTGGTCACTGGTCACAAGTCACTGGTCACTTGTCACTGGTCACTGGTCACTCGTCACTGGTCAATGGTCTCTGTCGCTGGTCACTGGTCACGATTCGCTGGTCCCTGGTCACTGGTCACTGGTCAATGGTCACTGTCGCTGGTCACTGGTCACTGGTCACTGGTCACTGGTCACTGGTCACTGGTCACTGTCGCTGGTCACTGGTCACTGGTCACTGGTCACTGGACACTGGTCACTGGTCACTGGTCACTGGTCACTGGTCACTGGTCACTGGTCACAAGTCACTGGTCACTTGTCACTGGTCACTGGTCACTCGTCACTGGTCAATGGTCTCTGTCGCTGGTCACTGGTCACGATTCGCTGGTCCCTGGTCACTGGTCACTGGTCAATGGTCACTGTCGCTGGTCACTGGTCACTGGTCACTGGTCACTGGTCACTGGTCACTGGTCACTTGTCACTGGTCAGTGGTCACTGGTCACTGGTCACTGGTCACAAGTCACTAGTCACTGGTCACTGGTCACTGGTCACTGGTCACTGGTCACTGGTCACTGGTCACTGGTCACTGGTCACCGGTCAATGGTCACTGTCGCTGGTCACTGGTCACTGGTCACTGATCACTGGTCACTGGTCACTGGTCACTGGTCACTGGTCAATGGTCACTATCGCTGGTCACTGGTCACTGGTCACTTGTCCCTGGGCAGTGGTCACTTGTCACTGGTCAATTGTCACTATCGCTGGTCAATGGTCACTGTCGCTGGTCACTGGTCACTGGTCACTTGTCACTGTTCACTGGTCACTGGTCACTGGTCACTGGTCACTGGTCACTGGTCACAAGTCACTGGTCACTTGTCACTGGTCAGTGGCCACTCGTCAATGGTCACTGGTCACTGGTCACTGGTCAATGTTCTCTGTCGCTGGTCACTGGTCACGATTCGCTGGTCCCTGGTCACTGGTCACTGGTCAATGGTCACTGTCGCTGGTCACTGGTCACTGGTCACTGGTCACTGGTCACTGGTCACTGGTCACTGGTCACTGGTCACTGGTCACTGGTCACAAGTCACTGGTCACTTGTCACTGGTCACTGGTCACTCGTCACTGGTCACAGGTCAATGGTAACTTGTCACTGGGCAGTGGTCAATGGTCACTGGTCACTGGTCATTGGTCACAGGTCAATGGTCACTGGTCACTGGACACAGATCACTGGTCACTGGTCACTGGTCACTGGTCACTGGTCACTGGTCAATGGTCACTGGCCACTGGTCACTGGTCACTGGTCAGTGGCCACTGGTCGCTGGTCACTTGTCACTGGTCACTGGTCACTGGTCACTGGTCACTGGTCACTGGTCACTTGTCACTGGTCACTGGTCACTGGTCACTGGTCAATGGTCACTATCGCTGGTCAATGGTCACTGTCGCTGGTCACTGGTCACTGGTCACTTGTCACTGGTCACTGGTCACTGGTCACTGGTCACTGGTCACTGGTCACTGGTCACTGGTCACTGGTCACTGGTCAATGGTCACTGTCGCTGGTCACTGGTCACTGGTCAATGGTCACTATCGCTGGTCAATGGTCACTGTCGCTGGTCACTGGTCACTGGTCACTGGTCACTGGTCACTGGTCACTGGTCACTGGTCACCGGTCAATGGTCACTGTCGCTGGTCACTGGTCACTGGTCACTGATCACTGGTCACTGGTCACTGGTCACTGGTCACTGGTCAATGGTCACTATCGCTGGTCAATGGTCACTGTCGCTGGTCACTGGTCACTGGTCACTTGTCACTAGTCACTGGTCACTGGTCACTGGTCACTGGTCACTGGTCTCTGGTCGATGGTCAGTGGTCACTGTCGCTGGTCACTGGTCACTGGTCACTTGTCCCTGGGCAGTGGTCACTGGTCACTGGTCACTGGTCACTGGTCACTGGTCAATGGTCACTGTCGCTGGTCACTGGTCACTGGTCACTTGTCACTGGTCACTGGTCACTGGTCACTGGTCACTTGTCACTGGTCAGTGGCCACTCGTCAATGGTCACTGGTCAATGGTCACTGGTCAATGGTCTCTGTCGGATGGTCACTGGTCACGATTCGCTGGTCCCTGGTCACTGGTCACTGGTCAATGGTCACTGTCGCTGGTCACTGGTCACTGGTCACTGGTCACTGGTCACTGGTTACTGGTCACTGGTCACTGGTCACTGGTCACTGGTCACTGGTCACTGGTCACAAGTCACTGGTCACTTGTCACTGGTCACTGGTCACTCGTCACTGGTCACAGGTCAATGGTAACTTGTCACTGGGCAGTGGTCAATGGTCACTGGTCACTGGTCACTGGTCACTGGTCACAGGTCAATGGTCACTGGTCACTGGACACAGATCATTGGTCACTGGTCACTGGTCACTGGTCACTGGTCACTGGTCACTGGTCAATGGTCACTGGCCACTGGTCACTGGTCACTGGTCAGTGGCCACTGGTCGCTGGTCACTTGTCACTGGTCACTGGTCACTGGTCACTGGTCAGTGGCCACTCGTCAATGGTCACTGGTCACTGGTCACTGGTCAATGGTCTCTGTCGCTGGTCACTGGTCACGATTCGCTGGTCCCTGGTCATTGGTCACTGGTCAATGGTCACTGTCGCTGGTCACTGGTCACTGGTCACTGGTCACTGGTCACTTGTCACTGGTCAGTGGCCACTCGTCGCTGGTCACTTGTCACTGGTCACTGGTCACAGGTCAATGGTCACTGGTCACTGGACACTGGCCACTGGTCACTGGTCACTTGTCAGTGGTCACTGGTCACTGGTCACTGGTCACTGGTCACAAGTCACTGGTCACTTGTCACTGGTCACTGGTCACTGGTAACTGGTCAATGGTCACTGTCGCTGGTCAATGGTCACTGTCGCTGGTCACTGGTCACTGGTCACTGGTCACTGGTCACTTGTCACTGGTCAGTGGCCACTGGTCGCTGGTCACTTGTCACTGGTCACTGGTCACTGGTCACTGGTCACTGGTCACTGGTCACAAGTCACTGGTCACTGGTCACTGGTCATTGGTCACTGGTCACTGGTCACTGGTCACTGGTCACTGGTCAATGGTCACTGTCGCTGGTAAATGGTCACTGTCGCTGGTCAATGGTCAGTGTCGCTGGTCACTGGTCACTATTCGCTGGTCACTGGTCACTGGTCACTGTTGCTGGTCACTGGTCACTGGTCACTGGTCACTGGTCACTGGTCACTGGTCACAAGTCACTGGTCACTTGTCACTGGTCACTGGTCACTGGTCACTGGTCACTGGTCACTGGTCAATGGTCACTGTCGCTGGTCAATGGTCACTGTCGCTGGTCAATGGTCACTGTCGCTGGTCACTGGTCACTGGTCACTGGTCACAAAGCACTGGTCACTTGTCACTGGTCAGTGGCCACTGATCGCTGGTCACTTGTCACTGGTCACTGGTCACTGGTCACTAGTCACAAGTCACTGGTCACTGGTCACTTGTCATTGGTCACTGGTCACTGGTCACTGGTCACTGGTCACTGGTCAATGGTCACTGTCGCTGGTCACTGGTCACTGGTCACTGGTCAATGGTCACTATCGCTGGTCAATGGTCACTGTCGCTGGTCACTGGTCACTGGTCACAGTCGCTGGTCACTGGTCCCTGGTCTCTAGTCACTGGTCACTGGTCACTGGTCGCTGGTCACTGGTCACTTGTCACTGGTCAGTGGCCACTGGTCGCTGGTCACTTGTCACTGGTCACTGGTCACTGGTCACTGGTCACAAGTCACTGGTCACTGGTCACTGTTCACTGGTCACTGGTCACTGGTCACTGGTCACTGGTCACTGGTCACTGGTCACTGGTCAATGGTCACTATCGCAGGTCAATGGTCACTGTCGCTGGTCACTGGTCACTGGTCACTTGTCACTGGTCACTGGTCACTGGTCACTGGTCACTGGTCACTGGTCACTGGTCACTGGTCGATGGTCACTGTCGCTGGTCACTGGTCACTGGTCACTGGTCACAAAGCACTGGTCACTTGTCACTGGTCAGTGGCCACTGATCGCTGGTCACTTGTCACTGGTCACTGGTCACTGGTCACTAGTCACAAGTCACTGGTCACTGGTCACTTGTCATTGGTCACTGGTCACTGGTCACTGGTCACTGGTCACTGGTCAATGGTCACTGTCGCTGGTCAATGGTCACTGGTCACTGGTCACTGGTCACTTGTCACTGGTCAGTGGCCACTCGTCGCTGGTCACTTGTCACTGGTCACTGGTCACAGGTCAATGGTCACTGGTCACTGGTCACTGGTCACTTGTCACTGGTCACTGATCACTGGTCACTGGTCACTGGTCACTGGTCACTGGTCACTGGTCAATGGTCACTGTCGCTGGCCACTGGTCACTGGTCACTGATCACTGGTCACTGGTCACTGGTCACTGGTCACTGGTCAATGGTCACTATCGCTGGTCAATGGTCACTATCGCTGGTCAATGGTCACTGTCGCTGGTCACTGGTCACTGGTCACTTGTCACTGGTCACTGGTCACTGGTCACTGGTCACTGGTCACTGGTCACTGGTCACTGGTCACAAGTCACTGGTCACTTGTCACTGGTCAGTGGCCACTCGTCAATGGTCACTGGTTACTGGTCAATGGTCACTATCGCTGGTCAATGGTCATTGTCGCTGGTCACTGGTCATTGGTCACTTGTCACTGGTCACTGGTCACTGGTCACTGGTCACTGGTCACTGGTCTCAGGTCAATGGTCACTGGTCACTGGTCACTGGTCAATGGTCATGTCGCTGGTCACTGGTCACTGGTCACTGGTCACTGGTCACTGGTCACTGGTCACTGGTCACTGGTCACTGGTCACTGGTCACTGGTCACTGGTAACTGGTCAATGGTCACTGTCGCTGGTCACTGGTCACTGGTCACTGGTCACTGGTCAATGGTAACTTGTCACTGGACAGTGGTCAATGGTCACTGGTCACTGGTCACTGGTCACTGGTCACTGGTCACTGGTCACTGGTCACTGGTCACTGGTCACTGGTCACTGGTCAATGGTCTCTGTCGCTGGTCACTGGTCACGATTCGCTGGTCCCTGGTCACTGGTCACTGGTCAATGGTCACTGTCGCTGGTCACTGGTCACTGGTCACTGGTCACTGGACACTGGTCACTGGTCACTGGTCACTGGTCACTGGTCACTGGTCACTGGTCACAAGTCACTGGTCACTTGTCACTGGTCACTGGTCACTCGTCACTGGTCAATGGTCACTGGTCACTGGTCACTTGTCACTGGTCAGTGGTCACTGGTCACTGGTCACTGGTCACAAGTCACTAGTCACTGGTCACTGGTCACTGGTCACTGGTCACTGGTCACTGGTCACTGGTCACCGGTCAATGGTCACTGTCGCTGGTCACTGGTCACTGGTCACTGATCACTGGTCACTGGTCACAAGTCACTGGTCACTTGTCACTGGTCACTGGTCACTCGTCACTGGTCAATGGTCTCTGTCGCTGGTCACTGGTCACGATTCGCTGGTCCCTGGTCACTGGTCACTGGTCAATGGTCACTGTCGCTGGTCACTGGTCACTGGTCACTGGTCACTGGTCACTGGTCACTGGTCACTGTCGCTGGTCACTGGTCACTGGTCACTGGTCACTGGACACTGGTCACTGGTCACTGGTCACTGGTCACTGGTCACTGGTCACTGGTCACAAGTCACTGGTCACTTGTCACTGGTCACTGGTCACTCGTCACTGGTCAATGGTCTCTGTCGCTGGTCACTGGTCACGATTCGCTGTTCCCTGGTCACTGGTCACTGGTCAATGGTCACTGTCGCTGGTCACTGGTCACTGGTCACTGGTCACTGGTCACTGGTCACTGGTCACTTGTCACTGGTCAGTGGTCACTGGTCACTGGTCACTGGTCACAAGTCACTAGTCACTGGTCACTGGTCACTGGTCACTGGTCACTGGTCACTGGTCACTGGTCACTGGTCACTGGTCACTGGTCACTGGTCACTGGTCACCGGTCAATGGTCACTGTCGCTGGTCACTGGTCACTGGTCACTGATCACTGGTCACTGGTCACTGGTCACTGGTCACTGGTCAATGGTCACTATCGCTGGTCACTGGTCACTGGTCACTTGTCCCTGGGCAGTGGTCACTTGTCACTGGTCAATGGTCACTATCGCTGGTCAATGGTCACTGTCGCTGGTCACTGGTCACTGGTCACTTGTCACTGTTCACTGGTCACTGGTCACTGGTCACTGGTCACTGGTCACTGGTCACAAGTCACTGGTCACTTGTCACTGGTCAGTGGCCACTCGTCAATGGTCACTGGTCACTGGTCACTGGTCAATGTTCTCTGTCGCTGGTCACTGGTCACGATTCGCTGGTCCCTGGTCACTGGTCACTGGTCAATGGTCACTGTCGCTGGTCACTGGTCACTGGTCACTGGTCACTGGTCACTGGTCACTGGTCACTGGTCACTGGTCACTGGTCACTGGTCACAAGTCACTGGTCACTTGTCACTGGTCACTGGTCACTCGTCACTGGTCACAGGTCAATGGTAACTTGTCACTGGGCAGTGGTCAATGGTCACTGGTCACTGGTCACTGGTCACAGGTCAATGGTCACTGGTCACTGGACACAGATCACTGGTCACTGGTCACTGGTCACTGGTCACTGGTCACTGGTCAATGGTCACTGGCCACTGGTCACTGGTCACTGGTCAGTGGCCACTGGTCGCTGGTCACTTGTCACTGGTCACTGGTCACTGGTCACTGGTCACTGGTCACTGGTCACTTGTCACTGGTCACTGGTCACTGGTCACTGGTCAATGGTCACTATCGCTGGTCAATGGTCACTGTCGCTGGTCACTGGTCACTGGTCACTTGTCACTGGTCACTGGTCACTGGTCACTGGTCACTGGTCACTGGTCACTGGTCACTGGTCACTGGTCACTGGTCAATGGTCACTGTCGCTGGTCACTGGTCACTGGTCAATGGTCACTATCGCTGGTCAATGGTCACTGTCGCTGGTCACTGGTCACTGGTCACTGGTCACTGGTCACTGCTCACTGGTCACTGGTCACTGGTCACTGGTCACTGGTCACTGGTCACAAGTCACTGGTCACTTGTCACTGGTCAGTGGCCACTCGTCAATGGTCACTGGTCACTGGTCACTGGTCAATGGTCTCTGTCGCTGGTCACTGGTCACGATTCGCTGGTCCCTGGTCATTGGTCACTGGTCAATGGTCACTGTCGCTGGTCACTGGTCACTGGTCACTGGTCACTGGTCACTTGTCACTGGTCAGTGGCCACTCGTCGCTGTGCACTTGTCACTGGTCACTGGTCACAGGTCAATGGTCACTGGTCACTGGACACTGGTCACTGGTCACTGGTCACTTGTCAGTGGTCACTGATCACTGGTCACTGGTCACTGGTCACTGGTCACTGGTCACTGGTCACTGGTCACTGGTCACTGGTCAATGGTCACTGTCGCTGGTCACTGGTCACTGGTCACTGATCACTGGTCACTGGTCACTGGTCACTGGTCACTGGTCAATGGTCACTATCGCAGGTCAATGGTCACTGTCGCTGGTCACTGGTCACTGGTCACTGGTCACTTGTCACTGGTCACTGGTCACTGGTCACTGGTCACTGGTTACTGGTCAATGGTCACTATCGCTGGTCAAAGGTCATTGTCGCTGGTCACTGGTCATTGGTCACTTGTCACTGGTCACTGGTCACTGGTCACTGGTCACTGGTCACAGGTCAATGGTCACTGGTCACTGGTCACTGGTCAATGGTCACTGTCGCTGGTCACTGGTCACTGGTCACTGGTCACTGGTCACTGGTCACTGGTCACTGGTCACTGGTCACTGGTCACTGGTAACTGGTCAATGGTCACTGTCGCTGGTCACTGGTCACCGGTCACTGGTCACTGGTCAATGGTAACTTGTCACTGGCCAGTGGTCAATGGTCACTGGTCACTGGTCACTGGTCACTGGTCACTGGTCACTGGTCACTGGTCAATGGTCTCTGTCGCTGGTCACTGGTCACGATTCGCTGGTCCCTGGTCACTGGTCACTGGTCAATGGTCACTGTCGCTGGTCACTGGTCACTGGTCACTGGTCACTGGACACTGGTCACTGGTCACTGGTCACTGATCACTGGTCACTGGTCACTGGTCACTGGTCACAAGTCTCTGGTCACTTGTCACTGGTCACTGGTCACTCGTCACTGGTCACAGGTCAATGGTAACTTGTCACTGGGCAGTGGTCAATGGTCACTGGTCACTGGTCACTGGTCACAGGTCAATGGTCACTGGTCACTGGACACAGATCACTGGTCACTGGTCACTGGTCACTGGTCACTGGTCACTGGTCAATGGTCACTGGTCAGTGGCCACTCGTCGCTGGTCACTTGTCACTGGTCACTGGTCACAGGTCAATGGTCACTGGTCACTGGACACTGGTCACTGGTCACTGGTCACTTGTCACTGGTCACTGATCACTGGTCACTGGTCACTGGTCACTGGTCACTGGTCACAGGTCAATGGTCACTGGTCACTGGACACAGGTCACTTGTCACTGGTCACTGGTCACTGGTCACTGGACACAAGTCACTGGTCACTTGTCACTGGTCACTGGTCACTGGTAACTGTTCAATGGTCACTGTCGCTGGTCAATGGTCACTGTCGCTGGTCACTGGTCACTGGTCACTGATCACTGGTCACTGGTCACTGGTCACTGGTCACTGGTCACTGGTCAATGGTCACTATCGCAGGTCAATGGTCACTGTCGCTGGTCACTGGTCACTGGTCACTTGTCACTGGTCACTGGTCACTGGTCACTGGTCACTGGTCACTGGTCACTGGTCGATGGTCACTGTCGCTGGTCACTGGTCACTGGTCACTGGTCAATGGTCACTGGTCACTGGTTACTGATCAATGGTCACTATCGCTGGTCAATGGTCATTGTCGCTGGTCACTGGTCATTGGTCACATGTCACTGGTCACTGGTCACTGGTCACTGGTCACTGGTCACAGGTCAATGGTCACTGGTCACTGGTCACTGGTCAATGGTCACTGTCGCTGGTCACTGGTCACTGGTCACTGGTCACTGGTCACTGGTCACTGGTCACTGGTAACTGGTCAATGGTCACTGTCGCTGGTCACTGGTCACTGGTCACTGGTCACTGGTCAATGGTAACTTGTCACTGGCCAATGGTCAATGGTCACTGGTCACTGGTCACTGGTCACTGGTCACTGGTCACAGGTCAATGGTCACTGGTCACTGGACACAGGTCACTGGTCACTGGTCACTGGTCACTGGTCAATGGTCACTGGCCACTGGTCACTGGTCACTGGTCACTGGTCACTGGTCAATGGTCACTGTCGCTGGTCACTGGTCACTGGTCAATGGTCACTGGCCACTGGTCACTGGTCACTGTTCAATGGTCACTTTCGCTGGTCAATGGTCACTGTCGCTGGTAAATGGTCACTGTCGCTGGTCACTGGTCACTGGTCACTGGTCACTTGTCACTGGTCACTGGTCACTGGTCACTGGTCACTGGTCACTGGTCACTGGTCACTGGTCGATGGTCACTGTCGCTGGTCACTGGTCACTGGTCACTGGTCACTGGTCAATGGTCACTGGTCACTGGTTACTGGTCAATGGTCACTATCGCTGGTCAATGGTCATTGTCGTTGGTCACTGGTCATTGGTCACTTGTCACTGGTCACTGGTCACTGGTCACTGGTCACTGGTCACTGGTCACAGGTCAATGGTCACTGGTCACTGGTCACTGGTCAATGGTCACTGTCGCTGGTCACTGGTCACTGGTCACTGGTCACTGGTCACTGGTCACTGGTCACTGGTCACTGGTCACTGGTAACTGGTCAATGGTCACTGTCGCTGGTCACTGGTCACTGGTCACTGGTCACTGGTCAATGGTAACTTGTCACTGGCCAGTGGTCAATGGTCACTGGTCACTGGTCACTGGTCACTGGTCACTGGTCACTGGTCACTGGTCACTGGTCAATGGTCTCTGTCGCTGGTCACTGGTCACGATTCGCTGGTCCCTGGTCACTAGTCACTGGTCAATGGTCACTGTCGCTGGTCACTGGTCACTGGTCACTGGTCACTGGACACTGGTC
Source organism: Andrena bucephala (assembly GCA_947577245.1). Taxonomy (NCBI): domain Eukaryota; kingdom Metazoa; phylum Arthropoda; class Insecta; order Hymenoptera; family Andrenidae; genus Andrena; species Andrena bucephala. Next base: position 64,346,308 of record OX387716.1, read on the forward strand.
ACTGGTCACTGGTCACTGGTCACTGGTCGATGGTCACTGTCGCTGGTCACTGGTCACTGGTCACTGGTCAATGGTCACTGGTCACTGGTTACTGATCAATGGTCACTATCGCTGGTCAATGGTCATTGTCGCTGGTCACTGGTCATTGGTCACATGTCACTGGTCACTGGTCACTGGTCACTGGTCACTGGTCACAGGTCAATGGTCACTGGTCACTGGTCACTGGTCAATGGTCACTGTCGCTGGTCACTGGTCACTGGTCACTGGTCACTGGTCACTGGTCACTGGTCACTGGTAACTGGTCAATGGTCACTGTCGCTGGTCACTGGTCACTGGTCACTGGTCACTGGTCAATGGTAACTTGTCACTGGCCAATGGTCAATGGTCACTGGTCACTGGTCACTGGTCACTGGTCACTGGTCACAGGTCAATGGTCACTGGTCACTGGACACAGGTCACTGGTCACTGGTCACTGGTCACTGGTCAATGGTCACTGGCCACTGGTCACTGGTCACTGGTCACTGGTCACTGGTCAATGGTCACTGTCGCTGGTCACTGGTCATTGGTCAATGGTCACTGGCCACTGGTCACTGGTCACTGTTCAATGGTCACTTTCGCTGGTCAATGGTCACTGTCGCTGGTAAATGGTCACTGTCGCTGGTCACTGGTCACTGGTCACTGGTCACTTGTCACTGGTCACTGGTCACTGGTCACTGGTCACTGGTCACTGGTCACTGGTCACTGGTCGATGGTCACTGTCGCTGGTCACTGGTCACTGGTCACTGGTCACTGGTCAATGGTCACTGGTCACTGGTTACTGGTCAATGGTCACTATCGCTGGTCAATGGTCATTGTCGCTGGTCACTGGTCATTGGTCACTTGTCACTGGTCACTGGTCACTGGTCACTGGTCACTGGTCACTGGTCACAGGTCAATGGTCACTGGTCACTGGTCACTGGTCAATGGTCACTGTCGCTGGTCACTGGTCACTGGTCACTGGTCACTGGTCACTGGTCACTGGTCACTGGTCACTGGTCACTGGTAACTGGTCAATGGTCACTGTCGCTGGTCACTGGTCACTGGTCACTGGTCACTGGTCAATGGTAACTTGTCACTGGCCAGTGGTCAATGGTCACTGGTCACTGGTCACTGGTCACTGGTCACTGGTCACTGGTCACTGGTCACTGGTCAATGGTCTCTGTCGCTGGTCACTGGTCACGATTCGCTGGTCCCTGGTCACTAGTCACTGGTCAATGGTCACTGTCGCTGGTCACTGGTCACTGGTCACTGGTCACTGGACACTGGTCACTGGTCACTGGTCACTGGTCACTGGTCACTGGTCACTGGTCACAAGTCACTGGTCACTTGTCACTGGTCACTGGTCACTCGTCACTGGTCAATGGTCTCTGTCACTGGTCACTGGTCACTGGTCAATGGTCTCTCTCGCTGGTCACTGGTCACGATTCGCTGGTCCCTGGTCATTGGTCACTGGTCAATGGTCACTGTCGCTGGTCACTGGTCACTGGTCACTGGTCACTGGTCACTTGTCACTGGTCAGTGGCCACTCGTCGCTGTGCACTTGTCACTGGTCACTGGTCACAGGTCAATGGTCACTGGTCACTGGACACTGGTCACTGGTCACTGGTCACTTGTCAGTGGTCACTGATCACTGGTCACTGGTCACTGGTCACTGGTCACTGGTCACTGGTCACTGGTCACTGGTCACTGGTCAATGGTCACTGTCGCTGGTCACTGGTCACTGGTCACTGATCACTGGTCACTGGTCACTGGTCACTGGTCACTGGTCAATGGTCACTATCGCAGGTCAATGGTCACTGTCGCTGGTCACTGGTCACTGGTCACTTGTCACTGGTCACTGGTCACTGGTCACTGGTCACTGGTTACTGGTCAATGGTCACTATCGCTGGTCAAAGGTCATTGTCGCTGGTCACTGGTCATTGGTCACTTGTCACTGGTCACTGGTCACTGGTCACTGGTCACTGGTCACAGGTCAATGGTCACTGGTCACTGGTCACTGGTCAATGGTCACTGTCGCTGGTCACTGGTCACTGGTCACTGGTCACTGGTCACTGGTCACTGGTCACTGGTCACTGGTCACTGGTAACTTGTCAATGGTCACTGTCGCTGGTCACTGGTCACCGGTCACTGGTCACTGGTCAATGGTAACTTGTCACTGGCCAGTGGTCAATGGTCACTGGTCACTGGTCACTGGTCACTGGTCACTGGTCACTGGTCACTGGTCAATGGTCTCTGTCGCTGGTCACTGGTCACGATTCGCTGGTCCCTGGTCACTGGTCACTGGTCAATGGTCACTGTCGCTGGTCACTGGTCACTGGTCACTGGTCACTGGACACTGGTCACTGGTCACTGGTCACTGGTCACTGGTCACTGGTCACTGGTCACTGGTCACAAGTCTCTGGTCACTTGTCACTGGTCACTGGTCACTCGTCACTGGTCACAGGTCAATGGTAACTTGTCACTGGGCAGTGGTCAATGGTCACTGGTCACTGGTCACTGGTCACAGGTCAATGGTCACTGGTCACTGGACACAGATCACTGGTCACTGGTCACTGGTCACTGGTCACTGGTCACTGGTCAATGGTCACTGGTCAGTGGCCACTCGTCGCTGGTCACTTGTCACTGGTCACTGGTCACAGGTCAATGGTCACTGGTCACTGGACACTGGTCACTGGTCACTTGTCACTGGTCACTGATCACTGGTCACTGGTCACTGGTCACTGGTCACTGGTCACAGGTCAATGGTCACTGGTCACTGGACACAGGTCACTTGTCACTGGTCACTGGTCACTGGTCACTGGTCACAAGTCACTGGTCACTTGTCACTGGTCACTGGTCACTGGTAACTGGTCAATGGTCACTGTCGCTGGTCAATGGTCACTGTCGCTGGTCACTGGTCACTGGTCACTGATCACTGGTCACTGGTCACTGGTCACTGGTCACTGGTCACTGGTCAATGGTCAGTATCGCAGGTCAATGGTCACTGTCGCTGGTCACTGGTCACTGGTCACTTGTCACTGGTCACTGGTCACTGGTCACTGGTCACTGGTCACTGGTCACTGGTCGATGGTCACTGTCGCTGGTCACTGGTCACTGGTCACTGGTCAATGGTCACTGGTCACTGGTTACTGGTCAATGGTCACTATCGCTGGTCAATGGTCATTGTCGCTGGTCACTGGTCATTGGTCACATGTCACTGGTCACTGGTCACTGGTCACTGGTCACTGGTCACAGGTCAATGGTCACTGGTCACTGGTCACTGGTCAATGGTCACTGTCGCTGGTCACTGGTCACTGGTCACTGGTCACTGGTCACTGGTCACTGGTCACTGGTAACTGGTCAATGGTCACCGTCGCTGGTCACTGGTCACTGGTCACTGGTCACTGGTCAATGGTAACTTGTCACTGGCCAATGGTCAATGGTCACTGGTCACTGGTCACTGGTCACTGGTCACTGGTCACAGGTCAATGGTCACTGGTCACTGGACACAGGTCACTGGTCACTGGTCACTGGTCACTGGTCACTGGTCACTGGTCAATGGTCAATGGTCACTGGCCACTGGTCACTGGTCACTGGTCACTGGTCACTGGTCACTGGTCACTGGTCAATGGTCACTGTCGCTGGTCACTGGTCACTGGTCAATGGTCACTGGCCACTGGTCACTGGTCACTGTTCAATGGTCACTTTCGCTGGTCAATGGTCACTGTCGCTGGTAAATGGTCACTGTCGCTGGTCACTGGTCACTGGTCACTTGTCACTGGTCACTGGTCACTGGTCACTGGTCACTGGTCACTGGTCACTGGTCACTGGTCACTGGTCGATGGTCACTGTCGCTGGTCACTGGTCACTGGTCACTGGTCACTGGTCAATGGTCACTGGTCACTGGTTACTGGTCAATGGTCACTATCGCTGGTCAATGGTCATTGTCGCTGGTCACTGGTCATTGGTCACTTGTCACTGGTCACTGGTCCCTGGTCACTGGTCACTGGTCACTGGTCACAGGTCAATGGTCACTGGTCACTGGTCACTGGTCAATGGTCACTGTCGCTGGTCACTGGTCACTGGTCACTGGTCACTGGTCACTGGTCACTGGTCACTGGTCACTGGTAACTGGTCAATGGTCACTGTCGCTGGTCACTGGTCACTGGTCACTGGTCACTGGTCAATGGTAACTTGTCACTGGCCAGTGGTCAATGGTCACTGGTCACTGGTCACTGGTCACTGGTCACTGGTCACTGGTCACTGGTCACTGGTCAATGGTCTCTGTCGCTGGTCACTGGTCACGATTCGCTGGTCCCTGGTCACTAGTCACTGGTCAATGGTCACTGTCGCTGGTCACTGGTCACTGGTCACTGGTCACTGGACACTGGTCACTGGTCACTGGTCACTGGTCACTGGTCACTGGTCACTGGTCACAAGTCACTGGTCACTTGTCACTGGTCACTGGTCACTCGTCACTGGTCAATGGTCTCTGTCGCTGGTCACTGGTCACGATTCGCTGGTCCCTGGTCACTGGTCACTGGTCAATGGTCACTGTCGCTGGACACTGGTCACTGGTCACTGGTCACTGGTCACTGGTCACTGGTCACTTGTCACTGGTCAGTGGTCACTGGTCACTGGTCAGTGGTCACAAGTCACTAGTCACTGGTCACTGGTCACTGGTCACTGGTCACTGGTCACTGGTCACTGGTCACTGGTCACTGGTCACCGGTCAATGCTCACTGTCGCTGGTCACTGGTCACTGGTCACTGATCACTGGTCACTGGTCACTGGTCACTGGTCACTGGTCAATGGTCACTATCGCTGGTCAATGGTCACTGTCGCTGGTCACTGGTCACTGGTCACTTGTCACTGGTCACTGGTCACTGGTCACTGGTCACTGGTCACTGGTCTCTGGTCGATGGTCAATGGTCACTGTCGCTGGTCACTGGTCACTGGTCACTTGTCCCTGGGCAGTGGTCACTGGTCACTGGTCACTGGTCACTGGTCACTGGTCAATGGTCACTGTCGCTGGTCACTGGTCACTGGTCACTTGTCCCTGGGCAGTGGTCACTTGTCACTGGTCAATGGTCACTATCGCTGGTCAATGGTCACTGTCGCTGGTCACTGGTCACTGGTCACTTGTCACTGGTCACTGGTCACTGGTCACTGGTCACTGGTCACTGGTCACTGGTCACTGGTCACAAGTCACTGGTCACTTGTCACTGGTCAGTGGCCACTCGTCAATGGTCACTGGTCACTGGTCACTGGTCAATGGTCTCTGTCGCTGGTCACTGGTCACGATTCGCTGGTCCCTGGTCACTGGTCACTGGTCAATGGTCACTGTCGCTGGTCACTGGTCACTGGTCACTGGTCACTGGTCACTGGTCACTGGTCACTGGTCACTGGTCACTGGTCACTGGTCACAAGTCACTGGTCACTTGTCACTGGTCACTGGTCACTCGTCACTGGTCACAGGTCAATGGTAACTTGTCACTGGGCAGTGGTCAATGGTCACTGGTCACTGGTCACTGGTCACTGGTCACAGGTCAATGGTCACTGGTCACTGGACACAGATCACTGGTCACTGGTCACTGGTCACTGGTCACTGGTCACTGGTCACTGGTCAATGGTCACTGGTCACTGGTTACTGATCAATGGTCACTATCGCTGGTCAATGGTCATTGTCGCTGGTCACTGGTCATTGGTCACATGTCACTGGTCACTGGTCACTGGTCACTGGTCACTGGTCACAGGTCAATGGTCACTGGTCACTGGTCACTGGTCAATGGTCACTGTCGCTGGTCACTGGTCACTGGTCACTGGTCACTGGTCACTGGTCACTGGTCACTGGTAACTGGTCAATGGTCACTGTCGCTGGTCACTGGTCACTGGTCACTGGTCACTGGTCAATGGTAACTTGTCACTGGCCAATGGTCAATGGTCACTGGTCACTGGTCACTGGTCACTGGTCACTGGTCACAGGTCAATGGTCACTGGTCACTGGACACAGGTCACTGGTCACTGGTCACTGGTCACTGGTCAATGGTCACTGGCCACTGGTCACTGGTCACTGGTCACTGGTCACTGGTCAATGGTCACTGTCGCTGGTCACTGGTCACTGGTCAATGGTCACTGGCCACTGGTCACTGGTCACTGTTCAATGGTCACTTTCGCTGGTCAATGGTCACTGTCGCTGGTAAATGGTCACTGTCGCTGGTCACTGGTCACTGGTCACTGGTCACTTGTCACTGGTCACTGGTCACTGGTCACTGGTCACTGGTCACTGGTCACTGGTCACTGGTCGATGGTCACTGTCGCTGGTCACTGGTCACTGGTCACTGGTCACTGGTCAATGGTCACTGGTCACTGGTTACTGGTCAATGGTCACTATCGCTGGTCAATGGTCATTGTCGCTGGTCACTGGTCATTGGTCACTTGTCACTGGTCACTGGTCACTGGTCACTGGTCACTGGTCACTGGTCACAGGTCAATGGTCACTGGTCACTGGTCACTGGTCAATGGTCACTGTCGCTGGTCACTGGTCACTGGTCACTGGTCACTGGTCACTGGTCACTGGTCACTGGTCACTGGTCACTGGTAACTGGTCAATGGTCACTGTCGCTGGTCACTGGTCACTGGTCACTGGTCACTGGTCAATGGTAACTTGTCACTGGCCAGTGGTCAATGGTCACTGGTCACTGGTCACTGGTCACTGGTCACTGGTCACTGGTCACTGGTCACTGGTCAATGGTCTCTGTCGCTGGTCACTGGTCACGATTCGCTGGTCCCTGGTCACTAGTCACTGGTCAATGGTCACTGTCGCTGGTCACTGGTCACTGGACACTGGTCACTGGTCACTGGTCACTGGTCACTGGTCGATGGTCACTGTCGCTGGTCACTGGTCACTGGTCACTGGTCAATGGTCACTGGTCACTGGTTACTGATCAATGGTCACTATCGCTGGTCAATGGTCATTGTCGCTGGTCACTGGTCATTGGTCACATGTCACTGGTCACTGGTCACTGGTCACTGGTCACTGGTCACAGGTCAATGGTCACTGGTCACTGGTCACTGGTCAATGGTCACTGTCGCTGGTCACTGGTCACTGGTCACTGGTCACTGGTCACTGGTCACTGGTCACTGGTAACTGGTCAATGGTCACTGTCGCTGGTCACTGGTCACTGGTCACTGGTCACTGGTCAATGGTAACTTGTCACTGGCCAATGGTCAATGGTCACTGGTCACTGGTCACTGGTCACTGGTCACTGGTCACAGGTCAATGGTCACTGGTCACTGGACACAGGTCACTGGTCACTGGTCACTGGTCACTGGTCAATGGTCACTGGCCACTGGTCACTGGTCACTGGTCACTGGTCACTGGTCACTGGTCACTGGTCACTGGTCAATGGTCACTGGTCAGTGGCCACTCGTCGCTGGTCACTTGTCACTGGTCACTGGTCACAGGTCAATGGTCACTGGTCACTGGACACTGGTCACTGGTCACTGGTCACTGGTCACTGGTCACTGGTCACTGGTCACTGGTCAATGGTCACTGGTCAGTGGCCACTCGTCGCTGGTCACTTGTCACTGGTCACTGGTCACAGGTCAATGGTCACTGGTCACAAGTCACTGGTCACTTGTCACTGGTCACTGGTCACTGGTCACTGGTCACTGGTCACTGGTCACTGGTCAATGGTCACTGGTCAGTGGCCACTCGTCGCTGGTCACTTGTCACTGGTCACTGGTCACAGGTCAATGGTCACTGGTCACAAGTCACTGGTCACTTGTCACTGGTCACTGGTCACTGGTCACTGGTCACTGGTCACTGGTCACTGGTCACTGGTCACTGGTCACTGGTCACTGGTCACTGGTCAATGGTCACTGGTCAGTGGCCACTCGTCGCTGGTCACTTGTCACTGGTCACTGGTCACAGGTCAATGGTCACTGGTCACTGGACACTGGTCACTGGTCACTTGTCACTGGTCACTGATCACTGGTCACTGGTCACTGGTCACTGGTCACTGGTCACAGGTCAATGGTCACTGGTCACTGGACACAGGTCACTTGTCACTGGTCACTGGTCACTGGTCACTGGTCACAAGTCACTGGTCACTTGTCACTGGTCACTGGTCACTGGTAACTGGTCAATGGTCACTGTCGCTGGTCAATGGTCACTGTCGCTGGTCACTGGTCACTGGTCACTGATCACTGGTCACTGGTCACTGGTCACTGGTCACTGGTCACTGGTCAATGGTCAGTATCGCAGGTCAATGGTCACTGTCGCTGGTCACTGGTCACTGGTCACTTGTCACTGGTCACTGGTCACTGGTCACTGGTCACTGGTCACTGGTCACTGGTCGATGGTCACTGTCGCTGGTCACTGGTCACTGGTCACTGGTCAATGGTCACTGGTCACTGGTTACTGGTCAATGGTCACTATCGCTGGTCAATGGTCATTGTCGCTGGTCACTGGTCATTGGTCACATGTCACTGGTCACTGGTCACTGGTCACTGGTCACTGGTCACAGGTCAATGGTCACTGGTCACTGGTCACTGGTCAATGGTCACTGTCGCTGGTCACTGGTCACTGGTCACTGGTCACTGGTCACTGGTCACTGGTCACTGGTAACTGGTCAATGGTCACCGTCGCTGGTCACTGGTCACTGGTCACTGGTCACTGGTCAATGGTAACTTGTCACTGGCCAATGGTCAATGGTCACTGGTCACTGGTCACTGGTCACTGGTCACTGGTCACAGGTCAATGGTCACTGGTCACTGGACACAGGTCACTGGTCACTGGTCACTGGTCACTGGTCACTGGTCACTGGTCAATGGTCAATGGTCACTGGCCACTGGTCACTGGTCACTGGTCACTGGTCACTGGTCACTGGTCACTGGTCAATGGTCACTGTCGCTGGTCACTGGTCACTGGTCAATGGTCACTGGCCACTGGTCACTGGTCACTGTTCAATGGTCACTTTCGCTGGTCAATGGTCACTGTCGCTGGTAAATGGTCACTGTCGCTGGTCACTGGTCACTGGTCACTTGTCACTGGTCACTGGTCACTGGTCACTGGTCACTGGTCACTGGTCACTGGTCACTGGTCGATGGTCACTGTCGCTGGTCACTGGTCACTGGTCACTGGTCACTGGTCAATGGTCACTGGTCACTGGTTACTGGTCAATGGTCACTATCGCTGGTCAATGGTCATTGTCGCTGGTCACTGGTCATTGGTCACTTGTCACTGGTCACTGGTCACTGGTCACTGGTCACTGGTCACTGGTCACAGGTCAATGGTCACTGGTCACTGGTCACTGGTCAATGGTCACTGTCGCTGGTCACTGGTCACTGGTCACTGGTCACTGGTCACTGGTCACTGGTCACTGGTCACTGGTAACTGGTCAATGGTCACTGTCGCTGGTCACTGGTCACTGGTCACTGGTCACTGGTCAATGGTAACTTGTCACTGGCCAGTGGTCAATGGTCACTGGTCACTGGTCACTGGTCACTGGTCACTGGTCACTGGTCACTGGTCACTGGTCAATGGTCTCTGTCGCTGGTCACTGGTCACGATTCGCTGGTCCCTGGTCACTAGTCACTGGTCAATGGTCACTGTCGCTGGTCACTGGTCACTGGTCACTGGTCACTGGACACTGGTCACTGGTCACTGGTCACTGGTCACTGGTCACTGGTCACTGGTCACAAGTCACTGGTCACTTGTCACTGGTCACTGGTCACTCGTCACTGGTCAATGGTCTCTGTCGCTGGTCACTGGTCACGATTCGCTGGTCCCTGGTCACTGGTCACTGGTCAATGGTCACTGTCGCTGGACACTGGTCACTGGTCACTGGTCACTGGTCACTGGTCACTGGTCACTTGTCACTGGTCAGTGGTCACTGGTCACTGGTCAGTGGTCACAAGTCACTAGTCACTGGTCACTGGTCACTGGTCACTGGTCACTGGTCACTGGTCACTGGTCACTGGTCACTGGTCACCGGTCAATGCTCACTGTCGCTGGTCACTGGTCACTGGTCACTGATCACTGGTCACTGGTCACTGGTCACTGGTCACTGGTCAATGGTCACTATCGCTGGTCAATGGTCACTGTCGCTGGTCACTGGTCACTGGTCACTTGTCACTGGTCACTGGTCACTGGTCACTGGTCACTGGTCACTGGTCTCTGGTCGATGGTCAATGGTCACTGTCGCTGGTCACTGGTCACTGGTCACTTGTCCCTGGGCAGTGGTCACTGGTCACTGGTCACTGGTCACTGGTCACTGGTCAATGGTCACTGTCGCTGGTCACTGGTCACTGGTCACTTGTCCCTGGGCAGTGGTCACTTGTCACTGGTCAATGGTCACTATCGCTGGTCAATGGTCACTGTCGCTGGTCACTGGTCACTGGTCACTTGTCACTGGTCACTGGTCACTGGTCACTGGTCACTGGTCACTGGTCACTGGTCACTGGTCACAAGTCACTGGTCACTTGTCACTGGTCAGTGGCCACTCGTCAATGGTCACTGGTCACTGGTCACTGGTCAATGGTCTCTGTCGCTGGTCACTGGTCACGATTCGCTGGTCCCTGGTCACTGGTCACTGGTCAATGGTCACTGTCGCTGGTCACTGGTCACTGGTCACTGGTCACTGGTCACTGGTCACTGGTCACTGGTCACTGGTCACTGGTCACTGGTCACAAGTCACTGGTCACTTGTCACTGGTCACTGGTCACTCGTCACTGGTCACAGGTCAATGGTAACTTGTCACTGGGCAGTGGTCAATGGTCACTGGTCACTGGTCACTGGTCACAGGTCAATGGTCACTGGTCACTGGACACAGATCACTGGTCACTGGTCACTGGTCACTGGTCACTGGTCACTGGTCAATGGTCACTGGCCACTGGTCACTGGTCACTGGTCAGTGGCCACTGGTCGCTGGTCACTTGTCACTGGTCACTGGTCACTGGTCACTGGTCACTGGTCACTGGTCACTGGTCACTGGTCACTGGTCACTGGTCACTGGTCACTGGTCACTGGTCAATGGTCACTATCGCTGGTAAATGGTCACTGGTCACTGGTCAATGGTCACTGGCCACTGGTCACTGGTCACTGTTCAATGGTCACTTTCGCTGGTCAATGGTCACTGTCGCTGGTAAATGGTCACTGTCGCTGGTCACTGGTCACTGGTCACTTGTCACTGGTCACTGGTCACTGGTCACTGGTCACTGGTCACTGGTCACTGGTCACTGGTCGATGGTCACTGTCGCTGGTCACTGGTCACTGGTCACTGGTCACTGGTCAATGGTCACTGGTCACTGGTTACTGGTCAATGGTCACTATCGCTGGTCAATGGTCATTGTCGCTGGTCACTGGTCATTGGTCACTTGTCACTGGTCACTGGTCACTGGTCACTGGTCACTGGTCACTGGTCACAGGTCAATGGTCACTGGTCACTGGTCACTGGTCAATGGTCACTGTCGCTGGTCACTGGTCACTGGTCACTGGTCACTGGTCACTGGTCACTGGTCACTGGTCACTGGTAACTGGTCAATGGTCACTGTCGCTGGTCACTGGTCACTGGTCACTGGTCACTGGTCAATGGTAACTTGTCACTGGCCAGTGGTCAATGGTCACTGGTCACTGGTCACTGGTCACTGGTCACTGGTCACTGGTCACTGGTCACTGGTCAATGGTCTCTGTCGCTGGTCACTGGTCACGATTCGCTGGTCCCTGGTCACTAGTCACTGGTCAATGGTCACTGTCGCTGGTCACTGGTCACTGGTCACTGGTCACTGGACACTGGTCACTGGTCACTGGTCACTGGTCACTGGTCACTGGTCACTGGTCACAAGTCACTGGTCACTTGTCACTGGTCACTGGTCACTCGTCACTGGTCAATGGTCTCTGTCGCTGGTCACTGGTCACGATTCGCTGGTCCCTGGTCACTGGTCACTGGTCAATGGTCACTGTCGCTGGACACTGGTCACTGGTCACTGGTCACTGGTCACTGGTCACTGGTCACTTGTCACTGGTCAGTGGTCACTGGTCACTGGTCAGTGGTCACAAGTCACTAGTCACTGGTCACTGGTCACTGGTCACTGGTCACTGGTCACTGGTCACTGGTCACTGGTCACTGGTCACCGGTCAATGCTCACTGTCGCTGGTCACTGGTCACTGGTCACTGATCACTGGTCACTGGTCACTGGTCACTGGTCACTGGTCAATGGTCACTATCGCTGGTCAATGGTCACTGTCGCTGGTCACTGGTCACTGGTCACTTGTCACTGGTCACTGGTCACTGGTCACTGGTCACTGGTCACTGGTCTCTGGTCGATGGTCAATGGTCACTGTCGCTGGTCACTGGTCACTGGTCACTTGTCCCTGGGCAGTGGTCACTGGTCACTGGTCACTGGTCACTGGTCACTGGTCAATGGTCACTGTCGCTGGTCACTGGTCACTGGTCACTTGTCCCTGGGCAGTGGTCACTTGTCACTGGTCAATGGTCACTATCGCTGGTCAATGGTCACTGTCGCTGGTCACTGGTCACTGGTCACTTGTCACTGGTCACTGGTCACTGGTCACTGGTCACTGGTCACTGGTCACTGGTCACTGGTCACAAGTCACTGGTCACTTGTCACTGGTCAGTGGCCACTCGTCAATGGTCACTGGTCACTGGTCACTGGTCAATGGTCTCTGTCGCTGGTCACTGGTCACGATTCGCTGGTCCCTGGTCACTGGTCACTGGTCAATGGTCACTGTCGCTGGTCACTGGTCACTGGTCACTGGTCACTGGTCACTGGTCACTGGTCACTGGTCACTGGTCACTGGTCACTGGTCACAAGTCACTGGTCACTTGTCACTGGTCACTGGTCACTCGTCACTGGTCACAGGTCAATGGTAACTTGTCACTGGGCAGTGGTCAATGGTCACTGGTCACTGGTCACTGGTCACAGGTCAATGGTCACTGGTCACTGGACACAGATCACTGGTCACTGGTCACTGGTCACTGGTCACTGGTCACTGGTCAATGGTCACTGGCCACTGGTCACTGGTCACTGGTCAGTGGCCACTGGTCGCTGGTCACTTGTCACTGGTCACTGGTCACTGGTCACTGGTCACTGGTCACTGGTCACTGGTCACTGGTCACTGGTCACTGGTCACTGGTCACTGGTCACTGGTCAATGGTCACTATCGCTGGTAAATGGTCACTGTCGCTGGTCACTGGTCACTGGTCACTTGTCACTGGTCACTGGTCACTGGTCAGTGGTCACTTGTCAGTGGTCACTGATCACTGGTCACTGGTCACTGGTCACTGGTCACTGGTCACTGGTCACTGGTCACTGGTCACTGGTCAATGGTCACTGTCGCTGGTCACTGGTCACTGGTCACTGATCACTGGTCACTGGTCACTGGTCACTGGTCACTGGTCAATGGTCACTATCGCAGGTCAATGGTCACTGTCGCTGGTCACTGGTCACTGGTCACTTGTCACTGGTCACTGGTCACTGGTCACTGGTCACTGGTCACTGGTCGATGGTCACTTGTCCCTGGGCAGTGGTCACTGGTCACTGGTCAATGGTCACTGTCGCTGGTCAATGGTCACAGTCGCTGGTCACTGGTCACTGGTCACTTGTCACTGGTCACTGGTCACTGGTCACTGGTCACTGGTCACTGGTCAATGGTCACTGGCCACTGGTCACTGGTCACTGGTCAGTGGTCACTTGTCAGTGGTCACTGATCACTGGTCACTGGTCACTGGTCACTGGTCACTGGTCACTGGTCACTGGTCACTGGTCACTGGTCAATGGTCACTGTCGCTGGTCACTGGTCACTGGTCACTGATCACTGGTCACTGGTCACTGGTCACTGGTCACTGGTCAATGGTCACTATCGCAGGTCAATGGTCACTGTCGCTGGTCACTGGTCACTGGTCACTTGTCACTGGTCACTGGTCACTGGTCACTGGTCACTGGTCACTGGTCGATGGTCACTGTCGCTGGTCACTGGTCACTGGTCACTGGTCACTGGTCAATGGTCACTGGTCACTGGTTACTGGTCAATGGTCACTATCGCTGGTCAAAGGTCATTGTCGCTGGTCACTGGTCATTGGTCACTTGTCACTGGTCACTGGTCACTGGTCACTGGTCACTGGTCACAGGTCAATGGTCACTGGTCACTGGTCACTGGTCAATGGTCACTGTCGCTGGTCACTGGTCACTGGTCACTGGTCACTGGTCACTGGTCACTGGTCACTGGTCACCGGTAACTGGTCAATGGTCACTGTCGCTGGTCACTGGTCACCGGTCACTGGTCACTGGTCAATGGTAACTTGTCACTGGCCAGTGGTCAATGGTCACTGGTCACTGGTCACTGGTCACTGGTCACTGGTCACTGGTCACTGGTCAATGGTCTCTGTCGCTGGTCACTGGTCACGATTCGCTGGTCCCTGGTCACTGGTCACTGGTCAATGGTCACTGTCGCTGGTCACTGGTCACTGGTCACTGGTCACTGGACACTGGTCACTGGTCACTGGTCACTGGTCACTGGTCACTGGTCACAAGTCACTGGTCACTTGTCACTGGTCACTGGTCACTCGTCACTGGTCAATGGTCTCTGTCGCTGGTCACTGGTCACGATTCGCTGGTCCCTGGTCACTGGTCACTGGTCAATGGTCACTGTCGCTGGACACTGGTCACTGGTCACTGGTCACTGGTCACTGGTCACTGGTCACTTGTCACTGGTCAGTGGTCACTGGTCACTGGTCACTGGTCACAAGTCACTAGTCACTGGTCACTGGTCACTGGTCACTGGTCACTGGTCACTGGTCACCGGTCAATGCTCACTGTCGCTGGTCACTGGTCACTCGTCACTGGTCAATGGTCTCTGTCGCTGGTCACTGGTCACGATTCGCTGGTCCCTGGTCACTGGTCACTGGTCAATGGTCACTGTCGCTGGACACTGGTCACTGGTCACTGGTCACTGGTCACTGGTCACTGGTCACTTGTCACTGGTCACTGGTCACTGGTCACTGGTCACTGTCGCTGGTCACTGGTCACTGGTCACTTGTCACTGGTCACTGGTCACTGGTCACTGGTCACTGGTCACTGGTCTCTGGTCGATGGTCAATGGTCACTGTCGCTGGTCACTGGTCACTGGTCACTTGTCCCTGGGCAGTGGTCACTGGTCACTGGTCACTGGTCACTGGTCACTGGTCAATGGTCACTGTCGCTGGTCACTGGTCACTGGTCACTTGTCCCTGGGCAGTGGTCACTTGTCACTGGTCAATGGTCACTATCGCTGGTCAATGGTCACTGTCGCTGGTCACTGGTCACTGGTCACTTGTCACTGGTCACTGGTCACTGGTCACTGGTCACTGGTCACTGGTCACTGGTCACTGGTCACAAGTCACTGGTCACTTGTCACTGGTCAGTGGCCACTCGTCAATGGTCACTGGTCACTGGTCACTGGTCAATGGTCTCTGTCGCTGGTCACTGGTCACGATTCGCTGGTCCCTGGTCACTGGTCACTGGTCAATGGTCACTGTCGCTGGTCACTGGTCACTGGTCACTGGTCACTGGCCACTGGTCACTGGTCACTGGTCACTGGTCACTGGTCACTGGTCACAAGTCACTGGTCACTTGTCACTGGTCACTGGTCACTCGTCACTGGTCACAGGTCAATGGTAACTTGTCACTGGGCAGTGGTCAATGGTCACTGGTCACTGGTCACTGGTCACAGGTCAATGGTCACTGGTCACTGGACACAGATCACTGGTCACTGGTCACTGGTCACTGGTCACTGGTCAATGGTCACTGGCCACTGGTCACTGGTCACTGGTCACTGGTCACTGTTCACTGGTCACTGGTCACTGGTCACTGGTCACTGGTCACTGGTCACTGTTCACTGGTCACTGGTCACTGGTCACTGGTCACTGGTCACTGGTCACTGGTCAATGGTCACTATCGCTGGTCAATGGTCATTGTCGCTGGTCACTGGTCATTGGTCACTTGTCACTGGTCACTGGTCACTGGTCACTGGTCACTGGTCACTGGTCACAGGTCAATGGTCACTGGTCACTGGTCACTGGTCAATGGTCACTGTCGCTGGTCACTGGTCACTGGTCACTGGTCACTGGTCACTGGTCACTGGTAACTGGTCAATGGTCACTGTCGCTGGTCACTGGTCACTGGTCACTGGTCACTGGTCAATGGTAACTTGTCACTGGCCAGTGGTCAATGGTCACTGGTCACTGGTCACTGGTCACTGGTCACTGGTCACTGGTCACTGGTCACTGGTCACTGGTCACTGGTCAATGGTCTCTGTCGCTGGTCAGTGGTCACGATTCGCTGGTCCCTGGTCACTGGTCAATGGTCACTGTCGCTGGTCACTGGTCACTGGTCACTGGTCACTGGACACTGGTCACTGGTCACTGGTCACTGGTCACTGGTCACTGGTCACTGGTCACAAGTCACTGGTCACTTGTCACTGGTCACTGGTCACTCGTCACTGGTCAATGGTCTCTGTCGCTGGTCACTGGTCACGATTCGCTGGTCCCTGGTCACTGGTCACTGGTCAATGGTCACTGTCGCTGGTCACTGGTCACTGGTCACTGGTCACTGGTCACTGGTCACTGGTCACTTGTCACTGGTCAGTGGTCACTGGTCACTGGTCACTGGTCACAAGTCACTAGTCACTGGTCACTGGTCACTGGTCACTGGTCACTGGTCACTGGTCACTGGTCACTGGTCACTGGTCACTGGTCACGGGTCACTGGTCACCGGTCAATGGTCACTGTCGCTGGTCACTGGTCACTGGTCACTGATCACTGGTCACTGGTCACAAGTCACTGGTCACTTGTCACTGGTCACTGGTCACTCGTCACTGGTCAATGGTCTCTGTCGCTGGTCACTGGTCACGATTCGCTGGTCCCTGGTCACTGGTCACTGGTCAATGGTCACTGTCGCTGGTCACTGGTCACTGGTCACTGGTCACTGGTCACTGGTCACTGTCGCTGGTCACTGGTCACTGGTCACTGGTCACTGGACACTGGTCACTGGTCACTGGTCACTGGTCACTGGTCACTGGTCACTGGTCACTGGTCACAAGTCACTGGTCACTTGTCACTGGTCACTGGTCACTCGTCACTGGTCAATGGTCTCTGTCGCTGGTCACTGGTCACGATTCGCTGGTCCCTGGTCACTGGTCACTGGTCAATGGTCACTGTCGCTGGTCACTGGTCACTGGTCACTGGTCACTGGTCACTGGTCACTGGTCACTGGTCACCGGTCAATGGTCACAAGTCACTAGTCACTGGTCACTGGTCACTGGTCACTGGTCACTGGTCACTGGTCACTGGTCACTGGTCACTGGTCACTGGTCACCGGTCAATGGTCACTGTCGCTGGTCACTGGTCACTGGTCACTGATCACTGGTCACTGGTCACTGGTCACTGGTCACTGGTCAATGGACACTATCGCTGGTCAATGGTCACTGTCGCTGGTCACTGGTCACTGGTCACTGGTCACTGGTCACTGGTCACTGGTCACTGGTCACTGGTCACTGGTCACTGGTCACTGGTCGATGGTCACTGTCGCTGGTCACTGGTCACTGGTCACTGGTCACTGGTCAATGGTCACTGGTCACTGGTTACTGGTCAATGGTCACTATCGCTGGTCAATGGTCATTGTCGCTGGTCACTGGTCATTGGTCACTTGTCACTGGTCACTGGTCACTGGTCACTGGTCACTGGTCACTGGTCACAGGTCAATGGTCACTGGTCACTGGTCACTGGTCAATGGTCACTGTCGCTGGTCACTGGTCACTGGTCACTGGTCACTGGTCACTGGTCACTGGTCACTGGTCACTGGTCACTGGTAACTGGTCAATGGTCACTGTCGCTGGTCACTGGTCACTGGTCACTGGTCACTGGTCAATGGTAACTTGTCACTGGCCAGTGGTCAATGGTCACTGGTCACTGGTCACTGGTCACTGGTCACTGGTCACTGGTCACTGGTCACTGGTCAATGGTCTCTGTCGCTGGTCACTGGTCACGATTCGCTGGTCCCTGGTCACTAGTCACTGGTCAATGGTCACTGTCGCTGGTCACTGGTCACTGGACACTGGTCACTGGTCACTGGTCACTGGTCACTGGTCACTGGTCACTGGTCACAAGTCACTGGTCACTTGTCACTGGTCACTGGTCACTCGTCACTGGTCAATGGTCTCAGTCGCTGGTCACTGGTCACGATTCGCTGGTCCCTGGTCACTGGTCACTGGTCAATGGTCACTGTCGCTGGACACTGGTCACTGGTCACTGGTCACTGGTCACTGGTCACTGGTCACTTGTCACTGGTCAGTGGTCACTGGTCACTGGTCACTGGTCACAAGTCACTAGTCACTGGTCACTGGTCACTGGTCACTGGTCACTGGTCACTGGTCACTGGTCACTGGTCACCGGTCAATGCTCACTGTCGCTGGTCACTGGTCACTGGTCACTGATCACTGGTCACTGGTCACTGGTCACTGGTCACTGGTCAATGGTCACTATCGCTGGTCAATGGTCACTGTCGCTGGTCACTGGTCACTGGTCACTTGTCACTGGTCACTGGTCACTGGTCTCTGGTCGATGGTCAATGGTCACTGTCGCTGGTCACTGGTCACTGGTCACTTGTCCCTGGGCAGTGGTCACTGGTCACTGGTCACTGGTCACTGGTCACTGGTCAATGGTCACTGTCGCTGGTCACTGGTCACTGGTCACTTGTCCCTGGGCAGTGGTCACTTGTCACTGGTCAATGGTCACTATCGCTGGTCAATGGTCACTGTCGCTGGTCACTGGTCACTGGTCACTTGTCACTGGTCACTGGTCACTGGTCACTGGTCACTGGTCACTGGTCACTGGTCACAAGTCACTGGTCACTTGTCACTGGTCAGTGGCCACTCGTCAATGGTCACTGGTCACTGGTCACTGGTCAATGGTCTCTGTCGCTGGTCACTGGTCACGATTCGCTGGTCCCTGGTCACTGGTCACTGGTCAATGGTCACTGTCGCTGGTCACTGGTCACTGGTCACTGGTCACTGGTCACTGGTCACTGGTCACTGGTCACTGGTCACTGGTCACTGGTCACAAGTCACTGGTCACTTGTCACTGGTCACTGGTCACTCGTCACTGGTCACAGGTCAATGGTAACTTGTCACTGGGCAGTGGTCAATGGTCACTGGTCACTGGTCACTGGTCACTGGTCAATGGTCACTGGTCACTGGACACAGATCACTGGTCACTGGTCACTGGTCACTGGTCACTGGTCACTGGTCAATGGTCACTGGCCACTGGTCACTGGTCACTGGTCAGTGGCCACTGGTCGCTGGTCACTTGTCACTGGTCACTGGTCACTGGTCACTGGTCAATGGTCACTGGTCACTGGTCACTGGTCACAGGTCAATGGTCACTGGTCACTGGACACAGATCACTGGTCACTGGTCACTGGTCACTGGTCACTGGTCACTCGTCAATGGTCACTGGTCACTGGTCACTGGTCAATGGTCTCTGTCGCTGGTCACTGGTCACGATTCGCTGGTCCCTGGTCACTGGTCACTGGTCAATGGTCACTGTCGCTGGTCACTGGTCACTGGTCACTGGTCACTGGTCACTGGTCACTGGTCACTGGTCACTGGTCACTGGTCACAAGTCACTGGTCACTTGTCACTGGTCACTGGTCACTCGTCACTGGTCACAGGTCAATGGTAACTTGTCACTGGGCAGTGGTCAATGGTCACTGGTCACTGGTCACTGGTCACAGGTCAATGGTCACTGGTCATTGGACACAGATCACTGGTCACTGGTCACTGGTCACTGGTCACTGGTCACTGGTCAATGGTCACTGGCCACTGGTCACTGGTCACTGGTCAGTGGCCACTGGTCGCTGGTCACTTGTCACTGGTCACTGGTCACTGGTCACTGGTCACTGGTCAATGGTCACGATCGCTGGTAAATGGTCACTGTCGCTGGTCACTGGTCACTGGTCACTTGTCACTGGTCACTGGTCACTGGTCACTGGTCACTGGTCACTGGTCAATGGTCACTGTCGCTGGTCACTGGTCACTGGTCAATGGTCACTATCGCTGGTCAATGGTCACTGTCGCTGGTCACTGGTCACTGGTCACTGGTCAATGGTCACTTGTCCCTGGGCAGTGGTCACTGGTCACTGGTCAATGGTCACTGTCGCTGGTCAATGGTCACAGTCGCTGGTCACTGGTCACTGGTCACTTGTCACTGGTCACTGGTCACTGGTCACTGGTCACTGGTCACTGGTCAATGGTCACTGGCCACTGGTCACTGGTCACTGGTCAGTGGTCACTTGTCAGTGGTCACTGATCACTGGTCACTGGTCACTGGTCACTGGTCACTGGTCACTGGTCACTGGTCACTGGTCACTGGTCAATGGTCACTGTCGCTGGTCACTGGTCACTGGTCACTGATCACTGGTCACTGGTCACTGGTCACTGGTCACTGGTCAATGGTCACTATCGCAGGTCAATGGTCACTGTCGCTGGTCACTGGTCACTGGTCACTTGTCACTGGTCACTGGTCACTGGTCACTGGTCACTGGTCACTGGTCGATGGTCACTGTCGCTGGTCACTGGTCACTGGTCACTGGTCACTGGTCAATGGTCACTGGTCACTGGTTACTGGTCAATGGTCACTATCGCTGGTCAAAGGTCATTGTCGCTGGTCACTGGTCATTGGTCACTTGTCACTGGTCACTGGTCACTGGTCACTGGTCACTGGTCACAGGTCAATGGTCACTGGTCACTGGTCACTGGTCAATGGTCACTGTCGCTGGTCACTGGTCACTGGTCACTGGTCACTGGTCACTGGTCACTGGTCACTGGTCACCGGTAACTGGTCAATGGTCACTGTCGCTGGTCACTGGTCACCGGTCACTGGTCACTGGTCAATGGTAACTTGTCACTGGCCAGTGGTCAATGGTCACTGGTCACTGGTCACTGGTCACTGGTCACTGGTCACTGGTCACTGGTCAATGGTCTCTGTCGCTGGTCACTGGTCACGATTCGCTGGTCCCTGGTCACTGGTCACTGGTCAATGGTCACTGTCGCTGGTCACTGGTCACTGGTCACTGGTCACTGGACACTGGTCACTGGTCACTGGTCACTGGTCACTGGTCACTGGTCACAAGTCACTGGTCACTTGTCACTGGTCACTGGTCACTCGTCACTGGTCAATGGTCTCTGTCGCTGGTCACTGGTCACGATTCGCTGGTCCCTGGTCACTGGTCACTGGTCAATGGTCACTGTCGCTGGACACTGGTCACTGGTCACTGGTCACTGGTCACTGGTCACTCGTCACTTGTCACTGGTCAGTGGTCACTGGTCACTGGTCACTGGTCACAAGTCACTAGTCACTGGTCACTGGTCACTGGTCACTGGTCACTGGTCACTGGTCACCGGTCAATGCTCACTGTCGCTGGTCACTGGTCACTCGTCACTGGTCAATGGTCTCTGTCGCTGGTCACTGGTCACGATTCTCTGGTCCCTGGTCACTGGTCACTGGTCAATGGTCACTGTCGCTGGACACTGGTCACTGGTCACTGGTCACTGGTCACTGGTCACTGGTCACTTGTCACTGGTCACTGGTCACTGGTCACTGGTCACTGTCGCTGGTCACTGGTCACTGGTCACTTGTCACTGGTCACTGGTCACTGGTCACTGGTCACTGGTCACTGGTCTCTGGTCGATGGTCAATGTTCACTGTCGCTGGTCACTGGTCACTGGTCACTTGTCCCTGGGCAGTGGTCACTGGTCACTGGTCACTGGTCACTGGTCACTGGTCAATGGTCACTGTCGCTGGTCACTGGTCACTGGTCACTTGTCCCTGGGCAGTGGTCACTTGTCACTGGTCAATGGTCACTATCGCTGGTCAATGGTCACTGTCGCTGGTCACTGGTCACTGGTCACTTGTCACTGGTCACTGGTCACTGGTCACTGGTCACTGGTCACTGGTCACTGGTCACTGGTCACAAGTCACTGGTCACTTGTCACTGGTCAGTGGCCACTCGTCAATGGTCACTGGTCACTGGTCACTGGTCAATGGTCTCTGTCGCTGGTCACTGGTCACGATTCGCTGGTCCCTGGTCACTGGTCACTGGTCAATGGTCACTGTCGCTGGTCACTGGTCACTGGTCACTGGTCACTGGTCACTGGTCACTGGTCACTGGTCACTGGTCACTGGTCACTGGTCACTGGTCACAAGTCACTGGTCACTTGTCACTGGTCACTGGTCACTCGTCACTGGTCACAGGTCAATGGTAACTTGTCACTGGGCAGTGGTCAATGGTCACTGGTCACTGGTCACTGGTCACAGGTCAATGGTCACTGGTCACTGGACACAGATCACTGGTCACTGGTCACTGGTCACTGGTCACTGGTCACTGGTCAATGGTCACTGGCCACTGGTCACTGGTCACTGGTCACTGGTCACTGTTCACTGGTCACTGGTCACTGGTCACTGGTCACTGGTCACTGGTCACTGGTCAATGGTCACTATCGCAGGTCAATGGTCACTGTCGCTGGTCACTGGTCACTGGTCACTTGTCACTGGTCACTGGTCACTGGTCACTGGTCACTGGTCACTGGTCACTTGTCACTGGTCACTGGTCGATGGTCACTGTCGCTGGTCACTGGTCACTGGTCACTGGTCACTGGTCAATGGTCACTGGTCACTGGTTACTGGTCAATGGTCACTATCGCTGGTCAATGGTCATTGTCGCTGGTCACTGGTCATTGGTCACTTGTCACTGGTCACTGGTCACTGGTCACTGGTCACAGGTCAATGGTCACTGGTCACTGGTCACTGGTCAATGGTCACTGTCGCTGGTCACTGGTCACTGGTCACTGGTCACTGGTCACTGGTCACTGGTCACTGGTCACTGGTCACTGGTAACTGGTCAATGGTCACTGTCGCTGGTCACTGGTCACTGGTCACTGGTCACTGGTCAATGGTAACTTGTCACTGGCCAGTGGTCAATGGTCACTGGTCACTGGTCACTGGTCACTGGTCACTGGTCACTGGTCACTGGTCACTGGTCACTGGTCACTGGTCAATGGTCTCTGTCGCTGGTCAGTGGTCACGATTCGCTGGTCCCTGGTCACTGGTCACTGGTCAATGGTCACTGTCGCTGGTCACTGGTCACTGGTCACAGGTCACTGGACACTGGTCACTGGTCACTGGTCACTGGTCACTGGTCACTGGTCACTGGTCACAAGTCACTGGTCACTTGTCACTGGTCACTGGTCACTCGTCACTGGTCAATGGTCTCTGTCGCTGGTCACTGGTCACGATTCGCTGGTCCCTGGTCACTGGTCACTGGTCAATGGTCACTGTCGCTGGTCACTGGTCACTGGTCACTGGTCACTGGTCACTGGTCACTGGTCACTTGTCACTGGTCAGTGGTCACTGGTCACTGGTCACTGGTCACAAGTCACTAGTCACTGGTCACTGGTCACTGGTCACTGGTCACTGGTCACTGGTCACTGGTCACTGGTCACTGGTCACTGGTCACTGGTCACTGGTCACCGGTCAATGGTCACTGTCGCTGGTCACTGGTCACTGGTCACTGATCACTGGTCACTGGTCACAAGTCACTGGTCACTTGTCACTGGTCACTGGTCACTCGTCACTGGTCAATGGTCTCTGTCGCTGGTCACTGGTCACGATTCGCTGGTCCCTGGTCACTGGTCACTGGTCAATGGTCACTGTCGCTGGTCACTGGTCACTGGTCACTGGTCACTGGTCACTGGTCACTGTCGCTGGTCACTGGTCACTGGTCACTGGTCACTGGACACTGGTCACTGGTCACTGGTCACTGGTCACTGGTCACTGGTCACTGGTCACAAGTCACTGGTCACTTGTCACTGGTCACTGGTCACTCGTCACTGGTCAATGGTCTCTGTCGCTGGTCACTGGTCACGATTCGCTGGTCCCTGGTCACTGGTCACTGGTCAATGGTCACTGTCGCTGGTCACTGGTCACTGGTCACTGGTCACTGGTCACTGGTCACTGGTCACTTGTCACTGGTCAGTGGTCACTGGTCACTGGTCACTGGTCACAAGTCACTAGTCACTGGTCACTGGTCACTGGTCACTGGTCACTGGTCACTGGTCACTGGTCACTGGTCACTGGTCACTGGTCACTGGTCACCGGTCAATGGTCACTGTCGCTGGTCACTGGTCACTGGTCACTGATCACTGGTCACTGGTCACTGGTCACTGGTCACTGGTCAATGGTCACTATCGCTGGTCAATGGTCACTGTCGCTGGTCACTGGTGACTGGTCACTGGTCACTGGTCACTTGTCACTGGTCAGTGGCCACTCGTCGCTGGTCACTTGTCACTGGTCACTGGTCACAGGTCAATGGTCACTGGTCACTGGACACGGGCCACTGGTCACTGGTCACTTGTCAGTGGTCACTGGTCACTGGTCACTGGTCACTGGTCACAAGTCACTGGTCACTTGTCACTGGTCACTGGTCACTGGTAACTGGTCAATGGTCACTGTCGCTGGTCAATGGTCACTGTCGCTGGTCACTGGTCACTGGTCACTGGTCACTGGTCACTTGTCACTGGTCAGTGGCCACTGGTCGCTGGTCACTTGTCACTGGTCACTGGTCACTGGTCACTGGTCACTGGTCACTGGTCACAAGTCACTGGTCACTGGTCACTGGTCATTGGTCACTGGTCACTGGTCACTGGTCACTGGTCACTGGTCAATGGTCACTGTCGCTGGTAAATGGTCACTGTCGCTGGTCAATGGTCAGTGTCGCTGGTCACTGGTCACTATTCGCTGGTCACTGGTCACTGGTCACTGTCGCTGGTCACTGGTCACTGGTCACTGGTCACTGGTCACTGGTCACAAGTCACTGGTCACTTGTCACTGGTCACTGGTCACTGGTCACTGGTCAATGGTCACTGTCGCTGGTCAATGGTCACTGTCGCTGGTCAATGGTCACTGTCGTTGGTCACTGGTCACTGGTCACTGGTCACAAAGCACTGGTCACTTGTCACTGGTCAGTGGCCACTGATCGCTGGTCACTTGTCACTGGTCACTGGTCACTGGTCACTAGTCACAAGTCACTGGTCACTGGTCACTTGTCATTGGTCACTGGTCACTGGTCACTGGTCAATGGTCACTGTCGCTGGTCACTGGTCACTGGTCACTGATCACTGATCACTGGTCACTGGTCACTGGTCACTGGTCAATGGTCACTGTCGCTGGTCACTGGTCACTGGTCGCTGGTCACTGGTCACTTGTCACTGGTCAGTGGCCACTGGTCGCTGGTCACTTGTCACTGGTCACTGGTCACTGGTCACTGGTCACAAGTCACTGGTCACTGGTCACTGTTCACTGGTCACTGGTCACTGGTCACTGGTCACTGGTCACTGGTCACTGGTCAATGGTCACTATCGCAGGTCAATGGTCACTGTCGCTGGTCACTGGTCACTGGTCACATGTCACTGGTCACTGGTCACTGGTCACTGGTCACTGGTCACTGGTCACTGGTCACTGGTCACTGGTCGATGGTCACTGTCGCTGGTCACTGGTCACTGGTCACTGGTCACTGGTCAATGGTCACTGGTCACTGGTTACTGGTCAATGGTCACTATCGCTGGTCAATGGTCATTGTCGCTGGTCACTGGTCATTGGTCACTTGTCACTGGTCACTGGTCACTGGTCACTGGTCACTGGTCACTGGTCACAGGTCAATGGTCACTGGTCACTGGTCACTGGTCAATGGTCACTGTCGCTGGTCACTGGTCACTGGTCACTGGTCACTGGTCACTGGTCACTGGTCACTGGTCACTGGTCACTGGTAACTGGTCAATGGTCACTGTCGCTGGTCACTGGTCACTGGTCACTGGTCACTGGTCAATGGTAACTTGTCACTGGCCAGTGGTCAATGGTCACTGGTCACTGGTCACTGGTCACTGGTCACTGGTCACTGGTCACTGGTCACTGGTCAATGGTCTCTGTCGCTGGTCAGTGGTCACGATTCGCTGGTCCCTGGTCACTGGTCACTGGTCAATGGTCACTGTCGCTGGTCACTGGTCACTGGTCACTGGTCACTGGACACTGGTCACTGGTCACTGGTCACTGGTCACTGGTCACTGGTCACTGGTCACAAGTCACTGGTCACTTGTCACTGGTCACTGGTCACTCGTCACTGGTCAATGGTCTCGGTCGCTGGTCACTGGTCACGATTCGCTGGTCCCTGGTCACTGGTCACTGGTCAATGGTCACTGTCGCTGGTCACTGGTCACTGGTCACTGGTCACTGGTCACTGGTCACTGGTCACTTGTCACTGGTCAGTGGTCACTGGTCACTGGTCACTGGTCACAAGTCACTAGTCACTGGTCACTGGTCACTGGTCACTGGTCACTGGTCACTGGTCACTGGTCACTGGTCACTGGTCACTGGTCACTGGTCACTGGTCACTGGTCACCGGTCAATGGTCACTGTCGCTGGTCACTGGTCACTGGTCACTGATCACTGGTCACTGGTCACAAGTCACTGGTCACTTGTCACTGGTCACTGGTCACTCGTCACTGGTCAATGGTCTCTGTCGCTGGTCACTGGTCACGATTCGCTGGTCCCTGGTCACTGGTCACTGGTCAATGGTCACTGTCGCTGGTCACTGGTCACTGGTCACTGGTCACTGGTCACTGGTCACTGGTCACTGTCGCTGGTCACTGGTCACTGGACACTGGTCACTGGTCACTGGTCACTGGTCACTGGTCACTGGTCACTGGTCACAAGTCACTGGTCACTTGTCACTGGTCACTGGTCACTCGTCACTGGTCAATGGTCTCTGTCGCTGGTCACTGGTCACGATTCGCTGGTCCCTGGTCACTGGTCACTGGTCAATGGTCACTGTCGCTGGTCACTGGTCACTGGTCACTGGTCACTGGTCACTGGTCACTGGTCACTCGTCACTGGTCAATGGTCTCGGTCGCTGGTCACTGGTCACGATTCGCTGGTCCCTGGTCACTGGTCACTGGTCAATGGTCACTGTCGCTGGTCACTGGTCACTGGTCACTGGTCACTGGTCACTGGTCACTGGTCACTTGTCACTGGTCAGTGGTCACTGGTCACTGGTCACTGGTCACAAGTCACTAGTCACTGGTCACTGGTCACTGGTCACTGGTCACTGGTCACTGGTCACTGGTCACTGGTCACTGGTCACTGGTCACTGGTCACTGGTCACCGGTCAATGGTCACTGTCGCTGGTCACTGGTCACTGGTCACTGATCACTGGTCACTGGTCACAAGTCACTGGTCACTTGTCACTGGTCACTGGTCACTCGTCACTGGTCAATGGTCTCTGTCGCTGGTCACTGGTCACGATTCGCTGGTCCCTGGTCACTGGTCACTGGTCAATGGTCACTGTCGCTGGTCACTGGTCACTGGTCACTGGTCACTGGTCACTGGTCACTGGTCACTGTCGCTGGTCACTGGTCACTGGACACTGGTCACTGGTCACTGGTCACTGGTCACTGGTCACTGGTCACTGGTCACAAGTCACTGGTCACTTGTCACTGGTCACTGGTCACTGGTCACTGGTCACTGGTCACTGGTCACTGGTCACTGGTCACTGGTCACTGGTCACTGGTCACTGGTCACTGGTCACTTGTCACTGGTCAGTGGTCACTGGTCACTGGTCACTGGTCACGAGTCACTAGTCACAGGTCACTGGTCACTGGTCACTGGTCACTGGTCACTGGTCACTGGTCACTGGTCACTGGTCACTGGTCACTGGTCACCGGTCAATGGTCACTGTCGCTGGTCACTGGTCACTGGTCACTGATCACTGGTCACTGGTCACTGGTCACTGGTCACTGGTCAATGGTCACTATCGCTGGTCAATGGTCACTGTCGCTGGTCACTGGTCACTGGTCACTGGTAACTGGTCAATGGTCACTGTCGCTGGTCACTGGTCACTGGTCACTGGTCACTGGTCAATGGTCACTGGTCACTGGACACAGGTCACTGGTCACTGGTCACTGGTCATTGGTCACTGGTCACTGGTCACAGGTCAATGGTCACTGGTCACTGGTCACTGGTCACTGGTCACTGGTCACTGGTCACTGGTCACTGGTCACCGGTCAATGGTCACTGTCGCTGGTCACTGGTCACTGGTCACTGATCACTGGTCACTGGTCACTGGTCACTGGTCACTGGTCAATGGTCAGTGGTCACTGGACACTGGTCACTGGTAACTGGTCAATGGTCACTGTCGCTGGTCACTGGTCACTGGTCACTGGTCACTGGTCAATGGTCACTGGTCACTGGACACAGGTCACTGGTCACTGGTCACTGGTCATTGGTCAATGGTCACTGGCCACTGGTCAATGGTCACTTTCGCTGGTCAATGGTCACTGTCGCTGGTCACTGGTCACTGGTAACTGGTCAATGGTCACTGTCGCTGGTCACTGGTCACTGGTCACTGGTCACTGGTCAATGGTAACTTGTCACTGGGCAGTGGTCACTGGTCACTGGTCACTGGTCACTGGTCACTGGTCACTGGTCACTGGTCAATGGTCACTGGCCACTGGTCACTGGTCACTGGTCAATGGTCACTTTCGCTGGTCAATGGCCACTGTCGCTGGTAAATGGTCACTGTCGCTGGTCACTGGTCACTGGTCACTGGACACTGGTCACAGGTCAATGGTCACTGGTCACTGGACACTGGTCACTGGTCACTGGTCACTTGTCACTCGTCACTGATCACTGGTCACTGGTCACTGGTCACTGGTCAATGGTCACTGTCGCTGGTCACTGGTCACTGGTCACTGATCACTGGTGACTGGTCAATGGTCACTGTCGCTGGTCACTGGACACTGGTCACTGGTCACAGGTCAATGGTCACTGGTCACTGGTCACTGGTCAATGGTCACTATCGCTGGTCAATGGTCATTGACGCTGGTCACTGGTCATTGGTCACTTGTCACTGGTCACTGGTCACTGGTCACTGGTCACTGGTCACTGGTCACTGGTAACTCGTCACAGGTCAATGGTCACTGGACACTGGTCACAGGTCAATGGTCACTGGTCACTGGACACTGGTCACTGGTCACTGGTCACTGGTCACTTGTCACTGGTCACTGATCACTGGTCACTGGTCACTGGTCACTGGTCACTGGTCACTGGTCACAGGTCAATGGTCACTGTCGCTGGTCACTGGTCACTGGTCACTGATCACTGGTCACTGGTCAATGGTCACTGTCGCTGGTCACTGGTCATTGGTCACTTGTCACTGGTCACTGGTCACTGGTCACTGGTCACAGGTCAATGGTCACTGGTCACTGGTCACTGGTCAATGGTCACTGTCGCTCGTCACTGGTCACTGGTCACTGGTCACTGGTCACTGGTCACTGGTAACTGGTCAATGGTCACTGTCGCTGGTCACTGGTCACTGGTCACAGGTCAATGGTCACTGGTCACTGGACACAGGTCACTGGTCACTGGTCACTGGTCACTGGTCACTGGTCACTGGTCAATGGTCACTGGCCACTGGTCACTGGTCACTGGTCACTGGTCACTGGTCAATGGTCACTGTCGCTGGTCACTGGTCACTGGTCACTGATCACTGGTCACTGGTCACTGGTCACTGGTCACTGGTCAATGGTCACTATCGCTGGTCAATGGTCACTGTCGCTGGTCACTGGTCACTGGTCACAGGTCACTGGACACTGGTCACTGGTCACTGGTCACTGGTCACTGGTCACTGGTCACTGGTCACAAGTCACTGGTCACTTGTCACTGGTCACTGGTCACTCGTCACTGGTCAATGGTCTCTGTCGCTGGTCACTGGTCACGATTCGCTGGTCCCTGGTCACTGGTCACTGGTCAATGGTCACTGTCGCTGGTCACTGGTCACTGGTCACTGGTCACTGGTCACTGGTCACTGGTCACTTGTCACTGGTCAGTGGTCACTGGTCACTGGTCACTGGTCACAAGTCACTAGTCACTGGTCACTGGTCACTGGTCACTGGTCACTGGTCACTGGTCACTGGTCACTGGTCACTGGTCACTGGTCACTGGTCACTGGTCACCGGTCAATGGTCACTGTCGCTGGTCACTGGTCACTGGTCACTGATCACTGGTCACTGGTCACAAGTCACTGGTCACTTGTCACTGGTCACTGGTCACTCGTCACTGGTCAATGGTCTCTGTCGCTGGTCACTGGTCACGATTCGCTGGTCCCTGGTCACTGGTCACTGGTCAATGGTCACTGTCGCTGGTCACTGGTCACTGGTCACTGGTCACTGGTCACTGGTCACTGTCGCTGGTCACTGGTCACTGGTCACTGGTCACTGGACACTGGTCACTGGTCACTGGTCACTGGTCACTGGTCACTGGTCACTGGTCACAAGTCACTGGTCACTTGTCACTGGTCACTGGTCACTCGTCACTGGTCAATGGTCTCTGTCGCTGGTCACTGGTCACGATTCGCTGGTCCCTGGTCACTGGTCACTGGTCAATGGTCACTGTCGCTGGTCACTGGTCACTGGTCACTGGTCACTGGTCACTGGTCACTGGTCACTTGTCACTGGTCAGTGGTCACTGGTCACTGGTCACTGGTCACAAGTCACTAGTCACTGGTCACTGGTCACTGGTCACTGGTCACTGGTCACTGGTCACTGGTCACTGGTCACTGGTCACTGGTCACTGGTCACCGGTCAATGGTCACTGTCGCTGGTCACTGGTCACTGGTCACTGATCACTGGTCACTGGTCACTGGTCACTGGTCACTGGTCAATGGTCACTATCGCTGGTCAATGGTCACTGTCGCTGGTCACTGGTGACTGGTCACTGGTCACTGGTCACTTGTCACTGGTCAGTGGCCACTCGTCGCTGGTCACTTGTCACTGGTCACTGGTCACAGGTCAATGGTCACTGGTCACTGGACACGGGCCACTGGTCACTGGTCACTTGTCAGTGGTCACTGGTCACTGGTCACTGGTCACTGGTCACAAGTCACTGGTCACTTGTCACTGGTCACTGGTCACTGGTAACTGGTCAATGGTCACTGTCGCTGGTCAATGGTCACTGTCGCTGGTCACTGGTCACTGGTCACTGGTCACTGGTCACTTGTCACTGGTCAGTGGCCACTGGTCGCTGGTCACTTGTCACTGGTCACTGGTCACTGGTCACTGGTCACTGGTCACTGGTCACAAGTCACTGGTCACTGGTCACTGGTCATTGGTCACTGGTCACTGGTCACTGGTCACTGGTCACTGGTCAATGGTCACTGTCGCTGGTAAATGGTCACTGTCGCTGGTCAATGGTCAGTGTCGCTGGTCACTGGTCACTATTCGCTGGTCACTGGTCACTGGTCACTGTCGCTGGTCACTGGTCACTGGTCACTGGTCACTGGTCACTGGTCACAAGTCACTGGTCACTTGTCACTGGTCACTGGTCACTGGTCACTGGTCAATGGTCACTGTCGCTGGTCAATGGTCACTGTCGCTGGTCAATGGTCACTGTCGTTGGTCACTGGTCACTGGTCACTGGTCACAAAGCACTGGTCACTTGTCACTGGTCAGTGGCCACTGATCGCTGGTCACTTGTCACTGGTCACTGGTCACTGGTCACTAGTCACAAGTCACTGGTCACTGGTCACTTGTCATTGGTCACTGGTCACTGGTCACTGGTCAATGGTCACTGTCGCTGGTCACTGGTCACTGGTCACTGATCACTGATCACTGGTCACTGGTCACTGGTCACTGGTCAATGGTCACTGTCGCTGGTCACTGGTCACTGGTCGCTGGTCACTGGTCACTTGTCACTGGTCAGTGGCCACTGGTCGCTGGTCACTTGTCACTGGTCACTGGTCACTGGTCACTGGTCACAAGTCACTGGTCACTGGTCACTGTTCACTGGTCACTGGTCACTGGTCACTGGTCACTGGTCACTGGTCACTGGTCAATGGTCACTATCGCAGGTCAATGGTCACTGTCGCTGGTCACTGGTCACTGGTCACATGTCACTGGTCACTGGTCACTGGTCACTGGTCACTGGTCACTGGTCACTGGTCACTGGTCACTGGTCGATGGTCACTGTCGCTGGTCACTGGTCACTGGTCACTGGTCACTGGTCAATGGTCACTGGTCACTGGTTACTGGTCAATGGTCACTATCGCTGGTCAATGGTCATTGTCGCTGGTCACTGGTCATTGGTCACTTGTCACTGGTCACTGGTCACTGGTCACTGGTCACTGGTCACTGGTCACAGGTCAATGGTCACTGGTCACTGGTCACTGGTCAATGGTCACTGTCGCTGGTCACTGGTCACTGGTCACTGGTCACTGGTCACTGGTCACTGGTCACTGGTCACTGGTCACTGGTAACTGGTCAATGGTCACTGTCGCTGGTCACTGGTCACTGGTCACTGGTCACTGGTCAATGGTAACTTGTCACTGGCCAGTGGTCAATGGTCACTGGTCACTGGTCACTGGTCACTGGTCACTGGTCACTGGTCACTGGTCACTGGTCAATGGTCTCTGTCGCTGGTCAGTGGTCACGATTCGCTGGTCCCTGGTCACTGGTCACTGGTCAATGGTCACTGTCGCTGGTCACTGGTCACTGGTCACTGGTCACTGGACACTGGTCACTGGTCACTGGTCACTGGTCACTGGTCACTGGTCACTGGTCACAAGTCACTGGTCACTTGTCACTGGTCACTGGTCACTCGTCACTGGTCAATGGTCTCGGTCGCTGGTCACTGGTCACGATTCGCTGGTCCCTGGTCACTGGTCACTGGTCAATGGTCACTGTCGCTGGTCACTGGTCACTGGTCACTGGTCACTGGTCACTGGTCACTGGTCACTTGTCACTGGTCAGTGGTCACTGGTCACTGGTCACTGGTCACAAGTCACTAGTCACTGGTCACTGGTCACTGGTCACTGGTCACTGGTCACTGGTCACTGGTCACTGGTCACTGGTCACTGGTCACTGGTCACTGGTCACTGGTCACCGGTCAATGGTCACTGTCGCTGGTCACTGGTCACTGGTCACTGATCACTGGTCACTGGTCACAAGTCACTGGTCACTTGTCACTGGTCACTGGTCACTCGTCACTGGTCAATGGTCTCTGTCGCTGGTCACTGGTCACGATTCGCTGGTCCCTGGTCACTGGTCACTGGTCAATGGTCACTGTCGCTGGTCACTGGTCACTGGTCACTGGTCACTGGTCACTGGTCACTGGTCACTGTCGCTGGTCACTGGTCACTGGACACTGGTCACTGGTCACTGGTCACTGGTCACTGGTCACTGGTCACTGGTCACAAGTCACTGGTCACTTGTCACTGGTCACTGGTCACTCGTCACTGGTCAATGGTCTCTGTCGCTGGTCACTGGTCACGATTCGCTGGTCCCTGGTCACTGGTCACTGGTCAATGGTCACTGTCGCTGGTCACTGGTCACTGGTCACTGGTCACTGGTCACTGGTCACTGGTCACTCGTCACTGGTCAATGGTCTCGGTCGCTGGTCACTGGTCACGATTCGCTGGTCCCTGGTCACTGGTCACTGGTCAATGGTCACTGTCGCTGGTCACTGGTCACTGGTCACTGGTCACTGGTCACTGGTCACTGGTCACTTGTCACTGGTCAGTGGTCACTGGTCACTGGTCACTGGTCACAAGTCACTAGTCACTGGTCACTGGTCACTGGTCACTGGTCACTGGTCACTGGTCACTGGTCACTGGTCACTGGTCACTGGTCACTGGTCACTGGTCACCGGTCAATGGTCACTGTCGCTGGTCACTGGTCACTGGTCACTGATCACTGGTCACTGGTCACAAGTCACTGGTCACTTGTCACTGGTCACTGGTCACTCGTCACTGGTCAATGGTCTCTGTCGCTGGTCACTGGTCACGATTCGCTGGTCCCTGGTCACTGGTCACTGGTCAATGGTCACTGTCGCTGGTCACTGGTCACTGGTCACTGGTCACTGGTCACTGGTCACTGGTCACTGTCGCTGGTCACTGGTCACTGGACACTGGTCACTGGTCACTGGTCACTGGTCACTGGTCACTGGTCACTGGTCACAAGTCACTGGTCACTTGTCACTGGTCACTGGTCACTGGTCACTGGTCACTGGTCACTGGTCACTGGTCACTGGTCACTGGTCACTGGTCACTGGTCACTGGTCACTGGTCACTTGTCACTGGTCAGTGGTCACTGGTCACTGGTCACTGGTCACGAGTCACTAGTCACAGGTCACTGGTCACTGGTCACTGGTCACTGGTCACTGGTCACTGGTCACTGGTCACTGGTCACTGGTCACTGGTCACCGGTCAATGGTCACTGTCGCTGGTCACTGGTCACTGGTCACTGATCACTGGTCACTGGTCACTGGTCACTGGTCACTGGTCAATGGTCACTATCGCTGGTCAATGGTCACTGTCGCTGGTCACTGGTCACTGGTCACTGGTAACTGGTCAATGGTCACTGTCGCTGGTCACTGGTCACTGGTCACTGGTCACTGGTCAATGGTCACTGGTCACTGGACACAGGTCACTGGTCACTGGTCACTGGTCATTGGTCACTGGTCACTGGTCACAGGTCAATGGTCACTGGTCACTGGTCACTGGTCACTGGTCACTGGTCACTGGTCACTGGTCACTGGTCACCGGTCAATGGTCACTGTCGCTGGTCACTGGTCACTGGTCACTGATCACTGGTCACTGGTCACTGGTCACTGGTCACTGGTCAATGGTCAGTGGTCACTGGACACTGGTCACTGGTAACTGGTCAATGGTCACTGTCGCTGGTCACTGGTCACTGGTCACTGGTCACTGGTCAATGGTCACTGGTCACTGGACACAGGTCACTGGTCACTGGTCACTGGTCATTGGTCAATGGTCACTGGCCACTGGTCAATGGTCACTTTCGCTGGTCAATGGTCACTGTCGCTGGTCACTGGTCACTGGTAACTGGTCAATGGTCACTGTCGCTGGTCACTGGTCACTGGTCACTGGTCACTGGTCAATGGTAACTTGTCACTGGGCAGTGGTCACTGGTCACTGGTCACTGGTCACTGGTCACTGGTCACTGGTCACTGGTCAATGGTCACTGGCCACTGGTCACTGGTCACTGGTCAATGGTCACTTTCGCTGGTCAATGGCCACTGTCGCTGGTAAATGGTCACTGTCGCTGGTCACTGGTCACTGGTCACTGGACACTGGTCACAGGTCAATGGTCACTGGTCACTGGACACTGGTCACTGGTCACTGGTCACTTGTCACTCGTCACTGATCACTGGTCACTGGTCACTGGTCACTGGTCAATGGTCACTGTCGCTGGTCACTGGTCACTGGTCACTGATCACTGGTGACTGGTCAATGGTCACTGTCGCTGGTCACTGGACACTGGTCACTGGTCACAGGTCAATGGTCACTGGTCACTGGTCACTGGTCAATGGTCACTATCGCTGGTCAATGGTCATTGACGCTGGTCACTGGTCATTGGTCACTTGTCACTGGTCACTGGTCACTGGTCACTGGTCACTGGTCACTGGTCACTGGTAACTCGTCACAGGTCAATGGTCACTGGACACTGGTCACAGGTCAATGGTCACTGGTCACTGGACACTGGTCACTGGTCACTGGTCACTGGTCACTTGTCACTGGTCACTGATCACTGGTCACTGGTCACTGGTCACTGGTCACTGGTCACTGGTCACAGGTCAATGGTCACTGTCGCTGGTCACTGGTCACTGGTCACTGATCACTGGTCACTGGTCAATGGTCACTGTCGCTGGTCACTGGTCATTGGTCACTTGTCACTGGTCACTGGTCACTGGTCACTGGTCACAGGTCAATGGTCACTGGTCACTGGTCACTGGTCAATGGTCACTGTCGCTCGTCACTGGTCACTGGTCACTGGTCACTGGTCACTGGTCACTGGTAACTGGTCAATGGTCACTGTCGCTGGTCACTGGTCACTGGTCACAGGTCAATGGTCACTGGTCACTGGACACAGGTCACTGGTCACTGGTCACTGGTCACTGGTCACTGGTCACTGGTCAATGGTCACTGGCCACTGGTCACTGGTCACTGGTCACTGGTCACTGGTCAATGGTCACTGTCGCTGGTCACTGGTCACTGGTCACTGATCACTGGTCACTGGTCACTGGTCACTGGTCACTGGTCAATGGTCACTATCGCTGGTCAATGGTCACTGTCGCTGGTCACTGGTCACTGGTCACTTGTCACTGGTCACTGGTCACTGGTCACTGGTCACTGGTCACTGGTCACTGGTCACAAGTCACTGGTCACTTGTCACTGGTCAGTGGCCACTCGTCAATGGTCACTGGTCACTGGTCACTGGTCACTGGTCACTGGTCACTGGTCACTGGTCACTGGTCACTGGTCACTGGTCAATGGTCTCTGTCGCTGGTCAGTGGTCACGATTCGCTGGTCCCTGGTCACTGGTCACTGGTCAATGGTCACTGTCGCTGGTCACTGGTCACTGGTCACTGGTCACTGGACACTGGTCACTGGTCACTGGTCACTGGTCACTGGTCACTGGTCACTGGTCACAAGTCACTGGTCACTTGTCACTGGTCACTGGTCACTCGTCACTGGTCAATGGTCTCTGTCGCTGGTCACTGGTCACGATTCGCTGGTCCCTGGTCACTGGTCACTGGTCAATGGTCACTGTCGCTGGTCACTGGTCACTGGTCACTGGTCACTGGTCACTGGTCACTGGTCACTTGTCACTGGTCAGTGGTCACTGGTCACTGGTCACTGGTCACAAGTCACTAGTCACTGGTCACTGGTCACTGGTCACTGGTCACTGGTCACTGGTCACTGGTCACTGGTCACTGGTCACTGGTCACTGGTCACTGGTCACCGGTCAATGGTCACTGTCGCTGGTCACTGGTCACTGGTCACTGATCACTGGTCACTGGTCACAAGTCACTGGTCACTTGTCACTGGTCACTGGTCACTCGTCACTGGTCAATGGTCTCTGTCGCTGGTCACTGGTCACGATTCGCTGGTCCCTGGTCACTGGTCACTGGTCAATGGTCACTGTCGCTGGTCACTGGTCACTGGTCACTGGTCACTGGTCACTGGTCACTGTCGCTGGTCACTGGTCACTGGTCACTGGTCACTGGACACTGGTCACTGGTCACTGGTCACTGGTCACTGGTCACTGGTCACTGGTCACAAGTCACTGGTCACTTGTCACTGGTCACTGGTCACTCGTCACTGGTCAATGGTCTCTGTCGCTGGTCACTGGTCACGATTCGCTGGTCCCTGGTCACTGGTCACTGGTCAATGGTCACTGTCGCTGGTCACTGGTCACTGGTCACTGGTCACTGGTCACTGGTCACTGGTCACTTGTCACTGGTCAGTGGTCACTGGTCACTGGTCACTGGTCACAAGTCACTAGTCACTGGTCACTGGTCACTGGTCACTGGTCACTGGTCACTGGTCACTGGTCACTGGTCACTGGTCACTGGTCACTGGTCACTGGTCACCGGTCAATGGTCACTGTCGCTGGTCACTGGTCACTGGTCACTGATCACTGGTCACTGGTCACTGGTCACTGGTCACTGGTCAATGGTCACTATCGCTGGTCAATGGTCACTGTCGCTGGTCACTGGTGACTGGTCACTGGTCACTGGTCACTTGTCACTGGTCAGTGGCCACTCGTCGCTGGTCACTTGTCACTGGTCACTGGTCACAGGTCAATGGTCACTGGTCACTGGACACGGGCCACTGGTCACTGGTCACTTGTCAGTGGTCACTGGTCACTGGACACGGGCCA
Source organism: Andrena bucephala (assembly GCA_947577245.1). Lineage (NCBI taxonomy): Eukaryota > Metazoa > Arthropoda > Insecta > Hymenoptera > Andrenidae > Andrena > Andrena bucephala. The sequence continues at coordinate 64,384,172 of OX387716.1, forward strand.
CTGGTCACTGGTCACTTGTCAGTGGTCACTGGTCACTGGTCACTCGTCACTGGTCAATGGTCTCTGTCGCTGGTCACTGGTCACGATTCGCTGGTCCCTGGTCACTGGTCACTGGTCAATGGTCACTGTCGCTGGACACTGGTCACTGGTCACTGGTCACTGGTCACTGGTCACTTGTCACTGGTCACTGGTCACTGGTCACTGGTCACTGTCGCTGGTCACTGGTCACTGGTCACTTGTCACTGGTCACTGGTCACTGGTCACTGGTCACTGGTCACTGGTCTCTGGTCGATGGTCAATGGTCACTGTCGCTGGTCACTGGTCACTGGTCACTTGTCCCTGGGCAGTGGTCACTGGTCACTGGTCACTGGTCACTGGTCACTGGTCAATGGTCACTGTCGCTGGTCACTGGTCACTGGTCACTTGTCCCTGGGCAGTGGTCACTTGTCACTGGTCAATGGTCACTATCGCTGGTCAATGGTCACTGTCGCTGGTCACTGGTCACTGGTCACTTGTCACTGGTCACTGGTCACTGGTCACTGGTCACTGGTCACTGGTCACTGGTCACTGGTCACAAGTCACTGGTCACTTGTCACTGGTCAGTGGCCACTCGTCAATGGTCACTGGTCACTGGTCACTGGTCAATGGTCTCTGTCGCTGGTCACTGGTCACGATTCGCTGGTCCCTGGTCACTGGTCACTGGTCAATGGTCACTGTCGCTGGTCACTGGTCACTGGTCACTGGTCACTGGTCACTGGTCACTGGTCACTGGTCACTGGTCACTGGTCACTGGTCACAAGTCACTGGTCACTTGTCACTGGTCACTGGTCACTCGTCACTGGTCACAGGTCAATGGTAACTTGTCACTGGGCAGTGGTCAATGGTCACTGGTCACTGGTCACTGGTCACAGGTCAATGGTCACTGGTCACTGGACACAGATCACTGGTCACTGGTCACTGGTCACTGGTCACTGGTCACTGGTCAATGGTCACTGGCCACTGGTCACTGGTCACTGGTCACTGGTCACTGTTCACTGGTCACTGGTCACTGGTCACTGGTCACTGGTCACTGGTCACTGGTCAATGGTCACTATCGCAGGTCAATGGTCACTGTCGCTGGTCACTGGTCACTGGTCACTTGTCACTGGTCACTGGTCACTGGTCACTGGTCACTGGTCACTGGTCACTTGTCACTGGTCACTGGTCGATGGTCACTGTCGCTGGTCACTGGTCACTGGTCACTGGTCACTGGTCAATGGTCACTGGTCACTGGTTACTGGTCAATGGTCACTATCGCTGGTCAATGGTCATTGTCGCTGGTCACTGGTCATTGGTCACTTGTCACTGGTCACTGGTCACTGGTCACTGGTCACTGGTCACAGGTCAATGGTCACTGGTCACTGGTCACTGGTCAATGGTCACTGTCGCTGGTCACTGGTCACTGGTAACTGGTCACTGGTCACTGGTCACTGGTCACTGGTCACTGGTCACTGGTAACTGGTCAATGGTCACTGTCGCTGGTCACTGGTCACTGGTCACTGGTCACTGGTCAATGGTAACTTGTCACTGGCCAGTGGTCAATGGTCACTGGTCACTGGTCACTGGTCACTGGTCACTGGTCACTGGTCACTGGTCACTGGTCACTGGTCACTGGTCAATGGTCTCTGTCGCTGGTCAGTGGTCACGATTCGCTGGTCCCTGGTCACTGGTCACTGGTCAATGGTCACTGTCGCTGGTCACTGGTCACTGGTCACTGGTCACTGGACACTGGTCACTGGTCACTGGTCACTGGTCACTGGTCACTGGTCACTGGTCACAAGTCACTGGTCACTTGTCACTGGTCACTGGTCACTCGTCACTGGTCAATGGTCTCTGTCGCTGGTCACTGGTCACGATTCGCTGGTCCCTGGTCACTGGTCACTGGTCAATGGTCACTGTCGCTGGTCACTGGTCACTGGTCACTGGTCACTGGTCACTGGTCACTGGTCACTTGTCACTGGTCAGTGGTCACTGGTCACTGGTCACTGGTCACAAGTCACTAGTCACTGGTCACTGGTCACTGGTCACTGGTCACTGGTCACTGGTCACTGGTCACTGGTCACTGGTCACTGGTCACTGGTCACCGGTCAATGGTCACTGTCGCTGGTCACTGGTCACTGGTCACTGATCACTGGTCACTGGTCACAAGTCACTGGTCACTTGTCACTGGTCACTGGTCACTCGTCACTGGTCAATGGTCTCTGTCGCTGGTCACTGGTCACGATTCGCTGGTCCCTGGTCACTGGTCACTGGTCAATGGTCACTGTCGCTGGTCACTGGTCACTGGTCACTGGTCACTGGTCACTGGTCACTGTCGCTGGTCACTGGTCACTGGTCACTGGTCACTGGACACTGGTCACTGGTCACTGGTCACTGGTCACTGGTCACTGGTCACTGGTCACAAGTCACTGGTCACTTGTCACTGGTCACTGGTCACTCGTCACTGGTCAATGGTCTCTGTCGCTGGTCACTGGTCACGATTCGCTGGTCCCTGGTCACTGGTCACTGGTCAATGGTCACTGTCGCTGGTCACTGGTCACTGGTCACTGGTCACTGGTCACTGGTCACTGGTCACTTGTCACTGGTCAGTGGTCACTGGTCACTGGTCACTGGTCACAAGTCACTAGTCACTGGTCACTGGTCACTGGTCACTGGTCACTGGTCACTGGTCACTGGTCACTGGTCACTGGTCACTGGTCACTGGTCACCGGTCAATGGTCACTGTCGCTGGTCACTGGTCACTGGTCACTGATCACTGGTCACTGGTCACTGGTCACTGGTCACTGGTCAATGGTCACTATCGCTGGTCAATGGTCACTGTCGCTGGTCACTGGTGACTGGTCACTGGTCACTGGTCACTTGTCACTGGTCAGTGGCCACTCGTCGCTGGTCACTTGTCACTGGTCACTGGTCACAGGTCAATGGTCACTGGTCACTGGACACGGGCCACTGGTCACTGGTCACTTGTCAGTGGTCACTGGTCACTGGTCACTGGTCACTGGTCACAAGTCACTGGTCACTTGTCACTGGTCACTGGTCACTGGTAACTGGTCAATGGTCACTGTCGCTGGTCAATGGTCACTGTCGCTTGTCACTGGTCACTGGTCACTGGTCACTGGTCACTTGTCACTGGTCAGTGGCCACTGGTCGCTGGTCACTTGTCACTGGTCACTGGTCACTGGTCACTGGTCACTGGTCACTGGTCACAAGTCACTGGTCACTGGTCACTGGTCATTGGTCACTGGTCACTGGTCACTGGTCACTGGTCACTGGTCAATGGTCACTGTCGCTGGTAAATGGTCACTGTCGCTGGTCAATGGTCAGTGTCGCTGGTCACTGGTCACTATTCGCTGGTCACTGGTCACTGGTCACTGTCGCTGGTCACTGGTCACTGGTCACTGGTCACTGGTCACTGGTCACAAGTCACTGGTCACTTGTCACTGGTCACTGGTCACTGGTCACTGGTCAATGGTCACTGTCGCTGGTCAATGGTCACTGTCGCTGGTCAATGGTCACTGTCGTTGGTCACTGGTCACTGGTCACTGGTCACAAAGCACTGGTCACTTGTCACTGGTCAGTGGCCACTGATCGCTGGTCACTTGTCACTGGTCACTGGTCACTGGTCACTAGTCACAAGTCACTGGTCACTGGTCACTTGTCATTGGTCACTGGTCACTGGTCACTGGTCAATGGTCACTGTCGCTGGTCACTGGTCACTGGTCACTGATCACTGATCACTGGTCACTGGTCACTGGTCACTGGTCAATGGTCACTGTCGCTGGTCACTGGTCACTGGTCGCTGGTCACTGGTCACTTGTCACTGGTCAGTGGCCACTGGTCGCTGGTCACTTGTCACTGGTCACTGGTCACTGGTCACTGGTCACAAGTCACTGGTCACTGGTCACTGTTCACTGGTCACTGGTCACTGGTCACTGGTCACTGGTCACTGGTCACTGGTCAATGGTCACTATCGCAGGTCAATGGTCACTGTCGCTGGTCACTGGTCACTGGTCACATGTCACTGGTCACTGGTCACTGGTCACTGGTCACTGGTCACTGGTCACTGGTCACTGGTCACTGGTCGATGGTCACTGTCGCTGGTCACTGGTCACTGGTCACTGGTCACTGGTCAATGGTCACTGGTCACTGGTTACTGGTCAATGGTCACTATCGCTGGTCAATGGTCATTGTCGCTGGTCACTGGTCATTGGTCACTTGTCACTGGTCACTGGTCACTGGTCACTGGTCACTGGTCACTGGTCACTGGTCACAGGTCAATGGTCACTGGTCACTGGTCACTGGTCAATGGTCACTGTCGCTGGTCACTGGTCACTGGTCACTGGTCACTGGTCACTGGTCACTGGTCACTGGTCACTGGTCACTGGTAACTGGTCAATGGTCACTGTCGCTGGTCACTGGTCACTGGTCACTGGTCACTGGTCAATGGTAACTTGTCACTGGCCAGTGGTCAATGGTCACTGGTCACTGGTCACTGGTCACTGGTCACTGGTCACTGGTCACTGGTCACTGGTCAATGGTCTCTGTCGCTGGTCAGTGGTCACGATTCGCTGGTCCCTGGTCACTGGTCACTGGTCAATGGTCACTGTCGCTGGTCACTGGTCACTGGACACTGGTCACTGGTCACTGGTCACTGGTCACTGGTCACTGGTCACTGGTCACAAGTCACTGGTCACTTGTCACTGGTCACTGGTCACTCGTCACTGGTCAATGGTCTCGGTCGCTGGTCACTGGTCACGATTCGCTGGTCCCTGGTCACTGGTCACTGGTCAATGGTCACTGTCGCTGGTCACTGGTCACTGGTCACTGGTCACTGGTCACTGGTCACTGGTCACTTGTCACTGGTCAGTGGTCACTGGTCACTGGTCACTGGTCACAAGTCACTAGTCACTGGTCACTGGTCACTGGTCACTGGTCACTGGTCACTGGTCACTGGTCACTGGTCACTGGTCACTGGTCACTGGTCACTGGTCACTGGTCACCGGTCAATGGTCACTGTCGCTGGTCACTGGTCACTGGTCACTGATCACTGGTCACTGGTCACAAGTCACTGGTCACTTGTCACTGGTCACTGGTCACTCGTCACTGGTCAATGGTCTCTGTCGCTGGTCACTGGTCACGATTCGCTGGTCCCTGGTCACTGGTCACTGGTCAATGGTCACTGTCGCTGGTCACTGGTCACTGGTCACTGGTCACTGGTCACTGGTCACTGGTCACTGTCGCTGGTCACTGGTCACTGGACACTGGTCACTGGTCACTGGTCACTGGTCACTGGTCACTGGTCACTGGTCACAAGTCACTGGTCACTTGTCACTGGTCACTGGTCACTCGTCACTGGTCAATGGTCTCTGTCGCTGGTCACTGGTCACGATTCGCTGGTCCCTGGTCACTGGTCACTGGTCAATGGTCACTGTCGCTGGTCACTGGTCACTGGTCACTGGTCACTGGTCACTGGTCACTGGTCACTCGTCACTGGTCAATGGTCTCGGTCGCTGGTCACTGGTCACGATTCGCTGGTCCCTGGTCACTGGTCACTGGTCAATGGTCACTGTCGCTGGTCACTGGTCACTGGTCACTGGTCACTGGTCACTGGTCACTGGTCACTTGTCACTGGTCAGTGGTCACTGGTCACTGGTCACTGGTCACAAGTCACTAGTCACTGGTCACTGGTCACTGGTCACTGGTCACTGGTCACTGGTCACTGGTCACTGGTCACTGGTCACTGGTCACTGGTCACTGGTCACCGGTCAATGGTCACTGTCGCTGGTCACTGGTCACTGGTCACTGATCACTGGTCACTGGTCACAAGTCACTGGTCACTTGTCACTGGTCACTGGTCACTCGTCACTGGTCAATGGTCTCTGTCGCTGGTCACTGGTCACGATTCGCTGGTCCCTGGTCACTGGTCACTGGTCAATGGTCACTGTCGCTGGTCACTGGTCACTGGTCACTGGTCACTGGTCACTGGTCACTGGTCACTGTCGCTGGTCACTGGTCACTGGACACTGGTCACTGGTCACTGGTCACTGGTCACTGGTCACTGGTCACTGGTCACAAGTCACTGGTCACTTGTCACTGGTCACTGGTCACTGGTCACTGGTCACTGGTCACTGGTCACTGGTCACTGGTCACTGGTCACTGGTCACTGGTCACTGGTCACTGGTCACTTGTCACTGGTCAGTGGTCACTGGTCACTGGTCACTGGTCACGAGTCACTAGTCACAGGTCACTGGTCACTGGTCACTGGTCACTGGTCACTGGTCACTGGTCACTGGTCACTGGTCACTGGTCACTGGTCACCGGTCAATGGTCACTGTCGCTGGTCACTGGTCACTGGTCACTGATCACTGGTCACTGGTCACTGGTCACTGGTCACTGGTCAATGGTCACTATCGCTGGTCAATGGTCACTGTCGCTGGTCACTGGTCACTGGTCACTGGTAACTGGTCAATGGTCACTGTCGCTGGTCACTGGTCACTGGTCACTGGTCACTGGTCAATGGTCACTGGTCACTGGACACAGGTCACTGGTCACTGGTCACTGGTCATTGGTCACTGGTCACTGGTCACAGGTCAATGGTCACTGGTCACTGGTCACTGGTCACTGGTCACTGGTCACTGGTCACTGGTCACTGGTCACCGGTCAATGGTCACTGTCGCTGGTCACTGGTCACTGGTCACTGATCACTGGTCACTGGTCACTGGTCACTGGTCACTGGTCAATGGTCAGTGGTCACTGGACACTGGTCACTGGTAACTGGTCAATGGTCACTGTCGCTGGTCACTGGTCACTGGTCACTGGTCACTGGTCAATGGTCACTGGTCACTGGACACAGGTCACTGGTCACTGGTCACTGGTCATTGGTCAATGGTCACTGGCCACTGGTCAATGGTCACTTTCGCTGGTCAATGGTCACTGTCGCTGGTCACTGGTCACTGGTAACTGGTCAATGGTCACTGTCGCTGGTCACTGGTCACTGGTCACTGGTCACTGGTCAATGGTAACTTGTCACTGGGCAGTGGTCACTGGTCACTGGTCACTGGTCACTGGTCACTGGTCACTGGTCACTGGTCAATGGTCACTGGCCACTGGTCACTGGTCACTGGTCAATGGTCACTTTCGCTGGTCAATGGCCACTGTCGCTGGTAAATGGTCACTGTCGCTGGTCACTGGTCACTGGTCACTGGACACTGGTCACAGGTCAATGGTCACTGGTCACTGGACACTGGTCACTGGTCACTGGTCACTTGTCACTCGTCACTGATCACTGGTCACTGGTCACTGGTCACTGGTCAATGGTCACTGTCGCTGGTCACTGGTCACTGGTCACTGATCACTGGTGACTGGTCAATGGTCACTGTCGCTGGTCACTGGACACTGGTCACTGGTCACAGGTCAATGGTCACTGGTCACTGGTCACTGGTCAATGGTCACTATCGCTGGTCAATGGTCATTGACGCTGGTCACTGGTCATTGGTCACTTGTCACTGGTCACTGGTCACTGGTCACTGGTCACTGGTCACTGGTCACTGGTAACTCGTCACAGGTCAATGGTCACTGGACACTGGTCACAGGTCAATGGTCACTGGTCACTGGACACTGGTCACTGGTCACTGGTCACTGGTCACTTGTCACTGGTCACTGATCACTGGTCACTGGTCACTGGTCACTGGTCACTGGTCACTGGTCACAGGTCAATGGTCACTGTCGCTGGTCACTGGTCACTGGTCACTGATCACTGGTCACTGGTCAATGGTCACTGTCGCTGGTCACTGGTCATTGGTCACTTGTCACTGGTCACTGGTCACTGGTCACTGGTCACAGGTCAATGGTCACTGGTCACTGGTCACTGGTCAATGGTCACTGTCGCTCGTCACTGGTCACTGGTCACTGGTCACTGGTCACTGGTCACTGGTAACTGGTCAATGGTCACTGTCGCTGGTCACTGGTCACTGGTCACAGGTCAATGGTCACTGGTCACTGGACACAGGTCACTGGTCACTGGTCACTGGTCACTGGTCACTGGTCACTGGTCAATGGTCACTGGCCACTGGTCACTGGTCACTGGTCACTGGTCACTGGTCAATGGTCACTGTCGCTGGTCACTGGTCACTGGTCACTGATCACTGGTCACTGGTCACTGGTCACTGGTCACTGGTCAATGGTCACTATCGCTGGTCAATGGTCACTGTCGCTGGTCACTGGTCACTGGTCACTTGTCACTGGTCACTGGTCACTGGTCACTGGTCACTGGTCACTGGTCACTGGTCACAAGTCACTGGTCACTTGTCACTGGTCAGTGGCCACTCGTCAATGGTCACTGGTCACTGGTCACTGGTCACTGGTCACTGGTCACTGGTCACTGGTCACTGGTCACTGGTCACTGGTCAATGGTCTCTGTCGCTGGTCAGTGGTCACGATTCGCTGGTCCCTGGTCACTGGTCACTGGTCAATGGTCACTGTCGCTGGTCACTGGTCACTGGTCACTGGTCACTGGACACTGGTCACTGGTCACTGGTCACTGGTCACTGGTCACTGGTCACTGGTCACAAGTCACTGGTCACTTGTCACTGGTCACTGGTCACTCGTCACTGGTCAATGGTCTCTGTCGCTGGTCACTGGTCACGATTCGCTGGTCCCTGGTCACTGGTCACTGGTCAATGGTCACTGTCGCTGGTCACTGGTCACTGGTCACTGGTCACTGGTCACTGGTCACTGGTCACTTGTCACTGGTCAGTGGTCACTGGTCACTGGTCACTGGTCACAAGTCACTAGTCACTGGTCACTGGTCACTGGTCACTGGTCACTGGTCACTGGTCACTGGTCACTGGTCACTGGTCACTGGTCACTGGTCACTGGTCACCGGTCAATGGTCACTGTCGCTGGTCACTGGTCACTGGTCACTGATCACTGGTCACTGGTCACAAGTCACTGGTCACTTGTCACTGGTCACTGGTCACTCGTCACTGGTCAATGGTCTCTGTCGCTGGTCACTGGTCACGATTCGCTGGTCCCTGGTCACTGGTCACTGGTCAATGGTCACTGTCGCTGGTCACTGGTCACTGGTCACTGGTCACTGGTCACTGGTCACTGTCGCTGGTCACTGGTCACTGGTCACTGGTCACTGGACACTGGTCACTGGTCACTGGTCACTGGTCACTGGTCACTGGTCACTGGTCACAAGTCACTGGTCACTTGTCACTGGTCACTGGTCACTCGTCACTGGTCAATGGTCTCTTTCGCTGGTCACTGGTCACGATTCGCTAGTCCCTGGTCACTGGTCACTGGTCAATGGTCACTGTCGCTGGTCACTGGTCACTGGTCACTGGTCACTGGTCACTGGTCACTTGTCACTGGTCAGTGGTCACTGGTCACTGGTCACTGGTCACAAGTCACTAGTCACTGGTCACTGGTCACTGGTCACTGGTCACTGGTCACTGGTCACTGGTCACTGGTCACTGGTCACTGGTCACTGGTCACTGGTCACCGGTCAATGGTCACTGTCGCTGGTCACTGGTCACTGGTCACTGATCACTGGTCACTGGTCACTGGTCACTGGTCACTGGTCAATGGTCACTATCGCTGGTCAATGGTCACTGTCGCTGGTCACTGGTGACTGGTCACTGGTCACTGGTCACTTGTCACTGGTCAGTGGCCACTCGTCGCTGGTCACTTGTCACTGGTCACTGGTCACAGGTCAATGGTCACTGGTCACTGGACACGGGCCACTGGTCACTGGTCACTTGTCAGTGGTCACTGGTCACTGGTCACTGGTCACTGGTCACAAGTCACTGGTCACTTGTCACTGGTCACTGGTCACTGGTAACTGGTCAATGGTCACTGTCGCTGGTCAATGGTCACTGTCGCTGGTCACTGGTCACTGGTCACTGGTCACTGGTCACTTGTCACTGGTCAGTGGCCACTGGTCGCTGGTCACTTGTCACTGGTCACTGGTCACTGGTCACTGGTCACTGGTCACTGGTCACAAGTCACTGGTCACTGGTCACTGGTCATTGGTCACTGGTCACTGGTCACTGGTCACTGGTCACTGGTCAATGGTCACTGTCGCTGGTAAATGGTCACTGTCGCTGGTCAATGGTCAGTGTCGCTGGTCACTGGTCACTATTCGCTGGTCACTGGTCACTGGTCACTGTCGCTGGTCACTGGTCACTGGTCACTGGTCACTGGTCACTGGTCACAAGTCACTGGTCACTTGTCACTGGTCACTGGTCACTGGTCACTGGTCAATGGTCACTGTCGCTGGTCAATGGTCACTGTCGCTGGTCAATGGTCACTGTCGTTGGTCACTGGTCACTGGTCACTGGTCACAAAGCACTGGTCACTTGTCACTGGTCAGTGGCCACTGATCGCTGGTCACTTGTCACTGGTCACTGGTCACTGGTCACTAGTCACAAGTCACTGGTCACTGGTCACTTGTCATTGGTCACTGGTCACTGGTCACTGGTCAATGGTCACTGTCGCTGGTCACTGGTCACTGGTCACTGATCACTGATCACTGGTCACTGGTCACTGGTCACTGGTCAATGGTCACTGTCGCTGGTCACTGGTCACTGGTCGCTGGTCACTGGTCACTTGTCACTGGTCAGTGGCCACTGGTCGCTGGTCACTTGTCACTGGTCACTGGTCACTGGTCACTGGTCACAAGTCACTGGTCACTGGTCACTGTTCACTGGTCACTGGTCACTGGTCACTGGTCACTGGTCACTGGTCACTGGTCAATGGTCACTATCGCAGGTCAATGGTCACTGTCGCTGGTCACTGGTCACTGGTCACATGTCACTGGTCACTGGTCACTGGTCACTGGTCACTGGTCACTGGTCACTGGTCACTGGTCACTGGTCGATGGTCACTGTCGCTGGTCACTGGTCACTGGTCACTGGTCACTGGTCAATGGTCACTGGTCACTGGTTACTGGTCAATGGTCACTATCGCTGGTCAATGGTCATTGTCGCTGGTCACTGGTCATTGGTCACTTGTCACTGGTCACTGGTCACTGGTCACTGGTCACTGGTCACTGGTCACAGGTCAATGGTCACTGGTCACTGGTCACTGGTCAATGGTCACTGTCGCTGGTCACTGGTCACTGGTCACTGGTCACTGGTCACTGGTCACTGGTCACTGGTCACTGGTCACTGGTAACTGGTCAATGGTCACTGTCGCTGGTCACTGGTCACTGGTCACTGGTCACTGGTCAATGGTAACTTGTCACTGGCCAGTGGTCAATGGTCACTGGTCACTGGTCACTGGTCACTGGTCACTGGTCACTGGTCACTGGTCACTGGTCAATGGTCTCTGTCGCTGGTCAGTGGTCACGATTCGCTGGTCCCTGGTCACTGGTCACTGGTCAATGGTCACTGTCGCTGGTCACTGGTCACTGGTCACTGGTCACTGGACACTGGTCACTGGTCACTGGTCACTGGTCACTGGTCACTGGTCACTGGTCACAAGTCACTGGTCACTTGTCACTGGTCACTGGTCACTCGTCACTGGTCAATGGTCTCGGTCGCTGGTCACTGGTCACGATTCGCTGGTCCCTGGTCACTGGTCACTGGTCAATGGTCACTGTCGCTGGTCACTGGTCACTGGTCACTGGTCACTGGTCACTGGTCACTGGTCACTTGTCACTGGTCAGTGGTCACTGGTCACTGGTCACTGGTCACAAGTCACTAGTCACTGGTCACTGGTCACTGGTCACTGGTCACTGGTCACTGGTCACTGGTCACTGGTCACTGGTCACTGGTCACTGGTCACTGGTCACTGGTCACCGGTCAATGGTCACTGTCGCTGGTCACTGGTCACTGGTCACTGATCACTGGTCACTGGTCACAAGTCACTGGTCACTTGTCACTGGTCACTGGTCACTCGTCACTGGTCAATGGTCTCTGTCGCTGGTCACTGGTCACGATTCGCTGGTCCCTGGTCACTGGTCACTGGTCAATGGTCACTGTCGCTGGTCACTGGTCACTGGCCACTGGTCACTGGTCACTGGTCACTGGTCACTGTCGCTGGTCACTGGTCACTGGACACTGGTCACTGGTCACTGGTCACTGGTCACTGGTCACTGGTCACTGGTCACTGGTCACAAGTCACTGGTCACTTGTCACTGGTCACTGGTCACTCGTCACTGGTCAATGATCTCTGTCGCTGGTCACTGGTCACGATTCGCTGGTCCCTGGTCACTGGTCACTGGTCAATGGTCACTGTCGCTGGTCACTGGTCACTGGTCACTGGTCACTGGTCACTGGTCACTGGTCACTGGTCACTGGTCACTGGTCACTGGTCACTGGTCACTGGTCACTGGTCACTGGTCACCGGTCAATGGTCACTGTCGCTGGTCACTGGTCACTGGTCACTGATCACTGGTCACTGGTCACAAGTCACTGGTCACTTGTCACTGGTCACTGGTCACTCGTCACTGGTCAATGGTCTCTGTCGCTGGTCACTGGTCACGATTCGCTGGTCCCTGGTCACTGGTCACTGGTCAATGGTCACTGTCGCTGGTCACTGGTCACTGGCCACTGGTCACTGGTCACTGGTCACTGGTCACTGTCGCTGGTCACTGGTCACTGGACACTGGTCACTGGTCACTGGTCACTGGTCACTGGTCACTGGTCACTGGTCACAAGTCACTGGTCACTTGTCACTGGTCACTGGTCACTCGTCACTGGTCAATGATCTCTGTCGCTGGTCACTGGTCACGATTCGCTGGTCCCTGGTCACTGGTCACTGGTCAATGGTCACTGTCGCTGGTCACTGGTCACTGGTCACTGGTCACTGGTCACTGGTCACTGGTCACTCGTCACTGGTCAATGGTCTCGGTCGCTGGTCACTGGTCACGATTCGCTGGTCCCTGGTCACTGGTCACTGGTCAATGGTCACTGTCGCTGGTCACTGGTCACTGGTCACTGGTCACTGGTCACTGGTCACTGGTCACTTGTCACTGGTCAGTGGTCACTGGTCACTGGTCACTGGTCACAAGTCACTAGTCACTGGTCACTGGTCACTGGTCACTGGTCACTGGTCACTGGTCACTGGTCACTGGTCACTGGTCACTGGTCACTGGTCACTGGTCACTGGTCACCGGTCAATGGTCACTGTCGCTGGTCACTGGTCACTGGTCACTGATCACTGGTCACTGGTCACAAGTCACTGGTCACTTGTCACTGGTCACTGGTCACTCGTCACTGGTCAATGGTCTCTGTCGCTGGTCACTGGTCACGATTCGCTGGTCCCTGGTCACTGGTCACTGGTCAATGGTCACTGTCGCTGGTCACTGGTCACTGGTCACTGGTCACTGGTCACTGGTCACTGGTCACTGTCGCTGGTCACTGGTCACTGGACACTGGTCACTGGTCACTGGTCACTGGTCACTGGTCACTGGTCACTGGTCACAAGTCACTGGTCACTTGTCACTGGTCACTGGTCACTCGTCACTGGTCAATGGTCTCTGTCGCTGGTCACTGGTCACGATTCGCTGGTCCCTGGTCACTGGTCACTGGTCAATGGTCACTGTCGCTGGTCACTGGTCACTGGTCACTGGTCACTGGTCACTGGTCACTGGTCACTTGTCACTGGTCAGTGGTCACTGGTCACTGGTCACTGGTCACGAGTCACTAGTCACTGGTCACTGGTCACTGGTCACTGGTCACTGGTCACTGGTCACTGGTCACTGGTCACTGGTCACCGGTCAATGGTCACTGTCGCTGGTCACTGGTCACTGGTCACTGATCACTGGTCACTGGTCACTGGTCACTGGTCACTGGTCAATGGTCACTATCGCTGGTCAATGGTCACTGTCGCTGGTCACTGGTCACTGGTCACTGGTAACTGGTCAATGGTCACTGTCGCTGGTCACTGGTCACTGGTCACTGGTCACTGGTCAATGGTCACTGGTCACTGGACACAGGTCACTGGTCACTGGTCACTGGTCATTGGTCACTGGTCACTGGTCACAGGTCAATGGTCACTGGTCACTGGTCACTGGTCACTGGTCACTGGTCACTGGTCACTGGTCACTGGTCACCGGTCAATGGTCACTGTCGCTGGTCACTGGTCACTGGTCACTGATCACTGGTCACTGGTCACTGGTCACTGGTCACTGGTCAATGGTCACTATCGCTGGTCAATGGTCACTGTCGCTGGTCACTGGTCACTGGTCACTGGTCACTGGTCACTGGTCACTTGTCACTGGTCAGTGGTCACTGGTCACTGGTCACTGGTCACAAGTCACTAGTCACTGGTCACTGGTCACTTGTCACTGGTCACTGGTCGCTGGTCACTGGTCACTGGTCACTGGTCAGTGGTCACTGGACACTGGTCACTGGTAACTGGTCAATGGTCACTGTCGCTGGTCACTGGTCACTGGTCAATGGTCACTATCGCTGGTCAATGGTCACTGTCGCTGGTCACTGGTCACTGGTCACTGGTCACTGGTCACTGGGCACTGGTCACTGGTCACTGGTCATTGGTCAATGGTCACTGGCCACTGGTCAATGGTCACTTTCGCTGGTCAATGGTCACTGTCGCTGGTCACTGGTCACTGGTAACTGGTCAATGGTCACTGTCGCTGGTCACTGGTCACTGGTCACTGGTCACTGGTCAATGGTAACTTGTCACTGGGCAGTGGTCACTGGTCACTGGTCACTGGTCACTGGTCACTGGTCACTGGTCACTGGTCAATGGTCACTGGCCACTGGTCACTGGTCACTGGTCAATGGTCACTTTCGCTGGTCAATGGCCACTGTCGCTGGTAAATGGTCACTGTCGCTGGTCACTGGTCACTGGTCACTGGACACTGGTCACAGGTCAATGGTCACTGGTCACTGGACACTGGTCACTGGTCACTGGTCACTTGTCACTCGTCACTGATCACTGGTCACTGGTCACTGGTCACTGGTCAATGGTCACTGTCGCTGGTCACTGGTCACTGGTCACTGATCACTGGTGACTGGTCAATGGTCACTGTCGCTGGTCACTGGACACTGGTCACTGGTCACAGGTCAATGGTCACTGGTCACTGGTCACTGGTCAATGGTCACTATCGCTGGTCAATGGTCATTGACGCTGGTCACTGGTCATTGGTCACTTGTCACTGGTCACTGGTCACTGGTCACTGGTCACTGGTCACTGGTCACTGGTAACTCGTCACAGGTCAATGGTCACTGGACACTGGTCACAGGTCAATGGTCACTGGTCACTGGACACTGGTCACTGGTCACTGGTCACTGGTCACTTGTCACTGGTCACTGATCACTGGTCACTGGTCACTGGTCACTGGTCACTGGTCACTGGTCACAGGTCAATGGTCACTGTCGCTGGTCACTGGTCACTGGTCACTGATCACTGGTCACTGGTCAATGGTCACTGTCGCTGGTCACTGGTCATTGGTCACTTGTCACTGGTCACTGGTCACTGGTCACTGGTCACAGGTCAATGGTCACTGGTCACTGGTCACTGGTCAATGGTCACTGTCGCTCGTCACTGGTCACTGGTCACTGGTCACTGGTCACTGGTCACTGGTAACTGGTCAATGGTCACTGTCGCTGGTCACTGGTCACTGGTCACAGGTCAATGGTCACTGGTCACTGGACACAGGTCACTGGTCACTGGTCACTGGTCACTGGTCACTGGTCACTGGTCAATGGTCACTGGCCACTGGTCACTGGTCACTGGTCACTGGTCACTGGTCAATGGTCACTGTCGCTGGTCACTGGTCACTGGTCACTGATCACTGGTCACTGGTCACTGGTCACTGGTCACTGGTCAATGGTCACTATCGCTGGTCAATGGTCACTGTCGCTGGTCACTGGTCACTGGTCACTTGTCACTGGTCACTGGTCACTGGTCACTGGTCACTGGTCACTGGTCACTGGTCACAAGTCACTGGTCACTTGTCACTGGTCAGTGGCCACTCGTCAATGGTCACTGGTCACTGGTCACTGGTCAATGGTCTCTGTCGCTGGTCACTGGTCACGATTCGCTGGTCCCTGGTCACTGGTCACTGGTCAATGGTCACTGTCGCTGGTCACTGGTCACTGGTCACTGGTCACTGGTCACTGGTCACTTGTCACTGGTCAGTGGCCACTCGTCGCTGGTCACTTGTCACTGGTCACTTGTCACTGGTCACTGATCACTGGTCACTGGTCACTGGTCACTGGTCACAGGTCAATGGACACTGGTCACTGGACACAGGTCACTTGTCACTGGTCACTGGTCACTGGTCACTGGTCACAAGTCACTGGTCACAAGTCACTGGTCACTTGTCACTGGTCACTGGTCACTGGTAACTGGTCAATGGTCACTGTCGCTGGTCAATGGTCACTGTCGCTGGTCACTGGTCACTGGTCACTGGTCACTGGTCACTTGTCACTTGTCACTGGTCAGTGGCCACTGGTCGCTGGTCACTTGTCACTGGTCACTGGTCACTGGTCGCTGGTCACTGGTCACAGGTCAATGGACACTGGTCACAGGACACAGGTCACTTGTCACTGGTCACTGGTCACTGGTCACTATCGCTGGTCAATGGTCACTTTCGCTGGTCACTGGTCACTGGTCACTGGTCACTTGTCACTGGTCAGTGGCCACTCGTCGCTGGTCACTTGTCACTGGTCACTTGTCACTGGTCACTGATCACTGGTCACTGGTCACTGGTCACTGGTCACAGGTCAATGGACACTGGTCACTGGACACAGGTCACTTGTCACTGGTCACTGGTCACTGGTCACTGGTCACTTGTCACTGGTCACTGGTCACTGGTAACTGGTCAATGGTCACTGTCGCTGGTCAATGGTCACTGTCGCTGGTCACTGGTCACTGGTCACTGGTCACTGGTCACTTGTCACTGGTCACTGATACTGGTCACTGGTCACTGGTCACTGGTCACTGGTCACTGGTCAATGGTCACTGTCGCTGGTCACTGGTCACTGGTCACTGATCACTGGTCACTGGTCAATGGTCACTGTCGCTGGTCACTGGTCATTGGTCACTTGTCACTGGTCACTGGTCACTGGTCACTGGTCACAGGTCAATGGTCACTGGTCACTGGACACTGGTCACTGGTCACTGGTCACTTGTCACTGGTCACTGATCACTGGTCACTGGTCACTGGTCACTGGTCACTGGTCACTGGTCAATGGTCACTGTCGCTGGCCACTGGTCACTGGTCACTGATCACTGGTCACTGGTCACTGGTCACTGGTCACTGGTCAATGGTCACTATCGCTGGTCAATGGTCACTGTCGCTGGTCACTGGTCACTGGTCACTTGTCACTGGTCACTGGTCACTGGTCACTGGTCACTGGTCACTGGTCACTGGTCACTGGTCACTGGTCACTGGTCAATGGTCACTGTCGCTTGTCACTGGTCACTGGTTACTGGTCACTGGTCAATGGTCACTTGTCCCTGGGCAGTGGTCACTGGTCACTGGTCAATGGTCACTATCGCTGGTCAATGGTCACTGTCGCTGGTCACTGGTCACTGGTCACTTGTCACTGGTCACTGGTCACTGGTCACTGGTCACTGGTCACTGGTCACTGGTCACTGGTCACAAGTCACTGGTCACCTGTCACTGGTCAGTGGCCACTCGTCAATGGTCACTGGTCACTGGTCACTGGTCAATGGTCTCTGTCGCTGGTCACTGGTCACGATTCGCTGGTCCCTGGTCACTGGTCACTGGTCGATGGTCACTGTCGCTGGTCACTGGTCACTGGTCACTGGTCACTGGTAACTGGTCACTGGTCACTGGTCACTTGTCACTGGTCAGTGGTCACTGGTCACTGGTCACTGGTCACAAGTCACTAGTCACTGGTCACTGGTCACTGGTCACTGGTCACTGGTCACTGGTCACTGGTCACTGGTCACTGGTCACTGGTCACCGGTCAATGGTCACTGTCGCCGGTCACTGGTCACTGGTCACTGATCACTGGTCACTGGTCACTGGTCACTGGTCACTGGTCAATGGTCACTATCGCTGGTCAATGGTCACTGTCGCTGGTCACTGGTCACTGGTCACTTGTCACTAGTCACTGGTCACTGGTCACTGGTCACTGGTCACTGGTCTCTGGTCGATGGTCAGTGGTCACTGTCGCTGGTCACTGGTCACTGGTCACTTGTCCCTGGGCAGTGGTCACTGGTCACTGGTCACTGGTCACTGGTCACTGGTCAATGGTCACTGTCGCTGGTCACTGGTCACTGGTCACTTGTCCCTGGGCAGTGGTCACTTGTCACTGGTCAATGGTCACTATCGCTGGTCAATGGTCACTGTCGCTGGTCACTGGTCACTGGTCACTTGTCACTGGTCACTGGTCACTGGTCACTGGTCACTTGTCACTGGTCAGTGGCCACTCGTCAATGGTCACTGGTCACTGGTCACTGGTCAATGGTCTCTGTCGCTGGTCACTGGTCACGATTCGCTGGTCCCTGGTCACTGGTCACTGGTCAATGGTCACTGTCGCTGGTCACTGGTCACTGGTCACTGGTCACTGGTCACTGGTCACTGGTTACTGGTCACTGGTCACTGGTCACTGGTCACTGGTCACTGGTCACTGGTCACAAGTCACTGGTCACTTGTCACTGGTCACTGGTCACTCGTCACTGGTCACAGGTCAATGGTAACTTGTCACTGGGCAGTGGTCAATGGTCACTGGTCACTGGTCACTGGTCACTGGTCACAGGTCAATGGTCACTGGTCACGGGACACAGATCACTGGTCACTGGTCACTGGTCACTGGTCACTGGTCACTGGTCAATGGTCACTGGCCACTGGTCACTGGTCACTGGTCAGTGGCCACTGGTCGCTGGTCACTTGTCACTGGTCACTGGTCACTGGTCACTGGTCAGTGGCCACTCGTCAATGGTCACTGGTCACTGGTCACTGGTCAATGGTCTCTGTCGCTGGTCACTGGTCACGATTCGCTGGTCCCTGGTCATTGGTCACTGGTCAATGGTCACTGTCGCTGGTCACTGGTCACTGGTCACTGGTCACTGGTCACTTGTCACTGGTCAGTGGCCACTCGTCGCTGGTCACTTGTCACTGGTCACTGGTCACAGGTCAATGGTCACTGGTCACTGGACACTGGCCACTGGTCACTGGTCACTTGTCAGTGGTCACTGGTCACTGGTCACTGGTCACTGGTCACAAGTCACTGGTCACTTGTCACTGGTCACTGGTCACTGGTAACTGGTCAATGGTCACTGTCGCTGGTCAATGGTCACTGTCGCTGGTCACTGGTCACTGGTCACTGGTCACTGGTCACTTGTCACTGGTCAGTGGCCACTGGTCGCTGGTCACTTGTCACTGGTCACTGGTCACTGGTCACTGGTCACTGGTCACTGGTCACAAGTCACTGGTCACTGGTCACTGGTCATTGGTCACTGGTCACTGGTCACTGGTCACTGGTCACTGGTCAATGGTCACTGTCGCTGGTAAATGGTCACTGTCGCTGGTCAATGGTCAGTGTCGCTGGTCACTGGTCACTATTCGCTGGTCACTGGTCACTGGTCACTGTTGCTGGTCACTGGTCACTGGTCACTGGTCACTGGTCACTGGTCACTGGTCACAAGTCACTGGTCACTTGTCACTGGTCACTGGTCACTGGTCACTGGTCACTGGTCACTGGTCAATGGTCACTGTCGCTGGTCAATGGTCACTGTCGCTGGTCAATGGTCACTGTCGCTGGTCACTGGTCACTGGTCACTGGTCACAAAGCACTGGTCACTTGTCACTGGTCAGTGGCCACTGATCGCTGGTCACTTGTCACTGGTCACTGGTCACTGGTCACTAGTCACAAGTCACTGGTCACTGGTCACTTGTCATTGGTCACTGGTCACTGGTCACTGGTCACTGGTCACTGGTCAATGGTCACTGTCGCTGGTCACTGGTCACTGGTCACTGGTCAATGGTCACTATCGCTGGTCAATGGTCACTGTCGCTGGTCACTGGTCACTGGTCACAGTCGCTGGTCACTGGTCCCTGGTCTCTAGTCACTGGTCACTGGTCACTGGTCGCTGGTCACTGGTCACTTGTCACTGGTCAGTGGCCACTGGTCGCTGGTCACTTGTCACTGGTCACTGGTCACTGGTCACTGGTCACAAGTCACTGGTCACTGGTCACTGTTCACTGGTCACTGGTCACTGGTCACTGGTCACTGGTCACTGGTCACTGGTCACTGGTCACTGGTCAATGGTCACTATCGCAGGTCAATGGTCACTGTCGCTGGTCACTGGTCACTGGTCACTTGTCACTGGTCACTGGTCACTGGTCACTGGTCACTGGTCACTGGTCACTGGTCACTGGTCACTGGTCGATGGTCACTGGTCACTGGTCACAGGTCAATGGTCACTGGTCACTGGTCACTGGTCAATGGTCACTGTCGCTGGTCACTGGTCACTGGTCACTGGTCACTGGTCACTGGTCACTGGTCACTGGTCACTGGTAACTGGTCAATGGTCACTGTCGCTGGTCACTGGTCACTGGTCACTGGTCACTGGTCAATGGTAACTTGTCACTGGCCAATGGTCAATGGTCACTGGTCACTGGTCACTGGTCACTGGTCACTGGTCACAGGTCAATGGTCACTGGTCACTGGACACAGGTCACTGGTCACTGGTCACTGGTCACTAGTCACAAGTCACTGGTCACTGGTCACTTGTCATTGGTCACTGGTCACTGGTCACTGGTCACTGGTCACTGGTCAATGGTCACTGTCGCTGGTCACTGGTCACTGGTCACTGGTCAATGGTCACTATCGCTGGTCAATGGTCACTGTCGCTGGTCACTGGTCACTGGTCACAGTCGCTGGTCACTGGTCCCTGGTCTCTAGTCACTGGTCACTGGTCACTGGTCGCTGGTCACTGGTCACTTGTCACTGGTCAGTGGCCACTGGTCGCTGGTCACTTGTCACTGGTCACTGGTCACTGGTCACTGGTCACAAGTCACTGGTCACTGGTCACTGTTCACTGGTCACTGGTCACTGGTCACTGGTCACTGGTCACTGGTCACTGGTCACTGGTCAATGGTCACTATCGCAGGTCAATGGTCACTGTCGCTGGTCACTGGTCACTGGTCACTTGTCACTGGTCACTGGTCACTGGTCACTGGTCACTGGTCACTGGTCACTGGTCACTGGTCACTGGTCGATGGTCACTGTCGCTGGTCACTGGTCACTGGTCACTGGTCACTGGTCAATGGTCACTGGTCACTGGTTACTGGTCAATGGTCACTATCGCTGGTCAATGGTCATTGTCGCTGGTCACTGGTCATTGGTCACTTGTCACTGGTCACTGGTCACTGGTCACTGGTCACTGGTCACTGGTCTCAGGTCAATGGTCACTGGTCACTGGTCACTGGTCAATGGTCACTGTCGTTGGTCACTGGTCACTGGTCACTGGTCACTGGTCACTGGTCACTGGTCACTGGTCACTGGTCACTGGTCACTGGTCACTGGTCAATGGTCACTGTCGCTGGTCACTGGTCACTGGTCAATGGTCACTATCGCTGGTCAATGGTCACTGTCGCTGGTCACTGGTCACTGGTCACTGGTCACTGGTCACTGGTCACTGCTCACTGGTCACTGGTCACTGGTCACTGGTCACTGGTCACTGGTCACAAGTCACTGGTCACTTGTCACTGGTCAGTGGCCACTCGTCAATGGTCACTGGTCACTGGTCACTGGTCAATGGTCTCTGTCGCTGGTCACTGGTCACGATTCGCTGGTCCCTGGTCATTGGTCACTGGTCAATGGTCACTGTCGCTGGTCACTGGTCACTGGTCACTGGTCACTGGTCACTTGTCACTGGTCAGTGGCCACTCGTCGCTGTGCACTTGTCACTGGTCACTGGTCACAGGTCAATGGTCACTGGTCACTGGACACTGGTCACTGGTCACTGGTCACATGTCAGTGGTCACTGATGACTGGTCACTGGTCACTGGTCACTGGTCACTGGTCACTGGTCACTGGTCACTGGTCACTGGTCACTGGTCAATGGTCACTGTCGCTGGTCACTGGTCACTGGTCACTGATCACTGGTCACTGGTCACTGGTCACTGGTCACTGGTCAATGGTCACTATCGCAGGTCAATGGTCACTGTCGCTGGTCACTGGTCACTGGTCACTTGTCACTGGTCACTGGTCACTGGTCACTGGTCACTGGTTACTGGTCAATGGTCACTATCGCTGGTCAAAGGTCATTGTCGCTGGTCACTGGTCATTGGTCACTTGTCACTGGTCACTGGTCACTGGTCACTGGTCACTGGTCACAGGTCAATGGTCACTGGTCACTGGTCACTGGTCAATGGTCACTGTCGCTGGTCACTGGTCACTGGTCACTGGTCACTGGTCACTGGTCACTGGTCACTGGTCACTGGTCACTGGTCACTGGTAACTGGTCAATGGTCACTGTCGCTGGTCACTGGTCACCGGTCACTGGTCACTGGTCAATGGTAACTTGTCACTGGCCAGTGGTCAATGGTCACTGGTCACTGGTCACTGGTCACTGGTCACTGGTCACTGGTCACTGGTCAATGGTCTCTGTCGCTGGTCACTGGTCACGATTCGCTGGTCCCTGGTCACTGGTCACTGGTCAATGGTCACTGTCGCTGGTCACTGGTCACTGGTCACTGGTCACTGGACACTGGTCACTGGTCACTGGTCACTGGTCACTGGTCACTGGTCACTGGTCACTGGTCACAAGTCTCTGGTCACTTGTCACTGGTCACTGGTCACTCGTCACTGGTCACAGGTCAATGGTAACTTGTCACTGGGCAGTGGTCAATGGTCACTGGTCACTGGTCACTGGTCACAGGTCAATGGTCACTGGTCACTGGACACAGATCACTGGTCACTGGTCACTGGTCACTGGTCACTGGTCACTGGTCAATGGTCACTGGTCAGTGGCCACTCGTCGCTGGTCACTTGTCACTGGTCACTGGTCACAGGTCAATGGTCACTGGTCACTGGACACTGGTCACTGGTCACTGGTCACTTGTCACTGGTCACTGATCACTGGTCACTGGTCACTGGTCACTGGTCACTGGTCACAGGTCAATGGTCACTGGTCACTGGACACAGGTCACTTGTCACTGGTCACTGGTCACTGGTCACTGGTCACAAGTCACTGGTCACTTGTCACTGGTCACTGGTCACTGGTAACTGGTCAATGGTCACTGTCGCTGGTCAATGGTCACTGTCGCTGGTCACTGGTCACTGGTCACTGATCACTGGTCACTGGTCACTGGTCACTGGTCACTGGTCACTGGTCGATGGTCACTGTCGCTGGTCACTGGTCACTGGTCACTGGTCAATGGTCACTGGTCACTGGTTACTGATCAATGGTCACTATCGCTGGTCAATGGTCATTGTCGCTGGTCACTGGTCATTGGTCACATGTCACTGGTCACTGGTCACTGGTCACAGGTCAATGGTCACTGGTCACTGGTCACTGGTCAATGGTCACTGTCGCTGGTCACTGGTCACTGGTCACTGGTCACTGGTCACTGGTCACTGGTCACTGGTAACTGGTCAATGGTCACTGTCGCTGGTCACTGGTCACTGGTCACTGGTCACTGGTCAATGGTAACTTGTCACTGGCCAATGGTCAATGGTCACTGGTCACTGGTCACTGGTCACTGGTCACTGGTCACAGGTCAATGGTCACTGGTCACTGGACACAGGTCACTGGTCACTGGTCACTGGTCACTGGTCACTGGTCACTGGTCAATGGTCACTGGCCACTGGTCACTGGTCACTGGTCACTGGTCACTGGTCACTGGTCACTGGTCACTGGTCAATGGTCACTGTCGCTGGTCACTGGTCACTGGTCAATGGTCACTGGCCACTGGTCACTGGTCACTGTTCAATGGTCACTTTCGCTGGTCAATGGTCACTGTCGCTGGTAAATGGTCACTGTCGCTGGTCACTGGTCACTGGTCACTGGTCACTTGTCACTGGTCACTGGTCACTGGTCACTGGTCACTGGTCACTGGTCACTGGTCACTGGTCGATGGTCACTGTCGCTGGTCACTGGTCACTGGTCACTGGTCACTGGTCAATGGTCACTGGTCACTGGTTACTGGTCAATGGTCACTATCGCTGGTCAATGGTCATTGTCGCTGGTCACTGGTCATTGGTCACTTGTCACTGGTCACTGGTCACTGGTCACTGGTCACTGGTCACTGGTCACAGGTCAATGGTCACTGGTCACTGGTCACTGGTCAATGGTCACTGTCGCTGGTCACTGGTCACTGGTCACTGGTCACTGGTCACTGGTCACTGGTCACTGGTCACTGGTCACTGGTAACTGGTCAATGGTCACTGTCGCTGGTCACTGGTCACTGGTCACTGGTCACTGGTCAATGGTAACTTGTCACTGGCCAGTGGTCAATGGTCACTGGTCACTGGTCACTGGTCACTGGTCACTGGTCACTGGTCACTGGTCACTGGTCAATGGTCTCTGTCGCTGGTCACTGGTCACGATTCGCTGGTCCCTGGTCACTAGTCACTGGTCAATGGTCACTGTCGCTGGTCACTGGTCACTGGTCACTGGTCACTGGACACTGGTCACTGGTCACTGGTCACTGGTCACTGGTCACTCGTCACTGGTCACTGGTCACAAGTCACTGGTCACTTGTCACTGGTCACTGGTCACTCGTCACTGGTCAATGGTCTCTGTCACTGGTCACTGGTCACTGGTCAATGGTCTCTCTCGCTGGTCACTGGTCACGATTCGCTGGTCCCTGGTCATTGGTCACTGGTCAATGGTCACTGTCGCTGGTCACTGGTCACTGGTCACTGGTCGCTGGTCACTTGTCACTGGTCAGTGGCCACTCGTCGCTGTGCACTTGTCACTGGTCACTGGTCACAGGTCAATGGTCACTGGTCACTGGACACTGGTCACTGGTCACTGGTCACTTGTCAGTGGTCACTGATCACTGGTCACTGGTCACTGGTCACTGGTCACTGGTCACTGGTCACTGGTCACTGGTCACTGGTCAATGGTCACTGTCGCTGGTCACTGGTCACTGGTCACTGGTCACTGGTCACTGGTCACTGGTCAATGGTCACTATCGCAGGTCAATGGTCACTGTCGCTGGTCACTGGTCACTGGTCACTTGTCACTGGTCACTGGTCACTGGTCACTGGTCACTGGTTACTGGTCAATGGTCACTATCGCTGGTCAAAGGTCATTGTCGCTGGTCACTGGTCATTGGTCACTTGTCACTGGTCACTGGTCACTGGTCACTGGTCACTGGTCACAGGACAATGGTCACTGGTCACTGGTCACTGGTCAATGGTCACTGTCGCTGGTCACTGGTCACTGGTCACTGGTCACTGGTCACTGGTCACTGGTCACTGGTCACTGGTCACTGGTCACTGGTAACTGGTCAATGGTCACTGTCGCTGGTCACTGGTCACCGGTCACTGGTCACTGGTCAATGGTAACTTGTCACTGGCCAGTGGTCAATGGTCACTGGTCACTGGTCACTGGTCACTGGTCACTGGTCACTGGTCACTGGTCAATGGTCTCTGTCGCTGGTCACTGGTCACGATTCGCTGGTCCCTAGTCACTGGTCACTGGTCAATGGTCACTGTCGCTGGTCACTGGTCACTGGTCACTGGTCACTGGACACTGGTCACTGGTCACTGGTCACTGGTCACTGGTCACTGGTCACTGGTCACTGGTCACAAGTCTCTGGTCACTTGTCACTGGTCACTGGTCACTCGTCACTGGTCACAGGTCAATGGTAACTTGTCACTGGGCAGTGGTCAATGGTCACTGGTCACTGGTCACTGGTCACAGGTCAATGGTCACTGGTCACTGGACACAGATCACTGGTCACTGGTCACTGGTCACTGGTCACTGGTCAATGGTCACTGGTCAGTGGCCACTCGTCGCTGGTCACTTGTCACTGGTCACTGGTCACAGGTCAATGGTCACTGATCACTGGACACTGGTCACTGGTCACTGGTCACTTGTCACTGGTCACTGATCACTGGTCACTGGTCACTGGTCACTGGTCACTGGTCACAGGTCAATGGTCACTGGTCACTGGACACAGGTCACTTGTCACTGGTCACTGGTCACTGGTCACTGGTCACAAGTCACTGGTCACTTGTCACTGGTCACTGGTCACTGGTAACTGGTCAATGGTCACTGTCGCTGGTCAATGGTCACTGTCGCTGGTCACTGGTCACTGGTCACTGATCACTGGTCACTGGTCACTGGTCACTGGTCACTGGTCACTGGTCACTGGTCAATGGTCAGTATCGCAGGTCAATGGTCACTGTCGCTGGTCACTGGTCACTGGTCACTTGTCACTGGTCACTGGTCACTGGTCACTGGTCACTGGTCACTGGTCACTGGTCGATGGTCACTGTCGCTGGTCACTGGTCACTGGTCACTGGTCAATGGTCACTGGTCACTGGTTACTGGTCAATGGTCACTATCGCTGGTCAATGGTCATTGTCGCTGGTCACTGGTCATTGGTCACATGTCACTGGTCACTGGTCACTGGTCACAGGTCAATGGTCACTGGTCACTGGTCACTGGTCAATGGTCACTGTCGCTGGTCACTGGTCACTGGTCACTGGTCACTGGTCACTGGTCACTGGTCACTGGTAACTGGTCAATGGTCACTGTCGCTGGTCACTGGTCACTGGTCACTGGTCACTGGTCAATGGTAACTTGTCACTGGCCAATGGTCAATGGTCACTGGTCACTGGTCACTGGTCACTGGTCACTGGTCACTGGTCACTGGTCGATGGTCACTGTCGCTGGTCACTGGTCACTGGTCACTGGTCAATGGTCACTGGTCACTGGTTACTGGTCAATGGTCACTATCGCTGGTCAATGGTCATTGTCGCTGGTCACTGGTCATTGGTCACATGTCACTGGTCACTGGTCACTGGTCACTGGTCACTGGTCACAGGTCAATGGTCACTGGTCACTGGTCACTGGTCAATGGTCACTGTCGCTGGTCACTGGTCACTGGTCACTGGTCACTGGTCACTGGTCACTGGTCACTGGTAACTGGTCAATGGTCACTGTCGCTGGTCACTGGTCACTGGTCACTGGTCACTGGTCAATGGTAACTTGTCACTGGCCAATGGTCAATGGTCACTGGTCACTGGTCACTGGTCACTGGTCACAGGTCAATGGTCACTGGTCACTGGACACAGGTCACTGGTCACTGGTCACTGGTCACTGGTCACTGGTCACTGGTCACTGGTCACTGGTCACTGGTCACTGGTCGATGGTCACTGTCGCTGGTCACTGGTCACTGGTCACTGGTCACTGGTCAATGGTCACTGGTCACTGGTTACTGGTCAATGGTCACTATCGCTGGTCAATGGTCATTGTCGCTGGTCACTGGTCATTGGTCACTTGTCACTGGTCACTGGTCACTGGTCACTGGTCACTGGTCACTGGTCACAGGTCAATGGTCACTGGTCACTGGTCACTGGTCAATGGTCACTGTCGCTGGTCACTGGTCACTGGTCACTGGTCACTGGTCACTGGTCACTGGTCACTGGTCACTGGTCACTGGTAACTGGTCAATGGTCACTGTCGCTGGTCACTGGTCACTGGTCACTGGTCACTGGTCAATGGTAACTTGTCACTGGCCAGTGGTCAATGGTCACTGGTCACTGGTCACTGGTCACTGGTCACTGGTCACTGGTCACTGGTCACTGGTCAATGGTCTCTGTCGCTGGTCACTGGTCACGATTCGCTGGTCCCTGGTCACTAGTCACTGGTCAATGGTCACTGTCGCTGGTCACTGGTCACTGGTCACTGGTCACTGGACACTGGTCACTGGTCACTGGTCACTGGTCACTCGTCACTGGTCAATGGTCTCTGTCGCTGGTCACTGGTCACGATTCGCTGGTCCCTGGTCACTGGTCACTGGTCAATGGTCACTGTCGCTGGACACTGGTCACTGGTCACTGGTCACTGGTCACTGGTCACTGGTCACTTGTCACTGGTCAGTGGTCACTGGTCACTGGTCACTGGTCACAAGTCACTAGTCACTGGTCACTGGTCACTGGTCACTGGTCACTGGTCACTGGTCACTGGTCACTGGTCACTGGTCACCGGTCAATGCTCACTGTCGCTGGTCACTGGTCACTGGTCACTGATCACTGGTCACTGGTCACTGGTCACTGGTCACTGGTCAATGGTCACTATCGCTGGTCAATGGTCACTGTCGCTGGTCACTGGTCACTGGTCACTGGTCACTGGTAACTGGTCAATGGTCACTGTCGCTGGTCACTGGTC
The DNA here is from genome assembly GCA_947577245.1 of Andrena bucephala. Taxonomy (NCBI): domain Eukaryota; kingdom Metazoa; phylum Arthropoda; class Insecta; order Hymenoptera; family Andrenidae; genus Andrena; species Andrena bucephala. The sequence goes on from OX387716.1 coordinate 64,412,519, forward strand.
ACTGGTCACTGGTCACTGGTCACTTGTCACTGGTCAGTGGCCACTCGTCGCTGTGCACTTGTCACTGGTCACTGGTCACAGGTCAATGGTCACTGGTCACTGGACACTGGTCACTGGTCACTGGTCACATGTCAGTGGTCACTGATGACTGGTCACTGGTCACTGGTCACTGGTCACTGGTCACTGGTCACTGGTCACTGGTCACTGGTCACTGGTCAATGGTCACTGTCGCTGGTCACTGGTCACTGGTCACTGATCACTGGTCACTGGTCACTGGTCACTGGTCACTGGTCAATGGTCACTATCGCAGGTCAATGGTCACTGTCGCTGGTCACTGGTCACTGGTCACTTGTCACTGGTCACTGGTCACTGGTCACTGGTCACTGGTTACTGGTCAATGGTCACTATCGCTGGTCAAAGGTCATTGTCGCTGGTCACTGGTCATTGGTCACTTGTCACTGGTCACTGGTCACTGGTCACTGGTCACTGGTCACAGGTCAATGGTCACTGGTCACTGGTCACTGGTCAATGGTCACTGTCGCTGGTCACTGGTCACTGGTCACTGGTCACTGGTCACTGGTCACTGGTCACTGGTCACTGGTCACTGGTCACTGGTAACTGGTCAATGGTCACTGTCGCTGGTCACTGGTCACCGGTCACTGGTCACTGGTCAATGGTAACTTGTCACTGGCCAGTGGTCAATGGTCACTGGTCACTGGTCACTGGTCACTGGTCACTGGTCACTGGTCACTGGTCAATGGTCTCTGTCGCTGGTCACTGGTCACGATTCGCTGGTCCCTGGTCACTGGTCACTGGTCAATGGTCACTGTCGCTGGTCACTGGTCACTGGTCACTGGTCACTGGACACTGGTCACTGGTCACTGGTCACTGGTCACTGGTCACTGGTCACTGGTCACTGGTCACAAGTCTCTGGTCACTTGTCACTGGTCACTGGTCACTCGTCACTGGTCACAGGTCAATGGTAACTTGTCACTGGGCAGTGGTCAATGGTCACTGGTCACTGGTCACTGGTCACAGGTCAATGGTCACTGGTCACTGGACACAGATCACTGGTCACTGGTCACTGGTCACTGGTCACTGGTCACTGGTCAATGGTCACTGGTCAGTGGCCACTCGTCGCTGGTCACTTGTCACTGGTCACTGGTCACAGGTCAATGGTCACTGGTCACTGGACACTGGTCACTGGTCACTGGTCACTTGTCACTGGTCACTGATCACTGGTCACTGGTCACTGGTCACTGGTCACTGGTCACAGGTCAATGGTCACTGGTCACTGGACACAGGTCACTTGTCACTGGTCACTGGTCACTGGTCACTGGTCACAAGTCACTGGTCACTTGTCACTGGTCACTGGTCACTGGTAACTGGTCAATGGTCACTGTCGCTGGTCAATGGTCACTGTCGCTGGTCACTGGTCACTGGTCACTGATCACTGGTCACTGGTCACTGGTCACTGGTCACTGGTCACTGGTCGATGGTCACTGTCGCTGGTCACTGGTCACTGGTCACTGGTCAATGGTCACTGGTCACTGGTTACTGATCAATGGTCACTATCGCTGGTCAATGGTCATTGTCGCTGGTCACTGGTCATTGGTCACATGTCACTGGTCACTGGTCACTGGTCACAGGTCAATGGTCACTGGTCACTGGTCACTGGTCAATGGTCACTGTCGCTGGTCACTGGTCACTGGTCACTGGTCACTGGTCACTGGTCACTGGTCACTGGTAACTGGTCAATGGTCACTGTCGCTGGTCACTGGTCACTGGTCACTGGTCACTGGTCAATGGTAACTTGTCACTGGCCAATGGTCAATGGTCACTGGTCACTGGTCACTGGTCACTGGTCACTGGTCACAGGTCAATGGTCACTGGTCACTGGACACAGGTCACTGGTCACTGGTCACTGGTCACTGGTCACTGGTCACTGGTCAATGGTCACTGGCCACTGGTCACTGGTCACTGGTCACTGGTCACTGGTCACTGGTCACTGGTCACTGGTCAATGGTCACTGTCGCTGGTCACTGGTCACTGGTCAATGGTCACTGGCCACTGGTCACTGGTCACTGTTCAATGGTCACTTTCGCTGGTCAATGGTCACTGTCGCTGGTAAATGGTCACTGTCGCTGGTCACTGGTCACTGGTCACTGGTCACTTGTCACTGGTCACTGGTCACTGGTCACTGGTCACTGGTCACTGGTCACTGGTCACTGGTCGATGGTCACTGTCGCTGGTCACTGGTCACTGGTCACTGGTCACTGGTCAATGGTCACTGGTCACTGGTTACTGGTCAATGGTCACTATCGCTGGTCAATGGTCATTGTCGCTGGTCACTGGTCATTGGTCACTTGTCACTGGTCACTGGTCACTGGTCACTGGTCACTGGTCACTGGTCACAGGTCAATGGTCACTGGTCACTGGTCACTGGTCAATGGTCACTGTCGCTGGTCACTGGTCACTGGTCACTGGTCACTGGTCACTGGTCACTGGTCACTGGTCACTGGTCACTGGTAACTGGTCAATGGTCACTGTCGCTGGTCACTGGTCACTGGTCACTGGTCACTGGTCAATGGTAACTTGTCACTGGCCAGTGGTCAATGGTCACTGGTCACTGGTCACTGGTCACTGGTCACTGGTCACTGGTCACTGGTCACTGGTCAATGGTCTCTGTCGCTGGTCACTGGTCACGATTCGCTGGTCCCTGGTCACTAGTCACTGGTCAATGGTCACTGTCGCTGGTCACTGGTCACTGGTCACTGGTCACTGGACACTGGTCACTGGTCACTGGTCACTGGTCACTGGTCACTCGTCACTGGTCACTGGTCACAAGTCACTGGTCACTTGTCACTGGTCACTGGTCACTCGTCACTGGTCAATGGTCTCTGTCACTGGTCACTGGTCACTGGTCAATGGTCTCTCTCGCTGGTCACTGGTCACGATTCGCTGGTCCCTGGTCATTGGTCACTGGTCAATGGTCACTGTCGCTGGTCACTGGTCACTGGTCACTGGTCGCTGGTCACTTGTCACTGGTCAGTGGCCACTCGTCGCTGTGCACTTGTCACTGGTCACTGGTCACAGGTCAATGGTCACTGGTCACTGGACACTGGTCACTGGTCACTGGTCACTTGTCAGTGGTCACTGATCACTGGTCACTGGTCACTGGTCACTGGTCACTGGTCACTGGTCACTGGTCACTGGTCACTGGTCAATGGTCACTGTCGCTGGTCACTGGTCACTGGTCACTGGTCACTGGTCACTGGTCACTGGTCAATGGTCACTATCGCAGGTCAATGGTCACTGTCGCTGGTCACTGGTCACTGGTCACTTGTCACTGGTCACTGGTCACTGGTCACTGGTCACTGGTTACTGGTCAATGGTCACTATCGCTGGTCAAAGGTCATTGTCGCTGGTCACTGGTCATTGGTCACTTGTCACTGGTCACTGGTCACTGGTCACTGGTCACTGGTCACAGGACAATGGTCACTGGTCACTGGTCACTGGTCAATGGTCACTGTCGCTGGTCACTGGTCACTGGTCACTGGTCACTGGTCACTGGTCACTGGTCACTGGTCACTGGTCACTGGTCACTGGTAACTGGTCAATGGTCACTGTCGCTGGTCACTGGTCACCGGTCACTGGTCACTGGTCAATGGTAACTTGTCACTGGCCAGTGGTCAATGGTCACTGGTCACTGGTCACTGGTCACTGGTCACTGGTCACTGGTCACTGGTCAATGGTCTCTGTCGCTGGTCACTGGTCACGATTCGCTGGTCCCTAGTCACTGGTCACTGGTCAATGGTCACTGTCGCTGGTCACTGGTCACTGGTCACTGGTCACTGGACACTGGTCACTGGTCACTGGTCACTGGTCACTGGTCACTGGTCACTGGTCACTGGTCACAAGTCTCTGGTCACTTGTCACTGGTCACTGGTCACTCGTCACTGGTCACAGGTCAATGGTAACTTGTCACTGGGCAGTGGTCAATGGTCACTGGTCACTGGTCACTGGTCACAGGTCAATGGTCACTGGTCACTGGACACAGATCACTGGTCACTGGTCACTGGTCACTGGTCACTGGTCAATGGTCACTGGTCAGTGGCCACTCGTCGCTGGTCACTTGTCACTGGTCACTGGTCACAGGTCAATGGTCACTGATCACTGGACACTGGTCACTGGTCACTGGTCACTTGTCACTGGTCACTGATCACTGGTCACTGGTCACTGGTCACTGGTCACTGGTCACAGGTCAATGGTCACTGGTCACTGGACACAGGTCACTTGTCACTGGTCACTGGTCACTGGTCACTGGTCACAAGTCACTGGTCACTTGTCACTGGTCACTGGTCACTGGTAACTGGTCAATGGTCACTGTCGCTGGTCAATGGTCACTGTCGCTGGTCACTGGTCACTGGTCACTGATCACTGGTCACTGGTCACTGGTCACTGGTCACTGGTCACTGGTCACTGGTCAATGGTCAGTATCGCAGGTCAATGGTCACTGTCGCTGGTCACTGGTCACTGGTCACTTGTCACTGGTCACTGGTCACTGGTCACTGGTCACTGGTCACTGGTCACTGGTCGATGGTCACTGTCGCTGGTCACTGGTCACTGGTCACTGGTCAATGGTCACTGGTCACTGGTTACTGGTCAATGGTCACTATCGCTGGTCAATGGTCATTGTCGCTGGTCACTGGTCATTGGTCACATGTCACTGGTCACTGGTCACTGGTCACAGGTCAATGGTCACTGGTCACTGGTCACTGGTCAATGGTCACTGTCGCTGGTCACTGGTCACTGGTCACTGGTCACTGGTCACTGGTCACTGGTCACTGGTAACTGGTCAATGGTCACTGTCGCTGGTCACTGGTCACTGGTCACTGGTCACTGGTCAATGGTAACTTGTCACTGGCCAATGGTCAATGGTCACTGGTCACTGGTCACTGGTCACTGGTCACTGGTCACTGGTCACTGGTCGATGGTCACTGTCGCTGGTCACTGGTCACTGGTCACTGGTCAATGGTCACTGGTCACTGGTTACTGGTCAATGGTCACTATCGCTGGTCAATGGTCATTGTCGCTGGTCACTGGTCATTGGTCACATGTCACTGGTCACTGGTCACTGGTCACTGGTCACTGGTCACAGGTCAATGGTCACTGGTCACTGGTCACTGGTCAATGGTCACTGTCGCTGGTCACTGGTCACTGGTCACTGGTCACTGGTCACTGGTCACTGGTCACTGGTAACTGGTCAATGGTCACTGTCGCTGGTCACTGGTCACTGGTCACTGGTCACTGGTCAATGGTAACTTGTCACTGGCCAATGGTCAATGGTCACTGGTCACTGGTCACTGGTCACTGGTCACAGGTCAATGGTCACTGGTCACTGGACACAGGTCACTGGTCACTGGTCACTGGTCACTGGTCACTGGTCACTGGTCACTGGTCACTGGTCACTGGTCACTGGTCGATGGTCACTGTCGCTGGTCACTGGTCACTGGTCACTGGTCACTGGTCAATGGTCACTGGTCACTGGTTACTGGTCAATGGTCACTATCGCTGGTCAATGGTCATTGTCGCTGGTCACTGGTCATTGGTCACTTGTCACTGGTCACTGGTCACTGGTCACTGGTCACTGGTCACTGGTCACAGGTCAATGGTCACTGGTCACTGGTCACTGGTCAATGGTCACTGTCGCTGGTCACTGGTCACTGGTCACTGGTCACTGGTCACTGGTCACTGGTCACTGGTCACTGGTCACTGGTAACTGGTCAATGGTCACTGTCGCTGGTCACTGGTCACTGGTCACTGGTCACTGGTCAATGGTAACTTGTCACTGGCCAGTGGTCAATGGTCACTGGTCACTGGTCACTGGTCACTGGTCACTGGTCACTGGTCACTGGTCACTGGTCAATGGTCTCTGTCGCTGGTCACTGGTCACGATTCGCTGGTCCCTGGTCACTAGTCACTGGTCAATGGTCACTGTCGCTGGTCACTGGTCACTGGTCACTGGTCACTGGACACTGGTCACTGGTCACTGGTCACTGGTCACTCGTCACTGGTCAATGGTCTCTGTCGCTGGTCACTGGTCACGATTCGCTGGTCCCTGGTCACTGGTCACTGGTCAATGGTCACTGTCGCTGGACACTGGTCACTGGTCACTGGTCACTGGTCACTGGTCACTGGTCACTTGTCACTGGTCAGTGGTCACTGGTCACTGGTCACTGGTCACAAGTCACTAGTCACTGGTCACTGGTCACTGGTCACTGGTCACTGGTCACTGGTCACTGGTCACTGGTCACTGGTCACCGGTCAATGCTCACTGTCGCTGGTCACTGGTCACTGGTCACTGATCACTGGTCACTGGTCACTGGTCACTGGTCACTGGTCAATGGTCACTATCGCTGGTCAATGGTCACTGTCGCTGGTCACTGGTCACTGGTCACTGGTCACTGGTAACTGGTCAATGGTCACTGTCGCTGGTCACTGGTCACTGGTCACTGGTCACTGGTCAATGGTAACTTGTCACTGGGCAGTGGTCAATGGTCACTGGTCACTGGTCACTGGTCACTGGTCACTGGTCACAGGTCAATGGTCACTGGTCACTGGACACAGGTCACTGGTCACTGGTCACTGGTCACTGGTCACTGGTCAATGGTCACTGGTCACAGGTCAATGGTCACTGGTCACTGGTCACTGGTCAATGGTCACTGTCGCTGGTCACTGGTCACTGGTCAATGGTCACTATCGCTGGTCAATGGTCAATGGTCACTTTCGCTGGTCAATGGTCACTGTCGCTGGTAAATGGTCACTGTCACTGGTCACTGGTCACTGGTCACTGGTCACTGGTCACTGGTCAATTGTCACTGTCGCTGGTCTCTGGTCACTGGTCACTGGTCACTGGTCACTGGTCACTGGTAACTGGGCAATGGTCACTGTCGCTGGTCACTGGTCACTGGTCACTGGTCACTGGTCAATGGTAACTTGTCACTGGGCAGTGGTCAATGGTCACTGGTCACTGGTCACTGGTCACTCGTCACTGGTCACTGGTCACTGGTCACAGGTCAATGGTCACTGGTCACTGGACACAGGTCACTGGTCACTGGTCACTGGTCACTGGTCACTGGTCACTGGTCAATGGTCACTGTCGCTGGTCACTGGTCACTGGTCACTGATCACTGGTCACTGGTCAATGGTCACTGTCGCTGGTCACTGGACACTGGTCACTGGTCACAGGTCAATGGTCACTGGTCACTGGTCACTGGTCAATGGTCACTATCGCTGGTCAATGGTCATTGTCGCTGGTCACTGGTCATTGGTCACTTGTCACTGGTCACTGGTCACTGGTCACTGGTCACTGGTCACTGGTCACTGGACACTGGTCACTGGTAACTGGTCACTGGTCAATTGTCACTGTCGCTGGTCACTGGTCACTGGTCACTGATCACTGGTCACTGGTCACTGGTAACTGGGCAATTGTCACTGTCGCTGGTCACTGGTCACTGGTCACTGGTCACTGGTCACTGGTAACTTGTCACTGGGCAGTGGTCAATGGTCACTGGTCACTGGTCACTGGTCACTGGTCACTGGTCACTGGTCACTGGTCACTGGTCAATGGTCACTGGTCACTGGACACAGGTCACTGGTCATTGGTCACTGGTCATTGGTCAATGGTCACTGGCCACTGGTCACTGGTCACTGGTCAATGGTCACTTTCGCTGGTCAATGGTCACTGTCGCTGGTCACTGGTCACTGGTAACTGGTCAATGGTCACTGTCGCTGGTCACTGGTCACTGGTCACTGGTCACTGGTCAATGGTAACTTGTCACTGGGCAGTGGTCACTGGTCACTGGTCACTGGTCACTGGTCACTGGTCACTGGTCAATGGTCACTGGCCACTGGTCACTGGTCACTGGTCAATGGTCACTTTCGCTGGTCAATGGTCACTGTCGCTGGTAAATGGTCACTGTCGCTGGTCACTGGTCACTGGTCACTGGACACTGGTCACAGGTCAATGGTCACTGGTCACTGGACACTGGTCACTGGTCACTGGTCACTTGTCACTCGTCACTGATCACTGGTCACTGGTCACTGGTCACTGGTCACTGGTCACTGGTCAATGGTCACTGTCGCTGGTCACTGGTCACTGGTCACTGATCACTGGTGACTGGTCAATGGTCACTGTCGCTGGTCACTGGACACTGGTCACTGGTCACAGGTCAATGGTCACTGGTCACTGGTCACTGGTCAATGGTCACTATCGCTGGTCAATGGTCATTGTCGCTGGTCACTGGTCATTGGTCACTTGTCACTGGTCACTGGTCACTGGTCACTGGTCACTGGTCACTGGTAACTGGTCACAGGTCAATGGTCACTGGACACTGGTCACAGGTCAATGGTCACTGGTCACTGGACACTGGTCACTGGTCACTGGTCACTGGTCACTTGTCACTGGTCACTGATCACTGGTCACTGGTCACTGGTCACTGGTCACTGGTCACTGGTCACAGGTCAATGGTCACTGTCTCTGGTCACTGGTCACTGGTCACTGATCACTGGTCACTGGTCAATGGTCACTGTCGCTGGTCACTGGTCATTGGTCACTTGTCACTGGTCACTGGTCACTGGTCACTGGTCACAGGTCAATGGTCACTGGTCACTGGTCACTGGTCAATGGTCACTGTCGCTCGTCACTGGTCACTGGTCACTGGTCACTGGTCACTGGTCACTGGTAACTGGTCAATGGTCACTGTCGCTGGTCACTGGTCACTGGTCACTGGTCAATGGTAACTTGTCACTGGGCAGTGGTCAATGGTCACTGGTCACTGGTCACTGGTCACTGGTCACTGGTCACAGGTCAATGGTCACTGGTCACTGGACACAGGTCACTGGTCACTGGTCACTGGTCACTGGTCACTGGTCACTGGTCAATGGTCACTGGCCACTGGTCACTGGTCACTTGTCACTGGTCACTGATCACTTGTCACTGGTCACTGGTCACTGGTCACTGGTCACTGGTCAATGGTCACTGTCGCTGGTCACTGGTCACTGGTCACTGATCACTGGTCACTGGTCACTGGTCACTGGTCACTGGTCAATGGTCACTATCGCTGGTCAATGGTCACTGTCGCTGGTCACTGGTCACTGGTCACTTGTCACTGGTCACTGGTCACTGGTCACTGGTCACTGGTCACTGGTCACTGGTCACAAGTCACTGGTCACTTGTCACTGGTCAGTGGCCACTCGTCAATGGTCACTGGTCACTGGTCACTGGTCAATGGTCTCTGTCGCTGGTCACTGGTCACGATTCGCTGGTCCCTGGTCACTGGTCACTGGTCAATGGTCACTGTCGCTGGTCACTGGTCACTGGTCACTGGTCACTGGTCACTGGTCACTTGTCACTGGTCAGTGGCCACTCGTCGCTGGTCACTTGTCACTGGTCACTTGTCACTGGTCACTGATCACTGGTCACTGGTCACTGGTCACTGGTCACAGGTCAATGGACACTGGTCACTGGACACAGGTCACTTGTCACTGGTCACTGGTCACTGGTCACTGGTCACAAGTCACTGGTCACAAGTCACTGGTCACTTGTCACTGGTCACTGGTCACTGGTAACTGGTCAATGGTCACTGTCGCTGGTCAATGGTCACTGTCGCTGGTCACTGGTCACTGGTCACTGGTCACTGGTCACTTGTCACTGGTCAGTGGCCACTGGTCGCTGGTCACTTGTCACTGGTCACTGGTCACTGGTCGCTGGTCACTGGTCACAGGTCAATGGACACTGGTCATAGGACACAGGTCACTTGTCACTGGTCACTGGTCACTGGTCACTATCGCTGGTCAATGGTCACTGTCGCTGGTCACTGGTCACTGGTCACTGGTCACTTGTCACTGGTCAGTGGCCACTCGTCGCTGGTCACTTGTCACTGGTCACATGTCACTGGTCACTGATCACTGGTCACTGGTCACTGGTCACTGGTCACAGGTCAATGGACACTGGTCACTGGACACAGGTCACTTGTCACTGGTCACTGGTCACTGGTCACTGGTCACTTGTCACTGGTCACTGGTCACTGGTAACTGGTCAATGGTCACTGTCGCTGGTCAATGGTCACTGTCGCTGGTCACTGGTCACTGGTCACTGGTCACTGGTCACTTGTCACTGGTCACTGATCACTGGTCACTGGTCACTGGTCACTGGTCACTGGTCACTGGTCAATGGTCACTGTCGCTGGTCACTGGTCACTGGTCACTGATCACTGGTCACTGGTCAATGGTCACTGTCGCTGGTCACTGGTCATTGGTCACTTGTCACTGGTCACTGGTCACTGGTCACTGGTCACAGGTCAATGGTCACTGGTCACTGGACACTGGTCACTGGTCACTGGTCACTTGTCACTGGTCACTGATCACTGGTCACTGGTCACTGGTCACTGGTCACTGGTCAATGGTCACTATCGCTGGTCAATGGTCACTGTCGCTGGTCACTGGTCACTGGTCACTTGTCACTGGTCACTGGTCAATGGTCACTATCGCTGGTCAATGGTCACTGTCGCTGGTCACTGGTCACTGGTCACTTGTCACTGGTCACTGGTCAATGGTCACTGGTCACTGGTCAATGGTCACTATCGCTGGTCAATGGTCACTGTCGCTGGTCACTGGTCACTGGTCACTTGTCACTGGTCACTGGTCAATGGTCACTGTCGCTGGTCACTGGTCACTGGTCACTTGTCACTGGTCACTGGTCACTGGTCACTGGTCACTGGTCACTGGTCACTGGTCACTGGTCACCTGTCACTGGTCAGTGGCCACTCGTCAATGGTCACTGGTCACTGGTCACTGGTCAATGGTCTCTGTCGCTGGTCACTGGTCACGATTCGCTGGTCCCTGGTCACTGGTCACTGGTCGATGGTCACTATCGCTGGTCAATGGTCACTGTCGCTGGTCACTGGTCACTGGTCACTTGTCACTGGTCACTGGTCAATGGTCACTATCGCTGGTCAATGGTCACTGTCGCTGGTCACTGGTCACTGGTCACTTGTCACTGGTCACTGGTCAATGGTCACTGGTCACTGGTCAATGGTCACTATCGCTGGTCAATGGTCACTGTCGCTGGTCACTGGTCACTGGTCACTTGTCACTGGTCACTGGTCAATGGTCACTGTCGCTGGTCACTGGTCAGTGGTCACTGGTCACTGGTCACTGGTCACAAGTCACTAGTCACTGGTCACTGGTCACTGGTCACTGGTCACTGGTCACTGGTCACTGGTCACTGGTCACTGGTCACCGGTCAATGGTCACTGTCGCTGGTCACTGGTCACTGGTCACTGGTCACTGGTCACTGGTCACCTGTCACTGGTCAGTGGCCACTCGTCAATGGTCACTGGTCACTGGTCACTGGTCAATGGTCTCTGTCGCTGGTCACTGGTCACGATTCGCTGGTCCCTGGTCACTGGTCACTGGTCGATGGTCACTATCGCTGGTCAATGGTCACTGTCGCTGGTCACTGGTCACTGGTCACTTGTCACTGGTCACTGGTCAATGGTCACTATCGCTGGTCAATGGTCACTGTCGCTGGTCACTGGTCACTGGTCACTTGTCACTGGTCACTGGTCAATGGTCACTGGTCACTGGTCAATGGTCACTATCGCTGGTCAATGGTCACTGTCGCTGGTCACTGGTCACTGGTCACTTGTCACTGGTCACTGGTCAATGGTCACTGTCGCTGGTCACTGGTCAGTGGTCACTGGTCACTGGTCACTGGTCACAAGTCACTAGTCACTGGTCACTGGTCACTGGTCACTGGTCACTGGTCACTGGTCACTGGTCACTGGTCACTGGTCACTGGTCACCGGTCAATGGTCACTGTCGCTGGTCGCTGGTCACTGGTCACTGGTCACTTGTCCCTGGGCAGTGGTCACTTGTCACTGGTCAATGGTCACTATCGCTGGTCAATGGTCACTGTCGCTGGTCACTGGTCACTGGTCACTGGTCACTGGTCACTGGTCACTTGTCACTGGTCAGTGGCCACTCGTCAATGGTCACTGGTCACTGGTCACTGGTCAATGGTCTCTGTCGCTGGTCACTGGTCACGATTCGCTGGTCCCTGGTCACTGGTCACTGGTCAATGGTCACTGTCGCTGGTCACTGGTCACTGGTCACTGGTCACTGGTCATTGGTTACTGGTCACTGGTCACTGGTCACTGGTCACTGGTCACTGGTCACTGGTCACAAGTCACTGGTCACTTGCCACTGGTCACTGGTCACTCGTCACTGGTCACAGGTCAATGGTAACTTGTCACTGGGCAGTGGTCAATGGTCACTGGTCACTGGTCACTGGTCACAGGTCAATGGTCACTGGTCACTGGACACAGATCACTGGTCACTGGTCACTGGTCACTGGTCACTGGTCACTGGTCAATGGTCACTGGCCACTGGTCACTGGTCACTGGTCAGTGGCCACTGGTCGCTGGTCACTTGTCACTGGTCACTGGTCACTGGTCACTGGTCAGTGGCCACTCGTCAATGGTCACTGGTCACTGGTCACTGGTCAATGGTCTCTGTCGCTGGTCACTGGTCACGATTCGCTGGTCCCTGGTCATTGGTCACTAGTCAATGGTCACTGTCGCTGGTCACTGGTCACTGGTCACTGGTCACTGGTCACTTGTCACTGGTCAGTGGCCACTCGTCGCTGGTCACTTGTCACTGGTCACTGGTCACAGGTCAATGGTCACTGGTCACTGGACACTGGCCACTGGTCACTGGTCACTTGTCAGTGGTCACTGGTCACTTGTCAGTGGTCACTGGTCACTGGTCACTGGTCACTGGTCACAAGTCACTGGTCACTTGTCACTGGTCACTGGTCACTGGTAACTGGTCAATGGTCACTGTCGCTGGTCAATGGTCACTGTCGCTGGTCACTGGTCACTGGTCACTGGTCACTGGTCACTTGTCACTGGTCAGTGGCCACTGGTCGCTGGTCACTTGTCACTGGTCACTGGTCACTGGTCACTGGTCACTGGTCACTGGTCACAAGTCACTGGTCACTGGTCACTGGTCATTGGTCACTGGTCACTGGTCACTGGTCACTGGTCACTGGTCAATGGTCACTGTCGCTGGTAAATGGTCACTGTCGCTGGTCAATGGTCAGTGTCGCTGGTCACTGGTCACTATTCGCTGGTCACAGGTCACTGGTCACTGTCGCTGGTCACTGGTCACTGGTCACTGGTCACTGGTCACAAGTCACTGGTCACTTGTCACTGGTCACTGGTCACTGGTCACTGGTCACTGGTCACTGGTCAATGGTCACTGTCGCTGGTCAATGGTCACTGTCGCTGGTCAATGGTCACTGTCGCTGGTCACTGGTCACTGGTCACTGGTCACAAAGCACTGGTCACTTGTCACTGGTCAGTGGCCACTGATCGCTGGTCACTTGTCACTGGTCACTGGTCACTGGTCACTAGTCACAAGTCACTGGTCACAGGTCACTTGTCATTGGTCACTGGTCACTGGTCACTGGTCACTGGTCACTGGTCAATGGTCACTGTCGCTGGTCACTGGTCACTGGTCACTGATCACTGATCACTGGTCACTGGTCACTGGTCACTGGTCAATGGTCACTATCGCTGGTCAATGGTCACTGTCGCTGGTCACTGGTCACTGGTCACAGTCGCTGGTCACTGGTCCCTGGTCTCTAGTCACTGGTCACTGGTCACTGGTCGCTGGTCACTGGTCACTTGTCACTGGTCAGTGGCCACTGGTCGCTGGTCACTTGTCACTGGTCACTGGTCACTGGTCACTGGTCACAAGTCACTGGTCACTGGTCACTGTTCACTGGTCACTGGTCACTGGTCACTGGTCAATGGTCACTATCGCAGGTCAATGGTCACTGTCGCTGGTCACTGGTCACTGGTCACTTGTCACTGGTCACTGGTCACTGGTCACTGGTCACTGGTCACTGGTCACTGGTCGATTGTCACTGTCGCTGGTCACTGGTCACTGGTCACTGGTCACTGGTCACTGGTCACTGGTCACTGGTAACTGGTCAATGGTCACTGTCGCTGGTCACTGGTCACTGGTCACTGGTCACTGGTCAATGGTAACTTGTCACTGGCCAGTGGTCAATAGTCACTGGTCACTGGTCACTGGTCACTGGTCACTGGTCACTGGTCACTGGTCACTGGTCACTGGTCACTGGTCAATGGTCTCTGTCGCTGGTCACTGGTCACGATTCGCTGGTCCCTGGTCACTGGTCACTGGTCAATGGTCACTGTCGCTGGTCACTGGTCACTGGTCACTGGTCACTGGACACTGGTCACTGGTCACTGGTCACTGGTCACTGGTCACTGGTCACTGGTCACTATTCACAAGTCACTGGTCACTTGTCACTGGTCACTGGTCACTCGTCACTGGTCAATGGTCTCTGTCGCTGGTCAATGGTCACGATTCGCTGGTCCCTGGTCACTGGTCACTGGTCAATGGTCACTGTCGCTGGTCACTGGTCACTGGTCACTGGTCACTGGTCACTGGTCACTGGTCACTGGTCACTGGTCACTGGTCACTGGTCACTGGTCACTGGTCACTGGTCACCGGTCAATGGTCACTGTCGCTGGTCACTGGTCACTGGTCACTGATCACTGGTCACTGGTCACAAGTCACTGGTCACTTGTCACTGGTCACTGGTCACTCGTCACTGGTCAATGGTCTCTGTCGCTGGTCACTGGTCACGATTCGCTGGTCCCTGGTCACTGGTCACTGGTCAATGGTCATTGTCGCTGGTCACTGGTCACTGGTCACTGGTTACTGGTCACTGGTCACTGGTCACTGGTCACTGTCGCTGGTCACTGGTCACTGGTCACTGGTCACTGGACACTGGTCACTGGTCACTGGTCACTGGTCACTGGTCACAAGTCACTGGTCACTTGTCACTGGTCACTGGTCACTCGTCACTGGTCAATGGTCTCTGTCGCTGGTCACTGGTCACGATTCGCTGGTCCCTGGTCACTGGTCACTGGTCAATGGTCACTGTCGCTGGTCACTGGTCACTGGTCACTGGTCACTGGTCACTGGTCACTGGTCACTTGTCACTGGTCAGTGGTCACTGGTCACTGGTCACTGGTCACAAGTCACTAGTCACTGGTCACTGGTCACTGGTCACTGGTCACTGGTCACTGGTCACTGGTCACTGGTCACCGGTCAATGGTCACTGTCGCTGGTCACTGGTCACTGGTCACTGATCACTGGTCACTGGTCACTGGTCACTGGTCACTGGTCAATGGTCACTATCGCTGGTCACTGGTCACTGGTCACTTGTCCCTGGGCAGTGGTCACTTGTCACTGGTCAATGGTCACTATCGCTGGTCAATGGTCACTGTCGCTGGTCACTGGTCACTGGTCACTTGTCACTGTTCACTGGTCACTGGTCACTGGTCACTGGTCACTGGTCACTGGTCACAAGTCACTGGTCACTTGTCACTGGTCAGTGGCCACTCGTCAATGGTCACTGGTCACTGGTCACTGGTCAATGTTCTCTGTCGCTGGTCACTGGTCACGATTCGCTGGTCCCTGGTCACTGGTCACTGGTCAATGGTCACTGCCGCTGGTCACTGGTCACTGGTCACTGGTCACTGGTCACTGGTCACTGGTCACTGGTCACTGGTCACTGGTCACTGGTCACAAGTCACTGGTCACTTGTCACTCGTCACTGGTCACTCGTCACTGGTCACAGGTCAATGGTAACTTGTCACTGGGCAGTGGTCAATGGTCACTGGTCACTGGTCACTGGTCACAGGTCAATGGTCACTGGTCACTGGACACAGATCACTGGTCACTGGTCACTGGTCACTGGTCACTGGTCACTGGTCAATGGTCACTGGCCACTGGTCACTGGTCACTGGTCAGTGGCCACTGGTCGCTGGTCACTTGTCACTGGTCACTGGTCACTGGTCACTGGTCACTGGTCACTGGTCACTGGTCACTGGTCACTGGTCACTGGTCACTGGTCAATGGTCACTATCGCTGGTCAATGGTCACTGTCGCTGGTCACTGGTCACTGGTCACTTGTCACTGGTCACTGGTCACTGGTCACTGGTCACTGGTCACTGGTCACTGGTCACTGGTCACGGGTCACTGGTCAATGGTCACTGTCGCTGGTCACTGGTCACTGGTCAGTGGTCACAAAGCACTGGTCACTTGTCACTGGTCAGTGGCCACTGATCGCTGGTCACTTGTCACTGGTCACTGGTCACTGTCGCTGGTCACTGGTCACTGGTCACTGGTCACTGGACACTGGTCACTGGTCACTGGTCACTGGTCACTGGTCACTGGTCACTGGTCACTATTCACAAGTCACTGGTCACTTGTCACTGGTCACTGGTCACTCGTCACTGGTCAATGGTCTCTGTCGCTGGTCAATGGTCACGATTCGCTGGTCCCTGGTCACTGGTCACTGGTCACTGGTCACTGTCGCTGGTCACTGGTCACTGGTCACTGGTCACTGGTCACTATTCACAAGTCACTGGTCACTTGTCACTGGTCACTGGTCACTCGTCACTGGTCAATGGTCTCTGTCGCTGGTCAATGGTCACGATTCGCTGGTCCCTGGTCACTGGTCACTGGTCACTGGTCACTGTCGCTGGTCACTGGTCACTGGTCACTGGTCACTGGACACTGGTCACTGGTCACTGGTCACTGGTCACTGGTCACAAGTCACTGGTCACTTGTCACTGGTCACTGGTCACTCGTCACTGGTCAATGGTCTCTGTCGCTGGTCAATGGTCACGATTCGCTGGTCCCTGGTCACTGGTCACTGGTCACTGGTCACTGTCGCTGGTCACTGGTCACTGGTCACTGGTCACTGGTCACTGTCGCTGGTCACTGGTCACTGGTCACTGGTCACTGGACACTGGTCACTGGTCACTGGTCACTGGTCAATGGTAACTTGTCACTGGGCAGTGGTCAATGGTCACTGGTCACTGGTCACTGGTCACTCGTCACTGGTCACTGGTCACTGGTCACAGGTCAATGGTCACTGGTCACTGGACACAGGTCACTGGTCACTGGTCACTGGTCACTGGTCACTGGTCACTGGTCAATGGTCACTGTCGCTGGTCACTGGTCACTGGTCACTGATCACTGGTCACTGGTCAATGGTCACTGTCGCTGGTCACTGGACACTGGTCACTGGTCACAGGTCAATGGTCACTGGTCACTGGTCACTGGTCAATGGTCACTATCGCTGGTCAATGGTCATTGTCGCTGGTCACTGGTCATTGGTCACTTGTCACTGGTCACTGGTCACTGGTCACTGGTCACTGGTCACTGGTCACTGGACACTGGTCACTGGTAACTGGTCACTGGTCAATTGTCACTGTCGCTGGTCACTGGTCACTGGTCACTGGTCACTGGTCACTGGTCACTGGTAACTGGGCAATGGTCACTGTCGCTGGTCACTGGTCACTGGTCACTGGTCACTGGTCACTGGTAACTTGTCACTGGGCAGTGGTCAATGGTCACTGGTCACTGGTCACTGGTCACTGGTCACTGGTCACTGGTCACTGGTCACTGGTCAATGGTCACTGGTCACTGGACACAGGTCACTGGTCATTGGTCACTGGTCATTGGTCAATGGTCACTGGCCACTGGTCACTGGTCACTGGTCAATGGTCACTTTCGCTGGTCAATGGTCACTGTCGCTGGTCACTGGTCACTGGTAACTGGTCAATGGTCACTGTCGCTGGTCACTGGTCACTGGTCACTGGTCACTGGTCAATGGTAACTTGTCACTGGGCAGTGGTCACTGGTCACTGGTCACTGGTCACTGGTCACTGGTCACTGGTCAATGGTCACTGGCCACTGGTCACTGGTCACTGGTCAATGGTCACTTTCGCTGGTCAATGGTCACTGTCGCTGGTAAATGGTCACTGTCGCTGGTCACTGGTCACTGGTCACTGGACACTGGTCACAGGTCAATGGTCACTGGTCACTGGACACTGGTCACTGGTCACTGGTCACTTGTCACTCGTCACTGATCACTGGTCACTGGTCACTGGTCACTGGTCACTGGTCACTGGTCAATGGTCACTGTCGCTGGTCACTGGTCACTGGTCACTGATCACTGGTGACTGGTCAATGGTCACTGTCGCTGGTCACTGGACACTGGTCACTGGTCACAGGTCAATGGTCACTGGTCACTGGTCACTGGTCAATGGTCACTATCGCTGGTCAATGGTCATTGTCGCTGGTCACTGGTCATTGGTCACTTGTCACTGGTCACTGGTCACTGGTCACTGGTCACTGGTCACTGGTAACTGGTCACAGGTCAATGGTCACTGGACACTGGTCACAGGTCAATGGTCACTGGTCACTGGACACTGGTCACTGGTCACTGGTCACTGGTCACTTGTCACTGGTCACTGATCACTGGTCACTGGTCACTGGTCACTGGTCACTGGTCACTGGTCACAGGTCAATGGTCACTGTCTCTGGTCACTGGTCACTGGTCACTGATCACTGGTCACTGGTCAATGGTCACTGTCGCTGGTCACTGGTCATTGGTCACTTGTCACTGGTCACTGGTCACTGGTCACTGGTCACAGGTCAATGGTCACTGGTCACTGGTCACTGGTCAATGGTCACTGTCGCTCGTCACTGGTCACTGGTCACTGGTCACTGGTCACTGGTCACTGGTAACTGGTCAATGGTCACTGTCGCTGGTCACTGGTCACTGGTCACTGGTCAATGGTAACTTGTCACTGGGCAGTGGTCAATGGTCACTGGTCACTGGTCACTGGTCACTGGTCACTGGTCACAGGTCAATGGTCACTGGTCACTGGACACAGGTCACTGGTCACTGGTCACTGGTCACTGGTCACTGGTCACTGGTCAATGGTCACTGGCCACTGGTCACTGGTCACTTGTCACTGGTCACTGATCACTTGTCACTGGTCACTGGTCACTGGTCACTGGTCACTGGTCAATGGTCACTGTCGCTGGTCACTGGTCACTGGTCACTGATCACTGGTCACTGGTCACTGGTCACTGGTCACTGGTCAATGGTCACTATCGCTGGTCAATGGTCACTGTCGCTGGTCACTGGTCACTGGTCACTTGTCACTGGTCACTGGTCACTGGTCACTGTCGCTGGTCACTGGTCACTGGTCACTTGTCACTGGTCACTGGTCACTGGTCACTGGTCACTGGTCACAAGTCACTGGTCACTTGTCACTGGTCAGTGGCCACTCGTCAATGGTCACTGGTCACTGGTCACTGGTCAATGGTCTCTGTCGCTGGTCACTGGTCACGATTCGCTGGTCCCTGGTCACTGGTCACTGGTCAATGGTCACTGTCGCTGGTCACTGGTCACTGGTCACTGGTCACTGGTCACTGGTCACTTGTCACTGGTCAGTGGCCACTCGTCGCTGGTCACTTGTCACTGGTCACTTGTCACTGGTCACTGATCACTGGTCACTGGTCACTGGTCACTGGTCACAGGTCAATGGACACTGGTCACTGGACACAGGTCACTTGTCACTGGTCACTGGTCACTGGTCAATGGTCACTATCGCTGGTCAATGGTCACTGTCGCTGGTCACTGGTCACTGGTCACTTGTCACTGGTCACTGGTCACTGGTCACTGTCGCTGGTCACTGGTCACTGGTCACTTGTCACTGGTCACTGGTCACTGGTCACTGGTCACTGGTCACTGGTCACTGGTCACAAGTCACTGGTCACTTGTCACTGGTCAGTGGCCACTCGTCAATGGTCACTGGTCACTGGTCACTGGTCAATGGTCTCTGTCGCTGGTCACTGGTCACGATTCGCTGGTCCCTGGTCACTGGTCACTGGTCAATGGTCACTGTCGCTGGTCACTGGTCACTGGTCACTGGTCACTGGTCACTGGTCACTTGTCACTGGTCAGTGGCCACTCGTCGCTGGTCACTTGTCACTGGTCACTTGTCACTGGTCACTGATCACTGGTCACTGGTCACTGGTCACTGGTCACAGGTCAATGGACACTGGTCACTGGACACAGGTCACTTGTCACTGGTCACTGGTCACTGGTCACTGGTCACAAGTCACTGGTCACAAGTCACTGGTCACTTGTCACTGGTCACTGGTCACTGGTAACTGGTCAATGGTCACTGTCGCTGGTCAATGGTCACTGTCGCTGGTCACTGGTCACTGGTCACTGGTCACTGGTCACTTGTCACTGGTCAGTGGCCACTGGTCGCTGGTCACTTGTCACTGGTCACTGGTCACTGGTCGCTGGTCACTGGTCACAGGTCAATGGACACTGGTCATAGGACACAGGTCACTTGTCACTGGTCACTGGTCACTGGTCACTATCGCTGGTCAATGGTCACTGTCGCTGGTCACTGGTCACTGGTCACTGGTCACTTGTCACTGGTCAGTGGCCACTCGTCGCTGGTCACTTGTCACTGGTCACATGTCACTGGTCACTGATCACTGGTCACTGGTCACTGGTCACTGGTCACAGGTCAATGGACACTGGTCACTGGACACAGGTCACTTGTCACTGGTCACTGGTCACTGGTCACTGGTCACTTGTCACTGGTCACTGGTCACTGGTAACTGGTCAATGGTCACTGTCGCTGGTCAATGGTCACTGTCGCTGGTCACTGGTCACTGGTCACTGGTCACTGGTCACTTGTCACTGGTCACTGATCACTGGTCACTGGTCACTGGTCACTGGTCACTGGTCACTGGTCAATGGTCACTGTCGCTGGTCACTGGTCACTGGTCACTGATCACTGGTCACTGGTCAATGGTCACTGTCGCTGGTCACTGGTCATTGGTCACTTGTCACTGGTCACTGGTCACTGGTCACTGGTCACAGGTCAATGGTCACTGGTCACTGGACACTGGTCACTGGTCACTGGTCACTTGTCACTGGTCACTGATCACTGGTCACTGGTCACTGGTCACTGGTCACTGGTCAATGGTCACTATCGCTGGTCAATGGTCACTGTCGCTGGTCACTGGTCACTGGTCACTTGTCACTGGTCACTGGTCAATGGTCACTATCGCTGGTCAATGGTCACTGTCGCTGGTCACTGGTCACTGGTCACTTGTCACTGGTCACTGGTCAATGGTCACTGGTCACTGGTCAATGGTCACTATCGCTGGTCAATGGTCACTGTCGCTGGTCACTGGTCACTGGTCACTTGTCACTGGTCACTGGTCAATGGTCACTGTCGCTGGTCACTGGTCACTGGTCACTTGTCACTGGTCACTGGTCACTGGTCACTGGTCACTGGTCACTGGTCACTGGTCACTGGTCACCTGTCACTGGTCAGTGGCCACTCGTCAATGGTCACTGGTCACTGGTCACTGGTCAATGGTCTCTGTCGCTGGTCACTGGTCACGATTCGCTGGTCCCTGGTCACTGGTCACTGGTCGATGGTCACTATCGCTGGTCAATGGTCACTGTCGCTGGTCACTGGTCACTGGTCACTTGTCACTGGTCACTGGTCAATGGTCACTATCGCTGGTCAATGGTCACTGTCGCTGGTCACTGGTCACTGGTCACTTGTCACTGGTCACTGGTCAATGGTCACTGGTCACTGGTCAATGGTCACTATCGCTGGTCAATGGTCACTGTCGCTGGTCACTGGTCACTGGTCACTTGTCACTGGTCACTGGTCAATGGTCACTGTCGCTGGGCACTGGTCAGTGGTCACTGGTCACTGGTCACTGGTCACAAGTCACTAGTCACTGGTCACTGGTCACTGGTCACTGGTCACTGGTCACTGGTCACTGGTCACTGGTCACTGGTCACCGGTCAATGGTCACTGTCGCTGGTCACTGGTCACTGGTCACTGGTCACTGGTCACTGGTCACCTGTCACTGGTCAGTGGCCACTCGTCAATGGTCACTGGTCACTGGTCACTGGTCAATGGTCTCTGTCGCTGGTCACTGGTCACGATTCGCTGGTCCCTGGTCACTGGTCACTGGTCGATGGTCACTATCGCTGGTCAATGGTCACTGTCGCTGGTCACTGGTCACTGGTCACTTGTCACTGGTCACTGGTCAATGGTCACTATCGCTGGTCAATGGTCACTGTCGCTGGTCACTGGTCACTGGTCACTTGTCACTGGTCACTGGTCAATGGTCACTGGTCACTGGTCAATGGTCACTATCGCTGGTCAATGGTCACTGTCGCTGGTCACTGGTCACTGGTCACTTGTCACTGGTCACTGGTCAATGGTCACTGTCGCTGGTCACTGGTCAGTGGTCACTGGTCACTGGTCACTGGTCACAAGTCACTAGTCACTGGTCACTGGTCACTGGTCACTGGTCACTGGTCACTGGTCACTGGTCACTGGTCACTGGTCACCGGTCAATGGTCACTGTCGCTGGTCGCTGGTCACTGGTCACTGGTCACTTGTCCCTGGGCAGTGGTCACTTGTCACTGGTCAATGGTCACTATCGCTGGTCAATGGTCACTGTCGCTGGTCACTGGTCACTGGTCACTGGTCACTGGTCACTGGTCACTTGTCACTGGTCAGTGGCCACTCGTCAATGGTCACTGGTCACTGGTCACTGGTCAATGGTCTCTGTCGCTGGTCACTGGTCACGATTCGCTGGTCCCTGGTCACTGGTCACTGGTCAATGGTCACTGTCGCTGGTCACTGGTCACTGGTCACTGGTCACTGGTCATTGGTTACTGGTCACTGGTCACTGGTCACTGGTCACTGGTCACTGGTCACTGGTCACAAGTCACTGGTCACTTGCCACTGGTCACTGGTCACTCGTCACTGGTCACAGGTCAATGGTAACTTGTCACTGGGCAGTGGTCAATGGTCACTGGTCACTGGTCACTGGTCACAGGTCAATGGTCACTGGTCACTGGACACAGATCACTGGTCACTGGTCACTGGTCACTGGTCACTGGTCACTGGTCAATGGTCACTGGCCACTGGTCACTGGTCACTGGTCAGTGGCCACTGGTCGCTGGTCACTTGTCACTGGTCACTGGTCACTGGTCACTGGTCAGTGGCCACTCGTCAATGGTCACTGGTCACTGGTCACTGGTCAATGGTCTCTGTCGCTGGTCACTGGTCACGATTCGCTGGTCCCTGGTCATTGGTCACTAGTCAATGGTCACTGTCGCTGGTCACTGGTCACTGGTCACTGGTCACTGGTCACTTGTCACTGGTCAGTGGCCACTCGTCGCTGGTCACTTGTCACTGGTCACTGGTCACAGGTCAATGGTCACTGGTCACTGGACACTGGCCACTGGTCACTGGTCACTTGTCAGTGGTCACTGGTCACTGGTCACTGGTCACTGGTCACAAGTCACTGGTCACTTGTCACTGGTCACTGGTCACTGGTAACTGGTCAATGGTCACTGTCGCTGGTCAATGGTCACTGTCGCTGGTCACTGGTCACTGGTCACTGGTCACTGGTCACTTGTCACTGGTCAGTGGCCACTGGTCGCTGGTCACTTGTCACTGGTCACTGGTCACTGGTCACTGGTCACTGGTCACTGGTCACAAGTCACTGGTCACTGGTCACTGGTCATTGGTCACTGGTCACTGGTCACTGGTCACTGGTCACTGGTCACTGGTCACTGGTCAATGGTCACTGTCGCTGGTCAATGGTCACTGTCGCTGGTCAATGGTCACTGTCGCTGGTCACTGGTCACTGGTCACTGGTCACAAAGCACTGGTCACTTGTCACTGGTCAGTGGCCACTGATCGCTGGTCACTTGTCACTGGTCACTGGTCACTGGTCACTAGTCACAAGTCACTGGTCACAGGTCACTTGTCATTGGTCACTGGTCACTGGTCACTGGTCACTGGTCACTGGTCAATGGTCACTGTCGCTGGTCACTGGTCACTGGTCACTGATCACTGATCACTGGTCACTGGTCACTGGTCACTGGTCAATGGTCACTATCGCTGGTCAATGGTCACTGTCGCTGGTCACTGGTCACTGGTCACAGTCGCTGGTCACTGGTCCCTGGTCTCTAGTCACTGGTCACTGGTCACTGGTCGCTGGTCACTGGTCACTTGTCACTGGTCAGTGGCCACTGGTCGCTGGTCACTTGTCACTGGTCACTGGTCACTGGTCACTGGTCACAAGTCACTGGTCACTGGTCACTGTTCACTGGTCACTGGTCACTGGTCACTGGTCAATGGTCACTATCGCAGGTCAATGGTCACTGTCGCTGGTCACTGGTCACTGGTCACTTGTCACTGGTCACTGGTCACTGGTCACTGGTCACTGGTCACTGGTCACTGGTCGATTGTCACTGTCGCTGGTCACTGGTCACTGGTCACTGGTCACTGGTCAATGGTCACTGGTCACTGGTTACTGGTCAATGGTCACTATCGCTGGTCAATGGTCATTGTCGCTGGTCACTGGTCATTGGTCACTTGTCACTGGTCACTGGTCACTGGTCACTGGTCACTGGTCACAGGTCAATGGTCACTGGTCACTGGTCACTGGTCAATGGTCACTGTCGCTGGTCACTGGTCACTGGTCACTGGTCACTGGTCACTGGTCACTGGTCACTGGTCACTGGTCACTGGTAACTGGTCAATGGTCACTGTCGCTGGTCACTGGTCACTGGTCACTGGTCACTGGTCAATGGTAACTTGTCACTGGCCAGTGGTCAATAGTCACTGGTCACTGGTCACTGGTCACTGGTCACTGGTCACTGGTCACTGGTCACTGGTCACTGGTCACTGGTCACTGGTCAATGGTCTCTGTCGCTGGTCACTGGTCACGATTCGCTGGTCCCTGGTCACTGGTCACTGGTCAATGTTCACTGTCGCTGGTCACTGGTCACTGGTCACTGGTCACTGGACACTGGTCACTGGTCACTGGTCACTGGTCACTGGTCACTGGTCACTGGTCACTATTCACAAGTCACTGGTCACTTGTCACTGGTCACTGGTCACTCGTCACTGGTCAATGGTCTCTGTCGCTGGTCAATGGTCACGATTCGCTGGTCCCTGGTCACTGGTCACTGGTCAATGGTCACTGTCGCTGGTCACTGGTCACTGGTCACTGGTCACTGGTCACTGGTCACTGGTCACTGGTCACTGGTCACTGGTCACTGGTCACTGGTCACTGGTCACTGGTCACTGGTCACCGGTCAATGGTCACTGTCGCTGGTCACTGGTCACTGGTCACTGATCACTGGTCACTGGTCACAAGTCACTGGTCACTTGTCACTGGTCACTGGTCACTCGTCACTGGTCAATGGTCTCTGTCGCTGGTCACTGGTCACGATTCGCTGGTCCCTGGTCACTGGTCACTGGTCAATGGTCATTGTCGCTGGTCACTGGTCACTGGTCACTGGTCACTGGTCACTGGTCACTGGTCACTGGTCACTGTCGCTGGTCACTGGTCACTGGTCACTGGTCACTGGACACTGGTCACTGGTCACTGGTCACTGGTCACTGGTCACAAGTCACTGGTCACTTGTCACTGGTCACTGGTCACTCGTCACTGGTCAATGGTCTCTGTCGCTGGTCACTGGTCACGATTCGCTGGTCCCTGGTCACTGGTCACTGGTCAATGGTCACTGTCGCTGGTCACTGGTCACTGGTCACTGGTCACTGGTCACTGGTCACTGGTCACTTGTCACTGGTCAGTGGTCACTGGTCACTGGTCACTGGTCACAAGTCACTAGTCACTGGTCACTGGTCACTGGTCACTGGTCACTGGTCACTGGTCACTGGTCACTGGTCACTGGTCACCGGTCAATGGTCACTGTCGCTGGTCACTGGTCACTGGTCACTGATCACTGGTCACTGGTCACTGGTCACTGGTCACTGGTCAATGGTCACTATCGCTGGTCACTGGTCACTGGTCACTTGTCCCTGGGCAGTGGTCACTTGTCACTGGTCAATGGTCACTATCGCTGGTCAATGGTCACTGTCGCTGGTCACTGGTCACTGGTCACTTGTCACTGTTCACTGGTCACTGGTCACTGGTCACTGGTCACTGGTCACTGGTCACAAGTCACTGGTCACTTGTCACTGGTCAGTGGCCACTCGTCAATGGTCACTGGTCACTGGTCACTGGTCAATGTTCTCTGTCGCTGGTCACTGGTCACGATTCGCTGGTCCCTGGTCACTGGTCACTGGTCAATGGTCACTGTCGCTGGTCACTGGTCACTGGTCACTGGTCACTGGTCAATGGTCTCTGTCGCTGGTCACTGGTCACGATTCGCTGGTCCCTGGTCACTGGTCACTGGTCAATGGTCACTGTCGCTGGTCACTGGTCACTGGTCACTGGTCACTGGACACTGGTCACTGGTAACTGGTCACTGGTCACTGGTCACTGGTCACTGGTCACTATTCACAAGTCACTGGTCACTTGTCACTGGTCACTGGTCACTCGTCACTGGTCAATGGTCTCTGTCGCTGGTCAATGGTCACGATTCGCTGGTCCCTGGTCACTGGTCACTGGTCAATGGTCACTGTCGCTGGTCACTGGTCACTGGTCACTGGTCACTGGTCACTGGTCACTGGTCACTGGTCACTGGTCACTGGTCACTGGTCACTGGTCACTGGTCACTGGTCACCGGTCAATGGTCACTGTCGCTGGTCACTGGTCACTGGTCACTGATCACTGGTCACTGGTCACAAGTCACTGGTCACTTGTCACTGGTCACTGGTCACTCGTCACTGGTCAATGGTCTCTGTCGCTGGTCACTGGTCACGATTCGCTGGTCCCTGGTCACTGGTCACTGGTCAATGGTCACTGTCGCTGGTCACTGGTCACTGGTCACTGGTCACTGGTCACTGGTCACTGGTCACTTGTCACTGGTCAGTGGTCACTGGTCACTGGTCACTGGTCACAAGTCACTAGTCACTGGTCACTGGTCACTGGTCACTGGTCACTGGTCACTGGTCACTGGTCACTGGTCACTGGTCACCGGTCAATGGTCACTGTCGCTGGTCACTGGTCACTGGTCACTGATCACTGGTCACTGGTCACTGGTCACTGGTCACTGGTCAATGGTCACTATCGCTGGTCACTGGTCACTGGTCACTTGTCCCTGGGCAGTGGTCACTTGTCACTGGTCAATGGTCACTATCGCTGGTCAATGGTCACTGTCGCTGGTCACTGGTCACTGGTCACTTGTCACTGTTCACTGGTCACTGGTCACTGGTCACTGGTCACTGGTCACTGGTCACAAGTCACTGGTCACTTGTCACTGGTCAGTGGCCACTCGTCAATGGTCACTGGTCACTGGTCACTGGTCAATGTTCTCTGTCGCTGGTCACTGGTCACGATTCGCTGGTCCCTGGTCACTGGTCACTGGTCAATGGTCACTGTCGCTGGTCACTGGTCACTGGTCACTGGTCACTGGTCACTGGTCACTGGTCACTGGTCACTGGTCACTGGTCACTGGTCACAAGTCACTGGTCACTTGTCACTCGTCACTGGTCACTCGTCACTGGTCACAGGTCAATGGTAACTTGTCACTGGGCAGTGGTCAATGGTCACTGGTCACTGGTCACTGGTCACAGGTCAATGGTCACTGGTCACTGGACACAGATCACTGGTCACTGGTCACTGGTCACTGGTCACTGGTCACTGGTCAATGGTCACTGGCCACTGGTCACTGGTCACTGGTCAGTGGCCACTGGTCGCTGGTCACTTGTCACTGGTCACTGGTCACTGGTCACTGGTCACTGGTCACTGGTCACTGGTCACTGGTCACTGGTCACTGGTCACTGGTCAATGGTCACTATCGCTGGTCAATGGTCACTGTCGCTGGTCACTGGTCACTGGTCACTTGTCACTGGTCACTGGTCACTGGTCACTGGTCACTGGTCACTGGTCACTGGTCACTGGTCACGGGTCACTGGTCAATGGTCACTGTCGCTGGTCACTGGTCACTGGTCAGTGGTCACAAAGCACTGGTCACTTGTCACTGGTCAGTGGCCACTGATCGCTGGTCACTTGTCACTGGTCACTGGTCACTGTCGCTGGTCACTGGTCACTGGTCACTGGTCACTGGACACTGGTCACTGGTCACTGGTCACTGGTCACTGGTCACTGGTCACTGGTCACTATTCACAAGTCACTGGTCACTTGTCACTGGTCACTGGTCACTCGTCACTGGTCAATGGTCTCTGTCGCTGGTCAATGGTCACGATTCGCTGGTCCCTGGTCACTGGTCACTGGTCACTGGTCACTGTCGCTGGTCACTGGTCACTGGTCACTGGTCACTGGACACTGGTCACTGGTCACTGGTCACTGGTCACTGGTCACAAGTCACTGGTCACTTGTCACTGGTCACTGGTCACTCGTCACTGGTCAATGGTCTCTGTCGCTGGTCACTGGTCACGATTCGCTGGTCCCTGGTCACTGGTCACTGGTCAATGGTCACTGTCGCTGGTCACTGGTCACTGGTCACTGGTCACTGGTCACTGGTCACTGGTCACTTGTCACTGGTCAGTGGTCACTGGTCACTGGTCACTGGTCACAAGTCACTAGTCACTGGTCACTGGTCACTGGTCACTGGTCACTGGTCACTGGTCACTGGTCACTGGTCACTGGTCACTGGTCACTGGTCACCGGTCAATGGTCACTGTCGCTGGTCACTGGTCACTGGTCACTGATTACTGGTCACTGGTCACTGGTCACTGGTCACTGGTCAATGGTCACTATCGCTGGTCACTGGTCACTGGTCACTTGTCCCTGGGCAGTGGTCACTTGTCACTGGTCAATGGTCACTATCGCTGGTCAATGGTCACTGTCGCTGGTCACTGGTCACTGGTCACTTGTCACTGTTCACTGGTCACTGGTCACTGGTCACTGGTCACTGGTCACTGGTCACAAGTCACTGGTCACTTGTCACTGGTCAGTGGCCACTCGTCAATGGTCACTGGTCACTGGTCACTGGTCAATGTTCTCTGTCGCTGGTCACTGGTCACGATTCGCTGGTCCCTGGTCACTGGTCACTGGTCAATGGTCACTGTCGCTGGTCACTGGTCACTGGTCACTGGTCACTGGTTACTGGTCACTGGTCACTGGTCACTGGTCACTGGTCACTGGTCACAAGTCACTGGTCACTTGTCACTGGTCACTGGTCACTCGTCACTGGTCACAGGTCAATGGTAACTTGTCACTGGGCAGTGGTCAATGGTCACTGGTCACTGGTCACTGGTCACAGGTCAATGGTCACTGGTCACTGGACACAGATCACTGGTCACTGGTCACTGGTCACTGGTCACTGGTCACTGGTCAATGGTCACTGGCCACTGGTCACTGGTCACTGGTCAGTGGCCACTGGTCGCTGGTCACTTGTCACTGGTCACTGGTCACTGGTCACTGGTCACTGGTCACTGGTCACTGGTCACTGGTCACTGGTCACTGGTCACTGGTCAATGGTCACTATCGCTGGTCAATGGTCACTGTCGCTGGTCACTGGTCACTGGTCACTTGTCACTGGTCACTGGTCACTGGTCACTGGTCACTGGTCACTGGTCACTGGTCACTGGTCACTGGTCACTGGTCAATGGTCACTATCGCTGGTCAATGGTCACTGTCGCTGGTCACTGGTCACTGGTCACTTGTCACTGGTCACTGGTCACTGGTCGCTGGTCACTGGTCACTGGTCACTGGTCACTGGTCACTGGTCACTGGTCACTGGTCACTGTCGCTGGTCACTGGTCACTGGTCACTGGTCACTGGACACTGGTCACTGGTCACTGGTCACTGGTCACTGGTCACAAGTCACTGGTCACTTGTCACTGGTCACTGGTCACTCGTCACTGGTCAATGGTCTCTGTCGCTGGTCACTGGTCACGATTCGCTGGTCCCTGGTCACTGGTCACTGGTCAATGGTCACTGTCGCTGGTCACTGGTCACTGGTCACTGGTCACTGGTCACTGGTCACTGGTCACTTGTCACTGGTCAGTGGTCACTGGTCACTGGTCACTGGTCACAAGTCACTAGTCACTGGTCACTGGTCACTGGTCACTGGTCACTGGTCACTGGTCACTGGTCACTGGTCACTGGTCACTGGTCACTGGTCACCGGTCAATGGTCACTGTCGCTGGTCACTGGTCACTGGTCACTGATCACTGGTCACTGGTCACTGGTCACTGGTCACTGGTCAATGGTCACTATCGCTGGTCACTGGTCACTGGTCACTTGTCCCTGGGCAGTGGTCACTTGTCACTGGTCAATGGTCACTATCGCTGGTCAATGGTCACTGTCGCTGGTCACTGGTCACTGGTCACTTGTCACTGTTCACTGGTCACTGGTCACTGGTCACTGGTCACTGGTCACTGGTCACAAGTCACTGGTCACTTGTCACTGGTCAGTGGCCACTCGTCAATGGTCACTGGTCACTGGTCACTGGTCAATGTTCTCTGTCGCTGGTCACTGGTCACGATTCGCTGGTCCCTGGTCACTGGTCACTGGTCAATGGTCACTGTCGCTGGTCACTGGTCACTGGTCACTGGTCACTGGTTACTGGTCACTGGTCACTGGTCACTGGTCACTGGTCACTGGTCACAAGTCACTGGTCACTTGTCACTGGTCACTGGTCACTCGTCACTGGTCACAGGTCAATGGTAACTTGTCACTGGGCAGTGGTCAATGGTCACTGGTCACTGGTCACTGGTCACAGGTCAATGGTCACTGGTCACTGGACACAGATCACTGGTCACTGGTCACTGGTCACTGGTCACTGGTCACTGGTCAATGGTCACTGGCCACTGGTCACTGGTCACTGGTCAGTGGCCACTGGTCGCTGGTCACTTGTCACTGGTCACTGGTCACTGGTCACTGGTCACTGGTCACTGGTCACTGGTCACTGGTCACTGGTCACTGGTCACTGGTCAATGGTCACTATCGCTGGTCAATGGTCACTGTCGCTGGTCACTGGTCACTGGTCACTTGTCACTGGTCACTGGTCACTGGTCACTGGTCACTGGTCACTGGTCACTGGTCACTGGTCACTGGTCACTGGTCAATGGTCACTGTCGCTGGTCACTGGTCACTGGTCACTGGTCACAAAGCACTGGTCACTTGTCACTGGTCAGTGGCCACTGATCGCTGGTCACTTGTCACTGGTCACTGGTCACTGGTCACTAGTCACAAGTCACTGGTCACAGGTCACTTGTCATTGGTCACTGGTCACTGGTCACTGGTCACTGGTCACTGGTCAATGGTCACTGTCGCTGGTCACTGGTCACTGGTCACTGATCACTGATCACTGGTCACTGGTCACTGGTCACTGGTCAATGGACACTATCGCTGGTCAATGGTCACTGTCGCTGGTCACTGGTCACTGGTCACAGTCGCTGGTCACTGGTCCCTGGTCTCTAGTCACTGGTCACTGGTCACTGGTCGCTGGTCACTGGTCACTTGTCACTGGTCAGTGGCCACTGGTCGCTGGTCACTTGTCACTGGTCACTGGTCACTGGTCACTGGTCACAAGTCACTGGTCACTGGTCACTGTTCACTGGTCACTGGTCACTGGTCACTGGTCACTGGTCACTGGTCACTGGTCAATGGTCACTATCGCAGGTCAATGGTCACTGTCGCTGGTCACTGGTCACTGGTCACTTGTCACTGGTCACTGGTCACTGGTCACTGGTCACTGGTCACTGGTCACTGGTCACTGGTCGATGGTCACTGTCGCTGGTCACTGGTCACTGGTCACTGGTCACTGGTCAATGGTCACTGGTCACTGGTTACTGGTCAATGGTCACTATCGCTGGTCAATGGTCATTGTCGCTGGTCACTGGTCACTGGTCACTGGTCACTGGTCACTGGTCACAGGTCAATGGTCACTGGTCACTGGTCACTGGTCAATGGTCACTGTCGCTGGTCACTGGTCACTGGTCACTGGTCACTGGTCACTGGTCACTGGTCACTGGTCACTGGTCACTGGTAACTGGTCAATGGTCACTGTCGCTGGTCACTGGTCACTGGTCACTGGTCACTGGTCAATGGTAACTTGTCACTGGCCAGTGGTCAATGGTCACTGGTCACTGGTCACTGGTCACTGGTCACTGGTCACTGGTCACTGGTCACTGGTCACTGGTCACTGGTCACTGGTCACTGGTCAATGGTCTCTGTCGCTGGTCACTGGTCACGATTCGCTGGTCCCTGGTCACTGGTCAGTGGTCAATGGTCACTGTCGCTGGTCACTGGTCACTGGTCACTGGTCACTGGACACTGGTCACTGGTCACTGGTCACTGGTCACTGGTCACTGGTCACTGGTCACAAGTCACTGGTCACTTGTCACTGGTCACTGGTCACTCGTCACTGGTCAATGGTCTCTGTCGCTGGTCAATGGTCACGATTCGCTGGTCCCTGGTCACTGGTCACTGGTCAATGGTCACTGTCGCTGGTCACTGGACACTGGTCACTGGTCACTGGTCACTGGTCACTGGTCACTTGTCACCGGTCAGTGGTCACTGGTCACTGGTCACTGGTCACAAGTCACTAGTCACTGGTCACTGGTCACTGGTCACTGGTCACTGGTCACTGGTCACTGGTCACTGGTCACCGGTCAATGGTCACTGTCGCTGGTCACTGGTCACTGGTCACTGATCACTGGTCACTGGTCACAAGTCACTGGTCACTTGTCACTGGTCACTGGTCACTCGTCACTGGTCAATGGTCTCTGTCGCTGGTCACTGGTCACGATTCGCTGGTCCCTGGTCACTGGTCACTGGTCAATGGTCACTGTCGCTGGTCACTGGTCACTGGTCACTGGTCACTGGTCACTGGTCACTGGTCACTGTCGCTGGTCACTGGTCACTGGTCACTGGTCACTGGACACTGGTCACTGGTCACTGGTCACTGGTCACTGGTCACTGGTCACTGGTCACAAGTCACTGGTCACTTGTCACTGGTCACTGGTCACTCGTCACTGGTCAATGGTCACTGTCGCTGGTCACTGGTCACGATTCGCTGGTCCCTGGTCACTGGTCACTGGTCAATGGTCACTGTCGCTGGTCACTGGTCACTGGTCACTGGTCACTGGTCACTGGTCACTGGTCACTGGTCACTTGTCACTGGTCAGTGGTCACTGGTCACTGGTCACTGGTCACAAGTCACTAGTCACTGGTCACTGGTAACTGGTCACTGGTCACTGGTCACTGGTCACTGGTCACTGGTCACTGGTCACTGGTCACTGGTCACCGGTCAATGGTCACTGTCGCTGGTCACTGGTCACTGGTCACTGATCACTGGTCACTGGTCACTGGTCACTGGTCACTGGTCAATGGTCACTATCGCTGGTCACTGGTCACTGGTCACTTGTCCCTGGGCAGTGGTCACTTGTCACTGGTCAATGGTCACTATCGCTGGTCACTGGTCACTGGTCACTTGTCACTGTTCACTGGTCACTGGTCACTGGTCACTGGTCACTGGTCACTGGTCACAAGTCACTGGTCACTTGTCACTGGTCAGTGGCCACTCGTCAATGGTCACTGGTCACTGGTCACTGGTCAATGTTCTCTGTCGCTGGTCACTGGTCACGATTCGCTGGTCCCTGGTCACTGGTCACTGGTCAATGGTCACTGTCGCTGGTCACTGGTCACTGGTCACTGGTCACTGGTCACTGGTCACTGGTCACTGGTCACTGGTCACTGGTCACAAGTCACTGGTCACTTGTCACTGGTCACTGGTCACTCGTCACTGGTCACAGGTCAATGGTAACTTGTCACTGGGCAGTGGTCAATGGTCACTGGTCACTGGTCACTGGTCACAGGTCAATGGTCACTGGTCACTGGACACAGATCACTGGTCACTGGTCACTGGTCACTGGTCACTGGTCACTGGTCAATGGTCACTGGCCACTGGTCACTGGTCACTGGTCAGTGGCCACTGGTCGCTGGTCACTTGTCACTGGTCACTGGTCACTGGTCACTGGTCACTGGTCACTGGTCACTGGTCACTGGTCACTGGTCACTGGTCACTGGTCAATGGTCACTATCGCTGGTCAATGGTCACTGTCGCTGGTCACTGGTCACTGGTCACTTGTCACTGGTCACTGGTCACTGGTCACTGCTCACTGGTCACTGGTCACTGGTCACTGGTCACTGGTCACTGGTCACTGGTCAATGGTCACTGTCGCTGGTCACTGGTCACTGGTCAATGGTCACTATCGCTGGTCAATGGTCACTGTCGCTGGTCACTGGTCACTGGTCACTGGTCACTGGTCACTGCTCACTGGTCACTGGTCACTGGTCACTGGTCACTGGTCACTGGTCACAAGTCACTGGTCACTTGTCACTGGTCAGTGGCCACTCGTCAATGGTCACTGGTCACTGGTCACTGGTCAATGGTCTCTGTCGCTGGTCACTGGTCACGATTCGCTGGTCCCTGGTCATTGGTCACTGGTCAATGGTCACTGTCGCTGGTCACTGGTCACTGGTCACTGGTCACTGGTCACTGGTCACTTGTCACTGGTCAGTGTCCACTCGTCGCTGTTCACTTGTCACTGGTCACTGGTCACAGGTCAATGGTCACTGGTCACTGGACACTGGTCACTGGTCACTGGTCACTTGTCAGTGGTCACTGATCACTGGTCACTGGTCACTGGTCACTGGTCACTGGTCACTGGTCAATGGTCACTGTCGCTGGTCACTGGTCACTGGTCACTGATCACTGGTCACTGGTCACTGGTCACTGGTCACTGGTCAATGGTCACTATCGCAGGTCAATGGTCACTGTCGCTGGTCACTGGTCACTGGTCACTTGTCACTGGTCACTGGTCACTGGTCACTGGTCACTGGTCACTGGTCGATGGTCACTGTCGCTGGTCACTGGTCACTGGTCACTGGTCACTGGTCACTGGTCAATGGTCACTGGTCACTGGTTACTGGTCAATGGTCACTATCGCTGGTCAAAGGTCATTGTCGCTGGTCACTGGTCATTGGTCACTTGTCACTGGTCACTGGTCACTGGTCACTGGTCACTGGTCACAGGTCAATGGTCACTGGTCACTGGTCACTGGTCAATGGTCACTGTCGCTGGTCACTGGTCACTGGTCACTGGTCACTGGTCACTGGTAACTGGTCAATGGTCACTGTCGCTGGTCACTGGTCACCGGTCACTGGTCACTGGTCAATGGTAACTTGTCACTGGCCAGTGGTCAATGGTCACTGGTCACTGGTCACTGGTCACTGGTCACTGGTCACTGGTCACTGGTCAATGGTCTCTGTCGCTGGTCACTGGTCACGATTCGCTGGTCCCTGGTCACTGGTCACTGGTCAATGGTCACTGTCGCTGGTCACTGGTCACTGGTCACTGGTCACTGGACACTGGTCACTGGTCACTGGTCACTGGTCACTGGTCACTGGTCACTGGTCACTGGTCACTGGTCACAAGTCTCTGGTCACTTGTCACTCGTCACTGGTCACAGGTCAATGGTAACTTGTCACTGGGCAGTGGTCAATGGTCACTGGTCACTGGTCACTGGTCACAGGTCAATGGTCACTGGTCACTGGACACAGATCACTGGTCACTGGTCACTGGTCACTGGTCAATGGTCACTGGTCAGTGGCCACTCGTCGCTGGTCACTTGTCACTGGTCACTGGTCACAGGTCAATGGTCACTGGTCACTGGACACTGGTCACTGGTCACTGGTCACTTGTCACTGGTCACTGATCACTGGTCACTGGTCACTGGTCACTGGTCACTGGTCACAGGTCAATGGTCACTGGTCACTGGACACAGGTCACTTGTCACTGGTCACTGGTCACTGGTCACTGGTCACAAGTCACTAGTCACTTGTCACTGGTCACTGGTCACTGGTAACTGGTCAATGGTCACTGTCGCTGGTCAATGGTCACTGTCGCTGGTCACTGGTCACTGGTCACTGATCACTGGTCACTGGTCACTGGTCACTGGTCACTGGTCACTGGTCAATGGTCACTATCGCAGGTCAATGGTCACTGTCGCTGGTCACTGGTCACTGGTCACTTGTCACTGGTCACTGGTCACTGGTCACTGGTCACTGGTCACTGGTCACTGGTCGATGGTCACTGTCGCTGGTCACTGGTCACTGGTCACTGGTCAATGGTCACTGGTCACTGGTTACTGGTCAATGGTCACTATCGCTGGTCAATGGTCATTGTCGCTGGTCACTGGTCATTGGTCACATGTCACTGGTCACTGGTCACTGGTCACTGGTCACTGGTCACAGGTCAATGGTCACTGGTCACTGGTCACTGGTCAATGGTCACTGTCGCTGGTCACTGGTCACTGGTCACTGGTCACTGGTCACTGGTCACTGGTCACTGTTAACTGGTCAATGGTCACTGTCGCTGGTCACTGGTCACTGGTCACTGGTCACTGGTCAATGGTAACTTGTCACTGGCCAGTGGTCAATGGTCACTGGTCACTGGTCACTGGTCACTGGTCACTGGTCACAGGTCAATGGTCACTGGTCACTGGACACAGGTCACTGGTCACTGGTCACTGGTCACTGGTCAATGGTCACTGGCCACTGGTCACTGGTCACTGGTCACTGGTCACTGGTCACTGGTCAATGGTCACTGTCGCTGGTCACTGGTCACTGGTCACTGGTCACTGGTCACTGGTCACTGGTCACTGGTCACTGGTCACTGGTCACTGGTCACAAGTCACTGGTCACTTGTCACTGGTCACTGGTCACTCGTCACTGGTCAATGGTCACTATCGCTGGTCAATGGTCACTGTCGCTGGTCACTGGTCACTGGTCACTTGTCACTGGTCACTGGTCACTGGTCACTGGTCACTGGTCACTGGTCACTGGTCACTGGTCACTGGTCACTGGTCAATGGTCACTGTCGCTGGTCACTGGTCACTGGTCAATGGTCACTATCGCTGGACAATGGTCACTGTCGCTGGTCACTGGTCACTGGTCACTGGTCACTGGTCACTGCTCACTGGTCACTGGTCACTGCTCACTGGTCACTGGTCACTGGTCACAAGTCACTGGTCACTTGTCACTGGTCAGTGGCCACTCGTCAATGGTCACTGGTCACTGGTCACTGGTCAATGGTCTCTGTCGCTGGTCACTGGTCACGATTCGCTGGTCCCTGGTCATTGGTCACTGGTCAATGGTCACTGTCGCTGGTCACTGGTCACTGGTCACTGGTCACTGGTCACTTGTCACTGGTCAGTGGCCACTCGTCGCTGTTCACTTGTCACTGGTCACTGGTCACAGGTCAATGGTCACTGGTCACTGGACACTGGTCACTGGTCACTGGTCACTTGTCAGTGGTCACTGATCACTGGTCACTGGTCACTGGTCACTGGTCACTGGTCACTGGTCACTGGTCACTGGTCACTGGTCAATGGTCACTGTCGCTGGTCACTGGTCACTGGTCACTGATCACTGGTCACTGGTCACTGGTCACTGGTCACTGGTCAATGGTCACTATCGCAGGTCAATGGTCACTGTCGCTGGTCACTGGTCACTGGTCACTTGTCACTGGTCACTGGTCACTGGTCACTGGTCACTGGTCACTGGTCGATGGTCACTGTCGCTGGTCACTGGTCACTGGTCACTGGTCACTGGTCAATGGTCACTGGTCACTGGTTACTGGTCAATGGTCACTATCGCTGGTCAAAGGTCATTGTCGCTGGTCACTGGTCATTGGTCACTTGTCACTGGTCACTGGTCACTGGTCACTGGTCACTGGTCACAGGTCAATGGTCACTGGTCACTGGTCACTGGTCAATGGTCACTGTCGCTGGTCACTGGTCACTGGTCACTGGTCACTGGTCACTGGTCACTGGTCACTGGTCACTGGTAACTGGTCAATGGTCACTGTCGCTGGTCACTGGTCACCGGTCACTGGTCACTGGTCAATGGTAACTTGTCACTGGCCAGTGGTCAATGGTCACTGGTCACTGGTCACTGGTCCCTGGTCACTGGTCACTGGTCAATGGTCTCTGTCGCTGGTCACTGGTCACGATTCGCTGGTCCCTGGTCACTGGTCACTGGTCAATGGTCACTGTCGCTGGTCACTGGTCACTGGTCACTGGTCACTGGACACTGGTCACTGGTCACTGGTCACTGGTCACTGGTCACTGGTCACTGGTCACTGGTCACTGGTCACAAGTCTCTGGTCACTTGTCACTGGTCACTGGTCACTCGTCACTGGTCACAGGTCAATGGCAACTTGTCACTGGGCAGTGGTCAATGGTCACTGGTCACTGGTCACTGGTCACAGGTCAATGGTCACTGGTCACTGGACACAGATCACTGGTCACTGGTCACTGGTCACTGGTCACTGGTCACTGGTCAATGGTCACTGGTCAGTGGCCACTCGTCGCTGGTCACTTGTCACTGGTCACTGGTCACAGGTCAATGGTCACTGGTCACTGGACACTGGTCACTGGTCACTGGTCACTTGTCACTGGTCACTGATCACTGGTCACTGGTCACTGGTCACTGGTCACTGGTCACAGGTCAATGGTCACTGGTCACTGGACACAGGTCACTTGTCACTGGTCACTGGTCACTGGTCACTGGTCACAAGTCACTAGTCACTTGTCACTGGTCACTGGTCACTGGTAACTGGTCAATGGTCACTGTCGCTGGTCAATGGTCACTGTCGCTGGTCACTGGTCACTGGTCACTGATCACTGGTCACTGGTCACTGGTCACTGGTCACTGGTCACTGGTCAATGGTCACTATCGCAGGTCAATGGTCACTGTCGCTGGTCACTGGTCACTGGTCACTTGTCACTGGTCACTGGTCACTGGTCACTGGTCACTGGTCACTGGTCACTGGTCGATGGTCACTGTCGCTGGTCACTGGTCACTGGTCACTGGTCAATGGTCACTGGTCACTGGTTACTGGTCAATGGTCACTATCGCTGGTCAATGGTCATTGTCGCTGGTCACTGGTCATTGGTCACATGTCACTGGTCACTGGTCACTGGTCACTGGTCACTGGTCACAGGTCAATGGTCACTGGTCACTGGTCACTGGTCAATGGTCACTGTCGCTGGTCACTGGTCACTGGTCACTGGTCACTGGTCACTGGTCACTGGTCACTGGTAACTGGTCAATGGTCACTGTCGCTGGTCACTGGTCACTGGTCACTGGTCACTGGTCAATGGTAACTTGTCACTGGCCAGTGGTCAATGGTCACTGGTCACTGGTCACTGGTCACTGGTCACTGGTCACAGGTCAATGGTCACTGGTCACTGGACACAGGTCACTGGTCACTGGTCACTGGTCACTGGTCACTGGTCACTGGTCAATGGTCACTGGCCACTGGTCACTGGTCACTGGTCACTGGTCACTGGTCACTGGTCAATGGTCACTGTCGCTGGTCACTGGTCACTGGTCAATGGTCACTGGCCACTGGTCACTGGTCACTGGTCAATGGTCACTTTCGCTGGTCAATGGTCACTGTCGCTGGTAAATGGTCACTGTCGCTGGTCACTGGTCACTGGTCACTGGTCACTTGTCACTGGTCACTGGTCACTGGTCACTGGTCACTGGTCACTGGTCACTGGTCACTGGTCGATGGTCACTGTCAATGGTCACTGGTCACTGGACACTGGTCACTGGTCACTGGTCACTTGTCACTGGTCACTGATCACTGGTCACTGGTCACTGGTCACTGGTCACTGGTCACAGGTCAATGGTCACTGGTCACTGGACACAGGTCACTTGTCACTGGTCACTGGTCACTGGTCACTGGTCACAAGTCACTAGTCACTTGTCACTGGTCACTGGTCACTGGTAACTGGTCAATGGTCACTGTCGCTGGTCAATGGTCACTGTCGCTGGTCACTGGTCACTGGTCACTGATCACTGGTCACTGGTCACTGGTCACTGGTCACTGGTCACTGGTCAATGGTCACTATCGCAGGTCAATGGTCACTGTCGCTGGTCACTGGTCACTGGTCACTTGTCACTGGTCACTGGTCACTGGTCACTGGTCACTGGTCACTGGTCACTGGTCGATGGTCACTGTCGCTGGTCACTGGTCACTGGTCACTGGTCAATGGTCACTGGTCACTGGTTACTGGTCAATGGTCACTATCGCTGGTCAATGGTCATTGTCGCTGGTCACTGGTCATTGGTCACATGTCACTGGTCACTGGTCACTGGTCACTGGTCACTGGTCACAGGTCAATGGTCACTGGTCACTGGTCACTGGTCAATGGTCACTGTCGCTGGTCACTGGTCACTGGTCACTGGTCACTGGTCACTGGTCACTGGTCACTGGTAACTGGTCAATGGTCACTGTCGCTGGTCACTGGTCACTGGTCACTGGTCACTGGTCAATGGTAACTTGTCACTGGCCAGTGGTCAATGGTCACTGGTCACTGGTCACTGGTCACTGGTCACTGGTCACAGGTCAATGGTCACTGGTCACTGGACACAGGTCACTGGTCACTGGTCACTGGTCACTGGTCACTGGTCACTGGTCAATGGTCACTGGCCACTGGTCACTGGTCACTGGTCACTGGTCACTGGTCACTGGTCAATGGTCACTGTCGCTGGTCACTGGTCACTGGTCAATGGTCACTGGCCACTGGTCACTGGTCACTGGTCAATGGTCACTTTCGCTGGTCAATGGTCACTGTCGCTGGTAAATGGTCACTGTCGCTGGTCACTGGTCACTGGTCACTGGTCACTTGTCACTGGTCACTGGGCAGTGGTCAATGGTCACTGG
This sequence comes from Andrena bucephala, assembly GCA_947577245.1. Classification (NCBI taxonomy): domain Eukaryota; kingdom Metazoa; phylum Arthropoda; class Insecta; order Hymenoptera; family Andrenidae; genus Andrena; species Andrena bucephala. The sequence continues at coordinate 64,453,191 of OX387716.1, forward strand.
TCGATGGTCACTGTCGCTGGTCACTGGTCACTGGTCACTGGTCACTGGTCAATGGTCACTGGTCACTGGTTACTGGTCAATGGTCACTATCGCTGGTCAATGGTCATTGTCGCTGGTCACTGGTCATTGGTCACTTGTCACTGGTCACTGGTCACTGGTCACTGGTCACTGGTCACTGGTCACTGGTCACAGGTCAATGGTCACTGGTCACTGGTCACTGGTCAATGGTCACTGTCGCTGGTCGCTGGTCACTGGTCACTGGTCACTGGTCACTGGTCACTGGTCACTGGTCACTGGTCACTGGTAACTGGTCAATGGTCACTGTCGCTGGTCACTGGTCACTGGTCACTGGTCACTGGTCAATGGTAACATGTCACTGGCCAGTGGTCAATGGTCACTGGTCACTGGTCACTGGTCACTGGTCACTGGTCACTGGTCACTGGTCACTGCTCAATGGTCTCTGTCGCTGGTCACTGGTCACGATTCGCTGGTCCCTGGTCACTGGTCACTGGTCAATGGTCACTGTCGCTGGTCACTGGTCACTGGTCACTGGTCACTGGACACTGGTCACTGGTCACTGGTCACTGGTCACTGGTCACTGGTCACTGGTCACAAGTCACTGGTCACTTGTCACTGGTCACTGGTCACTCGTCACTGGTCAATGGTCTCTGTCGCTGGTCACTGGTCACGATTCGCTGGTCCCTGGTCACTGGTCACTGGTCAATGGTCACTGTCGCTGGTCACTGGTCACTGGTCACTGGTCACTGGTCACTGGTCACTGGTCACTTGTCACTGGTCAGTGGTCACTGGTCACTGGTCACTGGTCACAAGTCACTAGTCACTGGTCACTGGTCACTGGTCACTGGTCACTGGTCACTGGTCACTGGTCACTGGTCACTGGTCACTGGTCACTGGTTACCGGTCAATGCTCACTGTCGCTGGTCCCTGGTCACTGGTCACTGATCACTGGTCACTGGTCACTGGTCACTGGTCACTGGTCAATGGTCACTATCGCTGGTCAATGGTCACTGTCGCTGGTCACTGGTCACTGGTCACTTGTCACTGGTCACTGGTCACTGGTCAATGGTCACTGTCGCTGGTCACTGGTCACTGGTCACTTGTCCCTGGGCAGTGGTCACTTGTCACTGGTCAATGGTCACTATCGCTGGTCAATGGTCACTGTCGCTGGTCACTGGTCACTGGTCACTTGTCACTGGTCACTGGTCACTGGTCACTGGTCACTGGTCACTGGTCACTGGTCACAAGTCACTGGTCACTTGTCACTGGTCAGTGGCCACTAGTCAATGGTCACTGGTCACTGGTCACTGGTCAATGGTCTCTGTCGCTGGTCACTGGTCACGATTCGCTGGTCCCTGGTCACTGGTCACTGGTCAATGGTCACTGTCGCTGGTCACTGGTCACTGGTCACTGGTCACTGGTCACTGGTCACTGGTCACTGGTCACTGGTCACTGGTCACTGGTCACAAGTCACTGGTCACTTGTCACTGGTCACTGGTCACTCGTCACTGGTCACAGGTCAATGGTAACTTGTCACTGGGCAGTGGTCAATGGTCACTGGCCACTGGTCACTGGTCACAGGTCAATGGTCACTGGTCACTGGACACAGATCACTGGTCACTGGTCACTGGTCACTGGTCACTGGTCACTGGTCAATGGTCACTGGCCACTGGTCACTGGTCACTGGTCAGTGGCCACTGGTCACTGGTCACTGGTCACTGGTCACAAGTCACTGGTCACTGGTCACTGTTCACTGGTCACTGGTCACTGGTCACTGGTCACTGGTCACTGGTCACTGGTCAATGGTCACTATCGCAGGTCAATGGTCACTGTCGCTGGTCACTGGTCACTGGTCACTTGTCACTGGTCACTGGTCACTGGTCACTGGTCACTGGTCACTGGTCACTGGTCACTGGTCGATGGTCACTGTCGCTGGTCACTGGTCACTGGTCACTGGTCACTGGTCAATGGTCACTGGTCACTGGTTACTGGTCAATGGTCACTATCGCTGGTCAATGGTCATTGTCGCTGGTCACTGGTCACTGGTCACTGGTCACTGGTCACTGGTCACAGGTCAATGGTCACTGGTCACTGGTCACTGGTCAATGGTCACTGTCGCTGGTCACTGGTCACTGGTCACTGGTCACTGGTCACTGGTCACTGGTCACTGGTCACTGGTCACTGGTAACTGGTCAATGGTCACTGTCGCTGGTCACTGGTCACTGGTCACTGGTCACTGGTCAATGGTAACTTGTCACTGGCCAGTGGTCAATGGTCACTGGTCACTGGTCACTGGTCACTGGTCACTGGTCACTGGTCACTGGTCACTGGTCACTGGTCACTGGTCACTGGTCACTGGTCAATGGTCTCTGTCGCTGGTCACTGGTCACGATTCGCTGGTCCCTGGTCACTGGTCAGTGGTCAATGGTCACTGTCGCTGGTCACTGGTCACTGGTCACTGGTCACTGGACACTGGTCACTGGTCACTGGTCACTGGTCACTGGTCACTGGTCACTGGTCACAAGTCACTGGTCACTTGTCACTGGTCACTGGTCACTCGTCACTGGTCAATGGTCTCTGTCGCTGGTCAATGGTCACGATTCGCTGGTCCCTGGTCACTGGTCACTGGTCAATGGTCACTGTCGCTGGTCACTGGACACTGGTCACTGGTCACTGGTCACTGGTCACTGGTCACTTGTCACCGGTCAGTGGTCACTGGTCACTGGTCACTGGTCACAAGTCACTAGTCACTGGTCACTGGTCACTGGTCACTGGTCACTGGTCACTGGTCACTGGTCACTGGTCACCGGTCAATGGTCACTGTCGCTGGTCACTGGTCACTGGTCACTGATCACTGGTCACTGGTCACAAGTCACTGGTCACTTGTCACTGGTCACTGGTCACTCGTCACTGGTCAATGGTCTCTGTCGCTGGTCACTGGTCACGATTCGCTGGTCCCTGGTCACTGGTCACTGGTCAATGGTCACTGTCGCTGGTCACTGGTCACTGGTCACTGGTCACTGGTCACTGGTCACTGGTCACTGTCGCTGGTCACTGGTCACTGGTCACTGGTCACTGGACACTGGTCACTGGTCACTGGTCACTGGTCACTGGTCACTGGTCACTGGTCACAAGTCACTGGTCACTTGTCACTGGTCACTGGTCACTCGTCACTGGTCAATGGTCACTGTCGCTGGTCACTGGTCACGATTCGCTGGTCCCTGGTCACTGGTCACTGGTCAATGGTCACTGTCGCTGGTCACTGGTCACTGGTCACTGGTCACTGGTCACTGGTCACTGGTCACTGGTCACTTGTCACTGGTCAGTGGTCACTGGTCACTGGTCACTGGTCACAAGTCACTAGTCACTGGTCACTGGTAACTGGTCACTGGTCACTGGTCACTGGTCACTGGTCACTGGTCACTGGTCACTGGTCACTGGTCACCGGTCAATGGTCACTGTCGCTGGTCACTGGTCACTGGTCACTGATCACTGGTCACTGGTCACTGGTCACTGGTCACTGGTCAATGGTCACTATCGCTGGTCACTGGTCACTGGTCACTTGTCCCTGGGCAGTGGTCACTTGTCACTGGTCAATGGTCACTATCGCTGGTCACTGGTCACTGGTCACTTGTCACTGTTCACTGGTCACTGGTCACTGGTCACTGGTCACTGGTCACTGGTCACAAGTCACTGGTCACTTGTCACTGGTCAGTGGCCACTCGTCAATGGTCACTGGTCACTGGTCACTGGTCAATGTTCTCTGTCGCTGGTCACTGGTCACGATTCGCTGGTCCCTGGTCACTGGTCACTGGTCAATGGTCACTGTCGCTGGTCACTGGTCACTGGTCACTGGTCACTGGTCACTGGTCACTGGTCACTGGTCACTGGTCACTGGTCACAAGTCACTGGTCACTTGTCACTGGTCACTGGTCACTCGTCACTGGTCACAGGTCAATGGTAACTTGTCACTGGGCAGTGGTCAATGGTCACTGGTCACTGGTCACTGGTCACAGGTCAATGGTCACTGGTCACTGGACACAGATCACTGGTCACTGGTCACTGGTCACTGGTCACTGGTCACTGGTCAATGGTCACTGGCCACTGGTCACTGGTCACTGGTCAGTGGCCACTGGTCGCTGGTCACTTGTCACTGGTCACTGGTCACTGGTCACTGGTCACTGGTCACTGGTCACTGGTCACTGGTCACTGGTCACTGGTCACTGGTCAATGGTCACTATCGCTGGTCAATGGTCACTGTCGCTGGTCACTGGTCACTGGTCACTTGTCACTGGTCACTGGTCACTGGTCACTGCTCACTGGTCACTGGTCACTGGTCACTGGTCACTGGTCACTGGTCACTGGTCAATGGTCACTGTCGCTGGTCACTGGTCACTGGTCAATGGTCACTATCGCTGGTCAATGGTCACTGTCGCTGGTCACTGGTCACTGGTCACTGGTCACTGGTCACTGCTCACTGGTCACTGGTCACTGGTCACTGGTCACTGGTCACTGGTCACAAGTCACTGGTCACTTGTCACTGGTCAGTGGCCACTCGTCAATGGTCACTGGTCACTGGTCACTGGTCAATGGTCTCTGTCGCTGGTCACTGGTCACGATTCGCTGGTCCCTGGTCATTGGTCACTGGTCAATGGTCACTGTCGCTGGTCACTGGTCACTGGTCACTGGTCACTGGTCACTGGTCACTTGTCACTGGTCAGTGTCCACTCGTCGCTGTTCACTTGTCACTGGTCACTGGTCACAGGTCAATGGTCACTGGTCACTGGACACTGGTCACTGGTCACTGGTCACTTGTCAGTGGTCACTGATCACTGGTCACTGGTCACTGGTCACTGGTCACTGGTCACTGGTCAATGGTCACTGTCGCTGGTCACTGGTCACTGGTCACTGATCACTGGTCACTGGTCACTGGTCACTGGTCACTGGTCAATGGTCACTATCGCAGGTCAATGGTCACTGTCGCTGGTCACTGGTCACTGGTCACTTGTCACTGGTCACTGGTCACTGGTCACTGGTCACTGGTCACTGGTCGATGGTCACTGTCGCTGGTCACTGGTCACTGGTCACTGGTCACTGGTCACTGGTCAATGGTCACTGGTCACTGGTTACTGGTCAATGGTCACTATCGCTGGTCAAAGGTCATTGTCGCTGGTCACTGGTCATTGGTCACTTGTCACTGGTCACTGGTCACTGGTCACTGGTCACTGGTCACAGGTCAATGGTCACTGGTCACTGGTCACTGGTCAATGGTCACTGTCGCTGGTCACTGGTCACTGGTCACTGGTCACTGGTCACTGGTAACTGGTCAATGGTCACTGTCGCTGGTCACTGGTCACCGGTCACTGGTCACTGGTCAATGGTAACTTGTCACTGGCCAGTGGTCAATGGTCACTGGTCACTGGTCACTGGTCACTGGTCACTGGTCACTGGTCACTGGTCAATGGTCTCTGTCGCTGGTCACTGGTCACGATTCGCTGGTCCCTGGTCACTGGTCACTGGTCAATGGTCACTGTCGCTGGTCACTGGTCACTGGTCACTGGTCACTGGACACTGGTCACTGGTCACTGGTCACTGGTCACTGGTCACTGGTCACTGGTCACTGGTCACTGGTCACAAGTCTCTGGTCACTTGTCACTCGTCACTGGTCACAGGTCAATGGTAACTTGTCACTGGGCAGTGGTCAATGGTCACTGGTCACTGGTCACTGGTCACAGGTCAATGGTCACTGGTCACTGGACACAGATCACTGGTCACTGGTCACTGGTCACTGGTCAATGGTCACTGGTCAGTGGCCACTCGTCGCTGGTCACTTGTCACTGGTCACTGGTCACAGGTCAATGGTCACTGGTCACTGGACACTGGTCACTGGTCACTGGTCACTTGTCACTGGTCACTGATCACTGGTCACTGGTCACTGGTCACTGGTCACTGGTCACAGGTCAATGGTCACTGGTCACTGGACACAGGTCACTTGTCACTGGTCACTGGTCACTGGTCACTGGTCACAAGTCACTAGTCACTTGTCACTGGTCACTGGTCACTGGTAACTGGTCAATGGTCACTGTCGCTGGTCAATGGTCACTGTCGCTGGTCACTGGTCACTGGTCACTGATCACTGGTCACTGGTCACTGGTCACTGGTCACTGGTCACTGGTCAATGGTCACTATCGCAGGTCAATGGTCACTGTCGCTGGTCACTGGTCACTGGTCACTTGTCACTGGTCACTGGTCACTGGTCACTGGTCACTGGTCACTGGTCACTGGTCGATGGTCACTGTCGCTGGTCACTGGTCACTGGTCACTGGTCAATGGTCACTGGTCACTGGTTACTGGTCAATGGTCACTATCGCTGGTCAATGGTCATTGTCGCTGGTCACTGGTCATTGGTCACATGTCACTGGTCACTGGTCACTGGTCACTGGTCACTGGTCACAGGTCAATGGTCACTGGTCACTGGTCACTGGTCAATGGTCACTGTCGCTGGTCACTGGTCACTGGTCACTGGTCACTGGTCACTGGTCACTGGTCACTGTTAACTGGTCAATGGTCACTGTCGCTGGTCACTGGTCACTGGTCACTGGTCACTGGTCAATGGTAACTTGTCACTGGCCAGTGGTCAATGGTCACTGGTCACTGGTCACTGGTCACTGGTCACTGGTCACAGGTCAATGGTCACTGGTCACTGGACACAGGTCACTGGTCACTGGTCACTGGTCACTGGTCAATGGTCACTGGCCACTGGTCACTGGTCACTGGTCACTGGTCACTGGTCACTGGTCAATGGTCACTGTCGCTGGTCACTGGTCACTGGTCACTGGTCACTGGTCACTGGTCACTGGTCACTGGTCACTGGTCACTGGTCACTGGTCACAAGTCACTGGTCACTTGTCACTGGTCACTGGTCACTCGTCACTGGTCAATGGTCACTATCGCTGGTCAATGGTCACTGTCGCTGGTCACTGGTCACTGGTCACTTGTCACTGGTCACTGGTCACTGGTCACTGGTCACTGGTCACTGGTCACTGGTCACTGGTCACTGGTCACTGGTCAATGGTCACTGTCGCTGGTCACTGGTCACTGGTCAATGGTCACTATCGCTGGACAATGGTCACTGTCGCTGGTCACTGGTCACTGGTCACTGGTCACTGGTCACTGCTCACTGGTCACTGGTCACTGCTCACTGGTCACTGGTCACTGGTCACAAGTCACTGGTCACTTGTCACTGGTCAGTGGCCACTCGTCAATGGTCACTGGTCACTGGTCACTGGTCAATGGTCTCTGTCGCTGGTCACTGGTCACGATTCGCTGGTCCCTGGTCATTGGTCACTGGTCAATGGTCACTGTCGCTGGTCACTGGTCACTGGTCACTGGTCACTGGTCACTTGTCACTGGTCAGTGGCCACTCGTCGCTGTTCACTTGTCACTGGTCACTGGTCACAGGTCAATGGTCACTGGTCACTGGACACTGGTCACTGGTCACTGGTCACTTGTCAGTGGTCACTGATCACTGGTCACTGGTCACTGGTCACTGGTCACTGGTCACTGGTCACTGGTCACTGGTCACTGGTCAATGGTCACTGTCGCTGGTCACTGGTCACTGGTCACTGATCACTGGTCACTGGTCACTGGTCACTGGTCACTGGTCAATGGTCACTATCGCAGGTCAATGGTCACTGTCGCTGGTCACTGGTCACTGGTCACTTGTCACTGGTCACTGGTCACTGGTCACTGGTCACTGGTCACTGGTCGATGGTCACTGTCGCTGGTCACTGGTCACTGGTCACTGGTCACTGGTCAATGGTCACTGGTCACTGGTTACTGGTCAATGGTCACTATCGCTGGTCAAAGGTCATTGTCGCTGGTCACTGGTCATTGGTCACTTGTCACTGGTCACTGGTCACTGGTCACTGGTCACTGGTCACAGGTCAATGGTCACTGGTCACTGGTCACTGGTCAATGGTCACTGTCGCTGGTCACTGGTCACTGGTCACTGGTCACTGGTCACTGGTCACTGGTCACTGGTCACTGGTAACTGGTCAATGGTCACTGTCGCTGGTCACTGGTCACCGGTCACTGGTCACTGGTCAATGGTAACTTGTCACTGGCCAGTGGTCAATGGTCACTGGTCACTGGTCACTGGTCCCTGGTCACTGGTCACTGGTCAATGGTCTCTGTCGCTGGTCACTGGTCACGATTCGCTGGTCCCTGGTCACTGGTCACTGGTCAATGGTCACTGTCGCTGGTCACTGGTCACTGGTCACTGGTCACTGGACACTGGTCACTGGTCACTGGTCACTGGTCACTGGTCACTGGTCACTGGTCACTGGTCACTGGTCACAAGTCTCTGGTCACTTGTCACTGGTCACTGGTCACTCGTCACTGGTCACAGGTCAATGGCAACTTGTCACTGGGCAGTGGTCAATGGTCACTGGTCACTGGTCACTGGTCACAGGTCAATGGTCACTGGTCACTGGACACAGATCACTGGTCACTGGTCACTGGTCACTGGTCACTGGTCACTGGTCAATGGTCACTGGTCAGTGGCCACTCGTCGCTGGTCACTTGTCACTGGTCACTGGTCACAGGTCAATGGTCACTGGTCACTGGACACTGGTCACTGGTCACTGGTCACTTGTCACTGGTCACTGATCACTGGTCACTGGTCACTGGTCACTGGTCACTGGTCACAGGTCAATGGTCACTGGTCACTGGACACAGGTCACTTGTCACTGGTCACTGGTCACTGGTCACTGGTCACAAGTCACTAGTCACTTGTCACTGGTCACTGGTCACTGGTAACTGGTCAATGGTCACTGTCGCTGGTCAATGGTCACTGTCGCTGGTCACTGGTCACTGGTCACTGATCACTGGTCACTGGTCACTGGTCACTGGTCACTGGTCACTGGTCAATGGTCACTATCGCAGGTCAATGGTCACTGTCGCTGGTCACTGGTCACTGGTCACTTGTCACTGGTCACTGGTCACTGGTCACTGGTCACTGGTCACTGGTCACTGGTCGATGGTCACTGTCGCTGGTCACTGGTCACTGGTCACTGGTCAATGGTCACTGGTCACTGGTTACTGGTCAATGGTCACTATCGCTGGTCAATGGTCATTGTCGCTGGTCACTGGTCATTGGTCACATGTCACTGGTCACTGGTCACTGGTCACTGGTCACTGGTCACAGGTCAATGGTCACTGGTCACTGGTCACTGGTCAATGGTCACTGTCGCTGGTCACTGGTCACTGGTCACTGGTCACTGGTCACTGGTCACTGGTCACTGGTAACTGGTCAATGGTCACTGTCGCTGGTCACTGGTCACTGGTCACTGGTCACTGGTCAATGGTAACTTGTCACTGGCCAGTGGTCAATGGTCACTGGTCACTGGTCACTGGTCACTGGTCACTGGTCACAGGTCAATGGTCACTGGTCACTGGACACAGGTCACTGGTCACTGGTCACTGGTCACTGGTCACTGGTCACTGGTCAATGGTCACTGGCCACTGGTCACTGGTCACTGGTCACTGGTCACTGGTCACTGGTCAATGGTCACTGTCGCTGGTCACTGGTCACTGGTCAATGGTCACTGGCCACTGGTCACTGGTCACTGGTCAATGGTCACTTTCGCTGGTCAATGGTCACTGTCGCTGGTAAATGGTCACTGTCGCTGGTCACTGGTCACTGGTCACTGGTCACTTGTCACTGGTCACTGGTCACTGGTCACTGGTCACTGGTCACTGGTCACTGGTCACTGGTCGATGGTCACTGTCAATGGTCACTGGTCACTGGACACTGGTCACTGGTCACTGGTCACTTGTCACTGGTCACTGATCACTGGTCACTGGTCACTGGTCACTGGTCACTGGTCACAGGTCAATGGTCACTGGTCACTGGACACAGGTCACTTGTCACTGGTCACTGGTCACTGGTCACTGGTCACAAGTCACTAGTCACTTGTCACTGGTCACTGGTCACTGGTAACTGGTCAATGGTCACTGTCGCTGGTCAATGGTCACTGTCGCTGGTCACTGGTCACTGGTCACTGATCACTGGTCACTGGTCACTGGTCACTGGTCACTGGTCACTGGTCAATGGTCACTATCGCAGGTCAATGGTCACTGTCGCTGGTCACTGGTCACTGGTCACTTGTCACTGGTCACTGGTCACTGGTCACTGGTCACTGGTCACTGGTCGATGGTCACTGTCGCTGGTCACTGGTCACTGGTCACTGGTCAATGGTCACTGGTCACTGGTTACTGGTCAATGGTCACTATCGCTGGTCAATGGTCATTGTCGCTGGTCACTGGTCATTGGTCACATGTCACTGGTCACTGGTCACTGGTCACTGGTCACTGGTCACAGGTCAATGGTCACTGGTCACTGGTCACTGGTCAATGGTCACTGTCGCTGGTCACTGGTCACTGGTCACTGGTCACTGGTCACTGGTCACTGGTCACTGGTAACTGGTCAATGGTCACTGTCGCTGGTCACTGGTCACTGGTCACTGGTCACTGGTCAATGGTAACTTGTCACTGGCCAGTGGTCAATGGTCACTGGTCACTGGTCACTGGTCACTGGTCACTGGTCACAGGTCAATGGTCACTGGTCACTGGACACAGGTCACTGGTCACTGGTCACTGGTCACTGGTCACTGGTCACTGGTCAATGGTCACTGGCCACTGGTCACTGGTCACTGGTCACTGGTCACTGGTCACTGGTCAATGGTCACTGTCGCTGGTCACTGGTCACTGGTCAATGGTCACTGGCCACTGGTCACTGGTCACTGGTCAATGGTCACTTTCGCTGGTCAATGGTCACTGTCGCTGGTAAATGGTCACTGTCGCTGGTCACTGGTCACTGGTCACTGGTCACTTGTCACTGGTCACTGGGCAGTGGTCAATGGTCACTGGTCGATGGTCACTGTCGCTGGTCACTGGTCACTGGTCACTGGTCACTGGTCAATGGTCACTGGTCACTGGTTACTGGTCAATGGTCACTATCGCTGGTCAATGGTCATTGTCGCTGGTCACTGGTCATTGGTCACTTGTCACTGGTCACTGGTCACTGGTCACTGGTCACTGGTCACTGGTCACTGGTCACAGGTCAATGGTCACTGGTCACTGGTCACTGGTCAATGGTCACTGTCGCTGGTCGCTGGTCACTGGTCACTGGTCACTGGTCACTGGTCACTGGTCACTGGTCACTGGTCACTGGTAACTGGTCAATGGTCACTGTCGCTGGTCACTGGTCACTGGTCACTGGTCACTGGTCAATGGTAACATGTCACTGGCCAGTGGTCAATGGTCACTGGTCACTGGTCACTGGTCACTGGTCACTGGTCACTGGTCACTGGTCACTGCTCAATGGTCTCTGTCGCTGGTCACTGGTCACGATTCGCTGGTCCCTGGTCACTGGTCACTGGTCAATGGTCACTGTCGCTGGTCACTGGTCACTGGTCACTGGTCACTGGACACTGGTCACTGGTCACTGGTCACTGGTCACTGGTCACTGGTCACTGGTCACAAGTCACTGGTCACTTGTCACTGGTCACTGGTCACTCGTCACTGGTCAATGGTCTCTGTCGCTGGTCACTGGTCACGATTCGCTGGTCCCTGGTCACTGGTCACTGGTCAATGGTCACTGTCGCTGGTCACTGGTCACTGGTCACTGGTCACTGGTCACTGGTCACTGGTCACTTGTCACTGGTCAGTGGTCACTGGTCACTGGTCACTGGTCACAAGTCACTAGTCACTGGTCACTGGTCACTGGTCACTGGTCACTGGTCACTGGTCACTGGTCACTGGTCACTGGTCACTGGTCACTGGTTACCGGTCAATGCTCACTGTCGCTGGTCCCTGGTCACTGGTCACTGATCACTGGTCACTGGTCACTGGTCACTGGTCACTGGTCAATGGTCACTATCGCTGGTCAATGGTCACTGTCGCTGGTCACTGGTCACTGGTCACTTGTCACTGGTCACTGGTCACTGGTCAATGGTCACTGTCGCTGGTCACTGGTCACTGGTCACTTGTCCCTGGGCAGTGGTCACTTGTCACTGGTCAATGGTCACTATCGCTGGTCAATGGTCACTGTCGCTGGTCACTGGTCACTGGTCACTTGTCACTGGTCACTGGTCACTGGTCACTGGTCACTGGTCACTGGTCACTGGTCACAAGTCACTGGTCACTTGTCACTGGTCAGTGGCCACTAGTCAATGGTCACTGGTCACTGGTCACTGGTCAATGGTCTCTGTCGCTGGTCACTGGTCACGATTCGCTGGTCCCTGGTCACTGGTCACTGGTCAATGGTCACTGTCGCTGGTCACTGGTCACTGGTCACTGGTCACTGGTCACTGGTCACTGGTCACTGGTCACTGGTCACTGGTCACTGGTCACAAGTCACTGGTCACTTGTCACTGGTCACTGGTCACTCGTCACTGGTCAATGGTCTCTGTCGCTGGTCACTGGTCACGATTCGCTGGTCCCTGGTCACTGGTCACTGGTCAATGGTCACTGTCGCTGGTCACTGGTCACTGGTCACTGGTCACTGGTCACTGGTCACTGGTCACTTGTCACTGGTCAGTGGTCACTGGTCACTGGTCACTGGTCACAAGTCACTAGTCACTGGTCACTGGTCACTGGTCACTGGTCACTGGTCACTGGTCACTGGTCACTGGTCACTGGTCACTGGTCACTGGTTACCGGTCAATGCTCACTGTCGCTGGTCCCTGGTCACTGGTCACTGATCACTGGTCACTGGTCACTGGTCACTGGTCACTGGTCAATGGTCACTGGTCACTGGTCACTGGTCACTGGTCACTGGTCACTGGTCACTGGTCACTGGTCAATGGTCACTATCGCTGGTAAATGGTCACTGTCGCTGGTCACTGGTCACTGGTCACTTGTCACTGGTCACTGGTCACTGGTCACTGGTCACTGGTCACTGGTCACTGGGCAGTGGTCAATGGTCACTGGTTACTGGTCACTGGTCACAGGTCAATGGTCACTGGTCACTGGACACAGATCACTGGTCACTGGTCACTGGTCACTGGTCACTGGTCACTGGTCAATGGTCACTGGTCAGTGGCCACTCGTCGCTGGTCACTGGTCACTGGTCACTGCTCACAGGTCAATGGTCACTGGTCACAGGTCAATGGTCACTGGTCACTGGACACAGGTCGCTGGTCACTGGTCACTGGTCACTGGTCACTGGTCACTGGTCAATGGTCACTGGCCACTGGTCACTGGTCACTGGTCAATGGTCACTTTCGCTGGTCAATGGTCAGTGTCGCTGGTCACTGGTCACTGGTAACTGGTCAATGGTCACTGTCGCTGGTCACTGGTCACTGGTCACTGGTCACTGGTCAATGGTAACTTGTCGCTGGTCACTGGTCACCGGTCACTGGTCACTGGTCAATGGTAACTTGTCACTGGCCAGTGGTCAATGGTCACTGGTCACTGGTCACTGGTCAATGGTAACTTGTCACTGGCCAGTGGTCAATGGTCACTGGTCACTGGTCACTGGTCAATGGTCTCTGTCGCTGGTCACTGGTCACGATTCGCTGGTCCCTGGTCACTGGTCACTGGTCAATGGTCACTGTCGCTGGTCACTGGTCACTGGTCACTGGTCACTGGTCACTGGTCACTGGTCACTGGTCACTGGTCACTGGTCACTGGTCACAAGTCTCTGGTCACTTGTCACTGGTCACTGGTCACTGGTCACTCGTCACTGGTCACAGGTCAATGGTAACTTGTCACTGGGCAGTGGTCAATGGTCACTGGTTACTGGTCACTGGTCACAGGTCAATGGTCACAGGTCACTGGACACAGATCACTGGTCACTGGTCACTGGTCACTGGTCACTGGTCACTGGTCACTGGTCAATGGTCACTGGTCAGTGGCCACTCGTCGCTGGTCCCTATTCACTGGTCACTGTTCACAGGTCAATGGTCACTGGTCACTGGACACAGGTCACTGGTCACTGGTCACTGGTCACTGGTCACTGGTCACTGGTCACTGGTCACTGGTAACTGGTCAATGGTCACTGTCGCTGGTCACTGGTCACTGGTCACTGGTCACTGGTCAATGGTAACTTGTCACTGGGCAGTGGTCACTGGTCACAGGTCAATGGTCACTGGTCACTGGTCACTGGTCAATGGTCACTGTCGCTGGTCACTGGTCACTGGTCACTGGTCACTGGTCACTGGTCACTGGTCACTGGTAACTGGTCAATGGTCACAGTCGCTGGTCACTGGTCACCGGTCACTGGTCACTGGTCAATGGTAACTTGTCACTGGCCAGTGGTCAATGGTCACTGGTCACTGGTCACTTTCGCTGGTCAATGGTCACTGTCGCTGGTAAATGGTCACTGTCGCTGGTCACTGGTCACTGGTCACTGGACACTGGTCACAGGTCAATGGTCACTGGTCACTGGACACTGGTCACTGGTCACTGGTCACTTGTCACTGGTCACTGATCACTGGTCACTGGTCACTGGTCACTGGTCACTGGTCACTGGTCACTGGTCAATGGTCACTGTCGCTGGTCACTGGTCACTGGTCACTGATCACTGGTCACTGGTCACTGGTAACTGGTCACTGGTCAATGGTCACTATCGCTGGTCAATGGTCACTGTCGCTGGTCACTGGTCACTGGTCACTTGTCACTGGTCACTGGTCACTGGTCATTGGTCACTGGTCACTGCTCAATGGTCACTGTCGCTGGTCACTGGACACTGGTCACAGGTCAATGGTCACTGGTCACTGGACACAGGTCACTGGTCACTGGTCACTGGTCACTGGTCACTGGTCACTGGTCAATGGTCACTGTCGCTGGTCACTGGTCACTGGTCACTGATCACTGGTCACTGGTCAATGGTCACTGTCGCTGGTCACTGGACACTGGTCACTGGTCACAGGTCAATGGTCACTGGTCACTGGTCACTGGTCAATGGTCACTATCGCTGGTCAATGGTCATTGTCGCTGGTCACTGGTCATTGGTCACTTGTCACTGGTCACTGGTCACTGGTCACTGGTCACTGGTCACTGGTCACTGGACACTGGTCACTGGTAACTGGTCAATGGTCACTGTCGCTGGTCACTGGTCACTGGTCACTGGTCACTGGTCAATGGTCACTGGTCACTGGACACAGGTCACTGGTCACTGGTCACTGGTCATTGGTCAATGGTCACTGGCCACTGGTCACTGGTCACTGGTCAATGGTCACTTTCGCTGGTCAATGGTCACTGTCGCTGGTCACTGGTCACTGGTCACTGGTCACTGGTAACTGGTCAATGGTCACTGTCGCTGGTCACTGGTCACTGGTCACTGGTCACTGGTCAATGGTAACTTGTCACTGGGCAGTGGTCAATGGTCACTGGTCACTGGTCACTGGTCACTGGTCACTGGTCACAGGTCAATGGTCACTGGTCACTGGACACAGGTCACTGGTCACTGGTCACTGGTCACTGGTCACTGGTCACTGGTCAATGGTCAATGGTCACTGGCCACTGGTCACTGGTCACTGGTCAATGGTCACTTTCGCTGGTCAATGGTCACTGTCGCTGGTAAATGGTCACTGTCGCTGGTCACTGGTCACTGGTCACTGGACACTGGTCACAGGTCAATGGTCACTGGTCACAAGTCACTGGTCACAAGTCACTGGTCACTTGTCACTGGTCACTGGTCACTGGTAACTGGTCAATGGTCACTGTCGCTGGTCAATGGTCACTGTCGCTGGTCACTGGTCACTGGTCACTTGTCCCTGGGCAGTGGTCACTTGTCACTGGTCAATGGTCACTATCGCTGGTCAATGGTCACTGTCGCTGGTCACTGGTCACTGGTCACTTGTCACTGGTCACTGGTCACTGGTCACTGGTCACTGGTCACTGGTCACTGGTCACTGGTCACAAGTCACTGGTCACTTGTCACTGGTCAGTGGCCACTCGTCAATGGTCACTGGTCACTGGTCACTGGTCAATGGTCTCTGTCGCTGGTCACTGGTCACGATTCGCTGGTCCCTGGTCACTGGTCACTGGTCAATGGTCACTGTCGCTGGTCACTGGTCACTGGTCACTGGTCACTGGTCACTGGTCACTGGTCACTGGTCACTGGTCACAAGTCACTGGTCACTTGTCACTGGTCACTGGTCACTCGTCACTGGTCACAGGTCAATGGTAACTTGTCACTGGGCAGTGGTCAATGGTCACTGGTCACTGGTCACTGGTCACAGGTCAATGGTCACTGGTCACTGGACACAGATCACTGGTCACTGGTCACTGGTCACTGGTCACTGGTCACTGGTCAATGGTCACTGGCCACTGGTCACTGGTCACTGGTCAGTGGCCACTGGTCGCTGGTCACTTGTCACTGGTCACTGGTCACTGGTCACTGGTCACTGGTCACTGGTCACTGGTCACTGGTCACTGGTCACTGGTCACTGGTCACTGGTCACTGGTCAATGGTCACTATCGCTGGTAAATGGTCACTGTCGCTGGTCACTGGTCACTGGTCACTTGTCACTGGTCACTGGTCACTGGTCACTGGTCACTGGTCACTGGTCAATGGTCACTGTCGCTGGTCACTGGTCACTGGTCAATGGTCACTATCGCTGGTCAATGGTCACTGTCGCTGGTCACTGGTCACTGGTCACTGGTCAATGGTCACTTGTCCCTGGGCAGTGGTCACTGGTCACTGGTCAATGGTCACTGTCGCTGGTCAATGGTCACAGTCGCTGGTCACTGGTCACTGGTCACTTGTCACTGGTCACTGGTCACTGGTCACTGGTCACTGGTCACTGGTCAATGGTCACTGGCCACTGGTCACTGGTCACTGGTCAGTGGCCACTGGTCGCTTGTCACTTGTCACTGGTCACTGGTCACTGGTCACTGGTCACTGGTCACTGGTCACTGGTCACTGGTCACTGGTCACTGGTCACTGGTCACTGGTCACTGGTCAATGGTCACTATCGCTGGTAAATGGTCACTGTCGCTGGTCACTGGTCACTGGTCACAGGTCAATGGTCACTGGTCACTGGACACTGGTCACTGGTCACTGGTCACTTGTCAGTGGTCACTGATCACTGGTCACTGGTCACTGGTCACTGGTCACTGGTCACTTGTCACTGGTCACTGGTCACTGGTCAATGGTCACTGTCGCTGGTCACTGGTCACTGATCACTGGTCACTGGTCACTGGTCACTGGTCACTGGTCAATGGTCACTATCGCAGGTCAATGGTCACTGTCGCTGGTCACTGGTCACTGGTCACTTGTCACTGGTCACTGGTCACTGGTCACTGGTCACTGGTCACTGGTCGATGGTCACTGTCGCTGGTCACTGGTCACTGGTCACTGGTCACTGGTCAATGGTCACTGGTCACTGGTTACTGGTCAATGGTCACTATCGCTGGTCAAAGGTCATTGTCGCTGGTCACTGGTCATTGGTCACTTGTCACTGGTCACTGGTCACTGGTCACTGGTCACTGGTCACAGGTCAATGGTCACTGGTCACTGGTCACTGGTCAATGGTCACTGTCGCTGGTCACTGGTCACTGGTCACTGGTCACTGGTCACTGGTCACTGGTCACTGGTCACTGGTCACCGGTAACTGGTCAATGGTCACTGTCGCTGGTCACTGGTCACCGGTCACTGGTCACTGGTCAATGGTAACTTGTCACTGGCCAGTGGTCAATGGTCACTGGTCACTGGTCACTGGTCACTGGTCACTGGTCACTGGTCACTGGTCAATGGTCTCTGTCGCTGGTCACTGGTCACGATTCGCTGGTCCCTGGTCACTGGTCACTGGTCAATGGTCACTGTCGCTGGTCACTGGTCACTGGTCACTGGTCACTGGTCACTGGTCACTGGTCACTGGTCACTGGTCACTGGTCACTGGTCACAAGTCACTGGTCACTTGTCACTGGTCACTGGTCACTCGTCACTGGTCACAGGTCAATGGTAACTTGTCACTGGGCAGTGGTCAATGGTCACTGGTCACTGGTCACTGGTCACAGGTCAATGGTCACTGGTCACTGGACACAGATCACTGGTCACTGGTCACTGGTCACTGGTCACTGGTCACTGGTCAATGGTCACTGGCCACTGGTCACTGGTCACTGGTCAGTGGCCACTGGCCGCTGGTCACTTGTCACTGGTCACTGGTCACTGGTCACTGGTCACTGGTCACTGGTCACTGGTCACTGGTCACTGGTCACTGGTCACTGGTCACTGGTCACTGGTCAATGGTCACTATCGCTGGTAAATGGTCACTGTCGCTGGTCACTGGTCACTGGTCACTTGTCACTGGTCACTGGTCACTGGTCACTGGTCACTGGTCACTGGTCAATGGTCACTGTCGCTGGTCACTGGTCACTGGTCAATGGTCACTATCGCTGGTCAATGGTCACTGTCGCTGGTCACTGGTCACTGGTCACTGGTCAATGGTCACTTGTCCCTGGGCAGTGGTCACTGGTCACTGGTCAATGGTCACTGTCGCTGGTCAATGGTCACAGTCGCTGGTCACTGGTCACTGGTCACTTGTCACTGGTCACTGGTCACTGGTCACTGGTCACTGGTCACTGGTCAATGGTCACTGGCCACTGGTCACTGGTCACTGGTCAGTGGCCACTGGTCGCTTGTCACTTGTCACTGGTCACTGGTCACTGGTCACTGGTCACTGGTCACTGGTCACTGGTCACTGGTCACTGGTCACTGGTCACTGGTCACTGGTCACTGGTCAATGGTCACTATCGCTGGTAAATGGTCACTGTCGCTGGTCACTGGTCACTGGTCACAGGTCAATGGTCACTGGTCACTGGACACTGGTCACTGGTCACTGGTCACTTGTCAGTGGTCACTGATCACTGGTCACTGGTCACTGGTCACTGGTCACTGGTCACTTGTCACTGGTCACTGGTCACTGGTCAATGGTCACTGTCGCTGGTCACTGGTCACTGATCACTGGTCACTGGTCACTGGTCACTGGTCACTGGTCAATGGTCACTATCGCAGGTCAATGGTCACTGTCGCTGGTCACTGGTCACTGGTCACTTGTCACTGGTCACTGGTCACTGGTCACTGGTCACTGGTCACTGGTCGATGGTCACTGTCGCTGGTCACTGGTCACTGGTCACTGGTCACTGGTCAATGGTCACTGGTCACTGGTTACTGGTCAATGGTCACTATCGCTGGTCAAAGGTCATTGTCGCTGGTCACTGGTCATTGGTCACTTGTCACTGGTCACTGGTCACTGGTCACTGGTCACTGGTCACAGGTCAATGGTCACTGGTCACTGGTCACTGGTCAATGGTCACTGTCGCTGGTCACTGGTCACTGGTCACTGGTCACTGGTCACTGGTCACTGGTCACTGGTCACTGGTCACCGGTAACTGGTCAATGGTCACTGTCGCTGGTCACTGGTCACCGGTCACTGGTCACTGGTCAATGGTAACTTGTCACTGGCCAGTGGTCAATGGTCACTGGTCACTGGTCACTGGTCACTGGTCACTGGTCACTGGTCACTGGTCAATGGTCTCTGTCGCTGGTCACTGGTCACGATTCGCTGGTCCCTGGTCACTGGTCACTGGTCAATGGTCACTGTCGCTGGTCACTGGTCACTGGTCACTGGTCACTGGACACTGGTCACTGGTCACTGGTCACTGGTCACTGGTCACTGGTCACTGGTCACTGGTCACAAGTCTCTGGTCACTTGTCACTGGTCACTGGTCACTGGTCACTCGTCACTGGTCACAGGTCAATGGTAACTTGTCACTGGGCAGTGGTCAATGGTCACTGGTCACTGGTCACTGGTCACAGGTCAATGGTCACTGGTCACTGGACACAGATCACTGGTCACTGGTCACTGGTCACTGGTCACTGGTCACTGGTCAATGGTCACTGGTCAGTGGCCACTCGTCGCTGGTCACTGGTCACTGGTCACTGGTCACAGGTCAATGGTCACTGGTCACAGGTCAATGGTCACTGGTCACTGGACACAGGTCGCTGGTCACTGGTCACTGGTCACTGGTCACTGGTCACGGGTCAATGGTCACTGGCCACTGGTCACTGGTCACTGGTCAATGGTCACTTTCGCTGGTCAATGGTCAGTGTCGCTGGTCACTGGTCACTGGTAACTGGTCAATGGTCTCTGTAGCTGGTCACTGGTCACTGGTCACTGGTCACTGGTCACTGGTCAATGGTAACTTGTCACTGGGCAGTGGTCAATGGTCACTGGTCACTGGTCCCTATTCACTGGTCACTGTTCACAGGTCAATGGTCACTGGTCACTGGACACAGGTCACTGGTCACTGGTCACTGGTCACTGGTCACTGGTCACTGGTCACTGGTCACTGGTCACTGGTAACTGGTCAATGGTCACTGTCGCTGGTCACTGGTCACTGGTCACTGGTCACTGGTCAATGGTAACTTGTCACTGGGCAGTGGTCAATGGTCACTGGTCACTGGTCACTGGTCACTGGTCACTGGTCACAGGTCAATGGTCACTGGTCACTGGACACAGGTCACTGGTCACTGGTCACTGGTCACTGGTCACTGGTCAATGGTCACTGGTCACAGGTCAATGGTCACTGGTCACTGGTCACTGGTCAATGGTCACTGTCGCTGGTCACTGGTCACTGGTCAATGGTCACTATCGCTGGTCAATGGTCAATGGTCACTTTCGCTGGTCAATGGTCACTGTCGCTGGTAAATGGTCACTGTCACTGGTCACTGGTCACTGGTCACTGGTCACAGGTCAATGGTCACTGGTCACTGGTCACTGGTCAATTGTCACTGTCGCTGGTCTCTGGTCACTGGTCACTGGTCACTGGTCACTGGTCACTGGTAACTGGGCAATGGTCACTGTCGCTGGTCACTGGTCACTGGTCACTGGTCACTGGTCAATGGTAACTTGTCACTGGGCAGTGGTCAATGGTCACTGGTCACTGGTCACTGGTCACTCGTCACTGGTCACTGGTCACTGGTCACAGGTCAATGGTCACTGGTCACTGGTCACTGGTCAATGGTCACTATCGCTGGTCAATGGTCATTGTCGCTGGTCACTGGTCATTGGTCACTTGTCACTGGTCACTGGTCACTGGTCACTGGTCACTGGTCACTGGTCACTGGACACTGGTCACTGGTAACTGGTCACTGGTCAATTGTCACTGTCGCTGGTCACTGGTCACTGGTCACTGGTCACTGGTCACTGGTCACTGGTAACTGGGCAATGGTCACTGTCGCTGGTCACTGGTCACTGGTCACTGGTCACTGGTCACTGGTAACTTGTCACTGGGCAGCGGTCAATGGTCACTGGTCACTGGTCACTGGTCACTGGTCACTGGTCACTGGTCACTGGTCACTGGTCAATGGTCACTGGTCACTGGACACAGGTCACTGGTCATTGGTCACTGGTCATTGGTCAATGGTCACTGGCCACTGGTCACTGGTCACTGGTCAATGGTCACTTTCGCTGGTCAATGGTCACTGTCGCTGGTCACTGGTCACTGGTAACTGGTCAATGGTCACTGTCGCTGGTCACTGGTCACTGGTCACTGGTCACTGGTCAATGGTAACTTGTCACTGGGCAGTGGTCACTGGTCACTGGTCACTGGTCACTGGTCACTGGTCACTGGTCAATGGTCACTGGCCACTGGTCACTGGTCACTGGTCAATGGTCACTTTCGCTGGTCAATGGTCACTGTCGCTGGTAAATGGTCACTGTCGCTGGTCACTGGTCACTGGTCACTGGACACTGGTCACAGGTCAATGGTCACTGGTCACTGGACACTGGTCACTGGTCACTGGTCACTTGTCACTCGTCACTGATCACTGGTCACTGGTCACTGGTCACTGGTCACTGGTCACTGGTCAATGGTCACTGTCGCTGGTCACTGGTCACTGGTCACTGATCACTGGTGACTGGTCAATGGTCACTGTCGCTGGTCACTGGACACTGGTCACTGGTCACAGGTCAATGGTCACTGGTCACTGGTCACTGGTCAATGGTCACTATCGCTGGTCAATGGTCATTGTCGCTGGTCACTGGTCATTGGTCACTTGTCACTGGTCACTGGTCACTGGTCACTGGTCACTGGTCACTGGTAACTGGTCACAGGTCAATGGTCACTGGACACTGGTCACAGGTCAATGGTCACTGGTCACTGGACACTGGTCACTGGTCACTGGTCACTGGTCACTTGTCACTGGTCACTGATCACTGGTCACTGGTCACTGGTCACTGGTCACTGGTCACTGGTCACAGGTCAATGGTCACTGTCTCTGGTCACTGGTCACTGGTCACTGATCACTGGTCACTGGTCAATGGTCACTGTCGCTGGTCACTGGTCATTGGTCACTTGTCACTGGTCACTGGTCACTGGTCACTGGTCACAGGTCAATGGTCACTGGTCACTGGTCACTGGTCAATGGTCACTGTCGCTCGTCACTGGTCACTGGTCACTGGTCACTGGTCACTGGTCACTGGTAACTGGTCAATGGTCACTGTCGCTGGTCACTGGTCACTGGTCACTGGTCAATGGTAACTTGTCACTGGGCAGTGGTCAATGGTCACTGGTCACTGGTCACTGGTCACTGGTCACTGGTCACAGGTCAATGGTCACTGGTCACTGGACACAGGTCACTGGTCACTGGTCACTGGTCACTGGTCACTGGTCACTGGTCAATGGTCACTGGCCACTGGTCACTGGTCACTTGTCACTGGTCACTGATCACTTGTCACTGGTCACTGGTCACTGGTCACTGGTCACTGGTCAATGGTCACTATCGCTGGTCACTGGTCACTGGTCACTGATCACTGGTCACTGGTCACTGGTCAATGGTCACTATCGCTGGTCAATGGTCACTGTCGCTGGTCACTGGTCACTGGTCACTTGTCACTGGTCACTGGTCACTGGTCACTGGTCACTGGTCACTGGTCACTGGTCACAAGTCACTGGTCACTTGTCACTGGTCAGTGGCCACTCGTCAATGGTCACTGGTCACTGGTCACTGGTCAATGGTCTCTGTCGCTGGTCACTGGTCACGATTCGCTGGTCCCTGGTCACTGGTCACTGGTCAATGGTCACTGTCGCTGGTCACTGGTCACTGGTCACTGGTCACTGGTCACTGGTCACTTGTCACTGGTCAGTGGCCACTCGTCGCTGGTCACTTGTCACTGGTCACTTGTCACTGGTCACTGATCACTGGTCACTGGTCACTGGTCACTGGTCACAGGTCAATGGACACTGGTCACTGGACACAGGTCACTTGTCACTGGTCACTGGTCACTGGTCACTGGTCACAAGTCACTGGTCACAAGTCACTGGTCACTTGTCACTGGTCACTGGTCACTGGTAACTGGTCAATGGTCACTGTCGCTGGTCAATGGTCACTGTCGCTGGTCACTGGTCACTGGTCACTGGTCACTGGTCACTTGTCACTGGTCAGTGGCCACTGGTCGCTGGTCACTTGTCACTGGTCACTGGTCACTGGTCGCTGGTCACTGGTCACAGGTCAATGGACACTGGTCATAGGACACAGGTCACTTGTCACTGGTCACTGGTCACTGGTCACTATCGCTGGTCAATGGTCACTGTCGCTGGTCACTGGTCACTGGTCACTGGTCACTTGTCACTGGTCAGTGGCCACTCGTCGCTGGTCACTTGTCACTGGTCACATGTCACTGGTCACTGATCACTGGTCACTGGTCACTGGTCACTGGTCACAGGTCAATGGACACTGGTCACTGGACACAGGTCACTTGTCACTGGTCACTGGTCACTGGTCACTGGTCACTTGTCACTGGTCACTGGTCACTGGTAACTGGTCAATGGTCACTGTCGCTGGTCAATGGTCACTGTCGCTGGTCACTGGTCACTGGTCACTGGTCACTGGTCACTTGTCACTGGTCACTGATCACTGGTCACTGGTCACTGGTCACTGGTCACTGGTCACTGGTCAATGGTCACTGTCGCTGGTCACTGGTCACTGGTCACTGATCACTGGTCACTGGTCAATGGTCACTGTCGCTGGTCACTGGTCATTGGTCACTTATCACTGGTCACTGGTCACTGGTCACTGGTCACAGGTCAATGGTCACTGGTCACTGGACACTGGTCACTGGTCACTGGTCACTTGTCACTGGTCACTGATCACTGGTCACTGGTCACTGGTCACTGGTCACTGGTCAATGGTCACTATCGCTGGTCAATGGTCACTGTCGCTGGTCACTGGTCACTGGTCACTTGTCACTGGTCACTGGTCAATGGTCACTATCGCTGGTCAATGGTCACTGTCGCTGGTCACTGGTCACTGGTCACTTGTCACTGGTCACTGGTCAATGGTCACTGGTCACTGGTCAATGGTCACTATCGCTGGTCAATGGTCACTGTCGCTGGTCACTGGTCACTGGTCACTTGTCACTGGTCACTGGTCAATGGTCACTGTCGCTGGTCACTGGTCACTGGTCACTTGTCACTGGTCACTGGTCACTGGTCACTGGTCACTGGTCACTGGTCACTGGTCACTGGTCACCTGTCACTGGTCAGTGGCCACTCGTCAATGGTCACTGGTCACTGGTCACTGGTCAATGGTCTCTGTCGCTGGTCACTGGTCACGATTCGCTGGTCCCTGGTCACTGGTCACTGGTCGATGGTCACTATCGCTGGTCAATGGTCACTGTCGCTGGTCACTGGTCACTGGTCACTTGTCACTGGTCACTGGTCAATGGTCACTATCGCTGGTCAATGGTCACTGTCGCTGGTCACTGGTCACTGGTCACTTGTCACTGGTCACTGGTCAATGGTCACTGGTCACTGGTCAATGGTCACTATCGCTGGTCAATGGTCACTGTCGCTGGTCACTGGTCACTGGTCACTTGTCACTGGTCACTGGTCAATGGTCACTGTCGCTGGTCACTGGTCAGTGGTCACTGGTCACTGGTCACTGGTCACAAGTCACTAGTCACTGGTCACTGGTCACTGGTCACTGGTCACTGGTCACTGGTCACTGGTCACTGGTCACTGGTCACCGGTCAATGGTCACTGTCGCTGGTCACTGGTCACTGGTCACTGGTCACTGGTCACTGGTCACTGGTCACTGGTCACTGGTCACTGGTCACCTGTCACTGGTCAGTGGCCACTCGTCAATGGTCACTGGTCACTGGTCACTGGTCAATGGTCTCTGTCGCTGGTCACTGGTCACGATTCGCTGGTCCCTGGTCACTGGTCACTGGTCGATGGTCACTATCGCTGGTCAATGGTCACTGTCGCTGGTCACTGGTCACTGGTCACTTGTCACTGGTCACTGGTCAATGGTCACTATCGCTGGTCAATGGTCACTGTCGCTGGTCACTGGTCACTGGTCACTTGTCACTGGTCACTGGTCAATGGTCACTGGTCACTGGTCAATGGTCACTATCGCTGGTCAATGGTCACTGTCGCTGGTCACTGGTCACTGGTCACTTGTCACTGGTCACTGGTCAATGGTCACTGTCGCTGGTCACTGGTCAGTGGTCACTGGTCACTGGTCACTGGTCACAAGTCACTAGTCACTGGTCACTGGTCACTGGTCACTGGTCACTGGTCACTGGTCACTGGTCACTGGTCACTGGTCACTGGTCACTGGTCACTGGTCACCGGTCAATGGTCACTGTCGCTGGTCGCTGGTCACTGGTCACTGGTCACTTGTCCCTGGGCAGTGGTCACTTGTCACTGGTCAATGGTCACTATCGCTGGTCAATGGTCACTGTCGCTGGTCACTGGTCACTGGTCACTGGTCACTGGTCACTGGTCACTTGTCACTGGTCAGTGGCCACTCGTCAATGGTCACTGGTCACTGGTCACTGGTCAATGGTCTCTGTCGCTGGTCACTGGTCACGATTCGCTGGTCCCTGGTCACTGGTCACTGGTCAATGGTCACTGTCGCTGGTCACTGGTCACTGGTCACTGGTCACTGGTCATTGGTTACTGGTCACTGGTCACTGGTCACTGGTCACTGGTCACTGGTCACTGGTCACAAGTCACTGGTCACTTGTCACTGGTCACTGGTCACTCGTCACTGGTCACAGGTCAATGGTAACTTGTCACTGGGCAGTGGTCAATGGTCACTGGTCACTGGTCACTGGTCACAGGTCAATGGTCACTGGTCACTGGACACAGATCACTGGTCACTGGTCACTGGTCACTGGTCACTGGTCACTGGTCAATGGTCACTGGCCACTGGTCACTGGTCACTGGTCAGTGGCCACTGGTCGCTGGTCACTTGTCACTGGTCACTGGTCACTGGTCACTGGTCAGTGGCCACTCGTCAATGGTCACTGGTCACTGGTCACTGGTCAATGGTCTCTGTCGCTGGTCACTGGTCACGATTCGCTGGTCCCTGGTCATTGGTCACTGGTCAATGGTCACTGTCGCTGGTCACTGGTCACTGGTCACTGGTCACTGGTCAATGGTCACTGTCGCTGGTAAATGGTCACTGTCGCTGGTCAATGGTCAGTGTCGCTGGTCACTGGTCACTATTCGCTGGTCACAGGTCACTGGTCACTGTCGCTGGTCACTGGTCACTGGTCACTGGTCACTGGTCACTGGTCACAAGTCACTGGTCACTTGTCACTGGTCACTGGTCACTGGTCACTGGTCACTGGTCACTGGTCAATGGTCACTGTCGCTGGTCAATGGTCACTGTCGCTGGTCAATGGTCACTGTCGCTGGTCACTGGTCACTGGTCACTGGTCACAAAGCACTGGTCACTTGTCACTGGTCAGTGGCCACTGATCGCTGGTCACTTGTCACTGGTCACTGGTCACTGGTCACTAGTCACAAGTCACTGGTCACAGGTCACTTGTCATTGGTCACTGGTCACTGGTCACTGGTCACTGGTCACTGGTCAATGGTCACTGTCGCTGGTCACTGGTCACTGGTCACTGATCACTGATCACTGGTCACTGGTCACTGGTCACTGGTCAATGGTCACTATCGCTGGTCAATGGTCACTGTCGCTGGTCACTGGTCACTGGTCACAGTCGCTGGTCACTGGTCCCTGGTCTCTAGTCACTGGTCACTGGTCACTGGTCGCTGGTCACTGGTCACTTGTCACTGGTCAGTGGCCACTGGTCGCTGGTCACTTGTCACTGGTCACTGGTCACTGGTCACTGGTCACAAGTCACTGGTCACTGGTCACTGTTCACTGGTCACTGGTCACTGGTCACTGGTCAATGGTCACTATCGCAGGTCAATGGTCACTGTCGCTGGTCACTGGTCACTGGTCACTTGTCACTGGTCACTGGTCACTGGTCACTGGTCACTGGTCACTGGTCACTGGTCGATTGTCACTGTCGCTGGTCACTGGTCACTGGTCACTGGTCACTGGTCAATGGTCACTGGTCACTGGTTACTGGTCAATGGTCACTATCGCTGGTCAATGGTCATTGTCGCTGGTCACTGGTCATTGGTCACTTGTCACTGGTCACTGGTCACTGGTCACTGGTCACTGGTCACAGGTCAATGGTCACTGGTCACTGGTCACTGGTCAATGGTCACTGTCGCTGGTCACTGGTCACTGGTCACTGGTCACTGGTCACTGGTCACTGGTCACTGGTCACTGGTCACTGGTAACTGGTCAATGGTCACTGTCGCTGGTCACTGGTCACTGGTCACTGGTCACTGGTCAATGGTAACTTGTCACTGGCCAGTGGTCAATAGTCACTGGTCACTGGTCACTGGTCACTGGTCACTGGTCACTGGTCACTGGTCACTGGTCACTGGTCACTGGTCAATGGTCTCTGTCGCTGGTCACTGGTCACGATTCGCTGGTCCCTGGTCACTGGTCACTGGTCAATGGTCACTGTCGCTGGTCACTGGTCACTGGTCACTGGTCACTGGACACTGGTCACTGGTCACTGGTCACTGGTCACTGGTCACTGGTCACTGGTCACTATTCACAAGTCACTGGTCACTTGTCACTGGTCACTGGTCACTCGTCACTGGTCAATGGTCTCTGTCGCTGGTCAATGGTCACGATTCGCTGGTCCCTGGTCACTGGTCACTGGTCAATGGTCACTGTCGCTGGTCACTGGTCACTGGTCACTGGTCACTGGTCACTGGTCACTGGTCACTGGTCACTGGTCACTGGTCACTGGTCACTGGTCACTGGTCACTGGTCACCGGTCAATGGTCACTGTCGCTGGTCACTGGTCACTGGTCACTGATCACTGGTCACTGGTCACAAGTCACTGGTCACTTGTCACTGGTCACTGGTCACTCGTCACTGGTCAATGGTCTCTGTCGCTGGTCACTGGTCACGATTCGCTGGTCCCTGGTCACTGGTCACTGGTCAATGGTCACTGTCGCTGGTCACTGGTCACTGGTCACTGGTCACTGGTCACTGGTCACTGGTCACTGGTCACTGTCGCTGGTCACTGGTCACTGGTCACTGGTCACTGGACACTGGTCACTGGTCACTGGTCACTGGTCACTGGTCACAAGTCACTGGTCACTTGTCACTGGTCACTGGTCACTCGTCACTGGTCAATGGTCTCTGTCGCTGGTCACTGGTCACGATTCGCTGGTCCCTGGTCACTGGTCACTGGTCAATGGTCACTGTCGCTGGTCACTGGTCACTGGTCACTGGTCACTGGTCACTGGTCACTGGTCACTTGTCACTGGTCAGTGGTCACTGGTCACTGGTCACTGGTCACAAGTCACTAGTCACTGGTCACTGGTCACTGGTCAC
This sequence comes from Andrena bucephala, assembly GCA_947577245.1. NCBI lineage: Eukaryota > Metazoa > Arthropoda > Insecta > Hymenoptera > Andrenidae > Andrena > Andrena bucephala. Next base: position 64,481,956 of record OX387716.1, read on the forward strand.
TGGTCACTGGTCACTGGTCACTGGTCACTGGTCACCGGTCAATGGTCACTGTCGCTGGTCACTGGTCACTGGTCACTGATCACTGGTCACTGGTCACTGGTCACTGGTCACTGGTCAATGGTCACTATCGCTGGTCACTGGTCACTGGTCACTTGTCCCTGGGCAGTGGTCACTTGTCACTGGTCAATGGTCACTATCGCTGGTCAATGGTCACTGTCGCTGGTCACTGGTCACTGGTCACTTGTCACTGTTCACTGGTCACTGGTCACTGGTCACTGGTCACTGGTCACTGGTCACAAGTCACTGGTCACTTGTCACTGGTCAGTGGCCACTCGTCAATGGTCACTGGTCACTGGTCACTGGTCAATGTTCTCTGTCGCTGGTCACTGGTCACGATTCGCTGGTCCCTGGTCACTGGTCACTGGTCAATGGTCACTGTCGCTGGTCACTGGTCACTGGTCACTGGTCACTGGTCACTGGTCACTGGTCACTGGTCACTGGTCACTGGTCACTGGTCACTGGTCACAAGTCACTGGTCACTTGTCACTCGTCACTGGTCACTCGTCACTGGTCACAGGTCAATGGTAACTTGTCACTGGGCAGTGGTCAATGGTCACTGGTCACTGGTCACTGGTCACAGGTCAATGGTCACTGGTCACTGGACACAGATCACTGGTCACTGGTCACTGGTCACTGGTCACTGGTCACTGGTCAATGGTCACTGGCCACTGGTCACTGGTCACTGGTCAGTGGCCACTGGTCGCTGGTCACTTGTCACTGGTCACTGGTCACTGGTCACTGGTCACTGGTCACTGGTCACTGGTCACTGGTCACTGGTCACTGGTCACTGGTCAATGGTCACTATCGCTGGTCAATGGTCACTGTCGCTGGTCACTGGTCACTGGTCACTTGTCACTGGTCACTGGTCACTGGTCACTGGTCACTGGTCACTGGTCACTGGTCACTGGTCACGGGTCACTGGTCAATGGTCACTGTCGCTGGTCACTGGTCACTGGTCACTGGTCACAAAGCACTGGTCACTTGTCACTGGTCAGTGGCCACTGATCGCTGGTCACTTGTCACTGGTCACTGGTCACTGTCGCTGGTCACTGGTCACTGGTCACTGGTCACTGGACACTGGTCACTGGTCACTGGTCACTGGTCACTGGTCACTGGTCACTGGTCACTATTCACAAGTCACTGGTCACTTGTCACTGGTCACTGGTCACTCGTCACTGGTCAATGGTCTCTGTCGCTGGTCAATGGTCACGATTCGCTGGTCCCTGGTCACTGGTCACTGGTCAATGGTCACTGTCGCTGGTCACTGGTCACTGGTCACTGGTCACTGGTCACTGGTCACTGGTCACTTGTCACCGGTCAGTGGTCACTTGTCACTGGTCACTGGTCACAAGTCACTAGTCACTGGTCACTGGTCACTGGTCACTGGTCACTGGTCACTGGTCACTGGTCACTGGTCACTGGTCACTGGTCACCGGTCAATGGTCACTGTCGCTGGTCACTGGTCACTGGTCACTGATCACTGGTCACTGGTCACAAGTCACTGGTCACTTGTCACTGGTCACTGGTCACTCGTCACTGGTCAATGGTCTCTGTCGCTGGTCACTGGTCACGATTGGCTGGTCCCTGGTCACTGGTCACTGGTCAATGGTCACTGTCGCTGGTCACTGGTCACTGGTCACTGGTCACTGGTCACTGGTCACTGGTCACTGGTCACTGTCGCTGGTCACTGGTCACTGGTCACTGGTCACTGGACACTGGTCACTGGTCACTGGTCACTGGTCACTGGTCACAAGTCACTGGTCACTTGTCACTGGTCACTGGTCACTCGTCACTGGTCAATGGTCTCTGTCGCTGGTCACTGGTCACGATTCGCTGGTCCCTGGTCACTGGTCACTGGTCAATGGTCACTGTCGCTGGTCACTGGTCACTGGTCACTGGTCACTGGTCACTGGTCACTGGTCACTTGTCACTGGTCAGTGGTCACTGGTCACTGGTCACTGGTCACAAGTCACTAGTCACTGGTCACTGGTCACTGGTCACTGGTCACTGGTCACTGGTCACTGGTCACTGGTCACTGGTCACTGGTCACTGGTCACCGGTCAATGGTCACTGTCGCTGGTCACTGGTCACTGGTCACTGATCACTGGTCACTGGTCACTGGTCACTGGTCACTGGTCAATGGTCACTATCGCTGGTCACTGGTCACTGGTCACTTGTCCCTGGGCAGTGGTCACTTGTCACTGGTCAATGGTCACTATCGCTGGTCAATGGTCACTGTCGCTGGTCACTGGTCACTGGTCACTTGTCACTGTTCACTGGTCACTGGTCACTGGTCACTGGTCACTGGTCACTGGTCACAAGTCACTGGTCACTTGTCACTGGTCAGTGGCCACTCGTCAATGGTCACTGGTCACTGGTCACTGGTCAATGTTCTCTGTCGCTGGTCACTGGTCACGATTCGCTGGTCCCTGGTCACTGGTCACTGGTCAATGGTCACTGTCGCTGGTCACTGGTCACTGGTCACTGGTCACTGGTTACTGGTCACTGGTCACTGGTCACTGGTCACTGGTCACTGGTCACAAGTCACTGGTCACTTGTCACTGGTCACTGGTCACTCGTCACTGGTCACAGGTCAATGGTAACATGTCACTGGGCAGTGGTCAATGGTCACTGGTCACTGGTCACTGGTCACAGGTCAATGGTCACTGGTCACTGGACACAGATCACTGGTCACTGGTCACTGGTCACTGGTCACTGGTCACTGGTCAATGGTCACTGGCCACTGGTCACTGGTCACTGGTCAGTGGCCACTGGTCGCTGGTCACTTGTCACTGGTCACTGGTCACTGGTCACTGGTCACTGGTCACTGGTCACTGGTCACTGGTCACTGGTCACTGGTCACTGGTCAATGGTCACTATCGCTGGTCAATGGTCACTGTCGCTGGTCACTGGTCACTGGTCACTTGTCACTGGTCACTGGTCACTGGTCACTGGTCACTGGTCACTGGTCACTGGTCACTGGTCACTGGTCACTGGTCACTGGTCAATGGTCACTATCGCTGGTCAATGGTCACTGTCGCTGGTCACTGGTCACTGGTCACTTGTCACTGGTCACTGGTCACTGGTCGCTGGTCACTGGTCACTGGTCACTGGTCACTGGTCACTGGTCACTGGTCACTGGTCACTGTCGCTGGTCACTGGTCACTGGTCACTGGTCACTGGACACTGGTCACTGGTCACTGGTCACTGGTCACTGGTCACAAGTCACTGGTCACTTGTCACTGGTCACTGGTCACTCGTCACTGGTCAATGGTCTCTGTCGCTGGTCACTGGTCACGATTCGCTGGTCCCTGGTCACTGGTCACTGGTCAATGGTCACTGTCGCTGGTCACTGGTCACTGGTCACTGGTCACTGGTCACTGGTCACTGGTCACTTGTCACTGGTCAGTGGTCACTGGTCACTGGTCACTGGTCACAAGTCACTAGTCACTGGTCACTGGTCACTGGTCACTGGTCACTGGTCACTGGTCACTGGTCACTGGTCACTGGTCACTGGTCACTGGTCACCGGTCAATGGTCACTGTCGCTGGTCACTGGTCACTGGTCACTGATCACTGGTCACTGGTCACTGGTCACTGGTCACTGGTCAATGGTCACTATCGCTGGTCACTGGTCACTGGTCACTTGTCCCTGGGCAGTGGTCACTTGTCACTGGTCAATGGTCACTATCGCTGGTCAATGGTCACTGTCGCTGGTCACTGGTCACTGGTCACTTGTCACTGTTCACTGGTCACTGGTCACTGGTCACTGGTCACTGGTCACTGGTCACAAGTCACTGGTCACTTGTCACTGGTCAGTGGCCACTCGTCAATGGTCACTGGTCACTGGTCACTGGTCAATGTTCTCTGTCGCTGGTCACTGGTCACGATTCGCTGGTCCCTGGTCACTGGTCACTGGTCAATGGTCACTGTCGCTGGTCACTGGTCACTGGTCACTGGTCACTGGTTACTGGTCACTGGTCACTGGTCACTGGTCACTGGTCACTGGTCACAAGTCACTGGTCACTTGTCACTGGTCACTGGTCACTCGTCACTGGTCACAGGTCAATGGTAACTTGTCACTGGGCAGTGGTCAATGGTCACTGGTCACTGGTCACTGGTCACAGGTCAATGGTCACTGGTCACTGGACACAGATCACTGGTCACTGGTCACTGGTCACTGGTCACTGGTCACTGGTCAATGGTCACTGGCCACTGGTCACTGGTCACTGGTCAGTGGCCACTGGTCGCTGGTCACTTGTCACTGGTCACTGGTCACTGGTCACTGGTCACTGGTCACTGGTCACTGGTCACTGGTCACTGGTCAATGGTCACTATCGCTGGTCAATGGTCACTGTCGCTGGTCACTGGTCACTGGTCACTTGTCACTGGTCACTGGTCACTGGTCACTGGTCACTGGTCACTGGTCACTGGTCACTGGTCACTGGTCACTGGTCAATGGTCACTGTCGCTGGTCACTGGTCACTGGTCACTGGTCACAAAGCACTGGTCACTTGTCACTGGTCAGTGGCCACTGATCGCTGGTCACTTGTCACTGGTCACTGGTCACTGGTCACTAGTCACAAGTCACTGGTCACAGGTCACTTGTCATTGGTCACTGGTCACTGGTCACTGGTCACTGGTCACTGGTCAATGGTCACTGTCGCTGGTCACTGGTCACTGGTCACTGATCACTGATCACTGGTCACTGGTCACTGGTCACTGGTCAATGGTCACTATCGCTGGTCAATGGTCACTGTCGCTGGTCACTGGTCACTGGTCACAGTCGCTGGTCACTGGTCCCTGGTCTCTAGTCACTGGTCACTGGTCACTGGTCGCTGGTCACTGGTCACTTGTCACTGGTCAGTGGCCACTGGTCGCTGGTCACTTGTCACTGGTCACTGGTCACTGGTCACTGGTCACAAGTCACTGGTCACTGGTCACTGTTCACTGGTCACTGGTCACTGGTCACTGGTCACTGGTCACTGGTCACTGGTCAATGGTCACTATCGCAGGTCAATGGTCACTGTCGCTGGTCACTGGTCACTGGTCACTTGTCACTGGTCACTGGTCACTGGTCACTGGTCACTGGTCACTGGTCACTGGTCACTGGTCGATGGTCACTGTCGCTGGTCACTGGTCACTGGTCACTGGTCACTGGTCAATGGTCACTGGTCACTGGTTACTGGTCAATGGTCACTATCGCTGGTCAATGGTCATTGTCGCTGGTCACTGGTCATTGGTCACTTGTCACTGGTCACTGGTCACTGGTCACTGGTCACTGGTCACTGGTCACAGGTCAATGGTCACTGGTCACTGGTCACTGGTCAATGGTCACTGTCGCTGGTCACTGGTCACTGGTCACTGGTCACTGGTCACTGGTCACTGGTCACTGGTCACTGGTCACTGGTAACTGGTCAATGGTCACTGTCGCTGCTCACTGGTCACTGGTCACTGGTCACTGGTCAATGGTAACTTGTCACTGGCCAGTGGTCAATGGTCACTGGTCACTGGTCACTGGTCACTGGTCACTGGTCACTGGTCACTGGTCACTGGTCACTGGTCACTGGTCACTGGTCAATGGTCTCTGTCGCTGGTCACTGGTCACGATTCGCTGGTCCCTGGTCACTGGTCACTGGTCAATGGTCACTGTCGCTGGTCACTGGTCACTGGTCACTGGTCACTGGACACTGGTCACTGGTCACTGGTCACTGGTCACTGGTCACTGGTCACTGGTCACAAGTCACTGGTCACTTGTCACTGGTCACTGGTCACTCGTCACTGGTCAATGGTCTCTGTCGCTGGTCAATGGTCACGATTCGCTGGTCCCTGGTCACTGGTCACTGGTCAATGGTCACTGTCGCTGGTCACTGGTCACTGGTCACTGGTCACTGGTCACTGGTCACTGGTCACTTGTCACCGGTCAGTGGTCACTGGTCACTGGTCACTGGTCACAAGTCACTAGTCACTGGTCACTGGTCACTGGTCACTGGTCACTGGTCACTGGTCACTGGTCACTGGTCACTGGTCACTGGTCACCGGTCAATGGTCACTGTCGCTGGTCACTGGTCACTGGTCACTGATCACTGGTCACTGGTCACAAGTCACTGGTCACTTGTCACTGGTCACTGGTCACTCGTCACTGGTCAATGGTCTCTGTCGCTGGTCACTGGTCACGATTCGCTGGTCCCTGGTCACTGGTCACTGGTCAATGGTCACTGTCGCTGGTCACTGGTCACTGGTCACTGGTCACTGGTCACTGGTCACTGGTCACTGTCGCTGGTCACTGGTCACTGGTCACTGGTCACTGGACACTGGTCACTGGTCACTGGTCACTGGTCACTGGTCACTGGTCACTGGTCACAAGTCACTGGTCACTTGTCACTGGTCACTGGTCACTCGTCACTGGTCAATGGTCTCTGTCGCTGGTCACTGGTCACGATTCGCTGGTCCCTGGTCACTGGTCACTGGTCAATGGTCACTGTCGCTGGTCACTGGTCACTGGTCACTGGTCACTGGTCACTGGTCACTGGTCACTGGTCACTTGTCACTGGTCAGTGGTCACTGGTCACTGGTCACTGGTCACAAGTCACTAGTCACTGGTCACTGGTAACTGGTCACTGGTCACTGGTCACTGGTCACTGGTCACTGGTCACTGGTCACTGGTCACTGGTCACCGGTCAATGGTCACTGTCGCTGGTCACTGGTCACTGGTCACTGATCACTGGTCACTGGTCACTGGTCACTGGTCACTGGTCACTGGTCAATGGTCACTATCGCTGGTCACTGGTCACTGGTCACTTGTCCCTGGGCAGTGGTCACTTGTCACTGGTCAATGGTCACTATCGCTGGTCACTGGTCACTGGTCACTTGTCACTGTTCACTGGTCACTGGTCACTGGTCACTGGTCACTGGTCACTGGTCACAAGTCACTGGTCACTTGTCACTGGTCAGTGGCCACTCGTCAATGGTCACTGGTCACTGGTCACTGGTCAATGTTCTCTGTCGCTGGTCACTGGTCACGATTCGCTGGTCCCTGGTCACTGGTCACTGGTCAATGGTCACTGTCGCTGGTCACTGGTCACTGGTCACTGGTCACTGGTCACTGGTCACTGGTCACTGGTCACTGGTCACTGGTCACAAGTCACTGGTCACTTGTCACTGGTCACTGGTCACTCGTCACTGGTCACAGGTCAATGGTAACTTGTCACTGGGCAGTGGTCAATGGTCACTGGTCACTGGTCACTGGTCACAGGTCAATGGTCACTGGTCACTGGACACAGATCACTGGTCACTGGTCACTGGTCACTGGTCACTGGTCACTGGTCAATGGTCACTGGCCACTGGTCACTGGTCACTGGTCAGTGGCCACTGGTCGCTGGTCACTTGTCACTGGTCACTGGTCACTGGTCACTGGTCACTGGTCACTGGTCACTGGTCACTGGTCACTGGTCACTGGTCACTGGTCAATGGTCACTATCGCTGGTCAATGGTCACTGTCGCTGGTCACTGGTCACTGGTCACTTGTCACTGGTCACTGGTCACTGGTCACTGGTCACTGGTCACTGGTCACTGGTCACTGGTCACTGGTCAATGGTCACTGTCGCTGGTCACTGGTCACTGGTCAATGGTCACTATCGCTGGTCAATGGTCACTGTCGCTGGTCACTGGTCACTGGTCACTGGTCACTGGTCACTGCTCACTGGTCACTGGTCACTGGTCACTGGTCACTGGTCACTGGTCACAAGTCACTGGTCACTTGTCACTGGTCAGTGGCCACTCGTCAATGGTCACTGGTCACTGGTCACTGGTCAATGGTCTCTGTCGCTGGTCACTGGTCACGATTCGCTGGTCCCTGGTCATTGGTCACTGGTCAATGGTCACTGTCGCTGGTCACTGGTCACTGGTCACTGGTCACTGGTCACTTGTCACTGGTCAGTGGCCACTCGTCGCTGTTCACTTGTCACTGGTCACTGGTCACAGGTCAATGGTCACTGGTCACTGGACACTGGTCACTGGTCACTGGTCACTTGTCAGTGGTCACTGATCACTGGTCACTGGTCACTGGTCACTGGTCACTGGTCACTGGTCACTGGTCACTGGTCACTGGTCAATGGTCACTGTCGCTGGTCACTGGTCACTGGTCACTGATCACTGGTCACTGGTCACTGGTCACTGGTCACTGGTCAATGGTCACTATCGCAGGTCAATGGTCACTGTCGCTGGTCACTGGTCACTGGTCACTTGTCACTGGTCACTGGTCACTGGTCACTGGTCACTGGTCACTGGTCGATGGTCACTGTCGCTGGTCACTGGTCACTGGTCACTGGTCACTGGTCACTGGTCAATGGTCACTGGTCACTGGTTACTGGTCAATGGTCACTATCGCTGGTCAAAGGTCATTGTCGCTGGTCACTGGTCATTGGTCACATGTCACTGGTCACTGGTCACTGGTCACTGGTCACTGGTCACAGGTCAATGGTCACTGGTCACTGGTCACTGGTCAATGGTCACTGTCGCTGGTCACTGGTCACTGGTCACTGGTCACTGGTCACTGGTAACTGGTCAATGGTCACTGTCGCTGGTCACTGGTCACCGGTCACTGGTCACTGGTCAATGGTAACTTGTCTCTGGCCAGTGGTCAATGGTCACTGGTCACTGGTCACTGGTCACTGGTCACTGGTCACTGGTCACTGGTCAATGGTCTCTGTCGCTGGTCACTGGTCACGATTCGCTGGTCCCTGGTCACTGGTCACTGGTCAATGGTCACTGTCGCTGGTCACTGGTCACTGGTCACTGGTCACTGGACACTGGTCACTGGTCACTGGTCACTGGTCACTGGTCACTGGTCACTGGTCACTGGTCACAAGTCTCTGGTCACTTGTCACTCGTCACTGGTCACAGGTCAATGGTAACTTGTCACTGGGCAGTGGTCAATGGTCACTGGTCACTGGTCACTGGTCACAGGTCAATGGTCACTGGTCACTGGACACAGATCACTGGTCACTGGTCACTGGTCACTGGTCAATGGTCACTGGTCAGTGGCCACTCGTCGCTGGTCACTTGTCACTGGTCACTGGTCACAGGTCAATGGTCACTGGTCACTGGACACTGGTCACTGGTCACTGGTCACTTGTCACTGGTCACTGATCACTGGTCACTGGTCACTGGTCACTGGTCACTGGTCACAGGTCAATGGTCACTGGTCACTGGACACAGGTCACTTGTCACTGGTCACTGGTCACTGGTCACTGGTCACAAGTCACTAGTCACTTGTCACTGGTCACTGGTCACTGGTAACTGGTCAATGGTCACTGTCGCTGGTCAATGGTCACTGTCGCTGGTCACTGGTCACTGGTCACTGATCACTGGTCACTGGTCACTGGTCACTGGTCACTGGTCACTGGTCAATGGTCACTATCGCAGGTCAATGGTCACTGTCGCTGGTCACTGGTCACTGGTCACTTGTCACTGGTCACTGGTCACTGGTCACTGGTCACTGGTCACTGGTCACTGGTCGATGGTCACTGTCGCTGGTCACTGGTCACTGGTCACTGGTCAATGGTCACTGGTCACTGGTTACTGGTCAATGGTCACTATCGCTGGTCAATGGTCATTGTCGCTGGTCACTGGTCATTGGTCACATGTCACTGGTCACTGGTCACTGGTCACTGGTCACTGGTCACAGGTCAATGGTCACTGGTCACTGGTCACTGGTCAATGGTCACTGTCGCTGGTCACTGGTCACTGGTCACTGGTCACTGGTCACTGGTCACTGGTCACTGTTAACTGGTCAATGGTCACTGTCGCTGGTCACTGGTCACTGGTCACTGGTCACTGGTCAATGGTAACTTGTCACTGGCCAGTGGTCAATGGTCACTGGTCACTGGTCACTGGTCACTGGTCACTGGTCACAGGTCAATGGTCACTGGTCACTGGACACAGGTCACTGGTCACTGGTCACTGGTCACTGGTCAATGGTCACTGGCCACTGGTCACTGGTCACTGGTCACTGGTCACTGGTCACTGGTCAATGGTCACTGTCGCTGGTCACTGGTCACTGGTCACTGGTCACTGGTCACTGGTCACTGGTCACTGGTCACTGGTCACTGGTCACTGGTCACAAGTCACTGGTCACTTGTCACTGGTCACTGGTCACTCGTCACTGGTCACTGGTCAATGTTCTCTGTCGCTGGTCACTGGTCACGATTCGCTGGTCCCTGGTCACTGGTCACTGGTCAATGGTCACTGTCGCTGGTCACTGGTCACTGGTCACTGGTCACTGGTCACTGGTCACTGGTCACTGGTCACTGGTCACTGGTCACTGGTCACAAGTCACTGGTCACTTGTCACTGGTCACTGGTCACTCGTCACTGGTCACAGGTCAATGGTAACTTGTCACTGGGCAGTGGTCAATGGTCACTGGTCACTGGTCACTGGTCACAGGTCAATGGTCACTGGTCACTGGACACAGATCACTCGTCACTGGTCACTGGTCACTGGTCACTGGTCACTGGTCAATGGTCACTGGCCACTGGTCACTGGTCACTGGTCAGTGGCCACTGGTCGCTGGTCACTTGTCACTGGTCACTGGTCACTGGTCACTGGTCACTGGTCACTGGTCACTGGTCACTGGTCACTGGTCACTGGTCACTGGTCAATGGTCACTATCGCTGGTCAATGGTCACTGTCGCTGGTCACTGGTCACTGGTCACTTGTCACTGGTCACTGGTCACTGGTCACTGGTCACTGGTCACTGGTCACTGGTCACTGGTCACTGGTCACTGGTCAATGGTCACTGTCGCTGGTCACTGGTCACTGGTCAATGGTCACTATCGCTGGTCAATGGTCACTGTCGCTGGTCACTGGTCACTGGTCACTGGTCACTGGTCACTGCTCACTGGTCACTGGTCACTGCTCACTGGTCACTGGTCACTGGTCACAAGTCACTGGTCACTTGTCACTGGTCAGTGGCCACTCGTCAATGGTCACTGGTCACTGGTCACTGGTCAATGGTCTCTGTCGCTGGTCACTGGTCACGATTCGCTGGTCCCTGGTCATTGGTCACTGGTCAATGGTCACTGTCGCTGGTCACTGGTCACTGGTCACTGGTCACTGGTCACTGTCACTGGTCAGTGGCCACTCGTCGCTGTTCACTTGTCACTGGTCACTGGTCACAGGTCAATGGTCACTGGTCACTGGACACTGGTCACTGGTCACTGGTCACTTGTAAGTGGTCACTGATCACTGGTCACTGGTCACTGGTCACTGGTCACTGGTCACTGGTCACTGCTCACTGGTCACTGGTCACTGGTCACTGGTCACTGGTCACTGGTCACAAGTCACTGGTCACTTGTCACTGGTCAGTGGCCACTCGTCAATGGTCACTGGTCACTGGTCACTGGTCAATGGTCTCTGTCGCTGGTCACTGGTCACGATTCGCTGGTCCCTGGTCATTGGTCACTGGTCAATGGTCACTGTCGCTGGTCACTGGTCACTGGTCACTGGTCACTGGTCACTTGTCACTGGTCAGTGGCCACTCGTCGCTGTTCACTTGTCACTGGTCACTGGTCACAGGTCAATGGTCACTGGTCACTGGACACTGGTCACTGGTCACTGGTCACTTGTCAGTGGTCACTGATCACTGGTCACTGGTCACTGGTCACTGGTCACTGGTCACTGGTCACTGGTCACTGGTCACTGGTCAATGGTCACTGTCGCTGGTCACTGGTCACTGGTCAATGGTAACTTGTCACTGGCCAGTGGTCAATGGTCACTGGTCACTGGTCACTGGTCCCTGGTCACTGGTCACTGGTCAATGGTCTCTGTCGCTGGTCACTGGTCACGATTCGCTGGTCCCTGGTCACTGGTCACTGGTCAATGGTCACTGTCGCTGGTCACTGGTCACTGGTCACTGGTCACTGGACACTGGTCACTGGTCACTGGTCACTGGTCACTGGTCACTGGTCACTGGTCACTGGTCACTGGTCACAAGTCTCTGGTCACTTGTCACTGGTCACTGGTCACTCGTCACTGGTCACAGGTCAATGGTAACTTGTCACTGGGCAGTGGTCAATGGTCACTGGTCACTGGTCACTGGTCACAGGTCAATGGTCACTGGTCACTGGACACAGATCACTGGTCACTGGTCACTGGTCACTGGTCACTGGTCACTGGTCAATGGTCACTGGTCAGTGGCCACTCGTCGCTGGTCACTTGTCACTGGTCACTGGTCACAGGTCAATGGTCACTGGTCACTGGACACTGGTCACTGGTCACTGGTCACTTGTCACTGGTCACTGATCACTGGTCACTGGTCACTGGTCACTGGTCACTGGTCACAGGTCAATGGTCACTGGTCACTGGACACAGGTCACTTGTCACTGGTCACTGGTCACTGGTCACTGGTCACAAGTCACTAGTCACTTGTCACTGGTCACTGGTCACTGGTAACTGGTCAATGGTCACTGTCGCTGGTCAATGGTCACTGTCGCTGGTCACTGGTCACTGGTCACTGATCACTGGTCACTGGTCACTGGTCACTGGTCACTGGTCACTGGTCAATGGTCACTATCGCAGGTCAATGGTCACTGTCGCTGGTCACTGGTCACTGGTCACTTGTCACTGGTCACTGGTCACTGGTCACTGGTCACTGGTCACTGGTCACTGGTCGATGGTCACTGTCGCTGGTCACTGGTCACTGGTCACTGGTCAATGGTCACTGGTCACTGGTTACTGGTCAATGGTCACTATCGCTGGTCAATGGTCATTGTCGCTGGTCACTGGTCATTGGTCACATGTCACTGGTCACTGGTCACTGGTCACTGGTCACTGGTCACAGGTCAATGGTCACTGGTCACTGGTCACTGGTCAATGGTCACTGTCGCTGGTCACTGGTCACTGGTCACTGGTCACTGGTCACTGGTCACTGGTCACTGGTAACTGGTCAATGGTCACTGTCGCTGGTCACTGGTCACTGGTCACTGGTCACTGGTCAATGGTAACTTGTCACTGGCCAGTGGTCAATGGTCACTGGTCACTGGTCACTGGTCACTGGTCACTGGTCACAGGTCAATGGTCACTGGTCACTGGACACAGGTCACTGGTCACTGGTCACTGGTCACTGGTCACTGGTCACTGGTCAATGGTCACTGGCCACTGGTCACTGGTCACTGGTCACTGGTCACTGGTCACTGGTCAATGGTCACTGTCGCTGGTCACTGGTCACTGGTCAATGGTCACTGGCCACTGGTCACTGGTCACTGGTCAATGGTCACTTTCGCTGGTCAATGGTCACTGTCGCTGGTAAATGGTCACTGTCGCTGGTCACTGGTCACTGGTCACTGGTCACTTGTCACTGGTCACTGGTCACTGGTCACTGGTCACTGGTCACTGGTCACTGGTCACTGGTCACTGGTCGATGGTCACTGTCAATGGTCACTGGTCACTGGACACTGGTCACTGGTCACTGGTCACTTGTCACTGGTCACTGATCACTGGTCACTGGTCACTGGTCACTGGTCACTGGTCACAGGTCAATGGTCACTGGTCACTGGACACAGGTCACTTGTCACTGGTCACTGGTCACTGGTCACTGGTCACAAGTCACTAGTCACTTGTCACTGGTCACTGGTCACTGGTAACTGGTCAATGGTCACTGTCGCTGGTCAATGGTCACTGTCGCTGGTCACTGGTCACTGGTCACTTATCACTGGTCACTGGTCACTGGTCACTGGTCACTGGTCACTGGTCAATGGTCACTATCGCAGGTCAATGGTCACTGTCGCTGGTCACTGGTCACTGGTCACTTGTCACTGGTCACTGGTCACTGGTCACTGGTCACTGGTCACTGGTCACTGGTCGATGGTCACTGTCGCTGGTCACTGGTCACTGGTCACTGGTCAATGGTCACTGGTCACTGGTTACTGGTCAATGGTCACTATCGCTGGTCAATGGTCATTGTCGCTGGTCACTGGTCATTGGTCACATGTCACTGGTCACTGGTCACTGGTCACTGGTCACTGGTCACAGGTCAATGGTCACTGGTCACTGGTCACTGGTCAATGGTCACTGTCGCTGGTCACTGGTCACTGGTCACTGGTCACTGGTCACTGGTCACTGGTCACTGGTAACTGGTCAATGGTCACTGTCGCTGGTCACTGGTCACTGGTCAATGGTAACTTGTCACTGGCCAGTGGTCAATGGTCACTGGTCACTGGTCACTGGTCACTGGTCACTGGTCACAGGTCAATGGTCACTGGTCACTGGACACAGGTCACTGGTCACTGGTCACTGGTCACTGGTCACTGGTCACTGGTCAATGGTCACTGGCCACTGGTCACTGGTCACTGGTCACTGGTCACTGGTCACTGGTCAATGGTCACTGTCGCTGGTCACTGGTCACTGGTCAATGGTCACTGGCCACTGGTCACTGGTCACTGGTCAATGGTCACTTTCGCTGGTCAATGGTCACTGTCGCTGGTAAATGGTCACTGTCGCTGGTCACTGGTCACTGGTCACTGGTCACTTGTCACTGGTCACTGGTCACTGGTCACTGGTCACTGGGCAGTGGTCAATGGTCACTGGTCGATGGTCACTGTCGCTGGTCACTGGTCACTGGTCACTGGTCACTGGTCAATGGTCACTGGTCACTGGTTACTGGTCAATGGTCACTATCGCTGGTCAATGGTCATTGTCGCTGGTCACTGGTCATTGGTCACTTGTCACTGGTCACTGGTCACTGGTCACTGGTCACTGGTCACTGGTCACTGGTCACAGGTCAATGGTCACTGGTCACTGGTCACTGGTCAATGGTCACTGTCGCTGGTCACTGGTCACTGGTCACTGGTCACTGGTCACTGGTCACTGGTCACTGGTCACTGGTCACTGGTAACTGGTCAATGGTCACTGTCGCTGGTCACTGGTCACTGGTCACTGGTCACTGGTCAATGGTAACTTGTCACTGGCCAGTGGTCAATGGTCACTGGTCACTGGTCACTGGTCACTGGTCACTGGTCACTGGTCACTGGTCACTGCTCAATGGTCTCTGTCGCTGGTCACTGGTCACGATTCGCTGGTCCCTGGTCACTGGTCACTGGTCAATGGTCACTGTCGCTGGTCACTGGTCACTGGTCACTGGTCACTGGACACTGGTCACTGGTCACTGGTCACTGGTCACTGGTCACTGGTCACTGGTCACAAGTCACTGGTCACTTGTCACTGGTCACTGGTCACTCGTCACTGGTCAATGGTCTCTGTCGCTGGTCACTGGTCACGATTCGCTGGTCCCTGGTCACTGGTCACTGGTCAATGGTCACTGTCGCTGGTCACTGGTCACTGGTCACTGGTCACTGGTCACTGGTCACTGGTCACTTGTCACTGGTCAGTGGTCACTGGTCACTGGTCACTGGTCACAAGTCACTAGTCACTGGTCACTGGTCACTGGTCACTGGTCACTGGTCACTGGTCACTGGTCACTGGTCACTGGTCACTGGTTACCGGTCAATGCTCACTGTCGCTGGTCCCTGGTCACTGGTCACTGATCACTGGTCACTGGTCACTGGTCACTGGTCACTGGTCAATGGTCACTATCGCTGGTCAATGGTCACTGTCGCTGGTCACTGGTCACTGGTCACTTGTCACTGGTCACTGGTCACTGGTCAATGGTCACTGTCGCTGGTCACTGGTCACTGGTCACTTGTCCCTGGGCAGTGGTCACTTGTCACTGGTCAATGGTCACTATCGCTGGTCAATGGTCACTGTCGCTGGTCACTGGTCACTGGTCACTTGTCACTGGTCACTGGTCACTGGTCACTGGTCACTGGTCACTGGTCACTGGTCACAAGTCACTGGTCACTTGTCACTGGTCAGTGGCCACTAGTCAATGGTCACTGGTCACTGGTCACTGGTCAATGGTCTCTGTCGCTGGTCACTGGTCACGATTCGCTGGTCCCTGGTCACTGGTCACTGGTCAATGGTCACTGTCGCTGGTCACTGGTCACTGGTCACTGGTCACTGGTCACTGGTCACTGGTCACTGGTCACTGGTCACTGGTCACTGGTCACAAGTCACTGGTCACTTGTCACTGGTCACTGGTCACTCGTCACTGGTCACAGGTCAATGGTAACTTGTCACTGGGCAGTGGTCAATGGTCACTGGCCACTGGTCACTGGTCACAGGTCAATGGTCACTGGTCACTGGACACAGATCACTGGTCACTGGTCACTGGTCACTGGTCACTGGTCACTGGTCAATGGTCACTGGCCACTGGTCACTGGTCACTGGTCAGTGGCCACTGGTCGCTGGTCACTTGTCACTGGTCACTGGTCACTGGTCACTGGTCACTGGTCACTGGTCACTGGTCACTGGTCACTGGTCACTGGTCACTGGTCACTGGTCAATGGTCACTATCGCTGGTAAATGGTCACTGTCGCTGGTCACTGGTCACTGGTCACTTGTCACTGGTCACTGGTCACTGGTCACTGGTCACTGGTCACTGGTCACTGGGCAGTGGTCAATGGTCACTGGTTACTGGTCACTGGTCACAGGTCAATGGTCACTGGTCACTGGACACAGATCACTGGTCACTGGTCACTGGTCACTGGTCACTGGTCACTGGTCAATGGTCACTGGTCAGTGGCCACTCGTCGCTGGTCACTGGTCACTGGTCACTGCTCACAGGTCAATGGTCACTGGTCACAGGTCAATGGTCACTGGTCACTGGACACAGGTCGCTGGTCACTGGTCACTGGTCACTGGTCACTGGTCACTGGTCAATGGTCACTGGCCACTGGTCACTGGTCACTGGTCAATGGTCACTTTCGCTGGTCAATGGTCAGTGTCGCTGGTCACTGGTCACTGGTAACTGGTCAATGGTCACTGTCGCTGGTCACTGGTCACTGGTCACTGGTCACTGGTCAATGGTAACTTGTCGCTGGTCACTGGTCACCGGTCACTGGTCACTGGTCAATGGTAACTTGTCACTGGCCAGTGGTCAATGGTCACTGGTCACTGGTCACTGGTCAATGGTAACTTGTCACTGGCCAGTGGTCAATGGTCACTGGTCACTGGTCACTGGTCAATGGTCTCTGTCGCTGGTCACTGGTCACGATTCGCTGGTCCCTGGTCACTGGTCACTGGTCAATGGTCACTGTCGCTGGTCACTGGTCACTGGTCACTGGTCACTGGTCACTGGTCACTGGTCACTGGTCACTGGTCACTGGTCACTGGTCACAAGTCTCTGGTCACTTGTCACTGGTCACTGGTCACTGGTCACTCGTCACTGGTCACAGGTCAATGGTAACTTGTCACTGGGCAGTGGTCAATGGTCACTGGTTACTGGTCACTGGTCACAGGTCAATGGTCACAGGTCACTGGACACAGATCACTGGTCACTGGTCACTGGTCACTGGTCACTGGTCACTGGTCACTGGTCAATGGTCACTGGTCAGTAGCCACTCGTCGCTGGTCCCTATTCACTGGTCACTGTTCACAGGTCAATGGTCACTGGTCACTGGACACAGGTCACTGGTCACTGGTCACTGGTCACTGGTCACTGGTCACTGGTCACTGGTCACTGGTAACTGGTCAATGGTCACTGTCGCTGGTCACTGGTCACTGGTCACTGGTCACTGGTCAATGGTAACTTGTCACTGGGCAGTGGTCACTGGTCACAGGTCAATGGTCACTGGTCACTGGTCACTGGTCAATGGTCACTGTCGCTGGTCACTGGTCACTGGTCACTGGTCACTGGTCACTGGTCACTGGTCACTGGTAACTGGTCAATGGTCACAGTCGCTGGTCACTGGTCACCGGTCACTGGTCACTGGTCAATGGTAACTTGTCACTGGCCAGTGGTCAATGGTCACTGGTCACTGGTCACTTTCGCTGGTCAATGGTCACTGTCGCTGGTAAATGGTCACTGTCGCTGGTCACTGGTCACTGGTCACTGGACACTGGTCACAGGTCAATGGTCACTGGTCACTGGACACTGGTCACTGGTCACTGGTCACTTGTCACTGGTCACTGATCACTGGTCACTGGTCACTGGTCACTGGTCACTGGTCACTGGTCACTGGTCAATGGTCACTGTCGCTGGTCACTGGTCACTGGTCACTGATCACTGGTCACTGGTCACTGGTAACTGGTCACTGGTCAATGGTCACTATCGCTGGTCAATGGTCACTGTCGCTGGTCACTGGTCACTGGTCACTTGTCACTGGTCACTGGTCACTGGTCATTGGTCACTGGTCACTGCTCAATGGTCACTGTCGCTGGTCACTGGACACTGGTCACAGGTCAATGGTCACTGGTCACTGGACACAGGTCACTGGTCACTGGTCACTGGTCACTGGTCACTGGTCACTGGTCAATGGTCACTGTCGCTGGTCACTGGTCACTGGTCACTGATCACTGGTCACTGGTCAATGGTCACTGTCGCTGGTCACTGGACACTGGTCACTGGTCACAGGTCAATGGTCACTGGTCACTGGTCACTGGTCAATGGTCACTATCGCTGGTCAATGGTCATTGTCGCTGGTCACTGGTCATTGGTCACTTGTCACTGGTCACTGGTCACTGGTCACTGGTCACTGGTCACTGGTCACTGGACACTGGTCACTGGTAACTGGTCAATGGTCACTGTCGCTGGTCACTGGTCACTGGTCACTGGTCACTGGTCAATGGTCACTGGTCACTGGACACAGGTCACTGGTCACTGGTCACTGGTCATTGGTCAATGGTCACTGGCCACTGGTCACTGGTCACTGGTCAATGGTCACTTTCGCTGGTCAATGGTCACTGTCGCTGGTCACTGGTCACTGGTCACTGGTCACTGGTAACTGGTCAATGGTCACTGTCGCTGGTCACTGGTCACTGGTCACTGGTCACTGGTCAATGGTAACTTGTCACTGGGCAGTGGTCAATGGTCACTGGTCACTGGTCACTGGTCACTGGTCACTGGTCACAGGTCAATGGTCACTGGTCACTGGACACAGGTCACTGGTCACTGGTCACTGGTCACTGGTCACTGGTCACTGGTCAATGGTCAATGGTCACTGGCCACTGGTCACTGGTCACTGGTCAATGGTCACTTTCGCTGGTCAATGGTCACTGTCGCTGGTAAATGGTCACTGTCGCTGGTCACTGGTCACTGGTCACTGGACACTGGTCACAGGTCAATGGTCACTGGTCACTGGACACTGGTCACTGGTCACTGGTCACTTGTCACTCGTCACTGATCACTGGTCACTGGTCACTGGTCAATGGTCACTGTCGCTGGTCACTGGTCACTGGTCACTGATCACTGGTGACTGGTCAATGGTCACTGTCGCTGGTCACTGGACACTGGTCACTGGTCACAGGTCAATGGTCACTGGTCACTGGTCACTGGTCAATGGTCACTATCGCTGGTCAATGGTCATTGTCGCTGGTCACTGGTCATTGGTCACGTGTCACTGGTCACTGGTCACTGGTCACTGGTCACTGGTCACTTGTCACTGGTAACTGGTCACATGTCAATGGTCACTGGACACTGGTCACAGGTCAATGGTCACTGGTCACTGGACACTGGTCACTGGTCACTGGTCACTGGTCACTTGTCACTGGTCACTGATCACTGGTCACTGGTCACTGGTCACTGGTCACTGGTCACTGGTCACAGGTCAATGGTCACTGTCGCTGGTCACTGGTCACTGGTCACTGACCACTGGTCACTGGTCAATGGTCACTGTCGCTGGTCACTGGTCATTGGTCACTTGTCACTGGTCACTGGTCACTGGTCACTGGTCACTGGTCACAGGTCAATGGTCACTGGTCACTGGTCACAGGTCAATGGTCACTGTCGCTCGTCACTGGTCACTGGTCACTGGTCACTGGTCACTGGTCACTGGTAACTGGTCAATGGTCACTGTCGCTGGTCACTGGTCACTGGTCACTGGTCAATGGTAACTTGTCACTGGGCAGTGGTCAATGGTCACTGGTCACTGGTCACTGGTCACTGGTCACTGGTCACTGGTCACAGGTAAATGGTCACTGGTCACTGGACACAGGTCACTGGTCACTGGTCACTGGTCACTGGTCAATGGTCACTGGCCACTGGTCACTGGTCACTGGTCAATGGTCACTTTCGCTGGTCAATGGTCACTGTCGCTGGTAAATGGTCACTGTCGCTGGTCACTGGTCACTGGTCACTGGTCAATGGTCACTGTCGCTGGTCACTGGTCACTGGTCACTGATCACTGGTCACTGGTCACTGGTCACTGGTCACTGGTCAATGGTCACTGGCCACTGGTCACTGGTCACTGGTCAATGGTCACTATCGCTGGTCAATGGTCACTGTCGCTGGTCACTGGTCACAGGTCAATGGCCACTAGCCACTGGTCACTGGTCACTGGTCAATGGTCACTTTCGCTGGTCAATGGTCACTATCGCTGGTCAATGGTCATTGTCGCTGGTCACTGGTCATTGGTCACTTGTCACTGGTCACTGGTCACTGGTCACTGGTCACTGGTCACTGGTCACAGGTCAATGGTCACTGGTCACTGGTCACTGGTCAATGGTCACTGTCGCTGGTCACTGGTCACTGGTCACTGGTCACTGGTCACTGGTCACTGGTCACTGGTCACTGGTCACTGGTAACTGGTCAATGGTCACTGTCGCTGGTCACTGGTCACTGGTCACTGGTCACTGGTCAATGGTAACTTGTCACTGGCCAGTGGTCAATGGTCACTGGTCACTGGTCACTGGTCACTGGTCACTGGTCACTGGTCACAGGTCAATGGTCACTGGTCACTGGACACAGGTCACTGGTCACTGGTCACTGGTCACTGGTCACTGGTCACTGGTCACTGGTAAATGGTCACTGGCCACTGGTCACTGGTCACTGGTCAATGGTCACTTTCGCTGGTCAATGGTCACTGTCGCTGGTCACTGGTCACAGGTCAATGGTCACTGGCCACTGGTCACTGGTCACTGGTCAATGGTCACTTTCGCTGGTCAATGGTCACTGGTCAGTGGCCACTC
Organism: Andrena bucephala; assembly: GCA_947577245.1. Taxonomy (NCBI): domain Eukaryota; kingdom Metazoa; phylum Arthropoda; class Insecta; order Hymenoptera; family Andrenidae; genus Andrena; species Andrena bucephala. Next base: position 64,503,036 of record OX387716.1, read on the forward strand.
GTCGCTGGTCACTTGTCACTGGTCACTGGTCACAGGTCAATGGTCACTGGTCACTGGACACTGGTCACTGGTCACTGGTCACTTGTCACTGGTCACTGATCACTGGTCAATGGTCACTGGTCACTGGTCACTGGTCACAGGTCAATGGTCACTGGTCACAGGACACAGGTCACTTGTCACTGGTCACTGGTCACTGGTCACTGGTCACAAGTCACTAGTCACTTGTCACTGGTCACTGGTCACTGGTAACTGGTCAATGGTCACTGTCGCTGGTCAATGGTCACTGTCGCTGGTCACTGGTCACTGGTCACTGATCACTGGTCACTGGTCACTGGTCACTGGTCACTGGTCAATGGTCACTATCGCAGGTCAATGGTCACTGTCGCTGGTCACTGGTCACTGGTCACTTGTCACTGGTCACTGGTCACTGGTCACTGGTCACTGGTCACTGGTCACTGGTCGATGGTCACTGTCGCTGGTCACTGGTCACTGGTCACTGGTCAATGGTCACTGGTCACTGGTTACTGGTCAATGGTCACTATCGCTGGTCAATGGTCATTGTCGCTGGTCACTGGTCATTGGTCACATATCACTGGTCACTGGTCACTGGTCACTGGTCACTGGTCACAGGTCAATGGTCACTGGTCACTGGTCACTGGTCAATGGTCACTGTCGCTGGTCACTGGTCACTGGTCACTGGTCACTGGTCACTGGTCACTGGTCACTGGTAACTGGTCAATGGTCACTGTCGCTGGTCACTGGTCACTGGTCACTGGTCACTGGTCACTGGTCAATGGTAACTTGTCACTGGCCAGTTGTCAATGGTCACTGGTCACTGGTCACTGGTCACTGGTCACTGGTCACAGGTCAATGGTCACTGGTCACTGGACACAGGTCACTGGTCACTGGTCACTGGTCACTGGTCACTGGTCACTGGTCAATGGTCACTGGCCACTGGTCACTGGTCACTGGTCACTGGTCACTGGTCACTGGTCAATGGTCACTGTCGCTGGTCACTGGTCACTGGTCAATGGTCACTGGCCACTGGTCACTGGTCACTGGTCAATGGTCACTTTCGCTGGTCAATGGTCACTGTCGCTGGTAAATGGTCACTGTCGCTGGTCACTGGTCACTGGTCACTGGTCACTTGTCACTGGTCACTGGTCACTGGTCACTGGTCACTGGTCACTGGTCACTGGTCACTGGTCGATGGTCACTGTCGCTGGTCACTGGTCACTGGTCACTGGTCACTGGTCAATGGTCACTGGTCACTGGTTACTGGTCAATGGTCACTATCGCTGGTCAATGGTCATTGTCGCTGGTCACTGGTCATTGGTCACTTGTCACTGGTCACTGGTCACTGGTCACTGGTCACTGGTCACTGGTCACAGGTCAATGGACACTGGTCACTGGTCACTGGTCAATGGTCACTGTCGCTGGTCACTGGTCACTGGTCACTGGTCACTGGTCACTGGTCACTGGTCACTGGTCACTGGTCACTGGTAACTGGTCAATGGTCACTGTCGCTGGTCACTGGTCACTGGTCACTGGTCACTGGTCAATGGTAACTTGTCACTGGCCAGTGGTCAATGGTCACTGGTCACTGGTCACTGGTCACTGGTCACTGGTCACTGGTCACTGGTCACTGGTCAATGGTCACTGTCGCTGGTCACTGGTCACTGGTCAATGGTCACTGGCCACTGGTCACTGGTCACTGGTCAATGGTCACTTTCGCTGGTCAATGGTCACTGTCGCTGGTAAATGGTCACTGTCGCTGGTCACTGGTCACTTGTCACTGGTCACTGGTCACTGGTCACTGGTCACTGGTCACTGGTCACTGGTCACTGGTCGATGGTCACTGTCGCTGGTCACTGGTCACTGGTCACTGGTCACTGGTCAATGGTCACTGGTCACTGGTCACTGGTCACTGGTCACTGGTCACTGGTCACTGGTCACTGGTCAATGGTCTCTGTCGCTGGTCACTGGTCACGATTCGCTGGTCCCTGGTCACTGGTCACTGGTCAATGGTCACTGTCGCTGGTCACTGGTCACTGGTCACTGGTCTCTGGTCACTTGTCACTGGTCACTGGTCACTGGTCACTCGTCACTGGTCACAGGTCAATGGTAACTTGTCACTGGGCAGTGGTCAATGGTCACTGGTTACTGGTCACTGGTCACAGGTCAATGGTCACTGGTCACTGGACACAGATCACTGGTCACTGGTCACTGGTCACTGGTCACTGGTCACAGGTCAATGGTCACTGGTCAGTGGCCACTCGTCGCTGGTCACTGGTCACTGGTCACTGGTCACAGGTCAATGGTCACTGGTCACAGGTCAATGGTCACTGGTCACTGGACACAGGTCGCTGGTCACTGGTCACTGGTCACTGGTCACTGGTCACTGGTCAATGGTCACTGGCCACTGGTCACTGGTCACTGGTCAATGGTCACTTTCGCTGGTCAATGGTCAGTGTCGCTGGTCACTGGTCACTGGTAACTGGTCAATGGTCACTGTCGCTGGTCACTGGTCACTGGTCACTGGTCACTGGTCAATGGTAACTTGTCGCTGGTCACTGGTCACCGGTCACTGGTCACTGGTCAATGGTAACTTGTCACTGGGCAGTGGTCAATGGTCACTGGTCACTGGTCACTGGTCACTGGTCACTGGTCACAGGTCAATGGTCACTGGTCACTGGACACAGGTCACTGGTCACTGGTCACTGGTCACTGGTCACTGGTCACTGGTCAATGGTCAATGGTAACATGTCACTGGGCAGTGGTCACTGGTCACAGGTCAATGGTCACTGGTCACTGGTCACTGGTCAATGGTCACTGTCGCTGGTCACTGGTCACTGGTCACTGGTCACTGGTCACTGGTCACTGGTCACTGGTAACTGGTCAATGGTCACAGTCGCTGGTCACTGGTCACCGGTCACTGGTCACTGGTCAATGGTAACTTGTCACTGGCCAGTGGTCAATGGTCACTGGTCACTGGTCACTTTCGCTGGTCAATGGTCACTGTCGCTGGTAAATGGTCACTGTCGCTGGTCACTGGTCACTGGTCACTGGACACTGGTCACAGGTCAATGGTCACTGGTCACTGGACACTGGTCACTGGTCACTGGTCACTTGTCACTGGTCACTGATCACTGGTCACTGGTCACTGGTCACTGGTCACTGGTCACTGGTCACTGGTCAATGGTCACTGTCGCTGGTCACTGGTCACTGGTCACTGATCACTGGTCACTGGTCACTGGTAACTGGTCACTGGTCAATGGTCACTGTCGCTGGTCACTGGTCACTGGTCACTTGTCACTGGTCACTGGTCACTGGTCATTGGTCACTGGTCACTGCTCAATGGTCACTGTCGCTGGTCACTGGACACTGGTCACAGGTCAATGGTCACTGGTCACTGGACACAGGTCACTGGTCACTGGTCACTGGTCACTGGTCACTGGTCACTGGTCAATGGTCACTGTCGCTGGTCACTGGTCACTGGTCACTGATCACTGGTCACTGGTCAATGGTCACTGTCGCTGGTCACTGGACACTGGTCACTGGTCACAGGTCAATGGTCACTGGTCACTGGTCACTGGTCAATGGTCACTATCGCTGGTCAATGGTCATTGTCGCTGGTCACTGGTCATTGGTCACTTGTCACTGGTCACTGGTCACTGGTCACTGGTCACTGGTCACTGGTCACTGGTCACTGGTCACTGGTCACTGGTCAATGGTCACTGTCGCTGGTCACTGGTCACTGGTCACTGGTCACTGGTCACTGGTCACTGGTCACTGGTCACTGGTCAATGGTCACTGGCCACTGGTCACTGGTCACTGGTCAGTGGCCACTGGTCGCTGGTCACTTGTCACTGGTCACTGGTCACTGGTCACTGGTCACTGGTCACTGGTCACTGGTCACTGGTCACTGGTCACTGGTCACTGGTCACTGGTCAATGGTCACTATCGCTGGTAAATGGTCACTGTCGCTGGTCACTGGTCACTGGTCACTTGTCACTGGTCACTGGTCACTGGTCACTGGTCACTGGTCACTGGTCACTGGGCAGTGGTCAATGGTCACTGGTTACTGGTCACTGGTCACAGGTCAATGGTCACTGGTCACTGGACACAGATCACTGGTCACTGGTCACTGGTCACTGGTCACTGGTCACTGGTCAATGGTCACTGGTCAGTGGCCACTCGTCGCTGGTCACTGGTCACTGGTCACTGCTCACAGGTCAATGGTCACTGGTCACAGGTCAATGGTCACTGGTCACTGGACACAGGTCGCTGGTCACTGGTCACTGGTCACTGGTCACTGGTCACTGGTCAATGGTCACTGGCCACTGGTCACTGGTCACTGGTCAATGGTCACTTTCGCTGGTCAATGGTCAGTGTCGCTGGTCACTGGTCACTGGTAACTGGTCAATGGTCACTGTCGCTGGTCACTGGTCACTGGTCACTGGTCACTGGTCAATGGTAACTTGTCGCTGGTCACTGGTCACCGGTCACTGGTCACTGGTCAATGGTAACTTGTCACTGGCCAGTGGTCAATGGTCACTGGTCACTGGTCACTGGTCAATGGTAACTTGTCACTGGCCAGTGGTCAATGGTCACTGGTCACTGGTCACTGGTCAATGGTCTCTGTCGCTGGTCACTGGTCACGATTCGCTGGTCCCTGGTCACTGGTCACTGGTCAATGGTCACTGTCGCTGGTCACTGGTCACTGGTCACTGGTCACTGGTCACTGGTCACTGGTCACTGGTCACTGGTCACTGGTCACTGGTCACAAGTCTCTGGTCACTTGTCACTGGTCACTGGTCACTGGTCACTCGTCACTGGTCACAGGTCAATTGTAACTTGTCACTGGGCAGTGGTCAATGGTCACTGGTTACTGGTCACTGGTCACAGGTCAATGGTCACAGGTCACTGGACACAGATCACTGGTCACTGGTCACTGGTCACTGGTCACTGGTCACTGGTCACTGGTCAATGGTCACTGGTCAGTGGCCACTCGTCGCTGGTCCCTATTCACTGGTCACTGTTCACAGGTCAATGGTCACTGGTCACTGGACACAGGTCACTGGTCACTGGTCACTGGTCACTGGTCACTGGTCACTGGTCACTGGTCACTGGTCACTGGTAACTGGTCAATGGTCACTGTCGCTGGTCACTGGTCACTGGTCACTGGTCACTGGTCAATGGTAACTTGTCACTGGGCAGTGGTCACTGGTCACAGGTCAATGGTCACTGGTCACTGGTCACTGGTCAATGGTCACTGTCGCTGGTCACTGGTCACTGGTCACTGGTCACTGGTCACTGGTCACTGGTCACTGGTAACTGGTCAATGGTCACAGTCGCTGGTCACTGGTCACCGGTCACTGGTCACTGGTCAATGGTAACTTGTCACTGGCCAGTGGTCAATGGTCACTGGTCACTGGTCACTTTCGCTGGTCAATGGTCACTGTCGCTGGTAAATGGTCACTGTCGCTGGTCACTGGTCACTGGTCACTGGACACTGGTCACAGGTCAATGGTCACTGGTCACTGGACACTGGTCACTGGTCACTGGTCACTTGTCACTGGTCACTGATCACTGGTCACTGGTCACTGGTCACTGGTCACTGGTCACTGGTCACTGGTCAATGGTCACTGTCGCTGGTCACTGGTCACTGGTCACTGATCACTGGTCACTGGTCACTGGTAACTGGTCACTGGTCAATGGTCACTATCGCTGGTCAATGGTCACTGTCGCTGGTCACTGGTCACTGGTCACTTGTCACTGGTCACTGGTCACTGGTCATTGGTCACTGGTCACTGCTCAATGGTCACTGTCGCTGGTCACTGGACACTGGTCACAGGTCAATGGTCACTGGTCACTGGACACAGGTCACTGGTCACTGGTCACTGGTCACTGGTCACTGGTCACTGGTCAATGGTCACTGTCGCTGGTCACTGGTCACTGGTCACTGATCACTGGTCACTGGTCAATGGTCACTGTCGCTGGTCACTGGACACTGGTCACTGGTCACAGGTCAATGGTCACTGGTCACTGGTCACTGGTCAATGGTCACTATCGCTGGTCAATCGTCATTGTCGCTGGTCACTGGTCATTGGTCACTTGTCACTGGTCACTGGTCACTGGTCACTGGTCACTGGTCACTGGTCACTGGACACTGGTCACTGGTAACTGGTCAATGGTCACTGTCGCTGGTCACTGGTCACTGGTCACTGGTCACTGGTCAATGGTCACTGGTCACTGGACACAGGTCACTGGTCACTGGTCACTGGTCATTGGTCAATGGTCACTGGCCACTGGTCACTGGTCACTGGTCAATGGTCACTTTCGCTGGTCAATGGTCACTGTCGCTGGTCACTGGTCACTGGTCACTGGTCACTGGTAACTGGTCAATGGTCACTGTCGCTGGTCACTGGTCACTGGTCACTGGTCACTGGTCAATGGTAACTTGTCACTGGGCAGTGGTCAATGGTCACTGGTCACTGGTCACTGGTCACTGGTCACTGGTCACAGGTCAATGGTCACTGGTCACTGGACACAGGTCACTGGTCACTGGTCACTGGTCACTGGTCACTGGTCACTGGTCACTGGTCAATGGTCAATGGTCACTGGCCACTGGTCACTGGTCACTGGTCAATGGTCACTTTCGCTGGTCAATGGTCACTGTCGCTGGTAAATGGTCACTGTCGCTGGTCACTGGTCACTGGTCACTGGACACTGGTCACAGGTCAATGGTCACTGGTCACTGGACACTGGTCACTGGTCACTGGTCACTTGTCACTCGTCACTGATCACTGGTCACTGGTCACTGGTCAATGGTCACTGTCGCTGGTCACTGGTCACTGGTCACTGATCACTGGTGACTGGTCAATGGTCACTGTCGCTGGTCACTGGACACTGGTCACTGGTCACAGGTCAATGGTCACTGGTCACTGGTCACTGGTCAATGGTCACTATCGCTGGTCAATGGTCATTGTCGCTGGTCACTGGTCATTGGTCACGTGTCACTGGTCACTGGTCACTGGTCACTGGTCACTGGTCACTGGTCACTTGTCACTGGTAACTGGTCACATGTCAATGGTCACTGGACACTGGTCACAGGTCAATGGTCACTGGTCACTGGACACTGGTCACTGGTCACTGGTCACTGGTCACTTGTCACTGGTCACTGATCACTGGTCACTGGTCACTGGTCACTGGTCACTGGTCACTGGTCACAGGTCAATGGTCACTGTCGCTGGTCACTGGTCACTGGTCACTGATCACTGGTCACTGGTCAATGGTCACTGTCGCTGGTCACTGGTCATTGGTCACTTGTCACTGGTCACTGGTCACTGGTCACTGGTCACTGGTCACAGGTCAATGGTCACTGGTCACTGGTCACTGGTCAATGGTCACTGTCGCTCGTCACTGGTCACTGGTCACTGGTCACTGGTCACTGGTCACTGGTAACTGGTCAATGGTCACTGTCGCTGGTCACTGGTCACTGGTCACTGGTCAATGGTAACTTGTCACTGGGCAGTGGTCAATGGTCACTGGTCACTGGTCACTGGTCACTGGTCACTGGTCACTGGTCACAGGTAAATGGTCACTGGTCACTGGACACAGGTCACTGGTCACTGGTCACTGGTCACTGGTCACTGGTCACTGGTCAATGGTCACTGGCCACTGGTCACTGGTCACTGGTCAATGGTCACTTTCGCTGGTCAATGGTCACTGTCGCTGGTAAATGGTCACTGTCGCTGGTCACTGGTCACTGGTCACTGGTCAATGGTCACTGTCGCTGGTCACTGGTCACTGGTCACTGATCACTGGTCACTGGTCACTGGTCACTGGTCACTGGTCAATGGTCACTGGCCACTGGTCACTGGTCACTGGTCAATGGTCACTATCGCTGGTCAATGGTCACTGTCGCTGGTCACTGGTCACAGGTCAATGGCCACTAGCCACTGGTCACTGGTCACTGGTCAATGGTCACTTTCGCTGGTCAATGGTCACTATCGCTGGTCAATGGTCATTGTCGCTGGTCACTGGTCATTGGTCACTTGTCACTGGTCACTGGTCACTGGTCACTGGTCACTGGTCACTGGTCACAGGTCAATGGTCACTGGTCACTGGTCACTGGTCAATGGTCACTGTCGCTGGTCACTGGTCACTGGTCACTGGTCACTGGTCACTGGTCACTGGTCACTGGTCACTGGTCACTGGTAACTGGTCAATGGTCACTGTCGCTGGTCACTGGTCACTGGTCACTGGTCACTGGTCAATGGTAACTTGTCACTGGCCAGTGGTCAATGGTCACTGGTCACTGGTCACTGGTCACTGGTCACTGGTCACTGGTCACAGGTCAATGGTCACTGGTCACTGGACACAGGTCACTGGTCACTGGTCACTGGTCACTGGTCACTGGTCACTGGTCACTGGTAAATGGTCACTGGCCACTGGTCACTGGTCACTGGTCAATGGTCACTTTCGCTGGTCAATGGTCACTGTCGCTGGTCACTGGTCACAGGTCAATGGTCACTGGCCACTGGTCACTGGTCACTGGTCAATGGTCACTTTCGCTGGTCAATGGTCACTGGTCAGTGGCCACTCGTCGCTGGTCACTTGTCACTGGTCACTGGTCACAGGTCAATGGTCACTGGTCACTGGACACTGGTCACTGGTCACTGGTCACTTGTCACTGGTCACTGATCACTGGTCAATGGTCACTGGTCACTGGTCACTGGTCACAGGTCAATGGTCACTGGTCACAGGACACAGGTCACTTGTCACTGGTCACTGGTCACTGGTCACTGGTCACAAGTCACTAGTCACTTGTCACTGGTCACTGGTCACTGGTAACTGGTCAATGGTCACTGTCGCTGGTCAATGGTCACTGTCGCTGGTCACTGGTCACTGGTCACTGATCACTGGTCACTGGTCACTGGTCACTGGTCACTGGTCAATGGTCACTATCGCAGGTCAATGGTCACTGTCGCTGGTCACTGGTCACTGGTCACTTGTCACTGGTCACTGGTCACTGGTCACTGGTCACTGGTCACTGGTCACTGGTCGATGGTCACTGTCGCTGGTCACTGGTCACTGGTCACTGGTCAATGGTCACTGGTCACTGGTTACTGGTCAATGGTCACTATCGCTGGTCAATGGTCATTGTCGCTGGTCACTGGTCATTGGTCACATATCACTGGTCACTGGTCACTGGTCACTGGTCACTGGTCACAGGTCAATGGTCACTGGTCACTGGTCACTGGTCAATGGTCACTGTCGCTGGTCACTGGTCACTGGTCACTGGTCACTGGTCACTGGTCACTGGTCACTGGTAACTGGTCAATGGTCACTGTCGCTGGTCACTGGTCACTGGTCACTGGTCACTGGTCACTGGTCAATGGTAACTTGTCACTGGCCAGTTGTCAATGGTCACTGGTCACTGGTCACTGGTCACTGGTCACTGGTCACAGGTCAATGGTCACTGGTCACTGGACACAGGTCACTGGTCACTGGTCACTGGTCACTGGTCACTGGTCACTGGTCAATGGTCACTGGCCACTGGTCACTGGTCACTGGTCACTGGTCACTGGTCACTGGTCAATGGTCACTGTCGCTGGTCACTGGTCACTGGTCAATGGTCACTGGCCACTGGTCACTGGTCACTGGTCAATGGTCACTTTCGCTGGTCAATGGTCACTGTCGCTGGTAAATGGTCACTGTCGCTGGTCACTGGTCACTGGTCACTGGTCACTTGTCACTGGTCACTGGTCACTGGTCACTGGTCACTGGTCACTGGTCACTGGTCACTGGTCGATGGTCACTGTCGCTGGTCACTGGTCACTGGTCACTGGTCACTGGTCAATGGTCACTGGTCACTGGTTACTGGTCAATGGTCACTATCGCTGGTCAATGGTCATTGTCGCTGGTCACTGGTCATTGGTCACTTGTCACTGGTCACTGGTCACTGGTCACTGGTCACTGGTCACTGGTCACAGGTCAATGGACACTGGTCACTGGTCACTGGTCAATGGTCACTGTCGCTGGTCACTGGTCACTGGTCACTGGTCACTGGTCACTGGTCACTGGTCACTGGTCACTGGTCACTGGTAACTGGTCAATGGTCACTGTCGCTGGTCACTGGTCACTGGTCACTGGTCACTGGTCAATGGTAACTTGTCACTGGCCAGTGGTCAATGGTCACTGGTCACTGGTCACTGGTCACTGGTCACTGGTCACTGGTCACTGGTCACTGGTCAATGGTCACTGTCGCTGGTCACTGGTCACTGGTCAATGGTCACTGGCCACTGGTCACTGGTCACTGGTCAATGGTCACTTTCGCTGGTCAATGGTCACTGTCGCTGGTAAATGGTCACTGTCGCTGGTCACTGGTCACTTGTCACTGGTCACTGGTCACTGGTCACTGGTCACTGGTCACTGGTCACTGGTCACTGGTCGATGGTCACTGTCGCTGGTCACTGGTCACTGGTCACTGGTCACTGGTCAATGGTCACTGGTCACTGGTCACTGGTCACTGGTCACTGGTCACTGGTCACTGGTCACTGGTCAATGGTCTCTGTCGCTGGTCACTGGTCACGATTCGCTGGTCCCTGGTCACTGGTCACTGGTCAATGGTCACTGTCGCTGGTCACTGGTCACTGGTCACTGGTCTCTGGTCACTTGTCACTGGTCACTGGTCACTGGTCACTCGTCACTGGTCACAGGTCAATGGTAACTTGTCACTGGGCAGTGGTCAATGGTCACTGGTTACTGGTCACTGGTCACAGGTCAATGGTCACTGGTCACTGGACACAGATCACTGGTCACTGGTCACTGGTCACTGGTCACTGGTCACAGGTCAATGGTCACTGGTCAGTGGCCACTCGTCGCTGGTCACTGGTCACTGGTCACTGGTCACAGGTCAATGGTCACTGGTCACAGGTCAATGGTCACTGGTCACTGGACACAGGTCGCTGGTCACTGGTCACTGGTCACTGGTCACTGGTCACTGGTCAATGGTCACTGGCCACTGGTCACTGGTCACTGGTCAATGGTCACTTTCGCTGGTCAATGGTCAGTGTCGCTGGTCACTGGTCACTGGTAACTGGTCAATGGTCACTGTCGCTGGTCACTGGTCACTGGTCACTGGTCACTGGTCAATGGTAACTTGTCGCTGGTCACTGGTCACCGGTCACTGGTCACTGGTCAATGGTAACTTGTCACTGGGCAGTGGTCAATGGTCACTGGTCACTGGTCACTGGTCACTGGTCACTGGTCACAGGTCAATGGTCACTGGTCACTGGACACAGGTCACTGGTCACTGGTCACTGGTCACTGGTCACTGGTCAATGGTCAATGGTAACATGTCACTGGGCAGTGGTCACTGGTCACAGGTCAATGGTCACTGGTCACTGGTCACTGGTCAATGGTCACTGTCGCTGGTCACTGGTCACTGGTCACTGGTCACTGGTCACTGGTCACTGGTCACTGGTAACTGGTCAATGGTCACAGTCGCTGGTCACTGGTCACCGGTCACTGGTCACTGGTCAATGGTAACTTGTCACTGGCCAGTGGTCAATGGTCACTGGTCACTGGTCACTTTCGCTGGTCAATGGTCACTGTCGCTGGTAAATGGTCACTGTCGCTGGTCACTGGTCACTGGTCACTGGACACTGGTCACAGGTCAATGGTCACTGGTCACTGGACACTGGTCACTGGTCACTGGTCACTTGTCACTGGTCACTGATCACTGGTCACTGGTCACTGGTCACTGGTCACTGGTCACTGGTCACTGGTCAATGGTCACTGTCGCTGGTCACTGGTCACTGGTCACTGATCACTGGTCACTGGTCACTGGTAACTGGTCACTGGTCAATGGTCACTATCGCTGGTCAATGGTCACTGTCGCTGGTCACTGGTCACTGGTCACTTGTCACTGGTCACTGGTCACTGGTCATTGGTCACTGGTCACTGCTCAATGGTCACTGTCGCTGGTCACTGGACACTGGTCACAGGTCAATGGTCACTGGTCACTGGACACAGGTCACTGCTCACTGGTCACTGGTCACTGGTCACTGGTCACTGGTCAATGGTCACTGTCGCTGGTCACTGGTCACTGGTCACTGATCACTGGTCACTGGTCAATGGTCACTGTCGCTGGTCACTGGACACTGGTCACTGGTCACAGGTCAATGGTCACTGGTCACTGGTCACTGGTCAATGGTCACTATCGCTGGTCAATGGTCATTGTCGCTGGTCACTGGTCATTGGTCACTTGTCACTGGTCACTGGTCACTGGTCACTGGTCACTGGTCACTGGACACTGGTCACTGGTAACTGGTCAATGGTCACTGTCGCTGGTCACTGGTCACTGGTCACTGGTCACTGGTCAATGGTCACTGGTCACTGGACACAGGTCACTGGTCACTGGTCACTGGTCATTGGTCAATGGTCACTGGCCACTGGTCACTGGTCACTGGTCAATGGTCACTTTCGCTGGTCAATGGTCACTGTCGCTGGTCACTGGTCACTGGTCACTGGTCACTGGTAACTGGTCAATGGTCACTGTCGCTGGTCACTGGTCACTGGTCACTGGTCACTGGTCAATGGTAACTTGTCACTGGGCAGTGGTCAATGGTCACTGGTCACTGGTCACTGGTCACTGGTCACTGGTCACAGGTCAATGGTCACTGGTCACTGGACACAGGTCACTGGTCACTGGTCACTGGTCACTGGTCACTGGTCACTGGTCAATGGTCAATGGTCACTGGCCACTGGTCACTGGTCACTGGTCAATGGTCACTTTCGCTGGTCAATGGTCACTGTCGCTGGTAAATGGTCACTGGTCACTGGTCACTGGACACTGGTCACAGGTCAATGGTCACTGGTCACTGGACACTGGTCACTGGTCACTGGTCACTTATCACTCGTCACTGATCACTGGTCACTGGTCACTGGTCAATGGTCACTGTCGCTGGTCACTGGTCACTGGTCACTGATCACTGGTGACTGGTCAATGGTCACTGTCGCTGGTCACTGGACACTGGTCACTGGTCACAGGTCAATGGTCACTGGTCACTGGTCACTGGTCAATGGTCACTATCGCTGGTCAATGGTCATTGTCGCTGGTCACTGGTCATTGGTCACTTGTCACTGGTCACTGGTCACTGGTCACTGGTCACTGGTCACTTGTCACTGGTAACTGGTCACATGTCAATGGTCACTGGACACTGGTCACAGGTCAATGGTCACTGGTCACTGGACACTGGTCACTGGTCACTGGTCACTGGTCACTTGTCACTGGTCACTGATCACTGGTCACTGGTCACTGGTCACTGGTCACTGGTCACTGGTCACAGGTCAATGGTCACTGTCGCTGGTCACTGGTCACTGGTCACTGATCACTGGTCACTGGTCAATGGTCACTGTCGCTGGTCACTGGTCATTGGTCACTTGTCACTGGTCACTGGTCACTGGTCACTGGTCACTGGTCACAGGTCAATGGTCACTGGTCACTGGTCACTGGTCAATGGTCACTGTCGCTCGTCACTGGTCACTGGTCACTGGTCACTGGTCACTGGTCACTGGTAACTGGTCAATGGTCACTGTCGCTGGTCACTGGTCACTGGTCACTGGTCAATGGTAACTTGTCACTGGGCAGTGGTCAATGGTCACTGGTCACTGGTCACTGGTCACTGGTCACTGGTCACAGGTAAATGGTCACTGGTCACTGGACACAGGTCACTGGTCACTGGTCACTGGTCACTGGTCACTGGTCACTGGTCAATGGTCACTGGCCACTGGTCACTGGTCACTGGTCAATGGTCACTTTCGCTGGTCAATGGTCACTGTCGCTGGTAAATGGTCACTGTCGCTGGTCACTGGTCACTGGTCACTGGTCAATGGTCACTGTCGCTGGTCACTGGTCACTGGTCACTGATCACTGGTCACTGGTCACTGGTCACTGGTCACTGGTCAATGGTCACTGGCCACTGGTCACTGGTCACTGGTCAATGGTCACTATCGCTGGTCAATGGTCACTGTCGCTGGTCACTGGTCACAGGTCAATGGCCACTAGCCACTGGTCACTGGTCACTGGTCAATGGTCACTTTCGCTGGTCAATGGTCACTATCGCTGGTCAATGGTCATTGTCGCTGGTCACTGGTCATTGGTCACTTGTCACTGGTCACTGGTCACTGGTCACTGGTCACAGGTCAATGGTCACTGGTCACTGGTCACTGGTCAATGGTCACTGTCGCTGGTCACTGGTCACTGGTCACTGGTCACTGGTCACTGGTCACTGGTCACTGGTCACTGGTCACTGGTAACTGGTCAATGGTCACTGTCGCTGGTCACTGGTCACTGGTCACTGGTCACTGGTCAATGGTAACTTGTCACTGGCCAGTGGTCAATGGTCACTGGTCACTGGTCACTGGTCACTGGTCACTGGTCACTGGTCACAGGTCAATGGTCACTGGTCACTGGACACAGGTCACTGGTCACTGGTCACTGGTCACTGGTCACTGGTCACTGGTCACTGGTAAATGGTCACTGGCCACTGGTCACTGGTCACTGGTCAATGGTCACTTTCGCTGGTCAATGGTCACTGTCGCTGGTCACTGGTCACAGGTCAATGGTCACTGGCCACTGGTCACTGGTCACTGGTCAATGGTCACTTTCGCTGGTCAATGGTCACTGGTCAGTGGCCACTCGTCGCTGGTCACTTGTCACTGGTCACTGGTCACAGGTCAATGGTCACTGGTCACTGGACACTGGTCACTGGTCACTGGTCACTTGTCACTGGTCACTGATCACTGGTCAATGGTCACTGGTCACTGGTCACTGGTCACAGGTCAATGGTCACTGGTCACAGGACACAGGTCACTTGTCACTGGTCACTGGTCACTGGTCACTGGTCACAAGTCACTAGTCACTTGTCACTGGTCACTGGTCACTGGTAACTGGTCAATGGTCACTGTCGCTGGTCAATGGTCACTGTCGCTGGTCACTGGTCACTGGTCACTGATCACTGGTCACTGGTCACTGGTCACTGGTCACTGGTCAATGGTCACTATCGCAGGTCAATGGTCACTGTCGCTGGTCACTGGTCACTGGTCACTTGTCACTGGTCACTGGTCACTGGTCACTGGTCACTGGTCACTGGTCACTGGTCGATGGTCACTGTCGCTGGTCACTGGTCACTGGTCACTGGTCAATGGTCACTGGTCACTGGTTACTGGTCAATGGTCACTATCGCTGGTCAATGGTCATTGTCGCTGGTCACTGGTCATTGGTCACATATCACTGGTCACTGGTCACTGGTCACTGGTCACTGGTCACAGGTCAATGGTCACTGGTCACTGGTCACTGGTCAATGGTCACTGTCGCTGGTCACTGGTCACTGGTCACTGGTCACTGGTCACTGGTCACTGGTCACTGGTAACTGGTCAATGGTCACTGTCGCTGGTCACTGGTCACTGGTCACTGGTCACTGGTCACTGGTCAATGGTAACTTGTCACTGGCCAGTTGTCAATGGTCACTGGTCACTGGTCACTGGTCACTGGTCACTGGTCACAGGTCAATGGTCACTGGTCACTGGACACAGGTCACTGGTCACTGGTCACTGGTCACTGGTCACTGGTCACTGGTCAATGGTCACTGGCCACTGGTCACTGGTCACTGGTCACTGGTCACTGGTCACTGGTCAATGGTCACTGTCGCTGGTCACTGGTCACTGGTCAATGGTCACTGGCCACTGGTCACTGGTCACTGGTCAATGGTCACTTTCGCTGGTCAATGGTCACTGTCGCTGGTAAATGGTCACTGTCGCTGGTCACTGGTCACTGGTCACTGGTCACTTGTCACTGGTCACTGGTCACTGGTCACTGGTCACTGGTCACTGGTCACTGGTCACTGGTCGATGGTCACTGTCGCTGGTCACTGGTCACTGGTCACTGGTCACTGGTCAATGGTCACTGGTCACTGGTTACTGGTCAATGGTCACTATCGCTGGTCAATGGTCATTGTCGCTGGTCACTGGTCATTGGTCACTTGTCACTGGTCACTGGTCACTGGTCACTGGTCACTGGTCACTGGTCACAGGTCAATGGACACTGGTCACTGGTCACTGGTCAATGGTCACTGTCGCTGGTCACTGGTCACTGGTCACTGGTCACTGGTCACTGGTCACTGGTCACTGGTCACTGGTCACTGGTAACTGGTCAATGGTCACTGTCGCTGGTCACTGGTCACTGGTCACTGGTCACTGGTCAATGGTAACTTGTCACTGGCCAGTGGTCAATGGTCACTGGTCACTGGTCACTGGTCACTGGTCACTGGTCACTGGTCACTGGTCACTGGTCAATGGTCACTGTCGCTGGTCACTGGTCACTGGTCAATGGTCACTGGCCACTGGTCACTGGTCACTGGTCAATGGTCACTTTCGCTGGTCAATGGTCACTGTCGCTGGTAAATGGTCACTGTCGCTGGTCACTGGTCACTTGTCACTGGTCACTGGTCACTGGTCACTGGTCACTGGTCACTGGTCACTGGTCACTGGTCGATGGTCACTGTCGCTGGTCACTGGTCACTGGTCACTGGTCACTGGTCAATGGTCACTGGTCACTGGTCACTGGTCACTGGTCACTGGTCACTGGTCACTGGTCACTGGTCAATGGTCTCTGTCGCTGGTCACTGGTCACGATTCGCTGGTCCCTGGTCACTGGTCACTGGTCAATGGTCACTGTCGCTGGTCACTGGTCACTGGTCACTGGTCTCTGGTCACTTGTCACTGGTCACTGGTCACTGGTCACTCGTCACTGGTCACAGGTCAATGGTAACTTGTCACTGGGCAGTGGTCAATGGTCACTGGTTACTGGTCACTGGTCACAGGTCAATGGTCACTGGTCACTGGACACAGATCACTGGTCACTGGTCACTGGTCACTGGTCACTGGTCACAGGTCAATGGTCACTGGTCAGTGGCCACTCGTCGCTGGTCACTGGTCACTGGTCACTGGTCACAGGTCAATGGTCACTGGTCACAGGTCAATGGTCACTGGTCACTGGACACAGGTCGCTGGTCACTGGTCACTGGTCACTGGTCACTGGTCACTGGTCAATGGTCACTGGCCACTGGTCACTGGTCACTGGTCAATGGTCACTTTCGCTGGTCAATGGTCAGTGTCGCTGGTCACTGGTCACTGGTAACTGGTCAATGGTCACTGTCGCTGGTCACTGGTCACTGGTCACTGGTCACTGGTCAATGGTAACTTGTCGCTGGTCACTGGTCACCGGTCACTGGTCACTGGTCAATGGTAACTTGTCACTGGGCAGTGGTCAATGGTCACTGGTCACTGGTCACTGGTCACTGGTCACTGGTCACAGGTCAATGGTCACTGGTCACTGGACACAGGTCACTGGTCACTGGTCACTGGTCACTGGTCACTGGTCAATGGTCAATGGTAACATGTCACTGGGCAGTGGTCACTGGTCACAGGTCAATGGTCACTGGTCACTGGTCACTGGTCAATGGTCACTGTCGCTGGTCACTGGTCACTGGTCACTGGTCACTGGTCACTGGTCACTGGTCACTGGTAACTGGTCAATGGTCACAGTCGCTGGTCACTGGTCACCGGTCACTGGTCACTGGTCAATGGTAACTTGTCACTGGCCAGTGGTCAATGGTCACTGGTCACTGGTCACTTTCGCTGGTCAATGGTCACTGTCGCTGGTAAATGGTCACTGTCGCTGGTCACTGGTCACTGGTCACTGGACACTGGTCACAGGTCAATGGTCACTGGTCACTGGACACTGGTCACTGGTCACTGGTCACTTGTCACTGGTCACTGATCACTGGTCACTGGTCACTGGTCACTGGTCACTGGTCACTGGTCACTGGTCAATGGTCACTGTCGCTGGTCACTGGTCACTGGTCACTGATCACTGGTCACTGGTCACTGGTAACTGGTCACTGGTCAATGGTCACTATCGCTGGTCAATGGTCACTGTCGCTGGTCACTGGTCACTGGTCACTTGTCACTGGTCACTGGTCACTGGTCATTGGTCACTGGTCACTGCTCAATGGTCACTGTCGCTGGTCACTGGACACTGGTCACAGGTCAATGGTCACTGGTCACTGGACACAGGTCACTGCTCACTGGTCACTGGTCACTGGTCACTGGTCACTGGTCAATGGTCACTGTCGCTGGTCACTGGTCACTGGTCACTGATCACTGGTCACTGGTCAATGGTCACTGTCGCTGGTCACTGGACACTGGTCACTGGTCACAGGTCAATGGTCACTGGTCACTGGTCACTGGTCAATGGTCACTATCGCTGGTCAATGGTCATTGTCGCTGGTCACTGGTCATTGGTCACTTGTCACTGGTCACTGGTCACTGGTCACTGGTCACTGGTCACTGGACACTGGTCACTGGTAACTGGTCAATGGTCACTGTCGCTGGTCACTGGTCACTGGTCACTGGTCACTGGTCAATGGTCACTGGTCACTGGACACAGGTCACTGGTCACTGGTCACTGGTCATTGGTCAATGGTCACTGGCCACTGGTCACTGGTCACTGGTCAATGGTCACTTTCGCTGGTCAATGGTCACTGTCGCTGGTCACTGGTCACTGGTTACTGGTCACTGGTAACTGGTCAATGGTCACTGTCGCTGGTCACTGGTCACTGGTCACTGGTCACTGGTCAATGGTAACTTGTCACTGGGCAGTGGTCAATGGTCACTGGTCACTGGTCACTGGTCACTGGTCACTGGTCACAGGTCAATGGTCACTGGTCACTGGACACAGGTCACTGGTCACTGGTCACTGGTCACTGGTCACTGGTCACTGGTCAATGGTCAATGGTCACTGGCCACTGGTCACTGGTCACTGGTCAATGGTCACTTTCGCTGGTCAATGGTCACTGTCGCTGGTAAATGGTCACTGTCGCTGGTCACTGGT
Source organism: Andrena bucephala (assembly GCA_947577245.1). Taxonomy (NCBI): domain Eukaryota; kingdom Metazoa; phylum Arthropoda; class Insecta; order Hymenoptera; family Andrenidae; genus Andrena; species Andrena bucephala. The sequence goes on from OX387716.1 coordinate 64,522,003, forward strand.
CACTGGTCACTGGACACTGGTCACAGGTCAATGGTCACTGGTCACTGGACACTGGTCACTGGTCACTGGTCACTTATCACTCGTCACTGATCACTGGTCACTGGTCACTGGTCAATGGTCACTGTCGCTGGTCACTGGTCACTGGTCACTGATCACTGGTGACTGGTCAATGGTCACTGTCGCTGGTCACTGGACACTGGTCACTGGTCACAGGTCAATGGTCACTGGTCACTGGTCACTGGTCAATGGTCACTATCGCTGGTCAATGGTCATTGTCGCTGGTCACTGGTCATTGGTCACTTGTCACTGGTCACTGGTCACTGGTCACTGGTCACTGGTCACTTGTCACTGGTAACTGGTCACATGTCAATGGTCACTGGACACTGGTCACAGGTCAATGGTCACTGGTCACTGGACACTGGTCACTGGTCACTGGTCACTGGTCACTTGTCACTGGTCACTGATCACTGGTCACTGGTCACTGGTCACTGGTCACTGGTCACTGGTCACAGGTCAATGGTCACTGTCGCTGGTCACTGGTCACTGGTCACTGATCACTGGTCACTGGTCAATGGTCACTGTCGCTGGTCACTGGTCATTGGTCACTTGTCACTGGTCACTGGTCACTGGTCACTGGTCACTGGTCACAGGTCAATGGTCACTGGTCACTGGTCACTGGTCAATGGTCACTGTCGCTCGTCACTGGTCACTGGTCACTGGTCACTGGTCACTGGTCACTGGTAACTGGTCAATGGTCACTGTCGCTGGTCACTGGTCACTGGTCACTGGTCAATGGTAACTTGTCACTGGGCAGTGGTCAATGGTCACTGGTCACTGGTCACTGGTCACTGGTCACTGGTCACAGGTAAATGGTCACTGGTCACTGGACACAGGTCACTGGTCACTGGTCACTGGTCACTGGTCACTGGTCACTGGTCAATGGTCACTGGCCACTGGTCACTGGTCACTGGTCAATGGTCACTTTCGCTGGTCACTGGTCACTGGTCACTGGTCACTGGTCACTGGTCACTGGTCACTGGTAACTGGTCAATGGTCACTGTCGCTGGTCACTGGTCACTGGTCACTGGTCACTGGTCACTGGTCAATGGTAACTTGTCACTGGCCAGTTGTCAATGGTCACTGGTCACTGGTCACTGGTCACTGGTCACTGGTCACAGGTCAATGGTCACTGGTCACTGGACACAGGTCACTGGTCACTGGTCACTGGTCACTGGTCACTGGTCACTGGTCAATGGTCACTGGCCACTGGTCACTGGTCACTGGTCACTGGTCACTGGTCACTGGTCAATGGTCACTGTCGCTGGTCACTGGTCACTGGTCAATGGTCACTGGCCACTGGTCACTGGTCACTGGTCAATGGTCACTTTCGCTGGTCAATGGTCACTGTCGCTGGTAAATGGTCACTGTCGCTGGTCACTGGTCACTGGTCACTGGTCACTTGTCACTGGTCACTGGTCACTGGTCACTGGTCACTGGTCACTGGTCACTGGTCACTGGTCGGTGGTCACTGTCGCTGGTCACTGGTCACTGGTCACTGGTCACTGGTCAATGGTCACTGGTCACTGGTTACTGGTCAATGGTCACTATCGCTGGTCAATGGTCATTGTCGCTGGTCACTGGTCATTGGTCACTTGTCACTGGTCACTGGTCACTGGTCACTGGTCACTGGTCACTGGTCACAGGTCAATGGACACTGGTCACTGGTCACTGGTCAATGGTCACTGTCGCTGGTCACTGGTCACTGGTCACTGGTCACTGGTCACTGGTCACTGGTCACTGGTCACTGGTCACTGGTAACTGGTCAATGGTCACTGTCGCTGGTCACTGGTCACTGGTCACTGGTCACTGGTCAATGGTAACTTGTCACTGGCCAGTGGTCAATGGTCACTGGTCACTGGTCACTGGTCACTGGTCACTGGTCACTGGTCACTGGTCACTGGTCAATGGTCACTGTCGCTGGTCACTGGTCACTGGTCAATGGTCACTGGCCACTGGTCACTGGTCACTGGTCAATGGTCACTTTCGCTGGTCAATGGTCACTGTCGCTGGTAAATGGTCACTGTCGCTGGTCACTGGTCACTTGTCACTGGTCACTGGTCACTGGTCACTGGTCACTGGTCACTGGTCACTGGTCACTGGTCGATGGTCACTGTCGCTGGTCACTGGTCACTGGTCACTGGTCACTGGTCAATGGTCACTGGTCACTGGTCACTGGTCACTGGTCACTGGTCACTGGTCACTGGTCACTGGTCAATGGTCTCTGTCGCTGGTCACTGGTCACGATTCGCTGGTCCCTGGTCACTGGTCACTGGTCAATGGTCACTGTCGCTGGTCACTGGTCACTGGTCACTGGTCTCTGGTCACTTGTCACTGGTCACTGGTCACTGGTCACTCGTCACTGGTCACAGGTCAATGGTAACTTGTCACTGGGCAGTGGTCAATGGTCACTGGTTACTGGTCACTGGTCACAGGTCAATGGTCACTGGTCACTGGACACAGATCACTGGTCACTGGTCACTGGTCACTGGTCACTGGTCACAGGTCAATGGTCACTGGTCAGTGGCCACTCGTCGCTGGTCACTGGTCACTGGTCACTGGTCACAGGTCAATGGTCACTGGTCACAGGTCAATGGTCACTGGTCACTGGACACAGGTCGCTGGTCACTGGTCACTGGTCACTGGTCACTGGTCACTGGTCAATGGTCACTGGCCACTGGTCACTGGTCACTGGTCAATGGTCACTTTCGCTGGTCAATGGTCAGTGTCGCTGGTCACTGGTCACTGGTAACTGGTCAATGGTCACTGTCGCTGGTCACTGGTCACTGGTCACTGGTCACTGGTCAATGGTAACTTGTCGCTGGTCACTGGTCACCGGTCACTGGTCACTGGTCAATGGTAACTTGTCACTGGGCAGTGGTCAATGGTCACTGGTCACTGGTCACTGGTCACTGGTCACTGGTCACAGGTCAATGGTCACTGGTCACTGGACACAGGTCACTGGTCACTGGTCACTGGTCACTGGTCACTGGTCAATGGTCAATGGTAACATGTCACTGGGCAGTGGTCACTGGTCACAGGTCAATGGTCACTGGTCACTGGTCACTGGTCAATGGTCACTGTCGCTGGTCACTGGTCACTGGTCACTGGTCACTGGTCACTGGTCACTGGTCACTGGTAACTGGTCAATGGTCACAGTCGCTGGTCACTGGTCACCGGTCACTGGTCACTGGTCAATGGTAACTTGTCACTGGCCAGTGGTCAATGGTCACTGGTCACTGGTCACTTTCGCTGGTCAATGGTCACTGTCGCTGGTAAATGGTCACTGTCGCTGGTCACTGGTCACTGGTCACTGGACACTGGTCACAGGTCAATGGTCACTGGTCACTGGACACTGGTCACTGGTCACTGGTCACTTGTCACTGGTCACTGATCACTGGTCACTGGTCACTGGTCACTGGTCACTGGTCACTGGTCACTGGTCAATGGTCACTGTCGCTGGTCACTGGTCACTGGTCACTGATCACTGGTCACTGGTCACTGGTAACTGGTCACTGGTCAATGGTCACTATCGCTGGTCAATGGTCACTGTCGCTGGTCACTGGTCACTGGTCACTTGTCACTGGTCACTGGTCACTGGTCATTGGTCACTGGTCACTGCTCAATGGTCACTGTCGCTGGTCACTGGACACTGGTCACAGGTCAATGGTCACTGGTCACTGGACACAGGTCACTGCTCACTGGTCACTGGTCACTGGTCACTGGTCACTGGTCAATGGTCACTGTCGCTGGTCACTGGTCACTGGTCACTGATCACTGGTCACTGGTCAATGGTCACTGTCGCTGGTCACTGGACACTGGTCACTGGTCACAGGTCAATGGTCACTGGTCACTGGTCACTGGTCAATGGTCACTATCGCTGGTCAATGGTCATTGTCGCTGGTCACTGGTCATTGGTCACTTGTCACTGGTCACTGGTCACTGGTCACTGGTCACTGGTCACTGGACACTGGTCACTGGTAACTGGTCAATGGTCACTGTCGCTGGTCACTGGTCACTGGTCACTGGTCACTGGTCAATGGTCACTGGTCACTGGACACAGGTCACTGGTCACTGGTCACTGGTCATTGGTCAATGGTCACTGGCCACTGGTCACTGGTCACTGGTCAATGGTCACTTTCGCTGGTCAATGGTCACTGTCGCTGGTCACTGGTCACTGGTTACTGGTCACTGGTAACTGGTCAATGGTCACTGTCGCTGGTCACTGGTCACTGGTCACTGGTCACTGGTCAATGGTAACTTGTCACTGGGCAGTGGTCAATGGTCACTGGTCACTGGTCACTGGTCACTGGTCACTGGTCACAGGTCAATGGTCACTGGTCACTGGACACAGGTCACTGGTCACTGGTCACTGGTCACTGGTCACTGGTCACTGGTCAATGGTCAATGGTCACTGGCCACTGGTCACTGGTCACTGGTCAATGGTCACTTTCGCTGGTCAATGGTCACTGTCGCTGGTAAATGGTCACTGTCGCTGGTCACTGGTCACTGGTCACTGGACACTGGTCACAGGTCAATGGTCACTGGTCACTGGACACTGGTCACTGGTCACTGGTCACTTATCACTCGTCACTGATCACTGGTCACTGGTCACTGGTCAATGGTCACTGTCGCTGGTCACTGGTCACTGGTCACTGATCACTGGTGACTGGTCAATGGTCACTGTCGCTGGTCACTGGACACTGGTCACTGGTCACAGGTCAATGGTCACTGGTCACTGGTCACTGGTCAATGGTCACTATCGCTGGTCAATGGTCATTGTCGCTGGTCACTGGTCATTGGTCACTTGTCACTGGTCACTGGTCACTGGTCACTGGTCACTGGTCACTTGTCACTGGTAACTGGTCACATGTCAATGGTCACTGGACACTGGTCACAGGTCAATGGTCACTGGTCACTGGACACTGGTCACTGGTCACTGGTCACTGGTCACTTGTCACTGGTCACTGATCACTGGTCACTGGTCACTGGTCACTGGTCACAGGTCAATGGTCACTGTCGCTGGTCACTGGTCACTGGTCACTGATCACTGGTCACTGGTCAATGGTCACTGTCGCTGGTCACTGGTCATTGGTCACTTGTCACTGGTCACTGGTCACTGGTCACTGGTCACTGGTCACAGGTCAATGGTCACTGGTCACTGGTCACTGGTCAATGGTCACTGTCGCTCGTCACTGGTCACTGGTCACTGGTCACTGGTCACTGGTCACTGGTAACTGGTCAATGGTCACTGTCGCTGGTCACTGGTCACTGGTCACTGGTCAATGGTAACTTGTCACTGGGCAGTGGTCAATGGTCACTGGTCACTGGTCACTGGTCACTGGTCACTGGTCACAGGTAAATGGTCACTGGTCACTGGACACAGGTCACTGGTCACTGGTCACTGGTCACTGGTCACTGGTCACTGGTCAATGGTCACTGGCCACTGGTCACTGGTCACTGGTCAATGGTCACTTTCGCTGGTCAATGGTCACTGTCGCTGGTAAATGGTCACTGTCGCTGGTCACTGGTCACTGGTCACTGGTCAATGGTCACTGTCGCTGGTCACTGGTCACTGGTCACTGATCACTGGTCACTGGTCACTGGTCACTGGTCACTGGTCAATGGTCACTGGCCACTGGTCACTGGTCACTGGTCAATGGTCACTATCGCTGGTCAATGGTCACTGTCGCTGGTCACTGGTCACAGGTCAATGGCCACTAGCCACTGGTCACTGGTCACTGGTCAATGGTCACTTTCGCTGGTCAATGGTCACTATCGCTGGTCAATGGTCATTGTCGCTGGTCACTGGTCATTGGTCACTTGTCACTGGTCACTGGTCACTGGTCACTGGTCACTGGTCACTGGTCACAGGTCAATGGTCACTGGTCACTGGTCACTGGTCAATGGTCACTGTCGCTGGTCACTGGTCACTGGTCACTGGTCACTGGTCACTGGTCACTGGTCACTGGTCACTGGTAACTGGTCAATGGTCACTGTCGCTGGTCACTGGTCACTGGTCACTGGTCACTGGTCAATGGTAACTTGTCACTGGCCAGTGGTCAATGGTCACTGGTCACTGGTCACTGGTCACTGGTCACTGGTCACTGGTCACAGGTCAATGGTCACTGGTCACTGGACACAGGTCACTGGTCACTGGTCACTGGTCACTGGTCACTGGTCACTGGTCACTGGTAAATGGTCACTGGCCACTGGTCACTGGTCACTGGTCAATGGTCACTTTCGCTGGTCAATGGTCACTGTCGCTGGTCACTGGTCACAGGTCAATGGTCACTGGCCACTGGTCACTGGTCACTGGTCAATGGTCACTTTCGCTGGTCAATGGTCACTGGTCAGTGGCCACTCGTCGCTGGTCACTTGTCACTGGTCACTGGTCACAGGTCAATGGTCACTGGTCACTGGACACTGGTCACTGGTCACTGGTCACTTGTCACTGGTCACTGATCACTGGTCAATGGTCACTGGTCACTGGTCACTGGTCACAGGTCAATGGTCACTGGTCACAGGACACAGGTCACTTGTCACTGGTCACTGGTCACTGGTCACTGGTCACAAGTCACTAGTCACTTGTCACTGGTCACTGGTCACTGGTAACTGGTCAATGGTCACTGTCGCTGGTCAATGGTCACTGTCGCTGGTCACTGGTCACTGGTCACTGATCACTGGTCACTGGTCACTGGTCACTGGTCACTGGTCAATGGTCACTATCGCAGGTCAATGGTCACTGTCGCTGGTCACTGGTCACTGGTCACTTGTCACTGGTCACTGGTCACTGGTCACTGGTCACTGGTCACTGGTCACTGGTCGATGGTCACTGTCGCTGGTCACTGGTCACTGGTCACTGGTCAATGGTCACTGGTCACTGGTTACTGGTCAATGGTCACTATCGCTGGTCAATGGTCATTGTCGCTGGTCACTGGTCATTGGTCACATATCACTGGTCACTGGTCACTGGTCACTGGTCACTGGTCACAGGTCAATGGTCACTGGTCACTGGTCACTGGTCAATGGTCACTGTCGCTGGTCACTGGTCACTGGTCACTGGTCACTGGTCACTGGTCACTGGTCACTGGTAACTGGTCAATGGTCACTGTCGCTGGTCACTGGTCACTGGTCACTGGTCACTGGTCACTGGTCAATGGTAACTTGTCACTGGCCAGTGGTCAATGGTCACTGGTCACTGGTCACTGGTCACTGGTCACTGGTCACAGGTCAATGGTCACTGGTCACTGGACACAGGTCACTGGTCACTGGTCACTGGTCACTGGTCACTGGTCACTGGTCAATGGTCACTGGCCACTGGTCACTGGTCACTGGTCACTGGTCACTGGTCACTGGTCAATGGTCACTGTCGCTGGTCACTGGTCACTGGTCAATGGTCACTGGCCACTGGTCACTGGTCACTGGTCAATGGTCACTTTCGCTGGTCAATGGTCACTGTCGCTGGTAAATGGTCACTGTCGCTGGTCACTGGTCACTGGTCACTGGTCACTTGTCACTGGTCACTGGTCACTGGTCACTGGTCACTGGTCACTGGTCACTGGTCACTGGTCGATGGTCACTGTCGCTGGTCACTGGTCACTGGTCACTGGTCACTGGTCAATGGTCACTGGTCACTGGTTACTGGTCAATGGTCACTATCGCTGGTCAATGGTCATTGTCGCTGGTCACTGGTCATTGGTCACTTGTCACTGGTCACTGGTCACTGGTCACTGGTCACTGGTCACTGGTCACAGGTCAATGGACACTGGTCACTGGTCACTGGTCAATGGTCACTGTCGCTGGTCACTGGTCACTGGTCACTGGTCACTGGTCACTGGTCACTGGTCACTGGTCACTGGTCACTGGTAACTGGTCAATGGTCACTGTCGCTGGTCACTGGTCACTGGTCACTGGTCACTGGTCAATGGTAACTTGTCACTGGCCAGTGGTGAATGGTCACTGGTCACTGGTCACTGGTCACTGGTCACTGGTCACTGGTCACTGGTCACTGGTCAATGGTCACTGTCGCTGGTCACTGGTCACTGGTCAATGGTCACTGGCCACTGGTCACTGGTCACTGGTCAATGGTCACTTTCGCTGCTCAATGGTCACTGTCGCTGGTAAATGGTCACTGTCGCTGGTCACTGGTCACTTGTCACTGGCCACTGGTCACTGGTCACTGGTCACTGGTCACTGGTCACTGGTCACTGGTCGATGGTCACTGTCGCTGGTCACTGGTCACTGGTCACTGGTCACTGGTCAATGGTCACTGGTCACTGGTCACTGGTCACTGGTCACTGGTCACTGGTCACTGGTCACTGGTCAATGGTCTCTGTCGCTGGTCACTGGTCACGATTCGCTGGTCCCTGGTCACTGGTCACTGGTCAATGGTCACTGTCGCTGGTCACTGGTCACTGGTCACTGGTCTCTGGTCACTTGTCACTGGTCACTGGTCACTGGTCACTCGTCACTGGTCACAGGTCAATGGTAACTTGTCACTGGGCAGTGGTCAATGGTCACTGGTTACTGGTCACTGGTCACAGGTCAATGGTCACTGGTCACTGGACACAGATCACTGGTCACTGGTCACTGGTCACTGGTCACTGGTCACAGGTCAATGGTCACTGGTCAGTGGCCACTCGTCGCTGGTCACTGGTCACTGGTCACTGGTCACAGGTCAATGGTCACTGGTCACAGGTCAATGGTCACTGGTCACTGGACACAGGTCGCTGGTCACTGGTCACTGGTCACTGGTCACTGGTCACTGGTCAATGGTCACTGGCCACTGGTCACTGGTCACTGGTCAATGGTCACTTTCGCTGGTCAATGGTCAGTGTCGCTGGTCACTGGTCACTGGTAACTGGTCAATGGTCACTGTCGCTGGTCACTGGTCACTGGTCACTGGTCACTGGTCAATGGTAACTTGTCGCTGGTCACTGGTCACCGGTCACTGGTCACTGGTCAATGGTAACTTGTCACTGGCCAGTGGTCAATGGTCACTGGTCACTGGTCACTGGTCAATGGTCTCTGTCGCTGGTCACTGGTCACGATTCGCTGGTCCCTAGTCACTGGTCACTGGTCAATGGTCACTGTCGCTGGTCACTGGTCACTGGACACTGGTCACTGGTCACTGGTCACTGGTCACTGGTCACTGGTCACTGGTCACTGGTCACAAGTCTCTGGTCAGTTGTCACTGGTCACTGGTCGCTGGTCACTGGTCACTGGTCACTGGTCAATGGTCACTTGTCCCTGGGCAGTGGTCACTGGTCACTGGTCAATGGTCACTGTCGCTGGTCAATGGTCACAGTCGCTGGTCACTGGTCACTGGTCACTTGTCACTGGTCACTGGTCACTGGTCACTGGTCACTGGTCACTGGGCAATGGTCACTGGCCACTGGTCACTGGTCACTGGTCAGTGGCCACTGGTCGCTGGTCACTAGTCACTGGTCACTGGTCACTGGTCACTGGTCACTGGTCACTGGTCACTGGTCACTGGTCACTGGTCACTGGTCACTGGTCACTGGTCACTGGTCAATGGTCACTATCGCTGGTAAATGGTCACTGTCGCTGGTCACTGGTCACTGGTCACAGGTCAATGGTCACTGGTCACTGGACACTGGTCACTGGTCACTGGTCACTTGTCAGTGGTCACTGATCACTGGTCACTGGTCACTGGTCACTGGACACTGGTCACTGGTCACTGGTCACTGGTCACTGGTCACTGGTCACTGGTCACAAGTCACTGGTCACTTGTCACTGGTCACTGGTCACTCGTCACTGGTCAATGGTCTCTGTCGCTGGTCACTGGTCACGATTCGCTGGTCCCTGGTCACTGGTCACTGGTCAATGGTCACTGTCGCTGGTCACTGGTCACTGGTCACTGGTCACTGGTCACTGGTCACTGGTCACTTGTCACTGGTCAGTGGTCACTGGTCACTGGTCACTGGTCACAAGTCACTAGTCACTGGTCACTGGTCACTGGTCACTGGTCACTGGTCACTGGTCACTGGTCACTGGTCACTGGTCACTGGTCACCGGTCAATGCTCACTGTCGCTGGTCCCTGGTCACTGGTCACTGATCACTGGACACTGGTCACTGGTCACTGGTCACTGGTCAATGGTCACTATCGCTGGTCAATGGTCACTGTCGCTGGTCACTGGTCACTGGTCACTTGTCACTGGTCACTGGTCTCTGGTCGATGGTCAATGGTCACTGTCGCTGGTCACTGGTCACTGGTCACTTGTCCCTGGGCAGTGGTCACTGGTCACTGGTCACTGGTCACTGGTCACTGGTCAATGGTCACTGTCGCTGGTCACTGGTCACTGGTCACTTGTCCCTGGGCAGTGGTCACTTGTCACTGGTCAATGGTCACTATCGCTGGTCAATGGTCACTGTCGCTGGTCACTGGTCACTGGTCACTTGTCACTGGTCACTGGTCACTGGTCACTGGTCACTGGTCACTGGTCACTGGTCACAAGTCACTGGTCACTTGTCACTGGTCAGTGGCCACTCGTCAATGGTCACTGGTCACTGGTCACTGGTCAATGGTCTCTGTCGCTGGTCACTGGTCACGATTCGCTGGTCCCTTGTCACTGGTCACTGGTCAATGGTCACTGTCGCTGGTCACTGGTCACTGGTCACTGGTCACTGGTCACTGGTCACTGGTCACTGGCCACTGGTCACTGGTCACTGGTCACTCGTCACTGGTCACAGGTCAATGGTAACTTGTCACTGGGCAGTGGTCAATGGTCACTGGCCACTGGTCACTGGTCACAGGTCAATGGTCACTGGTCACTGGACACAGATCACTGGTCACTGGTCACTGGTCACTGGTCACTGGTCACTGGTCAATGGTCACTGGCCACTGGTCACTGGTCACTGGTCAGTGGCCACTGGTCGCTGGTCACTTGTCACTGGTCACTGGTCACTGGTCACTGGTCACTGGTCACTGGTCACTGGTGACTGGTCACTGGTCACTGGTCACTGGTCACTGGTCACTGGTCAATGGTCACTATCGCTGGTAAATGGTCACTGTCGCTGGTCACTGGTCACTGGTCACTTGTCACTGGTCACTGGTCACTGGTCACTGGTCACTGGTCACTGGTCACTGGTCACTGGTCACTGGTCAATGGTCACTGTCGCTGGTCACTGGTCACTGGTCAATGGTCACTATCGCTGGTCAATGGTCACTGTCGCTGGTCACTGGTCACTGGTCACTGGTCAATGGTCACTTGTCCCTGGGCAGTGGTCACTGGTCACTGGTCAATGGTCACTGTCGCTGGTCAATGGTCTCAGTCGCTGGTCACTGGTCACTGGTCACTTGTCACTGGTCACTGGTCACTGGTCAATGGTCACTGTCGCTGGTCACTGGTCACTGGTCACTGGTCTCTGGTCACTTGTCACTGGTCACTGGTCACTGGTCACTCGTCACTGGTCACAGGTCAATGGTAACTTGTCACTGGGCAGTGGTCAATGGTCACTGGTTACTGGTCACTGGTCACAGGTCAATGGTCACTGGTCACTGGACACAGATCACTGGTCACTGGTCACTGGTCACTGGTCACTGGTCACAGGTCAATGGTCACTGGTCAGTGGCCACTCGTCGCTGGTCACTGGTCACTGGTCACTGGTCACAGGTCAATGGTCACTGGTCACAGGTCAATGGTCACTGGTCACTGGACACAGGTCGCTGGTCACTGGTCACTGGTCACTGGTCACTGGTCACTGGTCAATGGTCACTGGCCACTGGTCACTGGTCACTGGTCAATGGTCACTTTCGCTGGTCAATGGTCAGTGTCGCTGGTCACTGGTCACTGGTAACTGGTCAATGGTCACTGTCGCTGGTCACTGGTCACTGGTCACTGGTCACTGGTCAATGGTAACTTGTCGCTGGTCACTGGTCACCGGTCACTGGTCACTGGTCAATGGTAACTTGTCACTGGCCAGTGGTCAATGGTCACTGGTCACTGGTCACTGGTCAATGGTCTCTGTCGCTGGTCACTGGTCACGATTCGCTGGTCCCTAGTCACTGGTCACTGGTCAATGGTCACTGTCGCTGGTCACTGGTCACTGGACACTGGTCACTGGTCACTGGTCACTGGTCACTGGTCACTGGTCACTGGTCACTGGTCACAAGTCTCTGGTCAGTTGTCACTGGTCACTGGTCGCTGGTCACTGGTCACTGGTCACTGGTCAATGGTCACTTGTCCCTGGGCAGTGGTCACTGGTCACTGGTCAATGGTCACTGTCGCTGGTCAATGGTCACAGTCGCTGGTCACTGGTCACTGGTCACTTGTCACTGGTCACTGGTCACTGGTCACTGGTCACTGGTCACTGGGCAATGGTCACTGGCCACTGGTCACTGGTCACTGGTCAGTGGCCACTGGTCGCTGGTCACTAGTCACTGGTCACTGGTCACTGGTCACTGGTCACTGGTCACTGGTCACTGGTCACTGGTCACTGGTCACTGGTCACTGGTCACTGGTCACTGGTCAATGGTCACTATCGCTGGTAAATGGTCACTGTCGCTGGTCACTGGTCACTGGTCACAGGTCAATGGTCACTGGTCACTGGACACTGGTCACTGGTCACTGGTCACTTGTCAGTGGTCACTGATCACTGGTCACTGGTCACTGGTCACTGGACACTGGTCACTGGTCACTGGTCACTGGTCACTGGTCACTGGTCACTGGTCACAAGTCACTGGTCACTTGTCACTGGTCACTGGTCACTCGTCACTGGTCAATGGTCTCTGTCGCTGGTCACTGGTCACGATTCGCTGGTCCCTGGTCACTGGTCACTGGTCAATGGTCACTGTCGCTGGTCACTGGTCACTGGTCACTGGTCACTGGTCACTGGTCACTGGTCACTTGTCACTGGTCAGTGGTCACTGGTCACTGGTCACTGGTCACAAGTCACTAGTCACTGGTCACTGGTCACTGGTCACTGGTCACTGGTCACTGGTCACTGGTCACTGGTCACTGGTCACTGGTCACCGGTCAATGCTCACTGTCGCTGGTCCCTGGTCACTGGTCACTGATCACTGGACACTGGTCACTGGTCACTGGTCACTGGTCAATGGTCACTATCGCTGGTCAATGGTCACTGTCGCTGGTCACTGGTCACTGGTCACTTGTCACTGGTCACTGGTCTCTGGTCGATGGTCAATGGTCACTGTCGCTGGTCACTGGTCACTGGTCACTTGTCCCTGGGCAGTGGTCACTGGTCACTGGTCACTGGTCACTGGTCACTGGTCAATGGTCACTGTCGCTGGTCACTGGTCACTGGTCACTTGTCCCTGGGCAGTGGTCACTTGTCACTGGTCAATGGTCACTATCGCTGGTCAATGGTCACTGTCGCTGGTCACTGGTCACTGGTCACTTGTCACTGGTCACTGGTCACTGGTCACTGGTCACTGGTCACTGGTCACTGGTCACAAGTCACTGGTCACTTGTCACTGGTCAGTGGCCACTCGTCAATGGTCACTGGTCACTGGTCACTGGTCAATGGTCTCTGTCGCTGGTCACTGGTCACGATTCGCTGGTCCCTGGTCACTGGTCACTGGTCAATGGTCACTGTCGCTGGTCACTGGTCACTGGTCACTGGTCACTGGTCACTGGTCACTGGTCACTGGCCACTGGTCACTGGTCACTGGTCACTCGTCACTGGTCACAGGTCAATGGTAACTTGTCACTGGGCAGTGGTCAATGGTCACTGGCCACTGGTCACTGGTCACAGGTCAATGGTCACTGGTCACTGGACACAGATCACTGGTCACTGGTCACTGGTCACTGGTCACTGGTCACTGGTCAATGGTCACTGGCCACTGGTCACTGGTCACTGGTCAGTGGCCACTGGTCGCTGGTCACTTGTCACTGGTCACTGGTCACTGGTCACTGGTCACTGGTCACTGGTCACTGGTGACTGGTCACTGGTCACTGGTCACTGGTCACTGGTCACTGGTCAATGGTCACTATCGCTGGTAAATGGTCACTGTCGCTGGTCACTGGTCACTGGTCACTTGTCACTGGTCACTGGTCACTGGTCACTGGTCACTGGTCACTGGTCACTGGTCACTGGTCACTGGTCAATGGTCACTGTCGCTGGTCACTGGTCACTGGTCAATGGTCACTATCGCTGGTCAATGGTCACTGTCGCTGGTCACTGGTCACTGGTCACTGGTCAATGGTCACTTGTCCCTGGGCAGTGGTCACTGGTCACTGGTCAATGGTCACTGTCGCTGGTCAATGGTCTCAGTCGCTGGTCACTGGTCACTGGTCACTTGTCACTGGTCACTGGTCACTGGTCACTGGTCACTGGTCACTGGTCACTGGTCACTGGTCAATGGTCACTGTCGCTGGTCACTGGTCACTGGTCACTTGTCCCTGGGCAGTGGTCACTTGTCACTGGTCAATGGTCACTATCGCTGGTCAATGGTCACTGTCGCTGGTCACTGGTCACTGGTCACTTGTCACTGGTCACTGGTCACTGGTCACTGGTCACTGGTCACTGGTCACTGGTCACAAGTCACTGGTCACTTGTCACTGGTCAGTGGCCACTCGTCAATGGTCACTGGTCACTGGTCACTGGTCAATGGTCTCTGTCGCTGGTCACTGGTCACGATTCGCTGGTCCCTGGTCACTGGTCACTGGTCAATGGTCACTGTCGCTGGTCACTGGTCACTGGTCACTGGTCACTGGTCACTGGTCACTGGTCACTGGCCACTGGTCACTGGTCACTGGTCACTCGTCACTGGTCACAGGTCAATGGTAACTTGTCACTGGGCAGTGGTCAATGGTCACTGGCCACTGGTCACTGGTCACAGGTCAATGGTCACTGGTCACTGGACACAGATCACTGGTCACTGGTCACTGGTCACTGGTCACTGGTCACTGGTCAATGGTCACTGGCCACTGGTCACTGGTCACTGGTCAGTGGCCACTGGTCGCTGGTCACTTGTCACTGGTCACTGGTCACTGGTCACTGGTCACTGGTCACTGGTCACTGGTGACTGGTCACTGGTCACTGGTCACTGGTCACTGGTCACTGGTCAATGGTCACTATCGCTGGTAAATGGTCACTGTCGCTGGTCACTGGTCACTGGTCACTTGTCACTGGTCACTGGTCACTGGTCACTGGTCACTGGTCACTGGTCACTGGTCACTGGTCACTGGTCAATGGTCACTGTCGCTGGTCACTGGTCACTGGTCAATGGTCACTATCGCTGGTCAATGGTCACTGTCGCTGGTCACTGGTCACTGGTCACTGGTCAATGGTCACTTGTCCCTGGGCAGTGGTCACTGGTCACTGGTCAATGGTCACTGTCGCTGGTCAATGGTCTCAGTCGCTGGTCACTGGTCACTGGTCACTTGTCACTGGTCACTGGTCACTGGTCACTGGTCACTGGTCACTGGGCAATGGTCACTGGCCACTGGTCACTGGTCACTGGTCAGTGGCCACTGGTCGCTGGTCACTTGTCACTGGTCACTGGTCACTGGTCACTGGTCACTGGTCACTGGTCACTGGTCACTGGTCACTGGTCACTGGTCACTGGTCACTGGTCACTGGTCAATGGTCACTATCGCTGGTAAATGGTCACTGTCGCTGGTCACTGGTCACTGGTCACAGGTCAATGGTCACTGGTCACTGGACACTGGTCACTGGTCACTGGTCACTTGTCAGTGGTCACTGATCACTGGTCACTGGTCACTGGTCACTGGTCACTGGTCACTGGTCACTGGTCACTGGTCACTGGTCAATGGTCACTGTCGCTGGTCACTGGTCACTGGTCACTGGTCACTTGTCAGTGGTCACTGATCACTGGTCACTGGTCACTGGTCACTGGTCACTGGTCACTGGTCACTGGTCACTGGTCACTGGTCAATGGTCACTGTCGCTGGTCACTGGTCACTGGGCACTGATCACTGGTCACTGGTCACTGGTCACTGGTCACTGGTCAATGGTCACTATCGCAGGTCAATGGTCACTGTCGCTGGTCACTGGTCACTGGTCACTTGTCACTGGTCACTGGTCACTGGTCACTGGTCACTGGTCACTGGTCGATGGTCACTGTCGCTGGTCACTGGTCACTGGTCACTGGTCACTGGTCACTGGTTACTGGTCAATGGTCACTATCGCTGGTCAAAGGTCATTGTCGCTGGTCACTGGTCATTGGTCACTTGTCACTGGTCACTGGTCACTGGTCACTGGTCACTGGTCACAGGTCAATGGTCACTAGTCACTGGTCACTGGTCAATGGTCACTGTCGCTGGTCACTGGTCACTGGTCACTGGTCACTGGTCACTGGTCACTGGTCACTGGTCACTGGTCACTGGTAACTGGTCAATGGTCACTGTCGCTGGTCACTGGTCACCGGTCACTGGTCACTGGTCAATGGTAACTTGTCACTGGCCAGTGGTCAATGGTCACTGGTCACTGGTCACTGGTCACTGGTCACTGGTCAATGGTCTCTGTCGCTGGTCACTGGTCACGATTCGCTGGTCCCTGGTCACTGGTCACTGGTCAATGGTCACTGTCGCTGGTCACTGGTCACTGGTCACTGGTCACTGGACACTGGTCACTGGTCACTGGTCACTGGTCACTGGTCACTGGTCACTGGTCACTGGTCACAAGTCTCTGGTCACTTGTCACTGGTCACTGGTCACTGGTCACTCGTCACTGGTCACAGGTCAATGGTAACTTGTCACTGGGCAGTGGTCAATGGTCACTGGTTACTGGTCACTGGTCACAGGTCAATGGTCACTGGTCACTGGACACAGATCACTGGTCACTGGTCACTGGTCACTGGTCACTGGTCACAGGTCAATGGTCACTGGTCAGTGGCCACTCGTCGCTGGTCACTGGTCACTGGTCACTGGTCACAGGTCAATGGTCACTGGTCACAGGTCAATGGTCACTGGTCACTGGACACAGGTCGCTGGTCACTGGTCACTGGTCACTGGTCACTGGTCACTGGTCAATGGTCACTGGCCACTGGTCACTGGTCACTGGTCAATGGTCACTTTCGCTGGTCAATGGTCAGTGTCGCTGGTCACTGGTCACTGGTAACTGGTCAATGGTCACTGTCGCTGGTCACTGGTCACTGGTCACTGGTCACTGGTCAATGGTAACTTGTCGCTGGTCACTGGTCACCGGTCACTGGTCACTGGTCAATGGTAACTTGTCACTGGCCAGTGGTCAATGGTCACTGGTCACTGGTCACTGGTCAATGGTCTCTGTCGCTGGTCACTGGTCACGATTCGCTGGTCCCTAGTCACTGGTCACTGGTCAATGGTCACTGTCGCTGGTCACTGGTCACTGGACACTGGTCACTGGTCACTGGTCACTGGTCACTGGTCACTGGTCACTGGTCACTGGTCACAAGTCTCTGGTCAGTTGTCACTGGTCACTGGTCACTGGTCACTCGTCACTGGTCACAGGTCAATGGTAACTTGTCACTGGGCAGTGGTCAATGGTCACTGGTTACTGGTCACTGGTCACAGGTCAATGGTCACTGGTCACTGGACACAGATCACTGGTCACTGGTCACTGGTCACTGGTCACTGGTCACTGGTCAATGGTCACTGGTCAGTGGCCACTCGTCGCTGGTCCCTATTCACTGGTCACTGTTCACAGGTCAATGGTCACTGGTCACTGGACACAGGTCACTGGTCACTGGTCACTGGTCACTGGTCACTGGTCACTGGTAACTGGTCAATGGTCACTGTCGCTGGTCACTGGTCACTGGTCACTGGTCACTGGTCAATGGTAACTTGTCACTGGGCAGTGGTCACTGGTCACAGGTCAATGGTCACTGGTCACTGGTCACTGGTCAATGGTCACTGTCGCTGGTCACTGGTCACTGGTCACTGGTCACTGGTCACTGGTCACTGGTCACTGGTAACTGGTCAATGGTCACTGTCGCTGGTCACTGGTCACCGGTCACTGGTCACTGGTCAATGGTAACTTGTCACTGGCCAGTGGTCAATGGTCACTGTCGCTGGTCACTGGTCACTGGTCACTGGTCACTGGTCACTGGTCACTGGTCACTGGTAACTGGTCAATGGTCACTGTCGCTGGTCACTGGTCACTGGTCACTGGTCACTGGTCAATGGTAACTTGTCACTGGCCAGTGGTCAATGGTCACTGGTCACTGGTCACTGGTCACTGGTCACTGGTCACTGGTCACTGGTCACTGGTCAATGGTCACTGTCGCTGGTCACTGGTCACTGGTCAATGGTCACTGGCCACTGGTCACTGGTCACTGGTCAATGGTCACTTTCGCTGGTCAATGGTCACTGTCGCTGGTAAATGGTCACTGTCGCTGGTCACTGGTCACTTGTCACTGGTCACTGGTCACTGGTCACTGGTCACTGGTCACTGGTCACTGGTCACTGGTCGATGGTCACTGTCGCTGGTCACTGGTCACTGGTCACTGGTCACTGGTCAATGGTCACTGGTCACTGGTCACTGGTCACTGGTCACTGGTCACTGGTCACTGGTCACTGGTCAATGGTCTCTGTCGCTGGTCACTGGTCACGATTCGCTGGTCCCTGGTCACTGGTCACTGGTCAATGGTCACTGTCGCTGGTCACTGGTCACTGGTCACTGGTCTCTGGTCACTTGTCACTGGTCACTGGTCACTGGTCACTCGTCACTGGTCACAGGTCAATGGTAACTTGTCACTGGGCAGTGGTCAATGGTCACTGGTTACTGGTCACTGGTCACAGGTCAATGGTCACTGGTCACTGGACACAGATCACTGGTCACTGGTCACTGGTCACTGGTCACTGGTCACAGGTCAATGGTCACTGGTCAGTGGCCACTCGTCGCTGGTCACTGGTCACTGGTCACTGGTCACAGGTCAATGGTCACTGGTCACAGGTCAATGGTCACTGGTCACTGGACACAGGTCGCTGGTCACTGGTCACTGGTCACTGGTCACTGGTCACTGGTCAATGGTCACTGGCCACTGGTCACTGGTCACTGGTCAATGGTCACTTTCGCTGGTCAATGGTCAGTGTCGCTGGTCACTGGTCACTGGTAACTGGTCAATGGTCACTGTCGCTGGTCACTGGTCACTGGTCACTGGTCACTGGTCAATGGTAACTTGTCGCTGGTCACTGGTCACCGGTCACTGGTCACTGGTCAATGGTAACTTGTCACTGGCCAGTGGTCAATGGTCACTGGTCACTGGTCACTGGTCAATGGTCTCTGTCGCTGGTCACTGGTCACGATTCGCTGGTCCCTAGTCACTGGTCACTGGTCAATGGTCACTGTCGCTGGTCACTGGTCACTGGACACTGGTCACTGGTCACTGGTCACTGGTCACTGGTCACTGGTCACTGGTCACTGGTCACAAGTCTCTGGTCAGTTGTCACTGGTCACTGGTCACTGGTCACTCGTCACTGGTCACAGGTCAATGGTAACTTGTCACTGGGCAGTGGTCAATGGTCACTGGTTACTGGTCACTGGTCACAGGTCAATGGTCACTGGTCACTGGACACAGATCACTGGTCACTGGTCACTGGTCACTGGTCACTGGTCACTGGTCAATGGTCACTGGTCACTGGTCACTGGTTACTGGTCAATGGTCACTATCGCTGGTCAATGGTCATTGTCGCTGGTCACTGGTCATTGGTCACTTGTCACTGGTCACTGGTCACTGGTCACTGGTCACTGGTCACTGGTCACTGGTCACAGGTCAATGGTCACTGGTCACTGGTCACTGGTCAATGGTCACTGTCGCTGGTCACTGGTCACTGGTCACTGGTCACTGGTCACTGGTCACTGGTCACTGGTCACTGGTCACTGGTAACTGGTCAATGGTCACTGTCGCTGGTCACTGGTCACTGGTCACTGGTCACTGGTCAATGGTAACTTGTCACTGGCCAGTGGTCAATGGTCACTGGTCACTGGTCACTGGTCACTGGTCACTGGTCACTGGTCACTGGTCACTGGTCAATGGTCACTGTCGCTGGTCACTGGTCACTGGTCAATGGTCACTGGCCACTGGTCACTGGTCACTGGTCAATGGTCACTTTCGCTGGTCAATGGACACTGTCGCTGGTAAATGGTCACTGTCGCTGGTCACTGGTCACTGGTCACTGGTCACTTGTCACTGGTCACTGGTCACTGGTCACTGGTCACTGGTCACTGGTCACTGGTCACTGGTCGATGGTCACTGTCGCTGGTCACTGGTCACTGGTCACTGGTCACTGATCAATGGTCACTGGTCACTGGTCACTGGTCACTGGTCACTGGTCACTGGTCACTGGTCACTGGTCAATGGTCTCTGTCGCTGGTCACTGGTCACGATTCGCTGGTCCCTGTTCACTGGTCACTGGTCAATGGTCACTGTCGCTGGTCACTGGTCACTGGTCACTGGTAACTGGACACTGGTCACTGGTCACTGGTCACTGGTCACTGGTCACTGGTCACTGGTCACAAGTCACTGGTCACTTGTCACTGGTCACTGGTCACTCGTCACTGGTCAATGGTCTCTGTCGCTGGTCACTGGTCACGATTCGCTGGTCCCTGGTCACTGGTCACTGGTCAATGGTCACTGTCGCTGGTCACTGGTCACTGGTCACTGGTCACTGGTCACTGGTCACTGGTCACTTGTCACTGGTCAGTGGTCACTGGTCACTGGTCACTGGTCACAAGTCACTAGTCACTGGTCACTGGTCACTGGTCACTGGTCACTGGTCACTGGTCACTGGTCACTGGTCACTGGTCACTGGTCACCGGTCAATGCTCACTGTCGCTGGTCCCTGGTCACTGGTCACTGATCACTGGACACTGGTCACTGGTCACTGGTCACTGGTCAATGGTCACTATCGCTGGTCAATGGTCACTGTCGCTGGTCACTGGTCACTGGTCACTTGTCACTGGTCACTGGTCACTGGTCACTGGTCTCTGGTCGATGGTCAATGGTCACTGTCGCTGGTCACTGGTCACTGGTCACTTGTCCCTGGTCAGTGGTCACTGGTCACTGGTCACTGGTCACTGGTCACTGGTCAATGGTCACTGTCGCTGGTCACTGGTCACTGGTCACTGGTCACTGGTCACTGGTCACTGGTCACTGGCCACTGGTCACTGGTCACTGGTCACTCGTCACTGGTCACAGGTCAATGGTAACTTGTCACTGGGCAGTGGTCAATGGTCACTGGCCACTGGTCACTGGTCACAGGTCAATGGTCACTGGTCACTGGACACAGATCACTGGTCACTGGTCACTGGTCACTGGTCACTGGTCACTGGTCAATGGTCACTGGTCACTGGTCACTGGTCACTGGTCACTGGTCACTGGTCACTGGTCACTGGTCACTGGTCAATGGTCACTATCGCTGGTAAATGGTCACTGTCGCTGGTCACTGGTCACTGGTCACTTGTCACTGGTCACTGGTCACTGGTCACTGGTCACTGGTCACTGGTCACTGGTCACTGGTCACTGGTCACTGGTCAATGGTCACTGTCGCTGGTCACTGGTCACTGGTCAATGGTCACTATCGCTGGTCAATGGTCACTGTCGCTGGTCACTGGTCACTGGTCACTGGTCAATGGTCACTTGTCCCTGGGCAGTGGTCACTGGTCACTGGTCAATGGTCACTGTCGCTGGTCAATGGTCACAGTCGCTGGTCACTGGTCACTGGTCACTTGTCACTGGTCACTGGTCACTGGTCACTGGTCACTGGTCACTGGGCAATGGTCACTGGCCACTGGTCACTGGTCACTGGTCAGTGGCCACTGGTCGCTGGTCACTAGTCACTGGTCACTGGTCACTGGTCACTGGTCACTGGTCACTGGTCACTGGTCACTGGTCACTGGTCACTGGTCACTGGTCACTGGTCACTGGTCAATGGTCACTATCGCTGGTAAATGGTCACTGTCGCTGGTCACTGGTCACTGGTCACAGGTCAATGGTCACTGGTCACTGGACACTGGTCACTGGTCACTGGTCACTTGTCAGTGGTCACTGATCACTGGTCACTGGTCACTGGTCACTGGACACTGGTCACTGGTCACTGGTCACTGGTCACTGGTCACTGGTCACTGGTCACAAGTCACTGGTCACTTGTCACTGGTCACTGGTCACTCGTCACTGGTCAATGGTCTCTGTCGCTGGTCACTGGTCACGATTCGCTGGTCCCTGGTCACTGGTCACTGGTCAATGGTCACTGTCGCTGGTCACTGGTCACTGGTCACTGGTCACTGGTCACTGGTCACTGGTCACTTGTCACTGGTCAGTGGTCACTGGTCACTGGTCACTGGTCACAAGTCACTAGTCACTGGTCACTGGTCACTGGTCACTGGTCACTGGTCACTGGTCACTGGCCACTGGTCACTGGTCACTGGTCACTGGTCACTGGTCACTGGTCACTTGTCACTGGTCACTGGTCACTGGTCACTGGTCACTGGTCACTGGTCACTGGTCACAAGTCACTGGTCACTTGTCACTGGTCAGTGGCCACTCGTCAATGGTCACTGGTCACTGGTCACTGGTCAATGGTCTCTGTCGCTGGTCACTGGTCACGATTCGCTGGTCCCTGGTCACTGGTCACTGGTCAATGGTCACTGTCGCTGGTCACTGGTCACTGGTCACTGGTCACTGGTCACTGGTCACTGGTCACTGGCCACTGGTCACTGGTCACTGGTCACTGGTCAATGCTCACTTGTCCCTGGGCAGTGGTCACTGGTCACTGGTCAATGGTCACTGTCGCTGGTCAATGGTCTCAGTCGCTGGTCACTGGTCACTGGTCACTTGTCACTGGTCACTGGTCACTGGTCACTGGTCACTGGTCACTGGGCAATGGTCACTGGCCACTGGTCACTGGTCACTGGTCAGTGGCCACTGGTCGCTGGTCACTTGTCACTGGTCACTGGTCACTGGTCACTGGTCACTGGTCACTGGTCACTGGTCACTGGTCACTGGTCACTGGTCACTGGTCACTGGTCACTGGTCAATGGTCACTATCGCTGGTAAATGGTCACTGTCGCTGGTCACTGGTCACTGGTCACAGGTCAATGGTCACTGGTCACTGGACACTGGTCACTGGTCACTGGTCACTTGTCAGTGGTCACTGATCACTGGTCACTGGTCACTGGTCACTGGTCACTGGTCACTGGTCACTGGTCACTGGTCACTGGTCAATGGTCACTGTCGCTGGTCACTGGTCACTGGTCACTGGTCACTTGTCAGTGGTCACTGATCACTGGTCACTGGTCACTGGTCACTGGTCACTGGTCACTGGTCACTGGTCACTGGTCACTGGTCAATGGTCACTGTCGCTGGTCACTGGTCACTGGGCACTGATCACTGGTCACTGGTCACTGGTCACTGGTCACTGGTCAATGGTCACTATCGCAGGTCAATGGTCACTGTCGCTGGTCACTGGTCACTGGTCACTTGTCACTGGTCACTGGTCACTGGTCACTGGTCACTGGTCACTGGTCGATGGTCACTGTCGCTGGTCACTGGTCACTGGTCACTGGTCACTGGTCAATGGTCACTGGTCACTGGTTACTGGTCAATGGTCACTATCGCTGGTCAAAGGTCATTGTCGCTGGTCACTGGTCATTGGTCACTTGTCACTGGTCACTGGTCACTGGTCACTGGTCACTGGTCACAGGTCAATGGTCACTAGTCACTGGTCACTGGTCAATGGTCACTGTCGCTGGTCACTGGTCACTGGTCACTGGTCACTGGTCACTGGTCACTGGTCACTGGTCACTGGTCACTGGTAACTGGTCAATGGTCACTGTCGCTGGTCACTGGTCACCGGTCACTGGTCACTGGTCAATGGTAACTTGTCACTGGCCAGTGGTCAATGGTCACTGGTCACTGGTCACTGGTCACTGGTCACTGGTCAATGGTCTCTGTCGCTGGTCACTGGTCACGATTCGCTGGTCCCTGGTCACTGGTCACTGGTCAATGGTCACTGTCGCTGGTCACTGGTCACTGGTCACTGGTCACTGGACACTGGTCACTGGTCACTGGTCACTGGTCACTGGTCACTGGTCACTGGTCACTGGTCACAAGTCTCTGGTCACTTGTCACTGGTCACTGGTCACTGGTCACTCGTCACTGGTCACAGGTCAATGGTAACTTGTCACTGGGCAGTGGTCAATGGTCACTGGTTACTGGTCACTGGTCACAGGTCAATGGTCACTGGTCACTGGACACAGATCACTGGTCACTGGTCACTGGTCACTGGTCACTGGTCACAGGTCAATGGTCACTGGTCAGTGGCCACTCGTCGCTGGTCACTGGTCACTGGTCACTGGTCACAGGTCAATGGTCACTGGTCACAGGTCAATGGTCACTGGTCACTGGACACAGGTCGCTGGTCACTGGTCACTGGTCACTGGTCACTGGTCACTGGTCAATGGTCACTGGCCACTGGTCACTGGTCACTGGTCAATGGTCACTTTCGCTGGTCAATGGTCAGTGTCGCTGGTCACTGGTCACTGGTAACTGGTCAATGGTCACTGTCGCTGGTCACTGGTCACTGGTCACTGGTCACTGGTCACTGGTCACTGGTCACTGGTCACTGGTCACTGGTCAATGGTCACTATCGCTGGTAAATGGTCACTGTCGCTGGTCACTGGTCACTGGTCACAGGTCAATGGTCACTGGTCACTGGACACTGGTCACTGGTCACTGGTCACTTGTCAGTGGTCACTGATCACTGGTCACTGGTCACTGGTCACTGGACACTGGTCACTGGTCACTGGTCACTGGTCACTGGTCACTGGTCACTGGTCACAAGTCACTGGTCACTTGTCACTGGTCACTGGTCACTCGTCACTGGTCAATGGTCTCTGTCGCTGGTCACTGGTCACGATTCGCTGGTCCCTGGTCACTGGTCACTGGTCAATGGTCACTGTCGCTGGTCACTGGTCACTGGTCACTGGTCACTGGTCACTGGTCACTGGTCACTTGTCACTGGTCAGTGGTCACTGGTCACTGGTCACTGGTCACAAGTCACTAGTCACTGGTCACTGGTCACTGGTCACTGGTCACTGGTCACTGGTCACTGGCCACTGGTCACTGGTCACTGGTCACTGGTCACTGGTCACTGGTCACTTGTCACTGGTCACTGGTCACTGGTCACTGGTCACTGGTCACTGGTCACTGGTCACAAGTCACTGGTCACTTGTCACTGGTCAGTGGCCACTCGTCAATGGTCACTGGTCACTGGTCACTGGTCAATGGTCTCTGTCGCTGGTCACTGGTCACGATTCGCTGGTCCCTGGTCACTGGTCACTGGTCAATGGTCACTGTCGCTGGTCACTGGTCACTGGTCACTGGTCACTGGTCACTGGTCACTGGTCACTGGCCACTGGTCACTGGTCACTGGTCACTGGTCAATGCTCACTTGTCCCTGGGCAGTGGTCACTGGTCACTGGTCAATGGTCACTGTCGCTGGTCAATGGTCTCAGTCGCTGGTCACTGGTCACTGGTCACTTGTCACTGGTCACTGGTCACTGGTCACTGGTCACTGGTCACTGGGCAATGGTCACTGGCCACTGGTCACTGGTCACTGGTCAGTGGCCACTGGTCGCTGGTCACTTGTCACTGGTCACTGGTCACTGGTCACTGGTCACTGGTCACTGGTCACTGGTCACTGGTCACTGGTCACTGGTCACTGGTCACTGGTCACTGGTCAATGGTCACTATCGCTGGTAAATGGTCACTGTCGCTGGTCACTGGTCACTGGTCACAGGTCAATGGTCACTGGTCACTGGACACTGGTCACTGGTCACTGGTCACTTGTCAGTGGTCACTGATCACTGGTCACTGGTCACTGGTCACTGGTCACTGGTCACTGGTCACTGGTCACTGGTCACTGGTCAATGGTCACTGTCGCTGGTCACTGGTCACTGGTCACTGGTCACTTGTCAGTGGTCACTGATCACTGGTCACTGGTCACTGGTCACTGGTCACTGGTCACTGGTCACTGGTCACTGGTCACTGGTCAATGGTCACTGTCGCTGGTCACTGGTCACTGGGCACTGATCACTGGTCACTGGTCACTGGTCACTGGTCACTGGTCAATGGTCACTATCGCAGGTCAATGGTCACTGTCGCTGGTCACTGGTCACTGGTCACTTGTCACTGGTCACTGGTCACTGGTCACTGGTCACTGGTCACTGGTCGATGGTCACTGTCGCTGGTCACTGGTCACTGGTCACTGGTCACTGGTCAATGGTCACTGGTCACTGGTTACTGGTCAATGGTCACTATCGCTGGTCAAAGGTCATTGTCGCTGGTCACTGGTCATTGGTCACTTGTCACTGGTCACTGGTCACTGGTCACTGGTCACTGGTCACAGGTCAATGGTCACTAGTCACTGGTCACTGGTCAATGGTCACTGTCGCTGGTCACTGGTCACTGGTCACTGGTCACTGGTCACTGGTCACTGGTCACTGGTCACTGGTCACTGGTAACTGGTCAATGGTCACTGTCGCTGGTCACTGGTCACCGGTCACTGGTCACTGGTCAATGGTAACTTGTCACTGGCCAGTGGTCAATGGTCACTGGTCACTGGTCACTGGTCACTGGTCACTGGTCAATGGTCTCTGTCGCTGGTCACTGGTCACGATTCGCTGGTCCCTGGTC
The DNA here is from genome assembly GCA_947577245.1 of Andrena bucephala. Taxonomy (NCBI): domain Eukaryota; kingdom Metazoa; phylum Arthropoda; class Insecta; order Hymenoptera; family Andrenidae; genus Andrena; species Andrena bucephala. The sequence continues at coordinate 64,548,687 of OX387716.1, forward strand.
ACTGGTCACTGGTCAATGGTCACTGTCGCTGGTCACTGGTCACTGGTCACTGGTCACTGGACACTGGTCACTGGTCACTGGTCACTGGTCACTGGTCACTGGTCACTGGTCACTGGTCACAAGTCTCTGGTCACTTGTCACTGGTCACTGGTCACTGGTCACTCGTCACTGGTCACAGGTCAATGGTAACTTGTCACTGGGCAGTGGTCAATGGTCACTGGTTACTGGTCACTGGTCACAGGTCAATGGTCACTGGTCACTGGACACAGATCACTGGTCACTGGTCACTGGTCACTGGTCACTGGTCACAGGTCAATGGTCACTGGTCAGTGGCCACTCGTCGCTGGTCACTGGTCACTGGTCACTGGTCACAGGTCAATGGTCACTGGTCACAGGTCAATGGTCACTGGTCACTGGACACAGGTCGCTGGTCACTGGTCACTGGTCACTGGTCACTGGTCACTGGTCAATGGTCACTGGCCACTGGTCACTGGTCACTGGTCAATGGTCACTTTCGCTGGTCAATGGTCAGTGTCGCTGGTCACTGGTCACTGGTAACTGGTCAATGGTCACTGTCGCTGGTCACTGGTCACTGGTCACTGGTCACTGGTCAATGGTAACTTGTCGCTGGTCACTGGTCACCGGTCACTGGTCACTGGTCAATGGTAACTTGTCACTGGCCAGTGGTCAATGGTCACTGGTCACTGGTCACTGGTCAATGGTCTCTGTCGCTGGTCACTGGTCACGATTCGCTGGTCCCTAGTCACTGGTCACTGGTCAATGGTCACTGTCGCTGGTCACTGGTCACTGGACACTGGTCACTGGTCACTGGTCACTGGTCACTGGTCACTGGTCACTGGTCACTGGTCACAAGTCTCTGGTCAGTTGTCACTGGTCACTGGTCACTGGTCACTCGTCACTGGTCACAGGTCAATGGTAACTTGTCACTGGGCAGTGGTCAATGGTCACTGGTTACTGGTCACTGGTCACAGGTCAATGGTCACTGGTCACTGGACACAGATCACTGGTCACTGGTCACTGGTCACTGGTCACTGGTCACTGGTCAATGGTCACTGGTCAGTGGCCACTCGTCGCTGGTCCCTATTCACTGGTCACTGTTCACAGGTCAATGGTCACTGGTCACTGGACACAGGTCACTGGTCACTGGTCACTGGTCACTGGTCACTGGTCACTGGTAACTGGTCAATGGTCACTGTCGCTGGTCACTGGTCACTGGTCACTGGTCACTGGTCAATGGTAACTTGTCACTGGGCAGTGGTCACTGGTCACAGGTCAATGGTCACTGGTCACTGGTCACTGGTCAATGGTCACTGTCGCTGGTCACTGGTCACTGGTCACTGGTCACTGGTCACTGGTCACTGGTCACTGGTAACTGGTCAATGGTCACTGTCGCTGGTCACTGGTCACCGGTCACTGGTCACTGGTCAATGGTAACTTGTCACTGGCCAGTGGTCAATGGTCACTGTCGCTGGTCACTGGTCACTGGTCACTGGTCACTGGTCACTGGTCACTGGTCACTGGTAACTGGTCAATGGTCACTGTCGCTGGTCACTGGTCACTGGTCACTGGTCACTGGTCAATGGTAACTTGTCACTGGCCAGTGGTCAATGGTCACTGGTCACTGGTCACTGGTCACTGGTCACTGGTCACAGGTCAATGGTCACTGGTCACTGGACACAGGTCACTGGTCACTGGTCACTGGTCACTGGTCACTGGTCACTGGTCAATGGTCACTGGCCACTGGTCACTGGTCACTGGACACTGGTCACTGGTCACTGGTCAATGGTCACTGTCGCTGGTCACTGGTCACTGGTCAATGGTCACTGGCCACTGGTCACTGGTCACTGGTCAATGGTCACTTTCGCTGGTCAATGGTCACTGTCGCTGGTAAATGGTCACTGTCGCTGGTCACTGGTCACTGGTCACTGGTCACTTGTCACTGGTCACTGGTCACTGGTCACTGGTCACTGGTCACTGGTCACTGGTCACTGGTCGATGGTCACTGTCGCTGGTCACTGGTCACTGGTCACTGGTCACTGGTCAATGGTCACTGGTCACTGGTTACTGGTCAATGGTCACTATCGCTGGTCAATGGTCATTGTCGCTGGTCACTGGTCATTGGTCACTTGTCACTGGTCACTGGTCACTGGTCACTGGTCACTGGTCACTGGTCACAGGTCAATGGTCACTGGTCACTGGTCACTGGTCAATGGTCACTGTCGCTGGTCACTGGTCACTGGTCACTGGTCACTGGTCACTGGTCACTGGTCACTGGTCACTGGTCACTGGTAACTGGTCAATGGTCACTGTCGCTGGTCACTGGTCACTGGTCACTGGTCACTGGTCAATGGTAACTTGTCACTGGCCAGTGGTCAATGGTCACTGGTCACTGGTCACTGGTCACTGGTCACTGGTCACTGGTCACTGGTCACTGGTCAATGGTCACTGTCGCTGGTCACTGGTCACTGGTCAATGGTCACTGGCCACTGGTCACTGGTCACTGGTCAATGGTCACTTTCGCTGGTCAATGGTCACTGTCGCTGGTAAATGGTCACTGTCGCTGGTCACTGGTCACTGGTCACTGGTCACTTGTCACTGGTCACTGGTCACTGGTCACTGGTCACTGGTCACTGGTCACTGGTCACTGGTCGATGGTCACTGTCGCTGGTCACTGGTCACTGGTCACTGGTCACTGGTCAATGGTCACTGGTCACTGGTCACTGGTCACTGGTCACTGGTCACTGGTCACTGGTCACTGGTCAATGGTCTCTGTCGCTGGTCACTGGTCACGATTCGCTGGTCCCTGGTCACTGGTCACTGGTCAATGGTCACTGTCGCTGGTCACTGGTCACTGGTCACTGGTCACTGGTCACTGGACACTGGTCACTGGTCACTGGTCACTGGTCACTGGTCACTGGTCACTGGTCACAAGTCACTGGTCACTTGTCACTGGTCACTGGTCACTCGTCACTGGTCAATGGTCTCTGTCGCTGGTCACTGGTCACGATTCGCTGGTCCCTGGTCACTGGTCACTGGTCAATGGTCACTGTCGCTGGTCACTGGTCACTGGTCACTGGTCACTGGTCACTGGTCACTGGTCACTTGTCACTGGTCAGTGGTCACTGGTCACTGGTCACTGGTCACAAGTCACTAGTCACTGGTCACTGGTCACTGGTCACTGGTCACTGGTCACTGGTCACTGGTCACTGGTCACTGGTCACTGGTCACTGGTCACTGGTCACCGGTCAATGCTCACTGTCGCTGGTCCCTGGTCACTGGTCACTGATCACTGGACACTAGTCACTGGTCACTGGTCACTGGTCAATGGTCACTATCGCTGGTCAATGGTCACTGTCGCTGGTCACTGGTCACTGGTCACTTGTCACTGGTCACTGGTCACTGGTCACTGGTCACTGGTCACTGGTCACAAGTCACTGGTCACTTGTCACTGGTCACTGGTCACTCGTCACTGGTCACAGGTCAATGGTAACTTGTCACTGGGCAGTGGTCAATGGTCACTGGCCACTGGTCACTGGTCACAGGTCAATGGTCACTGGTCACTGGACACAGATCACTGGTCACTGGTCACTGGTCACTGGTCACTGGTCACTGGTCAATGGTCACTGGCCAGTGGTCACTGGTCACTGGTCAGTGGCCACTGGTCGCTGGTCACTTGTCACTGGTCACTGGTCACTGGTCACTGGTCACTGGTCACTGGTCACTGGTCACTGGTCACTGGTCACTGGTCACTGGTCAATGGTCACTATCGCTGGTAAATGGTCACTGTCGCTGGTCACTGGTCACTGGTCACTTGTCACTGGCCACTGGTCACTGGTCACTGGTCACTGGTCACTGGTCACTGGTCACTGGTCACTGGTCACTGGTCAATGGTCACTGTCGCTGGTCACTGGTCACTGGTCAATGGTCACTATCGCTGGTCAATGGTCACTGTCGCTGGTCACTGGTCACTGGTCACTGGTCAATGGTCACTTGTCCCTGGGCAGTGGTCACTGGTCACTGGTCAATGGTCACTGTCGCTGGTCAATGGTCACAGTCGCTGGTCACTGGTCACTGGTCACTTGTCACTGGTCACTGGTCACTGGTCACTGGTCACTGGTCACTGGGCAATGGTCACTGGCCACTGGTCACTGGTCACTGGTCAGTGGCCACTGGTCGCTGGTCACTTGTCACTGGTCACTGGTCACTGGTCACTGGTCACTGGTCACTGGTCACTGGTCACTGGTCACTGGTCACTGGTCACTGGTCACTGGTCAATGGTCACTATCGCTGGTAAATGGTCACTGTCGCTGGTCACTGGTCACTGGTCACAGGTCAATGGTCACTGGTCACTGGACACTGGTCACTGGTCACTGGTCACTTGTCAGTGGTCACTGATCACTGGTCACTGGTCACTGGTCACTGGTCACTGGTCACTGGTCACTGGTCACTGGTCACTGGTCAATGGTCACTGTCGCTGGTCACTGGTCACTGGTCACTGATCACTGGTCACTGGTCACTGGTCACTGGTCACTGGTCAATGGTCACTATCGCCGGTCAATGGTCACTGTCGCTGGTCACTGGTCACTGGTCACTGGTCAATGGTCACTGGCCACTGGTCACTGGTCACTGGTCAATGGTCACTTTCGCTGGTCAATGGTCAGTGTCGCTGGTCACTGGTCACTGGTAACTGGTCAATGGTCACTGTCGCTGGTCACTGGTCACTGGTCACTGGTCACTGGTCAATGGTAACTTGTCGCTGGTCACTGGTCACCGGTCACTGGTCACTGGTCAATGGTAACTTGTCACTGGCCAGTGGTCAATGGTCACTGGTCACTGGTCACTGGTCAATGGTCTCTGTCGCTGGTCACTGGTCACGATTCGCTGGTCCCTGGTCACTGGTCACTGGTCAATGGTCACTGTCGCTGGTCACTGGTCACTGGTCACTGGTCACTGGACACTGGTCACTGGTCACTGGTCACTGGTCACTGGTCACAAGTCTCTGGTCACTTGTCACTGGTCACTGGTCACTGGTCACTCGTCACTGGTCACAGGTCAATGGTAACTTGTCACTGGGCAGTGGTCAATGGTCACTGGTTACTGGTCACTGGTCACAGGTCAATGGTCACTGGTCACTGGTCAATGGTCACTGGTCAGTGGCCACTCGTCGCTGGTCCCAATTCACTGGTCACTGTTCACAGGTCAATGGTCACTGGTCAGTGGCCACTCGTCGCTGGTCCCAATTCACTGGTCACTGTTCACAGGTCACTGGTCACTGGTCACTGGTCACTGGTCACTGGTCACTGGTCACTGGTCACTGGTCACTGGTCACTGGTCACTGGTCACTGGTCACCGGTCAATGCTCACTGTCGCTGGTCCCTGGTCACTGGTCACTGATCACTGGACACTGGTCACTGGTCACTGGTCACTGGTCAATGGTCACTATCGCTGGTCAATGGTCACTGTCGCTGGTCACTGGTCACTGGTCACTTGTCACTGGTCACTGGTCACTGGTCACTGGTCTCTGGTCGATGGTCAATGGTCACTGTCGCTGGTCACTGGTCACTGGTCACTTGTCCCTGGGCAGTGGTCACTGGTCACTGGTCACTGGTCACTGGTCACTGATCAATGGTCACTGTCGCTGGTCACTGGTCACTGGTCACTTGTCCCTGGGCAGTGGTCACTTGTCACTGGTCAATGGTCACTATCGCTGGTCAATGGTCACTGTCGCTGGTCACTGGTCACTGGTCACTTGTCACTGGTCACTGGTCACTGGTCACTGGTCACTGGTCACTGGTCACAAGTCACTGGTCACTTGTCACTGGTCAGTGGCCACTCGTCAATGGTCACTGGTCACTGGTCACTGGTCAATGGTAACTTGTCACTGGCCAGTGGTCAATGGTCACTGGTCACTGGTCACTGGTCACTGGTCACTGGTCACTGGTCACTGGTCACTGGTCAATGGTCACTGTCGCTGGTCACTGGTCACTGGTCAATGGTCACTGGCCACTGGTCACTGGTCACTGGTCAATGGTCACTTTCGCTGGTCAATGGTCACTGTCGCTGGTAAATGGTCACTGTCGCTGGTCACTGGTCACTGGTCACTGGTCACTTGTCACTGGTCACTGGTCACTGGTCACTGGTCACTGGTCACTGGTCACTGGTCACTGGTCGATGGTCACTGTCGCTGGTCACTGGTCACTGGTCACTGGTCACTGGTCAATGGTCACTGGTCACTGGTCACTGGTCACTGGTCACTGGTCACTGGTCACTGGTCACTGGTCAATGGTCTCTGTCGCTGGTCACTGGTCACGATTCGCTGGTCCCTGGTCACTGGTCACTGGTCAATGGTCACTGTCGCTGGTCACTGGTCACTGGTCACTGGTCACTGGTAACTGGACACTGGTCACTGGTCACTGGTCACTGGTCACTGGTCACTGGTCACTGGTCACAAGTCACTGGTCACTTGTCACTGGTCACTGGTCACTCGTCACTGGTCAATGGTCTCTGTCGCTGGTCACTGGTCACGATTCGCTGGTCCCTGGTCACTGGTCACTGGTCAATGGTCACTGTCGCTGGTCACTGGTCACTGGTCACTGGTCACTGGTCACTGGTCACTGGTCACTTGTCACTGGTCAGTGGTCACTGGTCAGTGGTCACTGGTCACAAGTCACTAGTCACTGGTCACTGGTCACTGGTCACTGGTCACTGGTCACTGGTCACTGGTCACTGGTCACTGGTCACTGGTCACTGGTCACTGGTCACTGGTCACCGGTCAATGCTCACTGTCGCTGGTCCCTGGTCACTGGTCACTGATCACTGGACACTAGTCACTGGTCACTGGTCACTGGTCAATGGTCACTATCGCTGGTCAATGGTCACTGTCGCTGGTCACTGGTCACTGGTCACTTGTCACTGGTCACTGGTCACTGGTCACTGGTCACTGGTCACTGGTCACAAGTCACTGGTCACTTGTCACTGGTCACTGGTCACTCGTCACTGGTCACAGGTCAATGGTAACTTGTCACTGGGCAGTGGTCAATGGTCACTGGCCACTGGTCACTGGTCACAGGTCAATGGTCACTGGTCACTGGACACAGATCACTGGTCACTGGTCACTGGTCACTGGTCACTGGTCACTGGTCAATGGTCACTGGCCAGTGGTCACTGGTCACTGGTCAGTGGCCACTGGTCGCTGGTCACTTGTCACTGGTCACTGGTCACTGGTCACTGGTCACTGGTCACTGGTCACTGGTCACTGGTCACTGGTCACTGGTCACTGGTCAATGGTCACTATCGCTGGTAAATGGTCACTGTCGCTGGTCACTGGTCACTGGTCACTTGTCACTGGCCACTGGTCACTGGTCACTGGTCACTGGTCACTGGTCACTGGTCACTGGTCACTGGTCACTGGTCAATGGTCACTGTCGCTGGTCACTGGTCACTGGTCAATGGTCACTATCGCTGGTCAATGGTCACTGTCGCTGGTCACTGGTCACTGGTCACTGGTCAATGGTCACTTGTCCCTGGGCAGTGGTCACTGGTCACTGGTCAATGGTCACTGTCGCTGGTCAATGGTCACAGTCGCTGGTCACTGGTCACTGGTCACTTGTCACTGGTCACTGGTCACTGGTCACTGGTCACTGGTCACTGGGCAATGGTCACTGGCCACTGGTCACTGGTCACTGGTCAGTGGCCACTGGTCGCTGGTCACTTGTCACTGGTCACTGGTCACTGGTCACTGGTCACTGGTCACTGGTCACTGGTCACTGGTCACTGGTCACTGGTCACTGGTCACTGGTCACTGGTCAATGGTCACTATCGCTGGTAAATGGTCACTGTCGCTGGTCACTGGTCACTGGTCACAGGTCAATGGTCACTGGTCACTGGACACTGGTCACTGGTCACTGGTCACTTGTCAGTGGTCACTGATCACTGGTCACTGGTCACTGGTCACTGGTCACTGGTCACTGGTCACTGGTCACTGGTCACTGGTCAATGGTCACTGTCGCTGGTCACTGGTCACTGGTCACTGATCACTGGTCACTGGTCACTGGTCACTGGTCACTGGTCAATGGTCACTATCGCAGGTCAATGGTCACTGTCGCTGGTCACTGGTCACTGGTCACTGGTCAATGGTCACTGGCCACTGGTCACTGGTCACTGGTCAATGGTCACTTTCGCTGGTCAATGGTCAGTGTCGCTGGTCACTGGTCACTGGTAACTGGTCAATGGTCACTGTCGCTGGTCACTGGTCACTGGTCACTGGTCACTGGTCAATGGTAACTTGTCGCTGGTCACTGGTCACCGGTCACTGGTCACTGGTCAATGGTAACTTGTCACTGGCCAGTGGTCAATGGTCACTGGTCACTGGTCACTGGTCAATGGTCTCTGTCGCTGGTCACTGGTCACGATTCGCTGGTCCCTGGTCACTGGTCACTGGTCAATGGTCACTGTCGCTGGTCACTGGTCACTGGTCACTGGTCACTGGACACTGGTCACTGGTCACTGGTCACTGGTCACTGGTCACAAGTCTCTGGTCACTTGTCACTGGTCACTGGTCACTGGTCACTCGTCACTGGTCACAGGTCAATGGTAACTTGTCACTGGGCAGTGGTCAATGGTCACTGGTTACTGGTCACTGGTCACAGGTCAATGGTCACTGGTCACTGGACACAGATCACTGGTCACTGGTCACTGGTCACTGGTCACTGGTCACTGGTCAATGGTCACTGGTCAGTGGCCACTCGTCGCTGGTCCCAATTCACTGGTCACTGTTCACAGGTCAATGGTCACTGGTCAGTGGCCACTCGTCGCTGGTCCCAATTCACTGGTCACTGTTCACAGGTCACTGGTCACTGGTCACTGGTCACTGGTCACTGGTCACTGGTCACTGGTCACTGGTCACTGGTCACTGGTCACTGGTCACTGGTCACCGGTCAATGCTCACTGTCGCTGGTCCCTGGTCACTGGTCACTGATCACTGGACACTGGTCACTGGTCACTGGTCACTGGTCAATGGTCACTATCGCTGGTCAATGGTCACTGTCGCTGGTCACTGGTCACTGGTCACTTGTCACTGGTCACTGGTCACTGGTCACTGGTCACTGTCGCTGGTCACTGGTCACTGGTCACTTGTCCCTGGGCAGTGGTCACTTGTCACTGGTCAATGGTCACTATCGCTGGTCAATGGTCACTGTCGCTGGTCACTGGTCACTGGTCACTTGTCACTGGTCACTGGTCACTGGTCACTGGTCACTGGTCACTGGTCACTGGTCACAAGTCTCTGGTCACTTGTCACTGGTCAGTGGCCACTCGTCAATGGTCACTGGTCACTGGTCACTGGTCAATGGTCTCTGTCGCTGGTCACTGGTCACGATTCGCTGGTCCCTGGTCACTGGTCACTGGTCAATGGTCACTGTCGCTGGTCACTGGTCACTGGTCACTGGTCACTGGTCACTGGTCACTGGTCACTGGCCACTGGTCACTGGTCACTGGTCACTCGTCACTGGTCACAGGTCAATGGTAACTTGTCACTGGGCAGTGGTCAATGGTCACTGGCCACTGGTCACTGGTCACAGGTCAATGGTCACTGGTCACTGGACACAGATCACTGGTCACTGGTCACTGGTCACTGGTCACTGGTCACTGGTCAATGGTCACTGGCCACTGGTCACTGGTCACTGGTCAGTGGCCACTGGTCGCTGGTCACTTGTCACTGGTCACTGGTCACTGGTCACTGGTCACTGGTCACTGGTCACTGGTCACTGGTCACTGGTCACTGGTCACTGGTCACTGGTCACTGGTCAATGGTCACTATCGCTGGTAAATGGTCACTGTCGCTGGTCACTGGTCACTGGTCACTTGTCACTGGTCACTGGTCACTGGTCACTGGTCACTGGTCACTGGTCACTGGTCACTGGTCACTGGTCACTGGTCAATGGTCACTGTCGCTGGTCACTGGTCACTGGTCAATGGTCACTATCGCTGGTCAATGGTCACTGTCGCTGGTCACTGGTCACTGGTCACTGGTCAATGGTCACTTGTCCCTGGGCAGTGGTCACTGGTCACTGGTCAATGGTCACTGTCGCTGGTCAATGGTCACAGTCGCTGGTCACTGGTCACTGGTCACTTGTCACTGGTCACTGGTCACTGGTCACTGGTCACTGGTCACTGGGCAATGGTCACTGGCCACTGGTCACTGGTCACTGGTCAGTGGCCACTGGTCGCTGGTCACTTGTCACTGGTCACTGGTCACTGGTCACTGGTCACTGGTCACTGGTCACTGGTCACTGGTCACTGGTCACTGGTCACTGGTCACTGGTCACTGGTCAATGGTCACTATCGCTGGTAAATGGTCACTGTCGCTGGTCACTGGTCACTGGTCACAGGTCAATGGTCACTGGTCACTGGACACTGGTCACTGGTCACTGGTCACTTGTCAGTGGTCACTGATCACTGGTCACTGGTCACTGGTCACTGGTCACTGGTCACTGGTCACTGGTCACTGGCCACTGGTCACTGGTCACTGGTCACTCGTCACTGGTCACAGGTCAATGGTAACTTGTCACTGGGCAGTGGTCAATGGTCACTGGCCACTGGTCACTGGTCACAGGTCAATGGTCACTGGTCACTGGACACAGATCACTGGTCACTGGTCACTGGTCACTGGTCACTGGTCACTGGTCAATGGTCACTGGCCACTGGTCACTGGTCACTGGTCAGTGGCCACTGGTCGCTGGTCACTTGTCACTGGTCACTGGTCACTGGTCACTGGTCACTGGTCACTGGTCACTGGTCACTGGTCACTGGTCACTGGTCACTGGTCACTGGTCAATGGTCACTATCGCTGGTAAATGGTCACTGTCGCTGGTCACTGGTCACTGGTCACTTGTCACTGGTCACTGGTCACTGGTCACTGGTCACTGGTCACTGGTCACTGGTCACTGGTCACTTGTCACTGGTCAGTGGTCACTGGTCACTGGTCACTGGTCACAAGTCACTAGTCACTGGTCACTGGTCACTGGTCACTGGTCACTGGTCACTGGTCACTGGTCACTGGTCACTGGTCACTGGTCACTGGTCACTGGTCACTGGTCACCGGTCAATGCTCACTGTCGCTGGTCCCTGGTCACTGGTCACTGATCACTGGACACTAGTCACTGGTCACTGGTCACTGGTCAATGGTCACTATCGCTGGTCAATGGTCACTGTCGCTGGTCACTGGTCACTGGTCACTTGTCACTGGTCACTGGTCACTGGTCACTGGTCACTGGTCACAAGTCACTGGTCACTTGTCACTGGTCACTGGTCACTCGTCACTGGTCACAGGTCAATGGTAACTTGTCACTGGGCAGTGGTCAATGGTCACTGGCCACTGGTCACTGGTCACAGGTCAATGGTCACTGGTCACTGGACACAGATCACTGGTCACTGGTCACTGGTCACTGGTCACTGGTCACTGGTCAATGGTCACTGGCCAGTGGTCACTGGTCACTGGTCAGTGGCCACTGGTCGCTGGTCACTTGTCACTGGTCACTGGTCACTGGTCACTGGTCACTGGTCACTGGTCACTGGTCACTGGTCACTGGTCACTGGTCACTGGTCACTGGTCACTGGTCACTGGTCACTGGTCAATGGTCACTATCGCTGGTAAATGGTCACTGTCGCTGGTCACTGGTCACTGGTCACTTGTCACTGGTCACTGGTCACTGGTCACTGGTCACTGGTCACTGGTCACTGGTCACTGGTCACTGGTCACTGGTCAATGGTCACTGTCGCTGGTCACTGGTCACTGGTCAATGGTCACTATCGCTGGTCAATGGTCACTGTCGCTGGTCACTGGTCACTGGTCACTGGTCAATGGTCACTTGTCCCTGGGCAGTGGTCACTGGTCACTGGTCAATGGTCACTGTCGCTGGTCAATGGTCACAGTCGCTGGTCACTGGTCACTGGTCACTTGTCACTGGTCACTGGTCACTGGTCACTGGTCACTGGTCACTGGGCAATGGTCACTGGCCACTGGTCACTGGTCACTGGTCAGTGGCCACTGGTCGCTGGTCACTTGTCACTGGTCACTGGTCACTGGTCACTGGTCACTGGTCACTGGTCACTGGTCACTGGTCACTGGTCAATGGTCACTATCGCTGGTAAATGGTCACTGTCGCTGGTCACTGGTCACTGGTCACTTGTCACTGGCCACTGGTCACTGGTCACTGGTCACAGTCGCTGGTCACTGGTCACTTGTCACTGGTCACTGGTCACTGGTCACTGGTCACTGGTCACTGGGCAATGGTCACTGGCCACTGGTCACTGGTCACTGGTCAGTGGCCACTGGTCGCTGGTCACTTGTCACTGGTCACTGGTCACTGGTCACTGGTCACTGGTCACTGGTCACTGGTCACTGGTCACTGGTCACTGGTCACTGGTCACTGGTCAATGGTCACTATCGCTGGTAAATGGTCACTGTCGCTGGTCACTGGTCACTGGTCACAGGTCAATGGTCACTGGTCACTGGACACTGGTCACTGGTCACTGGTCACTTGTCAGTGGTCACTGATCACTGGTCACTGGTCACTGGTCACTGGTCACTGGTCACTGGTCACTGGTCACTGGTCACTGGTCAATGGTCACTGTCGCTGGTCACTGGTCACTGGTCACTGATCACTGGTCACTGGTCACTGGTCACTGGTCACTGGTCAATGGTCACTATCGCAGGTCAATGGTCACTGTCGCTGGTCACTGGTCACTGGTCACTGGTCAATGGTCACTGGCCACTGGTCACTGGTCACTGGTCAATGGTCACTTTCGCTGGTCAATGGTCAGTGTCGCTGGTCACTGGTCACTGGTAACTGGTCAATGGTCACTGTCGCTGGTCACTGGTCACTGGTCACTGGTCACTGGTCAATGGTAACTTGTCGCTGGTCACTGGTCACCGGTCACTGGTCACTGGTCAATGGTAACTTGTCACTGGCCAGTGGTCAATGGTCACTGGTCACTGGTCACTGGTCAATGGTCTCTGTCGCTGGTCACTGGTCACGATTCGCTGGTCCCTGGTCACTGGTCACTGGTCAATGGTCACTGTCGCTGGTCACTGGTCACTGGTCACTGGTCACTGGACACTGGTCACTGGTCACTGGTCACTGGTCACTGGTCACAAGTCTCTGGTCACTTGTCACTGGTCACTGGTCACTGGTCACTCGTCACTGGTCACAGGTCAATGGTAACTTGTCACTGGGCAGTGGTCAATGGTCACTGGTTACTGGTCACTGGTCACAGGTCAATGGTCACTGGTCACTGGACACAGATCACTGGTCACTGGTCACTGGTCACTGGTCACTGGTCACTGGTCAATGGTCACTGGTCAGTGGCCACTCGTCGCTGGTCCCAATTCACTGGTCACTGTTCACAGGTCAATGGTCACTGGTCAGTGGCCACTCGTCGCTGGTCCCAATTCACTGGTCACTGTTCACAGGTCACTGGTCACTGGTCACTGGTCACTGGTCACTGGTCACTGGTCACTGGTCACTGGTCACTGGTCACTGGTCACCGGTCAATGCTCACTGTCGCTGGTCCCTGGTCACTGGTCACTGATCACTGGACACTGGTCACTGGTCACTGGTCACTGGTCAATGGTCACTATCGCTGGTCAATGGTCACTGTCGCTGGTCACTGGTCACTGGTCACTTGTCACTGGTCACTGGTCACTGGTCACTGGTCTCTGGTCGATGGTCAATGGTCACTGTCGCTGGTCACTGGTCACTGGTCACTTGTCCCTGGGCAGTGGTCACTGGTCACTGGTCACTGGTCACTTGTCACTGGTCAATGGTCACTGTCGCTGGTCACTGGTCACTGGTCACTTGTCCCTGGGCAGTGGTCACTTGTCACTGGTCAATGGTCACTATCGCTGGTCAATGGTCACTGTCGCTGGTCACTGGTCACTTGTCACTTGTCACTGGTCACTGGTCACTGGTCACTGGTCACTGGTCACTGGTCACTGGTCACAAGTCTCTGGTCACTTGTCACTGGTCAGTGGCCACTCGTCAATGGTCACTGGTCACTGGTCACTGGTCAATGGTCTCTGTCGCTGGTCACTGGTCACGATTCGCTGGTCCCTGGTCACTGGTCACTGGTCAATGGTCACTGTCGCTGGTCACTGGTCACTGGTCACTGGTCACTGGTCACTGGTCACTGGTCACTGGCCACTGGTCACTGGTCACTGGTCACTCGTCACTGGTCACAGGTCAATGGTAACTTGTCACTGGGCAGTGGTCAATGGTCACTGGCCACTGGTCACTGGTCACAGGTCAATGGTCACTGGTCACTGGACACAGATCACTGGTCACTGGTCACTGGTCACTGCTCACTGGTCACTGGTCACTGGTCACTGGTCACTGGTCACTGGTCACTGGTCAATGGTCACTGTCGCTGGTCACTGGTCACTGGTCACTGATCACTGGTCACTGGTCACTGGTCACTGGTCACTGGTCAATGGTCACTATCGCAGGTCAATGGTCACTGTCGCTGGTCACTGGTCACTGGTCACTGGTCAATGGTCACTGGCCACTGGTCACTGGTCACTGGTCAATGGTCACTTTCGCTGGTCAATGGTCAGTGTCGCTGGTCACTGGTCACTGGTAACTGGTCAATGGTCACTGTCGCTGGTCACTGGTCACTGGTCACTGGTCACTGGTCAATGGTAACTTGTCGCTGGTCACTGGTCACCGGTCACTGGTCACTGGTCAATGGTAACTTGTCACTGGCCAGTGGTCAATGGTCACTGGTCACTGGTCACTGGTCAATGGTCTCTGTCGCTGGTCACTGGTCACGATTCGCTGGTCCCTGGTCACTGGTCACTGGTCAATGGTCACTGTCGCTGGTCACTGGTCACTGGTCACTGGTCACTGGACACTGGTCACTGGTCACTGGTCACAAGTCTCTGGTCACTTGTCACTGGTCACTGGTCACTGGTCACTGGTCACTGGTCACTGGTCAATGGTCTCTGTCGCTGGTCACTGGTCACGATTCGCTGGTCCCTGGTCACTGGTCACTGGTCAATGGTCACTGTCGCTGGTCACTGGTCACTGGTCACTGGTCACTGGACACTGGTCACTGGTCACTGGTCACTGGTCACTGGTCACAAGTCTCTGGTCACTTGTCGCTGGTCCCTGGTCACTGGTTACTGATCACTGGACACTGGTCACTGGTCACTGGTCACTGGTCAATGGTCACTATCGCTGGTCAATGGTCACTGTCGCTGGTCACTGGTCACTGGTCACTTGTCACTGGTCACTGGTCACTGGTCACTGGTCTCTGGTCGATGGTCAATGGTCACTGTCGCTGGTCACTGGTCACTGGTCACTTGTCCCTGGGCAGTGGTCACTGGTCACTGGTCACTGGTCACTGGTCACTGATCAATGGTCACTGTCGCTGGTCACTGGTCACTGGTCACTTGTCCCTGGGCAGTGGTCACTTGTCACTGGTCAATGGTCACTATCGCTGGTCAATGGTCACTGTCGCTGGTCACTGGTCACTGGTCACTTGTCACTGGTCACTGGTCACTGGTCACTGGTCACTGGTCACTGGTCACTGGTCACAAGTCACTGGTCACTTGTCACTGGTCAGTGGCCACTCGTCAATGGTCACTGGTCACTGGTCACTGGTCAATGGTAACTTGTCACTGGCCAGTGGTCAATGGTCACTGGTCACTGGTCACTGGTCACTGGTCACTGGTCACTGGTCACTGGTCACTGGTCAATGGTCACTGTCGCTGGTCACTGGTCACTGGTCAATGGTCACTGGCCACTGGTCACTGGTCACTGGTCAATGGTCACTTTCGCTGGTCAATGGTCACTGTCGCTGGTAAATGGTCACTGTCGCTGGTCACTGGTCACTGGTCACTGGTCACTTGTCACTGGTCACTGGTCACTGGTCACTGGTCACTGGTCGATGGTCACTGTCGCTGGTCACTGGTCACTGGTCACTGGTCACTGGTCAATGGTCACTGGTCACTGGTCACTGGTCACTGGTCACTGGTCACTGGTCACTGGTCACTGGTCAATGGTCTCTGTCGCTGGTCACTGGTCACGATTCGCTGGTCCCTGGTCACTGGTCACTGGTCAATGGTCACTGTCGCTGGTCACTGGTCACTGGTCACTGGTCACTGGTAACTGGACACTGGTCACTGGTCACTGGTCACTGGTCACTGGTCACTGGTCACTGGTCACAAGTCACTGGTCACTTGTCACTGGTCACTGGTCACTCGTCACTGGTCAATGGTCTCTGTCGCTGGTCACTGGTCACGATTCGCTGGTCCCTGGTCACTGGTCACTGGTCAATGGTCACTGTCGCTGGTCACTGGTCACTGGTCACTGGTCACTGGTCACTGGTCACTGGTCACTTGTCACTGGTCAGTGGTCACTGGTCACTGGTCACTGGTCACAAGTCACTAGTCACTGGTCACTGGTCACTGGTCACTGGTCACTGGTCACTGGTCACTGGTCACTGGTCACTGGTCACTGGTCACTGGTCACTGGTCACTGGTCACCGGTCAATGCTCACTGTCGCTGGTCCCTGGTCACTGGTCACTGATCACTGGACACTAGTCACTGGTCACTGGTCACTGGTCAATGGTCACTATCGCTGGTCAATGGTCACTGTCGCTGGTCACTGGTCACTGGTCACTTGTCACTGGTCACTGGTCACTGGTCACTGGTCACTGGTCACTGGTCACAAGTCACTGGTCACTTGTCACTGGTCACTGGTCACTCGTCACTGGTCACAGGTCAATGGTAACTTGTCACTGGGCAGTGGTCAATGGTCACTGGCCACTGGTCACTGGTCACAGGTCAATGGTCACTGGTCACTGGTCACTGGTCACTGGTCACCGGTCAATGCTCACTGTCGCTGGTCCCTGGTCACTGGTCACTGATCACTGGACACTAGTCACTGGTCACTGGTCACTGGTCACTGGTCACTGGTCACTGGTCACTGGTCACTGGTCACTGGTCACTGGTCAATGGTCACTATCGCTGGTAAATGGTCACTGTCGCTGGTCACTGGTCACTGGTCACTTGTCACTGGTCACTGGTCACTGGTCACTGGTCACTGGTCACTGGTCACTGGTCACTGGTCACTTGTCACTGGTCAGTGGTCACTGGTCACTGGTCACTGGTCACAAGTCACTAGTCACTGGTCACTGGTCACTGGTCACTGGTCACTGGTCACTGGTCACTGGTCACTGGTCACTGGTCACTGGTCACTGGTCACTGGTCACTGGTCACCGGTCAATGCTCACTGTCGCTGGTCCCTGGTCACTGGTCACTGATCACTGGACACTAGTCACTGGTCACTGGTCACTGGTCAATGGTCACTATCGCTGGTCAATGGTCACTGTCGCTGGTCACTGGTCACTGGTCACTTGTCACTGGTCACTGGTCACTGGTCACTGGTCACTGGTCACAAGTCACTGGTCACTTGTCACTGGTCACTGGTCACTCGTCACTGGTCACAGGTCAATGGTAACTTGTCACTGGGCAGTGGTCAATGGTCACTGGCCACTGGTCACTGGTCACAGGTCAATGGTCACTGGTCACTGGACACAGATCACTGGTCACTGGTCACTGGTCACTGGTCACTGGTCACTGGTCAATGGTCACTGGCCAGTGGTCACTGGTCACTGGTCAGTGGCCACTGGTCGCTGGTCACTTGTCACTGGTCACTGGTCACTGGTCACTGGTCACTGGTCACTGGTCACTGGTCACTGGTCACTGGTCACTGGTCACTGGTCACTGGTCACTGGTCACTGGTCACTGGTCAATGGTCACTATCGCTGGTAAATGGTCACTGTCGCTGGTCACTGGTCACTGGTCACTTGTCACTGGTCACTGGTCACTGGTCACTGGTCACTGGTCACTGGTCACTGGTCACTGGTCACTGGTCACTGGTCAATGGTCACTGTCGCTGGTCACTGGTCACTGGTCAATGGTCACTATCGCTGGTCAATGGTCACTGTCGCTGGTCACTGGTCACTGGTCACTGGTCAATGGTCACTTGTCCCTGGGCAGTGGTCACTGGTCACTGGTCAATGGTCACTGTCGCTGGTCAATGGTCACAGTCGCTGGTCACTGGTCACTGGTCACTTGTCACTGGTCACTGGTCACTGGTCACTGGTCACTGGTCACTGGGCAATGGTCACTGGCCACTGGTCACTGGTCACTGGTCAGTGGCCACTGGTCGCTGGTCACTTGTCACTGGTCACTGGTCACTGGTCACTGGTCACTGGTCACTGGTCACTGGTCACTGGTCACTGGTCAATGGTCACTATCGCTGGTAAATGGTCACTGTCGCTGGTCACTGGTCACTGGTCACTTGTCACTGGCCACTGGTCACTGGTCACTGGTCACAGTCGCTGGTCACTGGTCACTTGTCACTGGTCACTGGTCACTGGTCACTGGTCACTGGTCACTGGGCAATGGTCACTGGCCACTGGTCACTGGTCACTGGTCAGTGGCCACTGGTCGCTGGTCACTTGTCACTGGTCACTGGTCACTGGTCACTGGTCACTGGTCACTGGTCACTGGTCACTGGTCACTGGTCACTGGTCACTGGTCACTGGTCAATGGTCACTATCGCTGGTAAATGGTCACTGTCGCTGGTCACTGGTCACTGGTCACAGGTCAATGGTCACTGGTCACTGGACACTGGTCACTGGTCACTGGTCACTTGTCAGTGGTCACTGATCACTGGTCACTGGTCACTGGTCACTGGTCACTGGTCACTGGTCACTGGTCACTGGTCACTGGTCAATGGTCACTGTCGCTGGTCACTGGTCACTGGTCACTGATCACTGGTCACTGGTCACTGGTCACTGGTCACTGGTCAATGGTCACTATCGCAGGTCAATGGTCACTGTCGCTGGTCACTGGTCACTGGTCACTGGTCAATGGTCACTGGCCACTGGTCACTGGTCACTGGTCAATGGTCACTTTCGCTGGTCAATGGTCAGTGTCGCTGGTCACTGGTCACTGGTAACTGGTCAATGGTCACTGTCGCTGGTCACTGGTCACTGGTCACTGGTCACTGGTCAATGGTAACTTGTCGCTGGTCACTGGTCACCGGTCACTGGTCACTGGTCAATGGTAACTTGTCACTGGCCAGTGGTCAATGGTCACTGGTCACTGGTCACTGGTCAATGGTCTCTGTCGCTGGTCACTGGTCACGATTCGCTGGTCCCTGGTCACTGGTCACTGGTCAATGGTCACTGTCGCTGGTCACTGGTCACTGGTCACTGGTCACTGGACACTGGTCACTGGTCACTGGTCACTGGTCACTGGTCACAAGTCTCTGGTCACTTGTCACTGGTCACTGGTCACTGGTCACTCGTCACTGGTCACAGGTCAATGGTAACTTGTCACTGGGCAGTGGTCAATGGTCACTGGTTACTGGTCACTGGTCACAGGTCAATGGTCACTGGTCACTGGACACAGATCACTGGTCACTGGTCACTGGTCACTGGTCACTGGTCACTGGTCAATGGTCACTGGTCAGTGGCCACTCGTCGCTGGTCCCAATTCACTGGTCACTGTTCACAGGTCAATGGTCACTGGTCAGTGGCCACTCGTCGCTGGTCCCAATTCACTGGTCACTGTTCACAGGTCACTGGTCACTGGTCACTGGTCACTGGTCACTGGTCACTGGTCACTGGTCACTGGTCACTGGTCACTGGTCACCGGTCAATGCTCACTGTCGCTGGTCCCTGGTCACTGGTCACTGATCACTGGACACTGGTCACTGGTCACTGGTCACTGGTCAATGGTCACTATCGCTGGTCAATGGTCACTGTCGCTGGTCACTGGTCACTGGTCACTTGTCACTGGTCACTGGTCACTGGTCACTGGTCTCTGGTCGATGGTCAATGGTCACTGTCGCTGGTCACTGGTCACTGGTCACTTGTCCCTGGGCAGTGGTCACTGGTCACTGGTCACTGGTCACTTGTCACTGGTCAATGGTCACTGTCGCTGGTCACTGGTCACTGGTCACTTGTCCCTGGGCAGTGGTCACTTGTCACTGGTCAATGGTCACTATCGCTGGTCAATGGTCACTGTCGCTGGTCACTGGTCACTTGTCACTTGTCACTGGTCACTGGTCACTGGTCACTGGTCACTGGTCACTGGTCACTGGTCACAAGTCTCTGGTCACTTGTCACTGGTCAGTGGCCACTCGTCAATGGTCACTGGTCACTGGTCACTGGTCAATGGTCTCTGTCGCTGGTCACTGGTCACGATTCGCTGGTCCCTGGTCACTGGTCACTGGTCAATGGTCACTGTCGCTGGTCACTGGTCACTGGTCACTGGTCACTGGTCACTGGTCACTGGTCACTGGCCACTGGTCACTGGTCACTGGTCACTCGTCACTGGTCACAGGTCAATGGTAACTTGTCACTGGGCAGTGGTCAATGGTCACTGGCCACTGGTCACTGGTCACAGGTCAATGGTCACTGGTCACTGGACACAGATCACTGGTCACTGGTCACTGGTCACTGCTCACTGGTCACTGGTCACTGGTCACTGGTCACTGGTCACTGGTCACTGGTCAATGGTCACTGTCGCTGGTCACTGGTCACTGGTCACTGATCACTGGTCACTGGTCACTGGTCACTGGTCACTGGTCAATGGTCACTATCGCAGGTCAATGGTCACTGTCGCTGGTCACTGGTCACTGGTCACTGGTCAATGGTCACTGGCCACTGGTCACTGGTCACTGGTCAATGGTCACTTTCGCTGGTCAATGGTCAGTGTCGCTGGTCACTGGTCACTGGTAACTGGTCAATGGTCACTGTCGCTGGTCACTGGTCACTGGTCACTGGTCACTGGTCAATGGTAACTTGTCGCTGGTCACTGGTCACCGGTCACTGGTCACTGGTCAATGGTAACTTGTCACTGGCCAGTGGTCAATGGTCACTGGTCACTGGTCACTGGTCAATGGTCTCTGTCGCTGGTCACTGGTCACGATTCGCTGGTCCCTGGTCACTGGTCACTGGTCAATGGTCACTGTCGCTGGTCACTGGTCACTGGTCACTGGTCACTGGACACTGGTCACTGGTCACTGGTCACAAGTCTCTGGTCACTTGTCACTGGTCACTGGTCACTGGTCACTGGTCACTGGTCACTGGTCAATGGTCTCTGTCGCTGGTCACTGGTCACGATTCGCTGGTCCCTGGTCACTGGTCACTGGTCAATGGTCACTGTCGCTGGTCACTGGTCACTGGTCACTGGTCACTGGACACTGGTCACTGGTCACTGGTCACTGGTCACTGGTCACAAGTCTCTGGTCACTTGTCGCTGGTCCCTGGTCACTGGTTACTGATCACTGGACACTGGTCACTGGTCACTGGTCACTGGTCAATGGTCACTATCGCTGGTCAATGGTCACTGTCGCTGGTCACTGGTCACTGGTCACTTGTCACTGGTCACTGGTCACTGGTCACTGGTCTCTGGTCGATGGTCAATGGTCACTGTCGCTGGTCACTGGTCACTGGTCACTTGTCCCTGGGCAGTGGTCACTGGTCACTGGTCACTGGTCACTGGTCACTGATCAATGGTCACTGTCGCTGGTCACTGGTCACTGGTCACTTGTCCCTGGGCAGTGGTCACTTGTCACTGGTCAATGGTCACTATCGCTGGTCAATGGTCACTGTCGCTGGTCACTGGTCACTGGTCACTTGTCACTGGTCACTGGTCACTGGTCACTGGTCACTGGTCACTGGTCACTGGTCACAAGTCACTGGTCACTTGTCACTGGTCAGTGGCCACTCGTCAATGGTCACTGGTCACTGGTCACTGGTCAATGGTAACTTGTCACTGGCCAGTGGTCAATGGTCACTGGTCACTGGTCACTGGTCACTGGTCACTGGTCACTGCTCACTGGTCACTGGTCACTGGTCACTGGTCACTGGTCACTGGTCACTGGTCAATGGTCACTGTCGCTGGTCACTGGTCACTGGTCACTGATCACTGGTCACTGGTCACTGGTCACTGGTCACTGGTCAATGGTCACTATCGCAGGTCAATGGTCACTGTCGCTGGTCACTGGTCACTGGTCACTGGTCAATGGTCACTGGCCACTGGTCACTGGTCACTGGTCAATGGTCACTTTCGCTGGTCAATGGTCAGTGTCGCTGGTCACTGGTCACTGGTAACTGGTCAATGGTCACTGTCGCTGGTCACTGGTCACTGGTCACTGGTCACTGGTCAATGGTAACTTGTCGCTGGTCACTGGTCACCGGTCACTGGTCACTGGTCAATGGTAACTTGTCACTGGCCAGTGGTCAATGGTCACTGGTCACTGGTCACTGGTCAATGGTCTCTGTCGCTGGTCACTGGTCACGATTCGCTGGTCCCTGGTCACTGGTCACTGGTCAATGGTCACTGTCGCTGGTCACTGGTCACTGGTCACTGGTCACTGGACACTGGTCACTGGTCACTGGTCACAAGTCTCTGGTCACTTGTCACTGGTCACTGGTCACTGGTCACTGGTCACTGGTCACTGGTCAATGGTCTCTGTCGCTGGTCACTGGTCACGATTCGCTGGTCCCTGGTCACTGGTCACTGGTCAATGGTCACTGTCGCTGGTCACTGGTCACTGGTCACTGGTCACTGGACACTGGTCACTGGTCACTGGTCACTGGTCACTGGTCACAAGTCTCTGGTCACTTGTCGCTGGTCCCTGGTCACTGGTTACTGATCACTGGACACTGGTCACTGGTCACTGGTCACTGGTCAATGGTCACTATCGCTGGTCAATGGTCACTGTCGCTGGTCACTGGTCACTGGTCACTTGTCACTGGTCACTGGTCACTGGTCACTGGTCTCTGGTCGATGGTCAATGGTCACTGTCGCTGGTCACTGGTCACTGGTCACTTGTCCCTGGGCAGTGGTCACTGGTCACTGGTCACTGGTCACTGGTCACTGATCAATGGTCACTGTCGCTGGTCACTGGTCACTGGTCACTTGTCCCTGGGCAGTGGTCACTTGTCACTGGTCAATGGTCACTATCGCTGGTCAATGGTCACTGTCGCTGGTCACTGGTCACTGGTCACTTGTCACTGGTCACTGGTCACTGGTCACTGGTCACTGGTCACTGGTCACTGGTCACAAGTCACTGGTCACTTGTCACTGGTCAGTGGCCACTCGTCAATGGTCACTGGTCACTGGTCACTGGTCAATGGTAACTTGTCACTGGCCAGTGGTCAATGGTCACTGGTCACTGGTCACTGGTCACTGGTCACTGGTCACTGCTCACTGGTCACTGGTCACTGGTCACTGGTCACTGGTCACTGGTCACTGGTCAATGGTCACTGTCGCTGGTCACTGGTCACTGGTCACTGATCACTGGTCACTGGTCACTGGTCACTGGTCACTGGTCAATGGTCACTATCGCAGGTCAATGGTCACTGTCGCTGGTCACTGGTCACTGGTCACTGGTCAATGGTCACTGGCCACTGGTCACTGGTCACTGGTCAATGGTCACTTTCGCTGGTCAATGGTCAGTGTCGCTGGTCACTGGTCACTGGTAACTGGTCAATGGTCACTGTCGCTGGTCACTGGTCACTGGTCACTGGTCACTGGTCAATGGTAACTTGTCGCTGGTCACTGGTCACCGGTCACTGGTCACTGGTCAATGGTAACTTGTCACTGGCCAGTGGTCAATGGTCACTGGTCACTGGTCACTGGTCAATGGTCTCTGTCGCTGGTCACTGGTCACGATTCGCTGGTCCCTGGTCACTGGTCACTGGTCAATGGTCACTGTCGCTGGTCACTGGTCACTGGTCACTGGTCACTGGACACTGGTCACTGGTCACTGGTCACAAGTCTCTGGTCACTTGTCACTGGTCACTGGTCACTGGTCACTGGTCACTGGTCACTGGTCAATGGTCTCTGTCGCTGGTCACTGGTCACGATTCGCTGGTCCCTGGTCACTGGTCACTGGTCAATGGTCACTGTCGCTGGTCACTGGTCACTGGTCACTGGTCACTGGACACTGGTCACTGGTCACTGGTCACTGGTCACTGGTCACAAGTCTCTGGTCACTTGTCGCTGGTCCCTGGTCACTGGTTACTGATCACTGGACACTGGTCACTGGTCACTGGTCACTGGTCAATGGTCACTATCGCTGGTCAATGGTCACTGTCGCTGGTCACTGGTCACTGGTCACTTGTCACTGGTCACTGGTCACTGGTCACTGGTCTCTGGTCGATGGTCAATGGTCACTGTCGCTGGTCACTGGTCACTGGTCACTTGTCCCTGGGCAGTGGTCACTGGTCACTGGTCACTGGTCACTGGTCACTGATCAATGGTCACTGTCGCTGGTCACTGGTCACTGGTCACTTGTCCCTGGGCAGTGGTCACTTGTCACTGGTCAATGGTCACTATCGCTGGTCAATGGTCACTGTCGCTGGTCACTGGTCACTGGTCACTTGTCACTGGTCACTGGTCACTGGTCACTGGTCACTGGTCACTGGTCACTGGTCACAAGTCACTGGTCACTTGTCACTGGTCAGTGGCCACTCGTCAATGGTCACTGGTCACTGGTCACTGGTCAATGGTAACTTGTCACTGGCCAGTGGTCAATGGTCACTGGTCACTGGTCACTGGTCACTGGTCACTGGTCACTGGTCACTGGTCACTGGTCAATGGTCACTGTCGCTGGTCACTGGTCACTGGTCAATGGTCACTGGCCACTGGTCACTGGTCACTGGTCAATGGTCACTTTCGCTGGTCAATGGTCACTGTCGCTGGTAAATGGTCACTGTCGCTGGTCACTGGTCACTGGTCACTGGTCACTTGTCACTGGTCACTGGTCACTGGTCACTGGTCACTGGTCGATGGTCACTGTCGCTGGTCACTGGTCACTGGTCACTGGTCACTGGTCAATGGTCACTGGTCACTGGTCACTGGTCACTGGTCACTGGTCACTGGTCACTGGTCACTGGTCAATGGTCTCTGTCGCTGGTCACTGGTCACGATTCGCTGGTCCCTGGTCACTGGTCACTGGTCAATGGTCACTGTCGCTGGTCACTGGTCACTGGTCACTGGTCACTGGTAACTGGACACTGGTCACTGGTCACTGGTCACTGGTCACTGGTCACTGGTCACTGGTCACAAGTCACTGGTCACTTGTCACTGGTCACTGGTCACTCGTCACTGGTCAATGGTCTCTGTCGCTGGTCACTGGTCACGATTCGCTGGTCCCTGGTCACTGGTCACTGGTCAATGGTCACTGTCGCTGGTCACTGGTCACTGGTCACTGGTCACTGGTCACTGGTCACTGGTCACTTGTCACTGGTCAGTGGTCACTGGTCACTGGTCACTGGTCACAAGTCACTAGTCACTGGTCACTGGTCACTGGTCACTGGTCACTGGTCACTGGTCACTGGTCACTGGTCACTGGTCACTGGTCACTGGTCACTGGTCACTGGTCACCGGTCAATGCTCACTGTCGCTGGTCCCTGGTCACTGGTCACTGATCACTGGACACTAGTCACTGGTCACTGGTCACTGGTCAATGGTCACTATCGCTGGTCAATGGTCACTGTCGCTGGTCACTGGTCACTGGTCACTTGTCACTGGTCACTGGTCACTGGTCACTGGTCACTGGTCACTGGTCACAAGTCACTGGTCACTTGTCACTGGTCACTGGTCACTCGTCACTGGTCACAGGTCAATGGTAACTTGTCACTGGGCAGTGGTCAATGGTCACTGGCCACTGGTCACTGGTCACAGGTCAATGGTCACTGGTCACTGGACACAGATCACTGGTCACTGGTCACTGGTCACTGGTCACTGGTCACTGGTCAATGGTCACTGGCCAGTGGTCACTGGTCACTGGTCAGTGGCCACTGGTCGCTGGTCACTTGTCACTGGTCACTGGTCACTGGTCACTGGTCACTGGTCACTGGTCACTGGTCACTGGTCACTGGTCACTGGTCACTGGTCAATGGTCACTATCGCTGGTAAATGGTCACTGTCGCTGGTCACTGGTCACTGGTCACTTGTCACTGGCCACTGGTCACTGGTCACTGGTCACTGGTCAATGGTCACTGGTCACTGGTCACTGGTCACTGGTCAATGGTCACTGTCGCTGGTCACTGGTCACTGGTCAATGGTCACTATCGCTGGTCAATGGTCACTGTCGCTGGTCACTGGTCACTGGTCACTGGTCAATGGTCACTTGTCCCTGGGCAGTGGTCACTGGTCACTGGTCAATGGTCACTGTCGCTGGTCAATGGTCGCAGTCGCTGGTCACTGGTCACTGGTCACTTGTCACTGGTCACTGGTCACTGGTCACTGGTCACTGGTCACTGGGCAATGGTCACTGGCCACTGGTCACTGGTCACTGGTCAGTGGCCACTGGTCGCTGGTCACTTGTCACTGGTCACTGGTCACTGGTCACTGGTCACTGGTCACTGGTCACTGGTCACTGGTCACTGGTCACTGGTCACTGGTCACTGGTCAATGGTCACTATCGCTGGTAAATGGTCACTGTCGCTGGTCACTGGTCACTGGTCACAGGTCAATGGTCACTGGTCACTGGACACTGGTCACTGGTCACTGGTCACTTGTCAGTGGTCACTGATCACTGGTCACTGGTCACTGGTCACTGGTCACTGGTCACTGGTCACTGGTCACTGGTCACTGGTCAATGGTCACTGTCGCTGGTCACTGGTCACTGGTCACTGATCACTGGTCACTGGTCACTGGTCACTGGTCACTGGTCAATGGTCACTATCGCAGGTCAATGGTCACTGTCGCTGGTCACTGGTCACTGGTCACTGGTCAATGGTCACTGGCCACTGGTCACTGGTCACTGGTCAATGGTCACTTTCGCTGGTCAATGGTCAGTGTCGCTGGTCACTGGTCACTGGTAACTGGTCAATGGTCACTGTCGCTGGTCACTGGTCACTGGTCACTGGTCACTGGTCAATGGTAACTTGTCGCTGGTCACTGGTCACCGGTCACTGGTCACTGGTCAATGGTAACTTGTCACTGGCCAGTGGTCAATGGTCACTGGTCACTGGTCACTGGTCAATGGTCTCTGTCGCTGGTCACTGGTCACGATTCGCTGGTCCCTGGTCACTGGTCACTGGTCAATGGTCACTGTCGCTGGTCACTGGTCACTGGTCACTGGTCACTGGACACTGGTCACTGGTCACTGGTCACTGGTCACTGGTCACAAGTCTCTGGTCACTTGTCACTGGTCACTGGTCACTGGTCACTCGTCACTGGTCACAGGTCAATGGTAACTTGTCACTGGGCAGTGGTCAATGGTCACTGGTTACTGGTCACTGGTCACAGGTCAATGGTCACTGGTCACTGGACACAGATCACTGGTCACTGGTCACTGGTCACTGGTCACTGGTCACTGGTCAATGGTCACTGGTCAGTGGCCACTCGTCGCTGGTCCCAATTCACTGGTCACTGTTCACAGGTCAATGGTCACTGGTCAGTGGCCACTCGTCGCTGGTCCCAATTCACTGGTCACTGTTCACAGGTCACTGGTCACTGGTCACTGGTCACTGGTCACTGGTCACTGGTCACTGGTCACTGGTCACTGGTCACTGGTCACTGGTCACTGGTCACCGGTCAATGCTCACTGTCGCTGGTCCCTGGTCACTGGTCACTGATCACTGGACACTGGTCACTGGTCACTGGTCACTGGTCAATGGTCACTATCGCTGGTCAATGGTCACTGTCGCTGGTCACTGGTCACTGGTCACTTGTCACTGGTCACTGGTCACTGGTCACTGGTCACTGTCGCTGGTCACTGGTCACTGGTCACTTGTCCCTGGGCAGTGGTCACTTGTCACTGGTCAATGGTCACTATCGCTGGTCAATGGTCACTGTCGCTGGTCACTGGTCACTGGTCACTTGTCACTGGTCACTGGTCACTGGTCACTGGTCACTGGTCACTGGTCACTGGTCACAAGTCTCTGGTCACTTGTCACTGGTCAGTGGCCACTCGTCAATGGTCACTGGTCACTGGTCACTGGTCAATGGTCTCTGTCGCTGGTCACTGGTCACGATTCGCTGGTCCCTGGTCACTGGTCACTGGTCAATGGTCACTGTCGCTGGTCACTGGTCACTGGTCACTGGTCACTGGTCACTGGTCACTGGTCACTGGCCACTGGTCACTGGTCACTGGTCACTCGTCACTGGTCACAGGTCAATGGTAACTTGTCACTGGGCAGTGGTCAATGGTCACTGGCCACTGGTCACTGGTCACAGGTCAATGGTCACTGGTCACTGGACACAGATCACTGGTCACTGGTCACTGGTCACTGGTCACTGGTCACTGGTCAATGGTCACTGGCCACTGGTCACTGGTCACTGGTCAGTGGCCACTGGTCGCTGGTCACTTGTCACTGGTCACTGGTCACTGGTCACTGGTCACTGGTCACTGGTCACTGGTCACTGGTCACTGGTCACTGGTCACTGGTCACTGGTCACTGGTCAATGGTCACTATCGCTGGTAAATGGTCACTGTCGCTGGTCACTGGTCACTGGTCACTTGTCACTGGTCACTGGTCACTGGTCACTGGTCACTGGTCACTGGTCACTGGTCACTGGTCACTGGTCACTGGTCAATGGTCACTGTCGCTGGTCACTGGTCACTGGTCAATGGTCACTATCGCTGGTCAATGGTCACTGTCGCTGGTCACTGGTCACTGGTCACTGGTCAATGGTCACTTGTCCCTGGGCAGTGGTCACTGGTCACTGGTCAATGGTCACTGTCGCTGGTCAATGGTCACAGTCGCTGGTCACTGGTCACTGGTCACTTGTCACTGGTCACTGGTCACTGGTCACTGGTCACTGGTCACTGGGCAATGGTCACTGGCCACTGGTCACTGGTCACTGGTCAGTGGCCACTGGTCGCTGGTCACTTGTCACTGGTCACTGGTCACTGGTCACTGGTCACTGGTCACTGGTCACTGGTCACTGGTCACTGGTCACTGGTCACTGGTCACTGGTCACTGGTCAATGGTCACTATCGCTGGTAAATGGTCACTGTCGCTGGTCACTGGTCACTGGTCACAGGTCAATGGTCACTGGTCACTGGACACTGGTCACTGGTCACTGGTCACTTGTCAGTGGTCACTGATCACTGGTCACTGGTCACTGGTCACTGGTCACTGGTCACTGGTCACTGGTCACTGGCCACTGGTCACTGGTCACTGGTCACTCGTCACTGGTCACAGGTCAATGGTAACTTGTCACTGGGCAGTGGTCAATGGTCACTGGCCACTGGTCACTGGTCACAGGTCAATGGTCACTGGTCACTGGACACAGATCACTGGTCACTGGTCACTGGTCACTGGTCACTGGTCACTGGTCAATGGTCACTGGCCACTGGTCACTGGTCACTGGTCAGTGGCCACTGGTCGCTGGTCACTTGTCACTGGTCACTGGTCACTGGTCACTGGTCACTGGTCACTGGTCACTGGTCACTGGTCACTGGTCACTGGTCACTGGTCACTGGTCAATGGTCACTATCGCTGGTAAATGGTCACTGTCGCTGGTCACTGGTCACTGGTCACTGGTCACTGGTCACTGGTCACTGGTCACTGGTCACTGGTCACTGGTCACTTGTCACTGGTCAGTGGTCACTGGTCACTGGTCACTGGTCACAAGTCACTAGTCACTGGTCACTGGTCACTGGTCACTGGTCACTGGTCACTGGTCACTGGTCACTGGTCACTGGTCACTGGTCACTGGTCACTGGTCACTGGTCACCGGTCAATGCTCACTGTCGCTGGTCCCTGGTCACTGGTCACTGATCACTGGACACTAGTCACTGGTCACTGGTCACTGGTCAATGGTCACTATCGCTGGTCAATGGTCACTGTCGCTGGTCACTGGTCACTGGTCACTTGTCACTGGTCACTGGTCACTGGTCACTGGTCACTGGTCACAAGTCACTGGTCACTTGTCACTGGTCACTGGTCACTCGTCACTGGTCACAGGTCAATGGTAACTTGTCACTGGGCAGTGGTCAATGGTCACTGGCCACTGGTCACTGGTCACAGGTCAATGGTCACTGGTCACTGGACACAGATCACTGGTCACTGGTCACTGGTCACTGGTCACTGGTCACTGGTCAATGGTCACTGGCCAGTGGTCACTGGTCACTGGTCAGTGGCCACTGGTCGCTGGTCACTTGTCACTGGTCACTGGTCACTGGTCACTGGTCACTGGTCACTGGTCACTGGTCACTGGTCACTGGTCACTGGTCACTGGTCAATGGTCACTATCGCTGGTAAATGGTCACTGTCGCTGGTCACTGGTCACTGGTCACTTGTCACTGGCCACTGGTCACTGGTCACTGGTCACTGGTCACTGGTCACTGGTCACTGGTCACTGGTCACTGGTCAATGGTCACTGTCGCTGGTCACTGGTCACTGGTCAATGGTCACTATCGCTGGTCAATGGTCACTGTCGCTGGTCACTGGTCACTGGTCACTGGTCAATGGTCACTTGTCCCTGGGCAGTGGTCACTGGTCACTGGTCAATGGTCACTGTCGCTGGTCAATGGTCACAGTCGCTGGTCAATGGTCACTTGTCACTGGTCACTGGTCACTGGTCACTGGTCACTGGTCACTGGGCAATGGTCACTGGCCACTGGTCACTGGTCACTGGTCAGTGGCCACTGGTCGCTGGTCACTTGTCACTGGTCACTGGTCACTGGTCACTGGTCACTGGTCACTGGTCACTGGTCACTGGTCACTGGTCACTGGTCACTGGTTACTGGTCAATGGTCACTATCGCTGGTAAATGGTCACTGTCGCTGGTCACTGGTCACTGGTCACAGGTCAATGGTCACTGGTCACTGGACACTGGTCACTGGTCACTGGTCACTTGTCAGTGGTCACTGATCACTGGTCACTGGTCACTGGTCACTGGTCACTGGTCACTGGTCACTGGTCACTGGTCACTGGTCAATGGTCACTGTCGCTGGTCACTGGTCACTGGTCACTGATCACTGGTCACTGGTCACTGGTCACTGGTCACTGGTCAATGGTCACTATCGCAGGTCAATGGTCACTGTCGCTGGTCACTGGTCACTGGTCACTGGTCAATGGTCACTGGCCACTGGTCACTGGTCACTGGTCAATGGTCACTTTCGCTGGTCAATGGTCAGTGTCGCTGGTCACTGGTCACTGGTAACTGGTCAATGGTCACTGTCGCTGGTCACTGGTCACTGGTCACTGGTCACTGGTCAATGGTAACTTGTCGCTGATCACTGGTCACCGGTCACTGGTCACTGGTCAATGGTAACTTGTCACTGGCCAGTGGTCAATGGTCACTGGTCACTGGTCACTGGTCAATGGTCTCTGTCGCTGGTCACTGGTCACGATTCGCTGGTCCCTGGTCACTGGTCACTGGTCAATGGTCACTGTCGCTGGTCACTGGTCACTGGTCACTGGTCACTGGACACTGGTCACTGGTCACTGGTCACTGGTCACTGGTCACAAGTCTCTGGTCACTTGTCACTGGTCACTGGTCACTGGTCACTCGTCACTGGTCACAGGTCAATGGTAACTTGTCACTGGGCAGTGGTCAATGGTCACTGGTTACTGGTCACTGGTCACAGGTCAATGGTCACTGGTCACTGGACACAGATCACTGG
The DNA here is from genome assembly GCA_947577245.1 of Andrena bucephala. NCBI lineage: Eukaryota > Metazoa > Arthropoda > Insecta > Hymenoptera > Andrenidae > Andrena > Andrena bucephala. The sequence continues at coordinate 64,580,388 of OX387716.1, forward strand.
TCACTGGTCACTGGTCACTGGTCACTGGTCACTGGTCAATGGTCACTGGTCAGTGGCCACTCGTCGCTGGTCCCAATTCACTGGTCACTGTTCACAGGTCAATGGTCACTGGTCAGTGGCCACTCGTCGCTGGTCCCAATTCACTGGTCACTGTTCACAGGTCACTGGTCACTGGTCACTGGTCACTGGTCACTGGTCACTGGTCACTGGTCACTGGTCACTGGTCACTGGTCACTGGTCACCGGTCAATGCTCACTGTCGCTGGTCCCTGGTCACTGGTCACTGATCACTGGACACTGGTCACTGGTCACTGGTCACTGGTCAATGGTCACTATCGCTGGTCAATGGTCACTGTCGCTGGTCACTGGTCACTGGTCACTTGTCACTGGTCACTGGTCACTGGTCACTGGTCTCTGGTCGATGGTCAATGGTCACTGTCGCTGGTCACTGGTCACTGGTCACTTGTCCCTGGGCAGTGGTCACTGGTCACTGGTCTCTGGTCACTTGTCACTGGTCAATGGTCACTGTCGCTGGTCACTGGTCACTGGTCACTTGTCCCTGGGCAGTGGTCACTTGTCACTGGTCAATGGTCACTGTCGCTGGTCACTGGTCACTGGTCACTTGTCACTGGTCACTGGTCACTGGTCACTGGTCACTGGTCACTGGTCACTGGTCACAAGTCTCTGGTCACTTGTCACTGGTCAGTGGCCACTCGTCAATGGTCACTGGTCACTGGTCACTGGTCAATGGTCTCTGTCGCTGGTCACTGGTCACGATTCGCTGGTCCCTGGTCACTGGTCACTGGTCAATGGTCACTGTCGCTGGTCACTGGTCACTGGTCACTGGTCACTGGTCACTGGTCACTGGTCACTGGCCACTGGTCACTGGTCACTGGTCACTCGTCACTGGTCACAGGTCAATGGTAACTTGTCACTGGGCAGTGGTCAATGGTCACTGGCCACTGGTCACTGGTCACAGGTCAATGGTCACTGGTCACTGGACACAGATCACTGGTCACTGGTCACTGGTCACTGGTCACTGGTCACTGGTCACTGGTCACTGGTCACTGGTCAATGGTCACTGTCGCTGGTCACTGGTCACTGGTCACTGATCACTGGTCACTGGTCACTGGTCACTGGTCACTGGTCAATGGTCACTATCGCAGGTCAATGGTCACTGTCGCTGGTCACTGGTCACTGGTCACTGGTCAATGGTCACTGGCCACTGGTCACTGGTCACTGGTCAATGGTCACTTTCGCTGGTCAATGGTCAGTGTCGCTGGTCACTGGTCACTGGTAACTGGTCAATGGTCACTGTCGCTGGTCACTGGTCACTGGTCACTGGTCACTGGTCAATGGTAACTTGTCGCTGGTCACTGGTCACCGGTCACTGGTCACTGGTCAATGGTAACTTGTCACTGGCCAGTGGTCAATGGTCACTGGTCACTGGTCACTGGTCAATGGTCTCTGTCGCTGGTCACTGGTCACGATTCGCTGGTCCCTGGTCACTGGTCACTGGTCAATGGTCACTGTCGCTGGTCACTGGTCACTGGCCACTGGTCACTGGACACTGGTCACTGGTCACTGGTCACTGGTCACTGGTCACAAGTCTCTGGTCACTTGTCACTGGTCACTGGTCACTGGTCACTCGTCACTGGTCACAGGTCAATGGTAACTTGTCACTGGGCAGTGGTCAATGGTCACTGGTTACTGGTCACTGGTCACAGGTCAATGGTCACTGGTCACTGGACACAGATCACTGGTCACTGGTCACTGGTCACTGGTCACTGGTCACTGGTCAATGGTCACTGGTCAGTGGCCACTCGTCGCTGGTCCCAATTCACTGGTCACTGTTCACAGGTCAATGGTCACTGGTCAGTGGCCACTCGTCGCTGGTCCCAATTCACTGGTCACTGTTCACAGGTCACTGGTCACTGGTCACTGGTCACTGGTCACTGGTCACTGGTCACTGGTCACTGGTCACTGGTCACTGGTCACTGGTCACTGGTCACCGGTCAATGCTCACTGTCGCTGGTCCCTGGTCACTGGTCACTGATCACTGGACACTGGTCACTGGTCACTGGTCACTGGTCAATGGTCACTATCGCTGGTCAATGGTCACTGTCGCTGGTCACTGGTCACTGGTCACTTGTCACTGGTCACTGGTCACTGGTCACTGGTCTCTGGTCGATGGTCAATGGTCACTGTCGCTGGTCACTGGTCACTGGTCACTTGTCCCTGGGCAGTGGTCACTGGTCACTGGTCACTGGTCACTGGTCACTGGTCAATGGTCACTGTCGCTGGTCACTGGTCACTGGTCACTTGTCCCTGGGCAGTGGTCACTTGTCACTGGTCAATGGTCACTATCGCTGGTCAATGGTCACTGTCGCTGGTCACTGGTCACTGGTCACTTGTCACTGGTCACTGGTCACTGGTCACTGGTCACTGGTCACTGGTCACTGGTCACAAGTCTCTGGTCACTTGTCACTGGTCAGTGGCCACTCGTCAATGGTCACTGGTCACTGGTCACTGGTCAATGGTCTCTGTCGCTGGTCACTGGTCACGATTCGCTGGTCCCTGGTCACTGGTCACTGGTCAATGGTCACTGTCGCTGGTCACTGGTCACTGGTCACTGGTCACTGGTCACTGGTCACTGGTCACTGGCCACTGGTCACTGGTCACTGGTCACTCGTCACTGGTCACAGGTCAATGGTAACTTGTCACTGGGCAGTGGTCAATGGTCACTGGCCACTGGTCACTGGTCACAGGTCAATGGTCACTGGTCACTGGACACAGATCACTGGTCACTGGTCACTGGTCACTGGTCACTGGTCACTGGTCAATGGTCACTGGCCACTGGTCACTGGTCACTGGTCAGTGGCCACTGGTCGCTGGTCACTTGTCACTGGTCACTGGTCACTGGTCACTGGTCACTGGTCACTGGTCACTGGTCACTGGTCACTGGTCACTGGTCACTGGTCACTGGTCACTGGTCACTGGTCACTGGTCAATGGTCACTATCGCTGGTAAATGGTCACTGTCGCTGGTCACTGGTCACTGGTCACTTGTCACTGGTCACTGGTCACTGGTCACTGGTCACTGGTCACTGGTCACTGGTCACTGGTCACTGGTCACTGGTCAATGGTCACTGTCGCTGGTCACTGGTCACTGGTCACTGGTCAATGGTCACTTGTCCCTGGGCAGTGGTCACTGGTCACTGGTCAATGGTCACTGTCGCTGGTCAATGGTCACAGTCGCTGGTCACTGGTCACTGGTCACTTGTCACTGGTCACTGGTCACTGGTCACTGGTCACTGGTCACTGGGCAATGGTCACTGGCCACTGGTCACTGGTCACTGGTCAGTGGCCACTGGTCGCTGGTCACTTGTCACTGGTCACTGGTCACTGGTCACTGGTCACTGGTCACTGGTCACTGGTCACTGGTCACTGGTCACTGGTCACTGGTCACTGGTCACTGGTCAATGGTCACTATCGCTGGTAAATGGTCACTGTCGCTGGTCACTGGTCACTGGTCACAGGTCAATGGTCACTGGTCACTGGACACTGGTCACTGGTCACTGGTCACTTGTCAGTGGTCACTGATCACTGGTCACTGGTCACTGGTCACTGGTCACTGGTCACTGGTCACTGGTCACTGGCCACTGGTCACTGGTCACTGGTCACTCGTCACTGGTCACAGGTCAATGGTAACTTGTCACTGGGCAGTGGTCAATGGTCACTGGCCACTGGTCACTGGTCACAGGTCAATGGTCACTGGTCACTGGACACAGATCACTGGTCACTGGTCACTGGTCACTGGTCACTGGTCACTGGTCACTGGTCAATGGTCACTGGCCACTGGTCACTGGTCACTGGTCAGTGGCCACTGGTCGCTGGTCACTTGTCACTGGTCACTGGTCACTGGTCACTGGTCACTGGTCACTGGTCACTGGTCACTGGTCACTGGTCACTGGTCACTGGTCACTGGTCAATGGTCACTATCGCTGGTAAATGGTCACTGTCGCTGGTCACTGGTCACTGGTCACTTGTCACTGGTCACTGGTCACTGGTCACTGGTCACTGGTCACTGGTCACTGGTCACTGGTCACTGGTCACTTGTCACTGGTCAGTGGTCACTGGTCACTGGTCACTGGTCACAAGTCACTAGTCACTGGTCACTGGTCACTGGTCACTTGTCACTGGCCACTGGTCACTGGTCACTGGTCACTGGTCACTGGTCACTGGTCACTGGTCAATGGTCACTGTCGCTGGTCACTGGTCACTGGTCAATGGTCACTATCGCTGGTCAATGGTCACTGTCGCTGGTCACTGGTCACTGGTCACTGGTCAATGGTCACTTGTCCCTGGGCAGTGGTCACTGGTCACTGGTCAATGGTCACTGTCGCTGGTCAATGGTCACAGTCGCTGGTCACTGGTCACTTGTCACTGGTCACTGGTCACTGGTCACTGGTCACTGGTCACTGGGCAATGGTCACTGGCCACTGGTCACTGGTCACTGGTCAGTGGCCACTGGTCGCTGGTCACTTGTCACTGGTCACTGGTCACTGGTCACTGGTCACTGGTCACTGATCACTGGTCACTGGTCACTGGTCACTGGTCACTGGTCAATGGTCACTATCGCAGGTCAATGGTCACTGTCGCTGGTCACTGGTCACTGGTCACTGGTCAATGGTCACTGGCCACTGGTCACTGGTCACTGGTCAATGGTCACTTTCGCTGGTCAATGGTCAGTGTCGCTGGTCACTGGTCACTGGTAACTGGTCAATGGTCACTGTCGCTGGTCACTGGTCACTGGTCACTGGTCACTGGTCACTGGTCACTCGTCACTGGTCACTGGTAACTGGTCAATGGTCACTGTCACTGGTCACTGGTCACTGGTCACTGGTCAATGGTCACTGTCGCTGGTCACTGGTCACTGGTCACAGGTCAATGGTCACTGGTCACTGGTCACTGGTCAATGGTCACTGTCGCTGGTCACTGGTCACTGGTCACTGGTCACTGGTCACTGGTCACTGGTCACTGGTCACTGGTCACTGGTAACTGGTCAATGGTCACTGTCGCTGGTCACTGGTCACTGGTCACTGGTCACTGGTCAATGGTAACTTGTCACTGGCCAGTGGTCAATGGTCACTGGTCACTGGTCACTGGTCACTGGTCACTGGTCACTGGTCACTGGTCACTGGTCACTGGTCAATGGTCACTGTCGCTGGTCACTGGTCACTGGTCAATGGTCACTGGCCACTGGTCACTGGTCACTGGTCAATGGTCACTTTCGCTGGTCAATGGTCACTGTCGCTGGTAAATGGTCACTGTCGCTGGTCACTGGTCACTGGTCACTGGTCACTTGTCACTGGTCACTGGTCACTGGTCACTGGTCACAGGTCACTGGTCAATGGTCACTGTCGCTGGTCACTGGTCACTGGTCACTGATCACTGGTCACTGGTCACTGGTCACTGGTCACTGGTCAATGGTCACTATCGCAGGTCAATGGTCACTGTCGCTGGTCACTGGTCACTGGTCACTGGTCAATGGTCACTGGCCACTGGTCACTGGTCACTGGTCAATGGTCACTTTCGCTGGTCAATGGTCAGTGTCGCTGGTCACTGGTCACTGGTAACTGGTCAATGGTCACTGTCGCTGGTCACTGGTCACTGGTCACTGGTCACTGGTCAATGGTAACTTGTCGCTGGTCACTGGTCACCGGTCACTGGTCACTGGTCAATGGTAACTTGTCACTGGCCAGTGGTCAATGGTCACTGGTCACTGGTCACTGGTCAATGGTCTCTGTCGCTGGTCACTGGTCACGATTCGCTGGTCCCTGGTCACTGGTCACTGGTCAATGGTCACTGTCGCTGGTCACTGGTCACTGGTCACTGGTCACTGGACACTGGTCACTGGTCACTGGTCACTGGTCACTGGTCACAAGTCTCTGGTCACTTGTCACTGGTCACTGGTCACTGGTCACTCGTCACTGGTCACAGGTCAATGGTAACTTGTCACTGGGCAGTGGTCAATGGTCACTGGTTACTGGTCACTGGTCACAGGTCAATGGTCACTGGTCACTGGACACAGATCACTGGTCACTGGTCACTGGTCACTGGTCACTGGTCACTGGTCAATGGTCACTGGTCAGTGGCCACTCGTCGCTGGTCCCAATTCACTGGTCACTGTTCACAGGTCAATGGTCACTGGTCAGTGGCCACTCGTCGCTGGTCCCAATTCACTGGTCACTGTTCACAGGTCACTGGTCACTGGTCACTGGTCACTGGTCACTGGTCACTGGTCACTGGTCACTGGTCACTGGTCACTGGTCACCGGTCAATGCTCACTGTCGCTGGTCCCTGGTCACTGGTCACTGATCACTGGACACTGGTCACTGGTCACTGGTCACTGGTCAATGGTCACTATCGCTGGTCAATGGTCACTGTCGCTGGTCACTGGTCACTGGTCACTTGTCACTGGTCACTGGTCACTGGTCACTGGTCTCTGGTCGATGGTCAATGGTCACTGTCGCTGGTCACTGGTCACTGGTCACTTGTCCCTGGGCAGTGGTCACTGGTCACTGGTCACTGGTCACTTGTCACTGGTCAATGGTCACTGTCGCTGGTCACTGGTCACTGGTCACTTGTCCCTGGGCAGTGGTCACTTGTCACTGGTCAATGGTCACTATCGCTGGTCAATGGTCACTGTCGCTGGTCACTGGTCACTGGTCACTTGTCACTGGTCACTGGTCACTGGTCACTGGTCACTGGTCACTGGTCACTGGTCACAAGTCTCTGGTCACTTGTCACTGGTCAGTGGCCACTCGTCAATGGTCACTGGTCACTGGTCACTGGTCAATGGTCTCTGTCGCTGGTCACTGGTCACGATTCGCTGGTCCCTGGTCACTGGTCACTGGTCAATGGTCACTGTCGCTGGTCACTGGTCACTGGTCACTGGTCACTGGTCACTGGTCACTGGTCACTGGCCACTGGTCACTGGTCACTGGTCACTCGTCACTGGTCACAGGTCAATGGTAACTTGTCACTGGGCAGTGGTCAATGGTCACTGGCCACTGGTCACTGGTCACAGGTCAATGGTCACTGGTCACTGGACACAGATCACTGGTCACTGGTCACTGGTCACTGGTCACTGGTCACTGGTCACTGGTCACTGGTCACTGGTCACTGGTCACTGGTCAATGGTCACTGTCGCTGGTCACTGGTCACTGGTCACTGATCACTGGTCACTGGTCACTGGTCACTGGTCACTGGTCAATGGTCACTATCGCAGGTCAATGGTCACTGTCGCTGGTCACTGGTCACTGGTCACTGGTCAATGGTCACTGGCCACTGGTCACTGGTCACTGGTCAATGGTCACTTTCGCTGGTCAATGGTCAGTGTCGCTGGTCACTGGTCACTGGTAACTGGTCAATGGTCACTGTCGCTGGTCACTGGTCACTGGTCACTGGTCACTGGTCAATGGTAACTTGTCGCTGGTCACTGGTCACCGGTCACTGGTCACTGGTCAATGGTAACTTGTCACTGGCCAGTGGTCAATGGTCACTGGTCACTGGTCACTGGTCAATGGTCTCTGTCGCTGGTCACTGGTCACGATTCGCTGGTCCCTGGTCACTGGTCACTGGTCAATGGTCACTGTCGCTGGTCACTGGTCACTGGTCACTGGTCACTGGACACTGGTCACTGGTCACTGGTCACTGGTCACTGGTCACAAGTCTCTGGTCACTTGTCACTGGTCACTGGTCACTGGTCACTCGTCACTGGTCACAGGTCAATGGTAACTTGTCACTGGGCAGTGGTCAATGGTCACTGGTTACTGGTCACTGGTCACAGGTCAATGGTCACTGGTCACTGGACACAGATCACTGGTCACTGGTCACTGGTCACTGGTCACTGGTCACTGGTCAATGGTCACTGGTCAGTGGCCACTCGTCGCTGGTCCCAATTCACTGGTCACTGTTCACAGGTCAATGGTCACTGGTCAGTGGCCACTCGTCGCTGGTCCCAATTCACTGGTCACTGTTCACAGGTCACTGGTCACTGGTCACTGGTCACTGGTCACTGGTCACTGGTCACTGGTCACTGGTCACTGGTCACTGGTCACCGGTCAATGCTCACTGTCGCTGGTCCCTGGTCACTGGTCACTGATCACTGGACACTGGTCACTGGTCACTGGTCACTGGTCAATGGTCACTATCGCTGGTCAATGGTCACTGTCGCTGGTCACTGGTCACTGGTCACTTGTCACTGGTCACTGGTCACTGGTCACTGGTCTCTGGTCGATGGTCAATGGTCACTGTCGCTGGTCACTGGTCACTGGTCACTTGTCCCTGGGCAGTGGTCACTGGTCACTGGTCACTGGTCACTGGTCACTGGTCAATGGTCACTGTCGCTGGTCACTGGTCACTGGTCACTTGTCCCTGGGCAGTGGTCACTTGTCACTGGTCAATGGTCACTATCGCTGGTCAATGGTCACTGTCGCTGGTCACTGGTCACTGGTCACTTGTCACTGGTCACTGGTCACTGGTCACTGGTCACTGGTCACTGGTCACTGGTCACAAGTCTCTGGTCACTTGTCACTGGTCAGTGGCCACTCGTCAATGGTCACTGGTCACTGGTCACTGGTCAATGGTCTCTGTCGCTGGTCACTGGTCACGATTCGCTGGTCCCTGGTCACTGGTCACTGGTCAATGGTCACTGTCGCTGGTCACTGGTCACTGGTCACTGGTCACTGGTCACAAGTCTCTGGTCACTTGTCACTGGTCACTGGTCACTGGTCACTCGTCACTGGTCACAGGTCAATGGTAACTTGTCACTGGGCAGTGGTCAATGGTCACTGGTTACTGGTCACTGGTCACAGGTCAATGGTCACTGGTCACTGGACACAGATCACTGGTCACTGGTCACTGGTCACTGGTCACTGGTCACTGGTCAATGGTCACTGGTCAGTGGCCACTCGTCGCTGGTCCCAATTCACTGGTCACTGTTCACAGGTCAATGGTCACTGGTCAGTGGCCACTCGTCGCTGGTCCCAATTCACTGGTCACTGTTCACAGGTCACTGGTCACTGGTCACTGGTCACTGGTCACTGGTCACTGGTCACTGGTCACTGGTCACTGGTCACTGGTCACCGGTCAATGCTCACTGTCGCTGGTCCCTGGTCACTGGTCACTGATCACTGGACACTGGTCACTGGTCACTGGTCACTGGTCAATGGTCACTATCGCTGGTCAATGGTCACTGTCGCTGGTCACTGGTCACTGGTCACTTGTCACTGGTCACTGGTCACTGGTCACTGGTCTCTGGTCGATGGTCAATGGTCACTGTCGCTGGTCACTGGTCACTGGTCACTTGTCCCTGGGCAGTGGTCACTGGTCACTGGTCACTGGTCACTTGTCACTGGTCAATGGTCACTGTCGCTGGTCACTGGTCACTGGTCACTTGTCCCTGGGCAGTGGTCACTTGTCACTGGTCAATGGTCACTATCGCTGGTCAATGGTCACTGTCGCTGGTCACTGGTCACTGGTCACTTGTCACTGGTCACTGGTCACTGGTCACTGGTCACTGGTCACTGGTCACTGGTCACAAGTCTCTGGTCACTTGTCACTGGTCAGTGGCCACTCGTCAATGGTCACTGGTCACTGGTCACTGGTCAATGGTCTCTGTCGCTGGTCACTGGTCACGATTCGCTGGTCCCTGGTCACTGGTCACTGGTCAATGGTCACTGTCGCTGGTCACTGGTCACTGGTCACTGGTCACTGGTCACTGGTCACTGGTCACTGGCCACTGGTCACTGGTCACTGGTCACTCGTCACTGGTCACAGGTCAATGGTAACTTGTCACTGGGCAGTGGTCAATGGTCACTGGCCACTGGTCACTGGTCACAGGTCAATGGTCACTGGTCACTGGACACAGATCACTGGTCACTGGTCACTGGTCACTGGTCACTGGTCACTGGTCACTGGTCACTGGTCACTGGTCACTGGTCACTGGTCAATGGTCACTGTCGCTGGTCACTGGTCACTGGTCACTGATCACTGGTCACTGGTCACTGGTCACTGGTCACTGGTCAATGGTCACTATCGCAGGTCAATGGTCACTGTCGCTGGTCACTGGTCACTGGTCACTGGTCAATGGTCACTGGCCACTGGTCACTGGTCACTGGTCAATGGTCACTTTCGCTGGTCAATGGTCAGTGTCGCTGGTCACTGGTCACTGGTAACTGGTCAATGGTCACTGTCGCTGGTCACTGGTCACTGGTCACTGGTCACTGGTCAATGGTAACTTGTCGCTGGTCACTGGTCACCGGTCACTGGTCACTGGTCAATGGTAACTTGTCACTGGCCAGTGGTCAATGGTCACTGGTCACTGGTCACTGGTCAATGGTCTCTGTCGCTGGTCACTGGTCACGATTCGCTGGTCCCTGGTCACTGGTCACTGGTCAATGGTCACTGTCGCTGGTCACTGGTCACTGGTCACTGGTCACTGGACACTGGTCACTGGTCACTGGTCACTGGTCACTGGTCACAAGTCTCTGGTCACTTGTCACTGGTCACTGGTCACTGGTCACTCGTCACTGGTCACAGGTCAATGGTAACTTGTCACTGGGCAGTGGTCAATGGTCACTGGTTACTGGTCACTGGTCACAGGTCAATGGTCACTGGTCACTGGACACAGATCACTGGTCACTGGTCACTGGTCACTGGTCACTGGTCACTGGTCAATGGTCACTGGTCAGTGGCCACTCGTCGCTGGTCCCAATTCACTGGTCACTGTTCACAGGTCAATGGTCACTGGTCAGTGGCCACTCGTCGCTGGTCCCAATTCACTGGTCACTGTTCACAGGTCACTGGTCACTGGTCACTGGTCACTGGTCACTGGTCACTGGTCACTGGTCACTGGTCACTGGTCACTGGTCACCGGTCAATGCTCACTGTCGCTGGTCCCTGGTCACTGGTCACTGATCACTGGACACTGGTCACTGGTCACTGGTCACTGGTCAATGGTCACTATCGCTGGTCAATGGTCACTGTCGCTGGTCACTGGTCACTGGTCACTTGTCACTGGTCACTGGTCACTGGTCACTGGTCTCTGGTCGATGGTCAATGGTCACTGTCGCTGGTCACTGGTCACTGGTCACTTGTCCCTGGGCAGTGGTCACTGGTCACTGGTCACTGGTCACTGGTCACTGGTCAATGGTCACTGTCGCTGGTCACTGGTCACTGGTCACTTGTCCCTGGGCAGTGGTCACTTGTCACTGGTCAATGGTCACTATCGCTGGTCAATGGTCACTGTCGCTGGTCACTGGTCACTGGTCACTTGTCACTGGTCACTGGTCACTGGTCACTGGTCACTGGTCACTGGTCACTGGTCACAAGTCTCTGGTCACTTGTCACTGGTCAGTGGCCACTCGTCAATGGTCACTGGTCACTGGTCACTGGTCAATGGTCTCTGTCGCTGGTCACTGGTCACGATTCGCTGGTCCCTGGTCACTGGTCACTGGTCAATGGTCACTGTCGCTGGTCACTGGTCACTGGTCACTGGTCACTGGTCACTGGTCACTGGTCACTGGCCACTGGTCACTGGTCACTGGTCACTCGTCACTGGTCACAGGTCAATGGTAACTTGTCACTGGGCAGTGGTCAATGGTCACTGGCCACTGGTCACTGGTCACAGGTCAATGGTCACTGGTCACTGGACACAGATCACTGGTCACTGGTCACTGGTCACTGGTCACTGGTCACTGGTCAATGGTCACTGGCCACTGGTCACTGGTCACTGGTCAGTGGCCACTGGTCGCTGGTCACTTGTCACTGGTCACTGGTCACTGGTCACTGGTCACTGGTCACTGGTCACTGGTCACTGGTCACTGGTCACTGGTCACTGGTCACTGGTCACTGGTCACTGGTCACTGGTCAATGGTCACTATCGCTGGTAAATGGTCACTGTCGCTGGTCACTGGTCACTGGTCACTTGTCACTGGTCACTGGTCACTGGTCACTGGTCACTGGTCACTGGTCACTGGTCACTGGTCACTGGTCACTGGTCAATGGTCACTGTCGCTGGTCACTGGTCACTGGTCACTGGTCAATGGTCACTTGTCCCTGGGCAGTGGTCACTGGTCACTGGTCAATGGTCACTGTCGCTGGTCAATGGTCACAGTCGCTGGTCACTGGTCACTGGTCACTTGTCACTGGTCACTGGTCACTGGTCACTGGTCACTGGTCACTGGGCAATGGTCACTGGCCACTGGTCACTGGTCACTGGTCAGTGGCCACTGGTCGCTGGTCACTTGTCACTGGTCACTGGTCACTGGTCACTGGTCACTGGTCACTGGTCACTGGTCACTGGTCACTGGTCACTGGTCACTGGTCACTGGTCACTGGTCAATGGTCACTATCGCTGGTAAATGGTCACTGTCGCTGGTCACTGGTCACTGGTCACAGGTCAATGGTCACTGGTCACTGGACACTGGTCACTGGTCACTGGTCACTTGTCAGTGGTCACTGATCACTGGTCACTGGTCACTGGTCACTGGTCACTGGTCACTGGTCACTGGTCACTGGCCACTGGTCACTGGTCACTGGTCACTCGTCACTGGTCACAGGTCAATGGTAACTTGTCACTGGGCAGTGGTCAATGGTCACTGGCCACTGGTCACTGGTCACAGGTCAATGGTCACTGGTCACTGGACACAGATCACTGGTCACTGGTCACTGGTCACTGGTCACTGGTCACTGGTCAATGGTCACTGGCCACTGGTCACTGGTCACTGGTCAGTGGCCACTGGTCGCTGGTCACTTGTCACTGGTCACTGGTCACTGGTCACTGGTCACTGGTCACTGGTCACTGGTCACTGGTCACTGGTCACTGGTCACTGGTCACTGGTCAATGGTCACTATCGCTGGTAAATGGTCACTGTCGCTGGTCACTGGTCACTGGTCACTTGTCACTGGTCACTGGTCACTGGTCACTGGTCACTGGTCACTGGTCACTGGTCACTGGTCACTGGTCACTTGTCACTGGTCAGTGGTCACTGGTCACTGGTCACTGGTCACAAGTCACTAGTCACTGGTCACTGGTCACTGGTCACTTGTCACTGGCCACTGGTCACTGGTCACTGGTCACTGGTCACTGGTCACTGGTCACTGGTCACTGGTCACTGGTCAATGGTCACTGTCGCTGGTCACTGGTCACTGGTCAATGGTCACTATCGCTGGTCAATGGTCACTGTCGCTGGTCACTGGTCACTGGTCACTGGTCAATGGTCACTTGTCCCTGGGCAGTGGTCACTGGTCACTGGTCAATGGTCACTGTCGCTGGTCAATGGTCACAGTCGCTGGTCACTGGTCACTTGTCACTGGTCACTGGTCACTGGTCACTGGTCACTGGTCACTGGGCAATGGTCACTGGCCACTGGTCACTGGTCACTGGTCAGTGGCCACTGGTCGCTGGTCACTTGTCACTGGTCACTGGTCACTGGTCACTGGTCACTGGTCACTGATCACTGGTCACTGGTCACTGGTCACTGGTCACTGGTCAATGGTCACTATCGCAGGTCAATGGTCACTGTCGCTGGTCACTGGTCACTGGTCACTGGTCAATGGTCACTGGCCACTGGTCACTGGTCACTGGTCAATGGTCACTTTCGCTGGTCAATGGTCAGTGTCGCTGGTCACTGGTCACTGGTAACTGGTCAATGGTCACTGTCGCTGGTCACTGGTCACTGGTCACTGGTCACTGGTCACTGGTCACTGGTCACTGGTCACTCGTCACTGGTCACTGGTAACTGGTCAATGGTCACTGTCACTGGTCACTGGTCACTGGTCACTGGTCAATGGTCACTGTCGCTGGTCACTGGTCACTGGTCACAGGTCAATGGTCACTGGTCACTGGTCACTGGTCAATGGTCACTGTCGCTGGTCACTGGTCACTGGTCACTGGTCACTGGTCACTGGTCACTGGTCACTGGTCACTGGTAACTGGTCAATGGTCACTGTCGCTGGTCACTGGTCACTGGTCACTGGTCACTGGTCAATGGTAACTTGTCACTGGCCAGTGGTCAATGGTCACTGGTCACTGGTCACTGGTCACTGGTCACTGGTCACTGGTCACTGGTCACTGGTCACTGGTCAATGGTCACTGTCGCTGGTCACTGGTCACTGGTCAATGGTCACTGGCCACTGGTCACTGGTCACTGGTCAATGGTCACTTTCGCTGGTCAATGGTCACTGTCGCTGGTAAATGGTCACTGTCGCTGGTCACTGGTCACTGGTCACTGGTCACTTGTCACTGGTCACTGGTCACTGGTCACTGGTCACAGGTCACTGGTCACTGGTCACTGGTCGATGGTCACTGTCGCTGGTCACTGGTCACTGGTCACTGGTCACTGGTCAATGGTCACTGGTCACTGGTCACTGGTCACTGGTCACTGGTCACTGGTCACTGGTCACTGGTCAATGGTCTCTGTCGCTGGTCACTGGTCACGATTCGCTGGTCCCTGGTCACTGGTCACTGGTCAATGGTCACTGTCGCTGGTCACTGGTCACTGGTCACTGGTCACTGGTCACTGGACACTGGTCACTGGTCACTGGTCACTGGTCACTGGTCACTGGTCACTGGTCACAAGTCACTGGTCACTTGTCACTGGTCACTGGTCACTCGTCACTGGTCAATTGTCTCTGTCGCTGGTCACTGGTCACGATTCGCTGGTCCCTGGTCACTGGTCACTGGTCAATGGTCACTGTCGCTGGTCACTGGTCACTGGTCACTGGTCACTGGTCACTGGTCACTGGTCACTTGTCACTGGTCACTGGTCACTGGTCACTGGTCACAAGTCACTAGTCACTGGTCACTGGTCACTGGTCACTGGTCACTGGTCACTGGTCACTGGTCACTGGTCACTGGTCACTGGTCACTGGTCACTGGTCACCGGTCAATGCTCACTGTCGCTGGTCCCTGGTCACTGGTCACTGATCACTGGACACTAGTCACTGGTCACTGGTCACTGGTCAATGGTCACTATCGCTGGTCAATGGTCACTGTCGCTGGTCACTGGTCACTGGTCACTTGTCACTGGTCACTGGTCACTGGTCACTGGTCACTGGTCACTGGTCACTGGTCACAAGTCACTGGTCACTTGTCACTGGTCACTGGTCACTCGTCACTGGTCACAGGTCAATGGTAACTTGTCACTGGGCAGTGGTCAATGGTCACTGGTCACTGGTCACAGGTCAATGGTCACTGGTCACTGGACACAGATCACTGGTCACTGGTCACTGGTCACTGGTCACTGGTCACTGGTCAATGGTCACTGGCCAGTGGTCACTGGTCACTGGTCAGTGGCCACTGGTCGCTGGTCACTTGTCACTGGTCACTGGTCACTGGTCACTGGTCACTGGTCACTGGTCACTGGTCACTGGTCACTGGTCACTGGTCACTGGTCAATGGTCACTATCGCTGGTAAATGGTCACTGTCGCTGGTCACTGGTCACTGGTCACTTGTCACTGGCCACTGGTCACTGGTCACTGGTCACTGGTCACTGGTCACTGGTCACTGGTCACTGGTCACTGGTCAATGGTCACTGTCGCTGGTCACTGGTCACTGGTCAATGGTCACTATCGCTGGTCAATGGTCACTGTCGCTGGTCACTGGTCACTGGTCACTGGTCAATGGTAACTTGTCACTGGCCAGTGGTCAATGGTCACTGGTCACTGGTCACTGGTCACTGGTCACTGGTCACTGGTCACTGGTCACTGGTCACTGGTCAATGGTCACTGTCGCTGGTCACTGGTCACTGGTCAATGGTCACTGGCCACTGGTCACTGGTCACTGGTCAATGGTCACTTTCGCTGGTCAATGGTCACTGTCGCTGGTAAATGGTCACTGTCGCTGGTCACTGGTCACTGGTCACTGGTCACTTGTCACTGGTCACTGGTCACTGGTCACTGGTCACAGGTCACTGGTCACTGGTCACTGGTCGATGGTCACTGTCGCTGGTCACTGGTCACTGGTCACTGGTCACTGGTCAATGGTCACTGGTCACTGGTCACTGGTCACTGGTCACTGGTCACTGGTCACTGGTCACTGGTCAATGGTCTCTGTCGCTGGTCACTGGTCACGATTCGCTGGTCCCTGGTCACTGGTCACTGGTCAATGGTCACTGTCGCTGGTCACTGGTCACTGGTCACTGGTCACTGGTCACTGGACACTGGTCACTGGTCACTGGTCACTGGTCACTGGTCACTGGTCACTGGTCACAAGTCACTGGTCACTTGTCACTGGTCACTGGTCACTCGTCACTGGTCAATTGTCTCTGTCGCTGGTCACTGGTCACGATTCGCTGGTCCCTGGTCACTGGTCACTGGTCAATGGTCACTGTCGCTGGTCACTGGTCACTGGTCACTGGTCACTGGTCACTGGTCACTGGTCACTTGTCACTGGTCACTGGTCACTGGTCACTGGTCACAAGTCACTAGTCACTGGTCACTGGTCACTGGTCACTGGTCACTGGTCACTGGTCACTGGTCACTGGTCACTGGTCACTGGTCACTGGTCACTGGTCACCGGTCAATGCTCACTGTCGCTGGTCCCTGGTCACTGGTCACTGATCACTGGACACTAGTCACTGGTCACTGGTCACTGGTCAATGGTCACTATCGCTGGTCAATGGTCACTGTCGCTGGTCACTGGTCACTGGTCACTTGTCACTGGTCACTGGTCACTGGTCACTGGTCACTGGTCACTGGTCACTGGTCACAAGTCACTGGTCACTTGTCACTGGTCACTGGTCACTCGTCACTGGTCACAGGTCAATGGTAACTTGTCACTGGGCAGTGGTCAATGGTCACTGGTCACTGGTCACAGGTCAATGGTCACTGGTCACTGGACACAGATCACTGGTCACTGGTCACTGGTCACTGGTCACTGGTCACTGGTCAATGGTCACTGGCCAGTGGTCACTGGTCACTGGTCAGTGGCCACTGGTCGCTGGTCACTTGTCACTGGTCACTGGTCACTGGTCACTGGTCACTGGTCACTGGTCACTGGTCACTGGTCACTGGTCACTGGTCACTGGTCAATGGTCACTATCGCTGGTAAATGGTCACTGTCGCTGATCACTGGTCACTGGTCACTTGTCACTGGCCACTGGTCACTGGTCACTGGTCACTGGTCACTGGTCACTGGTCACTGGTCACTGGTCACTGGTCAATGGTCACTGTCGCTGGTCACTGGTCACTGGTCAATGGTCACTATCGCTGGTCAATGGTCACTGTCGCTGGTCACTGGTCACTGGTCACTGGTCAATGGTCACTTGTCCCTGGGCAGTGGTCACTGGTCACTGGTCAATGGTCACTGTCGCTGGTCAATGGTCACAGTCGCTGGTCACTGGTCACTGGTCACTTGTCACTGGTCACTGGTCACTGGTCACTGGTCACTGGTCACTGGGCAATGGTCACTGGCCACTGGTCACTGGTCACTGGTCAGTGGCCACTGGTCGCTGGTCACTTGTCACTGGTCACTGGTCACTGGTCACTGGTCACTGGTCACTGGTCACTGGTCACTGGTCACTGGTCACTGGTCACTGGTCACTGGTCAATGGTCACTATCGCTGGTAAATGGTCACTGTCGCTGGTCACTGGTCACTGGTCACAGGTCAATGGTCACTGGTCACTGGACACTGGTCACTGGTCACTGGTCACTTGTCAGTGGTCACTGATCACTGGTCACTGGTCACTGGTCACTGGTCACTGGTCACTGGTCACTGGTCACTGGTCACTGGTCAATGGTCACTGTCGCTGGTCACTGGTCACTGGTCACTGATCACTGGTCACTGGTCACTGGTCACTGGTCACTGGTCAATGGTCACTATCGCCGGTCAATGGTCACTGTCGCTGGTCACTGGTCACTGGTCACTGGTCAATGGTCACTGGCCACTGGTCACTGGTCACTGGTCAATGGTCACTTTCGCTGGTCAATGGTCAGTGTCGCTGGTCACTGGTCACTGGTAACTGGTCAATGGTCACTGTCGCTGGTCACTGGTCACTGGTCAATGGTAACTTGTCGCTGGTCACTGGTCACCGGTCACTGGTCACTGGTCAATGGTAACTTGTCACTGGCCAGTGGTCAATGGTCACTGGTCACTGGTCACTGGTCAATGGTCTCTGTCGCTGGTCACTGGTCACGATTCGCTGGTCCCTGGTCACTGGTCACTGGTCAATGGTCACTGTCGCTGGTCACTGGTCACTGGTCACTGGTCACTGGACACTGGTCACTGGTCACTGGTCACTGGTCACTGGTCACAAGTCTCTGGTCACTTGTCACTGGTCACTGGTCACAGGTCAATGGTAACTTGTCACTGGGCAGTGGTCAATGGTCACTGGTTACTGGTCACTGGTCACAGGTCAATGGTCACTGGTCACTGGACACAGATCACTGGTCACTGGTCACTGGTCACTGGTCACTGGTCACTGGTCAATGGTCACTGGTCAGTGGTCAATGGTCACTGGTCAGTGGCCACTCGTCGCTGGTCCCAATTCACTGGTCACTGTTCACAGGTCAATGGTCACTGGTCTGTGGCCACTCGTCGCTGGTCCCAATTCACTGGTCACTGTTCACAGGTCACTGGTCACTGGTCACTGGTCACTGGTCACTGGTCACTGGTCACTGGTCACTGGTCACTGGTCACTGGTCACTGGTCACTGGTCACCGGTCAATGCTCACTGTCGCTGGTCCCTGGTCACTGGTCACTGATCACTGGACACTGGTCACTGGTCACTGGTCACTGGTCAATGGTCACTATCGCTGGTCAATGGTCACTGTCGCTGGTCACTGGTCACTGGTCACTTGTCACTGGTCACTGGTCACTGGTCACTGGTCTCTGGTCGATGGTCAATGGTCACTGTCGCTGGTCACTGGTCACTGGTCACTTGTCCCTGGGCAGTGGTCACTGGTCACTGGTCACTGGTCACTGGTCACTGATCAATGGTCACTGTCGCTGGTCACTGGTCACTGGTCACTTGTCCCTGGGCAGTGGTCACTTGTCACTGGTCAATGGTCACTATCGCTGGTCAATGGTCACTGTCGCTGGTCACTGGTCACTGGTCACTTGTCACTGGTCACTGGTCACTGGTCACTGGTCACTGGTCACTGGTCACTGGTCACAAGTCACTGGTCACTTGTCACTGGTCAGTGGCCACTCGTCAATGGTCACTGGTCACTGGTCACTGGTCAATGGTAACTTGTCACTGGCCAGTGGTCAATGGTCACTGGTCACTGGTCACTGGTCACTGGTCACTGGTCACTGGTCACTGGTCACTGGTCAATGGTCACTGTCGCTGGTCACTGGTCACTGGTCAATGGTCACTGGCCACTGGTCACTGGTCACTGGTCAATGGTCACTTTCGCTGGTCAATGGTCACTGTCGCTGGTAAATGGTCACTGTCGCTGGTCACTGGTCACTGGTCACTGGTCACTTGTCACTGGTCACTGGTCACTGGTCACTGGTCACTGGTCACTGGTCACTGGTCACTGGTCACTGGTCACTGGTCACTGGTCACTGGTCACTGGTCACTGGTCACTGGTCAATGGTCTCTGTCGCTGGTCACTGGTCACGATTCGCTGGTCCCTGGTCACTGGTCACTGGTCAATGGTCACTGTCGCTGGTCACTGGTCACTGGTCACTGGACACTGGTCACTGGTCACTGGTCACTGGTCACTGGTCACAAGTCACTGGTCACTTGTCACTGGTCACTGGTCACTCGTCACTGGTCAATGGTCTCTGTCGCTGGTCACTGGTCACGATTCGCTGGTCCCTGGTCACTGGTCACTGGTCAATGGTCACTGTCGCTGGTCACTGGTCACTGGTCACTGGTCACTGGTCACTGGTCACTGGTCACTTGTCACTGGTCAGTGGTCACTGGTCACTGGTCACTGGTCACAAGTCACTAGTCACTGGTCACTGGTCACTGGTCACTGGTCACTGGTCACTGGTCACTGGTCACTGGTCACTGGTCACTGGTCACTGGTCACTGGTCACTGGTCACCGGTCAATGCTCACTGTCGCTGGTCCCTGGTCACTGGTCACTGATCACTGGACACTAGTCACTGGTCACTGGTCACTGGTCAATGGTCACTATCGCTGGTCAATGGTCACTGTCGCTGGTCACTGGTCACTGGTCACTTGTCACTGGTCACTGGTCACTGGTCACTGGTCACTGGTCACTGGTCACAAGTCACTGGTCACTTGTCACTGGTCACTGGTCACTCGTCACTGGTCACAGGTCAATGGTAACTTGTCACTGGGCAGTGGTCAATGGTCACTGGCCACTGGTCACTGGTCACAGGTCAATGGTCACTGGTCACTGGACACAGATCACTGGTCACTGGTCACTGGTCACTGGTCACTGGTCACTGGTCAATGGTCACTGGCCAGTGGTCACTGGTCACTGGTCAGTGGCCACTGGTCGCTGGTCACTTGTCACTGGTCACTGGTCACTGGTCACTGGTCACTGGTCACTGGTCACTGGTCACTGGTCACTGGTCACTGGTCACTGGTCAATGGTCACTATCGCTGGTAAATGGTCACTGTCGCTGGTCACTGGTCACTGGTCACTTGTCACTGGCCACTGGTCACTGGTCACTGGTCACTGGTCACTGGTCACTGGTCACTGGTCACTGGTCACTGGTCAATGGTCACTGTCGCTGGTCACTGGTCACTGGTCAATGGTCACTATCGCTGGTCAATGGTCACTGTCGCTGGTCACTGGTCACTGGTCACTGGTCAATGGTCACTTGTCCCTGGGCAGTGGTCACTGGTCACTGGTCAATGGTCACTGTCGCTGGTCAATGGTCACAGTCGCTGGTCACTGGTCACTGGTCACTTGTCACTGGTCACTGGTCACTGGTCACTGGTCACTGGTCACTGGGCAATGGTCACTGGCCACTGGTCACTGGTCACTGGTCAGTGGCCACTGGTCGCTGGTCACTTGTCACTGGTCACTGGTCACTGGTCACTGGTCACTGGTCACTGGTCACTGGTCACTGGTCACTGGTCACTGGTCACTGGTCACTGGTCACTGGTCAATGGTCACTATCGCTGGTAAATGGTCACTGTCGCTGGTCACTGGTCACTGGTCACAGGTCAATGGTCACTGGTCACTGGACACTGGTCACTGGTCACTGGTCACTTGTCAGTGGTCACTGATCACTGGTCACTGGTCACTGGTCACTGGTCACTGGTCACTGGTCACTGGTCACTGGTCACTGGTCAATGGTCACTGTCGCTGGTCACTGGTCACTGGTCACTGATCACTGGTCACTGGTCACTGGTCACTGGTCACTGGTCAATGGTCACTATCGCAGGTCAATGGTCACTGTCGCTGGTCACTGGTCACTGGTCACTGGTCAATGGTCACTGGCCACTGGTCACTGGTCACTGGTCAATGGTCACTTTCGCTGGTCAATGGTCAGTGTCGCTGGTCACTGGTCACTGGTAACTGGTCAATGGTCACTGTCGCTGGTCACTGGTCAATGGTAACTTGTCGCTGGTCACTGGTCACCGGTCACTGGTCACTGGTCAATGGTAACTTGTCACTGGCCAGTGGTCAATGGTCACTGGTCACTGGTCACTGGTCAATGGTCTCTGTCGCTGGTCACTGGTCACGATTCGCTGGTCCCTGGTCACTGGTCACTGGTCAATGGTCACTGTCGCTGGTCACTGGTCACTGGTCACTGGTCACTGGACACTGGTCACTGGTCACTGGTCACTGGTCACTGGTCACAAGTCTCTGGTCACTTGTCACTGGTCACTGGTCACTGGTCACTCGTCACTGGTCACAGGTCAATGGTAACTTGTCACTGGGCAGTGGTCAATGGTCACTGGTTACTGGTCACTGGTCACAGGTCAATGGTCACTGGTCACTGGACACAGATCACTGGTCACTGGTCACTGGTCACTGGTCACTGGTCACTGGTCAATGGTCACTGGTCAGTGGCCACTCGTCGCTGGTCCCAATTCACTGGTCACTGTTCACAGGTCAATGGTCACTGGTCAGTGGCCACTCGTCGCTGGTCCCAATTCACTGGTCACTGTTCACAGGTCACTGGTCACTGGTCACTGGTCACTGGTCACTGGTCACTGGTCACTGGTCACTGGTCACTGGTCACTGGTCACTGGTCACTGGTCACCGGTCAATGCTCACTGTCGCTGGTCCCTGGTCACTGGTCACTGATCACTGGACACTGGTCACTGGTCACTGGTCACTGGTCAATGGTCACTATCGCTGGTCAATGGTCACTGTCGCTGGTCACTGGTCACTGGTCACTTGTCACTGGTCACTGGTCACTGGTCACTGGTCTCTGGTCGATGGTCAATGGTCACTGTCGCTGGTCACTGGTCACTGGTCACTTGTCCCTGGGCAGTGGTCACTGGTCACTGGTCACTGGTCACTGGTCACTGGTCAATGGTCACTGTCGCTGGTCACTGGTCACTGGTCACTTGTCCCTGGGCAGTGGTCACTTGTCACTGGTCAATGGTCACTATCGCTGGTCAATGGTCACTGTCGCTGGTCACTGGTCACTGGTCACTTGTCACTGGTCACTGGTCACTGGTCACTGGTCACTGGTCACTGGTCACTGGTCACAAGTCTCTGGTCACTTGTCACTGGTCAGTGGCCACTCGTCAATGGTCACTGGTCACTGGTCACTGGTCAATGGTCTCTGTCGCTGGTCACTGGTCACGATTCGCTGGTCCCTGGTCACTGGTCACTGGTCAATGGTCACTGTCGCTGGTCACTGGTCACTGGTCACTGGTCACTGGTCACTGGTCACTGGTCACTGGCCACTGGTCACTGGTCACTGGTCACTCGTCACTGGTCACAGGTCAATGGTAACTTGTCACTGGGCAGTGGTCAATGGTCACTGGCCACTGGTCACTGGTCACAGGTCAATGGTCACTGGTCACTGGACACAGATCACTGGTCACTGGTCACTGGTCACTGGTCACTGGTCACTGGTCAATGGTCACTGGCCACTGGTCACTGGTCACTGGTCAGTGGCCACTGGTCGCTGGTCACTTGTCACTGGTCACTGGTCACTGGTCACTGGTCACTGGTCACTGGTCACTGGTCACTGGTCACTGGTCACTGGTCACTGGTCACTGGTCACTGGTCACTGGTCACTGGTCACTGGTCAATGGTCACTATCGCTGGTAAATGGTCACTGTCGCTGGTCACTGGTCACTGGTCACTTGTCACTGGTCACTGGTCACTGGTCACTGGTCACTGGTCACTGGTCAATGGTCACTGTCGCTGGTCACTGGTCACTGGTCAATGGTCACTATCGCTGGTCAATGGTCACTGTCGCTGGTCACTTGTCACTGGTCACTGGTCACTCGTCACTGGTCACAGGTCAATGGTAACTTGTCACTGGGCAGTGGTCAATGGTCACTGGCCACTGGTCACTGGTCACAGGTCAATGGTCACTGGTCACTGGACACAGATCACTGGTCACTGGTCACTGGTCACTGGTCACTGGTCACTGGTCAATGGTCACTGGCCAGTGGTCACTGGTCACTGGTCAGTGGCCACTGGTCGCTGGTCACTTGTCACTGGTCACTGGTCACTGGTCACTGGTCACTGGTCACTGGTCACTGGTCACTGGTCACTGGTCACTGGTCACTGGTCAATGGTCACTATCGCTGGTAAATGGTCACTGTCGCTGGTCACTGGTCACTGGTCACTTGTCACTGGCCACTGGTCACTGGTCACTGGTCACTGGTCACTGGTCACTGGTCACTGGTCACTGGTCACTGGTCAATGGTCACTGTCGCTGGTCACTGGTCACTGGTCAATGGTCACTATCGCTGGTCAATGGTCACTGTCGCTGGTCACTGGTCACTGGTCACTGGTCAATGGTCACTTGTCCCTGGGCAGTGGTCACTGGTCACTGGTCAATGGTCACTGTCGCTGGTCAATGGTCACAGTCGCTGGTCACTGGTCACTGGTCACTTGTCACTGGTCACTGGTCACTGGTCACTGGTCACTGGTCACTGGGCAATGGTCACTGGCCACTGGTCACTGGTCACTGGTCAGTGGCCACTGGTCGCTGGTCACTTGTCACTGGTCACTGGTCACTGGTCACTGGTCACTGGTCACTGGTCACTGGTCACTGGTCACTGCTCACTGGTCACTGGTCAATGGTCACTATCGCTGGTAAATGGTCACTGTCGCTGGTCACTGGTCACTGGTCACAGGTCAATGGTCACTGGTCACTGGACACTGGTCACTGGTCACTGGTCACTTGTCAGTGGTCACTGATCACTGGTCACTGGTCACTGGTCACTGGTCACTGGTCACTGGTCACTGGTCACTGGTCACTGGTCAATGGTCACTGTCGCTGGTCACTGGTCACTGGTCACTGATCACTGGTCACTGGTCACTGGTCACTGGTCACTGGTCAATGGTCACTATCGCAGGTCAATGGTCACTGTCGCTGGTCACTGGTCACTGGTCACTGGTCAATGGTCACTGGCCACTGGTCACTGGTCACTGGTCAATGGTCACTTTCGCTGGTCAATGGTCAGTGTCGCTGGTCACTGGTCACTGGTAACTGGTCAATGGTCACTGTCGCTGGTCACTGGTCAATGGTAACTTGTCGCTGGTCACTGGTCACCGGTCACTGGTCACTGGTCAATGGTAACTTGTCACTGGCCAGTGGTCAATGGTCACTGGTCACTGGTCACTGGTCAATGGTCTCTGTCGCTGGTCACTGGTCACGATTCGCTGGTCCCTGGTCACTGGTCACTGGTCAATGGTCACTGTCGCTGGTCACTGGTCACTGGTCACTGGTCACTGGACACTGGTCACTGGTCACTGGTCACTGGTCACTGGTCACAAGTCTCTGGTCACTTGTCACTGGTCACTGGTCACTGGTCACTCGTCACTGGTCACAGGTCAATGGTAACTTGTCACTGGGCAGTGGTCAATGGTCACTGGTTACTGGTCACTGGTCACAGGTCAATGGTCACTGGTCACTGGACACAGATCACTGGTCACTGGTCACTGGTCACTGGTCACTGGTCACTGGTCAATGGTCACTGGTCAGTGGCCACTCGTCGCTGGTCCCAATTCACTGGTCACTGTTCACAGGTCAATGGTCACTGGTCAGTGGCCACTCGTCGCTGGTCCCAATTCACTGGTCACTGTTCACAGGTCACTGGTCACTGGTCACTGGTCACTGGTCACTGGTCACTGGTCACTGGTCACTGGTCACTGGTCACTGGTCACCGGTCAATGCTCACTGTCGCTGGTCCCTGGTCACTGGTCACTGATCACTGGACACTGGTCACTGGTCACTGGTCACTGGTCAATGGTCACTATCGCTGGTCAATGGTCACTGTCGCTGGTCACTGGTCACTGGTCACTTGTCACTGGTCACTGGTCACTGGTCACTGGTCTCTGGTCGATGGTCAATGGTCACTGTCGCTGGTCACTGGTCACTGGTCACTTGTCCCTGGGCAGTGGTCACTGGTCACTGGTCACTGGTCACTGGTCACTGGTCAATGGTCACTGTCGCTGGTCACTGGTCACTGGTCACTTGTCCCTGGGCAGTGGTCACTTGTCACTGGTCAATGGTCACTATCGCTGGTCAATGGTCACTGTCGCTGGTCACTGGTCACTGGTCACTTGTCACTGGTCACTGGTCACTGGTCACTGGTCACTGGTCACTGGTCACTGGTCACAAGTCTCTGGTCACTTGTCACTGGTCAGTGGCCACTCGTCAATGGTCACTGGTCACTGGTCACTGGTCAATGGTCTCTGTCGCTGGTCACTGGTCACGATTCGCTGGTCCCTGGTCACTGGTCACTGGTCAATGGTCACTGTCGCTGGTCACTGGTCACTGGTCACTGGTCACTGGTCACTGGTCACTGGTCACTGGCCACTGGTCACTGGTCACTGGTCACTCGTCACTGGTCACAGGTCAATGGTAACTTGTCACTGGGCAGTGGTCAATGGTCACTGGCCACTGGTCACTGGTCACAGGTCAATGGTCACTGGTCACTGGACACAGATCACTGGTCACTGGTCACTGGTCACTGGTCACTGGTCACTGGTCAATGGTCACTGGCCACTGGTCACTGGTCACTGGTCAGTGGCCACTGGTCGCTGGTCACTTGTCACTGGTCACTGGTCACTGGTCACTGGTCACTGGTCACTGGTCACTGGTCACTGGTCACTGGTCACTGGTCACTGGTCACTGGTCACTGGTCACTGGTCACTGGTCAATGGTCACTATCGCTGGTAAATGGTCACTGTCGCTGGTCACTGGTCACTGGTCACTTGTCACTGGTCACTGGTCACTGGTCACTGGTCACTGGTCACTGGTCAATGGTCACTGTCGCTGGTCACTGGTCACTGGTCAATGGTCACTATCGCTGGTCAATGGTCACTGTCGCTGGTCACTGGTCACTGGTCACTGGTCAATGGTCACTTGTCCCTGGGCAGTGGTCACTGGTCACTGGTCAATGGTCACTGTCGCTGGTCAATGGTCACAGTCGCTGGTCACTGGTCACTGGTCACTTGTCACTGGTCACTGGTCACTGGTCACTGGTCACTGGTCACTGGGCAATGGTCACTGGCCACTGGTCACTGGTCACTGGTCAGTGGCCACTGGTCGCTGGTCACTTGTCACTGGTCACTGGTCACTGGTCACTGGTCACTGGTCACTGGTCACTGGTCACTGGTCACTGGTCACTGGTCACTGGTCACTGGTCACTGGTCAATGGTCACTATCGCTGGTAAATGGTCACTGTCGCTGGTCACTGGTCACTGGTCACAGGTCAATGGTCACTGGTCACTGGACACTGGTCACTGGTCACTGGTCACTTGTCAGTGGTCACTGATCACTGGTCACTGGTCACTGGTCACTGGTCACTGGTCACTGGTCACTGGTCACTGGCCACTGGTCACTGGTCACTGGTCACTCGTCACTGGTCACAGGTCAATGGTAACTTGTCACTGGGCAGTGGTCAATGGTCACTGGCCACTGGTCACTGGTCACAGGTCAATGGTCACTGGTCACTGGACACAGATCACTGGTCACTGGTCACTGGTCACTGGTCACTGGTCACTGGTCAATGGTCACTGGCCACTGGTCACTGGTCACTGGTCAGTGGCCACTGGTCGCTGGTCACTTGTCACTGGTCACTGGTCACTGGTCACTGGTCACTGGTCACTGGTCACTGGTCACTGGTCACTGGTCACTGGTCAATGGTCACTATCGCTGGTAAATGGTCACTGTCGCTGGTCACTGGTCACTGGTCACTTGTCACTGGCCACTGGTCACTGGTCACTGGTCACTGGTCACTGGTCACTGGTCACTGGTCACGGGTCACTGGTCAATGGTCACTGTCGCTGGTCACTGGTCACTGGTCAATGGTCACTATCGCTGGTCAATGGTCACTGTCGCTGGTCACTGGTCACTGGTCACTGGTCAATGGTCACTTGTCCCTGGGCAGTGGTCACTGGTCACTGGTCAATGGTCACTGTCGCTGGTCAATGGTCACAGTCGCTGGTCACTGGTCACTTGTCACTGGTCACTGGTCACTGGTCACTGGTCACTGGTCACTGGGCAATGGTCACTGGCCACTGGTCACTGGTCACTGGTCAGTGGCCACTGGTCGCTGGTCACTTGTCACTGGTCACTGGTCACTGGTCACTGGTCACTGGTCACTGGTCACTGGTCACTGGTCACTGGTCACTGGTCACTGGTCACTGGTCAATGGTCACTATCGCTGGTAAATGGTCACTGTCGCTGGTCACTGGTCACTGGTCACAGGTCAATGGTCACTGGTCACTGGACACTGGTCACTGGTCACTGGTCACTTGTCAGTGGTCACTGATCACTGGTCACTAGTCACTGGTCACTGGTCACTGGTCACTGGTCACTGGTCACTGGTCACTGGTCAATGGTCACTGTCGCTGGTCACTGGTCACTGGTCACTGATCACTGGTCACTGGTCACTGGTCACTGGTCACTGGTCAATGGTCACTATCGCAGGTCAATGGTCACTGTCGCTGGTCACTGGTCACTGGTCACTGGTCAATGGTCACTGGCCACTGGTCACTGGTCACTGGTCAATGGTCACTTTCGCTGGTCAATGGTCAGTGTCGCTGGTCACTGGTCACTGGTAACTGGTCAATGGTCACTGTCGCTGGTCACTGGTCACTGGTCACTGGTCACTGGTCAATGGTAACTTGTCGCTGGTCACTGGTCACCGGTCACTGGTCACTGGTCAATGGTAACTTGTCACTGGCCAGTGGTCAATGGTCACTGGTCACTGGTCACTGGTCAATGGTCTCTGTCGCTGGTCACTGGTCACGATTCGCTGGTCCCTGGTCACTGGTCACTGGTCAATGGTCACTGTCGCTGGTCACTGGTCACTGGTCACTGGTCACTGGACACTGGTCACTGGTCACTGGTCACTGGTCACTGGTCACAAGTCTCTGGTCACTTGTCACTGGTCACTGGTCACTGGTCACTCGTCACTGGTCACAGGTCAATGGTAACTTGTCACTGGGCAGTGGTCAATGGTCACTGGTTACTGGTCACTGGTCACAGGTCAATTGTCACTGGTCACTGGACACAGATCACTGGTCACTGGTCACTGGTCACTGGTCACTGGTCACTGGTCAATGGTCACTGGTCAGTGGCCACTCGTCGCTGGTCCCAATTCACTGGTCACTGTTCACAGGTCAATGGTCACTGGTCAGTGGCCACTCGTCGCTGGTCCCAATTCACTGGTCACTGTTCACAGGTCACTGGTCACTGGTCACTGGTCACTGGTCACTGGTCACTGGTCACTGGTCACTGGTCACTGGTCACTGGTCACTGGTCACTGGTCACCGGTCAATGCTCACTGTCGCTGGTCCCTGGTCACTGGTCACTGATCACTGGACACTGGTCACTGGTCACTGGTCACTGGTCAATGGTCACTATCGCTGGTCAATGGTCACTGTCGCTGGTCACTGGTCACTGGTCACTTGTCACTGGTCACTGGTCACTGGTCACTGGTCTCTGGTCGATGGTCAATGGTCACTGTCGCTGGTCACTGGTCACTGGTCACTTGTCCCTGGGCAGTGGTCACTGGTCACTGGTCACTGGTCACTTGTCACTGGTCAATGGTCACTGTCGCTGGTCACTGGTCACTGGTCACTTGTCCCTGGGCAGTGGTCACTTGTCACTGGTCAATGGTCACTATCGCTGGTCAATGGTCACTGTCGCTGGTCACTGGTCACTGGTCACTTGTCACTGGTCACTGGTCACTGGTCACTGGTCACTGGTCACTGGTCACTGGTCACAAGTCTCTGGTCACTTGTCACTGGTCAGTGGCCACTCGTCAATGGTCACTGGTCACTGGTCACTGGTCAATGGTCTCTGTCGCTGGTCACTGGTCACGATTCGCTGGTCCCTGGTCACTGGTCACTGGTCAATGGTCACTGTCGCTGGTCACTGGTCACTGGTCACTGGTCACTGGTCACTGGTCACTGGTCACTGGCCACTGGTCACTGGTCACTGGTCACTCGTCACTGGTCACAGGTCAATGGTAACTTGTCACTGGGCAGTGGTCAATGGTCACTGGCCACTGGTCACTGGTCACAGGTCAATGGTCACTGGTCACTGGACACAGATCACTGGTCACTGGTCACTGGTCACTGGTCACTGGTCACTGGTCACTGGTCACTGGTCACTGGTCACTGGTCACTGGTCAATGGTCACTGTCGCTGGTCACTGGTCACTGGTCACTGATCACTGGTCACTGGTCACTGGTCACTGGTCACTGGTCAATGGTCACTATCGCAGGTCAATGGTCACTGTCGCTGGTCACTGGTCACTGGTCACTGGTCAATGGTCACTGGCCACTGGTCACTGGTCACTGGTCAATGGTCACTTTCGCTGGTCAATGGTCAGTGTCGCTGGTCACTGGTCACTGGTAACTGGTCAATGGTCACTGTCGCTGGTCACTGGTCACTGGTCAATGGTAAATTGTCGCTGGTCACTGGTCACCGGTCACTGGTCACTGGTCAATGGTAACTTGTCACTGGCCAGTGGTCAATGGTCACTGGTCACTGGTCACTGGTCAATGGTCTCTGTCGCTGGTCACTGGTCACGATTCGCTGGTCCCTGGTCACTGGTCACTGGTCAATGGTCACTGTCGCTGGTCACTGGTCACTGGTCACTGGTCACTGGACACTGGTCACTGGTCACTGGTCACTGGTCACTGGTCACAAGTCTCTGGTCACTTGTCACTGGTCACTGGTCACTGGTCACTCGTCACTGGTCACAGGTCAATGGTAACTTGTCACTGGGCAGTGGTCAATGGTCACTGGTTACTGGTCACTGGTCACAGGTCAATGGTCACTGGTCACTGGACACAGATCACTGGTCACTGGTCACTGGTCACTGGTCACTGGTCACTGGTCAATGGTCACTGGTCAGTGGCCACTCGTCGCTGGTCCCAATTCACTGGTCACTGTTCACAGGTCAATGGTCACTGGTCAGTGGCCACTCGTCGCTGGTCCCAATTCACTGGTCACTGTTCACAGGTCACTGGTCACTGGTCACTGGTCACTGGTCACTGGTCACTGGTCACTGGTCACTGGTCACTGGTCACTGATCACTGGTCACCGGTCAATGCTCACTGTCGCTGGTCCCTGGTCACTGGTCACTGATCACTGGACACTGGTCACTGGTCACTGGTCACTGGTCAATGGTCACTATCGCTGGTCAATGGTCACTGTCGCTGGTCACTGGTCACTGGTCACTTGTCACTGGTCACTGGTCACTGGTCACTGGTCTCTGGTCGATGGTCAATGGTCACTGTCGCTGGTCACTGGTCACTGGTCACTTGTCCCTGGGCAGTGGTCACTGGTCACTGGTCACTGGTCACTGGTCACTGGTCAATGGTCACTGTCGCTGGTCACTGGTCACTGGTCACTTGTCCCTGGGCAGTGGTCACTTGTCACTGGTCAATGGTCACTATCGCTGGTCAATGGTCACTGTCGCTGGTCACTGGTCACTGGTCACTTGTCACTGGTCACTGGTCACTGGTCACTGGTCACTGGTCACTGGTCACTGGTCACAAGTCTCTGGTCACTTGTCACTGGTCAGTGGCCACTCGTCAATGGTCACTGGTCACTGGTCACTGGTCAATGGTCTCTGTCGCTGGTCACTGGTCACGATTCGCTGGTCCCTGGTCACTGGTCACTGGTCAATGGTCACTGTCGCTGGTCACTGGTCACTGGTCACTGGTCACTGGTCACTGGTCACTGGTCACTGGCCACTGGTCACTGGTCACTGGTCACTCGTCACTGGTCACAGGTCAATGGTAACTTGTCACTGGGCAGTGGTCAATGGTCACTGGCCACTGGTCACTGGTCACAGGTCAATGGTCACTGGTCACTGGACACAGATCACTGGTCACTGGTCACTGGTCACTGGTCACTGGTCACTGGTCAATGGTCACTGGCCACTGGTCACTGGTCACTGGTCAGTGGCCACTGGTCGCTGGTCACTTGTCACTGGTCACTGGTCACTGGTCACTGGTCACTGGTCACTGGTCACTGGTCACTGGTCACTGGTCACTGGTCACTGGTCACTGGTCACTGGTCACTGGTCACTGGTCACTGGTCAATGGTCACTATCGCTGGTAAATGGTCACTGTCGCTGGTCACTGGTCACTGGTCACTTGTCACTGGTCACTGGTCACTGGTCACTGGTCACTGGTCACTGGTCACTGGTCACTGGTCACTGGTCACTGGTCAATGGTCACTGTCGCTGGTCACTGGTCACTGGTCACTGGTCAATGGTCACTTGTCCCTGGGCAGTGGTCACTGGTCACTGGTCAATGGTCACTGTCGCTGGTCAATGGTCACAGTCGCTGGTCACTGGTCACTGGTCACTTGTCACTGGTCACTGGTCACTGGTCACTGGTCACTGGTCACTGGGCAATGGTCACTGGCCACTGGTCACTGGTCACTGGTCAGTGGCCACTGGTCGCTGGTCACTTGTCACTGGTCACTGGTCACTGGTCACTGGTCACTGGTCACTGGTCACTGGTCACTGGTCACTGGTCACTGGTCACTGGTCACTGGTCACTGGTCAATGGTCACTATCGCTGGTAAATGGTCACTGTCGCTGGTCACTGGTCACTGGTCACAGGTCAATGGTCACTGGTCACTGGACACTGGTCACTGGTCACTGGTCACTTGTCAGTGGTCACTGATCACTGGTCACTGGTCACTGGTCACTGGTCACTGGTCACTGGTCACTGGTCACTGGCCACTGGTCACTGGTCACTGGTCACTCGTCACTGGTCACAGGTCAATGGTAACTTGTCACTGGGCAGTGGTCAATGGTCACTGGCCACTGGTCACTGGTCACAGGTCAATGGTCACTGGTCACTGGACACAGATCACTGGTCACTGGTCACTGGTCACTGGTCACTGGTCACTGGTCAATGGTCACTGGCCACTGGTCACTGGTCACTGGTCAGTGGCCACTGGTCGCTGGTCACTTGTCACTGGTCACTGGTCACTGGTCACTGGTCACTGGTCACTGGTCACTGGTCACTGGTCACTGGTCACTGGTCACTGGTCACTGGTCAATGGTCACTATCGCTGGTAAATGGTCACTGTCGCTGGTCACTGGTCACTGGTCACTTGTCACTGGTCACTGGTCACTGGTCACTGGTCACTGGTCACTGGTCACTGGTCACTGGTCACTGGTCACTTGTCACTGGTCAGTGGTCACTGGTCACTGGTCACTGGTCACAAGTCACTAGTCACTGGTCACTGGTCACTGGTCACTGGTCACTGGTCACTGGTCACTGGTCACTGGTCACTGGTCACTGGTCACTGGTCACTGGTCACTGGTCACCGGTCAATGCTCACTGTCGCTGGTCCCTGGTCACTGGTCACTGATCACTGGACACTAGTCACTGGTCACTGGTCACTGGTCAATGGTCACTATCGCTGGTCAATGGTCACTGTCGCTGGTCACTGGTCACTGGTCACTTGTCACTGGTCACTGGTCACTGGTCACTGGTCACTGGTCACTGGTCACAAGTCACTGGTCACTTGTCACTGGTCACTGGTCACTCGTCACTGGTCACAGGTCAATGGTAACTTGTCACTGGGCAGTGGTCAATGGTCACTGGCCACTGGTAACTGGTCACAGGTCAATGGTCACTGGTCACTGGACACAGATCACTGGTCACTGGTCACTGGTCACTGGTCACTGGTCACTGGTCAATGGTCACTGGCCAGTGGTCACTGGTCACTGGTCAGTGGCCACTGGTCGCTGGTCACTTGTCACTGGTCACTGGTCACTGGTCACTGGTCACTGGTCACTGGTCACTGGTCACTGGTCACTGGTCACTGGTCACTGGTCAATGGTCACTATCGCTGGTAAATGGTCACTGTCGCTGGTCACTGGTCACTGGTCACTTGTCACTGGCCACTGGTCACTGGTCACTGGTCACTGGTCACTGGTCACTGGTCACTGGTCACTGGTCACTGGTCAATGGTCACTGTCGCTGGTCACTGGTCACTGGTCAATGGTCACTATCGCTGGTCAATGGTCACTGTCGCTGGTCACTGGTCACTGGTCACTGGTCAATGGTCACTTGTCCCTGGGCAGTGGTCACTGGTCACTGGTCAATGGTCACTGTCGCTGGTCAATGGTCACAGTCGCTGGTCACTGGTCACTTGTCACTGGTCACTGGTCACTGGTCACTGGTCACTGGTCACTGGGCAATGGTCACTGGCCACTGGTCACTGGTCACTGGTCAGTGGCCACTGGTCGCTGGTCACTTGTCACTGGTCACTGGTCACTGGTCACTGGTCACTGGTCACTGATCACTGGTCACTGGTCACTGGTCACTGGTCACTGGTCAATGGTCACTATCGCAGGTCAATGGTCACTGTCGCTGGTCACTGGTCACTGGTCACTGGTCAATGGTCACTGGCCACTGGTCACTGGTCACTGGTCAATGGTCACTTTCGCTGGTCAATGGTCAGTGTCGCTGGTCACTGGTCACTGGTAACTGGTCAATGGTCACTGTCGCTGGTCACTGGTCACTGGTCACTGGTCACTGGTCAATGGTAACTTGTCGCTGGTCACTGGTCACCGGTCACTGGTCACTGGTCAATGGTAACTTGTCACTGGCCAGTGGTCAATGGTCACTGGTCACTGGTCACTGGTCAATGGTCTCTGTCGCTGGTCACTGGTCACGATTCGCTGGTCCCTGGTGACTGGTCACTGGTCAATGGTCACTGTCGCTGCTCACTGGTCACTGGTCACTGGTCACTGGACACTGGTCACTGGTCACTGGTCACTGGTCACTGGTCACAAGTCTCTGGTCACTTGTCACTGGTCACTGGTCACTGGTCACTCGTCACTGGTCACAGGTCAATGGTAACTTGTCACTGGGCAGTGGTCAATGGTCACTGGTTACTGGTCACTGGTCACAGGTCAATGGTCACTGGTCACTGGACACAGATCACTGGTCACTGGTCACTGGTCACTGGTCACTGGTCACTGGTCAATGGTCACTGGTCAGTGGCCACTCGTCGCTGGTCCCAATTCACTGGTCACTGTTCACAGGTCAATGGTCACTGGTCAGTGGCCACTCGTCGCTGGTCCCAATTCACTGGTCACTGTTCACAGGTCACTGGTCACTGGTCACTGGTCACTGGTCACTGGTCACTGGTCACTGGTCACTGGTCACTGGTCACTGGTCACTGGTCACTGGTCACCGGTCAATGCTCACTGTCGCTGGTCCCTGGTCACTGGTCACTGATCACTGGACACTGGTCACTGGTCACTGGTCACTGGTCAATGGTCACTATCGCTGGTCAATGGTCACTGTCGCTGGTCACTGGTCACTGGTCACTTGTCACTGGTCACTGGTCACTGGTCACTGGTCTCTGGTCGATGGTCAATGGTCACTGTCGCTGGTCACTGGTCACTGGTCACTTGTCCCTGGGCAGTGGTCACTGGTCACTGGTCACTGGTCACTTGTCACTGGTCAATGGTCACTGTCGCTGGTCACTGGTCACTGGTCACTTGTCCCTGGGCAGTGGTCACTTGTCACTGGTCAATGGTCACTATCGCTGGTCAATGGTCACTGTCGCTGGTCACTGGTCACTGGTCACTTGTCACTGGTCACTGGTCACTGGTCACTGGTCACTGGTCACTGGTCACTGGTCACAAGTCTCTGGTCACTTGTCACTGGTCAGTGGCCACTCGTCAATGGTCACTGGTCACTGGTCACTGGTCACTGGTCAATGGTCTCTGTCGCTGGTCACTGGTCACGATTCGCTGGTCCCTGGTCACTGGTCACTGGTCAATGGTCACTGTCGCTGGTCACTGGTCACTGGTCACTGGTCACTGGTCACTGGTCACTGGTCACTGGCCACTGGTCACTGGTCACTGGTCACTCGTCACTGGTCACAGGTCAATGGTAACTTGTCACTGGGCAGTGGTCAATGGTCACTGGCCACTGGTCACTGGTCACAGGTCAATGGTCACTGGTCACTGGACACAGATCACTGGTCACTGGTCACTGGTCACTGGTCACTGGTCACTGGTCACTGGTCACTGGTCACTGGTCACTGGTCACTGGTCAATGGTCACTGTCGCTGGTCACTGGTCACTGGTCACTGATCACTGGTCACTGGTCACTGGTCACTGGTCACTGGTCAATGGTCACTATCGCAGGTCAATGGTCACTGTCGCTGGTCACTGGTCACTGGTCACTGGTCAATGGTCACTGGCCACTGGTCACTGGTCACTGGTCAATGGTCACTTTCGCTGGTCAATGGTCAGTGTCGCTGGTCACTGGTCACTGGTAACTGGTCAATGGTCACTGTCGCTGGTCACTGGTCACTGGTCACTGGTCACTGGTCAATGGTAACTTGTCGCTGGTCACTGGTCACCGGTCACTGGTCACTGGTCAATGGTAACTTGTCACTGGCCAGTGGTCAATGGTCACTGGTCACTGGTCACTGGTCAATGGTCTCTGTCGCTGGTCACTGGTCACGATTCGCTGGTCCCTGGTCACTGGTCACTGGTCAATGGTCACTGTCGCTGGTCACTGGTCACTGGTCACTGGTCACTGGACACTGGTCACTGGTCACTGGTCACTGGTCACTGGTCACAAGTCTCTGGTCACTTGTCACTGGTCACTGGTCACTGGTCACTCGTCACTGGTCACAGGTCAATGGTAACTTGTCACTGGGCAGTGGTCAATGGTCACTGGTTACTGGTCACTGGTCACAGGTCAATGGTCACTGGTCACTGGACACAGATCACTGGTCACTGGTCACTGGTCACTGGTCACTGGTCACTGGTCAATGGTCACTGGTCAGTGGCCACTCGTCGCTGGTCCCAATTCACTGGTCACTGTTCACAGGTCAATGGTCACTGGTCAGTGGCCACTCGTCGCTGGTCCCAATTCACTGGTCACTGTTCACAGGTCACTGGTCACTGGTCACTGGTCACTGGTCACTGGTCACTGGTCACTGGTCACTGGTCACTGGTCACTGGTCACTGGTCACTGGTCACCGGTCAATGCTCACTGTCGCTGGTCCCTGGTCACTGGTCACTGATCACTGGACACTGGTCACTGGTCACTGGTCACTGGTCAATGGTCACTATCGCTGGTCAATGGTCACTGTCGCTGGTCACTGGTCACTGGTCACTTGTCACTGGTCACTGGTCACTGGTCACTGGTCTCTGGTCGATGGTCAATGGTCACTGTCGCTGGTCACTGGTCACTGGTCACTTATCCCTGGGCAGTGGTCACTGGTCACTGGTCACTGGTCACTGGTCACTGGTCAATGGTCACTGTCGCTGGTCACTGGTCACTGGTCACTTGTCCCTGGGCAGTGGTCACTTGTCACTGGTCAATGGTCACTATCGCTGGTCAATGGTCACTGTCGCTGGTCACTGGTCACTGGTCACTTGTCACTGGTCACTGGTCACTGGTCACTGGTCACTGGTCACTGGTCACTGGTCACAAGTCTCTGGTCACTTGTCACTGGTCAGTGGCCACTCGTCAATGGTCACTGGTCACTGGTCACTGGTCAATGGTCTCTGTCGCTGGTCACTGGTCACGATTCGCTGGTCCCTGGTCACTGGTCACTGGTCAATGGTCACTGTCGCTGGTCACTGGTCACTGGTCACTGGTCACTGGTCACTGGTCACTGGTCACTGGCCACTGGTCACTGGTCACTGGTCACTCGTCACTGGTCACAGGTCAATGGTAACTTGTCACTGGGCAGTGGTCAATGGTCACTGGCCACTGGTCACTGGTCACAGGTCAATGGTCACTGGTCACTGGACACAGATCACTGGTCACTGGTCACTGGTCACTGGTCACTGGTCACTGGTCAATGGTCACTGGCCACTGGTCACTGGTCACTGGTCAGTGGCCACTGGTCGCTGGTCACTTGTCACTGGTCACTGGTCACTGGTCACTGGTCACTGGTCACTGGTCACTGGTCACTGGTCACTGGTCACTGGTCACTGGTCACTGGTCACTGGTCACTGGTCACTGGTCACTGGTCAATGGTCACTATCGCTGGTAAATGGTCACTGTCGCTGGTCACTGGTCACTGGTCACTTGTCACTGGTCACTGGTCACTGGTCACTGGTCACTGGTCACTGGTCACTGGTCACTGGTCACTGGTCACTGGTCAATGGTCACTGTCGCTGGTCACTGGTCACTGGTCAATGGTCACTATCGCTGGTCAATGGTCACTGTCGCTGGTCACTGGTCACTGGTCACTGGTCAATGGTCACTTGTCCCTGGGCAGTGGTCACTGGTCACTGGTCAATGGTCACTGTCGCTGGTCAATGGTCACAGTCGCTGGTCACTGGTCACTGGTCACTTGTCACTGGTCACTGGTCACTGGTCACTGGTCACTGGTCACTGGTCACTGGGCAATGGTCACTGGCCACTGGTCACTGGTCACTGGTCAGTGGCCACTGGTCGCTGGTCACTTGTCACTGGTCACTGGTCACTGGTCACTGGTCACTGGTCACTGGTCACTGGTCACTGGTCACTGGTCACTGGTCACTGGTCACTGGTCACTGGTCAATGGTCACTATCGCTGGTAAATGGTCACTGTCGCTGGTCACTGGTCACTGGTCACAGGTCAATGGTCACTGGTCACTGGACACTGGTCACTGGTCACTGGTCACTTGTCAGTGGTCACTGATCACTGGTCACTGGTCACTGGTCACTGGTCACTGGTCAATGGTCACTATCGCTGGTCAATGGTCACTGTCGCTGGTCACTGGTCACTGGTCACTGGTCAATGGTCACTTGTCCCTGGGCAGTGGTCACTGGTCACTGGTCAATGGTCACTGTCGCTGGTCAATGGTCACAGTCGCTGGTCACTGGTCACTGGTCACTTGTCACTGGTCACTGGTCACTGGTCACTGGTCACTGGTCACTGGGCAATGGTCACAGGCCACTGGTCACTGGTCACAGGTCAGTGGCCACTGGTCGCTGGTCACTTGTCACTGGTCACTGGTCACTGGTCACTGGTCACTGGTCACTGGTCACTGGTCACTGGTCACTGGTCACTGGTCACTGGTCACTGGTCAATGGTCACTATCGCTGGTAAATGGTCACTGTCGCTGGTCACTGGTCACTGGTCACAGGTCAATGGTCACTGGTCACTGGACACTGGTCACTGGTCACTGGTCACTTGTCAGTGGTCACTGATCACTGGTCACTGGTCACTGGTCACTGGTCACTGGTCACTGGTCACTGGTCACTGGTCACTGGTCAATGGTCACTGTCGCTGGTCACTGGTCACTGGTCACTGATCACTGGTCACTGGTCACTGGTCACTGGTCACTGGTCAATGGTCACTATCGCAGGTCAATGGTCACTGTCGCTGGTCACTGGTCACTGGTCACTGGTCAATGGTCACTGGCCACTGGTCACTGGTCACTGGTCAATGGTCACTTTCGCTGGTCAATGGTCAGTGTCGCTGGTCACTGGTCACTGGTAACTGGTCAATGGTCACTGTCGCTGGTCACTGGTCACTGGTCACTGGTCACTGGTCACTGGTCAATGGTAACTTGTCGCTGGTCACTGGTCACCGGTCACTGGTCACTGGTCAATGGTAACTTGTCACTGGCCAGTGGTCAATGGTCACTGGTCACTGGTCACTGGTCAATGGTCTCTGTCGCTGGTCACTGGTCACGATTCGCTGGTCCCTGGTCACTGGTCACTGGTCAATGGTCACTGTCGCTGGTCACTGGTCACTGGTCACTGGTCACTGGACACTGGTCACTGGTCACTGGTCACTGGTCACTGGTCACAAGTCTCTGGTCACTTGTCACTGGTCACTGGTCACTGGTCACTCGTCACTGGTCACAGGTCAATGGTAACTTGTCACTGGGCAGTGGTCAATGGTCACTGGTTACTGGTCACTGGTCACAGGTCAATGGTCACTGGTCACTGGACACAGATCACTGGTCACTGGTCACTGGTCACTGGTCACTGGTCACTGGTCAATGGTCACTGGTCAGTGGCCACTCGTCGCTGGTCCCAATTCACTGGTCACTGTTCACAGGTCAATGGTCACTGGTCAGTGGCCACTCGTCGCTGGTCCCAATTCACTGGTCACTGTTCACAGGTCACTGGTCACTGGTCACTGGTCACTGGTCACTGGTCACTGGTCACTGGTCACTGGTCACTGGTCACTGGTCACTGGTCACTGGTCACCGGTCAATGCTCACTGTCGCTGGTCCCTGGTCACTGGTCACTGATCACTGGACACTGGTCACTGGTCACTGGTCACTGGTCAATGGTCACTATCGCTGGTCAATGGTCACTGTCGCTGGTCACTGGTCACTGGTCACTTGTCACTGGTCACTGGTCACTGGTCACTGGTCTCTGGTCGATGGTCAATGGTCACTGTCGCTGGTCACTGGTCACTGGTCACTTGTCCCTGGGCAGTGGTCACTGGTCACTGGTCACTGGTCACTGGTCACTGGTCAATGGTCACTGTCGCTGGTCACTGGTCACTGGTCACTTGTCCCTGGGCAGTGGTCACTTGTCACTGGTCAATGGTCACTATCGCTGGTCAATGGTCACTGTCGCTGGTCACTGGTCACTGGTCACTTGTCACTGGTCACTGGTCACTGGTCACTGGTCACTGGTCACTGGTCACTGGTCACAAGTCTCTGGTCACTTGTCACTGGTCAGTGGCCACTCGTCAATGGTCACTGGTCACTGGTCACTGGTCAATGGTCTCTGTCGCTGGTCACTGGTCACGATTCGCTGGTCCCTGGTCACTGGTCACTGGTCAATGGTCACTGTCGCTGGTCACTGGTCACTGGTCACTGGTCACTGGTCACAGGTCAATGGTCACTGGTCACTGGTCACTGGTCACTGGCCACTGGTCACTGGTCACTGGTCACTCGTCACTGGTCACAGGTCAATGGTAACTTGTCACTGGGCAGTGGTCAATGGTCACTGGCCACTGGTCACTGGTCACAGGTCAATGGTCACTGGTCACTGGACACAGATCACTGGTCACTGGTCACTGGTCACTGGTC
The DNA here is from genome assembly GCA_947577245.1 of Andrena bucephala. Classification (NCBI taxonomy): domain Eukaryota; kingdom Metazoa; phylum Arthropoda; class Insecta; order Hymenoptera; family Andrenidae; genus Andrena; species Andrena bucephala. Next base: position 64,621,053 of record OX387716.1, read on the forward strand.
ACTGGTCACTGGTCAATGGTCACTGGCCACTGGTCACTGGTCACTGGTCAGTGGCCACTGGTCGCTGGTCACTTGTCACTGGTCACTGGTCACTGGTCACTGGTCACTGGTCACTGGTCACTGGTCACTGGTCACTGGTCACTGGTCACTGGTCACTGGTCACTGGTCACTGGTCACTGGTCAATGGTCAATGGTCACTATCGCTGGTCAATGGTCACTGTCGCTGGTCACTGGTCACTGGTCACTGCTCACTGGTCACTGGTCAATGGTCACTTGTCCCTGGGCAGTGGTCACTGGTCACTGGTCAATGGTCACTGTCGCTGGTCAATGGTCACAGTCGCTGGTCACTGGTCACTGGTCACTTGTCACTGGTCACTGGTCACTGGTCACTGGTCACTGGTCACTGGGCAATGGTCACTGGCCACTGGTCACTGGTCACTGGTCAGTGGCCACTGGTCGCTGGTCACTTGTCACTGGTCACTGGTCACTGGTCACTGGTCACTGGTCACTGGTCACTGGTCACTGGTCACTGGTCACTGGTCACTGGCCACTGGTCACTGGTCACTGGTCAATGGTCACTATCGCTGGTAAATGGTCACTGTCGCTGGTCACTGGTCACTGGTCACAGGTCAATGGTCACTGGTCACTGGACACTGGTCACTGGTCACTGGTCACTTGTCAGTGGTCACTGATCACTGGTCACTGGTCACTGGTCACTGGTCACTGGTCACTGGTCACTGGTCACTGGTCACTGGTCACTGGCCACTGGTCACTGGTCACTGGTCACTCGTCACTGGTCACAGGTCAATGGTAACTTGTCACTGGGCAGTGGTCAATGGTCACTGGCCACTGGTCACTGGTCACAGGTCAATGGTCACTGGTCACTGGACACAGATCACTGGTCACTGGTCACTGGTCACTGGTCACTGGTCACTGGTCACTGGTCACTGGTCACTGGTCACTGGTCACTGGTCAATGGTCACTGTCGCTGGTCACTGGTCACTGGTCACTGATCACTGGTCACTGGTCACTGGTCACTGGTCACTGGTCAATGGTCACTATCGCAGGTCAATGGTCACTGTCGCTGGTCACTGGTCACTGGTCACTGGTCAATGGTCACTGGCCACTGGTCACTGGTCACTGGTCAATGGTCACTTTCGCTGGTCAATGGTCAGTGTCGCTGGTCACTGGTCACTGGTAACTGGTCAATGGTCACTGTCGCTGGTCACTGGTCACTGGTCACTGGTCACTGGTCAATGGTAACTTGTCGCTGGTCACTGGTCACCGGTCACTGGTCACTGGTCAATGGTAACTTGTCACTGGCCAGTGGTCAATGGTCACTGGTCACTGGTCACTGGTCAATGGTCTCTGTCGCTGGTCACTGGTCACGATTCGCTGGTCCCTGGTCACTGGTCACTGGTCAATGGTCACTGTCGCTGGTCACTGGCCACTGGTCACTGGTCACTGGTCAGTGGCCACTGGTCGCTGGTCACTTGTCACTGGTCACTGGTCACTGGTCACTGGTCACTGGTCACTGGTCACTGGTCACTGGTCACTGGTCACTGGTCACTGGTCAATGGTCACTATCGCTGGTAAATGGTCACTGGCGCTGGTCACTGGTCACTGGTCACAGGTCAATGGTCACTGGTCACTGGACACTGGTCACTGGTCACTGGTCACTTGTCAGTGGTCACTGATCACTGGTCACTGGTCACTGGTCACTGGTCACTGGTCACTGGTCACTGGTCACTGGTCACTGGTCAATGGTCACTGTCGCTGGTCACTGGTCACTGGTCACTGATCACTGGTCACTGGTCACTGGTCACTGGTCACTGGTCAATGGTCACTATCGCAGGTCAATGGTCACTGTCGCTGGTCACTGGTCACTGGTCACTTGTCACTGGTCACTGGTCACTGGTCACTGGTCACTGGTCACTGGTCGATGGTCACTGTCGCTGGTCACTGGTCACTGGTCACTGGTCACTGGTCAATGGTCACTGGTCACTGGTTACTGGTCAATGGTCACTATCGCTGGTCAAAGGTCATTGTCGCTGGTCACTGGTCATTGGTCACTTGTCACTGGTCACTGGTCACTGGTCACTGGTCACTGGTCACAGGTCAATGGTCACTGGTCACTGGTCACTTGTCAATGGTCACTGTCGCTGGTCACTGGTCACTGGTCACTGGTCAATGGTCACTTGTCCCTGGGCAGTGGTCACTGGTCACTGGTCAATGGTCACTGTCGCTGGTCAATGGTCACAGTCGCTGGTCACTGGTCACTGGTCACTTGTCACTGGTCACTGGTCACTGGTCACTGGTCACTGGTCACTGGGCAATGGTCACTGGCCACTGGTCACTGGTCACTGGTCAGTGGCCACTGGTCACTGGTCACTGGTCAATGGTCACTGTCGCTGGTCACTGGTCACTGGTCACTTGTCACTGGTCACTGGTCACTGGTCACTGGTCACTGGTCACTGGGCAATGGTCACTGGTCACTGGTCACTGGTCACTGGTCACTGGTCACTGGTCACTGGTCACTGGTCAGTGGCCACTGGTCGCTGGTCACTTGTCACTGGTCACTGGTCACTGGTCACTGGTCACTGGTCACTGGTCACTGGTCACTGGTCACTGGTCACTGGTCACTGGTCACTGGTCACTGGTCAATGGTCACTATCGCTGGTAAATGGTCACTGTCGCTGGTCACTGGTCACTGGTCACTTGTCACTGGTCACTGGTCACTGGTCACTGGTCACTGGTCACTGGTCACTGGTCACTGGTCACTGGTCACTTGTCACTGGTCAGTGGTCACTGGTCACTGGTCACTGGTCACAAGTCACTAGTCACTGGTCACTGGTCACTGGTCACTGGTCACTGGTCACTGGTCACTGGTCACTGGTCACTGGTCACTGGTCACTGGTCACTGGTCACTGGTCACCGGTCAATGCTCACTGTCGCTGGTCCCTGGTCACTGGTCACTGATCACTGGACACTAGTCACTGGTCACTGGTCACTGGTCAATGGTCACTATCGCTGGTCAATGGTCACTGTCGCTGGTCACTGGTCACTGGTCACTTGTCACTGGTCACTGGTCACTGGTCACTGGTCACTGGTCACTGGTCACAAGTCACTGGTCACTTGTCACTGGTCACTGGTCACTCGTCACTGGTCACAGGTCAATGGTAACTTGTCACTGGGCAGTGGTCAATGGTCACTGGCCACTGGTCACTGGTCACAGGTCAATGGTCACTGGTCACTGGACACAGATCACTGGTCACTGGTCACTGGTCACTGGTCACTGGTCACTGGTCAATGGTCACTGGCCAGTGGTCACTGGTCACTGGTCAGTGGCCACTGGTCGCTGGACACTTGTCACTGGTCACTGGTCACTGGTCACTGGTCACTGGTCACTGGTCACTGGTCACTGGTCACTGGTCACTGGTCACTGGTCAATGGTCACTATCGCTGGTAAATGGTCACTGTCGCTGGTCACTGGTCACTGGTCACTTGTCACTGGCCACTGGTCACTGGTCACTGGTCACTGGTCACTGGTCACTGGTCACTGGTCACTGGTCACTGGTCAATGGTCACTGTCGCTGGTCACTGGTCACTGGTCAATGGTCACTATCGCTGGTCAATGGTCACTGTCGCTGGTCACTGGTCACTGGTCACTGGTCAATGGTCACTTGTCCCTGGGCAGTGGTCACTGGTCACTGGTCAATGGTCACTGTCGCTGGTCAATGGTCACAGTCGCTGGTCACTGGTCACTTGTCACTGGTCACTGGTCACTGGTCACTGGTCACTGGTCACTGGGCAATGGTCACTGGCCACTGGTCACTGGTCACTGGTCAGTGGCCACTGGTCGCTGGTCACTTGTCACTGGTCACTGGTCACTGGTCACTGGTCACTGGTCACTGATCACTGGTCACTGGTCACTGGTCACTGGTCACTGGTCAATGGTCACTATCGCAGGTCAATGGTCACTGTCGCTGGTCACTGGTCACTGGTCACTGGTCAATGGTCACTGGCCACTGGTCACTGGTCACTGGTCAATGGTCACTTTCGCTGGTCAATGGTCAGTGTCGCTGGTCACTGGTCACTGGTAACTGGTCAATGGTCACTGTCGCTGGTCACTGGTCACTGGTCACTGGTCACTGGTCAATGGTAACTTGTCGCTGGTCACTGGTCACCGGTCACTGGTCACTGGTCAATGGTAACTTGTCACTGGCCAGTGGTCAATGGTCACTGGTCACTGGTCACTGGTCAATGGTCTCTGTCGCTGGTCACTGGTCACGATTCGCTGGTCCCTGGTCACTGGTCACTGGTCAATGGTCACTGTCGCTGGTCACTGGTCACTGGTCACTGGTCACTGGACACTGGTCACTGGTCACTGGTCACTGGTCACTGGTCACAAGTCTCTGGTCACTTGTCACTGGTCACTGGTCACTGGTCACTCGTCACTGGTCACAGGTCAATGGTAACTTGTCACTGGGCAGTGGTCAATGGTCACTGGTTACTGGTCACTGGTCACAGGTCAATGGTCACTGGTCACTGGACACAGATCACTGGTCACTGGTCACTGGTCACTGGTCACTGGTCAGTGGCCACTCGTCGCTGGTCCCAATTCACTGGTCACTGTTCACAGGTCAATGGTCACTGGTCAGTGGCCACTCGTCGCTGGTCCCAATTCACTGGTCACTGTACACAGGTCACTGGTCACTGGTCACTGGTCACTGGTCACTGGTCACTGGTCACTGGTCACTGGTCACTGGTCACTGGTCACTGGTCACTGGTCACTGGTCACTGGTCACTGGTCACCGGTCAATGCTCACTGTCGCTGGTCCCTGGTCACTGGTCACTGATCACTGGACACTGGTCACTGGTCACTGGTCACTGGTCAATGGTCACTATCGCTGGTCAATGGTCACTGTCGCTGGTCACTGGTCACTGGTCACTAGTCACTGGTCACTGGTCACTGGTCACTGGTCTCTGGTCGATGGTCAATGGTCACTGTCGCTGGTCACTGGTCACTGGTCACTTGTCCCTGGGCAGTGGTCACTGGTCACTGGTCACTGGTCACTTGTCACTGGTCAATGGTCACTGTCGCTGGTCACTGGTCACTGGTCACTTGTCCCTGGGCAGTGGTCACTTGTCACTGGTCAATGGTCACTATCGCTGGTCAATGGTCACTGTCGCTGGTCACTGGTCACTGGTCACTTGTCACTGGTCACTGGTCACTGGTCACTGGTCACTGGTCACTGGTCACTGGTCACAAGTCTCTGGTCACTTGTCACTGGTCAGTGGCCACTCGTCAATGGTCACTGGTCACTGGTCACTGGTCAATGGTCTCTGTCGCTGGTCACTGGTCACGATTCGCTGGTCCCTGGTCACTGGTCACTGGTCAATGGTCACTGTCGCTGGTCACTGGTCACTGGTCACTGGTCACTGGTCACTGGTCACTGGTCACTGGCCACTGGTCACTGGTCACTGGTCACTCGTCACTGGTCACAGGTCAATGGTAACTTGTCACTGGGCAGTGGTCAATGGTCACTGGCCACTGGTCACTGGTCACAGGTCAATGGTCACTGGTCACTGGACACAGATCACTGGTCACTGGTCACTGGTCACTGGTCACTGGTCACTGGTCACTGGTCACTGGTCACTGGTCACTGGTCACTGGTCAATGGTCACTGTCGCTGGTCACTGGTCACTGGTCACTGATCACTGGTCACTGGTCACTGGTCACTGGTCACTGGTCAATGGTCACTATCGCAGGTCAATGGTCACTGTCGCTGGTCACTGGTCACTGGTCACTGGTCAATGGTCACTGGCCACTGGTCACTGGTCACTGGTCAATGGTCACTTTCGCTGGTCAATGGTCAGTGTCGCTGGTCACTGGTCACTGGTAACTGGTCAATGGTCACTGTCGCTGGTCACTGGTCACTGGTCACTGGTCACTGGTCAATGGTAACTTGTCGCTGGTCACTGGTCACCGGTCACTGGTCACTGGTCAATGGTAACTTGTCACTGGCCAGTGGTCAATGGTCACTGGTCACTGGTCACTGGTCAATGGTCTCTGTCGCTGGTCACTGGTCACGATTCGCTGGTCCCTGGTCACTGGTCACTGGTCAATGGTCACTGTCGCTGGTCACTGGTCACTGGTCACTGGTCACTGGACACTGGTCACTGGTCACTGGTCACTGGTCACTGGTCACAAGTCTCTGGTCACTTGTCACTGGTCACTGGTCACTGGTCACTCGTCACTGGTCACAGGTCAATGGTAACTTGTCACTGGGCAGTGGTCAATGGTCACTGGTTACTGGTCACTGGTCACAGGTCAATGGTCACTGGTCACTGGACACAGATCACTGGTCACTGGTCACTGGTCACTGGTCACTGGTCACTGGTCAATGGTCACTGGTCAGTGGCCACTCGTCGCTGGTCCCAATTCACTGGTCACTGTTCACAGGTCAATGGTCACTGGTCAGTGGCCACTCGTCGCTGGTCCCAATTCACTGGTCACTGTTCACAGGTCACTGGTCACTGGTCACTGGTCACTGGTCACTGGTCACTGGTCACTGGTCACTGGTCACTGGTCACTGGTCACTGGTCACCGGTCAATGCTCACTGTCGCTGGTCCCTGGTCACTGGTCACTGATCACTGGACACTGGTCACTGGTCACTGGTCACTGGTCAATGGTCACTATCGCTGGTCAATGGTCACTGTCGCTGGTCACTGGTCACTGGTCACTTGTCACTGGTCACTGGTCACTGGTCACTGGTCTCTGGTCGATGGTCAATGGTCACTGTCGCTGGTCACTGGTCACTGGTCACTTGTCCCTGGGCAGTGGTCACTGGTCACTGGTCACTGGTCACTGGTCACTGGTCAATGGTCACTGTCGCTGGTCACTGGTCACTGGTCACTTGTCCCTGGGCAGTGGTCACTTGTCACTGGTCAATGGTCACTATCGCTGGTCAATGGTCACTGTCGCTGGTCACTGGTCACTGGTCACTTGTCACTGGTCACTGGTCACTGGTCACTGGTCACTGGTCACTGGTCACTGGTCACAAGTCTCTGGTCACGTGTCACTGGTCAGTGGCCACTCGTCAATGGTCACTGGTCACTGGTCACTGGTCAATGGTCTCTGTCGCTGGTCACTGGTCACGATTCGCTGGTCCCTGGTCACTGGTCACTGGTCAATGGTCACTGTCGCTGGTCACTGGTCACTGGTCACTGGTCACTGGTCACTGGTCACTGGTCACTGGCCACTGGTCACTGGTCACTGGTCACTCGTCACTGGTCACAGGTCAATGGTAACTTGTCACTGGGCAGTGGTCAATGGTCACTGGCCACTGGTCACTGGTCACAGGTCAATGGTCACTGGTCACTGGACACAGATCACTGGTCACTGGTCACTGGTCACTGGTCACTGGTCACTGGTCAATGGTCACTGGCCACTGGTCACTGGTCACTGGTCAGTGGCCACTGGTCGCTGGTCACTTGTCACTGGTCACTGGTCACTGGTCACTGGTCACTGGTCACTGGTCACTGGTCACTGGTCACTGGTCACTGGTCACTGGTCACTGGTCACTGGTCACTGGTCAATGGTCACTATCGCTGGTAAATGGTCACTGTCGCTGGTCACTGGTCACTGGTCACTTGTCACTGGTCACTGGTCACTGGTCACTGGTCACTGGTCACTGGTCACTGGTCACTGGTCACTGGTCACTGGTCACTGGTCAATGGTCACTGTCGCTGGTCACTGGTCACTGGTCAATGGTCACTATCGCTGGTCAATGGTCACTGTCGCTGGTCACTGGTCACTGGTCACTGGTCAATGGTCACTTGTCCCTGGGCAGTGGTCACTGGTCACTGGTCAATGGTCACTGTCGCTGGTCAATGGTCACAGTCGCTGGTCACTGGTCACTGGTCACTTGTCACTGGTCACTGGTCACTGGTCACTGGTCACTGGTCACTGGGCAATGGTCACTGGCCACTGGTCACTGGTCACTGGTCAGTGGCCACTGGTCGCTGGTCACTTGTCACTGGTCACTGGTCACTGGTCACTGGTCACTGGTCACTGGTCACTGGTCACTGGTCACTGGTCACTGGTCACTGGTCACTGGTCACTGGTCAATGGTCACTATCGCTGGTAAATGGTCACTGTCGCTGGTCACTGGTCACTGGTCACAGGTCAATGGTCACTGGTCACTGGACACTGGTCACTGGTCACTGGTCACTTGTCAGTGGTCACTGATCACTGGTCACTGGTCACTGGTCACTGGTCACTGGTCAATGGTCACTATCGCTGGTCAATGGTCACTGTCGCTGGTCACTGGTCACTGGTCACTGGTCAATGGTCACTTGTCCCTGGGCAGTGGTCACTGGTCACTGTCGCTGGTCAATGGTCACAGTCGCTGGTCACTGGTCACTGGTCACTTGTCACTGGTCACTGGTCACTGGTCACTGGTCACTGGTCACTGGGCAATGGTCACAGGCCACTGGTCACTGGTCACAGGTCAGTGGCCACTGGTCGCTGGTCACTTGTCACTGGTCACTGGTCACTGGTCACTGGTCACTGGTCACTGGTCACTGGTCACTGGTCACTGGTCACTGGTCACTGGTCACTGGTCAATGGTCACTATCGCTGGTAAATGGTCACTGTCGCTGGTCACTGGTCACTGGTCACAGGTCAATGGTCACTGGTCACTGGACACTGGTCACTGGTCACTGGTCACTTGTCAGTGGTCACTGATCACTGGTCACTGGTCACTGGTCACTGGTCACTGGTCACTGGTCACTGGTCACTGGTCACTGGTCAATGGTCACTGTCGCTGGTCACTGGTCACTGGTCACTGATCACTGGTCACTGGTCACTGGTCACTGGTCACTGGTCAATGGTCACTATCGCAGGTCAATGGTCACTGTCGCTGGTCACTGGTCACTGGTCACTGGTCAATGGTCACTGGCCACTGGTCACTGGTCACTGGTCAATGGTCACTTTCGCTGGTCAATGGTCAGTGTCGCTGGTCACTGGTCACTGGTAACTGGTCAATGGTCACTGTCGCTGGTCACTGGTCACTGGTCACTGGTCACTGGTCAATGGTAACTTGTCGCTGGTCACTGGTCACCGGTCACTGGTCACTGGTCAATGGTAACTTGTCACTGGCCAGTGGTCAATGGTCACTGGTCACTGGTCACTGGTCAATGGTCTCTGTCGCTGGTCACTGGTCACGATTCGCTGGTCCCTGGTCACTGGTCACTGGTCAATGGTCACTGTCGCTGGTCACTGGTCACTGGTCACTGGTCACTGGACACTGGTCACTGGTCACTGGTCACTGGTCACTGGTCACAAGTCTCTGGTCACTTGTCACTGGTCACTGGTCACTGGTCACTCGTCACTGGTCACAGGTCAATGGTAACTTGTCACTGGGCAGTGGTCAATGGTCACTGGTTACTGGTCACTGGTCACAGGTCAATGGTCACTGGTCACTGGACACAGATCACTGGTCACTGGTCACTGGTCACTGGTCACTGGTCACTGGTCAATGGTCACTGGTCAGTGGCCACTCGTCGCTGGTCCCAATTCACTGGTCACTGTTCACAGGTCAATGGTCACTGGTCAGTGGCCACTCGTCGCTGGTCCCAATTCACTGGTCACTGTTCACAGGTCACTGGTCACTGGTCACTGGTCACTGGTCACTGGTCACTGGTCACTGGTCACTGGTCACTGGTCACTGGTCACTGGTCACCGGTCAATGCTCACTGTCGCTGGTCCCTGGTCACTGGTCACTGATCACTGGACACTGGTCACTGGTCACTGGTCAATGGTCACTATCGCTGGTCAATGGTCACTGTCGCTGGTCACTGGTCACTGGTCACTTGTCACTGGTCACTGGTCACTGGTCACTGGTCTCTGGTCGATGGTCAATGGTCACTGTCGCTGGTCACTGGTCACTGGTCACTTGTCCCTGGGCAGTGGTCACTGGTCACTGGTCACTGGTCACTGGTCACTGGTCAATGGTCACTGTCGCTGGTCACTGGTCACTGGTCACTTGTCCCTGGGCAGTGGTCACTTGTCACTGGTCAATGGTCACTATCGCTGGTCAATGGTCACTGTCGCTGGTCACTGGTCACTGGTCACTTGTCACTGGTCACTGGTCACTGGTCACTGGTCACTGGTCACTGGTCACTGGTCACAAGTCTCTGGTCACTTGTCACTGGTCAGTGGCCACTCGTCAATGGTCACTGGTCACTGGTCACTGGTCAATGGTCTCTGTCGCTGGTCACTGGTCACGATTCGCTGGTCCCTGGTCACTGGTCACTGGTCAATGGTCACTGTCGCTGGTCACTGGTCACTGGTCACTGGTCACTGGTCACTGGTCACTGGTCACTGGCCACTGGTCACTGGTCACTGGTCACTCGTCACTGGTCACAGGTCAATGGTAACTTGTCACTGGGCAGTGGTCAATGGTCACTGGCCACTGGTCACTGGTCACAGGTCAATGGTCACTGGTCACTGGACACAGATCACTGGTCACTGGTCACTGGTCACTGGTCACTGGTCACTGGTCAATGGTCACTGGCCACTGGTCACTGGTCACTGGTCAGTGGCCACTGGTCGCTGGTCACTTGTCACTGGTCACTGGTCACTGGTCACTGGTCACTGGTCACTGGTCACTGGTCACTGGTCACTGGTCACTGGTCACTGGTCACTGGTCACTGGTCACTGGTCACTGGTCAATGGTCACTATCGCTGGTAAATGGTCACTGTCGCTGGTCACTGGTCACTGGTCACTTGTCACTGGTCACTGGTCACTGGTCACTGGTCACTGGTCACTGGTCACTGGTCACTGGTCAATGGTCACTTGTCCCTGGGCAGTGGTCACTGGTCACTGGTCAATGGTCACTGTCGCTGGTCAATGGTCACAGTCGCTGGTCACTGGTCACTGGTCACTTGTCACTGGTCACTGGTCACTGGTCACTGGTCACTGGTCACTGGGCAATGGTCACTGGCCACTGGTCACTGGTCACTGGTCAGTGGCCACTGGTCGCTGGTCACTTGTCACTGGTCACTGGTCACTGGTCACTGGTCACTGGTCACTGGTCACTGGTCACTGGTCACTGGTCACTGGTCACTGGTCACTGGTCACTGGTCAATGGTCACTATCGCTGGTAAATGGTCACTGTCGCTGGTCACTGGTCACTGGTCACAGGTCAATGGTCACTGGTCACTGGACACTGGTCACTGGTCACTGGTCACTTGTCAGTGGTCACTGATCACTGGTCACTGGTCACTGGTCACTGGTCACTGGTCACTGGTCACTGGTCACTGGCCACTGGTCACTGGTCACTGGTCACTCGTCACTGGTCACAGGTCAATGGTAACTTGTCACTGGGCAGTGGTCAATGGTCACTGGCCACTGGTCACTGGTCACAGGTCAATGGTCACTGGTCACTGGACACAGATCACTGGTCACTGGTCGCTGGTCACTTGTCACTGGTCACTGGTCACTGGTCACTGGTCACTGGTCACTGGTCACTGGTCACTGGTCACTGGTCACTGGTCACTGGTCACTGGTCAATGGTCACTATCGCTGGTAAATGGTCACTGTCGCTGGTCACTGGTCACTGGTCACTTGTCACTGGTCACTGGTCACTGGTCACTGGTCACTGGTCACTGGTCACTGGTCACTGGTCACTGGTCACTGGTCAATGGTCACTGTCGCTGGTCACTGGCCACTGGTCAATGGTCACTATCGCTGGTCAATGGTCACTGTCGCTGGTCACTGGTCACTGGTCACTGGTCAATGGTCACTTGTCCCTGGGCAGTGGTCACTGGTCACTGGTCAATGGTCACTGTCGCTGGTCAATGGTCACAGTCGCTGGTCACTGGTCACTGGTCACTTGTCACTGGTCACTGGTCACTGGTCACTGGTCACTGGTCACTGGGCAATGGTCACTGGCCACTGGTCACTGGTCACTGGTCAGTGGCCACTGGTCGCTGGTCACTTGTCACTGGTCACTGGTCACTGGTCACTGGTCACTGGTCACTGGTCACCGGTCAATGCTCACTGTCGCTGGTCCCTGGTCACTGGTCACTGATCACTGGACACTGGTCACTGGTCACTGGTCACTGGTCAATGGTCACTATCGCTGGTCAATGGTCACTGTCGCTGGTCACTGGTCACTGGTCACTTGTCACTGGTCACTGGTCACTGGTCACTGGTCTCTGGTCGATGGTCAATGGTCACTGTCGCTGGTCACTGGTCACTGGTCACTTGTCCCTGGGCAGTGGTCACTGGTCACTGGTCACTGGTCACTGGTCACTGGTCAATGGTCACTGTCGCTGGTCACTGGTCACTGGTCACTTGTCCCTGGGCAGTGGTCACTTGTCACTGGTCAATGGTCACTATCGCTGGTCAATGGTCACTGTCGCTGGTCACTGGTCACTGGTCACTTGTCACTGGTCACTGGTCACTGGTCACTGGTCACTGGTCACTGGTCACTGGTCACAAGTCTCTGGTCACTTGTCACTGGTCAGTGGCCACTCGTCAATGGTCACTGGTCACTGGTCACTGGTCAATGGTCTCTGTCGCTGGTCACTGGTCACGATTCGCTGGTCCCTGGTCACTGGTCACTGGTCAATGGTCACTGTCGCTGGTCACTGGTCACTGGTCACTGGTCACTGGTCACTGGTCACTGGTCACTGGCCACTGGTCACTGGTCACTGGTCACTCGTCACTGGTCACAGGTCAATGGTAACTTGTCACTGGGCAGTGGTCAATGGTCACTGGCCACTGGTCACTGGTCACAGGTCAATGGTCACTGGTCACTGGACACAGATCACTGGTCACTGGTCACTGGTCACTGGTCACTGGTCACTGGTCACTGGTCAATGGTCACTGGCCACTGGTCACTGGTCACTGGTCAGTGGCCACTGGTCGCTGGTCACTTGTCACTGGTCACTGGTCACTGGTCACTGGTCACTGGTCACTGGTCACTGGTCACTGGTCACTGGTCACTGGTCACTGGTCACTGGTCACTGGTCACTGGTCACTGGTCACTGGTCAATGGTCACTATCGCTGGTAAATGGTCACTGTCGCTGGTCACTGGTCACTGGTCACTTGTCACTGGTCACTGGTCACTGGTCACTGGTCACTGGTCACTGGTCACTGGTCACTGGTCAATGGTCACTTGTCCCTGGGCAGTGGTCACTGGTCACTGGTCAATGGTCACTGTCGCTGGTCAATGGTCACAGTCGCTGGTCACTGGTCACTGGTCACTTGTCACTGGTCACTGGTCACTGGTCACTGGTCACTGGTCACTGGGCAATGGTCACTGGCCACTGGTCACTGGTCACTGGTCAGTGGCCACTGGTCGCTGGTCACTTGTCACTGGTCACTGGTCACTGGTCACTGGTCACTGGTCACTGGTCACTGGTCACTGGTCACTGGTCACTGGTCACTGGTCACTGGTCACTGGTCAATGGTCACTATCGCTGGTAAATGGTCACTGTCGCTGGTCACTGGTCACTGGTCACAGGTCAATGGTCACTGGTCACTGGACACTGGTCACTGGTCACTGGTCACTTGTCAGTGGTCACTGATCACTGGTCACTGGTCACTGGTCACTGGTCACTGGTCACTGGTCACTGGTCACTGGCCACTGGTCACTGGTCACTGGTCACTCGTCACTGGTCACAGGTCAATGGTAACTTGTCACTGGGCAGTGGTCAATGGTCACTGGCCACTGGTCACTGGTCACAGGTCAATGGTCACTGGTCACTGGACACAGATCACTGGTCACTGGTCGCTGGTCACTTGTCACTGGTCACTGGTCACTGGTCACTGGTCACTGGTCACTGGTCACTGGTCACTGGTCACTGGTCACTGGTCACTGGTCACTGGTCAATGGTCACTATCGCTGGTAAATGGTCACTGTCGCTGGTCACTGGTCACTGGTCACTTGTCACTGGTCACTGGTCACTGGTCACTGGTCACTGGTCACTGGTCACTGGTCACTGGTCACTGGTCACTGGTCAATGGTCACTGTCGCTGGTCACTGGCCACTGGTCAATGGTCACTATCGCTGGTCAATGGTCACTGTCGCTGGTCACTGGTCACTGGTCACTGGTCAATGGTCACTTGTCCCTGGGCAGTGGTCACTGGTCACTGGTCAATGGTCACTGTCGCTGGTCAATGGTCACAGTCGCTGGTCACTGGTCACTGGTCACTTGTCACTGGTCACTGGTCACTGGTCACTGGTCACTGGTCACTGGGCAATGGTCACTGGCCACTGGTCACTGGTCACTGGTCAGTGGCCACTGGTCGCTGGTCACTTGTCACTGGTCACTGGTCACTGGTCACTGGTCACTGGTCACTGGTCACTGGTCACTGGTCACTGGTCAATGGTCACTATCGCTGGTAAATGGTCACTGTCGCTGGTCACTGGTCACTGGTCACAGGTCAATGGTCACTGGTCACTGGACACTGGTCACTGGTCACTGGTCACTTGTCAGTGGTCACTGATCACTGGTCACTGGTCACTGGTCACTGGTCACTGGTCACTGGTCACTGGTCACTGGTCACTGGTCAATGGTCACTGTCGCTGGTCACTGGTCACTGGTCACTGGTCACTGGTCACTGGTCACTGGTCAATGGTCACTATCGCAGGTCAATGGTCACTGTCGCTGGTCACTGGTCACTGGTCACTTGTCACTGGTCACTGGTCACTGGTCACTGGTCACTGGTCACTGGTCAATGGTCACTGTCGCTGGTCACTGGTCACTGGTCACTGGTCACTGGTCAATGGTCACTGGTCACTGGTTACTGGTCAATGGTCACTATCGCTGGTCAAAGGTCATTGTCGCTGGTCACTGGTCATTGGTCACTTGTCACTGGTCACTGGTCACTGGTCACTGGTCACTGGTCACAGGTCAATGGTCACTGGTCACTGGTCACTTGTCAATGGTCACTGTCGCTGGTCACTGGTCACTGGTCACTGGTCAATGGTCACTTGTCCCTGGGCAGTGGTCACTGGTCACTGGTCAATGGTGACTGTCGCTGGTCAATGGTCACAGTCGCTGGTCACTGGTCACTGGTCACTTGTCACTGGTCACTGGTCACTGGTCACTGGTCACTGGTCACTGGGCAATGGTCACTGGCCACTGGTCACTGGTCACTGGTCAGTGGCCACTGGTCACTGGTCACTGGTCAATGGTCACTGTCGCTGGTCACTGGTCACTGGTCACTTGTCACTGGTCACTGGTCACTGGTCACTGGTCACTGGTCACTGGGCAATGGTCACTGGTCACTGGTCACTGGTCACTGGTCACTGGTCACTGGTCACTGGTCACTGGTCACTGGTCACAGTCGCTGGTCACTGGTCACTGGTCACTTGTCACTGGTCACTGGTCACTGGTCACTGGTCACTGGTCACTGGGCAATGGTCACTGGTCACTGGTCACTGGTCACTGGTCACTGGTCACTGGTCACTGGTCACTGGTCACTGGTCAATGGTCACTGTCGCTGGTCACTGGTCACTGGTCAATGGTCACTATCGCTGGTCAATGGTCACTGTCGCTGGTCACTGGTCACTGGTCACTGGTCAATGGTCACTTGTCCCTGGGCAGTGGTCACTGGTCACTGGTCAATGGTCACTGTCGCTGGTCAATGGTCACAGTCGCTGGTCACTGGTCACTGGTCACTTGTCACTGGTCACTGGTCACTGGTCACTGGTCACTGGTCACTGGCCAATGGTCACTGGCCACTGGTCACTGGTCACTGGTCAGTGGCCACTGGTCGCTGGTCACTTGTCACTGGTCACTGGTCACTGGTCACTGGTCACTGGTCACTGGTCACTGGTCACTGGTCACTGGTCACTGGTCACTGGTCAATGGTCACTATCGCTGGTAAATGGTCACTGTCGCTGGTCACTGGTCACTGGTCACAGGTCAATGGTCACTGGTCACTGGACACTGGTCACTGGTCACTGGTCACTTGTCAGTGGTCACTGATCACTGGTCACTGGTCACTGGTCACTGGTCACTGGTCACTGGTCACTGGTCACTGGTCACTGGTCAATGGTCACTGTCGCTGGTCACTGGTCACTGGTCACTGATCACTGGTCACTGGTCACTGGTCACTGGTCACTGGTCAATGGTCACTATCGCAGGTCAATGGTCACTGTCGCTGGTCACTGGTCACTGGTCACTTGTCACTGGTCACTGGTCACTGGTCACTGGTCACTGGTCACTGGTCGATGGTCACTGTCGCTGGTCACTGGTCACTGGTCACTGGTCACTGGTCAATGGTCACTGGTCACTGGTTACTGGTCAATGGTCACTATCGCTGGTCAAAGGTCATTGTCGCTGGTCACTGGTCATTGGTCACTTGTCACTGGTCACTGGTCACTGGTCACTGGTCACTGGTCACAGGTCAATGGTCACTGGTCACTGGTCACTGGTCAATGGTCACTGTCGCTGGTCACTGGTCACTGGTCACTGGTCACTGGTCACTGGTCACTGGTCACTGGTCACTGGTCACTGGTAACTGGTCAATGGTCACTGTCGCTGGTCACTGGTCACCGGTCACTGGTCACTGGTCAATGGTAACTTGTCACTGGCCAGTGGTCAATGGTCACTGGTCACTGGTCACTGGTCACTGGTCACTGGTCACTGGTCACTGGTCAATGGTCTCTGTCGCTGGTCACTGGTCACGATTCGCTGGTCCCTGGTCACTGGTCACTGGTCAATGGTCACTGTCGCTGGTCACTGGTCACTGGTCACTGGTCACTGGACACTGGTCACTGGTCACTGGTCACTGGTCACTGGTCACTGGTCACTGGTCACTGGTCACAAGTCTCTGGTCACTTGTCACTGGTCACTGGTCACTGGTCACTCGTCACTGGTCACAGGTCAATGGTAACTTGTCACTGGGCAGTGGTCAATGGTCACTGGTTACTGGTCACTGGTCACAGGTCAATGGTCACTGGTCACTGGACACAGATCACTGGTCACTGGTCACTGGTCACTGGTCACTGGTCACAGGTCAATGGTCACTGGTCAGTGGCCACTCGTCGCTGGTCACTGGTCACTGGTCACTGGTCACAGGTCAATGGTCACTGGTCACAGGTCAATGGTCACTGGTCACTGGACACAGGTCGCTGGTCACTGGTCACTGGTCACTGGTCACTGGTCACTGGTCAATGGTCACTGGCCACTGGTCACTGGTCACTGGTCAATGGTCACTTTCGCTGGTCAATGGTCAGTGTCGCTGGTCACTGGTCACTGGTAACTGGTCAATGGTCACTGTCGCTGGTCACTGGTCACTGGTCACTGGTCACTGGTCAATGGTAACTTGTCGCTGGTCACTGGTCACCGGTCACTGGTCACTGGTCAATGGTAACTTGTCACTGGCCAGTGGTCAATGGTCACTGGTCACTGGTCACTGGTCAATGGTCTCTGTCGCTGGTCACTGGTCACGATTCGCTGGTCCCTAGTCACTGGTCACTGGTCAATGGTCACTGTCGCTGGTCACTGGTCACTGGACACTGGTCACTGGTCACTGGTCACTGGTCACTGGTCACTGGTCACTGGTCACTGGTCACAAGTCTCTGGTCAGTTGTCACTGGTCACTGGTCACTGGTCACTCGTCACTGGTCACAGGTCAATGGTAACTTGTCACTGGGCAGTGGTCAATGGTCACTGGTTACTGGTCACTGGTCACAGGTCAATGGTCACTGGTCACTGGACACAGATCACTGGTCACTGGTCACTGGTCACTGGTCACTGGTCACTGGTCAATGGTCACTGGTCAGTGGCCACTCGTCGCTGGTCCCTATTCACTGGTCACTGTTCACAGGTCAATGGTCACTGGTCACTGGACACAGGTCACTGGTAACTGGTCAATGGTCACTGTCGCTGGTCACTGGTCACTGGTCACTGGTCACTGGTCAATGGTAACTTGTCACTGGGCAGTGGTCACTGGTCACAGGTCAATGGTCACTGGTCACTGGTCACTGGTCAATGGTCACTGTCGCTGGTCACTGGTCACTGGTCACTGGTCACTGGTCACTGGTCACTGGTCACTGGTAACTGGTCAATGGTCACTGTCGCTGGTCACTGGTCACCGGTCACTGGTCACTGGTCAATGGTAACTTGTCACTGGCCAGTGGTCAATGGTCACTGTCGCTGGTCACTGGTCACTGGTCACTGGTCACTGGTCACTGGTCACTGGTCACTGGTAACTGGTCAATGGTCACTGTCGCTGGTCACTGGTCACTGGTCACTGGTCACTGGTCAATGGTAACTTGTCACTGGCCAGTGGTCAATGGTCACTGGTCACTGGTCACTGGTCACTGGTCACTGGTCACAGGTCAATGGTCACTGGTCACTGGACACAGGTCACTGGTCACTGGTCACTGGTCACTGGTCACTGGTCACTGGTCAATGGTCACTGGCCACTGGTCACTGGTCACTGGTCACTGGTCACTGGTCACTGGTCAATGGTCACTGTCGCTGGTCACTGGTCACTGGTCAATGGTCACTGGCCACTGGTCACTGGTCACTGGTCAATGGTCACTTTCGCTGGTCAATGGTCACTGTCGCTGGTAAATGGTCACTGTCGCTGGTCACTGGTCACTGGTCACTGGTCACTTGTCACTGGTCACTGGTCACTGGTCACTGGTCACTGGTCACTGGTCACTGGTCACTGGTCGATGGTCACTGTCGCTGGTCACTGGTCACTGGTCACTGGTCACTGGTCAATGGTCACTGGTCACTGGTTACTGGTCAATGGTCACTATCGCTGGTCAATGGTCATTGTCGCTGGTCACTGGTCATTGGTCACTTGTCACTGGTCACTGGTCACTGGTCACTGGTCACTGGTCACTGGTCACAGGTCAATGGTCACTGGTCACTGGTCACTGGTCAATGGTCACTGTCGCTGGTCACTGGTCACTGGTCACTGGTCACTGGTCACTGGTCACTGGTCACTGGTCACTGGTCACTGGTCACTGGTAACTGGTCAATGGTCACTGTCGCTGGTCACTGGTCACTGGTCACTGGTCACTGGTCAATGGTAACTTGTCACTGGCCAGTGGTCAATGGTCACTGGTCACTGGTCACTGGTCACTGGTCACTGGTCACTGGTCACTGGTCACTGGTCAATGGTCACTGTCGCTGGTCACTGGTCACTGGTCAATGGTCACTGGCCACTGGTCACTGGTCACTGGTCAATGGTCACTTTCGCTGGTCAATGGTCACTGTCGCTGGTAAATGGTCACTGTCGCTGGTCACTGGTCACTGGTCACTGGTCACTTGTCACTGGTCACTGGTCACTGGTCACTGGTCACTGGTCACTGGTCACTGGTCACTGGTCGATGGTCACTGTCGCTGGTCACTGGTCACTGGTCAATGGTCACTGGTCACTGGTCACTGGTCACTGGTCACTGGTCACTGGTCACTGGTCACTGGTCAATGGTCTCTGTCGCTGGTCACTGGTCACGATTCGCTGGTCCCTGGTCACTGGTCACTGGTCAATGGTCACTGTCGCTGGTCACTGGTCACTGGTCACTGGTCACTGGTCACTGGACACTGGTCACTGGTCACTGGTCACTGGTCACTGGTCACTGGTCACTGGTCACAAGTCACTGGTCACTTGTCACTGGTCACTGGTCACTCGTCACTGGTCAATGGTCTCTGTCGCTGGTCACTGGTCACGATTCGCTGGTCCCTGGTCACTGGTCACTGGTCAATGGTCACTGTCGCTGGTCACTGGTCACTGGTCACTGGTCACTGGTCACTGGTCACTGGTCACTTGTCACTGGTCAGTGGTCACTGGTCACTGGTCACTGGTCACAAGTCACTAGTCACTGGTCACTGGTCACTGGTCACTGGTCACTGGTCACTGGTCACTGGTCACTGGTCACTGGTCACTGGTCACTGGTCACTGGTCACTGGTCACCGGTCAATGCTCACTGTCGCTGGTCCCTGGTCACTGGTCACTGATCACTGGACACTAGTCACTGGTCACTGGTCACTGGTCAATGGTCACTATCGCTGGTCAATGGTCACTGTCGCTGGTCACTGGTCACTGGTCACTTGTCACTGGTCACTGGTCACTGGTCACTGGTCTCTGGTCGATGGTCAATGGTCACTGTCGCTGGTCACTGGTCACTGGTCACTTGTCGCTGGGCAGTGGTCACTGGTCACTGGTCACTGGTCACTGGTCACTGGTCAATGGTCACTGTCGCTGGTCACTGGTCACTGGTCACTGGTCACTGGTCACTGGTCACAAGTCACTGGTCACTTGTCACTGGTCAGTGGCCACTCGTCAATGGTCACTGGTCACTGGTCACTGGTCAATGGTCTCTGTCGCTGGTCACTGGTCACGATTCGCTGGTCCCTGGTCACTGGTCACTGGTCAATGGTCACTGTCGCTGGTCACTGGTCACTGGTCACTGGTCACTGGTCACTGGTCACTGGTCACTGGTCACTGGTCACTGGTCACTGGTCACAAGTCACTGGTCACTTGTCACTGGTCACTGGTCACTCGTCACTGGTCACAGGTCAATGGTAACTTGTCACTGGGCAGTGGTCAATGGTCACTGGCCACTGGTCACTGGTCACAGGTCAATGGTCACTGGTCACTGGACACAGATCACTGGTCACTGGTCACTGGTCACTGGTCACTGGTCACTGGTCAATGGTCACTGGCCAGTGGTCACTGGTCACTGGTCAGTGGCCACTGGTCGCTGGTCACTTGTCACTGGTCACTGGTCACTGGTCACTGGTCACTGGTCACTGGTCACTGGTCACTGGTCACTGGTCACTGGTCACTGGTCAATGGTCACTATCGCTGGTAAATGGTCACTGTCGCTGGTCACTGGTCACTGGTCACTGGTCACTTGTCACTGGCCACTGGTCACTTGTCACTGGTCACTGGTCACTGGTCACTGGTCACTGGTCACTGGTCAATGGTCACTGTCGCTGGTCACTGGTCACTGGTCAATGGTCACTATCGCTGGTCAATGGTCACTGTCGCTGGTCACTGGTCACTGGTCACTGGTCAATGGTCACTTGTCCCTGGGCAGTGGTCACTGGTCACTGGTCAATGGTCACTGTCGCTGGTCAATGGTCACAGTCGCTGGTCACTGGTCACTGGTCACTTGTCACTGGTCACTGGTCACTGGTCACTGGTCACTGGTCACTGGGCAATGGTCACTGGCCACTGGTCACTGGTCACTGGTCAGTGGCCACTGGTCGCTGGTCACTTGTCACTGGTCACTGGTCACTGGTCACTGGTCACTGGTCACTGGTCACTGGTCACTGGTCACTGGTCACTGGTCACTATCGCTGGTAAATGGTCACTGTCGCTGGTCACTGGTCACTGGTCACAGGTCAATGGTCACTGGTCACTGGACACTGGTCACTGGTCACTGGTCACTTGTCAGTGGTCACTGATCACTGGTCACTGGTCACTGGTCACTGGTCACTGGTCACTGGTCACTGGTCACTGGTCACTGGTCACTGGTCAATGGTCACTGTCGCTGGTCACTGGTCACTGGTCACTGATCACTGGTCACTGGTCACTGGTCACTGGTCACTGGTCAATGGTCACTATCGCAGGTCAATGGTCACTGTCGCTGGTCACTGGTCACTGGTCACTGGTCAATGGTCACTGGCCACTGGTCACTGGTCACTGGTCAATGGTCACTTTCGCTGGTCAATGGTCAGTGTCGCTGGTCACTGGTCACTGGTAACTGGTCAATGGTCACTGTCGCTGGTCACTGGTCACTGGTCACTGGTCACTGGTCAATGGTAACTTGTCGCTGGTCACTGGTCACCGGTCACTGGTCACTGGTCAATGGTAACTTGTCACTGGCCAGTGGTCAATGGTCACTGGTCACTGGTCACTGGTCAATGGTCTCTGTCGCTGGTCACTGGTCACGATTCGCTGGTTCCTGGTCACTGGTCACTGGTCAATGGTCACTGTCGCTGGTCACTGGTCACTGGTCACTGGTCACTGGACACTGGTCACTGGTCACTGGTCACTGGTCACTGGTCACAAGTCTCTGGTCACTTGTCACTGGTCACTGGTCACTGGTCACTCGTCACTGGTCACAGGTCAATGGTAACTTGTCACTGGGCAGTGGTCAATGGTCACTGGTTACTGGTCACTGGTCACAGGTCAATGGTCACTGGTCACTGGACACAGATCACTGGTCACTGGTCACTGGTCACTGGTCACTGGACACTGGTCAATGGTCACTGGTCAGTGGCCACTCGTCGCTGGTCCCAATTCACTGGTCACTGTTCACAGGTCAATGGTCACTGGTCACTGGACACAGGTCACTGGTCACTGGTCACTGGTCACTGGTCACTGGTCACTGGTCACTGGTCACTGGTAACTGGTCAATGGTCACTGTCGCTGGTCACTGGTCACTGGTCACTGGTCACTGGTCAATGGTAACTTGTCACTGGGCAGTGGTCACTGGTCACAGGTCAATGGTCACTGGTCACTGGTCACTGGTCAATGGTCACTGTCGCTGGTCACTGGTCACTGGTCACTGGTCACTGGTCACTGGTCACTGGTCACTGGTAACTGGTCAATGGTCACTGTCGCTGGTCACTGGTCACCGGTCACTGGTCACTGGTCAATGGTAACTTGTCACTGGCCAGTGGTCAATGGTCACTGGTCACTGGTCACTTTCGCTGGTCAATGGTCACTGTCGCTGGTAAATGGTCACTGTCGCTGGTCACTGGTCACTGGTCACTGGACACTGGTCACAGGTCAAAGGTCACTGGTCACTCGACACTGGTCACTGGTCACTGGTCACTTGTCACTGGTCACTGATCACTGGTCACTGGTCACTGGTCACTGGTCACTGGTCACTGGTCACTGGTCACTGGTCAATGGTCACTGTCGCTGGTCACTGGTCACTGGTCACTGGTCAATGGTCACTTGTCCCTGGGCAGTGGTCACTGGTAACTGGTCAATGGTCACTGTCGCTGGTCACTGGTCACTGGTCACTGGTCAATGGTCACTGGTCACTGGACACAGGTCACTGGTCACTGGTCACTGGTCACTGGTCACTGGTCACTGGTCACTGGTCACTGGTCACTGGTCACTGGTCAATGGTCACTATCGCTGGTCAATGGTCACTGTCGCTGGTCACTGGTCACTGTCGCTAGTCACTGGTCACTGGTCACTGGTCACTGATCACTGGTCAATGGTCACTATCGCTGGTCAATGGTCATTGTCGCTGGTCACTGGTCATTGGTCTCTTGTCACTGGTCACTGGTCACTGGTCACTGGTCAATGGTCACTGGCCACTGGTCACTGGTCACTGGTCAATGGTCACTTTCGCTGGTCACTGTCGCTGGTAAATGGTCACTGTGGCTGGTCACTGGTCACTGGTCACTGGACACTGGTCACAGGTCAATGGTCACTTGTCACTGGTCACTGATCACTGGTCACTGGTCACTGGTCACTGGTCACTGGTCAATGGTCAATGGTCACTGTCGCTGGTCACTGGTCACTGGTCACTGATCACTGGTCACTGGTCACTGGTCACTGGTCACTGGTCAATGGTCACTATCGCTGGTCAATGGTCACTGTCGCTGGTCACTGGTCACTGGTCACTTGTCACTGGTCACTGGTCACTGGTCACTGGTCACTGGTCACTGGTCACTGGTCACTGGTCAATGGTCACTGTCGCTGGTCACTGGACACTGGTCACTGGTCAATGGTCACTGGTCACTGGTCACTGGTCAATGGTCACTATCGCTGGTCAATGGTCATTGTCGCTGGTCACTGGTCATTGGTCACTTGTCACTGGTCACTGGTCACTGGTCACTGGTCACTGGTCACTGGTCACAGGTCAATGGTCACTGGTCACTGGTCACTGGTCAATGGTCACTGTCGCTGGTCACTGGTCACTGGTCACTGGCCACTGGTCAATGGTCACTATCGCTGGTCAATGGTCACTGTCGCTGGTCACTGGTCACTGGTCACTGGTCACTGGTCACTGGTCACTGGTCACTGGTCAATGGTCACTATCGCTGGTCAATGGTCACTGTCGCTGGTCACTGGTCACGTGTCACATGTCACGGGTCACTGGTCACAGGTCGCTGGTCACTGATCACATGTCACGGGTCACTGGTCACTGGTCACTTGTCACTGGTCACGGGTCACATGTCACGGGTCACTGGTCACTGGTCACTTGTCACTGGTCACTGGTCACGGTCACTGGTCACTGGTCACTGGTCACTGGTCACTGGTCACTGGTCACTGGTCATTGGTCACTGGTCAGTGGTCATTATCGCTGGTCAATGGTCACTGTCGCTGGTCACTGGTCACTGGCCACTGGTCACTGGACACTGGTCAATGGTCACTGTCGCTGAACAATGGTCACTGTCGCTGGTCACTGGTCACTGGTCACTGGGCACTGGTCACAAAGCACTGGTCGCTTGTCACTGGTCAGTGGTCACTGGTCACTTGTCAATGGTCACTGGTCACTGGTCACTGGTCACTGGTCACTGGTCAATGGTCACTGTCGCTGGTCACTGGTCACTGGTCACTGGTCACTGGTCAATGGTAACTTGTCACTGGCCAGTGGTCAATGGTCACTGGTCACTGGTCACTGGTCACTGGTCACTGGTCACAGGTCAATGGTCACTGGTCACTGGACACAGGTCACTGGTCACTGGTCACTGGTCACTGGTCACTGGTCACTGGTCAATGGTCACTGGCCACTGGTCACTGGTCACTGGTCACTGGTCACTGGTCACTGGTCAATGGTCACTGTCGCTGGTCACTGGTCACTGGTCAATGGTCACTGGCCACTGGTCACTGGTCACTGGTCAATGGTCACTTTCGCTGGTCAATGGTCACTGTCGCTGGTAAATGGTCACTGTCGCTGGTCACTGGTCACTGGTCACTGGTCACTTGTCACTGGTCACTGGTCACTGGTCACTGGTCACTGGTCACTGGTCACTGGTCACTGGTCGATGGTCACTGTCGCTGGTCACTGGTCACTGGTCACTGGTCACTGGTCAATGGTCACTGGTCACTGGTTACTGGTCAATGGTCACTATCGCTGGTCAATGGTCATTGTCGCTGGTCACTGGTCATTGGTCACTTGTCACTGGTCACTGGTCACTGGTCACTGGTCACTGGTCACTGGTCACAGGTCAATGGTCACTGGTCACTGGTCACTGGTCAATGGTCACTGTCGCTGGTCACTGGTCACTGGTCACTGGTCACTGGTCACTGGTCACTGGTCACTGGTCACTGGTCACTGGTAACTGGTCAATGGTCACTGTCGCTGGTCACTGGTCACTGGTCACTGGTCACTGGTCAATGGTAACTTGTCACTGGCCAGTGGTCAATGGTCACTGGTCACTGGTCACTGGTCACTGGTCACTGGTCACTGGTCACTGGTCACTGGTCAATGGTCACTGTCGCTGGTCACTGGTCACTGGTCAATGGTCACTGGCCACTGGTCACTGGTCACTGGTCAATGGTCACTTTCGCTGGTCAATGGTCACTGTCGCTGGTAAATGGTCACTGTCGCTGGTCACTGGTCACTGGTCACTGGTCACTTGTCACTGGTCACTGGTCACTGGTCACTGGTCACTGGTCACTGGTCACTGGTCACTGGTCGATGGTCACTGTCGCTGGTCACTGGTCACTGGTCAATGGTCACTGGTCACTGGTCACTGGTCACTGGTCACTGGTCACTGGTCACTGGTCACTGGTCAATGGTCTCTGTCGCTGGTCACTGGTCACGATTCGCTGGTCCCTGGTCACTGGTCACTGGTCAATGGTCACTGTCGCTGGTCACTGGTCACTGGTCACTGGTCACTGGTCACTGGACACTGGTCACTGGTCACTGGTCACTGGTCACTGGTCACTGGTCACAAGTCACTGGTCACTTGTCACTGGTCACTGGTCACTCGTCACTGGTCAATGGTCTCTGTCGCTGGTCACTGGTCACGATTCGCTGGTCCCTGGTCACTGGTCACTGGTCAATGGTCACTGTCGCTGGTCACTGGTCACTGGTCACTGGTCACTGGTCACTGGTCACTGGTCACTTGTCACTGGTCAGTGGTC
Source organism: Andrena bucephala (assembly GCA_947577245.1). Taxonomy (NCBI): domain Eukaryota; kingdom Metazoa; phylum Arthropoda; class Insecta; order Hymenoptera; family Andrenidae; genus Andrena; species Andrena bucephala. Next base: position 64,647,172 of record OX387716.1, read on the forward strand.
ACTGGTCACTGGTCACTGGTCACAAGTCACTAGTCACTGGTCACTGGTCACTGGTCACTGGTCACTGGTCACTGGTCACTGGTCACTGGTCACTGGTCACTGGTCACTGGTCACTGGTCACTGGTCACCGGTCAATGCTCACTGTCGCTGGTCCCTGGTCACTGGTCACTGATCACTGGACACTAGTCACTGGTCACTGGTCACTGGTCAATGGTCACTATCGCTGGTCAATGGTCACTGTCGCTGGTCACTGGTCACTGGTCACTTGTCACTGGTCACTGGTCACTGGTCACTGGTCTCTGGTCGATGGTCAATGGTCACTGTCGCTGGTCACTGGTCACTGGTCACTTGTCGCTGGGCAGTGGTCACTGGTCACTGGTCACTGGTCACTGGTCACTGGTCAATGGTCACTGTCGCTGGTCACTGGTCACTGGTCACTTGTCCCTGGGCAGTGGTCACTTGTCACTGGTCAATGGTCACTATCGCTGGTCAATGGTCACTGTCGCTGGTCACTGGTCACTGGTCACTTGTCACTGGTCACTGGTCACTGGTCACTGGTCACTGGTCACTGGTCACTGGTCACAAGTCACTGGTCACTTGTCACTGGTCAGTGGCCACTCGTCAATGGTCACTGGTCACTGGTCACTGGTCAATGGTCTCTGTCGCTGGTCACTGGTCACGATTCGCTGGTCCCTGGTCACTGGTCACTGGTCAATGGTCACTGTCGCTGGTCACTGGTCACTGGTCACTGGTCACTGGTCACTGGTCACTGGTCACTGGTCACTGGTCACTGGTCACTGGTCACAAGTCACTGGTCACTTGTCACTGGTCACTGGTCACTCGTCACTGGTCACAGGTCAATGGTAACTTGTCACTGGGCAGTGGTCAATGGTCACTGGCCACTGGTCACTGGTCACAGGTCAATGGTCACTGGTCACTGGACACAGATCACTGGTCACTGGTCACTGGTCACTGGTCACTGGTCACTGGTCAATGGTCACTGGCCAGTGGTCACTGGTCACTGGTCAGTGGCCACTGGTCGCTGGTCACTTGTCACTGGTCACTGGTCACTGGTCACTGGTCACTGGTCACTGGTCACTGGTCACTGGTCACTGGTCACTGGTCACTGGTCAATGGTCACTATCGCTGGTAAATGGTCACTGTCGCTGGTCACTGGTCACTGGTCACTTGTCACTGGCCACTGGTCACTTGTCACTGGTCACTGGTCACTGGTCACTGGTCACTGGTCACTGGTCAATGGTCACTGTCGCTGGTCACTGGTCACTGGTCAATGGTCACTATCGCTGGTCAATGGTCACTGTCGCTGGTCACTGGTCACTGGTCACTGGTCAATGGTCACTTGTCCCTGGGCAGTGGTCACTGGTCACTGGTCAATGGTCACTGTCGCTGGTCAATGGTCACAGTCGCTGGTCACTGGTCACTGGTCACTTGTCACTGGTCACTGGTCACTGGTCACTGGTCACTGGTCACTGGGCAATGGTCACTGGCCACTGGTCACTGGTCACTGGTCAGTGGCCACTGGTCGCTGGTCACTTGTCACTGGTCACTGGTCACTGGTCACTGGTCACTGGTCACTGGTCACTGGTCACTGGTCACTGGTCACTGGTCACTGGTCACTGGTCAATGGTCACTATCGCTGGTAAATGGTCACTGTCGCTGGTCACTGGTCACTGGTCACAGGTCAATGGTCACTGGTCACTGGACACTGGTCACTGGTCACTGGTCACTTGTCAGTGGTCACTGATCACTGGTCACTGGTCACTGGTCACTGGTCACTGGTCACTGGTCACTGGTCACTGGTCACTGGTCACTGGTCAATGGTCACTGTCGCTGGTCACTGGTCACTGGTCACTGATCACTGGTCACTGGTCACTGGTCACTGGTCACTGGTCAATGGTCACTATCGCAGGTCAATGGTCACTGTCGCTGGTCACTGGTCACTGGTCACTGGTCAATGGTCACTGGCCACTGGTCACTGGTCACTGGTCAATGGTCACTTTCGCTGGTCAATGGTCAGTGTCGCTGGTCACTGGTCACTGGTAACTGGTCAATGGTCACTGTCGCTGGTCACTGGTCACTGGTCACTGGTCACTGGTCAATGGTAACTTGTCGCTGGTCACTGGTCACCGGTCACTGGTCACTGGTCAATGGTAACTTGTCACTGGCCAGTGGTCAATGGTCACTGGTCACTGGTCACTGGTCAATGGTCTCTGTCGCTGGTCACTGGTCACGATTCGCTGGTTCCTGGTCACTGGTCACTGGTCAATGGTCACTGTCGCTGGTCACTGGTCACTGGTCACTGGTCACTGGACACTGGTCACTGGTCACTGGTCACTGGTCACTGGTCACAAGTCTCTGGTCACTTGTCACTGGTCACTGGTCACTGGTCACTCGTCACTGGTCACAGGTCAATGGTAACTTGTCACTGGGCAGTGGTCAATGGTCACTGGTTACTGGTCACTGGTCACAGGTCAATGGTCACTGGTCACTGGACACAGATCACTGGTCACTGGTCACTGGTCACTGGTCACTGGACACTGGTCAATGGTCACTGGTCAGTGGCCACTCGTCGCTGGTCCCAATTCACTGGTCACTGTTCACAGGTCAATGGTCACTGGTCACTGGACACAGGTCACTGGTCACTGGTCACTGGTCACTGGTCACTGGTCACTGGTCACTGGTCACTGGTAACTGGTCAATGGTCACTGTCGCTGGTCACTGGTCACTGGTCACTGGTCACTGGTCAATGGTAACTTGTCACTGGGCAGTGGTCACTGGTCACAGGTCAATGGTCACTGGTCACTGGTCACTGGTCAATGGTCACTGTCGCTGGTCACTGGTCACTGGTCACTGGTCACTGGTCACTGGTCACTGGTCACTGGTAACTGGTCAATGGTCACTGTCGCTGGTCACTGGTCACCGGTCACTGGTCACTGGTCAATGGTAACTTGTCACTGGCCAGTGGTCAATGGTCACTGGTCACTGGTCACTTTCGCTGGTCAATGGTCACTGTCGCTGGTAAATGGTCACTGTCGCTGGTCACTGGTCACTGGTCACTGGACACTGGTCACAGGTCAAAGGTCACTGGTCACTCGACACTGGTCACTGGTCACTGGTCACTTGTCACTGGTCACTGATCACTGGTCACTGGTCACTGGTCACTGGTCACTGGTCACTGGTCACTGGTCACTGGTCAATGGTCACTGTCGCTGGTCACTGGTCACTGGTCACTGGTCAATGGTCACTTGTCCCTGGGCAGTGGTCACTGGTAACTGGTCAATGGTCACTGTCGCTGGTCACTGGTCACTGGTCACTGGTCAATGGTCACTGGTCACTGGACACAGGTCACTGGTCACTGGTCACTGGTCACTGGTCACTGGTCACTGGTCACTGGTCACTGGTCACTGGTCACTGGTCAATGGTCACTATCGCTGGTCAATGGTCACTGTCGCTGGTCACTGGTCACTGTCGCTAGTCACTGGTCACTGGTCACTGGTCACTGATCACTGGTCAATGGTCACTATCGCTGGTCAATGGTCATTGTCGCTGGTCACTGGTCATTGGTCTCTTGTCACTGGTCACTGGTCACTGGTCACTGGTCAATGGTCACTGGCCACTGGTCACTGGTCACTGGTCAATGGTCACTTTCGCTGGTCACTGTCGCTGGTAAATGGTCACTGTGGCTGGTCACTGGTCACTGGTCACTGGACACTGGTCACAGGTCAATGGTCACTTGTCACTGGTCACTGATCACTGGTCACTGGTCACTGGTCACTGGTCACTGGTCAATGGTCAATGGTCACTGTCGCTGGTCACTGGTCACTGGTCACTGATCACTGGTCACTGGTCACTGGTCACTGGTCACTGGTCAATGGTCACTATCGCTGGTCAATGGTCACTGTCGCTGGTCACTGGTCACTGGTCACTTGTCACTGGTCACTGGTCACTGGTCACTGGTCACTGGTCACTGGTCACTGGTCACTGGTCAATGGTCACTGTCGCTGGTCACTGGACACTGGTCACTGGTCAATGGTCACTGGTCACTGGTCACTGGTCAATGGTCACTATCGCTGGTCAATGGTCATTGTCGCTGGTCACTGGTCATTGGTCACTTGTCACTGGTCACTGGTCACTGGTCACTGGTCACTGGTCACTGGTCACAGGTCAATGGTCACTGGTCACTGGTCACTGGTCAATGGTCACTGTCGCTGGTCACTGGTCACTGGTCACTGGCCACTGGTCAATGGTCACTATCGCTGGTCAATGGTCACTGTCGCTGGTCACTGGTCACTGGTCACTGGTCACTGGTCACTGGTCACTGGTCACTGGTCAATGGTCACTATCGCTGGTCAATGGTCACTGTCGCTGGTCACTGGTCACATGTCACATGTCACGGGTCACTGGTCACAGGTCGCTGGTCACTGATCACATGTCACGGGTCACTGGTCACTGGTCACTTGTCACTGGTCACGGGTCACATGTCACGGGTCACTGGTCACTGGTCACTTGTCACTGGTCACTGGTCACGGTCACTGGTCACTGGTCACTGGTCACTGGTCACTGGTCACTGGTCACTGGTCATTGGTCACTGGTCAGTGGTCATTATCGCTGGTCAATGGTCACTGTCGCTGGTCACTGGTCACTGGCCACTGGTCACTGGACACTGGTCAATGGTCACTGTCGCTGAACAATGGTCACTGTCGCTGGTCACTGGTCACTGGTCACTGGGCACTGGTCACAAAGCACTGGTCGCTTGTCACTGGTCAGTGGTCACTGGTCACTTGTCAATGGTCACTGGTCACTGGTCACTGGTCACTGGTCACTGGTCAATGGTCACTGTCGCTGGTCACTGGTCACTATTCGCTGGTCACTGGTCACTGGTCAATGGTCACTGGTCACTGGTCAAAAGTCCCTGGTCACTTGTCACTGGTCAGTGGTCTCTGGTCACTGGTCACAGGTCACTGGTCACTGGTCACTGGTCACTGGTCACTGGTCAATGGTCACTGTCGCTGGTCACTGGTCACTGGTCACTGGTCACTGGTCACTGGTCAATGGTCACTGTCGCTGAACAATGGTCACTGTCGCTGGTCACTGGTCACTGGTCACTAGTCACTGGTCACAAAGCACTGGTCGCTTGTCACTGGTCAGTGGTCACTGGTCACTGGACAATGGTCACTGTCGCTGTACAATGGTCACTGTCGCTGGTCACTGGTCACTGGTCACAAAGCACTGGTCGCTTGTCACTGGTCACCGGTCAATGGTCACTGTCGCTGTACAATGGTCACTGTCGCTGGTCACTGGTCACTGGTCACTGGTCACAAAGCACTGGTCGCTTGTCAGTGGTCACTGGTCACATGTCACTGGTCACTTGTCACTGGTCACTGGTCACTGGTCACTGGTCACTGGCCACGGGTCACTGGTCGCTGGTCACTGGTCACTTGTCATCGGTCACCGGTCACTGGTCTCTGGTCACTGGTCACTGGTCACAGGTCAATGGTCACTGGTCACTGGACACAGGTTACTGGTCACTGGTCACTGGTCACTGGTCACTGGTCATTGGTCACTGGTCACTGGTCACAGGTCAATGATCACTGGTCACTGGACACTGGTCGCTGGTCACTGGTCACTGGTCACTGGTCACTGGTCACTGGTCAATGGTCACTGTCGCTGGTCACTGGTTAGTATTCGCTGGTCACTGGTCACTGGTCACTGGTCAATGGTCACTGTCGCTGGTCACTGTTCACTATTCGCTGGTCACTGGTCACTGGTCAATGGTCACTGGTCACTGGTCAAAAGTCCCTGGTCACTGGTCACTGGTCACTGGTCACTGGTCACTGGTCACTGGTCAATGGTCACTGTCGCTGAACAATGGTCACTGTCGCTGGTCACTGGTCACTGGTCACTAATCACTGGTCACAAAGCACTGGTCGCTTGTCACTGGTCAGTGGTCACTGGTCACTGGACAATGGTCACTGTCGCTGTACAATGGTCACTGTAGCTGGTCACTGGTCACTGGTCACAAAGCACTGGTCGCTTGTCACTGGTCACTGGTCAATGGTCACTGTCGCTGTACAATGGTCAATGTCGCTGGTCACTGGTCACTGGTCACTGGTCACAAAGCACTGGTCGCTTGTCAGTGGTCACTGGTCACTGGTCACTGGTCACAAAGCACTGGTCGCTTGTCAGTGGTCACTGGTCACATGTCACTGGTCACTTGTCACTGGTCACTGGTCACTGGTCACTGGTCACTGGTCACGGGTCACTGGTCACTGGTCACTGGTCACTGGTCAATGGTCACTGTCGCTGGTCACTGGTCACTATTCGCTGGTCACTGGTCACTGGTCACTGGTCACTGGTCACTGGTCGCTGGTCACTGGTCACTGGTCGCTGATCACTGGTCACTGGTCAATGGTCAATGGTCACTGTTGCTGGTCACTGGTCACTGGCCACTGGTCACTGGTCACTGGTCACTGGTCACGGGTCACTGGTCACTGGTCACTGGTCACTGGTCAATGGTCACTGTCGCTGGTCACTGGTCACTATTCGCTGGTCACTGGTCACTGGTCAATGGTCACTGGTCACTGGTCAAAAGTCCCTGGTCACTTGTCACTGGTCAGTGGTCTCTGGTCACTGGTCACAGGTCACTGGTCACTGGTCACTGGTCACAGGTCACTGGTCACTGGTCACTGGTCACGGGTCACATGTCTCGGGTCACTGGTCACTGGTCGCTAGTCACTGGTCACCGGTCACTGGTCACTGGTCACTGGTCACTGGTCACTGGTCACTGGTCACTGGTCACTGGTCACGTGTCACATGTCACGGGTCACTGGTCACAGGTCGCTGGTCACTGATCACATGTCACGGGTCACTGGTCACTGGTCACTTGTCACTGGTCACGGGTCACATGTCACGGGTCACTGGTCACTGGTCACTTGTCACTGGTCACTGGGCACGGTCACTGGTCACTGGTCACTGGTCACTGGTCACTGGTCACTGGTCACTGGTCATTGGTCACTGGTCAGTGGTCATTATCGCTGGTCAATGGTCACTGTCGCTGGTCACTGGTCACTGGCCACTGGTCACTGGACACTGGTCAATGGTCACTGTCGCTGAACAATGGTCACTGTCGCTGGTCACTGGTCACTGGTCACTGGGCACTGGTCACAAAGCACTGGTCGCTTGTCACTGGTCAGTGGTCACTGGTCACTTGTCAATGGTTACTGGTCACTGGTCACTGGTCACTGGTCACAGGTCAATGGTCACTGTCGCTGGTCACTGGTCACTATTCGCTGGTCACTGGTCACTGGTCAATGGTCACTGGTCACTGGTCAAAAGTCCCTGGTCACTTGTCACTGGTCAGTGGTCTCTGGTCACTGGTCACAGGTCACTGGTCACTGGTCACTGGTCACTGGTCACTGGTCACTGGTCACTGGTCACAGGTCACTGGTCACTGGTCACTGGTCACTGGTCACTGGTCACTGGTCACTGGTCACTGGTCAATGGTCACTGTCGCTGGTCACTGGTCACTGGTCACTGGTCACTGGTCACTGGTCAATGGTCACTGTCGCTGAACAATGGTCACTGTCGCTGGTCACTGGTCACTGGTCACTAGTCACTGGTCACAAAGCACTGGTCGCTTGTCACTGGTCAGTGGTCACTGGTCACTGGACAATGGTCACTGTCGCTGTACAATGGTCACTGTCGCTGGTCACTGGTCACTGGTCACAAAGCACTGGTCGCTTGTCACTGGTCAACGGTCAATGGTCACTGTCGCTGTACAATGGTCACTGTCGCTGGTCACTGGTCACTGGTCACTGGTCACAAAGCACTGGTCGCTTGTCAGTGGTCACTGGTCACATGTCACTGGTCACTTGTCACTGGTCACTGGTCACTGGTCACTGGTCACTGGCCACGGGTCACTGGTCGCTGGTCACTGGTCACTGGTCATCGGTCACCGGTCACTGGTCACTGGTCACTGGTCACTGGTCACAGGTCAATGGTCACTGGTCACTGGACACAGGTTACTGGTCACTGGTCACTGGTCACTGGTCACTGGTCATTGGTCACTGGTCACTGGTCACAGGTCAATGATCACTGGTCACTGGACACTGGTCGCTGGTCACTGGTCACTGGTCACTGGTCACTGGTCACTGGTCAATGGTCACTGTCGCTGGTCACTGGTTACTATTCGCTGGTCACTGGTCACTGGTCACTGGTCAATGGTCACTGTCGCTGGTCACTGTTCACTATTCGCTGGTCACTGGTCACTGGTCAATGGTCACTGGTCACTGGTCAAAAGTCCCTGGTCACTGGTCACTGGTCACTGGTCACTGGTCAATGGACACTGTCGCTGAACAATGGTCACTGTCGCTGGTCACTGGTCACTGGTCACTAATCACTGGTCACAAAGCACTGGTCGCTTGTCACTGGTCAGTGGTCACTGGTCACTGGACAATGGTCACTGTCGCTGTACAATGGTCACTGTAGCTGGTCACTGGTCACTGGTCACAAAGCACTAGTCGCTTGTCACTGGTCACTGGTCAATGGTCACTGTCGCTGTACAATGGTCAATGTCGCTGGTCACTGGTCACTGGTCACTGGTCACAAAGCACTGGTCGCTTGTCAGTGGTCACTGGTCACATGTCACTGGTCACTTGTCACCGGTCACTGGTCACTGGTCACTGGTCACTGGTCACTTGTCAATGCTCAGTGGTCAGTGGTCACTGGTCACTGGTCACTGGTCAATGGTCACAGGTCAATTGTCACTGGTCACTGGTCACTGGTCACTGGTCACTGGTCACTGGTCACTGGTCACTGGTCACGGGTCACATGTCACGGGTCACTGGTCACTGGTCACTGGTCACTGGTCAATGGTCACTGTCGCTGGTCACTGGACACTGGTCACTGGTCAATGGTCACTGGTCACTGGTCACTGGTCAATGGTCACTATCGCTGGTCAATGGTCATTGTCGCTGGTCACTGGTCATTGGTCACTTGTCACTGGTCACTGGTCACTGGTCACTGGTCACTGGTCACTGGTCACAGGTCAATGGTCACTGGTCGCTAGTCACTGGTCACCGGTCACTGGTCACTGGCCACTGGTCACTGGTCACTGGTCACTGGTCACTGGTCACTGGTCACGTGTCACATGTCACGGGTCACTGGTCACTGGTCGCTGGTCACTGATCACATGTCACGGGTCACTGGTCACTGGTCACTTGTCACTGGTCACGGGTCACATGTCACGGGTCACTGGTCACTGGTCACTTGTCACTGGTCACTGGTCACGGTCACTGGTCACTGGTCACTGGTCACTGGTCAATGGTCACTGTCGCTGGTCACTGGTCACTGGTCACTGGTCACTGTACACAGGTTACTGGTCACTGGTCACTGGTCACTGGTCACTGGTCATTGGTCACTGGTCACTGGTCACAGGTCAATGATCACTGGTCACTGGTCACTGGTCACTTGTCAATGCTCAGTGGTCAGTGGTCACTGGTCACTGGTCACTGGTCAATGGTCACAGGTCAATTGTCACTGGTCACTGGTCACTGGTCACTGGTCACTGGTCACTGGTCACTGGTCACTGGTCACTGGTCACTGGTCACTGGTCACGGGTCACATGTCACGGGTCACTGGTCACTGGCCACTGTTCACTGGACGCTGGCCACTGGTCACTGGACACTGGTCACAAGTCACAGGTCACTGGTCACTGGTCACAAATCACTGGTCACTTGTCACTGGTCAGTGGTCTGTGGTCACTGGTCACAGGTCAATGGTGACTGGTCACTGGTCACTGGTCACTGGTCACTGGTCACTGGTCACTGGTCACGGGTCACATGTCTCGGGTCACTGGTCACTGGTCGCTAGTCACTGGTCACCGGTCACTGGTCACTGGTCACTGGTCACTGGTCACTGGTCACTGGTCACGTGTCACATGTCACGGGTCACTGGTCACTGGTCGCTGGTCACTGATCACATGTCACGGGTCACTGGTCACTGGTCACTTGTCACTGGTCACGGGTCACATGTCACGGGTCACTGGTCACTGGTCACTTGTCACTGGTCACTGGTCACGGTCACTGGTCACTGGTCACTGGTCACTGGTCAATGGTCACTGTCGCTGGTCACTGGTCACTGGTCACTGGTCACTGTACACAGGTTACTGGTCACTGGTCACTGGTCACTGGTCACTGGTCACTGGTCATTGGTCACTGGTCACTGGTCACAGGTCAATGATCACTGGTCACTGGTCACTGGTCACTGGTCAATGGTCACTGTCGCTGGTCACTGGTCACTATTCGCTGGTCACTGGTCACTGGTCACTGGTCAATGGTCACTGTCGCTGGTCACTGGTCACTATTCGCTGGTCACTGGTCACTGGTCACTGGTCACTGGTCACTGGTCGCTGGTCACTGGTCACTGGTCGCTGATCACTGGTCACTGGTCAATGGTCAATGGTCACTGTTGCTGGTCACTGGTCACTGGCCACTGGTCACTGGTCACTGGTCACTGGTCACTGGTCACTGGTCACGGGTCACTGGTCACTGGTCACTGGTCACGGGTCACATGTCTCGGGTCACTGGTCACTGGTCGCTAGTCACTGGTCACCGGTCACTGGTCACTGGTCACTGGTCACTGGTCACTGGTCACTGGTCACGTGTCACATGTCACGGGTCACTGGTCACTGGTCGCTGGTCACTGATCACATGTCACGGGTCACTGGTCCCTGGTCACTTGTCACTGGTCACGGGTCACTGGTCACTGGTCACTGGTCAGTGGTCATTATCGCTGGTCAATGGTCACTGTCGCTGGTCACTGGTCACTGGTCAATGGTCACTGTCGCTGAACAATGGTCACTGTCGCTGGTCACTGGTCACTTGTCACTGGTCACTGGTCACAAAGCACTGGTCGCTTGTCACTGGTCAGTGGTCACTGGTCACTTGTCAATGGTCACTGGTCACTGGTCACTGGTCAATGGTCACTGGTCACAAATCACTAGTCACTTGTCACTGGTCAGTGGTCTGTGGTCACTGGTCACTGGTCACAGGTCACAAGTCACAGGTCACTGGTCACTGGTCTCAAATCACTGGTCACTTGTCACTGGTCAGTGGTCTGTGGTCACTGGTCACTGGTCACAGGTCAATGGTGACTGGTGACTGGTCACTGGTCACTGGTCACTGGTCACAGGTCACTGGTCACTGGTCACTGGTCACGGGTCACATGTCTCGGGTCACTGGTCACTGGTCGCTAGTCACTGGTCACCGGTCACTGGTCACTGGTCACTGGTCACTGGTCACTGGTCACTGGTCACTGGTCACGTGTCACATGTCACGGGTCACTGGTCACAGGTCGCTGGTCACTGATCACATGTCACGGGTCACTGGTCACTGGTCACTTGTCACTGGTCACGGGTCACATGTCACGGGTCACTGGTCACTGGTCACTTGTCACTGGTCACTGGTCACGGTCACTGGTCACTGGTCACTGGTCACTGGTCACTGGTCACTGGTCACTGGTCATTGGTCACTGGTCAGTGGTCATTATCGCTGGTCAATGGTCACTGTCGCTGGTCACTGGTCACTGGCCACTGGTCACTGGACACTGGTCAATGGTCACTGTCGCTGAACAATGGTCACTGTCGCTGGTCACTGGTCACTGGTCACTGGGCACTGGTCACAAAGCACTGGTCGCTTGTCACTGGTCAGTGGTCACTGGTCACTTGTCAATGGTTACTGGTCACTGGTCACTGGTCACTGGTCACTGGTCAATAGTCACTGTCGCTGGTCACTGGTCACTATTCGCTGGTCACTGGTCACTGGTCAATGGTCACTGGTCACTGGTCAAAAGTCCCTGGTCACTTGTCACTGGTCAGTGGTCTCTGACCACTGGTCACAGGTCACTGGTCACTGGTCACTGGTCACTGGTCACTGGTCACTGGTCACTGGTCACTGGTCAATGGTCACTGTCGCTGGTCACTGGTCACTGGTCACTGGTCACTGGTCACTGGTCAATGGTCACTGTCGCTGAACAATGGTCACTGTCGCTGGTCACTGGTCACTGGTCACTAGTCACTGGTCACAAAGCACTGGTCGCTTGTCACTGGTCAGTGGTCACTGGTCACTGGACAATGGTCACTGTCGCTGTACAATGGTCACTGTCGCTGGTCACTGGTCACTGGTCACAAAGCACTGGTCGCTTGTCACTGGTCACCGGTCAATGGTCACTGTCGCTGTACAATGGTCACTGTCGCTGGTCACTGGTCACTGGTCACTGGTCACAAAGCACTGGTCGCTTGTCAGTGGTCACTGGTCACATGTCACTGGTCACTTGTCACTGGTCACTGGTCACTGGTCACTGGTCACTGGCCACGGGTCACTGGTCGCTGGTCACTGGTCACTGGTCATCGGTCACCGGTCACTGGTCACTGGTCACTGGTCACTGGTCACAGGTCAATGGTCACTGGTCACTGGACACAGGTTACTGGTCACTGGTCACTGGTCACTGGTCACTGGTCATTGGTCACTGGTCACTGGTCACAGGTCAATGATCACTGGTCACTGGACACTGGTCGCTGGTCACTGGTCACTGGTCACTGGTCACTGGTCACTGGTCACTGGTCACTGGTCACTGGTCAATGGTCACTGTCGCTGGTCACTGGTTACTATTCGCTGGTCACTGGTCACTGGTCGCTTGTCAGTGGTCACTGGTCACATGTCACTGGTCACTTGTCACTGGTCACTGGTCACTGGTCACTGGTCACTGGTCACGGGTCACTGGTCGCTGGTCACTGGTCACTGGTCACCGGTCACCGGTCACTGGTCACTGGTCACTGGTCACTGGTCACTTGTCAATGCTCAGTGGTCAGTGGTCACTGGTCACTGGTCACTGGTCAATGGTCACAGGTCAATTGTCACTGGTCACTGGTCACTGGTCACTGGTCACTGGTCACTGGTCACTGGTCACTGGTCACTGGTCACGGGTCACATGTCACGGGTCACTGGTCACTGGCCACTGTTCACTGGACGCTGGCCACTGGTCACTGGACACTGGTCACAAGTCACAGGTCACTGGTCACTGGTCACAAATCACTGGTCACTTGTCACTGGTCAGTGGTCTGTGGTCACTGGTCACAGGTCAATGGTGACTGGTGACTGGTCACTGGTCACTGGTCACTGGTCACTGGTCACGGGTCACATGTCTCGGGTCACTGGTCACTGGTCGCTAGTCACTGGTCACCGGTCACTGGTCACGTGTCACATGTCACGGGTCACTGGTCACTGGTCGCTGGTCACTGATCACATGTCACGGGTCACTGGTCACTGGTCACTTGTCACTGGTCACGGGTCACATGTCACGGGTCACTGGTCACTGGTCACTTGTCACTGGTCACTGGTCACGGTCACTGGTCACTGGTCACTGGTCACTGGTCAATGGTCACTGTCGCTGGTCACTGGTCACTGGTCACTGGTCACTGTACACAGGTTACTGGTCACTGGTCACTGGTCACTGGTCACTGGTCATTGGTCACTGGTCACTGGTCACAGGTCAATGATCACTGGTCACTGGTCACTGGTCACTTGTCAATGCTCAGTGGTCAGTGGTCACTGGTCACTGGTCACTGGTCAATGGTCACAGGTCAATTGCCACTGGTCACTGGTCACTGGTCACTGGTCACTGGTCACTGGTCACTGGTCACTGGTCACTGGTCACGGGTCACATGTCACGGGTCACTGGTCACTGGCCACTGTTCACTGGACGCTGGCCACTGGTCACTGGACACTGGTCACAAGTCACAGGTCACTGGTCACTGGTCACAAATCACTGGTCACTTGTCACTGGTCAGTGGTCTGTGGTCACTGGTCACAGGTCAATGGTGACTGGTGACTGGTCACTGGTCACTGGTCACTGGTCACGGGTCACATGTCTCGGGTCACTGGTCACTGGTCGCTAGTCACTGGTCACCGGTCACTGGTCACTGGTCACTGGTCACGTGTCACATGTCACGGGTCACTGGTCACAGGTCGCTGGTCACTGATCACATGTCACGGGTCACTGGTCACTGGTCACTTGTCACTGGTCACGGGTCACATGTCACGGGTCACTGGTCACTGGTCACTTGTCACTGGTCACTGGTCACGGTCACTGGTCACTGGTCACTGGTCACTGGTCAATGGTCACTGTCGCTGGTCACTGGTCACTGGTCACTGGTCACTGGTCACTGGTCATTGGTCACTGGTCAGTGGTCATTATCGCTGGTCAATGGTCACTGTCGCTGGTCACTGGTCACTGGCCACTGGTCACTGGACACTGGTCAATGGTCACTGTCGCTGAACAATGGTCACTGTCGCTGGTCAATGGTCACTGGTCACTGGGCACTGGTCACAAAGCACTGGTCGCTTGTCACTGGTCAGTGGTCACTGGTCACTTGTCAATGGTCACTGGTCACTGGTCACTGGTCACTGGTCACTGGTCAATGGTCACTGGTCAATGGTCACTGTCGCTGGTCACTGGTTACTATTCGCTGGTCACTGGTCACTGGTCACTGGTCAATGGTCACTGTCGCTGGTCACTGTTCACTATTCGCTGGTCACTGGTCACTGGTCAATGGTCACTGGTCACTGGTCAAAAGTCCCTGGTCACTGGTCACTGGTCACTGGTCACTGGTCACTGGTCACTGGTCAATGGTCACTGGTCACTGGTCACTGGTCAATGGTCACTGTCGCTGGTCACTGGTCACTATTCGCTGGTCACTGGTCACTGGTCACTGGTCAATGGTCACTGTCGCTGGTCACTGGTCACTATTCGCTGGTCACTGGTCACTGGTCACTGGTCACTGGTCACTGGTCACTGGTCGCTGGTCACTGGTCACTGGTCGCTGATCACTGGTCACTGGTCAATGGTCAATGGTCACTGTTGCTGGTCACTGGTCACTGGCCACTGGTCACTGGTCACTGGTCACTGGTCACTGGCCACTGGTCACTGGTCACTGGTCACTGGTCACTGGTCACGGGTCACTGGTCACTGGTCACTGGTCACGGGTCACATGTCTCGGGTCACTGGTCACTGGTCGCTAGTCACTGGTCACCGGTCACTGGTCACTGGTCACTGGTCACTGGTCACTGGTCACTGGTCACGTGTCACATGTCACGGGTCACTGGTCACTGGTCGTTGGTCACTGATCACATGTCACGGGTCACTGGTCACTGGTCACTTGTCACTGGTCACGGGTCACTGGTCACTGGTCACTTGTCACTGGTCACTGGTCACGGTCACTGGTCACTGGTCACTGGTCACTGGTCAATGGTCACTGTCGCTGGTCACTGGTCACTAGTCACTGGTCACAAAGCACTGGTCGCTTGTCACTGGTCAGTGGTCACTGGTCACTGGACAATGGTCACTGTCGCTGTACAATGGTCACTGTCGCTGGTCACTGGTCACTGGTCACAAAGCACTGGTCGCTTGTCACTGGTCACCGGTCAATGGTCACTGTCGCTGTACAATGGTCACTGTCGCTGGTCACTGGTCACTGGTCACTGGTCACAAAGCACTGGTCGCTTGTCAGTGGTCACTGGTCACATGTCACTGGTCACTTGTCACTGGTCACTGGTCACTGGTCACTGGTCACTGGCCACGGGTCACTGGTCGCTGGTCACTGGTCACTTGTCATCGGTCACCGGTCACTGGTCACTGGTCACTGGTCACTGGTCACAGGTCAATGGTCACTGGTCACTGGACACAGGTTACTGGTCACTGGTCACTGGTCACTGGTCACTGGTCATTGGTCACTGGTCACTGGTCACAGGTCAATGATCACTGGTCACCGGACACTGGTCGCTGGTCACTGGTCACTGGTCACTGGTCACTGGTCACTGGTCACTGGTCAATGGTCACTGTCGCTGGTCACTGGTTACTATTCGCTGGTCACTGGTCACTGGTCACTGGTCAATGGTCACTGTCGCTGGTCACTGTTCACTATTCGCTGGTCACTGGTCACTGGTCAATGGTCACTGGTCACTGGTCAAAAGTCCCTGGTCACTGGTCACTGGTCACTGGTCACTGGTCACTGGTCACTGGTCAATGGTCACTGTCGCTGAACAATGGTCACTGTCGCTGGTCACTGGTCACTGGTCACTAATCACTGGTCACAAAGCACTGGTCGCTTGTCACTGGTCAGTGGTCACTGGTCACTGGACAATGGTCACTGTCGCTGTACAATGGTCACTGTAGCTGGTCACTGGTCACTGGTCACAAAGCACTGGTCGCTTGTCACTGGTCACTGGTCAATGGTCACTGTCGCTGTACAATGGTCAATGTCGCTGGTCACTGGTCACTGGTCACTGGTCACAAAGCACTGGTCGCTTGTCAGTGGTCACTGGTCACATGTCACTGGTCACTTGTCACTGGTCACTGGTCACTGGTCACTGGTCACTGGTCACGGGTCACTGGTCGCTGGTCACTGGTCACTGGTCACCGGTCACCGGTCACCGGTCACTGGTCACTGGTCACTGGTCACTGGTCACTTGTCAATGCTCAGTGGTCAGTGGTCACTGGTCACTGGTCACTGGTCAATGGTCACAGGTCAATTGTCACTGGTCACTGGTCACTGGTCACTGGTCACTGGTCACTGGTCACTGGTCACTGGTCACGGGTCACATGTCACGGGTCACTGGTCACTGGCCACTGTTCACTGGACGCTGGCCACTGGTCACTGGACACTGGTCACAAGTCACAGGTCACTGGTCACTGGTCACAAATCACTGGTCACTTGTCACTGGTCAGTGGTCTGTGGTCACTGGTCACTGGTCACAGGTCAATGGTGACTGGTGACTGGTCACTGGTCACTGGTCACTGGTCACTGGTCACTGGTCACTGGTCGCTGGTCACTGGTCACTGGTCACCGGTCACCGGTCACTGGTCACTGGTCACTGGTCACTGGTCACTTGTCAATGCTCAGTGGTCAGTGGTCACTGGTCACTGGTCACTGGTCAATGGTCACAGGTCAATTGTCACTGGTCACTGGTCACTGGTCACTGGTCACTGGTCACTGGTCACTGGTCACTGGTCACGGGTCACATGTCACGGGTCACTGGTCACTGGCCACTGTTCACTGGACGCTGGCCACTGGTCACTGGACACTGGTCACAAGTCACAGGTCACTGGTCACTGGTCACAAATCACTGGTCACTTGTCACTGGTCAGTGGTCTGTGGTCACTGGTCACTGGTCACAGGTCAATGGTAACTGGTGACTGGTCACTGGTCACTGGTCACTGGTCACTGGTCACTGGTCACTGGTCACGGGTCACATGTCTCGGGTCACTGGTCACTGGTCGCTAGTCACTGGTCACCGGTCACTGGTCACTGGTCACTGGTCACTGGTCGCTGGTCACTGATCACATGTCACGGGTCACTGGTCACTGGTCACTTGTCACTGGTCACGGGTCACATGTCACGGGTCACTGGTCACTGGTCACTTGTCACTGGTCACTGGTCACAGGTCACTGGTCACTGGTCACTGGTCACGGGTCACATGTCTCGAGTCACTGGTCACTGGTCGCTAGTCACTGGTCACCGGTCACTGGTCACTGGTCACTGGTCACTGGTCACTGGTCACTGGTCACTGGTCACGTGTCACATGTCACGGGTCACTGGTCACAGGTCGCTGGTCACTGATCACATGTCACGGGTCACTGGTCACTGGTCACTTGTCACTGGTCACGGGTCACATGTCACGGGTCACTGGTCACTGGTCACTTGTCACTGGTCACTGGTCACGGTCACTGGTCACTGGTCACTGGTCACTGGTCACTGGTCACTGGTCATTGGTCATTGGTCACTGGTCAGTGGTCATTATCGCTGGTCAATGGTCACTGTCGCTGGTCACTGGTCACTGGCCACTGGTCACTGGACACTGGTCAATGGTCACTGTCGCTGAACAATGGTCACTGTCGCTGGTCACTGGTCACTGGTCACTGGGCACTGGTCACAAAGCACTGGTCGCTTGTCACTGGTCAGTGGTCACTGGTCACTTGTCAATGGTTACTGGTCACTGGTCACTGGTCACTGGTCACAGGTCAATGGTCACTGTCGCTGGTCACTGGTCACTATTCGCTGGTCACTGGTCACTGGTCAATGGTCACTGGTCACTGGTCAAAAGTCCCTGGTCACTTGTCACTGGTCAGTGGTCTCTGGTCACTGGTCACAGGTCACTGGTCACTGGTCACTGGTCACTGGTCACTGGTCACTGGTCACTGGTCACTGGTCAATGGTCACTGTCGCTGGTCACTGGTCACTGGTCACTGGTCACTGGTCACTGGTCAATGGTCACTGTCGCTGAACAATGGTCACTGTCGCTGGTCACTGGTCACTGGTCACTAGTCACAGGTCACAAAGCACTGGTCGCTTGTCACTGGTCAGTGGTCACTGGTCACTGGACAATGGTCACTGTCGCTGTACAATGGTCACTGTCGCTGGTCACTGGTCACTGGTCACAAAGCACTGGTCGCTTGTCACTGGTCACCGGTCAATGGTCACTGTCGCTGTACAATGGTCACTGTCGCTGGTCACTGGTCACTGGTCACTGGTCACAAAGCACTGGTCGCTTGTCAGTGGTCACTGGTCACATGTCACTGGTCACTTGTCACTGGTCACTGGTCACTGGTCACTGGTCACTGGCCACGGGTCACTGGTCGCTGGTCACTGGTCACTGGTCATCGGTCACCGGTCACTGGTCACTGGTCACTGGTCACTGGTCACAGGTCAATGGTCACTGGTCACTGGACACAGGTTACTGGTCACTGGTCACTGGTCACTGGTCACTGGTCATTGGTCACTGGTCACTGGTCACAGGTCAATGATCACTGGTCACTGGACACTGGTCGCTGGTCACTGGTCACTGGTCACTGGTCACTGGTCACTGGTCAATGGTCACTGTCGCTGGTCACTGGTTACTATTCGCTGGTCACTGGTCACTGGTCACTGGTCAATGGTCACTGTCGCTGGTCACTGTTCACTATTCGCTGGTCACTGGTCACTGGTCAATGGTCACTGGTCACTGGTCAAAAGTCCCTGGTCACTGGTCACTGGTCACTGGTCACTGGTCAATGGTCACTGTCGCTGAACAATGGTCACTGTCGCTGGTCACTGGTCACTGGTCACTAATCACTGGTCACAAAGCACTGGTCGCTTGTCACTGGTCAGTGGTCACTGGTCACTGGACAATGGTCACTGTCGCTGTACAATGGTCACTGTAGCTGGTCACTGGTCACTGGTCACAAAGCACTGGTCGCTTGTCACTGGTCACTGGTCAATGGTCACTGTCGCTGTACAATGGTCAATGTCGCTGGTCACTGGTCACTGGTCACTGGTCACAAAGCACTGGTCGCTTGTCAGTGGTCACTGGTCACATGTCACTGGTCACTTGTCACTGGTCACTGGTCACTGGTCACTGGTCACTGGTCACGGGTCACTGGTCGCTGGTCACTGGTCACTGGTCACCGGTCACCGGTCACTGGTCACTGGTCACTGGTCACTGGTCACTTGTCAATGCTCAGTGGTCAGTGGTCACTGGTCACTGGTCACTGGTCAATGGTCACAGGTCAATTGTCACTGGTCACTGGTCACTGGTCACTGGTCACTGGTCACTGGTCACTGGTCACTGGTCACTGGTCACTGGTCACGGGTCACATGTCACGGGTCACTGGTCACTGGCCACTGTTCACTGGACGCTGGCCACTGGTCACTGGACACTGGTCACAAGTCACAGGTCACTGGTCACTGGTCACAAATCACTGGTCACTTGTCACTGGTCAGTGGTCTGTGGTCACTGGTCACAGGTCAATGGTGACTGGTGACTGGTCACTGGTCACTGGTCACTGGTCACTGGTCACGGGTCACATGTCTCGGGTCACTGGTCACTGGTCGCTAGTCACTGGTCACCGGTCACTGGTCACTGGTCACTGGTCACTGGTCACTGGTCACTGGTCACTGGTCACTGGTCACTGGTCACGTGTCACATGTCACGGGTCACTGGTCACTGGTCGCTGGTCACTGATCACATGTCACGGGTCACTGGTCACTGGTCACTTGTCACTGGTCACGGGTCACATGTCACGGGTCACTGGTCACTGGTCACTTGTCACTGGTCACTGGTCACGGTCACTGGTCACTGGTCACTGGTCACTGGTCAATGGTCACTGTCGCTGGTCACTGGTCACTGGTCACTGGTCACTGTACACAGGTTACTGGTCACTGGTCACTGGTCACTGGTCACTGGTCATTGGTCACTGGTCACTGGTCACAGGTCAATGATCACTGGCCACTGGTCACTGGTCACTTGTCAATGCTCAGTGGTCAGTGGTCACTGGTCACTGGTCACTGGTCAATGGTCACAGGTCAATTGTCACTGGTCACTGGTCACTGGTCACTGGTCACTGGTCACTGGTCACTGGTCACTGGTCACGGGTCACATGTCACGGGTCACTGGTCACTGGCCACTGTTCACTGGACGCTGGCCACTGGTCACTGGACACTGGTCACAAGTCACAGGTCACTGGTCACTGGTCACAAATCACTGGTCACTTGTCACTGGTCAGTGGTCTGTGGTCACTGGTCACAGGTCAATGGTGACTGGTGACTGGTCACTGGTCACTGGTCACTGGTCACTGGTCACTGGTCACGGGTCACATGTCTCGGGTCACTGGTCACTGGTCGCTAGTCACTGGTCACCGGTCACTGGTCACTGGTCACTGGTCACTGGTCACTGGTCACTGGTCACTGGTCACTGGTCACGTGTCACATGTCACGGGTCACTGGTCACTGGTCGCTGGTCACTGATCACATGTCACGGGTCACTGGTCACTGGTCACTTGTCACTGGTCACGGGTCACATGTCACGGGTCACTGGTCACTGGTCACTTGTCACTGGTCACTGGTCACGGTCACTGGTCACTGGTCACTGGTCACTGGTCAATGGTCACTGTCGCTGGTCACTGGTCACTGGTCACTGGTCACTGTACACAGGTTACTGGTCACTGGTCACTGGTCACTGGTCACTGGTCACTGGTCATTGGTCACTGGTCACTGGTCACAGGTCAATGATCACTGGTCACTGGTCACTGGTCACTGGTCAATGGTCACTGTCGCTGGTCACTGGTCACTATTCGCTGGTCACTGGTCACTGGTCACTGGTCAATGGTCACTGTCGCTGGTCACTGGTCACTATTCGCTGGTCACTGGTCACTGGTCACTGGTCACTGGTCACTGGTCGCTGGTCACTGGTCACTGGTCGCTGATCACTGGTCACTGGTCAATGGTCAATGGTCACTGTTGCTGGTCACTGGTCACTGGCCACTGGTCACTGGTCACTGGTCACTGGTCACTGGTCACTGGTCACGGGTCACTGGTCACTGGTCACTGGTCACGGGTCACATGTCTCGGGTCACTGGTCACTGGTCGCTAGTCACTGGTCACCGGTCACTGGTCACTGGTCACTGGTCACTGGTCACTGGTCACTGGTCACGTGTCACATGTCACGGGTCACTGGTCACTGGTCGCTGGTCACTGATCACATGTCACGGGTCACTGGTCACAGGTCACTTGTCACTGGTCACGGGTCACTGGTCACTGGTCACTTGTCACTGGTCACTGGTCACGGTCACTGGTCACTGGTCACTGGTCACTGGTCAATGGTCACTGTCGCTGGTCACTGGTCACTGGTCACTGGTCACTGGTCACTGGTCATTGGTCACTGGTCAGTGGTCATTATCGCTGGTCAATGGTCACTGTCGCTGGTCACTGGTCACTGGTCAATGGTCACTGTCGCTGAACAATGGTCACTGTCGCTGGTCACTGGTCACTGGTCACTGGTCACTGGTCACAAAGCACTGGTCGCTTGTCACTGGTCAGTGGTCACTGGTCACTTGTCAATGGTCACTGGTCACTGGTCACTGGTCAATGGTCACTGGTCACAAATCACTAGTCACTTGTCACTGGTCAGTGGTCTGTGGTCACTGGTCACTGGTCACAGGTCACAAGTCACAGGTCACTGGTCACTGGTCACAAATCACTGGTCACTTGTCACTGGTCAGTGGTCTGTGGTCACTGGTCACTGGTCACAGGTCAATGGTGACTGGTGACTGGTCACTGGTCACTGGTCACAGGTCACTGGTCACTGGTCACTGGTCACGGGTCACATGTCTCGGGTCACTGGTCACTGGTCGCTAGTCACTGGTCACCGGTCACTGGTCACTGGTCACTGGTCACTGGTCACTGGTCACTGGTCACTGGTCACGTGTCACATGTCACGGGTCACTGGTCACAGGTCGCTGGTCACTGATCACATGTCACGGGTCACTGGTCACTGGTCACTTGTCACTGGTCACGGGTCACATGTCACGGGTCACTGGTCACTGGTCACTTGTCACTGGTCACTGGTCACGGTCACTGGTCACTGGTCACTGGTCACTGGTCACTGGTCACTGGTCACTGGTCATTGGTCACTGGTCAGTGGTCATTATCGCTGGTCAATGGTCACTGTCGCTGGTCACTGGTCACTGGCCACTGGTCACTGGACACTGGTCAATGGTCACTGTCGCTGAACAATGGTCACTGTCGCTGGTCACTGGTCACTGGTCACTGGGCACTGGTCACAAAGCACTGGTCGCTTGTCACTGGTCAGTGGTCACTGGTCACTTGTCAATGGTTACTGGTCACTGGTCACTGGTCACTGGTCACTGGTCACTGGTCAATGGTCACTGTCGCTGGTCACTGGTCACTATTCGCTGGTCACTGGTCACTGGTCAATGGTCACTGGTCACTGGTCAAAAGTCCCTGGTCACTTGTCACTGGTCAGTGGTCTCTGGTCACTGGTCACAGGTCACTGGTCACTGGTCACTGGTCACTGGTCACTGGTCACTGGTCAATGGTCACTGTCGCTGGTCACTGGTCACTGGTCACTGGTCACTGGTCACTGGTCAATGGTCACTGTCGCTGAACAATGGTCACTGTCGCTGGTCACTGGTCACTGGTCACTAGTCACTGGTCACAAAGCACTGGTCGCTTGTCACTGGTCAGTGGTCACTGGTCACTGGACAATGGTCACTGTCGCTGTACAATGGTCACTGTCGCTGGTCACTGGTCACTGGTCACAAAGCACTGGTCGCTTGTCACTGGTCACCGGTCAATGGTCACTGTCGCTGTACAATGGTCACTGTCGCTGGTCACTGGTCACTGGTCACTGGTCACAAAGCACTGGTCGCTTGTCAGTGGTCACTGGTCACATGTCACTGGTCACTTGTCACTGGTCACTGGTCACTGGTCACTGGTCACTGGCCACGGGTCACTGGTCGCTGGTCACTGGTCACTGGTCATCGGTCACCGGTCACTGGTCACTGGTCACTGGTCACTGGTCACAGGTCAATGGTCACTGGTCACTGGACACAGGTTACTGGTCACTGGTCACTGGTCACTGGTCACTGGTCATTGGTCACTGGTCACTGGTCACAGGTCAATGATCACTGGTCACTGGACACTGGTCGCTGGTCACTGGTCACTGGTCACTGGTCACTGGTCACAGGTCAATGATCACTGGTCACTGGTCACTGGTCACTTGTCAATGCTCAGTGGTCAGTGGTCACTGGTCACTGGTCACTGGTCAATGGTCACAGGTCAATTGTCACTGGTCACTGGTCACTGGTCACTGGTCACTGGTCACTGGTCACTGGTCACTGGTCACTGGTCACTGGTCACGGGTCACATGTCACGGGTCACTGGTCACTGGCCACTGTTCACTGGACGCTGGCCACTGGTCACTGGACACTGGTCACAAGTCACAGGTCACTGGTCACTGGTCACAAATCACTGGTCACTTGTCACTGGTCAGTGGTCTGTGGTCACTGGTCACAGGTCAATGGTGACTGGTGACTGGTCACTGGTCACTGGTCACAGGTCACTGGTCACGGGTCACATGTCTCGGGTCACTGGTCACTGGTCGCTAGTCACTGGTCACCGGTCACTGGTCACTGGTCACTGGTCACTGGTCACTGGTCACTGGTCACTGGTCACTGGTCACGTGTCACATGTCACGGGTCACTGGTCACTGGTCGCTGGTCACTGATCACATGTCACGGGTCACTGGTCACTGGTCACTTGTCACTGGTCACGGGTCACATGTCACGGGTCACTGGTCACTGGTCACTTGTCACTGGTCACTGGTCACGGTCACTGGTCACTGGTCACTGGTCACTGGTCAATGGTCACTGTCGCTGGTCACTGGTCACTGGTCACTGGTCACTGTACACAGGTTACTGGTCACTGGTCACTGGTCACTGGTCACTGGTCATTGGTCACTGGTCACTGGTCACAGGTCAATGATCACTGGCCACTGGTCACTGGTCACTTGTCAATGCTCAGTGGTCAGTGGTCACTGGTCACTGGTCACTGGTCAATGGTCACAGGTCAATTGTCACTGGTCACTGGTCACTGGTCACTGGTCACTGGTCACTGGTCACTGGTCACTGGTCACTGGTCACTGGTCACGGGTCACATGTCACGGGTCACTGGTCACTGGCCACTTTTCACTGGACGCTGGCCACTGGTCACTGGACACTGGTCACAAGTCACAGGTCACTGGTCACTGGTCACAAATCACTGGTCACTTGTCACTGGTCAGTGGTCTGTGGTCACTGGTCACAGGTCAATGGTGACTGGTCACTGGTCACTGGTCACTGGTCACTGGTCACTGGTCACTGGTCACGGGTCACATGTCTCGGGTCACTGGTCACTGGTCGCTAGTCACTGGTCACCGGTCACTGGTCACTGGTCACTGGTCACTGGTCACTGGTCACTGGTCACTGGTCACTGGTCACGTGTCACATGTCACGGGTCACTGGTCACTGGTCGCTGGTCACTGATCACATGTCACGGGTCACTGGTCACTGGTCACTTGTCACTGGTCACGGGTCACATGTCACGGGTCACTGGTCACTGGTCACTTGTCACTGGTCACTGGTCACGGTCACTGGTCACTGGTCACTGGTCACTGGTCAATGGTCACTGTCGCTGGTCACTGGTCACTGGTCACTGTACACAGGTTACTGGTCACTGGTCACTGGTCACTGGTCACTGGTCACTGGTCATTGGTCACTGGTCACTGGTCACAGGTCAATGATCACTGGTCACTGGTTACTGGTCACTGGTCAATGGTCACTGTCGCTGGTCACTGGTCACTATTCGCTGGTCACTGGTCACTGGTCACTGGTCAATGGTCACTGTCGCTGGTCACTGGTCACTATTCGCTGGTCACTGGTCACTGGTCACTGGTCACTGGTCACTGGTCGCTGGTCACTGGTCACTGGTCGCTGATCACTGGTCACTGGTCAATGGTCAATGGTCACTGTTGCTGGTCACTGGTCACTGGCCACTGGTCACTGGTCACTGGTCACTGGTCACTGGTCACTGGTCACGGGTCACTGGTCACTGGTCACTGGTCACGGGTCACATGTCTCGGGTCACTGGTCACTGGTCGCTAGTCACTGGTCACCGGTCACTGGTCACTGGTCACTGGTCACTGGTCACTGGTCACTGGTCACGTGTCACATGTCACGGGTCACTGGTCACTGGTCGCTGGTCACTGATCACATGTCACGGGTCACTGGTCACTGGTCACTTGTCACTGGTCACGGGTCACTGGTCACTGGTCACTTGTCACTGGTCACTGGTCACGGTCACTGGTCACTGGTCACTGGTCACTGGTCAATGGTCACTGTCGCTGGTCACTGGTCACTGGTCACTGGTCACTGGTCACTGGTCATTGGTCACTGGTCAGTGGTCATTATCGCTGGTCAATGGTCACTGTCGCTGGTCACTGGTCACTGGTCAATGGTCACTGTCGCTGAACAATGGTCACTGTCGCTGGTCACTGGTCACTGGTCACTGGTCACTGGTCACAAAGCACTGGTCGCTTGTCACTGGTCAGTGGTCACTGGTCACTTGTCAATGGTCACTGGTCACTGGGCAATGGTCACTGGTCACAAATCACTAGTCACTTGTCACTGGTCAGTGGTCTGTGGTCACTGGTCACTGGTCACAGGTCACAAGTCACAGGTCACTGGTCACTGGTCACAAATCACTGGTCACTTGTCACTGGTCAGTGGTCTGTGGTCACTGGTCACTGGTCACAGGTCAATGGTGACTGGTGACTGGTCACTGGTCACTGGTCACAGGTCACTGGTCACTGGTCACTGGTCACGGGTCACATGTCTCGGGTCACTGGTCACTGGTCGCTAGTCACTGGTCACCGGTCACTGGTCACTGGTCACTGGTCACTGGTCACTGGTCACTGGTCACTGGTCACGTGTCACATGTCACGGGTCACTGGTCACAGGTCGCTGGTCACTGATCACATGTCACGGGTCACTGGTCACTGGTCACTTGTCACTGGTCACGGGTCACATGTCACGGGTCACTGGTCACTGGTCACTTGTCACTGGTCACTGGTCACGGTCACTGGTCACTGGTCACTGGTCACTGGTCACTGGTCACTGGTCACTGGTCATTGGTCACTGGTCAGTGGTCATTATCGCTGGTCAATGGTCACTGTCGCTGGTCACTGGTCACTGGCCACTGGTCTCTGGACACTGGTCAATGGTCACTGTCGCTGAACAATGGTCACTGTCGCTGGTCACTGGTCACTGGTCACTGGGCACTGGTCACAAAGCACTGGTCGCTTGTCACTGGTCAGTGGTCACTGGTCACTTGTCAATGGTTACTGGTCACTGGTCACTGGTCACTGGTCACTGGTCAATGGTCACTGTCGCTGGTCACTGGTCACTATTCGCTGGTCACTGGTCACTGGTCAATGGTCACTGGTCACTGGTCAAAAGTCCCTGGTCACTTGTCACTGGTCAGTGGTCTCTGGTCACTGGTCACAGGTCACTGGTCACTGGTCACTGGTCACTGGTCACTGGTCACTGGTCACTGGTCACTGGTCAATGGTCACTGTCGCTGGTCACTGGTCACTGGTCACTGGTCACTGGTCACTGGTCAATGGTCACTGTCGCTGAACAATGGTCACTGTCGCTGGTCACTGGTCACTGGTCACTAGTCACTGGTCACAAAGCACTGGTCGCTTGTCACTGGTCAGTGGTCACTGGTCACTGGACAATGGTCACTGTCGCTGTACAATGGTCACTGTCGCTGGTCACTGGTCACTGGTCACAAAGCACTGGTCGCTTGTCACTGGTCACCGGTCAATGGTCACTGTCGCTGTACAATGGTCACTGTCGCTGGTCACTGGTCACTGGTCACTGGTCACAAAGCACTGGTCGCTTGTCAGTGGTCACTGGTCACATGTCACTGGTCACTTGTCACTGGTCACTGGTCACTGGTCACTGGTCACTGGCCACGGGTCACTGGTCGCTGGTCACTGGTCACTGGTCATCGGTCACCGGTCACTGGTCACTGGTCACTGGTCACTGGTCACAGGTCAATGGTCACTGGTCACTGGACACAGGTTACTGGTCACTGGTCACTGGTCACTGGTCACTGGTCATTGGTCACTGGTCACTGGTCACAGGTCAATGATCACTGGTCACTGGACACTGGTCGCTGGTCACTGGTCACTGGTCACTGGTCACTGGTCACAGGTCAATGATCACTGGTCACTGGTCACTGGTCACTTGTCAATGCTCAGTGGTCAGTGGTCACTGGTCACTGGTCACTGGTCAATGGTCACAGGTCAATTGTCACTGGTCACTGGTCACTGGTCACTGGTCACTGGTCACTGGTCACTGGTCACTGGTCACTGGTCACTGGTCACTGGTCACTGGTCACGGGTCACATGTCACGGGTCACTGGTCACTGGCCACTGTTCACTGGACGCTGGCCACTGGTCACTGGACACTGGTCACAAGTCACAGGTCACTGGTCACTGGTCACAAATCACTGGTCACTTGTCACTGGTCAGTGGTCTGTGGTCACTGGTCACAGGTCAATGGTGACTGGTGACTGGTCACTGGTCACTGGTCACTGGTCACTGGTCACGGGTCACATGTCTCGGGTCACTGGTCACTGGTCGCTAGTCACTGGTCACCGGTCACTGGTCACTGGTCACTGGTCACTGGTCACTGGTCACTGGTCACTGGTCACTGGTCACGTGTCACATGTCACGGGTCACTGGTCACTGGTCGCTGGTCACTGATCACATGTCACGGGTCACTGGTCACTGGTCACTTGTCACTGGTCACGGGTCACATGTCACGGGTCACTGGTCACTGGTCACTTGTCACTGGTCACTGGTCACGGTCACTGGTCACTGGTCACTGGTCACTGGTCAATGGTCACTGTCGCTGGTCACTGGTCACTGGTCACTGGTCACTGTACACAGGTTACTGGTCACTGGTCACTGGTCACTGGTCACTGGTCATTGGTCACTGGTCACTGGTCACAGGTCAATGATCACTGGCCACTGGTCACTGGTCACTTGTCAATGCTCAGTGGTCAGTGGTCACTGGTCACTGGTCACTGGTCAATGGTCACAGGTCAATTGTCACTGGTCACTGGTCACTGGTCACTGGTCACTGGTCACTGGTCACTGGTCACTGGTCACTGGTCACTGGTCACGGGTCACATGTCACGGGTCACTGGTCACTGGCCACTGTTCACTGGACGCTGGCCACTGGTCACTGGACACTGGTCACAAGTCACAGGTCACTGGTCACTGGTCACAAATCACTGGTCACTTGTCACTGGTCAGTGGTCTGTGGTCACTGGTCACAGGTCAATGGTGACTGGTGACTGGTCACTGGTCACTGGTCACTGGTCACTGGTCACTGGTCACTGGTCACGGGTCACATGTCTCGGGTCACTGGTCACTGGTCGCTAGTCACTGGTCACTGGTCACTGGTCGCTGGTCACTGGTCACTGGTCGCTGATCACTGGTCACTGGTCAA
This sequence comes from Andrena bucephala, assembly GCA_947577245.1. Lineage (NCBI taxonomy): Eukaryota > Metazoa > Arthropoda > Insecta > Hymenoptera > Andrenidae > Andrena > Andrena bucephala. Next base: position 64,676,143 of record OX387716.1, read on the forward strand.
TGGTCAATGGTCACTGTTGCTGGTCACTGGTCACTGGCCACTGGTCACTGGTCACTGGTCACTGGTCACTGGTCACGTGTCACATGTCACGGGTCACTGGTCACTGGTCGCTGGTCACTGATCACATGTCACGGGTCACTGGTCACTGGTCACTTGTCACTGGTCACTGGTCACGGTCACTGGTCACTGGTCACTGGTCACTGGTCAATGGTCACTGTCGCTGGTCACTGGTCACTGGTCACTGGTCACTGGTCACTGGTCATTGGTCACTGGTCAGTGGTCATTATCGCTGGTCAATGGTCACTGTCGCTGGTCACTGGTCACTGGTCAATGGTCACTGTCGCTGAACAATGGTCACTGTCGCTGGTCACTGGTCACTGGTCACTGGTCACTGGTCACAAAGCACTGGTCGCTTGTCACTGGTCAGTGGTCACTGGTCACTTGTCAATGGTCACTGGTCACTGGTCACTGGTCAATGGTCACTGGTCACAAATCACTAGTCACTTGTCACTGGTCAGTGGTCTGTGGTCACTGGTCACTGGTCACAGGTCACAAGTCACAGGTCACTGGTCACTGGTCACAAATCACTGGTCACTTGTCACTGGTCAGTGGTCTGTGGTCACTGGTCACTGGTCACAGGTCAATGGTGACTGGTGACTGGTCACTGGTCACTGGTCACAGGTCACTGGTCACTGGTCACTGGTCACGGGTCACATGTCTCGGGTCACTGGTCACTGGTCGCTAGTCACTGGTCACCGGTCACTGGTCACTGGTCACTGGTCACTGGTCACTGGTCACTGGTCACTGGTCACGTGTCACATGTCACGGGTCACTGGTCACAGGTCGCTGGTCACTGATCACATGTCACGGGTCACTGGTCACTGGTCACTTGTCACTGGTCACGGGTCACATGTCACGGGTCACTGGTCACTGGTCACTTGTCACTGGTCACTGGTCACGGTCACTGGTCACTGGTCACTGGTCACTGGTCACTGGTCACTGGTCACTGGTCATTGGTCACTGGTCAGTGGTCATTATCGCTGGTCAATGGTCACTGTCGCTGGTCACTGGTCACTGGCCACTGGTCACTGGACACTGGTCAATGGTCACTGTCGCTGAACAATGGTCACTGTCGCTGGTCACTGGTCACTGGTCACTGGGCACTGGTCACAAAGCACTGGTCGCTTGTCACTGGTCAGTGGTCACTGGTCACTTGTCAATGGTTACTGGTCACTGGTCACTGGTCACTGGTCACTGGTCAATGGTCACTGTCGCTGGTCACTGGTCACTATTCGCTGGTCACTGGTCACTGGTCAATGGTCACTGGTCACTGGTCAAAAGTCCCTGGTCACTTGTCACTGGTCAGTGGTCTCTGGTCACTGGTCACAGGTCACTGGTCACTGGTCACTGGTCACTGGTCACTGGTCACTGGTCAATGGTCACTGTCGCTGGTCACTGGTCACTGGTCACTGGTCACTGGTCACTGGTCAATGGTCACTGTCGCTGAACAATGGTCACTGTCGCTGGTCACTGGTCACTGGTCACTAGTCACTGGTCACAAAGCACTGGTCGCTTGTCACTGGTCAGTGGTCACTGGTCACTGGACAATGGTCACTGTCGCTGTACAATGGTCACTGTCGCTGGTCACTGGTCACTGGTCACAAAGCACTGGTCGCTTGTCACTGGTCACCGGTCAATGGTCACTGTCGCTGTACAATGGTCACTGTCGCTGGTCACTGGTCACTGGTCACTGGTCACAAAGCACTGGTCGCTTGTCAGTGGTCACTGGTCACATGTCACTGGTCACTTGTCACTGGTCACTGGTCACTGGTCACTGGTCACTGGCCACGGGTCACTGGTCGCTGGTCACTGGTCACTGGTCATCGGTCACCGGTCACTGGTCACTGGTCACTGGTCACTGGTCACAGGTCAATGGTCACTGGTCACTGGACACAGGTTACTGGTCACTGGTCACTGGTCACTGGTCACTGGTCATTGGTCACTGGTCACTGGTCACAGGTCAATGATCACTGGTCACTGGACACTGGTCGCTGGTCACTGGTCACTGGTCACTGGTCACTGGTCACAGGTCAATGATCACTGGTCACTGGTCACTGGTCACTTGTCAATGCTCAGTGGTCAGTGGTCACTGGTCACTGGTCACTGGTCAATGGTCACAGGTCAATTGTCACTGGTCACTGGTCACTGGTCACTGGTCACTGGTCACTGGTCACTGGTCACTGGTCACTGGTCACTGGTCACGGGTCACATGTCACGGGTCACTGGTCACTGGCCACTGTTCACTGGACGCTGGCCACTGGTCACTGGACACTGGTCACAAGTCACAGGTCACTGGTCACTGGTCACAAATCACTGGTCACTTGTCACTGGTCAGTGGTCTGTGGTCACTGGTCACAGGTCAATGGTGACTGGTGACTGGTCACTGGTCACTGGTCACTGGTCACTGGTCACGGGTCACATGTCTCGGGTCACTGGTCACTGGTCGCTAGTCACTGGTCACCGGTCACTGGTCACTGGTCACTGGTCACTGGTCACTGGTCACTGGTCACTGGTCACTGGTCACGTGTCACATGTCACGGGACACTGGTCACTGGTCGCTGGTCACTGATCACATGTCACGGGTCACTGGTCACTGGTCACTTGTCACTGGTCACGGGTCACATGTCACGGGTCACTGGTCACTGGTTACTTGTCACTGGTCACTGGTCACGGTCACTGGTCACTGGTCACTGGTCACTGGTCAATGGTCACTGTCGCTGGTCACTGGTCACTGGTCACTGGTCACTGTACACAGGTTACTGGTCACTGGTCACTGGTCACTGGTCACTGGTCACTGGTCATTGGTCACTGGTCACTGGTCACAGGTCAATGATCACTGGTCACTGGTCACTGGTCACTGGTCAATGGTCACTGTCGCTGGTCACTGGTCACTATTCGCTGGTCACTGGTCACTGGTCACTGGTCAATGGTCACTGTCGCTGGTCACTGGTCACTATTCGCTGGTCACTGGTCACTGGTCACTGGTCACTGGTCACTGGTCGCTGGTCACTGGTCACTGGTCGCTGATCACTGGTCACTGGTCAATGGTCAATGGTCACTGTTGCTGGTCACTGGTCACTGGCCACTGGTCACTGGTCACTGGTCACTGGTCACTGGTCACTGGTCACGGGTCACTGGTCACTGGTCACTGGTCACGGGTCACATGTCTCGGGTCACTGGTCACTGGTCGCTAGTCACTGGTCACCGGTCACTGGTCACTGGTCACTGGTCACTGGTCACTGGTCACTGGTCACGTGTCACATGTCACGGGTCACTGGTCACTGGTCGCTGGTCACTGATCACATGTCACGGGTCACTGGTCACTGGTCACTTGTCACTGGTCACGGGTCACTGGTCACTGGTCACTTGTCACTGGTCACTGGTCACGGTCACTGGTCACTGGTCACTGGTCACTGGTCAATGGTCACTGTCGCTGGTCACTGGTCACTGGTCACTGGTCACTGGTCACTGGTCATTGGTCACTGGTCAGTGGTCATTATCGCTGGTCAATGGTCACTGTCGCTGGTCACTGGTCACTGGTCAATGGTCACTGTCGCTGAACAATGGTCACTGTCGCTGGTCACTGGTCACTGGTCACTGGTCACTGGTCACAAAGCACTGGTCGCTTGTCACTGGTCAGTGGTCACTGGTCACTTGTCAATGGTCACTGGTCACTGGTCACTGGTCAATGGTCACTGGTCACAAATCACTAGTCACTTGTCACTGGTCAGTGGTCTGTGGTCACTGGTCACTGGTCACAGGTCACAAGTCACAGGTCACTGGTCACTGGTCACAAATCACTGGTCACTTGTCACTGGTCAGTGGTCTGTGGTCACTGGTCACTGGTCACAGGTCAATGGTGACTGGTGACTGGTCACTGGTCATTGGTCACAGGTCACTGGTCACTGGTCACTGGTCACGGGTCACATGTCTCGGGTCACTGGTCACTGGTCGCTAGTCACTGGTCACCGGTCACTGGTCACTGGTCACTGGTCACTGGTCACTGGTCACTGGTCACTGGTCACGTGTCACATGTCACGGGTCACTGGTCACAGGTCGCTGGTCACTGATCACATGTCACGGGTCACTGGTCACTGGTCACTTGTCACTGGTCACGGGTCACATGTCACGGGTCACTGGTCACTGGTCACTTGTCACTGGTCACTGGTCACGGTCACTGGTCACTGGTCACTGGTCACTGGTCACTGGTCACTGGTCACTGGTCATTGGTCACTGGTCAGTGGTCATTATCGCTGGTCAATGGTCACTGTCGCTGGTCACTGGTCACTGGCCACTGGTCACTGGACACTGGTCAATGGTCACTGTCGCTGAACAATGGTCACTGTCGCTGGTCACTGGTCACTGGTCACTGGGCACTGGTCACAAAGCACTGGTCGCTTGTCACTGGTCAGTGGTCACTGGTCACTTGTCAATGGTTACTGGTCACTGGTCACTGGTCACTGGTCACTGGTCAATGGTCACTGTCGCTGGTCACTGGTCACTATTCGCTGGTCACTGGTCACTGGTCAATGGTCACTGGTCACTGGTCAAAAGTCCCTGGTCACTTGTCACTGGTCAGTGGTCTCTGGTCACTGGTCACAGGTCACTGGTCACTGGTCACTGGTCACTGGTCACTGGTCACTGGTCACTGGTCACTGGTCAATGGTCACTGTCGCTGGTCACTGGTCACTGGTCACTGGTCACTGGTCACTGGTCAATGGTCACTGTCGCTGAACAATGGTCACTGTCGCTGGTCACTGGTCACTGGTCACTAGTCACTGGTCACAAAGCACTGGTCGCTTGTCACTGGTCAGTGGTCACTGGTCACTGGACAATGGTCACTGTCGCTGTACAATGGTCACTGTCGCTGGTCACTGGTCACTGGTCACAAAGCACTGGTCGCTTGTCACTGGTCACCGGTCAATGGTCACTGTCGCTGTACAATGGTCACTGTCGCTGGTCACTGGTCACTGGTCACTGGTCACAAAGCACTGGTCGCTTGTCAGTGGTCACTGGTCACATGTCACTGGTCACTTGTCACTGGTCACTGGTCACTGGTCACTGGTCACTGGCCACGGGTCACTGGTCGCTGGTCACTGGTCACTGGTCATCGGTCACCGGTCACTGGTCACTGGTCACTGGTCACTGGTCACAGGTCAATGGTCACTGGTCACTGGACACAGGTTACTGGTCACTGGTCACTGGTCACTGGTCACTGGTCATTGGTCACTGGTCACTGGTCACAGGTCAATGATCACTGGTCACTGGACACTGGTCGCTGGTCACTGGTCACTGGTCACTGGTCACTGGTCACTGGTCACTGGTCACTGGTCACTGGTCAATGGTCACTGTCGCTGGTCACTGGTTACTATTCGCTGGTCACTGGTCACTGGTCACTGGTCAATGGTCACTGTCGCTGGTCACTGTTCACTATTCGCTGGTCACTGGTCACTGGTCAATGGTCACTGGTCACTGGTCAAAAGTCCCTGGTCACTGGTCACTGGTCACTGGTCACTGGTCAATGGTCACTGTCGCTGAACAATGGTCACTGTCGCTGGTCACTGGTCACTGGTCACTAATCACTGGTCACAAAGCACTGGTCGCTTGTCACTGGTCAGTGGTCACTGGTCACTGGACAATGGTCACTGTCGCTGTACAATGGTCACTGTAGCTGGTCACTGGTCACTGGTCACAAAGCACTGGTCGCTTGTCACTGGTCACTGGTCAATGGTCACTGTCGCTGTACAATGGTCAATGTCGCTGGTCACTGGTCACTGGTCACTGGTCACAAAGCACTGGTCGCTTGTCAGTGGTCACTGGTCACATGTCACTGGTCACTTGTCACTGGTCACTGGTCACTGGTCACTGGTCACTGGTCACGGGTCACTGGTCGCTGGTCACTGGTCACTGGTCACCGGTCACCGGTCACTGGTCACTGGTCACTGGTCACTGGTCACTTGTCAATGCTCAGTGGTCAGTGGTCACTGGTCACTGGTCACTGGTCAATGGTCACAGGTCAATTGTCACTGGTCACTGGTCACTGGTCACTGGTCACTGGTCACTGGTCACTGGTCACTGGTCACGGGTCACATGTCACGGGTCACTGGTCACTGGCCACTGTTCACTGGACGCTGGCCACTGGTCACTGGACACTGGTCACAAGTCACAGGTCACTGGTCACTGGTCACAAATCACTGGTCACTTGTCACTGGTCAGTGGTCTGTGGTCACTGGTCACAGGTCAATGGTGACTGGTGACTGGTCACTGGTCACTGGTCACTGGTCACTGGTCACGGGTCACATGTCTCGGGTCACTGGTCACTGGTCGCTAGTCACTGGTCACCGGTCACTGGTCACTGGTCACTGGTCACTGGTCACTGGTCACTGGTCACTGGTCACGTGTCACATGTCACGGGTCACTGGTCACTGGTCGCTGGTCACTGATCACATGTCACGGGTCACTGGTCACTGGTCACTTGTCACTGGTCACTGGTCACGGTCACTGGTCACTGGTCACTGGTCACTGGTCAATGGTCACTGTCGCTGGTCACTGGTCACTGGTCACTGGTCACTGTACACAGGTTACTGGTCACTGGTCACTGGTCACTGGTCACTGGTCATTGGTCACTGGTCACTGGTCACAGGTCAATGATCACTGGTCACTGGTCACTGGTCACTTGTCAATGCTCAGTGGTCAGTGGTCACTGGTCACTGGTCACTGGTCAATGGTCACAGGTCAATTGTCACTGGTCACTGGTCACTGGTCACTGGTCACTGGTCACTGGTCACTGGTCACTGGTCACGGGTCACATGTCACGGGTCACTGGTCACTGGCCACTGTTCACTGGACGCTGGCCACTGGTCACTGGACACTGGTCACAAGTCACAGGTCACTGGTCACTGGTCACAAATCACTGGTCACTTGTCACTGGTCAGTGGTCTGTGATCACTGGTCACAGGTCAATGGTGACTGGTGACTGGTCACTGGTCACTGGTCACTGGTCACTGGTCACTGGTCACGGGTCACATGTCTCGGGTCACTGGTCACTGGTCGCTAGTCACTGGTCACCGGTCACTGGTCACTGGTCACTGGTCACTGGTCACTGGTCACTGGTCACTGGTCACTGGTCACGTGTCACATGTCACGGGTCACTGGTCACTGGTCGCTGGTCACTGATCACATGTCACGGGTCACTGGTCACTGGTCACTTGTCACTGGTCACAAAGCACTGGTCGCTTGTCACTGGTCACCGGTCAATGGTCACTGTCGCTGTACAATGGTCACTGTCGCTGGTCACTGGTCACTGGTCACTGGTCACAAAGCACTGGTCGCTTGTCAGTGGTCACTGGTCACATGTCACTGGTCACTTGTCACTGGTCACTGGTCACTGGTCACTGGTCACTGGCCACGGGTCACTGGTCGCTGGTCACTCGTCACTGGTCATCGGTCACCGGTCACTGGTCACTGGTCACTGGTCACTGGTCACAGGTCAATGGTCACTGGTCACTGGACACAGGTTACTGGTCACTGGTCACTGGTCACTGGTCACTGGTCATTGGTCACTGGTCACTGGTCACAGGTCAATGATCACTGGTCACTGGACACTGGTCGCTGGTCACTGGTCACTGGTCACTGGTCACTGGTCACTGGTCACTGGTCACTGGTCACTGGTCAATGGTCACTGTCGCTGGTCACTGGTTACTATTCGCTGGTCACTGGTCACTGGTCACTGGTCAATGGTCACTGTCGCTGGTCACTGTTCACTATTCGCTGGTCACTGGTCACTGGTCAATGGTCACTGGTCACTGGTCAAAAGTCCCTGGTCACTGGTCACTGGTCACTGGTCACTGGTCAATGGTCACTGTCGCTGAACAATGGTCACTGTCGCTGGTCACTGGTCACTGGTCACTAATCACTGGTCACAAAGCACTGGTCGCTTGTCACTGGTCAGTGGTCACTGGTCACTGGACAATGGTCACTGTCGCTGTACAATGGTCACTGTAGCTGGTCACTGGTCACTGGTCACAAAGCACTGGTCGCTTGTCACTGGTCACTGGTCAATGGTCACTGTCGCTGTACAATGGTCAATGTCGCTGGTCACTGGTCACTGGTCACTGGTCACAAAGCACTGGTCGCTTGTCAGTGGTCACTGGTCACATGTCACTGGTCACTTGTCACTGGTCACTGGTCACTGGTCACTGGTCACTGGTCACGGGTCACTGGTCGCTGGTCACTGGTCACTGGTCACCGGTCACCGGTCACTGGTCACTGGTCACTGGTCACTGGTCACTTGTCAATGCTCAGTGGTCAGTGGTCACTGGTCACTGGTCACTGGTCAATGGTCACAGGTCAATTGTCACTGGTCACTGGTCACTGGTCACTGGTCACTGGTCACTGGTCACTGGTCACTGGTCACTGGTCAATGGTCACTGTCGCTGGTCACTGGTCACTGGTCACTGGTCACTGTACACAGGTTACTGGTCACTGGTCACTGGTCACTGGTCACTGGTCATTGGTCACTGGTCACTGGTCACAGGTCAATGATCACTGGTCACTGGTCACTGGTCACTTGTCAATGCTCAGTGGTCAGTGGTCACTGGTCACTGGTCACTGGTCAATGGTCACAGGTCAATTGTCACTGGTCACTGGTCACTGGTCACTGGTCACTGGTCACTGGTCACTGGTCACTGGTCACTGGTCACGGGTCACATGTCACGGGTCACTGGTCACTGGCCACTGTTCACTGGACGCTGGCCACTGGTCACTGGACACTGGTCACAAGTCACAGGTCACTGGTCACTGGTCACAAATCACTGGTCACTTGTCACTGGTCAGTGGTCTGTGGTCACTGGTCACAGGTCAATGGTGACTGGTGACTGGTCACTGGTCACTGGTCACTGGTCACTGGTCACTGGTCACGGGTCACATGTCACGGGTCACTGGTCACTGGTCACTTGTCACTGGTCACTGGTCACGGTCACTGGTCACTGGTCACTGGTCACTGGTCAATGGTCACTGTCGCTGGTCACTGGTCACTGGTCACGTGTCACATGTCACGGGTCACTGGTCACTGGTCGCTGGTCACTGATCACATGTCACGGGTCACTGGTCACTGGTCACTTGTCACTGGTCACGGGTCACATGTCACGGGTCACTGGTCACTGGTCACTTGTCACTGGTCACTGGTCACGGTCACTGGTCACTGGTCACTGGTCACTGGTCAATGGTCACTGTCGCTGGTCACTGGTCACTGGTCACTGGTCACTGGTCACTGGTCACGGGTCACATGTCACGGGTCACTGGTCACTGGCCACTGTTCACTGGACGCTGGCCACTGGTCACTGGACACTGGTCACAAGTCACAGGTCACTGGTCACTGGTCACAAATCACTGGTCACTTGTCACTGGTCAGTGGTCTGTGGTCACTGGTCACAGGTCAATGGTGACTGGTGACTGGTCACTGGTCACTGGTCACTGGTCACTGGTCACGGGTCACATGTCTCGGGTCACTGGTCACTGGTCGCTAGTCACTGGTCACCGGTCACTGGTCACTGGTCACTGGTCACTGGTCACTGGTCACTGGTCACTGGTCACTGGTCACGTGTCACATGTCACGGGACACTGGTCACTGGTCGCTGGTCACTGATCACATGTCACGGGTCACTGGTCACTGGTCACTTGTCACTGGTCACGGGTCACATGTCACGGGTCACTGGTCACTGGTTACTTGTCACTGGTCACTGGTCACGGTCACTGGTCACTGGTCACTGGTCACTGGTCAATGGTCACTGTCGCTGGTCACTGGTCACTGGTCACTGGTCACTGTACACAGGTTACTGGTCACTGGTCACTGGTCACTGGTCACTGGTCACTGGTCATTGGTCACTGGTCACTGGTCACAGGTCAATGATCACTGGTCACTGGTCACTGGTCACTGGTCAATGGTCACTGTCGCTGGTCACTGGTCACTATTCGCTGGTCACTGGTCACTGGTCACTGGTCAATGGTCACTGTCGCTGGTCACTGGTCACTATTCGCTGGTCACTGGTCACTGGTCACTGGTCACTGGTCACTGGTCGCTGGTCACTGGTCACTGGTCGCTGATCACTGGTCACTGGTCAATGGTCAATGGTCACTGTTGCTGGTCACTGGTCACTGGTCACTGGTCACTGGTCACTGGTCACTGGTCACGGGTCACTGGTCACTGGTCACTGGTCACGGGTCACATGTCTCGGGTCACTGGTCACTGGTCGCTAGTCACTGGTCACCGGTCACTGGTCACTGGTCACTGGTCACTGGTCACTGGTCACTGGTCACGTGTCACATGTCACGGGTCACTGGTCACTGGTCGCTGGTCACTGATCACATGTCACGGGTCACTGGTCACTGGTCACTTGTCACTGGTCACGGGTCACTGGTCACTGGTCACTTGTCACTGGTCACTGGTCACGGTCACTGGTCACTGGTCACTGGTCACTGGTCAATGGTCACTGTCGCTGGTCACTGGTCACTGGTCACTGGTCACTGGTCACTGGTCATTGGTCACTGGTCAGTGGTCATTATCGCTGGTCAATGGTCACTGTCGCTGGTCACTGGTCACTGGTCAATGGTCACTGTCGCTGAACAATGGTCACTGTCGCTGGTCACTGGTCACTGGTCACTGGTCACTGGTCACAAAGCACTGGTCGCTTGTCACTGGTCAGTGGTCACTGGTCACTTGTCAATGGTCACTGGTCACTGGTCACTGGTCAATGGTCACTGGTCACAAATCACTAGTCACTTGTCACTGGTCAGTGGTCTGTGGTCACTGGTCACTGGTCACAGGTCACAAGTCACAGGTCACTGGTCACTGGTCACAAATCACTGGTCACTTGTCACTGGTCAGTGGTCTGTGGTCACTGGTCACTGGTCACAGGTCAATGGTGACTGGTCACTGGTCACGTGTCACATGTCACGGGTCACTGGTCACAGGTCGCTGGTCACTGATCACATGTCACGGGTCACTGGTCACTGGTCACTTGTCACTGGTCACGGGTCACATGTCACGGGTCACTGGTCACTGGTCACTTGTCACTGGTCACTGGTCACGGTCACTGGTCACTGGTCACTGGTCACTGGTCACTGGTCACTGGTCACTGGTCATTGGTCACTGGTCAGTGGTCATTATCGCTGGTCAATGGTCACTGTCGCTGGTCACTGGTCACTGGCCACTGGTCACTGGACACTGGTCAATGGTCACTGTCGCTGAACAATGGTCACTGTCGCTGGTCACTGGTCACTGGTCACTGGGCACTGGTCACAAAGCACTGGTCGCTTGTCACTGGTCAGTGGTCACTGGTCACTTGTCAATGGTTACTGGTCACTGGTCACTGGTCACTGGTCACTGGTCAATGGTCACTGTCGCTGGTCACTGGTCACTATTCGCTGGTCACTGGTCACTGGTCAATGGTCACTGGTCACTGGTCAAAAGTCCCTGGTCACTTGTCACTGGTCAGTGGTCTCTGGTCACTGGTCACAGGTCACTGGTCACTGGTCACTGGTCACTGGTCACTGGTCACTGGTCACTGGTCACTGGTCAATGGTCACTGTCGCTGGTCACTGGTCACTGGTCACTGGTCACTGGTCACTGGTCAATGGTCACTGTCGCTGAACAATGGTCACTGTCGCTGGTCACTGGTCACTGGTCACTAGTCACTGGTCACAAAGCACTGGTCGCTTGTCACTGGTCAGTGGTCACTGGTCACTGGACAATGGTCACTGTCGCTGTACAATGGTCACTGTCGCTGGTCACTGGTCACTGGTCACAAAGCACTGGTCGCTTGTCACTGGTCACCGGTCAATGGTCACTGTCGCTGTACAATGGTCACTGTCGCTGGTCACTGGTCACTGGTCACTGGTCACAAAGCACTGGTCGCTTGTCAGTGGTCACTGGTCACATGTCACTGGTCACTTGTCACTGGTCACTGGTCACTGGTCACTGGTCACTGGCCACGGGTCACTGGTCGCTGGTCACTGGTCACTGGTCATCGGTCACCGGTCACTGGTCACTGGTCACTGGTCACTGGTCACAGGTCAATGGTCACTGGTCACTGGACACAGGTTACTGGTCACTGGTCACTGGTCACTGGTCACTGGTCATTGGTCACTGGTCACTGGTCACAGGTCAATGATCACTGGTCACTGGACACTGGTCGCTGGTCACTGGTCACTGGTCACTGGTCACTGGTCACTGGTCACTGGTCACTGGTCACTGGTCAATGGTCACTGTCGCTGGTCACTGGTTACTATTCGCTGGTCACTGGTCACTGGTCACTGGTCAATGGTCACTGTCGCTGGTCACTGTTCACTATTCGCTGGTCACTGGTCACTGGTCAATGGTCACTGGTCACTGGTCAAAAGTCCCTGGTCACTGGTCACTGGTCACTGGTCACTGGTCAATGGTCACTGTCGCTGAACAATGGTCACTGTCGCTGGTCACTGGTCACTGGTCACTAATCACTGGTCACAAAGCACTGGTCGCTTGTCACTGGTCAGTGGTCACTGGTCACTGGACAATGGTCACTGTCGCTGTACAATGGTCACTGTAGCTGGTCACTGGTCACTGGTCACAAAGCACTGGTCGCTTGTCACTGGTCACTGGTCAATGGTCACTGTCGCTGTACAATGGTCAATGTCGCTGGTCACTGGTCACTGGTCACTGGTCACAAAGCACTGGTCGCTTGTCAGTGGTCACTGGTCACATGTCACTGGTCACTTGTCACTGGTCACTGGTCACTGGTCACTGGTCACTGGTCACGGGTCACTGGTCGCTGGTCACTGGTCACTGGTCACCGGTCACCGGTCACTGGTCACTGGTCACTGGTCACTGGTCACTTGTCAATGCTCAGTGGTCAGTGGTCACTGGTCACTGGTCACTGGTCAATGGTCACAGGTCAATTGTCACTGGTCACTGGTCACTGGTCACTGGTCACTGGTCACTGGTCACTGGTCACTGGTCACGGGTCACATGTCACGGGTCACTGGTCACTGGCCACTGTTCACTGGACGCTGGCCACTGGTCACTGGACACTGGTCACAAGTCACAGGTCACTGGTCACTGGTCACAAATCACTGGTCACTTGTCACTGGTCAGTGGTCTGTGGTCACTGGTCACAGGTCAATGGTGACTGGTGACTGGTCACTGGTCACTGGTCACTGGTCACTGGTCACGGGTCACATGTCTCGGGTCACTGGTCACTGGTCGCTAGTCACTGGTCACCGGTCACTGGTCACTGGTCACTGGTCACTGGTCACTGGTCACTGGTCACTGGTCACGTGTCACATGTCACGGGTCACTAGTCACTGGTCGCTGGTCACTGATCACATGTCACGGGTCACTGGTCACTGGTCACTTGTCACTGGTCACTGGTCACGGTCACTGGTCACTGGTCACTGGTCACTGGTCAATGGTCACTGTCGCTGGTCACTGGTCACTGGTCACTGGTCACTGTACACAGGTTACTGGTCACTGGTCACTGGTCACTGGTCACTGGTCATTGGTCACTGGTCACTGGTCACAGGTCAATGATCACTGGTCACTGGTCACTGGTCACTTGTCAATGCTCAGTGGTCAGTGGTCACTGGTCACTGGTCACTGGTCAATGGTCACAGGTCAATTGTCACTGGTCACTGGTCACTGGTCACTGGTCACTGGTCACTGGTCACTGGTCACTGGTCACGGGTCACATGTCACGGGTCACTGGTCACTGGCCACTGTTCACTGGACGCTGGCCACTGGTCACTGGACACTGGTCACAAGTCACAGGTCACTGGTCACTGGTCACAAATCACTGGTCACTTGTCACTGGTCAGTGGTCTGTGGTCACTGGTCACAGGTCAATGGTGACTGGTGACTGGTCACTGGTCACTGGTCACTGGTCACTGGTCACTGGTCACGGGTCACATGTCTCGGGTCACTGGTCACTGGTCGCTAGTCACTGGTCACCGGTCACTGGTCACTGGTCACTGGTCACTGGTCACTGGTCACTGGTCACTGGTCACTGGTCACGTGTCACATGTCACGGGTCACTGGTCACTGGTCGCTGGTCACTGATCACATGTCACGGGTCACTGGTCACTGGTCACTTGTCACTGGTCACAAAGCACTGGTCGCTTGTCACTGGTCACCGGTCAATGGTCACTGTCGCTGTACAATGGTCACTGTCGCTGGTCACTGGTCACTGGTCACTGGTCACAAAGCACTGGTCGCTTGTCAGTGGTCACTGGTCACATGTCACTGGTCACTTGTCACTGGTCACTGGTCACTGGTCACTGGTCACTGGCCACGGGTCACTGGTCGCTGGTCACTCGTCACTGGTCATCGGTCACCGGTCACTGGTCACTGGTCACTGGTCACTGGTCACAGGTCAATGGTCACTGGTCACTGGACACAGGTTACTGGTCACTGGTCACTGGTCACTGGTCACTGGTCATTGGTCACTGGTCACTGGTCACAGGTCAATGATCACTGGTCACTGGACACTGGTCGCTGGTCACTGGTCACTGGTCACTGGTCACTGGTCACTGGTCACTGGTCACTGGTCACTGGTCAATGGTCACTGTCGCTGGTCACTGGTTACTATTCGCTGGTCACTGGTCACTGGTCACTGGTCAATGGTCACTGTCGCTGGTCACTGTTCACTATTCGCTGGTCACTGGTCACTGGTCAATGGTCACTGGTCACTGGTCAAAAGTCCCTGGTCACTGGTCACTGGTCACTGGTCACTGGTCAATGGTCACTGTCGCTGAACAATGGTCACTGTCGCTGGTCACTGGTCACTGGTCACTAATCACTGGTCACAAAGCACTGGTCGCTTGTCACTGGTCAGTGGTCACTGGTCACTGGACAATGGTCACTGTCGCTGTACAATGGTCACTGTAGCTGGTCACTGGTCACTGGTCACAAAGCACTGGTCGCTTGTCACTGGTCACTGGTCAATGGTCACTGTCGCTGTACAATGGTCAATGTCGCTGGTCACTGGTCACTGGTCACTGGTCACAAAGCACTGGTCGCTTGTCAGTGGTCACTGGTCACATGTCACTGGTCACTTGTCACTGGTCACTGGTCACTGGTCACTGGTCACTGGTCACGGGTCACTGGTCGCTGGTCACTGGTCACTGGTCACCGGTCACCGGTCACTGGTCACTGGTCACTGGTCACTGGTCACTTGTCAATGCTCAGTGGTCAGTGGTCACTGGTCACTGGTCACTGGTCAATGGTCACAGGTCAATTGTCACTGGTCACTGGTCACTGGTCACTGGTCACTGGTCACTGGTCACTGGTCACTGGTCACTGGTCACGGGTCACATGTCACGGGTCACTGGTCACTGGCCACTGTTCACTGGACGCTGGCCACTGGTCACTGGACACTGGTCACAAGTCACAGGTCACTGGTCACTGGTCACAAATCACTAGTCACTTGTCACTGGTCAGTGGTCTGTGGTCACTGGTCACAGGTCAATGGTGACTGGTGACTGGTCACTGGTCACTGGTCACTGGTCACTGGTCACGGGTCACATGTCTCGGGTCACTGGTCACTGGTCGCTAGTCACTGGTCACCGGTCACTGGTCACTGGTCACTGGTCACTGGTCACGTGTCACATGTCACGGGTCACTGGTCACTGGTCGCTGGTCACTGATCACATGTCACGGGTCACTGGTCACTGGTCACTTGTCACTGGTCACGGGTCACATGTCACGGGTCACTGGTCACTGGTCACTTGTCACTGGTCACTGGTCACGGTCACTGGTCACTGGTCACTGGTCACTGGTCAATGGTCACTGTCGCTGGTCACTGGTCACTGGTCACTGGTCACTGTACACAGGTTACTGGTCACTGGTCACTGGTCACTGGTCACTGGTCATTGGTCACTGGTCACTGGTCACAGGTCAATGATCACTGGTCACTGGTCACTGGTCACTTGTCAATGCTCAGTGGTCAGTGGTCACTGGTCACTGGTCACTGGTCAATGGTCACAGGTCAATTGTCACTGGTCACTGGTCACTGGTCACTGGTCACTGGTCACTGGTCACTGGTCACTGGTCACTGGTCACGGGTCACATGTCACGGGTCACTGGTCACTGGCCACTGTTCACTGGACGCTGGCCACTGGTCACTGGACACTGGTCACAAGTCACAGGTCACTGGTCACTGGTCACAAATCACTGGTCACTTGTCACTGGTCAGTGGTCTGTGGTCACTGGTCACAGGTCAATGGTGACTGGTGACTGGTCACTGGTCACTGGTCACTGGTCACTGGTCACTGGTCACGGGTCACATGTCTCGGGTCACTGGTCACTGGTCGCTAGTCACTGGTCACCGGTCACTGGTCACTGGTCACTGGTCACTGGTCACTGGTCACTGGTCACTGGTCACTGGTCACGTGTCACATGTCACGGGTCACTGGTCACTGGTCGCTGGTCACTGATCACATGTCACGGGTCACTGGTCACTGGTCACTTGTCACTGGTCACGGGTCACATGTCACGGGTCACTGGTCACTGGTCACTTGTCACTGGTCACTGGTCACGGTCACTGGTCACTGGTCACTGGTCACTGGTCAATGGTCACTGTCGCTGGTCACTGGTCACTGGTCACTGGTCACTGTACACAGGTTACTGGTCACTGGTCACTGGTCACTGGTCACTGGTCATTGGTCACTGGTCACTGGTCACAGGTCAATGATCACTGGTCACTGGTCACTGGTCACTGGTCAATGGTCACTGTCGCTGGTCACTGGTCACTATTCGCTGGTCACTGGTCACTGGTCACTGGTCAATGGTCACTGTCGCTGGTCACTGGTCACTATTCGCTGGTCACTGGTCACTGGTCACTGGTCACTGGTCACTGGTCGCTGGTCACTGGTCACTGGTCGCTGATCACTGGTCACTGGTCAATGGTCAATGGTCACTGTTGCTGGTCACTGGTCACTGGCCACTGGTCACTGGTCACTGGTCACTGGTCACTGGTCACTGGTCACTGGTCACGGGTCACTGGTCACTGGTCACTGGTCACGGGTCACATGTCTCGGGTCACTGGTCACTGGTCGCTAATCACTGGTCACCGGTCACTGGTCACTGGTCACTGGTCACTGGTCACTGGTCACTGGTCACGTGTCACATGTCACGGGTCACTGGTCACTGGTCGCTGGTCACTGATCACATGTCACGGGTCACTGGTCACTGGTCACTGGTCACGGGTCACATGTCTCGGGTCACTGGTCACTGGTCGCTAGTCACTGGTCACCGGTCACTGGTCACTGGTCACTGGTCACTGGTCACTGGTCACTGGTCACTGGTCACTGGTCACGTGTCACATGTCACGGGTCACTGGTCACTGGTCGCTGGTCACTGATCACATGTCACGGGTCACTGGTCACTGGTCACTTGTCACTGGTCACTGGTCACGGTCACTGGTCACTGGTCACTGGTCACTGGTCAATGGTCACTGTCGCTGGTCACTGGTCACTGGTCACTGGTCACTGTACACAGGTTACTGGTCACTGGTCACTGGTCACTGGTCACTGGTCATTGGTCACTGGTCACTGGTCACAGGTCAATGCTCACTGGTCACTGGTCACTGGTCACTTGTCAATGCTCAGTGGTCAGTGGTCACTGGTCACTGGTCACTGGTCACTGGACACTGGTCACTGGTCACTGGTCATTGGTCACTGGTCACTGGTCACAGGTCAATGATCACTGGTCACTGGACACTGGTCGCTGGTCACTGGTCACTGGTCACTGGTCACTGGTCACTGGTCACTGGTCACTGGTCACTGGTCAATGGTCACTGTCGCTGGTCACTGGTTACTATTCGCTGGTCACTGGTCACTGGTCACTGGTCAATGGTCACTGTCGCTGGTCACTGTTCACTATTCGCTGGTCACTGGTCACTGGTCAATGGTCACTGGTCACTGGTCAAAAGTCCCTGGTCACTGGTCACTGGTCACTGGTCACTGGTCAATGGTCACTGTCGCTGAACAATGGTCACTGTCGCTGGTCACTGGTCACTGGTCACTAATCACTGGTCACAAAGCACTGGTCGCTTGTCACTGGTCAGTGGTCACTGGTCACTGGACAATGGTCACTGTCGCTGTACAATGGTCACTGTAGCTGGTCACTGGTCACTGGTCACAAAGCACTGGTCGCTTGTCACTGGTCACTGGTCAATGGTCACTGTCGCTGTACAATGGTCAATGTCGCTGGTCACTGGTCACTGGTCACTGGTCACAAAGCACTGGTCGCTTGTCAGTGGTCACTGGTCACATGTCACTGGTCACTTGTCACTGGTCACTGGTCACTGGTCACTGGTCACTGGTCACGGGTCACTGGTCGCTGGTCACTGGTCACTGGTCACCGGTCACCGGTCACTGGTCACTGGTCACTGGTCACTGGTCACTTGTCAATGCTCAGTGGTCAGTGGTCACTGGTCACTGGTCACTGGTCAATGGTCACAGGTCAATTGTCACTGGTCACTGGTCACTGGTCACTGGTCACTGGTCACTGGTCACTGGTCACTGGTCACTGGTCACGGGTCACATGTCACGGGTCACTGGTCACTGGCCACTGTTCACTGGACGCTGGCCACTGGTCACTGGACACTGGTCACAAGTCACAGGTCACTGGTCACTGGTCACAAATCACTAGTCACTTGTCACTGGTCAGTGGTCTGTGGTCACTGGTCACAGGTCAATGGTGACTGGTGACTGGTCACTGGTCACTGGTCACTGGTCACGGGTCACATGTCTCGGGTCACTGGTCACTGGTCGCTAGTCACTGGTCACCGGTCACTGGTCACTGGTCACTGGTCACTGGTCACGTGTCACATGTCACGGGTCACTGGTCACTGGTCGCTGGTCACTGATCACATGTCACGGGTCACTGGTCACTGGTCACTTGTCACTAGTCACGGGTCACATGTCACGGGTCACTGGTCACTGGTCACTTGTCACTGGTCACTGGTCACGGTCACTGGTCACTGGTCACTGGTCACTGGTCAATGGTCACTGTCGCTGGTCACTGGTCACTGGTCACTGGTCACTGTACACAGGTTACTGGTCACTGGTCACTGGTCACTGGTCACTGGTCATTGGTCACTGGTCACTGGTCACAGGTCAATGATCACTGGTCACTGGTCACTGGTCACTTGTCAATGCTCAGTGGTCAGTGGTCACTGGTCACTGGTCACTGGTCAATGGTCACAGGTCAATTGTCACTGGTCACTGGTCACTGGTCACTGGTCACTGGTCACTGGTCACTGGTCACTGGTCACTGGTCACGGGTCACATGTCACGGGTCACTGGTCACTGGCCACTGTTCACTGGACGCTGGCCACTGGTCACTGGACACTGGTCACAAGTCACAGGTCACTGGTCACTGGTCACAAATCACTGGTCACTTGTCACTGGTCAGTGGTCTGTGGTCACTGGTCACAGGTCAATGGTGACTGGTGACTGGTCACTGGTCACAGGTCACTGGTCACTGGTCACTGGTCACGGGTCACATGTCTCGGGTCACTGGTCACTGGTCGCTAGTCACTGGTCACCGGTCACTGGTCACTGGTCACTGGTCACTGGTCACTGGTCACTGGTCACTGGTCACTGGTCACGTGTCACATGTCACGGGTCACTGGTCACTGGTCGCTGGTCACTGATCACATGTCACGGGTCACTGGTCACTGGTCACTTGTCACTGGTCACGGGTCACATGTCACGGGTCACTGGTCACTGGTCACTTGTCACTGGTCACTGGTCACGGTCACTGGTCACTGGTCACTGGTCACTGGTCAATGGTCACTGTCGCTGGTCACTGGTCACTGGTCACTGGTCACTGTACACAGGTTACTGGTCACTGGTCACTGGTCACTGGTCACTGGTCATTGGTCACTGGTCACTGGTCACAGGTCAATGATCACTGGTCACTGGTCACTGGTCACTGGTCAATGGTCACTGTCGCTGGTCACTGGTCACTATTCGCTGGTCACTGGTCACTGGTCACTGGTCAATGGTCACTGTCGCTGGTCACTGGTCACTATTCGCTGGTCACTGGTCACTGGTCACTGGTCACTGGTCACTGGTCGCTGGTCACTGGTCACTGGTCGCTGATCACTGGTCACTGGTCAATGGTCAATGGTCACTGTTGCTGGTCACTGGTCACTGGCCACTGGTCACTGGTCACTGGTCACTGGTCACTGGTCACTGGTCACTGGTCACGGGTCACTGGTCACTGGTCACTGGTCACGGGTCACATGTCTCGGGTCACTGGTCACTGGTCGCTAATCACTGGTCACCGGTCACTGGTCACTGGTCACTGGTCACTGGTCACTGGTCACTGGTCACGTGTCACATGTCACGGGTCACTGGTCACTGGTCGCTGGTCACTGATCACATGTCACGGGTCACTGGTCACTGGTCACTTGTCACTGGTCACGGGTCACTGGTCACTGGTCACTTGTCACTGGTCACTGGTCACGGTCACTGGCCACTGGTCACTGGTCACTGGTCACTGGTCACTGGTCACTGTACACAGGTTACTGGTCACTGGTCACTGGTCACTGGTCACGGGTCACATGTCTCGGGTCACTGGTCACTGGTCGCTAATCACTGGTCACCGGTCACTGGTCACTGGTCACTGGTCACTGGTCACTGGTCACTGGTCACGTGTCACATGTCACGGGTCACTGGTCACTGGTCGCTGGTCACTGATCACATGTCACGGGTCACTGGTCACTGGTCACTGGTCACTGGTCACTGGTCACTGGTCACTGTACACAGGTTACTGGTCACTGGTCACTGGTCACTGGTCACTGGTCAGTGGTCACTGGTCACTGGTCACAGGTCAATGATCACTGGTCACTGGACACTGGTCACTGGTCACTGGTCACTGGTCACTGGTCACTGGTCACTGGTCAATGGTCACTGGTCACTGGTCACTGGTCACTGGTCACTGGTCACTGGTCACTGGTCACTGGTCACGTGTCACATGTCACGGGTCACTGGTCACTGGTCGCTGGTCACTGATCACATGTCACGGGTCACTGGTCACTGGTCACTTGTCACTGGTCACAAAGCACTGGTCGCTTGTCACTGGTCACCGGTCAATGGTCACTGTCGCTGTACAATGGTCACTGTCGCTGGTCACTGGTCACTGGTCACTGGTCACAAAGCACTGGTCGCTTGTCAGTGGTCACTGGTCACATGTCACTGGTCACTTGTCACTGGTCACTGGTCACTGGTCACTGGTCACTGGCCACGGGTCACTGGTCGCTGGTCACTCGTCACTGGTCATCGGTCACCGGTCACTGGTCACTGGTCACTGGTCACTGGTCACTTGTCAATGCTCAGTGGTCAGTGGTCACTGGTCACTGGTCACTGGTCAATGGTCACAGGTCAATTGTCACTGGTCACTGGTCACTGGTCACTGGTCACTGGTCACTGGTCACTGGTCACTGGTCACTGGTCACGGGTCACATGTCACGGGTCACTGGTCACTGGCCACTGTTCACTGGACGCTGGCCACTGGTCACTGGACACTGGTCACAAGTCACAGGTCACTGGTCACTGGTCACAAATCACTAGTCACTTGTCACTGGTCAGTGGTCTGTGGTCACTGGTCACAGGTCAATGGTGACTGGTGACTGGTCACTGGTCACTGGTCACTGGTCACTGGTCACGGGTCACATGTCTCGGGTCACTGGTCACTGGTCGCTAGTCACTGGTCACCGGTCACTGGTCACTGGTCACTGGTCACTGGTCACGTGTCACATGTCACGGGTCACTGGTCACTGGTCGCTGGTCACTGATCACATGTCACGGGTCACTGGTCACTGGTCACTTGTCACTGGTCACGGGTCACATGTCACGGGTCACTGGTCACTGGTCACTTGTCACTGGTCACTGGTCACGGTCACTGGTCACTGGTCACTGGTCACTGGTCAATGGTCACTGTCGCTGGTCACTGGTCACTGGTCACTGGTCACTGTACACAGGTTACTGGTCACTGGTCACTGGTCACTGGTCACTGGTCATTGGTCACTGGTCACTGGTCACAGGTCAATTGTCACTGGTCACTGGTCACTGGTCACTGGTCACTGGTCACTGGTCACTGGTCACTGGTCACTGGTCACGGGTCACATGTCACGGGTCACTGGTCACTGGCCACTGTTCACTGGACGCTGGCCACTGGTCACTGGACACTGGTCACAAGTCACAGGTCACTGGTCACTGGTCACAAATCACTGGTCACTTGTCACTGGTCAGTGGTCTGTGGTCACTGGTCACAGGTCAATGGTGACTGGTGACTGGTCACTGGTCACTGGTCACTGGTCACTGGTCACTGGTCACGGGTCACATGTCTCGGGTCACTGGTCACTGGTCGCTAGTCACTGGTCACCGGTCACTGGTCACTGGTCACTGGTCACTGGTCACTGGTCACTGGTCACTGGTCACTGGTCACGTGTCACATGTCACGGGTCACTGGTCACTGGTCGCTGGTCACTGATCACATGTCACGGGTCACTGGTCACTGGTCACTTGTCACTGGTCACGGGTCACATGTCACGGGTCACTGGTCACTGGTCACTTGTCACTGGTCACTGGTCACGGTCACTGGTCACTGGTCACTGGTCACTGGTCAATGGTCACTGTCGCTGGTCACTGGTCACTGGTCACTGGTCACTGTACACAGGTTACTGGTCACTGGTCACTGGTCACTGGTCACTGGTCATTGGTCACTGGTCACTGGTCACAGGTCAATGATCACTGGTCACTGGTCACTGGTCACTGGTCAATGGTCACTGTCGCTGGTCACTGGTCACTATTCGCTGGTCACTGGTCACTGGTCACTGGTCAATGGTCACTGTCACTGGTCACTGGTCACTATTCGCTGGTCACTGGTCACTGGTCACTGGTCACTGGTCACTGGTCGCTGGTCAATGCTCAGTGGTCAGTGGTCACTGGTCACTGGTCAATGGTCAATGGTCACAGGTCAATTGTCACTGGTCACTGGTCACTGGTCACTGGTCACTGGTCACTGGTCACTGGTCACTGGTCACTGGTCACGGGTCACATGTCACGGGTCACTGGTCACTGGCCACTGTTCACTGGACGCTGGCCACTGGTCACTGGACACTGGTCACAAGTCACAGGTCACTGGTCACTGGTCACAAATCACTAGTCACTTGTCACTGGTCAGTGGTCTGTGGTCACTGGTCACAGGTCAATGGTGACTGGTGACTGGTCACTGGTCACTGGTCACTGGTCACTGGTCACGGGTCACATGTCTCGGGTCACTGGTCACTGGTCGCTAGTCACTGGTCACCGGTCACTGGTCACTGGTCACTGGTCACTGGTCACGTGTCACATGTCACGGGTCACTGGTCACTGGTCGCTGGTCACTGATCACATGTCACGGGTCACTGGTCACTGGTCACTTGTCACTGGTCACGGGTCACATGTCACGGGTCACTGGTCACTGGTCACTTGTCACTGGTCACTGGTCACGGTCACTGGTCACTGGTCACTGGTCACTGGTCAATGGTCACTGTCGCTGGTCACTGGTCACTGGTCACTGGTCACTGTACACAGGTTACTGGTCACTGGTCACTGGTCACTGGTCACTGGTCATTGGTCACTGGTCACTGGTCACAGGTCAATGATCACTGGTCACTGGTCACTGGTCACTTGTCAATGCTCAGTGGTCAGTGGTCACTGGTCACTGGTCACTGGTCAATGGTCACAGGTCAATTGTCACTGGTCACTGGTCACTGGTCACTGGTCACTGGTCACTGGTCACTGGTCACTGGTCACTGGTCACGGGTCACATGTCACGGGTCACTGGTCACTGGCCACTGTTCACTGGACGCTGGCCACTGGTCACTGGACACTGGTCACAAGTCACAGGTCACTGGTCACTGGTCACAAATCACTGGTCACTTGTCACTGGTCAGTGGTCTGTGGTCACTGGTCACAGGTCAATGGTGACTGGTGACTGGTCACTGGTCACTGGTCACTGGTCACTGGTCACTGGTCACGGGTCACATGTCTCGGGTCACTGGTCACTGGTCGCTAGTCACTGGTCACCGGTCACAGGTCACTGGTCACTGGTCACTGGTCACTGGTCACTGGTCACTGGTCACGTGTCACATGTCACGGGTCACTGGTCACTGGTCGCTGGTCACTGATCACATGTCACGGGTCACTGGTCACTGGTCACTTGTCACTGGTCACGGGTCACATGTCACGGGTCACTGGTCACTGGTCACTTGTCACTGGTCACTGGTCACGGTCACTGGTCACTGGTCACTGGTCACTGGTCAATGGTCACTGTCGCTGGTCACTGGTCACTGGTCACTGGTCACTGTACACAGGTTACTGGTCACTGGTCACTGGTCACTGGTCACTGGTCATTGGTCACTGGTCACTGGTCACAGGTCAATGATCACTGGTCACTGGTCACTGGTCACTGGTCAATGGTCACTGTCGCTGGTCACTGGTCACTATTCGCTGGTCACTGGTGACTGGTCACTGGTCAATGGTCACTGTCGCTGGTCACTGGTCACTATTCGCTGGTCACTGGTCACTGGTCACTGGTCACTGGTCACTGGTCGCTGGTCACTGGTCACTGGTCGCTGATCACTGGTCACTGGTCAATGGTCAATGGTCACTGTTGCTGGTCACTGGTCACTGGCCACTGGTCACTGGTCACTGGTCACTGGTCACTGGTCACTGGTCACTGGTCACGGGTCACTGGTCACTGGTCACTGGTCACGGGTCACATGTCTCGGGTCACTGGTCACTGGTCGCTAATCACTGGTCACCGGTCACTGGTCACTGGTCACTGGTCACTGGTCACTGGTCACTGGTCACGTGTCACATGTCACGGGTCACTGGTCACTGGTCGCTGGTCACTGATCACATGTCACGGGTCACTGGTCACTGGTCACTTGTCACTGGTCACGGGTCACTGGTCACTGGTCACTTGTCACTGGTCACTGGTCACGGTCACTGGCCACTGGTCACTGGTCACTGGTCACTGGTCACTGGTCACTGTACACAGGTTACTGGTCACTGGTCACTGGTCACTGGTCACGGGTCACATGTCTCGGGTCACTGGTCACTGGTCGCTAATCACTGGTCACCGGTCACTGGTCACTGGTCACTGGTCACTGGTCACTGGTCACTGGTCACGTGTCACATGTCACGGGTCACTGGTCACTGGTCGCTGGTCACTGATCACATGTCACGGGTCACTGGTCACTGGTCACTGGTCACTGGTCACTGGTCACTGGTCACTGTACACAGGTTACTGGTCACTGGTCACTGGTCACTGGTCACTGGTCAGTGGTCACTGGTCACTGGTCACAGGTCAATGATCACTGGTCACTGGACACTGGTCACTGGTCACTGGTCATTGGTCACTGGTCACTGGTCACAGGTCAATGATCACTGGTCACTGGACACTGGTCGCTGGTCACTGGTCACTGGTCACTGGTCACTGGTCACTGGTCACTGGTCACTGGTCACTGGTCAATGGTCACTGTCGCTGGTCACTGGTTACTATTCGCTGGTCACTGGTCACTGGTCACTGGTCAATGGTCACTGTCGCTGGTCACTGTTCACTATTCGCTGGTCACTGGTCACTGGTCAATGGTCACTGGTCACTGGTCAAAAGTCCCTGGTCACTGGTCACTGGTCACTGGTCACTGGTCAATGGTCACTGTCGCTGAACAATGGTCACTGTCGCTGGTCACTGGTCACTGGTCACTAATCACTGGTCACAAAGCACTGGTCGCTTGTCACTGGTCAGTGGTCACTGGTCACTGGACAATGGTCACTGTCGCTGTACAATGGTCACTGTAGCTGGTCACTGGTCACTGGTCACAAAGCACTGGTCGCTTGTCACTGGTCACTGGTCAATGGTCACTGTCGCTGTACAATGGTCAATGTCGCTGGTCACTGGTCACTGGTCACTGGTCACAAAGCACTGGTCGCTTGTCAGTGGTCACTGGTCACATGTCACTGGTCACTTGTCACTGGTCACTGGTCACTGGTCACTGGTCACTGGTCACGGGTCACTGGTCGCTGGTCACTGGTTACTGGTCACCGGTCACCGGTCACTGGTCACTGGTCACTGGTCACTGGTCACTTGTCAATGCTCAGTGGTCAGTGGTCACTGGTCACTGGTCACTGGTCAATGGTCACAGGTCAATTGTCACTGGTCACTGGTCACTGGTCACTGGTCACTGGTCACTGGTCACTGGTCACTGGTCACTGGTCACGGGTCACATGTCACGGGTCACTGGTCACTGGCCACTGTTCACTGGACGCTGGCCACTGGTCACTGGACACTGGTCACAAGTCACAGGTCACTGGTCACTGGTCACAAATCACTAGTCACTTGTCACTGGTCAGTGGTCTGTGGTCACTGGTCACAGGTCAATGGTGACTGGTGACTGGTCACTGGTCACTGGTCACTGGTCACGGGTCACATGTCTCGGGTCACTGGTCACTGGTCGCTAGTCACTGGTCACCGGTCACTGGTCACTGGTCACTGGTCACTGGTCACGTGTCACATGTCACGGGTCACTGGTCACTGGTCGCTGGTCACTGATCACATGTCACGGGTCACTGGTCACTGGTCACTTGTCACTAGTCACGGGTCACATGTCACGGGTCACTGGTCACTGGTCACTTGTCACTGGTCACTGGTCACGGTCACTGGTCACTGGTCACTGGTCACTGGTCAATGGTCACTGTCGCTGGTCACTGGTCACTGGTCACTGATCACTGTACACAGGTTACTGGTCACTGGTCACTGGTCACTGGTCACTGGTCATTGGTCACTGGTCACTGGTCACAGGTCAATGATCACTGGTCACTGGTCACTGGTCACTTGTCAATGCTCAGTGGTCAGTGGTCACTGGTCACTGGTCACTGGTCAATGGTCACAGGTCAATTGTCACTGGTCACTGGTCACTGGTCACTGGTCACTGGTCACTGGTCACTGGTCACTGGTCACTGGTCACGGGTCACATGTCACGGGTCACTGGTCACTGGCCACTGTTCACTGGACGCTGGCCACTGGTCACTGGACACTGGTCACAAGTCACAGGTCACTGGTCACTGGTCACAAATCACTGGTCACTTGTCACTGGTCAGTGGTCTGTGGTCACTGGTCACAGGTCAATGGTGACTGGTGACTGGTCACTGGTCACAGGTCACTGGTCACTGGTCACTGGTCACGGGTCACATGTCTCGGGTCACTGGTCACTGGTCGCTAGTCACTGGTCACCGGTCACTGGTCACTGGTCACTGGTCACTGGTCACTGGTCACTGGTCACTGGTCACTGGTCACGTGTCACATGTCACGGGTCACTGGTCACTGGTCGCTGGTCACTGATCACATGTCACGGGTCACTGGTCACTGGTCACTTGTCACTGGTCACGGGTCACATGTCACGGGTCACTGGTCACTGGTCACTTGTCACTGGTCACTGGTCACGGTCACTGGTCACTGGTCACTGGTCACTGGTCAATGGTCACTGTCGCTGGTCACTGGTCACTGGTCACTGGTCACTGTACACAGGTTACTGGTCACTGGTCACTGGTCACGGTCACTGGTCACTGGTCACTGGTCACTGGTCAATGGTCACTGTCGCTGGTCACTGGTCACTGGTCACTGGTCACTGTACACAGGTTACTGGTCACTGGTCACTGGTCACTGGTCACTGGTCATTGGTCACTGGTCACTGGTCAATGGTCACTGTCGCTGGTCACTGGTCACTGGTCACTGGTCACTGTACACAGGTTACTGGTCACTGGTCACTGGTCACTGGTCACTGGTCATTGGTCACTGGTCACTGGTCACAGGTCAATGATCACTGGTCACTGGTCACTGGTCACTTGTCAATGCTCAGTGGTCAGTGGTCACTGGTCACTGGTCACTGGTCAATGGTCACAGGTCAATTGTCACTGGTCACTGGTCACTGGTCACTGGTCACTGGTCACTGGTCACTGGTCACTGGTCACTGGTCACGGGTCACATGTCACGGGTCACTGGTCACTGGCCACTGTTCACTGGACGCTGGCCACTGGTCACTGGACACTGGTCACAAGTCACAGGTCACTGGTCACTGGTCACAAATCACTGGTCACTTGTCACTGGTCAGTGGTCTGTGGTCACTGGTCACAGGTCAATGGTGACTGGTGACTGGTCACTGGTCACTGGTCACTGGTCACTGGTCACTGGTCACGGGTCACATGTCTCGGGTCACTGGTCACTGGTCGCTAGTCACTGGTCACCGGTCACTGGTCACTGGTCACTGGTCACTGGTCACTGGTCACTGGTCACTGGTCACTGGTCACGTGTCACATGTCACGGGTCACTGGTCACTGGTCGCTGGTCACTGATCACATGTCACGGGTCACTGGTCACTGGTCACTTGTCACTGGTCACGGGTCACATGTCACGGGTCACTGGTCACTGGTCACTTGTCACTGGTCACTGGTCACGGTCACTGGTCACTGGTCACTGGTCACTGGTCAATGGTCACTGTCGCTGGTCACTGGTCACTGGTCACTGGTCACTGTACACAGGTTACTGGTCACTGGTCACTGGTCACTGGTCACTGGTCATTGGTCACTGGTCACTGGTCACAGGTCAATGATCACTGGTCACTGGTCACTGGTCACTGGTCAATGGTCACTGTCGCTGGTCACTGGTCACTATTCGCTGGTCACTGGTCACTGGTCACTGGTCAATGGTCACTGTCGCTGGTCACTGGTCACTATTCGCTGGTCACTGGTCACTGGTCACTGGTCACTGGTCACTGGTCGCTGGTCACTGGTCACTGGTCGCTGATCACTGGTCACTGGTCAATGGTCAATGGTCACTGTTGCTGGTCACTGGTCACTGGCCACTGGTCACTGGTCACTGGTCACTGGTCACTGGTCACTGGTCACTGGTCACGGGTCACTGGTCACTGGTCACTGGTCACGGGTCACATGTCTCGGGTCACTGGTCACTGGTCGCTAATCACTGGTCACCGGTCACTGGTCACTGGTCACTGGTCACTGGTCACTGGTCACTGGTCACGTGTCACATGTCACGGGTCACTGGTCACTGGTCGCTGGTCACTGATCACATGTCACGGGTCACTGGTCACTGGTCACTTGTCACTGGTCACGGGTCACTGGTCACTGGTCACTTGTCACTGGTCACTGGTCACGGTCACTGGCCACTGGTCACTGGTCACTGGTCACTGGTCACTGGTCACTGTACACAGGTTACTGGTCACTGGTCACTGGTCACTGGTCACGGGTCACATGTCTCGGGTCACTGGTCACTGGTCGCTAATCACTGGTCACCGGTCACTGGTCACTGGTCACTGGTCACTGGTCACTGGTCACTGGTCACGTGTCACATGTCACGGGTCACTGGTCACTGGTCGCTGGTCACTGATCACATGTCACGGGTCACTGGTCACTGGTCACTGGTCACTGGTCACTGGTCACTGGTCACTGTACACAGGTTACTGGTCACTGGTCACTGGTCACTGGTCACTGGTCAGTGGTCACTGGTCACTGGTCACAGGTCAATGATCACTGGTCACTGGACACTGGTCACTGGTCACTGGTCATTGGTCACTGGTCACTGGTCACAGGTCAATGATCACTGGTCACTGGACACTGGTCGCTGGTCACTGGTCACTGGTCACTGGTCACTGGTCACTGGTCACTGGTCACTGGTCACTGGTCAATGGTCACTGTCGCTGGTCACTGGTTACTATTCGCTGGTCACTGGTCACTGGTCACTGGTCAATGGTCACTGTCGCTGGTCACTGTTCACTATTCGCTGGTCACTGGTCACTGGTCAATGGTCACTGGTCACTGGTCAAAAGTCCCTGGTCACTGGTCACTGGTCACTGGTCACTGGTCAATGGTCACTGTCGCTGAACAATGGTCACTGTCGCTGGTCACTGGTCACTGGTCACTAATCACTGGTCACAAAGCACTGGTCGCTTGTCACTGGTCAGTGGTCACTGGTCACTGGACAATGGTCACTGTCGCTGTACAATGGTCACTGTAGCTGGTCACTGGTCACTGGTCACAAAGCACTGGTCGCTTGTCACTGGTCACTGGTCAATGGTCACTGTCGCTGTACAATGGTCAATGTCGCTGGTCACTGGTCACTGGTCACTGGTCACAAAGCACTGGTCGCTTGTCAGTGGTCACTGGTCACATGTCACTGGTCACTTGTCACTGGTCACTGGTCACTGGTCACTGGTCACTGGTCACGGGTCACTGGTCGCTGGTCACTGGTCACTGGTCACCGGTCACCGGTCACTGGTCACTGGTCACTGGTCACTGGTCACTTGTCAATGCTCAGTGGTCAGTGGTCACTGGTCACTGGTCACTGGTCAATGGTCACAGGTCAATTGTCACTGGTCACTGGTCACTGGTCACTGGTCACTGGTCACTGGTCACTGGTCACTGGTCACTGGTCACGGGTCACATGTCACGGGTCACTGGTCACTGGCCACTGTTCACTGGACGCTGGCCACTGGTCACTGGACACTGGTCACAAGTCACAGGTCACTGGTCACTGGTCACAAATCACTAGTCACTTGTCACTGGTCAGTGGTCTGTGGTCACTGGTCACAGGTCAATGGTGACTGGTGACTGGTCACTGGTCACTGGTCACTGGTCACGGGTCACATGTCTCGGGTCACTGGTCACTGGTCGCTAGTCACTGGTCACCGGTCACTGGTCACTGGTCACTGGTCACTGGTCACGTGTCACATGTCACGGGTCACTGGTCACTGGTCGCTGGTCACTGATCACATGTCACGGGTCACTGGTCACTGGTCACTTGTCACTAGTCACGGGTCACATGTCACGGGTCACTGGTCACTGGTCACTTGTCACTGGTCACTGGTCACGGTCACTGGTCACTGGTCACTGGTCACTGGTCAATGGTCACTGTCGCTGGTCACTGGTCACTGGTCACTGGTCACTGTACACAGGTTACTGGTCACTGGTCACTGGTCACTGGTCACTGGTCATTGGTCACTGGTCACTGGTCACAGGTCAATGATCACTGGTCACTGGTCACTGGTCACTTGTCAATGCTCAGTGGTCAGTGGTCACTGGTCACTGGTCACTGGTCAATGGTCACAGGTCAATTGTCACTGGTCACTGGTCACTGGTCTCTGGTCACTGGTCACTGGTCACTGGTCACTGGTCACTGGTCACGGGTCACATGTCACGGGTCACTGGTCACTGGCCACTGTTCACTGGACGCTGGCCACTGGTCACTGGACACTGGTCACAAGTCACAGGTCACTGGTCACTGGTCACAAATCACTGGTCACTTGTCACTGGTCAGTGGTCTGTGGTCACTGGTCACAGGTCAATGGTGACTGGTGACTGGTCACTGGTCACAGGTCACTGGTCACTGGTCACTGGTCACGGGTCACATGTCTCGGGTCACTGGTCACTGGTCGCTAGTCACTGGTCACCGGTCACTGGTCACTGGTCACTGGTCACTGGTCACTGGTCACTGGTCACTGGTCACTGGTCACGTGTCACATGTCACGGGTCACTGGTCACTGGTCGCTGGTCACTGATCACATGTCACGGGTCACTGGTCACTGGTCACTTGTCACTGGTCACGGGTCACATGTCACGGGTCACTGGTCACTGGTCACTTGTCACTGGTCACTGGTCACGGTCACTGGTCACTGGTCACTGGTCACTGGTCAATGGTCACTGTCGCTGGTCACTGGTCACTGGTCACTGGTCACTGTACACAGGTTACTGGTCACTGGTCACTGGTCACTGGTCACTGGTCATTGGTCACTGGTCACTGGTCACAGGTCAATGATCACTGGTCACTGGTCACTGGTCACTGGTCAATGGTCACTGTCGCTGGTCACTGGTCACTATTCGCTGGTCACTGGTCACTGGTCACTGGTCAATGGTCACTGTCGCTGGTCACTGGTCACTATTCGCTGGTCACTGGTCACTGGTCACTGGTCACTGGTCACTGGTCGCTGGTCACTGGTCACTGGTCGCTGATCACTGGTCACTGGTCAATGGTCAATGGTCACTGTTGCTGGTCACTGGTCACTGGCCACTGGTCACTGGTCACTGGTCACTGGTCACTGGTCACTGGTCACTGGTCACGGGTCACTGGTCACTGGTCACTGGTCACGGGTCACATGTCTCGGGTCACTGGTCACTGGTCGCTAATCACTGGTCACCGGTCACTGGTCACTGGTCACTGGTCACTGGTCACTGGTCACTGGTCACGTGTCACATGTCACGGGTCACTGGTCACTGGTCGCTGGTCACTGATCACATGTCACGGGTCACTGGTCACTGGTCACTTGTCACTGGTCACGGGTCACTGGTCACTGGTCACTTGTCACTGGTCACTGGTCACGGTCACTGGCCACTGGTCACTGGTCACTGGTCACTGGTCACTGGTCACTGTACACAGGTTACTGGTCACTGGTCACTGGTCACTGGTCACGGGTCACATGTCTCGGGTCACTGGTCACTGGTCGCTAATCACTGGTCACCGGTCACTGGTCACTGGTCACTGGTCACTGGTCACTGGTCACTGGTCACGTGTCACATGTCACGGGTCACTGGTCACTGGTCGCTGGTCACTGATCACATGTCACGGGTCACTGGTCACTGGTCACTGGTCACTGGTCACTGGTCACTGGTCACTGTACACAGGTTACTGGTCACTGGTCACTGGTCACTGGTCACTGGTCAGTGGTCACTGGTCACTGGTCACAGGTCAATGATCACTGGTCACTGGACACTGGTCACTGGTCACTGGTCACTGGTCACTGGTCACTGGTCACTGGTCAATGGTCACTGGTCACTGGTCACTGGTCACTGGTCACTGGTCACTGGTCACTGGTCACTGGTCACGTGTCACATGTCACGGGTCACTGGTCACTGGTCGCTGGTCACTGATCACATGTCACGGGTCACTGGTCACTGGTCACTTGTCACTGGTCACAAAGCACTGGTCGCTTGTCACTGGTCACCGGTCAATGGTCACTGTCGCTGTACAATGGTCACTGTCGCTGGTCACTGGTCACTGGTCACTGGTCACAAAGCACTGGTCGCTTGTCAGTGGTCACTGGTCACATGTCACTGGTCACTTGTCACTGGTCACTGGTCACTGGTCACTGGTCACTGGCCACGGGTCACTGGTCGCTGGTCACTCGTCACTGGTCATCGGTCACCGGTCACTGGTCACTGGTCACTGGTCACTGGTCACTTGTCAATGCTCAGTGGTCAGTGGTCACTGGTCACTGGTCACTGGTCAATGGTCACAGGTCAATTGTCACTGGTCACTGGTCACTGGTCACTGGTCACTGGTCACTGGTCACTGGTCACTGGTCACTGGTCACGGGTCACATGTCACGGGTCACTGGTCACTGGCCACTGTTCACTGGACGCTGGCCACTGGTCACTGGACACTGGTCACAAGTCACAGGTCACTGGTCACTGGTCACAAATCACTAGTCACATGTCACTGGTCAGTGGTCTGTGGTCACTGGTCACAGGTCAATGGTGACTGGTGACTGGTCACTGGTCACTGGTCACTGGTCACTGGTCACGGGTCACATGTCTCGGGTCACTGGTCACTGGTCGCTAGTCACTGGTCACCGGTCACTGGTCACTGGTCACTGGTCACTGGTCACGTGTCACATGTCACGGGTCACTGGTCACTGGTCGCTGGTCACTGATCACATGTCACGGGTCACTGGTCACTGGTCACTTGTCACTGGTCACGGGTCACATGTCACGGGTCACTGGTCACTGGTCACTTGTCACTGGTCACTGGTCACGGTCACTGGTCACTGGTCACTGGTCACTGGTCAATGGTCACTGTCGCTGGTCACTGGTCACTGGTCACTGGTCACTGTACACAGGTTACTGGTCACTGGTCACTGGTCACTGGTCACTGGTCATTGGTCACTGGTCACTGGTCACAGGTCAATGATCACTGGTCACTGGTCACTGGTCACTTGTCAATGCTCAGTGGTCAGTGGTCACTGGTCACTGGTCACTGGTCAATGGTCACAGGTCAATTGTCACTGGTCACTGGTCACTGGTCACTGGTCACTGGTCACTGGTCACTGGTCACTGGTCACTGGTCACGGGTCACATGTCACGGGTCACTGGTCACTGGCCACTGTTCACTGGACGCTGGCCACTGGTCACTGGACACTGGTCACAAGTCACAGGTCACTGGTCACTGGTCACAAATCACTGGTCACTTGTCACTGGTCAGTGGTCTGTGGTCACTGGTCACAGGTCAATGGTGACTGGTGACTGGTCACTGGTCACTGGTCACTGGTCACTGGTCACTGGTCACGGGTCACATGTCTCGGGTCACTGGTCACTGGTCGCTAGTCACTGGTCACCGGTCACTGGTCACTGGTCACTGGTCACTGGTCACTGGTCACTGGTCACTGGTCACTGGTCACGTGTCACATGTCACGGGTCACTGGTCACTGGTCGCTGGTCACTGATCACATGTCACGGGTCACTGGTCACTGGTCACTTGTCACTGGTCACGGGTCACATGTCACGGGTCACTGGTCACTGGTCACTTGTCACTGGTCACTGGTCACGGTCACTGGTCACTGGTCACTGGTCACTGGTCAATGGTCACTGTCGCTGGTCACTGGTCACTGGTCACTGGTCACTGTACACAGGTTACTGGTCACTGGTCACTGGTCACTGGTCACTGGTCATTGGTCACTGGTCACTGGTCACAGGTCAATGATCACTGGTCACTGGTCACTGGTCACTGGTCAATGGTCACTGTCGCTGGTCACTGGTCACTATTCGCTGGTCACTGGTCACTGGTCACTGGTCAATGGTCACTGTCGCTGGTCACTGGTCACTATTCGCTGGTCACTGGTCACTGGTCACTGGTCACTGGTCACTGGTCGCTGGTCACTGGTCACTGGTCGCTGATCACTGGTCACTGGTCAATGGTCAATGGTCACTGTTGCTGGTCACTGGTCACTGGCCACTGGTCACTGGTCACTGGTCACTGGTCACTGGTCACTGGTCACTGGTCACGGGTCACTGGTCACTGGTCACTGGTCACGGGTCACATGTCTCGGGTCACTGGTCACTGGTCGCTAATCACTGGTCACCGGTCACTGGTCACTGGTCACTGGTCACTGGTCACTGGTCACTGGTCACGTGTCACATGTCACGGGTCACTGGTCACTGGTCGCTGGTCACTGATCACATGTCACGGGTCACTGGTCACTGGTCACTTGTCACTGGTCACGGGTCACTGGTCACTGGTCACTTGTCACTGGTCACTGGTCACGGTCACTGGCCACTGGTCACTGGTCACTGGTCACTGGTCACTGGTCACTGTACACAGGTTACTGGTCACTGGTCACTGGTCACTGGTCACGGGTCACATGTCTCGGGTCACTGGTCACTCGTCGCTAATCACTGGTCACCGGTCACTGGTCACTGGTCACTGGTCACTGGTCACTGGTCACTGGTCACGTGTCACATGTCACGGGTCACTGGTCACTGGTCGCTGGTCACTGATCACATGTCACGGGTCACTGGTCACTGGTCACTGGTCACTGGTCACTGGTCACTGGTCACTGTACACAGGTTACTGGTCACTGGTCACTGGTCACTGGTCACTGGTCAGTGGTCACTGGTCACTGGTCACAGGTCAATGATCACTGGTCACTGGACACTGGTCACTGGTCACTGGTCATTGGTCACTGGTCACTGGTCACAGGTCAATGATCACTGGTCACTGGACACTGGTCGCTGGTCACTGGTCACTGGTCACTGGTCACTGGTCACTGGTCACTGGTCACTGGTCACTGGTCAATGGTCACTGTCGCTGGTCACTGGTTACTATTCGCTAGTCACTGGTCACTGGTCACTGGTCAATGGTCACTGTCGCTGGTCACTGTTCACTATTCGCTGGTCACTGGTCACTGGTCAATGGTCACTGGTCACTGGTCAAAAGTCCCTGGTCACTGGTCACTGGTCACTGGTCACTGGTCAATGGTCACTGTCGCTGAACAATGGTCACTGTCGCTGGTCACTGGTCACTGGTCACTAATCACTGGTCACAAAGCACTGGTCGCTTGTCACTGGTCAGTGGTCACTGGTCACTGGACAATGGTCACTGTCGCTGTACAATGGTCACTGTAGCTGGTCACTGGTCACTGGTCACAAAGCACTGGTCGCTTGTCACTGGTCACTGGTCAATGGTCACTGTCGCTGTACAATGGTCAATGTCGCTGGTCACTGGTCACTGGTCACTGGTCACAAAGCACTGGTCGCTTGTCAGTGGTCACTGGTCACATGTCACTGGTCACTTGTCACTGGTCACTGGTCACTGGTCACTGGTCACTGGTCACGGGTCACTGGTCGCTGGTCACTGGTCACTGGTCACCGGTCACCGGTCACTGGTCACTGGTCACTGGTCACTGGTCACTTGTCAATGCTCAGTGGTCAGTGGTCACTGGTCACTGGTCACTGGTCAATGGTCACAGGTCAATTGTCACTGGTCACTGGTCACTGGTCACTGGTCACTGGTCACTGGTCACTGGTCACTGGTCACTGGTCACGGGTCACATGTCACGGGTCACTGGTCACTGGCCACTGTTCACTGGACGCTGGCCACTGGTCACTGGACACTGGTCACAAGTCACAGGTCACTGGTCACTGGTCACAAATCACTAGTCACTTGTCACTGGTCAGTGGTCTGTGGTCACTGGTCACAGGTCAATGGTGACTGGTGACTGGTCACTGGTCACTGGTCACTGGTCACGGGTCACATGTCTCGGGTCACTGGTCACTGGTCGCTAGTCACTGGTCACCGGTCACTGGTCACTGGTCACTGGTCACTGGTCACGTGTCACATGTCACGGGTCACTGGTCACTGGTCGCTGGTCACTGATCACATGTCACGGGTCACTGGTCACTGGTCACTTGTCACTAGTCACGGGTCACATGTCACGGGTCACTGGTCACTGGTCACTTGTCACTGGTCACTGGTCACGGTCACTGGTCACTGGTCACTGGTCACTGGTCAATGGTCACTGTCGCTGGTCACTGGTCACTGGTCACTGGTCACTGTACACAGGTTACTGGTCACTGGTCACTGGTCACTGGTCACAGGTCAATGATCACTGGTCACTGGTCACTGGTCACTTGTCAATGCTCAGTGGTCAGTGGTCACTGGTCACTGGTCACTGGTCAATGGTCACAGGTCAATTGTCACTGGTCACTGGTCACTGGTCACTGGTCACTGGTCACTGGTCACTGGTCACTGGTCACTGGTCACGGGTCACATGTCACGGGTCACTGGTCACTGGCCACTGTTCACTGGACGCTGGCCACTGGTCACTGGACACTGGTCACAAGTCACAGGTCACTGGTCACTGGTCACAAATCACTGGTCACTTGTCACTGGTCAGTGGTCTGTGGTCACTGGTCACAGGTCAATGGTGACTGGTGACTGGTCACTGGTCACAGGTCACTGGTCACTGGTCACTGGTCACGGGTCACATGTCTCGGGTCACTGGTCACTGGTCGCTAGTCACTGGTCACCGGTCACTGGTCACTGGTCACTGGTCACTGGTCACTGGTCACTGGTCACTGGTCACTGGTCACGTGTCACATGTCACGGGTCACTGGTCACTGGTCGCTGGTCACTGATCACATGTCACGGGTCACTGGTCACTGGTCACTTGTCACTGGTCACGGGTCACATGTCACGGGTCACTGGTCACTGGTCACTTGTCACTGGTCACTGGTCACGGTCACTGGTCACTGGTCACTGGTCACTGGTCAATGGTCACTGTCGCTGGTCACTGGTCACTGGTCACTGGTCACTGTACACAGGTTACTGGTCACTGGTCACTGGTCACTGGTCACTGGTCATTGGTCACTGGTCACTGGTCACAGGTCAATGATCACTGGTCACTGGTCACTGGTCACTGGTCAATGGTCACTGTCGCTGGTCACTGGTCACTATTCGCTGGTCACTGGTCACTGGTCACTGGTCAATGGTCACTGTCGCTGGTCACTGGTCACTATTCGCTGGTCACTGGTCACTGGTCACTGGTCACTGGTCACTGGTCGCTGGTCACTGGTCACTGGTCGCTGATCACTGGTCACTGGTCAATGGTCAATGGTCACTGTTGCTGGTCACTGGTCACTGGCCACTGGTCACTGGTCACTGGTCACTGGTCACTGGTCACTGGTCACTGGTCACGGGTCACTGGTCACTGGTCACTGGTCACGGGTCACATGTCTCGGGTCACTGGTCACTGGTCGCTAATCACTGGTCACCGGTCACTGGTCACTGGTCACTGGTCACTGGTCACTGGTCACTGGTCACGTGTCACATGTCACGGGTCACTGGTCACTGGTCGCTGGTCACTGATCACATGTCACGGGTCACTGGTCACTGGTCACTTGTCACTGGTCACGGGTCACTGGTCACTGGTCACTTGTCACTGGTCACTGGTCACGGTCACTGGCCACTGGTCACTGGTCACTGGTCACTGGTCACTGGTCACTGTACACAGGTTACTGGTCACTGGTCACTGGTCACTGGTCACGGGTCACATGTCTCGGGTCACTGGTCACTGGTCGCTAATCACTGGTCACCGGTCACTGGTCACTGGTCACTGGTCACTGGTCACTGGTCACTGGTCACGTGTCACATGTCACGGGTCACTGGTCACTGGTCGCTGGTCACTGATCACATGTCACGGGTCACTGGTCACTGGTCACTGGTCACTGGTCACTGGTCACTGGTCACTGTACACAGGTTACTGGTCACTGGTCACTGGTCACTGGTCACTGGTCAGTGGTCACTGGTCACTGGTCACAGGTCAATGATCACTGGTCACTGGACACTGGTCACTGGTCACTGGTCACTGGTCACTGGTCACTGGTCACTGGTCACTGGTCAATGGTCACTGGTCACTGGTCACTGGTCACTGGTCACTGGTCACTGGTCACTGGTCACTGGTCACGTGTCACATGTCACGGGTCACTGGTCACTGGTCGCTGGTCACTGATCACATGTCACGGGTCACTGGTCACTGGTCACTTGTCACTGGTCACAAAGCACTGGTCGCTTGTCACTGGTCACCGGTCAATGGTCACTGTCGCTGTACAATGGTCACTGTCGCTGGTCACTGGTCACTGGTCACTGGTCACAAAGCACTGGTCGCTTGTCAGTGGTCACTGGTCACATGTCACTGGTCACTTGTCACTGGTCACTGGTCACTGGTCACTGGTCACTGGCCACGGGTCACTGGTCGCTGGTCACTCGTCACTGGTCATCGGTCACCGGTCACTGGTCACTGGTCACTGGTCACTGGTCACAGGTCAATGGTCACTGGTCACTGGACACAGGTTACTGGTCACTGGTCACTGGTCACTGGTCACTGGTCATTGGTCACTGGTCACTGGTCACAGGTCAATGATCACTGGTCACTGGACACTGGTCGCTGGTCACTGGTCACTGGTCACTGGTCACTGGTCACTGGTCACTGGTCACTGGTCACTGGTCAATGGTCACTGTCGCTGGTCACTGGTTACTATTCGCTGGTCACTGGTCACTGGTCACTGGTCAATGGTCACTGTCGCTGGTCACTGTTCACTATTCGCTGGTCACTGGTCACTGGTCAATGGTCACTGGTCACTGGTCAAAAGTCCCTGGTCACTGGTCACTGGTCACTGGTCACTGGTCAATGGTCACTGTCGCTGAACAATGGTCACTGTCGCTGGTCACTGGTCACTGGTCACTAATCACTGGTCACAAAGCACTGGTCGCTTGTCACTGGTCAGTGGTCACTGGTCACTGGACAATGGTCACTGTCGCTGTACAATGGTCACTGTAGCTGGTCACTGGTCACTGGTCACAAAGCACTGGTCGCTTGTCACTGGTCACTGGTCAATGGTCACTGTCGCTGTACAATGGTCAATGTCGCTGGTCACTGGTCACTGGTCACTGGTCACAAAGCACTGGTCGCTTGTCAGTGGTCACTGGTCACATGTCACTGGTCACTTGTCACTGGTCACTGGTCACTGGTCACTGGTCACTGGTCACGGGTCACTGGTCGCTGGTCACTGGTCACTGGTCACCGGTCACCGGTCACTGGTCACTGGTCACTGGTCACTGGTCACTTGTCAATGCTCAGTGGTCAGTGGTCACTGGTCACTGGTCACTGGTCAATGGTCACAGGTCAATTGTCACTGGTCACTGGTCACTGGTCACTGGTCACTGGTCACTGGTCACTGGTCACTGGTCACTGGTCACGGGTCACATGTCACGGGTCACTGGTCACTGGCCACTGTTCACTGGACGCTGGCCACTGGTCACTGGACACTGGTCACAAGTCACAGGTCACTGGTCACTGGTCACAAATCACTGGTCACTTGTCACTGGTCAGTGGTCTGTGGTCACTGGTCACAGGTCAATGGTGACTGGTGACTGGTCACTGGTCACTGGTCACTGGTCACTGGTCACGGGTCACATGTCTCGGGTCACTGGTCACTGGTCGCTAGTCACTGGTCACCGGTCACTGGTCACTGGTCACTGGTCACTGGTCACTGGTCACTGGTCACTGGTCACGTGTCACATGTCACGGGTCACTGGTCACTGGTCGCTGGTCACTGATCACATGTCACGGGTCACTGGTCACTGGTCACTTGTCACTGGTCACGGGTCACATGTCACGGGTCACTGGTCACTGGTCACTTGTCACTGGTCACTGGTCACGGTCACTGGTCACTGGTCACTGGTCACTGGTCAATGGTCACTGTCGCTGGTCACTGGTCACTGGTCACTGGTCACTGTACACAGGTTACTGGTCACTGGTCACTGGTCACTGGTCATTGGTCACTGGTCACTGGTCACAGGTCAATGATCACTGGTCACTGGTCACTGGTCACTTGTCAATGCTCAGTGGTCAGTGGTCACTGGTCACTGGTCACTGGTCAATGGTCACAGGTCAATTGTCACTGGTCACTGGTCACTGGTCACTGGTCACTGGTCACTGGTCACTGGTCACTGGTCACTGGTCACGGGTCACATGTCACGGGTCACTGGTCACTGGCCACTGTTCACTGGACGCTGGCCACTGGTCACTGGACACTGGTCACAAGTCACAGGTCACTGGTCACTGGTCACAAATCACTGGTAACTTGTCACTGGTCAGTGGTCTGTGGTCACTGGTCACAGGTCAATGGTGACTGGTGACTGGTCACTGGTCACTGGTCACTGGTCACTGGTCACTGGTCACGGGTCACATGTCTCGGGTCACTGGTCACTGGTCGCTAGTCACTGGTCACCGGTCACTGGTCACTGGTCACTGGTCACTGGTCACTGGTCACTGGTCACTGGTCACTGGTCACGTGTTACATGTCACGGGTCACTGGTCACTGGTCGCTGGTCACTGATCACATGTCACGGGTCACTGGTCACTGGTCACTTGTCACTGGTCACGGGTCACATGTCACGGGTCACTGGTCACTGGTCACTTGTCACTGGTCACTGGTCACGGTCACTGGTCACTGGTCACTGGTCACTGGTCAATGGTCACTGTCGCTGGTCACTGGTCACTGGTCACTGGTCACTGTACACAGGTTACTGGTCACTGGTCACTGGTCACTGGTCACTGGTCATTGGTCACTGGTCACTGGTCACAGGTCAATGATCACTGGTCACTGGTCACTGGTCACTGGTCAATGGTCACTGTCGCTGGTCACTGGTCACTATTCGCTGGTCACTGGTCACTGGTCACTGGTCAATGGTCACTGTCGCTGGTCACTGGTCACTATTCGCTGGTCACTGGTCACTGGTCACTGGTCACTGGTCACTGGTCGCTGGTCACTGGTCACTGGTCGCTGATCACTGGTCACTGGTCAATGGTCAATGGTCACTGTTGCTGGTCACTGGTCACTGGCCACTGGTCACTGGTCACTGGTCACTGGTCACTGGTCACTGGTCACTGGTCACGGGTCACTGGTCACTGGTCACTGGTCACTGGTCACTGGTCACGTGTCACATGTCACGGGTCACTGGTCACTGGTCGCTGGTCACTGATCACATGTCACGGGTCACTGGTCACTGGTCACTTGTCACTGGTCACAAAGCACTGGTCGCTTGTCACTGGTCACCGGTCAATGGTCACTGTCGCTGTACAATGGTCACTGTCGCTGGTCACTGGTCACTGGTCACTGGTCACAAAGCACTGGTCGCTTGTCAGTGGTCACTGGTCACATGTCACTGGTCACTTGTCACTGGTCACTGGTCACTGGTCACTGGTCACTGGCCACGGGTCACTGGTCGCTGGTCACTCGTCACTGGTCATCGGTCACCGGTCACTGGTCACTGGTCACTGGTCACTGGTCACAGGTCAATGGTCACTGGTCACTGGACACAGGTTACTGGTCACTGGTCACTGGTCACTGGTCACTGGTCATTGGTCACTGGTCACTGGTCACAGGTCAATGATCACTGGTCACTGGACACTGGTCGCTGGTCACTGGTCACTGGTCACTGGTCACTGGTCACTGGTCACTGGTCACTGGTCACTGGTCAATGGTCACTGTCGCTGGTCACTGGTTACTATTCGCTGGTCACTGGTCACTGGTCACTGGTCAATGGTCACTGTCGCTGGTCACTGTTCACTATTCGCTGGTCACTGGTCACTGGTCAATGGTCACTGGTCACTGGTCAAAAGTCCCTGGTCACTGGTCACTGGTCACTGGTCACTGGTCAATGGTCACTGTCGCTGAACAATGGTCACTGTCGCTGGTCACTGGTCACTGGTCACTAATCACTGGTCACAAAGCACTGGTCGCTTGTCACTGGTCAGTGGTCACTGGTCACTGGACAATGGTCACTGTCGCTGTACAATGGTCACTGTAGCTGGTCACTGGTCACTGGTCACAAAGCACTGGTCGCTTGTCACTGGTCACTGGTCAATGGTCACTGTCGCTGTACAATGGTCAATGTCGCTGGTCACTGGTCACTGGTCACTGGTCACAAAGCACTGGTCGCTTGTCAGTGGTCACTGGTCACATGTCACTGGTCACTTGTCACTGGTCACTGGTCACTGGTCACTGGTCACTGGTCACGGGTCACTGGTCGCTGGTCACTGGTCACTGGTCACCGGTCACCGGTCACTGGTCACTGGTCACTGGTCACTGGTCACTTGTCAATGCTCAGTGGTCAGTGGTCACTGGTCACTGGTCACTGGTCAATGGTCACAGGTCAATTGTCACTGGTCACTGGTCACTGGTCACTGGTCACTGGTCACTGGTCACTGGTCACTGGTCACTGGTCACGGGTCACATGTCACGGGTCACTGGTCACTGGCCACTGTTCACTGGACGCTGGCCACTGGTCACTGGACACTGGTCACAAGTCACAGGTCACTGGTCACTGGTCACAAATCACTGGTCACTTGTCACTGGTCAGTGGTCTGTGGTCACTGGTCACAGGTCAATGGTGACTGGTGACTGGTCACTGGTCACTGGTCACTGGTCACTGGTCACGGGTCACATGTCTCGGGTCACTGGTCACTGGTCGCTAGTCACTGGTCACCGGTCACTGGTCACTGGTCACTGGTCACTGGTCACTGGTCACTGGTCACTGGTCACGTGTCACATGTCACGGGTCACTGGTCACTGGTCGCTGGTCACTGATCACATGTCACGGGTCACTGGTCACTGGTCACTTGTCACTGGTCACGGGTCACATGTCACGGGTCACTGGTCACTGGTCACTTGTCACTGGTCACTGGTCACGGTCACTGGTCACTGGTCACTGGTCACTGGTCAATGGTCACTGTCGCTGGTCACTGGTCACTGGTCACTGGTCACTGTACACAGGTTACTGGTCACTGGTCACTGGTCACTGGTCATTGGTCACTGGTCACTGGTCACAGGTCAATGATCACTGGTCACTGGTCACTGGTCACTTGTCAATGCTCAGTGGTCAGTGGTCACTGGTCACTGGTCACTGGTCAATGGTCACAGGTCAATTGTCACTGGTCACTGGTCACTGGTCACTGGTCACTGGTCACTGGTCACTGGTCACTGGTCACTGGTCACGGGTCACATGTCACGGGTCACTGGTCACTGGCCACTGTTCACTGGACGCTGGCCACTGGTCACTGGACACTGGTCACAAGTCACAGGTCACTGGTCACTGGTCACAAATCACTGGTAACTTGTCACTGGTCAGTGGTCTGTGGTCACTGGTCACAGGTCAATGGTGACTGGTGACTGGTCACTGGTCAC
Source organism: Andrena bucephala (assembly GCA_947577245.1). NCBI lineage: Eukaryota > Metazoa > Arthropoda > Insecta > Hymenoptera > Andrenidae > Andrena > Andrena bucephala. The sequence goes on from OX387716.1 coordinate 64,720,606, forward strand.
TGGTCACTGGTCACTGGTCACTGGTCACGGGTCACATGTCTCGGGTCACTGGTCACTGGTCGCTAGTCACTGGTCACCGGTCACTGGTCACTGGTCACTGGTCACTGGTCACTGGTCACTGGTCACTGGTCACTGGTCACGTGTTACATGTCACGGGTCACTGGTCACTGGTCGCTGGTCACTGATCACATGTCACGGGTCACTGGTCACTGGTCACTTGTCACTGGTCACGGGTCACATGTCACGGGTCACTGGTCACTGGTCACTTGTCACTGGTCACTGGTCACGGTCACTGGTCACTGGTCACTGGTCACTGGTCAATGGTCACTGTCGCTGGTCACTGGTCACTGGTCACTGGTCACTGTACACAGGTTACTGGTCACTGGTCACTGGTCACTGGTCACTGGTCATTGGTCACTGGTCACTGGTCACAGGTCAATGATCACTGGTCACTGGTCACTGGTCACTGGTCAATGGTCACTGTCGCTGGTCACTGGTCACTATTCGCTGGTCACTGGTCACTGGTCACTGGTCAATGGTCACTGTCGCTGGTCACTGGTCACTATTCGCTGGTCACTGGTCACTGGTCACTGGTCACTGGTCACTGGTCGCTGGTCACTGGTCACTGGTCGCTGATCACTGGTCACTGGTCAATGGTCAATGGTCACTGTTGCTGGTCACTGGTCACTGGCCACTGGTCACTGGTCACTGGTCACTGGTCACTGGTCACTGGTCACTGGTCACGGGTCACTGGTCACTGGTCACTGGTCACGGGTCACATGTCTCGGGTCACTGGTCACTGGTCGCTAATCACTGGTCACCGGTCACTGGTCACTGGTCACTGGTCACTGGTCACTGGTCACTGGTCACTGGTCACGTGTCACATGTCACGGGTCACTGTTCACTGGTCGCTGGTCACTGATCACATGTCACGGGTCACTGGTCACTGGTCACTTGTCACTGGTCACGGGTCACTGGTCACTGGTCACTTGTCACTGGTCACTGGTCACGGTCACTGGCCACTGGTCACTGGTCACTGGTCACTGGTCACTGGTCACTGGTCACTGTACACAGGTTACTGGTCACTGGTCACTGGTCACTGGTCACTGGTCAGTGGTCACTGGTCACAGGTCAATGATCACTGGTCACTGGACACTGGTCACTGGTCACTGGTCACCGGTCACTGGTCACTGGTCACTGGTCACTGGTCACTGGTCACTGGTCACTGGTCACTGGTCACTGGTCACATGTCACGGGTCACTGGTCACTGGTCGCTGGTCACTGATCACATGTCACGGGTCACTGGTCACTGGTCACTTGTCACTGGTCACGGGTCACATGTCACGGGTCACTGGTCACTGGTCACTTGTCACTGGTCACTGGTCACGGTCACTGGTCACTGGTCACTGGTCACTGGTCAATGGTCACTGTCGCTGGTCACTGGTCACTGGTCACTGGTCACTGTACACAGGTTACTGGTCACTGGTCACTGGTCACTGGTCACTGGTCATTGGTCACTGGTCACTGGTCACAGGTCAATGATCACTGGTCACTGGTCACTGGTCACTGGTCAATGGTCACTGTCGCTGGTCACTGGTCACTATTCGCTGGTCACTGGTCACTGGTCACTGGTCAATGGTCACTGTCGCTGGTCACTGGTCACTATTCGCTGGTCACTGGTCACTGGTCACTGGTCACTGGTCGCTGGTCACTGGTCACTGGTCGCTGATCACTGGTCACTGGTCAATGGTCAATGGTCACTGTTGCTGGTCACTGGTCACTGGCCACTGGTCACTGGTCACTGGTCACTGGTCACTGGTCACTGGTCACTGGTCACTGGTCACGGGTCACTGGTCACTGGTCACTGGTCACGGGTCACATGTCTCGGGTCACTGGTCACTGGTCGCTAATCACTGGTCACCGGTCACTGGTCACTGGTCACTGGTCACTGGTCACTGGTCACTGGTCACGTGTCACATGTCACGGGTCACTGGTCACTGGTCGCTGGTCACTGATCACATGTCACGGGTCACTGGTCACTGGTCACTTGTCACTGGTCACGGGTCACTGGTCACTGGTCACTTGTCACTGGTCACTGGTCACGGTCACTGGCCACTGGTCACTGGTCACTGGTCACTGGTCACTGGTCACTGGTCACTGTACACAGGTTACTGGTCACTGGTCACTGGTCACTGGTCACTGGTCAGTGGTCACTGGTCACTGGTCACAGGTCAATGATCACTGGTCACTGGACACTGGTCACTGGTCACTGGTCACTGGTCACTGGTCACTGGTCACTGGTCACTGGTCAATGGTCACTGTCGCTGGTCACTGGTCACTATTCGCTGGTCACTGGTCACTGGTCACTGGTCAATGGTCACTGTCGCTGGTCACTGGTCACTATTCGCTGGTCACTGGTCACTGGTCACTGGTCACTGGTCACTGGTCACTGGTCGCTGGTCACTGGTCACTGGTCGCTGATCACTGGTCACTGGTCAATGGTCAATGGTCACTGTTGCTGGTCACTGGTCACTGGCCACTGGTCACTGGTCACTGGTCACTGGTCAATGGTCACAGGTCAATTGTCACTGGTCACTGGTCACTGGTCACTGGTCACTGGTCACTGGTCACTGGTCACTGGTCACGGGTCACATGTCACGGGTCACTGGTCACTGGCCACTGTTCACTGGACGCTGGCCACTGGTCACTGGACACTGGTCACAAGTCACAGGTCACTGGTCACTGGTCACAAATCACTGGTCACTTGTCACTGGTCAGTGGTCTGTGGTCACTGGTCACAGGTCAATGGTGACTGGTGACTGGTCACTGGTCACAGGTCACTGGTCACTGGTCACTGGTCACGGGTCACATGTCTCGGGTCACTGGTCACTGGTCGCTAGTCACTGGTCACCGGTCACTGGTCACTGGTCACTGGTCACTGGTCACTGGTCACTGGTCACTGGTCACTGGTCACGTGTCACATGTCACGGGTCACTGGTCACTGGTCGCTGGTCACTGATCACATGTCACGGGTCACTGGTCACTGGTCACTTGTCACTGGTCACGGGTCACATGTCACGGGTCACTGGTCACTGGTCACTTGTCACTGGTCACTGGTCACGGTCACTGGTCACTGGTCACTGGTCACTGGTCACTGGTCACTGGTCACTGGTCAATGGTCACTGTCGCTGGTCACTGGTCACTGGTCACTGGTCACTGTACACAGGTTACTGGTCACTGGTCACTGGTCACTGGTCACTGGTCATTGGTCACTGGTCACTGGTCACAGGTCAATGATCACTGGTCACTGGTCACTGGTCACTGGTCAATGGTCACTGTCGCTGGTCACTGGTCACTATTCGCTGGTCACTGGTCACTGGTCACTGGTCAATGGTCACTGTCGCTGGTCAGTGGTCACTATTCGCTGGTCACTGGTCACTGGTCACTGGTCACTGGTCGCTGGTCACTGGTCACTGGTCGCTGATCACTGGTCACTGGTCAATGGTCAATGGTCACTGTTGCTGGTCACTGGTCACTGGCCACTGGTCACTGGTCACTGGTCACTGGTCACTGGTCACTGGTCACTGGTCACTGGTCACGGGTCACTGGTCACTGGTCACTGGTCACGGGTCACATGTCTCGGGTCACTGGTCACTGGTCGCTAATCACTGGTCACCGGTCACTGGTCACTGGTCACTGGTCACTGGTCACTGGTCACTGGTCACGTGTCACATGTCACGGGTCACTGGTCACTGGTCGCTGGTCACTGATCACATGTCACGGGTCACTGGTCACTGGTCACTTGTCACTGGTCACGGGTCACTGGTCACTGGTCACTTGTCACTGGTCACTGGTCACGGTCACTGGCCACTGGTCACTGGTCACTGGTCACTGGTCACTGGTCACTGGTCACTGTACACAGGTTACTGGTCACTGGTCACTGGTCACTGGTCACTGGTCAGTGGTCACTGGTCACTGGTCACAGGTCAATGATCACTGGTCACTGGACACTGGTCACTGGTCACTGGTCACTGGTCACTGGTCACTGGTCACTGGTCACTGGTCAATGGTCACTGTCGCTGGTCACTGGTCACTATTCGCTGGTCACTGGTCACTGGTCACTGGTCAATGGTCACTGTCGCTGGTCACTGGTCACTATTCGCTGGTCACTGGTCACTGGTCACTGGTCACTGGTCACATGTCTCGGGTCACTGGTCACTGGTCGCTAGTCACTGGTCACCGGTCACTGGTCACTGGTCACTGGTCACTGGTCACTGGTCACTGGTCACGTGTCACATGTCACGGGTCACTGGTCACTGGTCGCTGGTCACTGATCACATGTCACGGGTCACTGGTCACTGGTCACTTGTCACTGGTCACTGGTCACGGTCACTGGTCACTGGTCACTGGTCACTGGTCAATGGTCACTGTCGCTGGTCACTGGTCACTGGTCACTGGTCACTGTACACAGGTTACTGGTCACTGGTCACTGGTCACTGGTCACTGGTCATTGGTCACTGGTCACTGGTCACAGGTCAATGATCACTGGTCACTGGTCACTGGTCACTGGTCAATGGTCACTGTCGCTGGTCACTGGTCACTATTCGCTGGTCACTGGTCACTGGTCACTGGTCAATGGTCACTGTCGCTGGTCACTGGTCACTATTCGCTGGTCACTGGTCACTGGTCACTGGTCACTGGTCACTGGTCGCTGGTCACTGGTCACTGGTCGCTGATCACTGGTCACTGGTCAATGGTCAATGGTCACTGTTGCTGGTCACTGGTCACTGGCCACTGGTCACTGGTCACTGGTCACTGGTCACTGGTCACTGGTCACTGGTCACGGGTCACTGGTCACTGGTCACTGGTCACGGGTCACATGTCTCGGGTCACTGGTCACTGGTCGCTAATCACTGGTCACCGGTCACTGGTCACTGGTCACTGGTCACTGGTCACTGGTCACTGGTCACGTGTCACATGTCACGGGTCACTGGTCACTGGTCGCTGGTCACTGATCACATGTCACGGGTCACTGGTCACTGGTCACTTGTCACTGGTCACGGGTCACTGGTCACTGGTCACTTGTCACTGGTCACTGGTCACGGTCACTGGCCACTGGTCACTGGTCACTGGTCACTGGTCACTGGTCACTGGTCACTGTACACAGGTTACTGGTCACTGGTCACTGGTCACTGGTCACTGGTCAGTGGTCACTGGTCACAGGTCAATGATCACTGGTCACTGGACACTGGTCACTGGTCACTGGTCACCGGTCACTGGTCACTGGTCACTGGTCACTGGTCACTGGTCACTGGTCACTGGTCACTGGTCACTGGTCACATGTCACGGGTCACTGGTCACTGGTCGCTGGTCACTGATCACATGTCACGGGTCACTGGTCACTGGTCACTTGTCACTGGTCACGGGTCACATGTCACGGGTCACTGGTCACTGGTCACTTGTCACTGGTCACTGGTCACGGTCACTGGTCACTGGTCACTGGTCACTGGTCAATGGTCACTGTCGCTGGTCACTGGTCACTGGTCACTGGTCACTGTACACAGGTTACTGGTCACTGGTCACTGGTCACTGGTCACTGGTCATTGGTCACTGGTCACTGGTCACAGGTCAATGATCACTGGTCACTGGTCACTGGTCACTGGTCAATGGTCACTGTCGCTGGTCACTGGTCACTATTCGCTGGTCACTGGTCACTGGTCACTGGTCAATGGTCACTGTCGCTGGTCACTGGTCACTATTCGCTGGTCACTGGTCACTGGTCACTGGTCACTGGTCGCTGGTCACTGGTCACTGGTCGCTGATCACTGGTCACTGGTCAATGGTCAATGGTCACTGTTGCTGGTCACTGGTCACTGGCCACTGGTCACTGGTCACTGGTCACTGGTCACTGGTCACTGGTCACTGGTCACGGGTCACTGGTCACTGGTCACTGGTCACGGGTCACATGTCTCGGGTCACTGGTCACTGGTCGCTAATCACTGGTCACCGGTCACTGGTCACTGGTCACTGGTCACTGGTCACTGGTCACTGGTCACGTGTCACATGTCACGGGTCACTGGTCACTGGTCGCTGGTCACTGATCACATGTCACGGGTCACTGGTCACTGGTCACTTGTCACTGGTCACGGGTCACTGGTCACTGGTCACTTGTCACTGGTCACTGGTCACGGTCACTGGCCACTGGTCACTGGTCACTGGTCACTGGTCACTGGTCACTGGTCACTGTACACAGGTTACTGGTCACTGGTCACTGGTCACTGGTCACTGGTCAGTGGTCACTGGTCACTGGTCACAGGTCAATGATCACTGGTCACTGGACACTGGTCACTGGTCACTGGTCACTGGTCACTGGTCACTGGTCACTGGTCACTGGTCAATGGTCACTGTCGCTGGTCACTGGTCACTATTCGCTGGTCACTGGTCACTGGTCACTGGTCAATGGTCACTGTCGCTGGTCACTGGTCACTATTCGCTGGTCACTGGTCACTGGTCACTGGTCACTGGTCACTGGTCACTGGTCGCTGGTCACTGGTCACTGGTCGCTGATCACTGGTCACTGGTCAATGGTCAATGGTCACTGTTGCTGGTCACTGGTCACTGGCCACTGGTCACTGGTCACTGGTCACTGGCCACTGGTCACTGGTCACTGGTCACTGGTCACTGGTCACGGGTCACTGGTCACTGGTCACGGGTCACATGTCTCGGGTCACTGGTCACTGGTCGCTAGTCACTGGTCACCGGTCACTGGTCACTGGTCACTGGTCACTGGTCACTGGTCACTGGTCACTGGTCACTGGTCACGTGTCACATGTCACGGGTCACTGGTCACTGGTCGCTGGTCACTGATCACATGTCACGGGTCACTGGTCACTGGTCACTTGTCACGGGTCACTGGTCACGGGTCACTTGTCACTGGTCACTGGTCACGGTCACTGGTCACTGGTCACTGGTCACTGGTCAATGGTCACTGTCGCTGGTCACTGGTCACTGGTCACTGGTCACTGGTCATTGGTCACTGGTCAGTGGTCATTATCGCTGGTCAATGGTCACTGTCGCTGGTCACTGGTCACTGGTCACTGGTCACTGGTCACTGGTCAATGGTCACTGTCGCTGAACAATGGTCACTGTCGCTGGTCACTGGTCACTGGTCACTGGTCACAAAGCACTGGTCGCTTGTCACTGGTCAGTGGTCACTGGTCACTTGTCAATGGTCACTGGTCACTGGTCACTGGTCAATGGTCACTGTCGCTGGTCACTGGTCACTATTCGCTGGTCACTGGTCACTGGTCACTGGGCAATGGTCACTGTCGCTGGTCACTGGTCACTATTCGCTGGTCACTGGTCACTGGTCAATGGTCACTGGTCACTGGTCAAAAGTCCCTGGTCACTTGTCACTGGTCAGTGGTCTCTGGTCACTGGTCACTGGTCACAGGTCACTGGTCACTGGTCACTGGTCACTGGTCACTGGTCACTGGTCACTGGTCACTGGTCACTGGTCACTGGTCAATGGTCACTGTCACTGGTCACTGGTCACTGGTCAATGGTCACTGTCGCTGTACAATGGTCACTGTCGCTGAACAATGGTCACTGTCGCTGGTCACTGGTCACTGGTCACTGGTCACTGGTCACAAAGCACTGGTCGCTTGTCACTGGTCAGTGGTCACTGGTCACTTGTCAATGGTCACTGGTCACTGGTCACTGGTCAATGGTCACTGTCGCTGGTCACTGGTCACTATTCGCTAGTCACTGGTCACTGGTCACTGGTCAATGGTCACTGTCGCTGGTCACTGGTCAATGGTCACAGGTCAATTGTCACTGGTCACTGGTCACTGGTCACTGGTCACTGGTCACTGGTCACTGGTCACTGGTCACTGGTCACTGGTCACTGGTCACTGGTCACTGGTCACTGGTCACGTGTCACATGTCACGGGTCACTGGTCACTGGTCGCTGGTCACTGATCACATGTCACGGGTCACTGGTCACTGGTCACTGGTCACTGGTCACTGGTCACTGGTCACTGTACACAGGTTACTGGTCACTGGTCACTGGTCACTGGTCACTGGTCAGTGGTCACTGGTCACTGGTCACAGGTCAATGATCACTGGTCACTGGACACTGGTCACTGGTCACTGGTCATTGGTCACTGGTCACTGGTCACAGGTCAATGATCACTGGTCACTGGACACTGGTCGCTGGTCACTGGTCACTGGTCACTGGTCACTGGTCACTGGTCACTGGTCACTGGTCACTGGTCACTGGTCAATGGTCACTGTCGCTGGTCACTGGTTACTATTCGCTGGTCACTGGTCACTGGTCACTGGTCAATGGTCACTGTCGCTGGTCACTGTTCACTATTCGCTGGTCACTGGTCACTGGTCAATGGTCACTGGTCACTGGTCAAAAGTCCCTGGTCACTGGTCACTGGTCACTGGTCACTGGTCAATGGTCACTGTCGCTGAACAATGGTCACTGTCGCTGGTCACTGGTCACTGGTCACTAATCACTGGTCACAAAGCACTGGTCGCTTGTCACTGGTCAGTGGTCACTGGTCACTGGACAATGGTCACTGTCGCTGTACAATGGTCACTGTAGCTGGTCACTGGTCACTGGTCACAAAGCACTGGTCGCTTGTCACTGGTCACTGGTCAATGGTCACTGTCGCTGTACAATGGTCAATGTCGCTGGTCACTGGTCACTGGTCACTGGTCACAAAGCACTGGTCGCTTGTCAGTGGTCACTGGTCACATGTCACTGGTCACTTGTCACTGGTCACTGGTCACTGGTCACTGGTCACTGGTCACTGGTCACGGGTCACTGGTCGCTGGTCACTGGTCACTGGTCACCGGTCACCGGTCACTGGTCACTGGTCACTGGTCACTGGTCACTTGTCAATGCTCAGTGGTCAGTGGTCACTGGTCACTGGTCACTGGTCAATGGTCACAGGTCAATTGTCACTGGTCACTGGTCACTGGTCACTGGTCACTGGACACTGGTCACTGGTCACTGGTCACTGGTCACGGGTCACATGTCACGGGTCACTGGTCACTGGCCACTGTTCACTGGACGCTGGCCACTGGTCACTGGACACTGGTCACAAGTCACAGGTCACTGGTCACTGGTCACAAATCACTAGTCACTTGTCACTGGTCAGTGGTCTGTGGTCACTGGTCACAGGTCAATGGTGACTGGTGACTGGTCACTGGTCACTGGTCACTGGTCACGGGTCACATGTCTCGGGTCACTGGTCACTGGTCGCTAGTCACTGGTCACCGGTCACTGGTCACTGGTCACTGGTCACTGGTCACGTGTCACATGTCACGGGTCACTGGTCACTGGTCGCTGGTCACTGATCACATGTCACGGGTCACTGGTCACTGGTCACTTGTCACTAGTCACGGGTCACATGTCACGGGTCACTGGTCACTGGTCACTTGTCACTGGTCACTGGTCACGGTCACTGGTCACTGGTCACTGGTCACTGGTCAATGGTCACTGTCGCTGGTCACTGGTCACTGGTCACTGGTCACTGTACACAGGTTACTGGTCACTGGTCACTGGTCACTGGTCACTGGTCATTGGTCACTGGTCACTGGTCACAGGTCAATGATCACTGGTCACTGGTCACTGGTCACTTGTCAATGCTCAGTGGTCAGTGGTCACTGGTCACTGGTCACTGGTCAATGGTCACAGGTCAATTGTCACTGGTCACTGGTCACTGGTCACTGGTCACTGGTCACTGGTCACTGGTCACTGGTCACTGGTCACGGGTCACATGTCACGGGTCACTGGTCACTGGCCACTGTTCACTGGACGCTGGCCACTGGTCACTGGACACTGGTCACAAGTCACAGGTCACTGGTCACTGGTCACAAATCACTGGTCACTTGTCACTGGTCAGTGGTCTGTGGTCACTGGTCACAGGTCAATGGTGACTGGTGACTGGTCACTGGTCACAGGTCACTGGTCACTGGTCACTGGTCACGGGTCACATGTCTCGGGTCACTGGTCACTGGTCGCTAGTCACTGGTCACCGGTCACTGGTCACTGGTCACTGGTCACTGGTCACTGGTCACTGGTCACTGGTCACGTGTCACATGTCACGGGTCACTGGTCACTGGTCGCTGGTCACTGATCACATGTCACGGGTCACTGGTCACTGGTCACTTGTCACTGGTCACGGGTCACATGTCACGGGTCACTGGTCACTGGTCACTTGTCACTGGTCACTGGTCACGGTCACTGGTCACTGGTCACTGGTCACTGGTCAATGGTCACTGTCGCTGGTCACTGGTCACTATTCGCTGGTCACTGGTCACTGGTCACTGGTCACTGGTCACTGGTCGCTGGTCACTGGTCACTGGTCGCTGATCACTGGTCACTGGTCAATGGTCAATGGTCACTGTTGCTGGTCACTGGTCACTGGCCACTGGTCACTGGTCACTGGTCACTGGTCACTGGTCACTGGTCACTGGTCACGGGTCACTGGTCACTGGTCACTGGTCACGGGTCACATGTCTCGGGTCACTGGTCACTGGTCGCTAATCACTGGTCACCGGTCACTGGTCACTGGTCACTGGTCACTGGTCACTGGTCACTGGTCACGTGTCACATGTCACGGGTCACTGGTCACTGGTCGCTGGTCACTGATCACATGTCACGGGTCACTGGTCACTGGTCACTTGTCACTGGTCACGGGTCACTGGTCACTGGTCACTTGTCACTGGTCACTGGTCACGGTCACTGGCCACTGGTCACTGGTCACTGGTCACTGGTCACTGGTCACTGTACACAGGTTACTGGTCACTGGTCACTGGTCACTGGTCACGGGTCACATGTCTCGGGTCACTGGTCACTGGTCGCTAATCACTGGTCACCGGTCACTGGTCACTGGTCACTGGTCACTGGTCACTGGTCACTGGTCACGTGTCACATGTCACGGGTCACTGGTCACTGGTCGCTGGTCACTGATCACATGTCACGGGTCACTGGTCACTGGTCACTGGTCACTGGTCACTGGTCACTGGTCACTGTACACAGGTTACTGGTCACTGGTCACTGGTCACTGGTCACTGGTCAGTGGTCACTGGTCACTGGTCACAGGTCAATGATCACTGGTCACTGGACACTGGTCACTGGTCACTGGTCACTGGTCACTGGTCACTGGTCACTGGTCACTGGTCAATGGTCACTGGTCACTGGTCACTGGTCACTGGTCACTGGTCACTGGTCACTGGTCACTGGTCACGTGTCACATGTCACGGGTCACTGGTCACTGGTCGCTGGTCACTGATCACATGTCACGGGTCACTGGTCACTGGTCACTTGTCACTGGTCACAAAGCACTGGTCGCTTGTCACTGGTCACCGGTCAATGGTCACTGTCGCTGTACAATGGTCACTGTCGCTGGTCACTGGTCACTGGTCACTGGTCACAAAGCACTGGTCGCTTGTCAGTGGTCACTGGTCACATGTCACTGGTCACTTGTCACTGGTCACTGGTCACTGGTCACTGGTCACTGGCCACGGGTCACTGGTCGCTGGTCACTCGTCACTGGTCATCGGTCACCGGTCACTGGTCACTGGTCACTGGTCACTGGTCACAGGTCAATGGTCACTGGTCACTGGACACAGGTTACTGGTCACTGGTCACTGGTCACTGGTCACTGGTCATTGGTCACTGGTCACTGGTCACAGGTCAATGATCACTGGTCACTGGACACTGGTCGCTGGTCACTGGTCACTGGTCACTGGTCACTGGTCACTGGTCACTGGTCACTGGTCACTGGTCACTGTCGCTGGTCACTGGTTACTATTCGCTGGTCACTGGTCACTGGTCACTGGTCAATGGTCACTGTCGCTGGTCACTGTTCACTATTCGCTGGTCACTGGTCACTGGTCAATGGTCACTGGTCACTGGTCAAAAGTCCCTGGTCACTGGTCACTGGTCACTGGTCACTGGTCAATGGTCACTGTCGCTGAACAATGGTCACTGTCGCTGGTCACTGGTCACTGGTCACTAATCACTGGTCACAAAGCACTGGTCGCTTGTCACTGGTCAGTGGTCACTGGTCACTGGACAATGGTCACTGTCGCTGTACAATGGTCACTGTAGCTGGTCACTGGTCACTGGTCACAAAGCACTGGTCGCTTGTCACTGGTCACTGGTCAATGGTCACTGTCGCTGTACAATGGTCAATGTCGCTGGTCACTGGTCACTGGTCACTGGTCACAAAGCACTGGTCGCTTGTCAGTGGTCACTGGTCACATGTCACTGGTCACTTGTCACTGGTCACTGGTCACTGGTCACTGGTCACTGGTCACGGGTCACTGGTCGCTGGTCACTGGTCACTGGTCACCGGTCACCGGTCACTGGTCACTGGTCACTGGTCACTGGTCACTTGTCAATGCTCAGTGGTCAGTGGTCACTGGTCACTGGTCACTGGTCAATGGTCACAGGTCAATTGTCACTGGTCACTGGTCACTGGTCACTGGTCACTGGTCACTGGTCACTGGTCACTGGTCACTGGTCACGGGTCACATGTCACGGGTCACTGGTCACTGGCCACTGTTCACTGGACGCTGGCCACTGGTCACTGGACACTGGTCACAAGTCACAGGTCACTGGTCACTGGTCACAAATCACTGGTCACTTGTCACTGGTCAGTGGTCTGTGGTCACTGGTCACAGGTCAATGGTGACTGGTGACTGGTCACTGGTCACTGGTCACTGGTCACTGGTCACGGGTCACATGTCTCGGGTCACTGGTCACTGGTCGCTAGTCACTGGTCACCGGTCACTGGTCACTGGTCACTGGTCACTGGTCACTGGTCACTGGTCACTGGTCACGTGTCACATGTCACGGGTCACTGGTCACTGGTCGCTGGTCACTGATCACATGTCACGGGTCACTGGTCACTGGTCACTTGTCACTGGTCACGGGTCACATGTCACGGGTCACTGGTCACTGGTCACTTGTCACTGGTCACTGGTCACGGTCACTGGTCACTGGTCACTGGTCACTGGTCAATGGTCACTGTCGCTGGTCACTGGTCACTGGTCACTGGTCACTGTACACAGGTTACTGGTCACTGGTCACTGGTCACTGGTCATTGGTCACTGGTCACTGGTCACAGGTCAATGATCACTGGTCACTGGTCACTGGTCACTTGTCAATGCTCAGTGGTCAGTGGTCACTGGTCACTGGTCACTGGTCAATGGTCACAGGTCAATTGTCACTGGTCACTGGTCACTGGTCACTGGTCACTGGTCACTGGTCACTGGTCACTGGTCACTGGTCACGGGTCACATGTCACGGGTCACTGGTCACTGGCCACTGTTCACTGGACGCTGGCCACTGGTCACTGGACACTGGTCACAAGTCACAGGTCACTGGTCACTGGTCACAAATCACTGGTCACTTGTCACTGGTCAGTGGTCTGTGGTCACTGGTCACAGGTCAATGGTGACTGGTGACTGGTCACTGGTCACTGGTCACTGGTCACTGGTCACTGGTCACGGGTCACATGTCTCGGGTCACTGGTCACTGGTCGCTAGTCACTGGTCACCGGTCACTGGTCACTGGTCACTGGTCACTGGTCACTGGTCACTGGTCACTGGTCACTGGTCACTGGTCACGTGTTACATGTCACGGGTCACTGGTCACTGGTCGCTGGTCACTGATCACATGTCACGGGTCACTGGTCACTGGTCACTTGTCACTGGTCACGGGTCACATGTCACGGGTCACTGGTCACTGGTCACTTGTCACTGGTCACTGGTCACGGTCACTGGTCACTGGTCAGTGGTCACTGGTCAATGGTCACTGTCGCTGGTCACTGGTCACTGGTCACTGGTCACTGTACACAGGTTACTGGTCACTGGTCACTGGTCACTGGTCACTGGTCATTGGTCACTGGTCACTGGTCACAGGTCAATGATCACTGGTCACTGGTCACTGGTCACTGGTCAATGGTCACTGTCGCTGGTCACTGGTCACTATTCGCTGGTCACTGGTCACTGGTCACTGGTCAATGGTCACTGTCGCTGGTCACTGGTCACTATTCGCTGGTCACTGGTCACTGGTCACTGGTCACTGGTCACTGGTCGCTGGTCACTGGTCACTGGTCGCTGATCACTGGTCACTGGTCAATGGTCAATGGTCACTGTTGCTGGTCACTGGTCACTGGCCACTGGTCACTGGTCACTGGTCACTGGTCACTGGTCACTGGTCACTGGTCACGGGTCACTGGTCACTGGTCACTGGTCACGGGTCACATGTCTCGGGTCACTGGTCACTGGTCGCTAATCACTGGTCACCGGTCACTGGTCACTGGTCACTGGTCACTGGTCACTGGTCACTGGTCACGTGTCACATGTCACGGGTCACTGTTCACTGGTCGCTGGTCACTGATCACATGTCACGGGTCACTGGTCACTGGTCACTTGTCACTGGTCACGGGTCACTGGTCACTGGTCACTTGTCACTGGTCACTGGTCACGGTCACTGGCCACTGGTCACTGGTCACTGGTCACTGGTCACTGGTCACTGGTCACTGTACACAGGTTACTGGTCACTGGTCACTGGTCACTGGTCACTGGTCACTGGTCAGTGGTCACTGGTCACAGGTCAATGATCACTGGTCACTGGACACTGGTCACTGGTCACTGGTCACCGGTCACTGGTCACTGGTCACTGGTCACTGGTCACTGGTCACTGGTCACTGGTCACTGGTCACTGGTCACATGTCACGGGTCACTGGTCACTGGTCGCTGGTCACTGATCACATGTCACGGGTCACTGGTCACTGGTCACTTGTCACTGGTCACGGGTCACATGTCACGGGTCACTGGTCACTGGTCACTTGTCACTGGTCACTGGTCACGGTCACTGGTCACTGGTCACTGGTCACTGGTCAATGGTCACTGTCGCTGGTCACTGGTCACTGGTCACTGGTCACTGTACACAGGTTACTGGTCACTGGTCACTGGTCACTGGTCACTGGTCATTGGTCACTGGTCACTGGTCACAGGTCAATGATCACTGGTCACTGGTCACTGGTCACTGGTCAATGGTCACTGTCGCTGGTCACTGGTCACTATTCGCTGGTCACTGGTCACTGGTCACTGGTCAATGGTCACTGTCGCTGGTCACTGGTCACTATTCGCTGGTCACTGGTCACTGGTCACTGGTTACTGGTCGCTGGTCACTGGTCACTGGTCGCTGATCACTGGTCACTGGTCAATGGTCAATGGTCACTGTTGCTGGTCACTGGTCACTGGCCACTGGTCACTGGTCACTGGTCACTGGTCACTGGTCACTGGTCACTGGTCACTGGTCACTGGTCACGGGTCACTGGTCACTGGTCACTGGTCACGGGTCACATGTCTCGGGTCACTGGTCACTGGTCGCTAATCACTGGTCACCGGTCACTGGTCACTGGTCACTGGTCACTGGTCACTGGTCACTGGTCACGTGTCACATGTCACGGGTCACTGGTCACTGGTCGCTGGTCACTGATCACATGTCACGGGTCACTGGTCACTGGTCACTTGTCACTGGTCACGGGTCACTGGTCACTGGTCACTTGTCACTGGTCACTGGTCACGGTCACTGGCCACTGGTCACTGGTCACTGGTCACTGGTCACTGGTCACTGGTCACTGGTCACTGTACACAGGTTACTGGTCACTGGTCACTGGTCACTGGTCACTGGTCAGTGGTCACTGGTCACTGGTCACAGGTCAATGATCACTGGTCACTGGACACTGGTCACTGGTCACTGGTCACTGGTCACTGGTCACTGGTCACTGGTCACTGGTCAATGGTCACTGTCGCTGGTCACTGGTCACTATTCGCTGGTCACTGGTCACTGGTCACTGGTCAATGGTCACTGTCGCTGGTCACTGGTCACTATTCGCTGGTCACTGGTCACTGGTCACTGGTCACTGGTCACTGGTCACTGGTCGCTGGTCACTGGTCACTGGTCGCTGATCACTGGTCACTGGTCAATGGTCAATGGTCACTGTTGCTGGTCACTGGTCACTGGCCACTGGTCACTGGTCACTGGTCACTGGCCACTGGTCACTGGTCACTGGTCACTGGTCACTGGTCACGGGTCACTGGTCACTGGTCACGGGTCACATGTCTCGGGTCACTGGTCACTGGTCGCTAGTCACTGGTCACCGGTCACTGGTCACTGGTCACTGGTCACTGGTCACTGGTCACTGGTCACGTGTCACATGTCACGGGTCACTGGTCACTGGTCGCTGGTCACTGATCACATGTCACGGGTCACTGGTCACTGGTCACTTGTCACGGGTCACTGGTCACTGGTCACTTGTCACTGGTCACTGGTCACGGTCACTGGTCACTGGTCACTGGTCACTGGTCAATGGTCACTGTCGCTGGTCACTGGTCACTGGTCACTGGTCACTGGTCACTGGTCATTGGTCACTGGTCAGTGGTCATTATCGCTGGTCAATGGTCACTGTCGCTGGTCACTGGTCACTGGTCACTGGTCACTGGTCACTGGTCAATGGTCACTGTCGCTGAACAATGGTCACTGTCGCTGGTCACTGGTCACTGGTCACTGGTCACTGGTCACAAAGCACTGGTCGCTTGTCACTGGTCAGTGGTCACTGGTCACTTGTCAATGGTCACTGGTCACTGGTCACTGGTCAATGGTCACTGTCGCTGGTCACTGGTCACTATTCGCTGGTCACTGGTCACTGGTCACTGGGCAATGGTCACTGTCGCTGGTCACTGGTCACTATTCGCTGGTCACTGGTCACTGGTCAATGGTCACTGGTCACTGGTCAAAAGTCCCTGGTCACTTGTCACTGGTCAGTGGTCTCTGGTCACTGGTCACTGGTCACAGGTCACTGGTCACTGGTCACTGGTCACTGGTCACTGGTCACTGGTCACTGGTCACTGGTCACTGGTCACTGGTCAATGGTCACTGTCACTGGTCACTGGTCACTGGTCAATGGTCACTGTCGCTGAACAATGGTCACTGTCGCTGAACAATGGTCACTGTCGCTGGTCACTGGTCACTGGTCACTGGTCACTGGTCACAAAGCACTGGTCGCTTGTCACTGGTCAGTGGTCACTGGTCACTTGTCAATGGTCACTGGTCACTGGTCACTGGTCAATGGTCACTGTCGCTGGTCACTGGTCACTATTCGCTAGTCACTGGTCACTGGTCACTGGTCAATGGTCACTGTCGCTGGTCACTGGTCAATGGTCACAGGTCAATTGTCACTGGTCACTGGTCACTGGTCACTGGTCACTGGTCACTGGTCACTGGTCACTGGTCACTGGTCACGGGTCACATGTCACGGGTCACTGGTCACTGGCCACTGTTCACTGGACGCTGGCCACTGGTCACTGGACACTGGTCACAAGTCACAGGTCACTGGTCACTGGTCACAAATCACTGGTCACTTGTCACTGGTCAGTGGTCTGTGGTCACTGGTCACAGGTCAATGGTGACTGGTGACTGGTCACTGGTCACTGGTCACTGGTCACGGGTCACATGTCTCGGGTCACTGGTCACTGGTCGCTAGTCACTGGTCACCGGTCACTGGTCACTGGTCACTGGTCACTGGTCACTGGTCACTGGTCACTGGTCACGTGTCACATGTCACGGGTCACTGGTCACTGGCCGCTGGTCACTGATCACATGTCACGGGTCACTGGTCATGGGCACTTGTCACTGGTCACGGGTCACATGTCACGGGTCACTGGTCACTGGTCACTTGTCACTGGTCACTGGTCACGGTCACTGGTCACTGGTCACTGGTCACTGGTCAATGGTCACTGTCGCTGGTCACTGGTCACTGGTCACTGGTCACTGTACACAGGTTACTGGTCACTGGTCACTGGTCACTGGTCACTGGTCATTGGTCACTGGTCACTGGTCACAGGTCAATGATCACTGGTCACTGGTCACTGGTCACTGGTCAATGGTCACTGTCGCTGGTCACTGGTCACTATTCGCTGGTCACTGGTCACTGGTCACTGGTCAATGGTCACTGTCGCTGGTCACTGGTCACTATTCGCTGGTCACTGGTCACTGGTCACTGGTCACTGGTCACTGGTCGCTGGTCACTGGTCACTGGTCGCTGATCACTGGTCACTGGTCAATGGTCAATGGTCACTGTTGCTGGTCACTGGTCACTGGCCACTGGTCACTGGTCACTGGTCACTGGTCACTGGTCACTGGTCACTGGTCACGGGTCACTGGTCACTGGTCACTGGTCACGGGTCACATGTCTCGGGTCACTGGTCACTGGTCGCTAATCACTGGTCACCGGTCACTGGTCACTGGTAACTGGTCACTGGTCACTGGTCACTGGTCACGTGTCACATGTCACGGGTCACTGTTCACTGGTCGCTGGTCACTGATCACATGTCACGGGTCACTGGTCACTGGTCACTTGTCACTGGTCACGGGTCACTGGTCACTGGTCACTTGTCACTGGTCACTGGTCACGGTCACTGGCCACTGGTCACTGGTCACTGGTCACTGGTCACTGGTCACTGGTCACTGTACACAGGTTACTGGTCACTGGTCACTGGTCACTGGTCACTGGTCAGTGGTCACTGGTCACTGGTCACAGGTCAATGATCACTGGTCACTGGACACTGGTCACTGGTCACTGGTCACCGGTCACTGGTCACTGGTCACTGGTCACTGGTCACTGGTCACTGGTCACTGGTCACTGGTCACTGGTCACATGTCACGGGTCACTGGTCACTGGTCGCTGGTCACTGATCACATGTCACGGGTCACTGGTCACTGGTCACTTGTCACTGGTCACGGGTCACATGTCACGGGTCACTGGTCACTGGTCACTTGTCACTGGTCACTGGTCACGGTCACTGGTCACTGGTCACTGGTCACTGGTCAATGGTCACTGTCGCTGGTCACTGGTCACTGGTCACTGGTCACTGTACACAGGTTACTGGTCACTGGTCACTGGTCACTGGTCACTGTTCATTGGTCACTGGTCACTGGTCACAGGTCAATGATCACTGGTCACTGGTCACTGGTCACTGGTCAATGGTCACTGTCGCTGGTCACTGGTCACTATTCGCTGGTCACTGGTCACTGGTCACTGGTCAATGGTCACTGTCGCTGGTCACTGGTCACTATTCGCTGGTCACTGGTCACTGGTCACTGGTCACTGGTCACTGGTCGCTGGTCACTGGTCACTGGTCGCTGATCACTGGTCACTGGTCAATGGTCAATGGTCACTGTTGCTGGTCACTGGTCACTGGCCACTGGTCACTGGTCACTGGTCACTGGTCACTGGTCACTGGTCACTGGTCACTGGTCACGGGTCACTGGTCACTGGTCACTGGTCACGGGTCACATGTCTCGGGTCACTGGTCACTGGTCGCTAATCACTGGTCACCGGTCACTGGTCACTGGTCACTGGTCACTGGTCACTGGTCACTGGTCACGTGTCACATGTCACGGGTCACTGGTCACTGGTCGCTGGTCACTGATCACATGTCACGGGTCACTGGTCACTGGTCACTTGTCACTGGTCACGGGTCACTGGTCACTGGTCACTTGTCACTGGTCACTGGTCACGGTCACTGGCCACTGGTCACTGGTCACTGGTCACTGGTCACTGGTCACTGGTCACTGTACACAGGTTACTGGTCACTGGTCACTGGTCACTGGTCACTGGTCAGTGGTCACTGGTCACTGGTCACAGGTCAATGATCACTGGTCACTGGACACTGGTCACTGGTCACTGGTCACTGGTCACTGGTCACTGGTCACTGGTCAATGGTCACTGTCGCTGGTCACTGGTCACTATTCGCTGGTCACTGGTCACTGGTCACTGGTCAATGGTCACTGTCGCTGGTCACTGGTCACTATTCGCTGGTCACTGGTCACTGGTCACTGGTCACTGGTCACTGGTCACTGGTCGCTGGTCACTGGTCACTGGTCGCTGATCACTGGTCACTGGTCAATGGTCAATGGTCACTGTTGCTGGTCACTGGTCACTGGCCACTGGTCACTGGTCACTGGTCACTGGCCACTGGTCACTGGTCACTGGTCACTGGTCACTGGTCACGGGTCACTGGTCACTGGTCACGGGTCACATGTCTCGGGTCACTGGTCACTGGTCGCTAGTCACTGGTCACCGGTCACTGGTCACTGGTCACTGGTCACTGGTCACTGGTCACTGGTCACGTGTCACATGTCACGGGTCACTGGTCACTGGTCGCTGGTCACTGATCACATGTCACGGGTCACTGGTCACTGGTCACTTGTCACGGGTCACTGGTCACTGGTCACTTGTCACTGGTCACTGGTCACGGTCACTGGTCACTGGTCACTGGTCACTGGTCAATGGTCACTGCCGCTGGTCACTGGTCACTGGTCACTGGTCACTGGTCACTGGTCATTGGTCACTGGTCAGTGGTCATTATCGCTGGTCAATGGTCACTGTCGCTGGTCACTGGTCACTGGTCACTGGTCACTGGTCACTGGTCAATGGTCACTGTCGCTGAACAATGGTCACTGTCGCTGGTCACTGGTCACTGGTCACTGGTCACTGGTCACAAAGCACTGGTCGCTTGTCACTGGTCAGTGGTCACTGGTCACTTGTCAATGGTCACTGGTCACTGGTCAATGGTCAATGGTCACTGTCGCTGGTCACTGGTCACTATTCGCTGGACACAGGTCACTGGTCACTGGTCACTTGTCACTGGTCACTGGTCACTGGTCACTGGTCACTGGTCACTGTCGCTGGTCACTGGTCACTGGTCACTGGTCAATGGTCACTGTCGCTGGTCACTGGTCACTGGTCACTGGTCACTGGTCACTGGTCAATGGTCACTATCGCTGGTCAATGGTCACTGTCGCTGGTCACTGGTCACTGGTCACTGGTCATTGGTCACTATCGCTGGTCAATGGTCACTGTCGCTGGTCATTGGTCACTGGTCACTGGTCACTGGTCAAAAGTCACTGGTCACTTGTCACTGATCAGTGGTCACTGGTCTCTGGTCACTGGTCACTGGTCACTGGTCCCACATTCCCACGAGTGTGCAGGAAGTATACGGTCCACCCCCACAGAGCCTGCTATGTGGGAGTAAGGCTGAATACAATGGGGGGTCGCCTGGTACCCCAAAGGCATCGTTCGAGGCACTGTACCCCGGTACCATTCATCCCTCGGCACGATGGCTTCCACCTTGAATTGGGGAGTTGGTCCACGACAGGGCCTTCGCTCACCACGCGAGGATGTTAGGCCCCGGGGTTCGCTTATAGCACCCGCTAACCGTCACGCTCCCCGGCCCCCCCTTTCACCTCGGCCCGGTCACCATGTGGTGATCCAGTCCGTGGCAATCAGAGGAGCCGCTTCACGTTCTGGCCGTTCTCCTATCCGCCACCTGGAGACGCGCTCGGTTGGCGCTCAGCCTAGATCGACGCGGGCCGATCTAGTCCCCCGCTCCCCTTTACGGGGGTAGGGGGACAGCCGAGAATAAATATTTTAATACGAATAAATATTTTCTTCAAAATACTTGGCGCTGCGAAACAGAAAAAATGTTAATTGTCTTAGTATTAATTAATAATTTATAATAAATCCCTTACAATCTAAAATGCATAAACATATACATATACATATTAGAAACCCAGTCAGATTTATTCTACATATATTTAATTCTAATAGCATACGTAGCATATGCAAGCGTATACAACACACATATTCACGAACGCACGCACAAGAAAGAAAGAAAAAAAGATTAATGCAATTTATACGTATTTATTCAGTTTAGCAACTCCAATTCGGGGCGCAGCGCCAAGTATTTTGAAGAAAATATTTATTCGTATTAAAATATTTATTTGTATAAAAATATATCTGCTTAATATTATTTAATACATTTTTTTCTTTGTATAAATAGTCATTGTTATAATTGGCGCAATTTTTGTATATCATTAATTTTGTAAAGCTATTAATTAATTTACGACAATGTTTTTAAATGGGATTATTTTTTATGGGTTAATTAAAAAATGTCCGCGAGACGTGTAATGGAATTTATAAACACAACATTTTAGCTGTGTATATGTAGTTGTGTCATCTTAAGCGCAGTTGGAAAGCACCTTTATGTACTTGCAACTCCTTTTGATTTCACATCTTTTTTTATTTTGTAATTATATTATTTTCTTTTTCTTGTGATTTATTTGATATTTATTTGATAACACTTTTTTTCGTCCTCGACTTTTTCATGTACTTGGCGTTGTTTTTTACTTTTTTAAAGTTTTTATGGTTGTATAGTCCCGCTGGTTTCGAGCGTCGAAGCCCACGAAATTCAGCGAGACACATGATTGTTGGCAAGCATCGCGTTTGCCGACTCTAGCTAGAATATCACACCGTATGAATGGTAAGAAACGATAGTGTGAAGTGGCGTGCGTTTCAATTGCACATTGACAATATCGTAGATTCTAGGGCCTAGAATATTAGCTACGTATTACGATGTTCTTCACCAGAGCACTACATTAATGAATTAAAAAATAAATGACTAGGTCAATTAGTTAAAATTAATGAACTGTGCATGATTTTAATGACGCCTAATTTAATTGCACTTACAAACTGAATTACTAATTGTAATTAAAAGAATTTTTTGACGTGCAACATGAAGCTGCGCACGCAAATGATTGGGCTCGGATTATCGGGAAAGACCTACCCACCCCACCGTTTTGCTTTCTCGCTGCGAGCGAGGACCTCCGGTCCCCAGTAGACCACCCGTTGACAGCCAAGAGCAATAAAACCGACGGGCCAGATAAAATGTTCAAGTTTGATAAATGTTGAGGAACCTATTACCAAGGGAGTTTTTAGGGTTTCTCGATGAAAATGATGTCAGATATGGAGGAATTCGGTCCATTTTTAGTGAACGCAGTGTGTGTCCCAATCATGTATTCATAAAAAAAAAAGACCGAATTGCTTTGCGTCTCGACTCATGTTCGTGGACATAAACTCACCAATCCATCGGTGGTAACACTCTTATCAAGGTGTAATGAGAAATATGAACATTTTCATATTCAGTACTGGATGACTCAAGTCGCCGTCGACCGAGGGTCTCTCGCTGGTGCGCTATTTCACTCGCACTCGATTTACGTAGTTCAATCTCCTTGTCAAGCGGTTCAGACGAGGGCCCTGATAAATGTGAATTTATTTGGGAAACCAAAGTCGCGTCACTCGTGACACCTACTCGCGAACAGATATATGTATGTACAAGAAAAAGCGATTCAATTTCCCGATGACTTGAAGCAACATTTCAATAGGTAAATGCATGAAAAGGTGGGATCAGGAATTCCCAACCAAGTGATGCATATGAAAGAGCTAGAGATATTCAACAATAGTTTGTCGTCTAAATTTTACAATTAAAGTATTTGTTTGACATGAATATAAAGTTTGTCAGCAAACTCTTTCTCGATTTGAGTTCTATATAAGGCTGACTTTCCTTCACCATGAAAAGTCCCCTCTTGTCCTGCACGCTGGCAAGAAATCGACGCTCGAAACCAGCGGGGCCATACAATATTGCGCGCTAAGCAGTGACAAATCTGCAGTTCTGCATTTCTAATCAGATCTTTGCGAAAGTGACGTCAGTCGATTCCTCATGTTTTCTCGATCAAATTGGCCCCAAAAATGATATAATTCGGACCAAAATGAAGGAAATTACGTGAAAAATTGTTTGCAGAATTGAAAGCCCGTTTCCTTAAAAATAGTCCGATTTAAATTATTTTCGGTCAATTTACTCGGGAGAATGCCAGGAATCTATTTGTGGCACTTTCATATTGATACGATGAAAACTAAACAAATTCTGTTTCTTTATAATCGATGACACATCGCCGAGCACGGCGATCTCGCGCGGCTCGGGTCACAAAGGTTCTCGTCGGTTATTCGAACTTCTAAGATCGTATTCAGATTTATTAGCCGGTGAGTTTCGTAACTAGGGGTGTGCGGTTACCCGATTTTTCGGGCTCGGGACGGGCCGGCAACTTTCGGGCGGGATCGGGCGGGGTCCCGATACTTTCGTATTGCTCGAGATCCCGACAGTTTCGGGATCCCGAGACTCGATTCGGGCTACAAGCATAGCCGCCATGAGCGGACAATTTGATTTCAAGTCGGCTCGGCAAAACTCGGATGCGATCGGACGATATCGTTACCAGTAATAGATTAAAATTATTACCTGAGAACATAGAAAAATTATGTTTCTTACACGTTAATTTGAAATAATAAAATATAACGCCTCCTGTATATTGTTGTTATTATGAAACATCCAGGAAATACTCCTTTTTGTATGCTTATAGTTCGTACGTTTTCTATTTTAAATCTGAACCTATCCGGAAACAGATAATACCCTATATATTCCCTTTACATAAAGTACTAAGTGTGAAGTATATTTTATTCAGATTTTAAAATATTGTCGATATAAAAATAGTCTTCTTCCCAAGTTCTGAACATGGTATTTATTTAAGTACGTATATGGACGTATTCAGTATTCACAGACTATTTGGTAGCAATGAAAATACATATATATGTAAATAAATAAATTAGATACAAATTATGATACAACAGGAGACAGAAAGCTAAAAACTTATCACTCTGGTATCGATATAAATGATATACATAATTCTTTCCGTCTCGGTCCCCTCGTAATAGCTGGCTCTCGAGCCGATCGCGTCCGAGTTTTGCCAAGCCGACCTGAAATCAAATTGCCCGCTCATGGCGGTCATGCTTGGAGCCCGAATCGAGTCTCGGGATCCCGAAACCGTCGGGATCTCGAGCAATACGAAAGTATCGGGGTTCCGCCCGATCCCGCCCGAAATTTTCCGACCCGTCCCGAGGGCCGAGAATCTGAGCCGCGGGACGATCCGCACACTCCTATTCGTAACGCGTATTCTCTCGTCATCGCAGAACACGAGTGAGCCAGAAGTGGTGGGGATAGCGCCAAGCTTCTGTCATGTACAGGCCAAACCGAGCTGCAGCGTAGAAATACACGCATCAGAATAGGTGTGCGTTAGGCCTTAGCTCCGAAAAAATTCAGGAGCTTTATTGGTGAGAACATTGATTCTTTCTCGATAGCTTCATCTCGTATTGGTCTACGCATTACTTCTTGACGCACACAACTACATATGTACTACGCTGACAATAAGAATAAATAACAGCCACACGGCTACGTTCAGACGGGGCCGAGCAGCATTCCCGTTACCCCACCATACCCTTCGGTGGCTAGGGAACACCAACTGACAAATCCACGATCGTCAGATGGTGATGGTTGATTTCTCCTCGATCGCTGTTCGCGAAAACGAATCGACCGGCCAATATATTTGCATACGACCTTAGGATAAAGATATAATGAAAGATGAAAAATTATTCGAAGCCAAATATGAAAGGCCTTCGAATAAACAAAGGAAACTAATAAATACCCGAAGCTAAATAGAATTTTAGATTTAGGGTACACACACCCTCCCCCCAAACCTCGTGTCGATCGGCCACTGGGGCCATTAGAAAGTATATTCTTTTAATTAAATAATGCCCATCTCTGCATAGGAGCGTAAAGAATTACAAAAAAAAATCAAGGAGTCAACTGTTGACCGATTTGGAGACTTTTCCTTGTTATATGTTATATACAATAGTCGGAAGAATAATAATAAAAGCAATAAATTGCAAATAATTGCTGTCACTTCCACATTCTGAAAATATGATATCAGTAAATCACTACTTCCAGTGTTATTCAAAAATTCCAATCTCTTTTTTTATTTGAAATAATGTGGCCATATAATTATAATATATATTCGGCAGCGGTGATGTGTGTGTTACAGTAAAAGCGTGAATTTAGTAAATGTACACAGTTTCCAGCAGTTTCTAGTCAATGTATGCCTAAAATGCATATAATCTAACCTACAATCGTCCAAAAATACATACATTGACTGTATCACGCTTTTGCTGTGGCACATGTATCCAGCTAACGCTTCAGTTTTGCTATAATAACACGTTGGCAGACCTCCCGAGTAGGCGCCATCTCGCATCCACTACCTGAACTAAATTTGTCACGTGACTTGCTCTGTATTATCGTCAATATGGCGGAACACGTATTTGGGAATGCAATCGCGGGGATACGTTTTTCGTCCTTATATGAACAGATTTTAGGCTGGGTGACCTCTCATTCGAAAGAGGAAGGTTCGAGACAGCCCGCTCTGGTCATCGTTTAAGCCACAAAACTCTTTTAGTGACATAAAAATACTTGGATTCTTGCGGGTGTATTTTGTCGACATTTGCTCTACTTTGAACACTCATATTGTTCGAGAACGGTAGTTCCGATCTCCGCCACACCCCAACTCACCGCAGCACCTCCTGGACTGCGGAACGCCACGACCGATCCACAATCGATCTGCCAATCATCTGCGCTCCGCGACCGACGATCAGCCAATCAGCGCATCGCGTGACACGGTTTCAGCCGGTTGTAGAATCCGCGTAGCAAATCACAGTTTAACACATCTGTGGCTCAACCAATCAGATTTCCCCACGTCGGTCGATCGTCGAGAATGTTCGAGACGACCCGTACAGGAAGTCTGATTGTCCAACGGTAATCAATATTGTTCACGCAGAGTATGTGAGTAGACGCGTCGGTTTTACTGAAACGTTTAACACGTAACTCGTCAATATTCTCATAGATCTCATTCTCAGTAGTGCTCACAGTTCTCACCAAATTACTTCTCTCTCTGCATCAAGCTAGTACTCATGTCAATTAGTTGCTTTCTCTAAACCGCTCAATTCTCATTTCTCTCACGCGAATCAATTGTGGATCGTGGTCGAGGCTCGTCCACGTGGCGGTCGGAGTGCGTGGTGCTCATTGTTCTCAATAACTCTCACTATTATTCAACCAAAGCTTTGCTCACCGCTCATCTCTGTGACGCACACTCAACGAGTGTTTTAAAATAAAGACAACGAAACATTTTATCTCAATAAGTGCATTGTGACTTTCGTACATAACCTCCCCGGCATACTCACGCTCATCGCGTTATCTTATTCGCGAACACATATTATTAGATATCAACACAATCTCGTCGAACCATGGCCAGAGCGGGCTGCATTGAACCTTCCTCTTTCGATTGAGACCTCATCCAGCCCAAAATCTGCTCATATAAGGACGAGAAACGTATCCCCCCAAACCCATGTTTCGGGCTCATTATGTGGGTATTACAGCGCGCAGCATTACCCGTGTCTACCCCCTTAAGGGGGCCGTCTCGGCGGGCCTTGAATGTGTGCGTGCGCTTACACAAGCTCAGGAAAGCGTGTACGTATACGCGATGTAGTAAACAAACCGTTTCAACCAACTTACGCCCCGGAATCGGCAAGAAGGAAGCTTTTGCGGGTATAGTTGCGTTCAGTAGACATCAGTGCAGGGTGGTCTGGTGCGTTGGAATGCTAATAAGCACCGTACGTTGAAATAATAATGAATTATTGACTCGAAAACTGACAGCATGAGGCTTCCAGGTTTCTCCGTTGGTGGCGCTAATGGTGTACTGCAGCCACGTAGAACCAGCGTGATGTATACGCAGGACCGACGCGAGGTTAGCTGGCACCCGTATGCAAGAAAATTTTTAGTGCTCCCCAATTTTTGCACCTGTTTTCTATTTAATATGCTTTGTCTTTACGGGGTGTACATTTCGTTTATGTGGGGGTTGGATTCCTATATTATTAAGCGCGCGATACAGTTTGTTAGCGTCCCATTCGGCTGGCGCCCTTATGCGGCGCATAACTTGCATAATGATTCCGCCGATCCTGCCTATACGCGATGTAGTAAACACACCGTTTCAACCAACTTACGCCCTGGAATCGGCAAGAAGGAAGTTTTTGCGGGTATAGTTGCGTCCAGTAGACATCAGTGCAGGGTGGTCTGGTGCGTATGAGCGCTAATAACCACCGTATGTCGAAATAATAATGAATTTATGAATCGTGTACTGAGACAGACTCGAGAAATGACAGAATGAAGCTTCAAGGATTCTCCGCCACCGGCGTTGATGGTATATTCGTGCATTGTACCATCAAAACCGGTGTAACTCCAATCTAGCCGATAAATGTAGGAAAGACATAGTTGCCGAGACGTATCGAGAGTCGAATCGCGCTGTTGCCGCATTTCCCCTATCACTATTTTGCCATCAAGGAGAGTTTATCCATAATATCTGGATAAACTCAACTAAATGATACTACAGTATTGTCTCATTACGGGCTCAATTTGATGTACACGATGTGGACTTTTCGCTATCTCCACCACTTCTGTCTCACTCTTGTCCGGCGAAGGCGAGAGCGAGCGAGAGGCACTGAAAGCGAGCGAGGGCGGTACGAGATAGACGACGGGATGATGTTTTGTCTCGTTCCGTCTTTCGGACGCCTGATACTCCGTCCTTTGCGTTCGCGGCCGTCGCGCAGGCAAAGCGTTCCATCTCGCTCCCCCTTCGGCCAGAAAGAAGCGAGAAACGAACACTGGGAATTAGGGCTCTGTTCGCGATACGGGCTCAACGCCGCGCCGGACAGTGGGGCAAAGTGACGAAGTTTGTTTCATAATCAAAGAACTTTTGATAGGAATGAGATAGAGCGATGATTTTTTTTTTAAATTAAAGTTGAAAGATTGCAGAATAAGGGGAAATTAATGAAATTTTTATACGAACGTTTTTTACCTTTGAAAATCTGTGTTAAACTTTAAATCGATTTTTTTTCAAAATCCTGAGGTAGTAGACAAATTTTGCGAACGGATTTGAAATTAGCGCGACAAAATCTGTAGGAAATGATGTACAACATGTGAAGAAAAAATTCTAACCGAACATGGTATTGGACAAAACATATTTTTGTTGTAAAATGGAGAAGAGGAATTACATAGAATGAGAGAAGATAATATTAAGGCTCCCCCAAACCAACGCGAATATTGCCGCGCGGAGCGAATCCGCCGCGGATCAGAGTTTTTTATACGTGTCGGCTTATGGGCGCCTTATCTGATCCGCGGCTAATCCGCTCCGCGGCGCGAATATTCGCGTTGGTTTGGGGGAGCCTTTACAGTATTGTCTCGTTAGCGGATCGCTGGTCGGGACCGGCGCGGGCGTTGAGCCCGTATCGTGAACAGAGCCCGAATTCCCAGTGTTCGTTTCTCGCTTCTTTCTGACCGAAGGGGTGAGCGAGATGGAACGCTTTGCCTGCGCGACGGGCGCGGACGCAAAGGACGTCAGGCGTCTGAAAGACGGAGCGAGACAAAACATCATCCCGTCGTCTGTCTCGTACCGTTCTCGCTCGCTTTCGGTGCCTCTCGCTCGCTCTCGCCTTCGCCGGACAAGAATGAGACAGAAGTGGTGGGGATAGCGAAAAGTCCACATCGTGTACACCAAACGAGCCGCTAACGACACAATACTGTATTCTTCGAAAAATATACACTTTTTTATCTGTAATTGTCCATTTCAAAAGAAAGCGTCATATGTTTTTAGAAGAATTATAGCATTCATAAATTTCATTACGATCGGCGTGTTATACTTCGGTGATGTACCTTATTGAAACTGTATGCTTTGAATTTGCACACTGATTATACAAAATATTACATCCTTCAATGTGCAAATTAGTATTGTTTCATTGACATGTTTCCTAACTTCACTACTCAACCTCTCTATCTTTCATTATTGCTATCCTCCTTTACGTTCAGCGAGGCTCTGATGCTAGACGCAGCAATCGGACGCGCTACATCTACAGCTGATGCAGAGGGAAACACCTACAGGAGCGGTGGTTATGTGTGCGTGACTGACGCTCGCAGTTCCGCACACATAAACACCGCTCCTGTAGGTGTTCCCCCCCTCCATCAGCGGTATTGAAGCCTGTTGATCCCTGCCTAGACGCAGCTCTCGTGCCGTATTCCTCCAAGACTTCTCAGTAGAAGGAGCTGTGGCAACAACGCGGCGGAGACAGAGAGAACATAAAATGTGGCAACTATGCGTAAAAAATTAGTCTACATAGAGTACCTGGAGATGTCACCTCTGTAGAAGTTCTTTTTATCGACCGCAGTAGTTTCATTAGGGTCCGTCTGTTTACTGGGGACGCTTCGATCGATTCGGACCAAAACAAAAAGGAGACGGCCCCCTTAAAAACAGCACCAGCAACCTTCCAAAGAATTTTAAGCAACATATTAAGAAAACATGGGTTGACAAAATTTGCAATGAATTATATCGATGATATTTTAATACACTCAGTATCGTTCGAAGAACATATAAAACATATTAAACAGACTCTAGAAGCAATAAAAAAAGAGGGTTTTAGATTAAAGTTAAAAAAATGTACATTCGCTGTAGATTCAGTGAAATATCTTGGACACATAATACAAAACAACTCAGTAAAACCACTCAAGGACAATTTAATCTCGATACGGAATTTTCCCACCCCAAAAACACAGAAAAACATCCGGCAATTTTTAGGGAAAATAAACTTTTATCACGAATATTTACCAAACAGCGCAATAACTCTAGATCCATCGCATAAACTGCTAAGAAAAAATGAAAAATTCATATGGACGGAGAAATGTGAAATTGCATGTAATAAAATAAAGGAATTGCTATGTTCACAGCCGGTCTTGGAAATATTTGACCAAGAACTCCCTATCGTAATATACACAGATGCATCGATAGAAGGTAGCGGGGCAATCCTAAAGCAGACACAATTAGATGGTAAAGATAAACCGGTAGCATATTTCTCAAAGAAATTAAACGAAGTCCAAAAACGGAAAAAAGCTATCTACATAGAAGGCTTGGCAATAAAAGAAGCAGTAAAATACTGGCAGCATTGGCTTATGGGTAAGCAGTTTACAGTATACTCAGACCATAAGCCCCTGGAAAATATGAATACAAGAACACGAACGGACGAAGAACTAGGTGATTTAACATATTACCTATCACAGTATGATTTTAAAATAAAGTACGTGCCAGGGAAAGAGAACTTAGAAGCTGATTGTTTAAGCAGGAACCCAGTTTTAGAACCAGAAGAAAACGAGGAGGATTTGTTAAAAACAGTAAACTTAATAAAATTAGACGACATAATATCGGATCAAGAAAAGAACGAGGAAATAAAGGAAAAAAGACAAGGCCTGAAACTCAGAAATGAAATATACTACAAAAGAACGAAAAAGAGAGAAAAAATCATACTATCGGAAGAATTTAGTAAAAAAATTATAAATGAAGTGCACAAAAATTGGTGTCACATAGGTATTAGACAGATGATGAAAAAAATTAGCCCAGTGTACACAGCAAAAAATTTAACTAGAAATATTATAGAAGCATGTAAAAAATGTAAAGTGTGCATAGAAAATAAATCAAGAGGGCAAAGAAAACTCGGTTTGATGTCACATCTAGGGCCGGCATCAAAACCGTTTGATATAGTATCAATAGACACCATCGGCGGTTTTGGCGGATCTAGATCCACCAAGAAATACTTGCACCTCTTAGTAGATCATTTCGCAAGGTACGCCTTCATTATAACCTCCAAGACACAAGGTGCAAATGACTTCATAAAACTAACTAAGAAGGTACTAGAGACAGACCATATAAATGTGATTCTCACAGATCAATACCCAGGCATTAATTCAAAAGAGTTTAAAGAATTTCTGAAAGAGGAGGGAATAAAAATAATATTCACTGCTGTAAATGCGCCCTTTTCCAATGGATTAAATGAAAGACTGAATCAGACCATAGTAAACAAAATAAGATGTAGAGTTAATGAGAAAAATAATCAAAAAGCCGGGACAACAATAGCGCAGGAATGTGTAAAAAAATACAATACAACGGAGCACTCAGTCACAGGCTTCGCACCAGAGTACCTACTAGATGGTACAGATGTAAGTATTCGGCCAAAGGAATTAAAATAAATAAATAATAAGGAGAGCTGGGATAGAGATAAAAAATTAGCGCTAGAAAATACAATCAGATCCCACAACTACAATAAAAAGCTATTTGATAAAGACAGAAAAGAATATATATTTCACATTGGAGATAAAGCTTATGTGGAAAACGGAAATAAGCTAAATAGGAGGAAAATGGACAAATTAAGGATTGGACCATTTGAAATAATTGAAAAAATATCAAACTCAATTTATAAGTTAGCAACGGGGAGAAGAAAATCCGACACAGGTCTCTTTCACATAAGCAAATTAATACCAATTTCAGTAGACGAAGGAGACACAGATGAAGACGAGTTGGAAGAGCATTCATGATTAAAGAAGAATATATAGATATGTACAACTAATCAGCTCCACCCCCGGCGGGGGGAGATGTAAAGAAAGTGTACGTTCTTTATTTGAATGTGGCGAGTCCCGCGCGAGCGGGACTGTAGAACAATAGGGAATCTGCAATATCGAGAGGGGGAGATAGAAGGAGGAATGTAAGAGAGAGCACGTGTGAAAAGGTTAGGCAAAGTAGACGAATAGAGCAAATAGAGGAAAGATTAATTAATGAACTTTAATTCTCGTTTCTTTGGTTTACAGAGAAACAAATTCTGGTTTATTAACTATTAAAATTCTCAACAAATAGTCTTATATGTATACCTACTTGCGACTTCTGTCAGTTCTAAACGAGTATTTTCAACAGCTGGAAATAATGTTAGCACAAAGCGTAGTACCCTACTACCTGAGAATGTTGATTTGTTGGTATTTCTTACATCTTTACACGTTTCTATTTTGATGTAAAAATACTAATAAGTCTACATTTTCAGGTAGTAAACCTGTGCGTTTTGTCGTAATAATATTTTCAGCAGAAGAAAATGTGCGCTCCGAACTGGCAAGCGTAGCCGGAATACTTAAATACATTTTTGCCAATTCTGCCAGTCTTTTATATTTGTCCGCATGAGCCTTCCACCACGGCAATGGGTCTGAATTATGATCTATTTGTGGTTCTAATTAGGGTTGCCGATTTTTTCAGAAAGTATCGATTTTTCAAATCGATTCGAATCGTAAGATGGAAAATCGATTCGAATCGTAAGATGGAAAATCGATTCAAGAAAAAATCGGCTTGTCCAGAATCGATCTTCAAGAAATCGATTCAACTTTATGTATCTTCAATTCATTGAAGACTAATTAGTGTATATTAGAAGTATATTAGAATGATTTTGGGTAAATAAAATAGAAACAATTTTTTTTGTTTATTGTTTATTATGTGTTGAATGAAAGAAACGAAATGAACAAATAAATGAAAGGACAATGTTAAGTCCCAGATATGACACAGTCCTTAGTAACATTGTTTTTACTCGTTTTCAAATTCTCAATCTTCAAATTGTAAACATTTTAAAAATATTAGTTCACTAGTCTTTCAGGATTGATTTTGTTCCAACAATTTGCAATGCAACAAAATCAAAATACTGTTTAATATAAAAAATAAAACCCGGTAAATATAGCAGTATAATATTTAGTGATACAAAGTGAGAAACAGGTAATAAATTACTTTTGAATTCAGCTGAAATGCGCGAAAGTAGTATAGGTATAAATAATAAAGAATCGGAACACGATTTCTAGTCCCCAAGGATCGATTTCATAGGATCGATCTATACTGAAAAATCGATCGAAAAAATCGAAAATTACGGGGAAAAATATCGATCTTTCGATTAATCGATCTCAGATCGGCAACCCTAGTTCTAATAAATACATATCCATTTCTGAATCACTATTGTTAGAATTCTGTTTTTTTTTATATACAGGTAGGTATCTATTTCAAAAGGCAGTGCCACCCGTGGATCCAGTAAGACCGTCCCCGGTGCGTGCTATACCAGACAGTTTTCTTCCAGTGAAAATCAGTAAATTTGCAAGCGCAATATCTTAAAAACCAGTGAAAATAAAGTGTATACATTAAAGCCTATTGAATTTGTCTTGGAACGCACTATCGACTCAGGTGTTCAAAAAAAATAGTTCCATTTGAAAAACCGAACTTGACCATCGTATCTTTTAAAATAATAATCGATAAAAAAATCCGTTCGCGCTAATTAATTGGCCCCCTCGAACCATGCAATTCCCTATTTTTTTTATATTTTTATCTCCAATAGTTTAGGAGAAAACCGGCTGTCCAGTCTTCCCGCGGACACCCTGTATAAAATCCAAAGCACTTGGAATTGTTTTACCATTGTCAGTATTATTTTCATTTATTGACAAATTTCTAATCCTATTCCGAATAGAATTTATAATTATATTTTTTATTTCAATGTTTTCAAATGTCAAATCTTTGCTTCTAGGGTCGAGAAAACAAGCAATTTGATGGGCACTCTCACTATATGAATATATATATCGAATCTACGAGCAAGGGATGTTCGTAAAATGTTCTTAAATTCCTTAGCTTCTACAGTGTCCATATTAATGTCATTTAAATGATTATTAATTAAGCCATGAATGATTGGCAGAACTAAGGAAATGGTTACCTTAGTTTCGGAACATAATACTTCGGTCGCTAAATTGAATGGTTCTAAAATTTCAATAACTTCACCCAGAACTTCCCAATCAGGTAATGCCATATCAAGCTTCAAGGCTACGTTTAATTTTGTAATTTTTCTATTACTTAAAACAGCATGAATTGCTTCCCGATTACGTACCAGACGGTCACACATACTGAACGTTGAATTCCACCGGGTTGGGTAGGATTGAATTAACTTCAGTTCAGGTAATTTGTATTGCTTCTGAGCCTCAAGCAAAGCAGAAGTTGCCAAATTGGAATGGTGAAAATGTTGCACTATTTTACTGCTTTTCTTTATCATATCTGTAAATTTTCCAACTGTATCAAGGGCGTCTTTTATAGCTAACTGTAAAGTATGTGCAGCACACGAAACGCTGTATTTTAAATTATCTAATAAATTTGCTGATGCATGCATGTTACTTGCATTATCATGCACTACACCAATTAATTTCTCTGCTATCCTCCACTCTTCCTGCATTGATATTGCGACAGCTGTGATGTTTTCTGCCGTATGTCTTCCCTCTATATCTTGGGTACAAAGTGTATAACTTTTCATCTCCCAATCACCTGTAATAAAATGAGCTGTTAATGAAAGATAGGAATCCTGCTTACGCGACGACCATCCATCGATGGTCACCGATACCGATGACGCGTCCTCAATTTGCTTCTCAATTTTCTCCCTCTTTTCCTTATATACAAGTTGCAGTCGCTTTAAAATTGTGGTCGGGCAAGGGCATTCATATTGCGGTTCAACCACTCCCATGAATTTTGCAAATCCGGCGCTGTCCGCAAATGAGATTGGCAACATGTTGGTACTTATCATCTGCGCCAGTGCCTGTGTTATCTCCTCTTGGCGTTTAGCCGAAAATGGTCCTTTTCGAATTACTTTGCTGGGTGTAGGCTCACAATGAGGAACAATGATATCCTCGTTGCTACCTTCGCCTCTCACACATTCAAGTGCTGGTTCATTAGCTGATGCACCAGGACACTCTTCAATGTGCTTCGAACGCAAATGTCGTGCACTGGCCGATGTGGAGCCACCATATGATAACTGCACACGGCACAGGTCACAAATTACGTGACTTTTATCGTCGGATAAGGTAACAAAACTCCATACCCAGCTCTTTCGTTGAGCGGGTTGAGCCATGTTCTTTGATTATAATCTGTAAATAATTGCCAATACTTTTTAACTGAAAAACTAATTACTCTATATAAAATACACAATTAACAAGATACAAACCAGAAATACGATTACACCACTGCAAATAGTACAAATACAATATACAATTAGTTTATTATTAAATTTAACAATAATTCCTGTTCAATGACCAACTAAATTAACTTAATTAACTAATATCTGTTATATATAGTAACTAATAACACAATTAACGAGAATAATATAAGTTATAAATAAACATACAACAAAATAAACAAAAGGAACAATGTAACTTAATTGGAACTTAGAACACGGAATTGAAATTAAACTTTAATAATGACAAAAATATTGTAACCAAATATAAGTACTAATTATGCGCTTTGGATTCCGTACACTTTGGTTTGCGGATGCAGAATGGACGCAAAACAAAACCGATTGTGTAAAACATGTTTTGTTAATTCCATAATGTCCTTAGATACCAAGAGCCAATTAGAGATTTATTAATATTAATATATAAATTCCCATTCGTTGATACATTTCCTCGCGATAAGAGGATTGCCTCTTATTAATCTTTGTATCCAGTATCCACTATCTAACTAAGGACATTTTGTAATTAACAAAATATGTTTGAAACATTTAAACGATCGATTTTGTAAAGCGTTCATTCTGCAGCCGCTAACCAAAGTGTACGGACGTGTTATCGAAATCTACGAAATCGCATACATTACATAGTACATAGTATGTACTACATACTCATATCTGGAAATAGTTTTGTTCAAAATTAAAGTTTAATTTTAATTCCGTGTTCCAAGCTTCCAATTAAGTTAAATTGTTTCTTTTGTTTGATTTGTTGTACGTTTATTTATATTATTCTCGTTAATTGTATGGTATAAAGTATAATAGTGTGGGATTCGGATTGAAGGTTTAACGGGCTACACAACTCGTTGGACGAGGAAAACGATGAATATAATTAATAGGAAAAATACTCTCTCTCGTTACGACGACGACTGCCTGCTCGAGTCGTGCTACCTGGAGTCTCTCATAACATCCCAATACATACATAGTACGGACTAGACAACACACACGCACACACACACACGCCTCGACCCTAGCCGGGTTTCGCGCCACTACAGTCGGCCATCCTGCTTGGCCATCTGTCCTCAGATGCCTTCTTCGTCGTCCGACGACAGGTCGTGGCTTTCGTGGATCCAGGGCTTTATGAAGTCTCTCGAGGTAGACGTGGTCCGTGGTCCCTCGTGCTCGCCGATCTTTTCAACCAGGTAGCGGTCATTGCGTAGTACTCTGGTGACCTTATAGGGACCGAGATATTTGGGACAAAGTTTCAGTCCAGGCTTCATCTGAGTCCTTCGTATGGCGACTAGGTCGCCTTCCTTGAAGCTCGCGAAGTCCTTCTTCCTTCGTTTGTTATACGTCTTCCTGTTTTCGTCCTGAATCCGCGCTATCGATCTCTTTGCCTGAGTGCGTAGTTGGTCACGCGCTTCTTCAAAGGCGATAACCGCCTCTTTCTCCATGATTTCTTTAATTTGTGGATCGTCTTGAAGCCTCATACGAGTACCTATCAA
This sequence comes from Andrena bucephala, assembly GCA_947577245.1. NCBI lineage: Eukaryota > Metazoa > Arthropoda > Insecta > Hymenoptera > Andrenidae > Andrena > Andrena bucephala. The sequence goes on from OX387716.1 coordinate 64,757,849, forward strand.
CAGCGTAAAAGGCGACACGCCGGTACTTCTGCTTGGTACGTGATTCAAGTACTGCTGGGCTCTTCCAACATATTTGTGCCAATTCCCTGCCTGTGGAAATGCAAGCTTCATTAATAGTGGAATAAGCGTTCGATTCATTCTTTCCACTTGCCCATTTGCTCTGGGTATCCCTGTGGTGATCATAATATGTTCGATGTTCTCCACTTTGCAATAGCTCGCAAAATCGTGTGAAGAGAATGCCGTCCCTCGATCTGAAATGATTCGCTGTGGGTTTCCAAAAATTAGCGCCTGCCTACGCAAACGGTCGACGACCTCGGCTGTGGTAGTTGACCTGGTACGGTATAACCATACAAACTTGCTAAAACTATCAACAACGACGAATATGTGCTGATAGGATCTCTTCATGGATGCGAGCGGGCCTAAATGGTCCACGTGATACGTGTGCAGGGGACAGCCTCCCTTATCAATTGGATGTAGGTATCCCTCTGGACGTCCGGCTTTGCGCTCGGCTAAAATGCATTGAAGGCAATTCCCGTACCACCTCTTCTATCTTCGGCCGCATAGAACTAAACCAATAGTCTCGCTTGATCAACTGCTCCGTCTTGGCGACAGCAAAGTGACCCTGTTCGTGAACAAGCCGAATAACGTACGTTTGCATAGATTTAGGCACTACAAGCAGCTGCTCGCCATCAATTACTTTGTATAGGAGCCCGTTCTCTTTCAAGTACTCCGCCGAATTATTGTTCTCGTCTAATTTTGCTTGCAGCTCCTTGTCATTTGCCTGCGCTTTGCGTATTTTATAAATCACACTCGCTTCGCCTTCAACGATTGACATGGCCGAGGGTAACGGATTCCTGCTCAGGGCATCCACATGACGCATCCTGTTACCAGACCGATGTTCAACGACATAGTTGAAATCTTGTAAAAACAACGCACATCTAGATACGCGAGTACAAGCGTCCTTCTTATTCATTGTCATTACAAACGCCTGACAATCGGTCACGATCTTAAAGGATATGCCTAGCAAATACACTTTAAATTTCTTAAGCGACTTTACTATCGCTAGGGCCTCGAGCTCATAACTATGATATTTTTCTTCGCAGGGGTTTGTTTTGCCATTAGCGTAGTAGATCGGATGCAATAATCCGTCTTCTGAGTCTCGTTGCAATAAAATCGCGCCGAACCCTAACGCGGAGGCGTCGGTGTGCAGCTCAGTCTCAGCCGTGGGAGAATAAATCCTCAAAGTGGGATTATCGATCAGCACTGCCTTTAATCTATTAAACGCAGTTCGTTCATTTTCCCCGAAATAAAACTCGACTTTGTCCTTCAACATATTCGTTAAAGGGCGCGCAATTAGTGAGTAATCCTGCACAAACTTGCGGAAATAGCCGGTAAGACCCAGAAAACTTCGCAAAGAGCGTACATCTACCGGTTCCGGAAATTGTCTAACAGCGTCCGTTTTCCGTTCGGACGGTTTAATACTGTTGTTCTCTATGATATACCTGAGGTACTCGATACGTGTCTGCAAAAATTGACATTTAGCCCACTTAATCACTAGACCATTCTCACTCGCGGTGTTCAAGACTTTTTCCAACCGCTGCAAACCATCCTCGTGATCTGTTGCGGGTACAATAATGTCATCCATGTAAACTATAGCGTCGTTACTAGCAACCAAACTTCTGAAAACAGCATTAATGAACCGTTGGAACACCGAAGGGGCGTTACAAAGCCCAAATGGCATACGACAAAATTCATATTGTCCCGACGGGACGACAAAGGACGTATACTTCCTACTGTTTTCATCTACAGGTACATGGAAAAAGCCATTTTCAAAATCTAAAGTCGTGAACACACGTTTATCTCGCAAACGATCAATCTGTTCTTCTATATTAGGCAGAGAATAACGATCTTTTATTATTTTCTTGTTGAGGTCTCTGTAATCCACGCAAACTCTTATCGTACCGTCTATCTTTTCAACAGGCACGACAGAGCTTCCAAAATCCGACTCAGAAGGTACAACAATCCCATCACTAAGCCACGTTTCTATTTGTGAATCTACTGCTTTGTTTTGATGCGCGGATAGGCGTCGCGGCGCCCGATACACGGGAGTCTCATCGCGTAAGGAGATTCGCATTTTGACCCCGACCTCTTTTGTTTTGTTTGGTTTATAATTTTCTACCAGAGTTGTTACTCTCGCGCGAATCTCGGGTTTTGGAATGTGCATCAGATTAATACCCTGCTCAACAATATGCAAAACTTCCGGAAGATCCTCCATTACGTTCGGTGGTTTCGCTATGGTGATATTTCCGTCTCGCATGCAAACGTCGGCCGCTCTTAGAAAATCGTACCCGATTATGGCATCATGCGTAATAAGCGCGTCGGACACTACGTGAAAAACTATATCGTGTTCGATTTGATCGATTTGAACTTTGACATTGAAATCACCTAGCGTAGAATTCTCGCTAGAGCCTACCCCCCGAAACTGGGTTTTTCGTTGAGATAACGACGGTGCGCCGATTCGTACATATGTAGCCGCTCTTATTAAACTAAGGTCACTTCCCGAATCAATCAACTTGCGACTCTATGTATACATTCTTGCACGCTTGCCGCCACTTTGATTCTACCGCACTACAGCTCGATTGTGTCGCGTTCGCGGCTTCGGGACATTTTGCCGCTATATGTCCGTAATTTTGGCACTTAAAACATTTGGTGCCCTTACCTTTAGTTGGGCATTCAGCGCTTCTATGCATTTTATCACCACAGTAATAACATCGCCTCGCTATTCGCACGGGAATCGCTTCACTGTTTGCACGGAACGCTGGTTTCCTGGGTGTATGCTTCGTCTCGCTCGCGTTGGCTTCTTTCTTCCCTCTCGCATCGCCTATTTGCTTCTTCTTCATAGTCTCGTACTGGATCAGTTTGTCCTTGAATTCTTGAATGTCCTTCGCACCGTATAGTATTACTTTATTTGGTTCTTCGTCCGCAATACCATCTATAATATATTGCATGATGGCCGCTGTTTCCATGCTCACTTGCGACGCGATGTCGAGCATGTTGTACATGTATTCGTGGTAAGACTCGGTCTCTCTCTTTTTCCGCTCTATCAACTCTTGATGCACTGAATGGCTGTTCACGGATTTAGAAAATTCGTTGCGTAACGACCGTTTCAATTCACTCCACGTGTGCGTACACCGTTCGTAGTTTACATACAATTTCGCAGACCCGCACAAAAGTCGTTTCGCATATATCAGTTTCTGCGTCTCAGTCCATTTACACAATTTTGCCGCGTCCTCGAAGTCTTTCAGCCAATTCTTAATGCTTCTTTTTCCGTCTCCTGAGAATCTTTCCATAGACTCCTCCACATCTTTGAACGTTGTGTATCCCGATTTATTACACACCTGCTCTTCGTCGTCATCGGTTTCGTGTTCACTTTCGCTTTCGTCGCCATCTTCCCTAGCATCGTCCAGCAACAACGCCGCGTTTAGCCTTTCAACTAGATCGGGTTTCATGCCTGACGTTTTCAATTTACGCACTCGCAACTCTTCCCGAAGATCAGCTATTTTCATTCGAGAGACTTCACTCGTCTGTATATTCACCTTGGACCCTCCTTGTGAGCTTTGCTTTAGGCTCGCACTTTCGTCCTCACTCGCCATTTTCGCACTTGCGACACACGATGCACGTATTGCGCGACTTTTCATAAAACACCCGCTAATAGCTTTTATCCGATCCCGGACGAGCCCCCAAAATTTGTGGGATTCGGATTGAAGGTTTAACGGGCTACACAACTCGTTGGACGAGGAAAAAGATGAATATAATTAATAGGAAAAATATACAGCTTGTAGTAAAGATTACACGTACTCTCTCTCGTTACGACGACGACTGCCTGCTCGAGTCGTGCTACCTGGAGTCTCTCATAACATCCCAATACATACATAGTACGGACTAGACAACACACACGCACACACACACACGCCTCGACCCTACCCGGGTTTCGCGCCACTACAATAGATATTAGTTAATTTAGTTGTTTAGTATTACTGTTACTGTACTGTTACTTTAATAAAAACCATTGTACTATTTGCAGTGATGTAATCATATTTCGGATCTGTATCTTGTTAATTGTGTACGTACTTTATATAGAGTAATTAATTTTTTCAGTTAATAAGTATTGACAATTATTTATAGATTAATTTCTTTGATTATGGCTCAATGTAAAATCTGGGAATGGTCCTCCAGGTCTGTGAAGATAGCACCCCCAAATTCGAATTTTTGGAAAAACGAAACGGCATTCGTTTGTCCATCGTTTGCCCACGATTGCCCATAAAAAAGTTTCGTTTGCTCACCTTTCAAAAAAAAAAATATGACCAAAAAAAAAAATTTCATCAGCACCCCCATGAAAACATTTTAATGATTTAACGATGGGATTTGATTGTCCGTCGTTTGACCACGTTTGCCCGTCCAAAATTTATTTTTCCCACGCTCCAAAAAAAGTTATGAATAAATTGAAAAATTTGTCTTCATCACCCTCCATGTTATCAAAATCGATTGTTTAACGGTGCCAATCGTTTGTCCAGACGTAGAGGAGATTTGCCCACCCATTTATTTCGTTTGCCCACCCTCCAGAATCGAATTATTAATAAAAATAGCCAAGAAGCGCGAAACCCGTTGAAGCGACCAAGTACAAGTTCGATTTTTTATTAATTAAACGACGAAATCGATTGTTTAACGGTGCCGTCCTTTAGTTTAGATGTAAAAGAGATTTGCCCATCCATTAATTTCGTATGCCCACCCTCCAGAATCGAATTAAAAAATATAGTTCCTAGAAAAGAAAGGTACTGGAGACGCGATCGCGTTAAAGTTCGATTCTTTTCGAAAATAGTATCAAAATCGATCTTTCAACGATACAGTCCGTTAGTCTGGATGTAGAAGAGGTTTGCCCATCCATTAATTTCGTATGCCCACCCTCCAGAATCGAATTAAAAAACATAGTTCCTAGAAAAGAAAGGTACTGGAGACGCGATCGCGTTAAAGTTCGATTCTTTTCGAAAATAGTATCAAAATCGATCTTTCAACGATACAGTCCGTTAGTCTAGATGTAAAAGAGGTTTGCCCACCCATTAATTTCGTATGCCCACCCTCCAGAATCGAATTAAAAAATATAGTTCCTAGAAAAGAAAGGTACTGGAGACGCGATCGCGTTAAAGTTCGATTCTTTTCGAAAATAGTATCAAAATCGATCTTTCAACGATACAGTCCGTTAGTCTAGATGTAAAAGAGGTTTGCCCACCCATTAATTTCGTATGCCCACCCTCCAGAATCGAATTAAAAAATATAATTCCTAGAAAAGAAAGGTACTGGAGACGCGATCGCGTTAAACTTCGATTCTTTTCGAAAATAGTATCAAAATCGTTTGTTCTTACCGTAAAGGTTTAAGGTGTTTGGTGGTATATTATCCAAAAAATTTGCACACACTTCTTTTCGTCACTTTATTCAAACGACACTTCAATTTGAAGCTCTCATCGAATACTTTACACTTTTCACACATCTGCAGCATGTGCAGAATAACACCAGAGTCTATCATTGGTTTTCTAGGCATTTTTCACTAAGCACAACATTGAAATCACAAAACGGAAAATAATATAATATTCTCACAGTTACTTCACAAGCCGTAAATGAACGCGCGATCTTGCAAGGGCTGTGGCCGAACTCTGAAGACTGACTGACTTTCGTGCGTCGTTGGAAAGAATTGGACAATGTCGGAGATATCTGTTTACGTTTCAGCAGTGACACTTGACGTCGCGACCCTTTAGGGCAGACCTGCCCCATCGGGTGCAAATACCTCCTGAATTTCTGGGACCCGGGTAACAGCCGAGAGCGGGACTGTTCCATTGCTACCCGTTGCGAAATTTGGGAGAGAACTGCATGAGTGTGCGTCCATGTAGAAGAGGTCTTCGGATCCAAGCAATAGACTCGTGGTACGAGCCTACATGGACAGCCGCACACTCATGCAGTTCTCCCGCAATCCATGCTGTGGTTAGCAACGTAACCAGTCCCGCGCTCGACTGTTGCCCGGGACCCAGAAATTCAGGAGGTATTTGCACCCGATGGGGCAGGCCTGCTTTAGGGCTTAGGGCGTCAGCGTTGCGTGCCGTCAGCGAAAGAAAGTAATTACGCATTTATAAACATTTCTGATGAGTTGTCTCCAAATATACTAAACTCTTACATTAAAAACAATCGGTGGAATTTGCTAACAAATTTGAAAAACATTTCAAAATTCCAGTGGAAGAAGAAGAAAAGAAATATTGGATAGCATTAATGTTTCTAATAAAAGTAATACTAGAATTTGAGAATTCTAGCCTTACAATAATCCAAATACAATAAAAAATATACTGCTGCAATTATATTTTGATATTACATTATCTGAGGAGCAATGGATAAATATTAATCAAAGACAATGACCACCTTTAAGTGGAATTTTGATCCAAATCATTGTCCACCCTTAAAAAAAAAATCGAGAATGAATGCTTTATATTAATTACTCATTACATTTTGAAAGAAATTTAACGTTCCACTATTCGTCCACGAGTTTCAACGAAAAGTTTTTTATTGTCTATCCTGTTCGTGCCGACAGGAAAAACAGAACTTACTGGTTCGAAAAACTAGCCGGAATAATCGGTCAGAGTGTCTATCCAGGTTCGTCGTTTATGGCGGTATTTTCCCGTGAGTCGGCCTTGGACGATGGTACGCGCGCGTAGGGATGGTTACCAAATGTACCCCCCGCAGACAGAGCAATATACCTCTTAACTCGAAGCGAGGAAAGTCGAAGTCCCAGAAAAAATGGCACGATGTCGATTGTCTCTTATTCGACATCTGCCAGGCAAATGTTCCCCGACGAATGCTTCGAAAATAAGTTTTGCCCGATTGTAAACGCCTCGCGCTACCTCCACCATGATACGGAATAATACAGTCATAAACCGCGACTCTGATGAAACGCTCTGGCCGGTTAACCTGGCTAGTTTTTCGGAAACAACTGGTTCCATTAGGCCCGAAATATACTAAAATTGTATACCTGATGTTTCCGTTCCCTGCACGTAGAGAGTTCAATGTAGTGTACTTAGTTCTTACTAAAAAGTTGAAATTGAAGAATTCTACGTATCTGTATTTCACAGTTTGGTCTGTAGTTTACGTTGACAAATTTTCGCCAAAATGGATTAACAATATATAAGAAACAGGAGTAAAAAATGACTACTTTTTAATATATTGTTTAAACAAATTGATGTATTACGAATTTGATTGCGTGGCTGAATTCGTTATAAAAAAATACATCAGTTTCGCCTAACAGATTATTCTCCACGGTGCATATTTTGCGAGATATTGGGGCAAACGTATTTTTCACCCCCCGGTATTTATGATTGCTGATTGGTGTCAAATATTTAATGTTTTAAAATTGAAAATTTGATACCAGCGCTCCACAGATTAAACCAAAGGAATGTAAAAGGAGCGGTTAAAAAAGAAAATTCCAAGTTCGTAGTATCTACTATTACTGCAATATCTTATTTTGGCATAATTTTATATTCTGAAGAATTGCGTAACAAAATTAAAAAAAATTTGTTTTAAATCTTGGCTTGTGTCTTATTATTAAAGTCTATTAGTAAACATTTTCTTAAATGTTCTTTACACGATTGCTATTGCGCGCCTGAAACCAGTGGACGAAAGCCAGACCATGGTGGGAAAAGGTCGCGGGCGGAGACAACTCGACTTTCCCCAAACGTGCATTTGGCAACACTCAAGGTCAAGTCCCTTCTAACATCGACGGAAATTCGAGCCTAACCTTGAGTTGTAAACATCTGCAACGCAGACGACCGGGTTACACCTCAAGCATTGCCCGTCGTAATAAATTGTACAGTCCTGCCTGTCCCTGTTACAGGGTGTACAAAAATAATAAAAAATGGTCGAGTTATTTGTTGTCCCGGGAAGCTCCTCCGCGTGAGCGGTGTATCAAATATTTCCAAAACTAATTGTCTGATTTATTTCAAACCTAGTACACATATTCTTAATAGTATTATCTAAAACGTAGCACATCGTTTTTTTATGCAATAACCCATTCGTATATGTTTGAGATGAGACTAAGTTGAGTGAGAGGAGAGGAATCTAAGACAGGTGAGAGAGTTCACTTAACCACTTGTGCGTGAGACCACTTTGTCAGCTTTATTTTAAAACAACTCGATGAGCCGATGAGATGAGAAGAGTGTCCCGATTTGGTGCCACGAGTGTTTATATTAAGCACTGTGGCCTGCACCGAGAGCTTACAGCGAAATGAAAACCGCGTGAAATGCCACGTGGCGTCCACCCGATTATATTAATCGCTGGACTTTGAGCGTTCAATTGAGATGAGATGAGACAAGGTACTGCACGATGTGAAGCACTGAGAAATGCGGTGAGCTGATTAACAGAACAAGATTAGTCGTAACACTTCGCGATGCAATGACTCCACGAACTATCTTAGTTCAAAGCACACAAGAGAATGCCAGAGAATATGGCCGCTGGCCGTTACGCTTCTTCTCCGTTCTCTTGGATCGTCGACGCGCACGCTGATTGGTCGATCGATCCGAGCTGATTGGTCCATCGATTGCGGCGACAGTTGATCGATAGCCGCTGATTGGCGGCTTGCCGATCGTTCAGCGCTGCTGAATCGCGGTCCGCGTGGTGCTGCCATGAGCATGAGTGTGGCGGCGTGGAAAACTAATTTCATTCCCAAACATTCCTCCCGCCGTCAGCAACAGAGTTGTTGAGGTTACCCTGAAACATTCAAAATTGCCAACTTTGCGATTGGCCTCGTTAATGTGGTGGTCGCGGTCTTGACGGTCACGACCCTGGCGAGACCATCCTTCCCAGGATGCAATGTGAGCACCCGAGCAAGTGGCCACTTGCTCGGAGGAATCCTTTCGTCTGAGATGAGCACCAATGACCCGACCTTGATGTCATTGGAGGGATGATGCCACTTTGAAATGGCCTGTTGACGTTGCAGGTAGTGAGCTGACCATTGAGTCCAGAATTGTTGCATCCTCTTCTGGATGAATTGCCATCGTGCTGATGGTGAGAGAGCTGAGTGTTCCACTGATGGTTCCGGCAAGGTTGAGATCGGTTTGCCGATGAGAAAATGAGCTTGAAGGGAAATTGTTACCGGTCGGTGGATTGAGTGCAGCGTTAATGAGGCGACGCCTCTAGTCTGCGTGGAATTCTTCCCTCCAATGCCAATGATTGAGATGGATGACTGAGATCGCTTGAGATTGAGTTGAATGATGAGCTCCTCCTTGACGAAGGTGAGCTCTGATCCAGAGTCTATGAGTATACGAACCAGATGAGTTGACATTGGTGAGCTGAGATGAGCTTGAGCGGTTGCTAGAAGCGTGAGATGGCTGCATGATGCGAGCGAGTGAGCTGAGTGTTCAGGGGTGAGCTGAGCTGATGGGTCGACGACTGCGTTGAGACTTCAGCGTGGTTGAGATGTCGATGACTGTGACGCCTCAGTCTGAGGTGGAGGTTGAGCGGGCCTGGAGTCCGGGATGTGCAGCATAGTGTGGTGCTGGATCCCACACTGCTTGCACTTGTGCGGCGACTTGCAGTTTGCAGACGAGTGCCGACCGCAACAGTTGTAGCACAACATGTTGTTGGCTACAACCTTCCTCCTTTCCGCCACAGTCATCCCCCTGAACTTTGGACACACAACGATGAAGTGGTCCCCGTGGCACAGGTCACAAGGGAAGCTCTTCTGTCGTGAGGGGCCTTGCGTCGCTGAGTGAGCTGAAGAACGTTGAGCAGATGGCCTCGAAGGTGCCTTCGCCGATGAGCTGGTGGGACCTTGGGAGGACGGAGCCTCCGCCCTCTCCAGTGCCCTCACCCTGTTGTGGGCAAAGTCCTTGATTCGCTGGAAGGTGGGGTACTCGTTCGCCGATGTCATTGACGTCTCCCACGCTTCCCTCGAACCTTTGTCCATCTGGCGTGCCACGAGATGGGTCAAGATGACGTCACCTAAGTTCGTGGTCACGCCAAGTGAGATGAGCGACGTTTTTGCACCTTCGACGCTTGAGATGAGCTGTTTCAGTGCTGCCGACACCCTGAGATTGCCAGGCCTTGATGCGTAGAGCTTGTCCAGCTGCGCCTGGATGAGATGGCACTTGTTTGCATACGCCTCCTTCAACATTTCCCAGGCTGGAGTGAAGGAAGCCCCCTTCAGAGGTAGAGCCTCTACCTTCTGGGCTGGTTCGCCTGCCAGGCTGGACAACAGATATTGGAGCCTCTCAATATCTGTTAGGTCCTTGCGGTGGACAATGAGCGCCGAGAACAGCTCGCAGTATGCAGGCCACTTCGTGTAGTCGCCTGCAAACGTAGGCAACGCCAGCTCAGGGAGCTTCCCTGGAGCTGACGCTGAGCTCGCTGAGCTAGAGGCACCCGAAGGCAGAAATAGGGCCAGTTCGTCTGCCAGACGACCGATGTGGATGCGGATGTCAGCTTGCAGCTCCTGCATCTGGAACAAGCACTTTTCCTTATAATAAGGATGGTCGCGCTGCGACCTAGGCCACGCGGCCTCGAAATAGGCGTGCTCCTTCTGAAATGCCTTGAATAGCTCGTCGGCCTGCTGCCCGTACACTTTCAGCTCCGTCATTGTGGCGTTGGGGGCACACTTTGGTAGGCGCCTCTTTAGAGCCGTCATCGACTCCAGCCGTGTGAGCTGAGTCTCAGCTCTGGACAAAACCTCTGACGGCACGCCAGAGGGAGACGATGCCCTTGTCTCTTGTCCAGTGAGTGGGAGACTCCCACCTGATCCCGTTGGGAGGTTGAGAACAGGCGTCGTTGGCCTCGACGCTGTCTGAGATCTAGTCGTCGACTTCTGCTCGTCAGACTGCATTTTGAGGTTATGTTGTTGAGATTTCACACACGCACAATCACCACTGAGAGTTCACTGTCTTAGATCCGGCTCGAAGGACCACAAAATGTTTGAGATGAGACTAAGTTGAGTGAGAGGAGAGGAATCTAAGACAGGTGAGAGAGTTCACTTAACCACTTGTGCGTGAGACCACTTTGTCAGCTTTATTTTAAAACAACTCGATGAGCCGATGAGATGAGAAGAGTGTCCCGATTTGGTGCCACGAGTGTTTATATTAAGCACTGTGGCCTGCACCGAGAGCTTACAGCGAAATGAAAACCGCGTGAAATGCCACGTGGCATCCACCCGATTATATTAATCGCTGGACTTTGAGCGTTCAATTGAGATGAGATGAGACAAGGTACTGCACGATGTGAAGCACTGAGAAATGCGGTGAGCTGATTAACAGAACAAGATTAGTCGTAACACTTCGCGATGCAATGACTCCACGAACTATCTTAGTTCAAAGCACACAAGAGAATGCCAGAGAATATGGCCGCTGGCCGTTACGCTTCTTCTCCGTTCTCTTGGATCGTCGACGCGCACGCTGATTGGTCGATCGATCCGAGCTGATTGGTCCATCGATTGCGGCGACAGTTGATCGATAGCCGCTGATTGGCGGCTTGCCGATCGTTCAGCGCTGCTGAATCGCGGTCCGCGAGGTGCTGCCATGAGCATGAGTGTGGCGGCGTGGAAAACTAATTTCATTCCCAAACAGTATATAATAAATGTCTTAAGTTTGCCTTGTTAGGTAAACAATGAATAGTGATATTCACCTTGCTCTCATTTGAACAATAAATTTTTTTCTTCTCAAATCCGTATGCTACAATGCAGATATTTTTTTAATGAAGACTAGAATCATGGTCTTTCTTATGTTAGATAAACCTGGGCGTCATAATTGTAGATATGCATCGTTCATGCGCGTCACGGCCGAATGGCTTCACGGGACAAGAAATAAATCGGCCATTGTTTAATATTTTTATACAATATTTATACTACATATGCGTTAATACATGCTCTACACATAAGAAGTAAGGAAATAATTTTAAAACTCACAGTATCTGTAAAAAAACTTCTACTTTCGAGCGTCTCAGAATGGCGTAACCCCTTCTTAAAGGGTGTTGCCCGTTAATGGCTAAATAAGTATAAATGAATAAATGAAGAAATAGGTATAACATAGTGGAATAGTATAACAAATAGAACATTCACCGATTTATATTTCATCATTAAGATGATTTTAAAAATATATTTGTAATTTTGCATATTCTGGGTATTTTTCATATTTATTTACAAATTAGGTCGAGTAATTGTTAGAAGTTGCTGAACCGCGAGGCGTATTAATGTTGGGTGATACTTTTTAATTGCTACGTTGATGGCACCTTTCTTACATCTGGCATATTGAAATAAAAACTGAGGGGGCTGACTGGGGTTACCGTCCCTAGTCCCAAAAAATTAATCAGGCTGATCGGTCAGAGTTTGTCGTCAGGGTTGCGGTTTATGACCGTATTGTCCCGCGAGTCGGCGAACCGGCAGAGCAATATACGGATTAGCTCAGGCCGAAGAATAACTAAAATTCTTAAAAACCGTACCACGTTCTTGATTGCCGTTACAATTTTCGTTTCGCTCTGGGCCCGTTTTTGTCACTATGCACGATGGCCCTCAACCCCAAGAAATGCCGGAAAAATTCAATATGCCGAATCTTATTAAGCTGATTTTAAAGAACTGTTTGGTTTGCTGTTGTCAAAAATAGAAAAGTGTCTGTTAATGGATCTGAAGAATTCTGATGAAAATGTACAAACATCTTTTTACATGTCTTTCGCGAAGACATCTTTAATGGATTTCTTCAAACCAAACAGTTCTTTAAAATCAGCTTAATAAGATTTGGCATTATGATAGGAACAAATGGCATGTTGAATTTTTCCGGCATTTATTGGGGTTGAGGGCCACCTTCTTAGTTAGTTTTATGAAGTCACTTGCACCTTGTGTCTTGGAGGTTATAATGAAGGCGTACCTTGTGAAATGATCTACTAAGAGGTGCAAGTATTTCTTGGTGGATCTAGATCCGCCAAAACCGCCGATGGTGTCTATTGATACTATATCAAACGGTTTTGATGCCGGCCCTAGATGTGACATCAAACCGAGTTTTCTTTGCCCTCTTGATTTATTTTCTATGCACACTTTACATTTTTTACATGCTTCTATAATATTTCTAGTTAAATTTTTTGCTGTGTACACTGGGCTAATTTTTTTCATCATCTGTCTAATACCTATGTGACACCAATTTTTGTGCACTTCATTTATAATTTTTTTACTAAATTCTTCCGATAGTATGATTTTTTCTCTCTTTTTCGTTCTTTTGTAGTATATTTCATTTCTGAGTTTCAGGCCTTGTCTTTTTTCCTTTATTTCCTCGTTCTTTTCTTGATCCGATATTATGTCGTCTAATTTTATTAAGTTTACTGTTTTTAACAAATCCTCCTCGTTTTCTTCTGGTTCTAAAACTGGGTTCCTGCTTAAACAATCAGCTTCTAAGTTCTCTTTCCCTGGCACGTACTTTATTTTAAAATCATACTGTGATAGGTAATATGTTAAATCACCTAGTTCTTCGTCCGTTCGTGTTCTTGTATTCATATTTTCCAGGGGCTTATGGTCTGAGTATACTGTAAACTGCTTACCCATAAGCCAATGCTGCCAGTATTTTACTGCTTCTTTTATTGCCAAGCCTTCTATGTAGATAGCTTTTTTCCGTTTTTGGACTTCGTTTAATTTCTTTGAGAAATATGCTACCGGTTTATCTTTACCATCTAATTGTGTCTGCTTTAGGATTGCCCCGCTACCTTCTATCGATGCATCTGTGTATATTACGATAGGGAGTTCTTGGTCAAATATTTCCAAGACCGGCTGTGAACATAGCAATTCCTTTATTTTATTACATGCAATTTCACATTTCTCCGTCCATATGAATTTTTCATTTTTTCTTAGCAGTTTATGCGATGGATCTAGAGTTATTGCGCTGTTTGGTAAATATTCGTGATAAAAGTTTATTTTCCCTAAAAATTGCCGGATGTTTTTCTGTGTTTTTGGGGTGGGAAAATTCCGTATCGAGATTAAATTGTCCTTGAGTGGTTTTACTGAGTTGTTTTGTATTATGTGTCCAAGATATTTCACTGAATCTACAGCGAATGTACATTTTTTTAACTTTAATCTAAAACCCTCTTTTTTTATTGCTTCTAGAGTCTGTTTAATATGTTTTATATGTTCTTCGAACGATACTGAGTGTATTAAAATATCATCGATATAATTCATTGCAAATTTTGTCAACCCATGTTTTCTTAATATGTTGCTTAAAATTCTTTGGAAGGTTGCTGGTGCTGTTTTTAAGGGGGCCGTCTCCTTTTTGTTTTGGTCCGAATCGATCGAAGCGTCCCCAGTAAACAGACGGACCCTAATGAAACTACTGCGGTCGATAAAAAGAACTTCTACAGAGGTGACATCTCCAGGTACTCTATGTAGACTAATTTTTTACGCATAGTTGCCACATTTTATGTTCTCTCTGTCTCCGCCGCGTTGTTGCCACAGCTCCTTCTACTGAGAAGTCTTGGAGGAATACGGCACGAGAGCTGCGTCTAGGCAGGGATCAACAGGCTTCAATACCGCTGATGGAGGGGGGGAACACCTACAGGAGCGGTGTTTATGTGTGCGGAACTGCGAGCGTCAGTCACGCACACATAACCACCGCTCCTGTAGGTGTTTCCCTCTGCATCAGCTGTAGATGTAGCGCGTCCGATTGCTGCGTCTAGCATCAGAGCCTCGCTGAACGTAAAGGAGGATAGCAATAATGAAAGATAGAGAGGTTGAGTAGTGAAGTTAGGAAACATGTCAATGAAACAATACTAATTTGCACATTGAAGGATGTAATATTTTGTATAATCAGTGTGCAAATTCAAAGCATACAGTTTCAATAAGGTACATCACCGAAGTATAACACGCCGATCGTAATGAAATTTATGAATGCTATAATTCTTCTAAAAACATATGACGCTTTCTTTTGAAATGGACAATTACAGATAAAAAAGTGTATATTTTTCGAAGAATACAGTATTGTGTCGTTAGCGGCTCGTTTGGTGTACACGATGTGGACTTTTCGCTATCCCCACCACTTCTGTCTCATTCTTGTCCGGCGAAGGCGAGAGCGAGCGAGAGGCACCGAAAGCGAGCGAGAACGGTACGAGACAGACGACGGGATGATGTTTTGTCTCGCTCCGTCTTTCAGACGCCTGACGTCCTTTGCGTCCGCGCCCGTCGCGCAGGCAAAGCGTTCCATCTCGCTCACCCCTTCGGTCAGAAAGAAGCGAGAAACGAACACTGGGAATTCGGGCTCTGTTCACGATACGGGCTCAACGCCCGCGCCGGTCCCGACCAGCGATCCGCTAACGAGACAATACTGTAAAGGCTCCCCCAAACCAACGCGAATATTCGCGCCGCGGAGCGGATTAGCCGCGGATCAGATAAGGCGCCCATAAGCCGACACGTATAAAAAACTCTGATCCGCGGCGGATTCGCTCCGCGCGGCAATATTCGCGTTGGTTTGGGGGAGCCTTAATATTATCTTCTCTCATTCTATGTAATTCCTCTTCTCCATTTTACAACAAAAATATGTTTTGTCCAATACCATGTTCGGTTAGAATTTTTTCTTCACATGTTGTACATCATTTCCTACAGATTTTGTCGCGCTAATTTCAAATCCGTTCGCAAAATTTGTCTACTACCTCAGGATTTTGAAAAAAAATCGATTTAAAGTTTAACACAGATTTTCAAAGGTAAAAAACGTTCGTATAAAAATTTCATTAATTTCCCCTTATTCTGCAATCTTTCAACTTTAATTTAAAAAAAAAATCATCGCTCTATCTCATTCCTATCAAAAATTCTTTGATTATGAAACAAACTTCGTCACTTTGCCCCACTGTGCGGCGCGGCGTTGAGCCCGTATCGCGAACAGAGCCCTAATTCCCAGTGTTCGTTTCTCGCTTCTTTCTGGCCGAAGGGGGAGCGAGATGGAACGCTTTGCCTGCGCGACGGCCGCGAACGCAAAGGACGGAGTATCAGGCGTCCGAAAGACGGAACGAGACAAAACATCATCCCGTCGTCTATCTCGTACCGCCCTCGGTCGCTTTCAGTGCCTCTCGCTCGCTCTCGCCTTCGCCGGACAAGAGTGAGACAGAAGTGGTGGAGATAGCGAAAAGTCCACATCGTGTACATCAAATTGAGCCCGTAATGAGACAATACTGTAGTATCATTTAGTTGAGTTTATCCAGATATTATGGATAAACTCTCCTTGATGGCAAAATAGTGATAGGGGAAATGCGGCAACAGCGCGATTCGACTCTCGATACGTCTCGGCAACTATGTCTTTCCTACATTTATCGGCTAGATTGGAGTTACACCGGTTTTGATGGTACAATGCACGAATATACCATCAACGCCGGTGGCGGAGAATCCTTGAAGCTTCATTCTGTCATTTCTCGAGTCTGTCTCAGTACACGATTCATAAATTCATTATTATTTCGACATACGGTGGTTATTAGCGCTCATACGCACCAGACCACCCTGCACTGATGTCTACTGGACGCAACTATACCCGCAAAAACTTCCTTCTTGCCGATTCCAGGGCGTAAGTTGGTTGAAACGGTGTGTTTACTACATCGCGTATAGGCAGGATCGGCGGAATCATTATGCAAGTTATGCGCCGCATAAGGGCGCCAGCCGAATGGGACGCTAACAAACTGTATCGCGCGCTTAATAATATAGGAATCCAACCCCCACATAAACGAAATGTACACCCCGTAAAGACAAAGCATATTAAATAGAAAACAGGTGCAAAAATTGGGGAGCACTAAAAATTTTCTTGCATACGGGTGCCAGCTAACCTCGCGTCGGTCCTGCGTATACATCACGCTGGTTCTACGTGGCTGCAGTACACCATTAGCGCCACCAACGGAGAAACCTGGAAGCCTCATGCTGTCAGTTTTCGAGTCAATAATTCATTATTATTTCAACGTACGGTGCTTATTAGCATTCCAACGCACCAGACCACCCTGCACTGATGTCTACTGAACGCAACTATACCCGCAAAAGCTTCCTTCTTGCCGATTCCGGGGCGTAAGTTGGTTGAAACGGTTTGTTTACTACATCGCGTATACGTACACGCTTTCCTGAGCTTGTGTAAGCGCACGCACACATTCAAGGCCCGCCGAGACGGCCCCCTTAAGGGGGTAGACACGGGTAATGCTGCGCGCTGTAATACCCACATAATGAGCCCGAAACATGGGTTTGGGGGGATACGTTTCTCGTCCTTATATGAGCAGATTTTGGGCTGGATGAGGTCTCAATCGAAAGAGGAAGGTTCAATGCAGCCCGCTCTGGCCATGGTTCGACGAGATTGTGTTGATATCTAATAATATGTGTTCGCGAATAAGATAACGCGATGAGCGTGAGTATGCCGGGGAGGTTATGTACGAAAGTCACAATGCACTTATTGAGATAAAATGTTTCGTTGTCTTTATTTTAAAACACTCGTTGAGTGTGCGTCACAGAGATGAGCGGTGAGCAAAGCTTTGGTTGAATAATAGTGAGAGTTATTGAGAACAATGAGCACCACGCACTCCGACCGCCACGTGGACGAGCCTCGACCACGATCCACAATTGATTCGCGTGAGAGAAATGAGAATTGAGCGGTTTAGAGAAAGCAACTAATTGACATGAGTACTAGCTTGATGCAGAGAGAGAAGTAATTTGGTGAGAACTGTGAGCACTACTGAGAATGAGATCTATGAGAATATTGACGAGTTACGTGTTAAACGTTTCAGTAAAACCGACGCGTCTACTCACATACTCTGCGTGAACAATATTGATTACCGTTGGACAATCAGACTTCCTGTACGGGTCGTCTCGAACATTCTCGACGATCGACCGACGTGGGGAAATCTGATTGGTTGAGCCACAGATGTGTTAAACTGTGATTTGCTACGCGGATTCTACAACCGGCTGAAACCGTGTCACGCGATGCGCTGATTGGCTGATCGTCGGTCGCGGAGCGCAGATGATTGGCAGATCGATTGTGGATCGGTCGTGGCGTTCCGCAGTCCAGGAGGTGCTGCGGTGAGTTGGGGTGTGGCGGAGATCGGAACTACCGTTCTCGAACAATATGAGTGTTCAAAGTAGAGCAAATGTCGACAAAATACACCCGCAAGAATCCAAGTATTTTTATGTCACTAAAAGAGTTTTGTGGCTTAAACGATGACCAGAGCGGGCTGTCTCGAACCTTCCTCTTTCGAATGAGAGGTCACCCAGCCTAAAATCTGTTCATATAAGGACGAAAAACGTATCCCCGCGATTGCATTCCCAAATACGTGTTCCGCCATATTGACGATAATACAGAGCAAGTCACGTGACAAATTTAGTTCAGGTAGTGGATGCGAGATGGCGCCTACTCGGGAGGTCTGCCAACGTGTTATTATAGCAAAACTGAAGCGTTAGCTGGATACATGTGCCACAGCAAAAGCGTGATACAGTCAATGTATGTATTTTTGGACGATTGTAGGTTAGATTATATGCATTTTAGGCATACATTGACTAGAAACTGCTGGAAACTGTGTACATTTACTAAATTCACGCTTTTACTGTAACACACACATCACCGCTGCCGAATATATATTATAATTATATGGCCACATTATTTCAAATAAAAAAAGAGATTGGAATTTTTGAATAACACTGGAAGTAGTGATTTACTGATATCATATTTTCAGAATGTGGAAGTGACAGCAATTATTTGCAATTTATTGCTTTTATTATTATTCTTCCGACTATTGTATATAACATATAACAAGGAAAAGTCTCCAAATCGGTCAACAGTTGACTCCTTGATTTTTTTTTGTAATTCTTTACGCTCCTATGCAGAGATGGGCATTATTTAATTAAAAGAATATACTTTCTAATGGCCCCAGTGGCCGATCGACACGAGGTTTGGGGGGAGGGTGTGTGTACCCTAAATCTAAAATTCTATTTAGCTTCGGGTATTTATTAGTTTCCTTTGTTTATTCGAAGGCCTTTCATATTTGGCTTCGAATAATTTTTCATCTTTCATTATATCTTTATCCTAAGGTCGTATGCAAATATATTGGCCGGTCGATTCGTTTTCGCGAACAGCGATCGAGGAGAAATCAACCATCACCATCTGACGATCGTGGATTTGTCAGTTGGTGTTCCCTAGCCACCAATACGAGATGAAGCTATCGAGAAAGAATCAATGTTCTCACCAATAAAGCTCCTGAATTTTTTCGGAGCTAATTTCCTTAATTTTGGTCCGAATTATATAATTTTTGGGGCCAATTTGATCGAGAAAACATGAGGAATCGACTGACGTCACTTTCGCAAAGATCTGATTAGAAATGCAGAACTGCAGATTTGTCACTGCTTAGCGCGCAACATTGTATGGCCCCGCTGGTTTCGAGCGTCGATTTCTTGCCAGCGTGCAGGACAAGAGGGGACTTTTCATGGCGAAGGAAAGTCAGCCATATATAGAACTCAAATCGAGAAAGACTTTGCTGACAAACTTTATATTCATGTCAAACAAATATATTAATTGTAAAATTTAGACGACAAACTATTGTTGAATATCGCCAGTTCTTTCATATGCATCACTTGGTTGGGAATTCCTGATCCCACCTTTTCATGCATTTACCTATTGAAATGTTGCTTCAAGTCATCGGGAAATTGAATTGCTTTTTCTTGTACATACATATATCTGTTCGCGAGTAGGTGTCACGAATGACGCGACTTTGGTTTCCCAAATAAATTCACATTTATCAGGGCCCTCGTCCGAACCGCTTGACAAGGAGATTGAAAGACGTAAATCGAGTGCGAGTGAAATAGCGCACCAGCGAGAGACCCTCGGTCGACGGTGACTTGAGTCATCCAGTACTGAATATGAAAATGTTCATATTTCTCATTACACCTTGATAAGAGTGTTACCACCGATAGATTGGTGAGTTTATGACCGAATTCCTCCATATCTGACATCATTTTCATCGAGAAAACCTAAAACCTCCATTGGTAATACTTTTATCACATTTATAACATTTTATCTGGCCCGTCGGTTTTATTGCTCTCGGCTGTCAACGGGTGGTCTACTGGGACCCGAAGGTCCTCGCTCGCAGCGAGAAAGCAAAACGGTGGGATGGGTAGGTCTTTCCCGATAATCCGAGCCCAACCATTTACGTGCGCAGTTTCATGTTGCACGTCAAAAATTCTTTTAATTACAATTAGTAATTCAGTTTGCAAGGGCAATTAAATTAGGCGTCATTAAAATCATGCACAGTTCATTAATTTTAACTAATTGACCTATTCATTTATTTTTTAATTCATTAATGTAGTGCTCCGGTGAAGAACATCGTAATACGTAGCTAATATTCTAGGCCCTAGAATCTACGATAATGTCAATGTGCAATTGATACGCTCGCCGCTTCACACTATCGTTTCTTAGCATTCATACGGCGTGATTTTCTAGCTAGAGTCGTCAAACTTGATGCTCGCCAACAATCATGTGTCTCCCTGAATTTCGTGGGCTTCGACGCTCGAAACCAGCGGGACTGTACAATGTTGCACGCTAAGCAGTGACGAATCTGGAGTTCTGCAATTTCTAATCAGATCTTTGCAAAAGTGACATCAATCGATTCCGTACAATTTTATATATAATGTTTGTTCATAACTGCTTTCTGCATAGGACGTGTAATAAGTGTATTTCATGTTCTGTTTCGGTGCTTTGCTAGTAAAAAATGTCTAACCTAACAAACTTAATTTTCTGGGGACATCTCCTCATCTATTTTCCCTTTTCACTTATAATTCCTAACTGCTAACGTAGAATATTGTAGCATAAGCACATTTCAAGTAATTAAAATGTACAATGAATTTTCTACGTTTGTAGTACCAGCCGACTTTCCGTTTAAATTTTTATAAGTACAACGCAACAGCTGAGAATTTCTTTCCTTATTCAGAATAGAATACGGAAATAGCAAACAGCTCCCTCTCGCGTTTACCGGGCAATCGTCGATCTATCGGTATTACCATTTCTGTGCAGAAAAAACCTGCAGGTAAAAATTACAGCAGGTTTTTTCTGCACTGAAATGGTATTACCCATAGATACGCGGCTGCCTGTGCACGCGAGAGGGAGCTGTTTGCTATTTCCGTATTATATTCTGAATAAGGAAAGAAATTCTCAGCTGTTGCGTTGTACTTATAAAAATTTAAACGGAAAGTCGGCTGGTACTGCAAACGTAGAAAATTCATTGTACATTTTAATTACTTGAAATGTGCTTATGCTACAATATTCTACGTTGGCAGTAAGGAATTATAAGTGAAAAGGAAAAATAGATGAGGGCATGTCCCCAGAAAATGAAGTTTGTTAGGATAGACATTTTTTAATTAGCAAAACACTGAAACAGAACATGAAATATACATCCTATGCAGAAAGCAGTTATGAACAAACATATATAAAATTGTGTTTGATGTTGAATCCAACGCGTGATTATTATGTGGTTCCTCCTCGAAGTGACAGAAAATATAACCTATGTATATGCTATAAGACAATAAATATTTAGCGGCTATTTCGTTGTCGGGACTTTCGTTGTTGGAGGACTGGATTTTCTGTCCTCGAAGTGACAGAAAATATAACCTATATGCTAGACCCGATTTCCTAAAGATACTGTTGCGACGTAATAATAATGTTTCGGAAGGATGATAAAAAGTTCACAAATGTAGCGCAAAAGAACGAAATAGCCGCTCAACATTTATTGTCATATAGCGTATACATAGGTTATATTTTCTGTCACTTCGAGGAGGGGACCATAGACATATATAGACGGCGGAGCGTAAGCTGAGGGGGGTGGCAAGGTTCGCGGTAAGGGGAGCGATACGAGTAAATCGGATAACGCTGTGGTTATGCATGCCGAATGCATCCGAAGCTAACCGACGTGCCTGTATCTGAACCTATGCCTTTACCCCTCCAAGCCTTCCTTCCCCACGCCAATAGTCCCATCTTCTGATCCGTCTATATATGTCTATGGAGGGGCCACGTAATAATCACGCGCATCCAGCCTGCGCACTTTTTTTATGAAAAAATTATTTAAATCGAACTATTTTTAACGAAACGGGCTTTCAATTCTGCAAACAAATTTTTCACGTAATTTCCTTAATTATGGTTTGAGTTGTATCATTTTTGGGGCCAATTTGATTGAGAAAGTATAAGGAATCGATTGACGCCACGATCGCAAAGATCTGATTAGAAATTGCAAAACTTCAGATTCATCAGTGCTTAGTGCGCAACATTGTATGGCCCCGCTGGTTTCAAGCGTCGAAGCCGACGAAACTCAGCGAGACACATGTGTAAAATAACATATTTGCAGTTTTATAATTGAAGATGTAGTGAACGTTACAGGACTGTCTTTATATATGGCTCTCACAAACAAAATCGCCTGACTTGTTAGACATGAAACCGGGCATACAAATGGTTGCGCATATCGCCGAAAGCATCAGAAAGAATATGTACAGTCTTCCAATGTTTCAATTGTTGAGAAGCCTTTGGGCTCAGTTTATCGGGAAAGACCTACCCACCCCACTGTTTTGCTTTCTCGTTGCGAGCGTGGACCTTCGGGTCCTAGTAGACCGCCCGTTGATAGCCGAGAACAATAAAACCGACGAGCTAGATAAAATACCCAGTACAGAAAAATAAAATGTTCGTGTTTTTGATAAGTATTGATGAAAGTATTACCGATGAATTTTTTAGGATTTCCCGATGAAAATGATATCAAACATGGAGCAATTCGATCAATTTTTATTGAACGTAGAGTGTGTTCTAATCATGTATTCATAAGAAAAAATAGACTAAATTGATTCGTGTCTTGACTCACCAACAATCCATGAATGGTAACACTCTCATCAAGGTGTAATGAGAAATTTTGAACATTTCGTATTCAGTACTGGATGACTCAAGTCGCCGTCGACCGAGGGTGTACCGCTGGTGCGCTATTTCACTCGCACTCGGTTCACATCATTCGGTCTCCTTGTCAAGCGGTTCGAGCGAGGGCCCTGATAGGAGTGAATTTATTTGGGAAACAAAAGTCGCGTCATTCATGACACCTACTCGCGAACAGATATACATATGTACGAGAAGAAACAATGCAATTGCCCGATGACTTGAAGCAACATTTCAATAGGTAAATGCATGAAACTCTGGGATCAGGAATTCCGAACCCAGTGGGGCATATGTAAGAACTGGCGAAATTCAACAATAGTTCGTCGTCTAAATTTTACAAGTATTTATTTGACGTGAATATAAAGTTTGTTAGCAAAGTCTTTCTCGATTTGAGTTCTGTAGAAGGCTGATTTTCCTTCGCCATGGAAAGTCCCCTCTTGGCCTTGTCGCTGGCAATCATGCGACTCGCTGAGTTTCGTGGGCTTCGGCGCTCGAAACCAGCGGGGCCATACAATGTTGCGCGCTAAGCAGTGACAAATCTGCAGTTCTGCATTTCTAATCAGATCTTTGCGAAAGTGACGTCAGTCGATTTCTCATGTTTTCTCGATCAAATTGGCCCCAAAAATGATATAATTCGGACCAAAATTAAGGAAATTACGTGAAAAATTTGTTTGTAGAAGTGAAAGCCCGTTTTGTTAAAAATAGTCCGATTTAAATTATTTTCTGCCAATATAACCGGGAGAATGCCAAGAATCCAATGGTGTCACTTTCATATTGATATGATGAAAAATAAACAAATTCTGTTTCTTTATAATCGATGACACATCGCCGAGCACGACGATCTCGCGCGGCTCGGGACACAAAGGTTCTCGTCGGTTATTCGAACTTCTAAGATCGTATTCAGATTTATTGGCCGGTGAGTTTCGTAACTAGGGGTGTGCGGTTACCCGATTTTTCGGGCTCGGGACGGGCCGGCAACTTTCGGGCGGGATCGGGCGGGGTCCCGATACTTTCGTATTGCTCGAGATCCCGACAGTTTCGGGACCCCAAGACTCGATTCAGGCTACAAGCATAGCCGCCATGAGCGGACAATTTGATTTCAGGTCGGCTCGGCAAAACTCGGACGCGATCGGACGATATCGTTACCAGTAATAGATTAAAATTATTACCTGAGAACATAGAAAAATTATGTTTCTTACACGTTAATTTGAAATATTAAAATATTCGCCTCCTGTATATTGTTGTTATTATGAAACATCCAGGAAATATTCCTTTTTGTATGCTTATAGTTCGTACGTTTTCTATTTTAAATCTGAACCTATCCGGAAAAAGATAATACCCTATATATTCCCTTTACATAAAGTACTAAGTATGAAGTATATTTTATTCAGATTTTAAAATATTGTCGATATAAAAATAGTCTTCTTCCCAAGTTCTGAACATGGTATTTATTTAAGTACGTATATGGACGTATTCAGTATTCACAGACTATTTGGTAGCAATGAAAATACATATATATGTAAATAAATAATAAGATACAAATTATGATTCAACAGGAGACAGAAAGGTAAAAACTTATCACTCTGGTATCGATATAAATGATATACATAATTCTTTCCGTCTAGGTCCGCTCGTAATAGCTGGCTTTCGAGCCGATCGCGTCCGAGTTTTGCCAAACCGACCTGAAATCAAATTGCCCGCTCATGGCGGTCATGCTTGTAGCCCGAATCGAGTCTCGGGATCCCGAAACCGTCGGGATCTCGAGCAATACGAAAGTATCGGGACCCCGCCCGATCCCGCCCGAAATTTTCCGACCCGTCCCGAGGGCCGAGAATCCGAGCCGCGGGACGATCCGCACACTCCTATTCGTATTTCGTAACGCGTATTCTGTCGTCATCGCAGAACACGAGTGAGCCAGAAGTGGTGGGGATAGCGCCAAGCTTCTGTCATGTATAGGCCAAACCGAGCTGCAGCGTAGAAATACACGCATCAGAATAGGTGTGCCTTAGGCCTTAGCTCCGAAAAAATTCAGGAGCTTTATTGGTCAGAACATTGATTCTTTCTCGATAGCTTCATCTCGTATTGGTCTACGCATTACTTCGTGACGCACACAACTACATATGTACTACGCTGACAATAAGAATAAATAACAGCCACACGTCTACGTTCAGACGGGGCCGAGCAGCATTCCCGTTACCCCACCATACCCTTCGGTGGCTAGGGAACTCCAACTGACAAATCCACGATCGTCAGATAGTGATGGCTGATTTCTCCTCGATCGCTGTTCGCGAAAACGAATCGACCGGCCAATATATTTGAATACGACCTTAGGATAAAGATATAATGAAAGATGAAAAATTAGTCGAAGCCAAAGGATGAAAGGCCTTCGAATAAACAAAGGAAACTAATAAATACTCGAAGCTAAATAGAATTTTAGATTTAGGGTACACACACCCTCCCCCCAAACCTCGTGTCGGTCGGCCACTGGGGCCGTCCGGAAGTATATTATTTTAAATAAATAATGTCCATCTCTGCATAGGAGCGTAAAGAATTACAAAAAAAATCAAGGAGTCAACTGTTGACCGGTTTGGAGACTTTTCCTTGTTATATGTTATATACAATAGTCGGAAGAATAATAATAAAAGCAATAATTGCAAATAATTGCTGTAACTTCCACATTCTGAAAATATATCAGTAAATCACTACTTCCAGTGTTATTAAAAAATTCCAATCTCTTTTTTTATTTGAAATAATGTGGCCATATAATTATAACATATATTCGGCAGGGGTGATGTATGTGTTACAGTAAAAGCGTGAATTTAGTAAATGTAGACAATTCCCAGCAGTTCCTAGTCAATGTATGCCTAAAATGCATATAACCTAACCTAAAGTCGTCCGAAAATGCATGCATTGACTGCATCACGCTTTTACTGTGGCTTGTCTATCCAGCTAACGCTTCAGTTTTGCTATGATTCCACGTTGGCAGTCCTCCCGAGTAGGCGCCATCTCGTGTCCACTAGCTCAACTAAATTTGTCACGTGACTTGCTCTGTATTATCGCCAATATGGCGGAACTCGTATTTGGGAATGCAATCACGGGGATACGTTTTTCGTCCTTATATGAACAGATTTTAGGCTGGGTGAGGTCTCATTCGAAAGAGGAAGGTTCGAGACAGCCCGCTCTGGTCATCGTTTGAGCCACAAAACTCTTTTAGTGACCTAAAAATACTTGGATTCCTGCGGGTGTATTTTGTCGACTTTTGCTCTACTTTGAACACTCATATTATTAGATATCAACACAATCTCGTCGATC
This sequence comes from Andrena bucephala, assembly GCA_947577245.1. NCBI lineage: Eukaryota > Metazoa > Arthropoda > Insecta > Hymenoptera > Andrenidae > Andrena > Andrena bucephala. The sequence continues at coordinate 64,784,119 of OX387716.1, forward strand.
CATGACCAGAGCGGGCTGTATCGAACCTTCCTCTTTCGATTGAGACCTCACCCAGCCCAAAATCTGCTCATATAAGGACGGAAAACGTATCCCCCCAAACCCATGTTTCGGGCACATTATGTGGGTATTACAGCGCGCTGCATTACCCGTGTCTACCCCCTTAAGGGAGTTGGTTACCCTCGATATCCCCAAAACAGGCCTTTTTTTCAAACGCAAATTGTAAAGTGAGAAATAACAGTAGAGAGAAGTTTTTTTTCTATGTTTAATCGTTATTCTATTAGCTTTAACACAAAAAACGAAAAGTCTAAATATCTCTATATACATAAAAGTTGTGAATAAAAACGTAAAGGCGTGTACGCGGTGCACCGCTTGATGGTGAATATAAAATCTCGGAAGCCGCTCCAACGATTTGGATGAAAATTTAATGAGAGATTCAGAAAATCATTCCCTGCGATGTGTCGCGAGCACATTTTCGAGATAAATTCTTAAAAAAAAGATAAATATTTTTCATACAAGAAATCGATAAAATCGCATTTTTCAACATAAAAATTGTATTATTTTTTTTCAAACATCTGTTCTGACACATCGTAGGGAATGGTTTTCTGCATCTCTCATTAAATTTTCATCCAAATTGTTTGAGCAGTTTTCGAGATTTTATGTTCACCATCAAACGGTGCACCGCGTACACGCCTTTACGTTTTTACTCATAACTTTTATATACTTAGAGATATTTAGACTTTTCCTGTTTTGTTGTTAAAGCTCGTAGAATAACGATTAAAAATAGAAAAAATAGTTCTCTCTAGTGTTATTTATCACTTTACAATTTGCGTTTGAAAAAGGCCTGTTTTAGGACTATCAAGGGTAACCTACCCTATTAAGTACTATTTGACTTTTCCTTATAACTCAGAAACGAAAAGTCTCTCCAACATGCGATTTAAATCACTTAAAGAGCATTAAATAAACTACCAAATAAACAGTTTTCAAATTTTTTTATAACAAATAAGTTGATCAAATTGAAAAAAGAAACATTAAATAAACGTAGAATATTTTCAATTCTAAATCATTAGAAAGGGATAATTTTTTCCTATTTTTTGGCGCAAATTTCATTCCGATATCTTTTATACTTTAAAAGTTATATACGAGTGTCAGTAACTACCCCTGTTCCCACCACTGTGCGCCGGTCTCGGCCGCCAGGCCCATGATACACAGGGCCAGCGCGAGGATGGTCAGGTAGTAAGTGGCTGTGGCGGTGGTATAAAAACCCTCTGTTCCTGACCGAGGAATATCAGTAATTCGACACCCTCCAAACAAGGCAGTCGTCAGAACCATGCAAAACATGAAAACTGTAAGTATTAAAATTCCATACTATTAAGGGGGTAGACACGGGTAATGCAGCGCGCTGTATACCGACACAATCTGGCCCGAAACATGGGTTTAGTAGAATACGCTTTTCGTCCTTATATGAGCGAATTTTGGGCTGGGCGAGGTCTCATGCGAAAGAGAAAGGTTCAGTGCAGCGCGCTCTGGTCATGGTTCGACGAGATTGTGTTGATATCTAATAATATGAGTGTTCAAAGTAGAGCAAAAATCGACAAAATACACCCGCATGAACCAACGTATTTTTAGGTCACTAAAAGAGTCTTGTGACTCAAACGATGACCAGAGCGCGCTGCACTGAACTTTCCTCTTTCGAATGAGACCTCACCCAGCTCAATATCTGCTCATATAAGGACGAAAAGCGTATTCTCGTAAATGCATTCCCAATTACGAGTTCCGCCATATTGGCGATAATACAGAGCAAGTCACGTGACAAATTTAGTTGAGCTAGTGGACACGAGATGGCGCCTACTCGGGAGGACTGCCAACGTGGTGTCATAGCAAAACTGAAGCGTTAGCTGGATACACAAGCCACAGTAAAAGCGTGATGCAGTCAATGTATGAATTTTCGGACGATTGTAGGTTAGGTTATATGCATTTTAGGCATATAACTGCTGGGAACTGTGTACATTTACTAAATTAACGCTTTTATTGTAACACATACATCACTTGAAACCGCTGTCGAATTTATGTTATAATTATATGGCCACATTATTTAAAATAAAAAAAGAGATTGGAACTTTTTTACTAATACTGGAAATATTGGTTTACTGATATCATATTTTCAGAATGTGGAAGTTACAGCAATTATTTGCAATTATTGCTCTTATTATTATTCTTCCGACTATTGTATATAACATACAACAAGGAAAAGTCTCTAAATCAGTCAACAGTTGACTCCCTGATTTTTTTTGTAATTCTTTACGGTCCTATGCAGAGATGGGCATTATTTAAATAAAAGAATATACTTCCGAATGGCCCCAGTGGCCGATCGACACGATGTTTGGGGTAGGGTGTGTGTACCCTAAATCTAAAATTTTATTTAGCTCCGGGTATTTATTAGTTTCCTTTGTTTATTCGAAGGCGTTTCATCTTGGGCTTCGAATAATTTTTCATCTTTCATTATATCTTTATCCTAAGGTCGTATTCAGATATATTGGCCGGTCGATTCGTTTTCGCGAACAGCGATCGAGGAGAAATCAGCCACCACCATCTGACGATCGTGGATTTGTCTGTTGGAGTTACTAGGCCACCCAAGGGTATGGTGGGGTAACGGGAATGCTGCGCGGCTTCGTTTGAACGTAGCCGTGTGGCTGTTATGACCAATACGAGATGAAGCAATCGAGAAAGAATCAATGTTCTGACCAATAAAGCTCCTGAATTTTTTCGGAGCTATGGCACACCTATTCTGATGTGTGTATTTCTACGCTGCAGCTCGGTTTGGAGAATTTTTCTGTTGGAGAAAACAACAGAAGCTTGGCGCTATCCCCACCACTTCTGGCTCACTCTTGTTCTGCGAAGGCGAGAGTGAGATGGAACCATAGCGAGTCAGAAAACGTTGCGAACAGGAGCACCGAGGCAGCTAAGCGGTACCTATGGTGGGAGTATACGCGTTACGAAACTCACCGGCCAATATATCTGAATGTAAAGTCTCGTTAGCCGCTCGCTTACGGTTGCCAGATCTTCGGCATTCAGCCGGAGTCTCGGGTTTTGAACCGTTGTCTCCGGCCTCAGGCAGGCACAATAAAAATCTCCGGCAGAATAGAGAGTATGTTGCAGCGTGCCATAAACAAAATAGAAATCTATTAAAATCTGTAACAAATTCTAATAACTATTCATATTACTTTTATTATTATTATTATTATTATTATTACTCGTTTATAAGAAGTCATTATTATAATGAATTTTAGATGCCGGTTTTTTTCATCGCCCCTTTTTTTCTCATTTTCCCCACTACAATCCTCCACGAAATTGAAATCTCCGGCAAAAGATCAGGGTTGATCTGACAACCCTGCGCTCGCTGATCCGGACCGGCGTGAGCCCGTATCATGAACGGAGCCCTAATTCCGAGGCTGAGTTTCTCGCTTCTTTCTGGCCGAAGGGGGGAGCAGGATGGAACGCTTTGCGTGCGCGGCGGGCGTGCGCGACGGGCGCGAGTGCTCAGATGGAATCGTGACTGTTCGATGCATCCGCGCCACGGTCAGATAGCCAGGCACGGCACGAGTCTTTTTTGCGCCATAAGCGAGCTTGCCAAATTCCGCCATTTATTATAATACACTTAATTGAGCTTCTTCATGACCTTACTCTACTCGTAGTTTAAAACCGTTGTAGTATAATTTGTAGTATTTCATTTAAAAATTTATTTTCAACAATGCCAACAATGAAAAGGCCATTTTGCACTTCTTGTCAACCTTACGTCCTAGCAGTTGCCTAATTTTGCAGAGTAAAGTCATAAATAATCTCAAATAAATGTAATATAATAAAGGGCGCAATTTGACAAGTTCGCTTAGGGCGCAAAAAAGACTTATGCCGGGCCTGCGTCAAGTTTTTGCGAAGCGGTTCCCGTGCTCACCGTAAGCACTTGCGACCATCGCGCACGCCCGTCGCGCACACAAAGGACGGAGTGTCAGGCGTCCGAAAGACTGAGCAAGACAAAATATCAACGCGTCGTCTGTCTCGTACTGTCCTCGCTCGCTTTCAGTGCCTTCGCTCGCTCTCTTTCCATCTCGCTCTCGCCTTCGCCGGACAAGTGTGAGACAGAAGTGGTGGGGATAGCGAAAAGTCCGTATCGTGTACACCAAACAGAGCCCGTAACGATCTTAGATGCTCGAATAACTGACGAGAACCTTTGTGGCCCGAGCCGCACGAGATCGCCGTTGCTCGGCGATGTGTCATCGATTATATAGAAACAGAATTTGTTTTTTTTTCATCGTATCAATATGACAGTGACACAAATGGATTCCTGGCATTATCCCGATTAAATTGACAGAACATAATTTAAATCAGACTATTTTTAACGAAACGGGCTTCCAATTCTGCAAACAAATTGTCACGTAATTTCCTTAATTATGGTCCGAATAATATCATTTTTGGGGCCAATTTGATCGAGAAAACATGAATCGATTCACGTCACTTTTGCAAAGATCTGATTAGAAATGCAGAACTGAAGATTTGTCACTGCTTAGTGCGTAACATTGTATGGCCCCGCTAGATTCGAGCGTCGAAACCCACGAAACTCAGCGAGTTGCATGATTGCTAGCGTGAAGGACAAGAGAGAACTTTGCATGTTTGTTCATAACTGCTTTCTGCATAGGACGTGTAATAAGTGTATTTCATGTTCTGTTTCGGTGTTTTGCTAGTATAAAAATGTCTAACCTAACAAACTTCATTTTCTGGGGTCATCCCCTCATCCATTTTCCCTTTTCACTTATAATTCCTTACTGCTAACGTAGAATATTGTAGCATGAGCACATTTCAAGTAATTAAAATGTACAATCAATTTTCTACGTTTGCAGTACCATCCGTCTTTCCGTTTAAATTTTTATAAGTACAACGCAACAGCTGAGAATTTATTTCCTTATTCAGAATAGAATACGGAAATAGCAAACAGCTCCCTCTCGCGTTTACCGGGCAATCGTCGATCTATCGGTATTACCATTTCTGTGCAGAAAAAACCTGCTGTAATACCGACCTGCCGAATCGGCCAGGTCACGTGACGTGTCTACCCCCTTAAACCGGGTGATTCTTCCTCTACAGTCTTCAAATCGAGTCATGTACCTAAATCAGACTGTTTTTAAGGAAGTTAATTTCACTTTATGCAAATAAATTTTTCATGTGACCCATTTACATTCTGATGACACAACGACGTGCGTTACGAGAAACAGTACATCCGTCTTCGTTTGAGCACGTTTGCACGGTTTGCCACCAACAGAATACGATACAGTTATAAATTAAAATTTTCATATATGTTTCCTTTGGAGATTAGATGGAGTTATTATTCATTAAACACATGAAAAATTTATTTGCATAATGTAAAGCTAACTTCGTTAATAGTCGAGGCATTTTTGATCAAGTCAAATAAAATTGTTTAAATTCAAATTATTTGTTACATATATTTTTCCATTTCTAGATGCAAGAAGCTTTGCCGGAAGATGTACGGGAGACCGGGGCTAGTTGATACAGAGGCATGTTGATACAGACGAATTATCTCGACACTGTATATATGTAGCACCTTGTGCGCGAGATATGTGAAGCTAGTTGTTCAATTCTTTACTACGATCCAGCGTACGTCTGTGTTCCTTGACGTTAGCAATCCATTTTTAACTGTTTTCGTTTCTATAGTGAAAAAGTAAATAATTATGTTCACTTCCCAATCCGTCTTGAGACGGTACAGAGAATTTTATCACTCAAATTAATTGGGCATCACATTGAGTCCTTTAAAGGTAAGGTAATTACGTTTTGTTATTTTGTTTATATGCTCTACATTTTTTTATGGAGGCGTTTGTACATAATGACTTCCTGTGGGGTACGTTGATACGTTTTCTCTGGGGCATGTTGATACAGTGTATCAATTTTCCCCGACTACTTTTAATTGGATTTTTTCCTTTTATTTCTAGAAAAATGGTTCGAAATTATACCAAAAAGACAAATCGTGGCGAAATATCGCTAGAGATTTTTGAAAAAGCGCGTCTGGCAATAGAAAGAGACTCAATATCATTAAGGAAAAGCGCGAAAATATACAATATTGACAAAATGAGTTTATTGAGATATATTAACAAAAAAAAACGACACCTCATGTTAAAATGGGATATTCCAGACATCTGCAAATTTTAACAGACAGTTTAGAAGATAAGCTACAGGAATACATTCTGCATTCTTCCAAAATTTATTATGGGTTAACTCCTAAGGATATAAGAAGTCTAGCGTATGAATTAAGTGTTGCCAATGATATTCTAATTCCCAACACATGGAAAAATTCTAGAGCTGCATCAACGGAGTGGTTCAACTGCTATATGAAAAGGCACCCTATCCATTCCTTAAGGACTCCCGAAGCTACTAGTCTGAGTCGTGCAACAAGTTTTAACAAATCTAATATTAAAGCCTTTTTTACAAATTTAAAAACCGTTATGGAAAAATATGCGTTTACAAATAAAGATATTTGGAATACAGATGAGACTGGTGTTCAAACAGTTCAAAGACCTGCAAAAATTGTTGCTGAAAAAGGGATACGTCAGGTAGGCAAGGCGACATCGGCAGAAAGAGGTATCACGCTAACAATGATCACTGCGGTAAATGCAATTGGTAATTCAGTGCCCCCTATGTTTATTTTTCCAAGGGTACATTTCAAAAACCATTTTATTAGGGATGGTCCTCCTGGTTGCATTGGCACGGCATACCCGACAGGGTGGATGACTGGCCCATCATTTTTACAATTTATCAAACATTTCCATAGCCATGTAAAATCTACAATAACACAACCTTCTTTGCTCATCCTCGACAACCATGAGTCCCATTTATCCATAGCTGTCCTGAATTTTTGTAAAGACAATGGCATAGTTTTGTTATCATTTCCCCCTCACACAACTCATCGACTTCAGCCACTGGATAAATCAGTTTTTGGGCCTTTCAAAAAATATTATTTTGCTGCAGTTGACAACTGGATGACGAACAATCCCGGGAAAACTTTTTCCATTTATGATATTCCCGGGATCATTAAAAATATACTGCCCATGGCGTTAACCCCAAAGAATATTTTATCAGGCTTTGAAGCTACAGGAATTGTGCCATTTAATCCTGACATATTCACCGAAGAAGATTTTTTGTCTTCTTCAGTTACTGACCGTCCCATGATTGAAGAAGCACATCAAGAGAAAGAACTTGCAGAACAATTATTGCCATCAGCTAAATCCGGCTTTGGACGTATAGCAGATCACATTGAAGTGACTCCTTCCACTAATCAAGAACGCCCTAATATATCTCCGAAACAGTTAAGGCCCTATCCAAAAGCTGGTGAAAGAAAAATAAATTTAAGAGGCAAGAAAAGAATGTCTTCAATGATTCTTACCGACACGCCAGTTAAAATAAAGCTAGAAAATGAAGCAAGACAGCGGGATACAAAAAAAGGTATAAAAGAAGAAAGAGCACGGAAGAGATTGTTTAAATCTCTGATACGTGATGAGAAAATGAAAACCATAGGTAGATCTAACAGTAAAGAAAATATAAAGAAAAGGACAATTAAAAAAGCTAATAATAAATCTGCAAATAATATAAATATATTAAAATCGAAAAATGAGGACGCCCGGTGTTTGATTTGTCTACAACCATTCTCAAAATCTGAGCACGGTGAAGAATGGATTCAATGCATATCTTGTATGAAATGGGCTCATATAAAATGCGGCAAAGATAATCATAATTATATATGTATTAATTGTTACTCAGACGAAAGTGATTAATTTTATATCCATTGAATGTCAATTATATTATTATAATAGATTATATGTCAATTAAATTTAAATAAAAATGATTTTCTATGTTTGTTAACAAAATCGGTTTGGTTTTTAGTTTACATCTTTGTTCAATTTTATTCTATATTGTTGGAAAGGTATTTAGATTAAAATTATATTTTTCAAATTTATTAGTTACTCATGAAACAGATATTTTACAGATGTATCAACATGCCCCAGAGCTGTATCAACTTGCCCCGCAGTGGGGTAAATTGATACACATTGCCTTCGTCCAAATAACATTTTTTCATTCATTTTGTATGTACTTTCTCAAGTTTTCGCTTATTATATATTAAAGAGGAAGGACCAAAGTATATTTTAGCATATTTGTTATTAAGTAATTGATTCAAACAAAAATGAAAAACATTGAAAACTGAAAAACGTATCAACTTGCCCCGGTCTCCCCTACTTGTCGCCGACTCGGCGTCGGCAGCAGCCGCACCAGGGCCAAGCGGGCTAAATGGACCCCCGGAAATTCCGGGCGACACGAGAAGGTGTCAGCCCCCCGCGCCAAATATACGGGATGCTACTGCGGAGGAAACTATAACGAAGGTAATTATGTGCAATGTGGTACTTTATCTTAGGGTAGACCGGGGGCGATAGTAACACTTTGACTTTGGAATACGATTACGCAACAACTATCACAGTTAGAACAAAAGTTCTTATACCTTCTTTCGCTGCATTTCAAGTAATATCTAGGTTATTAATAAAAAATGAGAAGCGGAGAAAGTGTTACAACCGTCCCTGACCCCGGGTCGGTTGTCACACTGCACGGAGTGGATAGACGCACAAATTTAACTTTGCAAAATTAAAAAATATTTGTTGAAAGATCGATTTTGATACTATTTTCGAAAAGAATCGAACTTTAACGCGACCGCGTCTCCAGTACCTTTCTATTCTAGGAACTTTATTTTTTAATTCGATTCTGGAGGGTGGGCATACGAAATTAATGGATGCGCAAACCTCTTCTACATCTAGACTAACGGACTGTATCGTTGAAAGATCGATTTTGATACTATTTTCGAAACGAATCGAACTTTAACGCGATCGCGTCTCCAGTACCTTTCTATTCTAGGAACTTTATTTTTTAATTCGATTCTGGAGGGTGGGCATACAAAATTAATGGATGGGCAAACCTCTTCTACATCTAGACTAACGGACTGCATCGTTGAAAGAACGATTTTGATAATATTTTCGAAAAGAATCGAACTTTAACGCGATGGCGTCTCCAGTACCTTTCATTTCTAGGAACTATATTTTTTAATTCGATTCTGGAGGGTGGGCATACGAAATTAATGGATGGGCAAACCTCTTCTACATCTAGACTAACGGACTGCATCGTTGAAAGAACGATTTTGATACTATTTTCGAAAAGAATCGAATTTTAACGCGATCGCGTCTCCAGTACCTTTCTTTTCTAGGAACTATATTTTTTAATTCGATTCTGGAGGGTGGGCATACGAAATTAATGGATGGGCAAACCTCTTCTACATCTAGACTAACGGACTGTATCGTTGAAAGATCGATTTTGATACTATTTTCGAAAAGAATCGAACTTTAACGCGATCGCGTCTCCAGTACCTTTCTTTTCTAGGAACTATATTTTTTAATTCGATTCTGGAGGGTGGGCATACGAAATTAATGGATGGGCAAACCTCTTCTACATCTAGACTAACGGACTGTATCGTTGAAAGATCGATTTTGATACTATTTTCGAAAAGAATCGAACTTTAACGCGATCGCGTCTCCAGTACCTTTCTTTTCTAGGAACTATATCTTTTAATTCGATTCTGGAGGGTGGGCATACGAAATTATTGGGTGGGAAAATCTCCTCTACGTCTGGACAAACGATTGGCACCGTTAAACAATCGATTTTCATAACATGGAGGGTGATGATGACGTGGGAAAAAAAAGTTTTGGATGGGCAAACGTGGGCAAACGACGGACAATCAAATCCCACCGTTAAATCATTAAAATGTTTTCATGGGGGTGCTGATGAAATTTTTTTTTGGTCATTTTTTTTTTTTGAAAGTGGGCAAACGAAAATTTTTTATGGGCAAACGTGGGCAAACGATGGACAAACGAATGCCGTTTCGTTTTTCCAAAAATTCGAATTTGGGGGTGCTATCTTCACAGACCTTGGTCCTCCGTATTAACGCTGTCCGAACTCCGAAGATAAGAATCATGTGGTTTATGACCTGTGCCAGATTAAACTGTCGTGATTAATCTGTGAGAGGTGATAATAGTGATTGTGTACCCAATAAGGTACAGAGTACAGACAAAACGCTCATTTTCGGCGAAACAATAGGAGGAGATAAATTAGGCATTGGCAAGGGTCGTTGCGGCAAACATGCTGCCTATTTCATTTGGCAATAGTGCGGGTTTTAAAGATTTTATGACCGTGATGGATGCCGATTATCGATGTCCGTGCCTCAAAACTCTTCTGAAACGCTTGGATATTCCAAGGTATACGGGGGAATCGAGAGGAAATTGAACAGGAGCTTGCTAAAGCGTCCTCGATGTCTGTGGCCATCGTTGAATGGTCATCCCGATCGTAAGATTCCTATTTATAATAGGAAATGGGAATGCAGGAAGATTGGAACATTACAATATTACAAATAAATTAATTTCTCTAGAACATGACAATGCGACTAACACGAATGCAACAACGAATTTATTAGAGATTAAAAAATACAGTGTGAAAATATATTGGAAATATATCAAATAATGAAAATAATACAGATAATGATAATACCATTTCATGTTCTTCGGAAATTGATATGTATATGGACAAATATTAAAACCTGGAAGAATTGGCAAAAATGTATTTAAGTATTCCGGTTACATCTGCCAGGTCGGAACACACATTTTGTTCAGCTTGGTTACTAACTAAAAATATAGATTTATTAGTATTTTTACATCAAAACAGAAATGTGTGGAGGTTAAGTTGCGAACAGAATCGTGATTCGAAGTCACACACTATTTCTTCTATAGAATTTATTATTCTACTTACCGTTGCGCAATACACTACGGTGCGGTGCGGAAGTAATCTAATGCTACCGACACCGACAACTCGCCGATCTCTCGCAGCAAAAGACATTTTATCATAATATTCATAATCGTAACGCGCACACAATACTACATTCAATTGCTTGAAGTTTATTCCGTTCATTACTGATGTTAGCCGAAAAGGATCGAAAGTCGAAAGACGATCGGCTGTCGAATCGAAATTCTCAACTATCTCATCACACTTCATTTACTCGGGTATCTCATGGACACCCGGGTAATTTTTGTCTACCCGGGTACCCGGGTAGTCGGGTATCCTACGGGTACCCGGGTACCCGAATAATTTTTGTCTACCCGGGGTCTCGCCGGGTACTCGAGTACCCGGGTACCCGGGCAAAAACAATAGCTCTAGTCTTAATGGATAGCCTGGTTTTGATTTACATAAGAAAAGTGTCTTCGTTTTGTTCCTACGGATCTTATGAGCTGAGATATTTCGATGTAAAGTGGCAATTTGCCGAATTTCATGTGCGTAAAATTAAGATCGTCATCGTCATCGTCCTACACTTCTAGGCAAGAGGGGAGTATGAAAGGGTGAGGAAATGCCTCTCAGGCACGTCGTTCATTGGATGCGGGTTTCGGCATATACAGGGTGTCCCACCTAAGACTGGACAGCCGGTGTTCTCCTAAACTATTGGAGATAGAAATATAATCGTATCGAAGGGGAAGTGGCGCCAATGGATTCCTGGCGTTCCGTCGATTAAAATCATACCAAATTCCATGTAAATCGGACTATTTTTAACCAAGTCAAGTCAACTTGAAATTATATAAATCGATATTCCATGGAATTTCCTTCATTATGGTCCGAATTACGTCGTTCTTAGTGTCAGCTTCATCGACGAAACATAAGGAATCGGTAGGTGTCGTTTTTGCAAAGATCTGATGAGAAATGCGCAAGTCGAAGGTTTCTCACGTCTTATTAAGCACTCGAACCCCTTCGCGGGTGGAAAGCAATAAAATTCGGTCAGGCACTGCGAGGGGTTGCCCTCGCCACGGGGTGACGGGCGCAGCACCAGAATCAGCCTGTACCTACCTTTTTATGAAATAAAACAATTCGTTATTCCTTATCGTATGGTTATGGAAGTGTCGCAGATGGATTCCTTGGGGATTTCCGAAGAAAATCATGCCAAATTCCATGTAAATCGGACTATTTTTAACCAAGTCAAGTCAACTTGAAATTATATAAATCGATATTCCATGGAATTTCCTTCATTATGGTCCGAATTACGTCGTTCTTAGTGTCAGCTTCATCGACGAAACATAAGGAATCGATAGGTGTCGGTTTTGCAAAGATCTGATGAGAAATGCGCAAGTCGAAGATTTCTCACTTCTTATTAGGCACTCGAACCCCTTCGCGGGTGGAAAGCCATAAAATTCGGTCAGGCACTGCGAGGGGTTGTCCTCGCCACGGGATACCAGGCAGCCGCATCTCCTTGACGGGCGCTGCTCCCTAATTACCCTGTATCTGGTTAGGAAATAAAATAATTCTTTATTCCCTATCGCTTGGATATGGAAGTGTCGCCGATAGATTCCTTGGGTTTTTCCGATGAAAATCATGCCAAATGTCGTGTAAATCGGACAACTTTTACATAGGGAATACAAATAGCTTGTGTCAAAGTAGTCCCATTTGCATGACATTTGGTATGATTTTCGTCAGAAAAACATAAGGAATCCATTGGCGTCACTTCCCTTTCGATACGATGAAGAAAAGGGTCTCTTAATACGCTGTAATGGATATTTCACCCTCGACTGCGGAGGGTCGACTTCAATTCGCTACCTTTTTCCGGAAAAAAAACCATAAAAATCGGGTGAGGCAATGCGAAGGTCTGTCCTCGCCACGGGGTGCCAGCGCATCTCCTTGACGGGCGTTGCTCCAGAATTACCCTGTATCATTTGGGCAGTGTGTGACCCGACTACCCTCCGTGTAATTAGTCTGCGCGAAGTGGGGCGCAAGTTCGATCATTATCAGTATTCCTGCCCGAGAGGAATACGATTTACTTTAATTATAGTACATGTGTGTTTTGTAATAAAATGTTTCTATCGTCTCCTGAATTCAATAACTGGCATCCAGATATCTACGCTCCTACAATCCACCGTCAACACGGCTCGTGGAGAGACACAGGAAGAAAAGGGGTAGCCCGCTGTCGACGCGTGGTCCTCTCGAGTATAAGCACGAGCTTCAATATCAGAACAAAAGCAAGCGTTAACGTATTCCGTGCGAGAGAAGGTGGGCATTGCTGTGAAGAGGGCCTCTTCAAGAGAGCAGCCGTTTGTGAGGAATGCAAATCCGAATGGTTCTGATACAATCTGCTCCCTATGATTGAAATTTAGTCTAGCAACTTTCACTCCTCCTAACCTAACCAATCGAACTTGCATCCCTCCCAAAAGAACCGGCCATCCGAGCGTAGAAGCAAGTGCGAAATAAAAGTAACGGTGCGCTTCTCGATACCGCAGATGTACCTACCTAAGTAGCATTTCTGACGGAAAAAAATTGTCCAGCCTTTGGGCCTGGCGTAGACCTTTGGCAGGTAGGTATCTATTTCAAAAGGCAGTGCCACCCGTGGAGCCAGTAAGACCGTCCCCGGTCCGTGCTATACCAGACAGTTTTCTTCCAGTGAAAATCAGTAAATTTGCAAGCGCAATATCTTAAAAACCAGTGAAAATAAAGTGTATACATTAAAGCTTATTGAATTTGTCTTGGAACGTACTATCAACTCAGGTGTTCAAAAAAAATAGTTCCATTTGGAAAACCGAACTTGACCATCGCATCGTTTAAAATAATAATCGATAAAAAAATTCGTTTGCGCTAATTAATTGGCCCCCTCGAACCATGCAATTCCCTATTTTTTTTATATTTCTATCTCCAATAGTTTAGGAGAACACCGGCTGTCCAGTCTTAGGTGGGACACCCTGTATATACCTATACTATTTTGATTTTTATAACCTACCAAGTGTCAATCAATTTTAACCTGCTAAGTGTCAAATAAAATAAGTTGTCCGAATTTGAAATGTCACGAGTTTTTATAGTAAATAGGAAACTGAATTGTCTTAATTAACAAGGTAAGTCGTCAAAATTTTTTAAATCGATTTCGTATGTAGAGTCGCAGACTTGGAAGTTGAGAAACATCTTCTTTCGCATAAGTTTGTGGAAATTTGTTCCATGCATGTACAAAATAATATATATTGTAACAAATTGCATTGCATTTAAATTGACAGATATTTTTATGCCAGCAATTTAGAGATTTTATGTAAAGCTTATATTATATTTAGAAATGTAGGAGACGTACAGGACTTGGATAAAAATGAAGGGGACGCACATGCTTGCATGGATAGAAATGAAGGGGATGCAAAGTAGTCCGATTTGCATGACATTTGGTATGATTTTCGTCAGAAAAACATAAGGAATCCATTGGCACCACTTCCCTTTCGATACGACGAAGCAAAGAATTTCTTAATACGCTCAAATGGATATTTCACCCTCGACTGCGGGGGCTCGACCTCAATTCGCTACGTTCGGCCCAGGATTCGTACCTTTTTCCGGAAAAAGCCATAAAAATCGGGTGAGGCACAGCGAAGGACTGTCCTCGCCACGGGGTGCCAGCGCATCTCCTTGACGGGCGTTGCTCCAGAATTACCCTGTATCATTTGGGCAGTGTGTGACCCGACTACCCTCCGTGTAATTGGTCTGCGCGAAGTGGGGCGCAAGTTCGATCATTATCAGTACTCCTGCCCGAGAGGAATACGATTTACTTTAATTATAGTAGATGTGTGTTTTGTAATAAAATGTTTCCATCGTCTCCTGAATTCAATAACTGGCATCCAGATATCTACGCTCCTACAATCCACCGTCAACACGGCTCGTGGAGAGACACAGGAAGAAAAGGGGTAGCCCGCTGTCGACGCGTGGTTCTCTCGACTATAAACACGAGCTTCAATATCAGAACAAAAGCAAGCGTTAACGTATTCCGTGCGAGAGAAGGTGGGCATTGCTGTGAAGAGGGCCTCTTCAAGAGAGCAGCCGTTTGTGAGGAATGCAAATCCGAATGGTTCTGATACAATCTGCTCCCTATGATTGAAATTTAGTCTAGCAACTTTCACTCCTCCTAACCTAACCAATCGAACTTGCATCCCTCCCAAAAGAACCGGCCATCCGAGCGTAGAAGCAAGTGCGAAATAAATATACCGCAGATGTACCTAAGTAGCATTTCTGACGGAAAAAAATTGTCCAGCCTTTGGGCCTGGCGTAGACCTTTGGCAGGTAGGTATCTATTTCAAAAGGCAGTGTCACCCGTGGATCCAGTAAGACCGTCCCCGGTCCGTGCTATACCAGACAGTTTTCTTCCAGTGAAAATCAGTAAATTTGCAAGCGCAATATCTTAAAAACCAGTGAAAATAAAGTGTATACATTAAAGCTTATTGAATTTGTCTTGGAACGCACTATCAACTCAGGTATTCAAAAAAAATAGTTCCATTTGAAAAACCGAACTTGACCATCGTATCTTTTAAAATAATAATCGATAAAAAAATTCGTTCGCGCTAATTAATTTGCCCCCTCGAACCATGCAATTCCCTATTTTTTTTATATTTTTATCTCCAATAGTTTAGGAGGAAGCCGGCTGTTTAGCTTTCCCGCGGACACACTGTATATACAGGCGTCCACATCTGGAAAGTTAACAGGTGAACTTGTTATGGAATGGTTAACAAACGTATATCTACCACATGCGGGATCTCGAAGTGTTTTGTTATTGGATTCGTGGACTGGTCACTGTCCATCTACATTACCAAACGGTATACCAGCTAATTAACATGTGGAAATATACACAATACCGAAAAAAACTACAGGAATGATACAACCGCTTGATGTATATGGTTTCCAGATATGGAAAAACTTGGTACGAAAATTTTCCGACTGTTATAAAGCGTACTAGAGGATCGGCGTAGTCGAGTGAGAAAGTATTGGGAAGCACTACGAAGAAATTAGAGCTTATTAAGAAGCACGAGGACAGTTATATTTAAACGTTCACGAGTCAACTCTACACTCACAAATCACATTTATGTACAAAGGTCACAATAAAATATACTATTTACAATAACGATAACAATTGTTTAAGCGACGCGGTTTGACGCAATCAAGCGCGACAAGTACGGAAGCACTATAGTTGGTTACAGAGCAAGGTAGTAACTTTGCGAAGCAAAATGTGCGAGAGAGCAAAAGCGTAGCGTGATATAAAGCGTGTAACGTACCGCTACGAACCGATGTACATTTTTTCCTAGGTTAGTTATCATTCTAGTTCATTTTATTCCTTTTATAACATTATTAGGACACGCGAAACACGTGCGAGCGACATCCCATGCGGCGGGAAACAGTGAACTAAGTGACGCGCAACGCATGCGCATAGCTGCCCATTCAAACAGCTAACTCAGTGCCGCGAGTGAACCAAAGAACGCGTGCGCAAACCGTACGATAAACCGGACGCCGAATTATCCCGAGCGTAGTGTCAAAGTGGCGCGAACCGGATATTAATTATAATTGGTGCGCGAGATCGCGCAGCTAGTAATTGGCGCGGGCCAAACATCGACTTGGAGTATAAGTAGAGGCCCGCCAGCAGCAGAGAGCAGCCTTGGTTCTGCCACCGAACCGCGGTCGATTTCCTGGAAGGAAGAGAGTCCCCTTTCCATCGATCGCAAGATGATGGAAGGGGCAGTGATCGACGCCCTACATGAGTCAGCTGGGCCGTTGCCATTGCCTAATTATCCGTGGGCCTGGGAGATGGCGTAAGAATGCAGAATTTCTTGAACACCGACCTTGTATTATTGTTTAATTACGATGTTCAACTAAATGCAAGGAATAATGTCATTAAATTACAGTCTCTTATTCATAATCAACCTTGATCACCAAAGTATCACGATGTGTTTGCTTACGCGTGGTATAAAAGTGGATATATTGTTGAGAAACCAAATCAGTTTGAAAATCCAGTAGATTTCGCTTTTTCACAACAAGATTTCATACATCCACCTCGTTGTTCCATATGCGGTAATTATGCTATCATACGATGTGCGTGGTGTAACCAATATCTATGTTTCCAACATTTTTTTGAAGAGTTTCATCACCATGAAGAATAATTCATAATAATCACACCACACAAGTGTTTTCAAAGTTATCTACCTATACTTAAACGGCGGCATTATCTCGCCTGTCTTGTGAGCAAATAAAAGAAAAGTTCGATAATTATGTTAAAAATAAAAAGTTCTAATAAGGATAAGTTATATCTAACAGTTCCCTTCTTCTCCTCTATTTCCACCTGATATATTTGCCCCATGTGTAATTAAAGACAAAAGTATATAAATTATCTTACTTTCTTACTACGCGTCGCGTATTATTTCCTAATAAACGTTAGAAGAACATTGCTCGTTGTGCAGCAAAAGTTCTTCGATTGTCGAGGAGCACAGTTCCGCGATACAACAAAGGTTGAAATTGTATGAAAAAAAAATGGATTATGCTGTTTCATAATTATTTAAACCACCAATTCAGATTTCACGCGAAACAACGAGTTTTAAAAAACATTGTTAATATTTTTGTTTATAAATTTTTTCTAATTGTTTAAACAATTGATTTAACTTTTACTATTTGATAGATCTAATTAAAAGAAGTAACTTTCGTCTTGAGATTTTTTTTCTATCTCTTACAGTTCGCGAGTTATAACACAAAATCGGAAAATACACGAATTTTCAGCGGTTAATTTCACCCCCTTAGAGT
Organism: Andrena bucephala; assembly: GCA_947577245.1. NCBI lineage: Eukaryota > Metazoa > Arthropoda > Insecta > Hymenoptera > Andrenidae > Andrena > Andrena bucephala. The sequence continues at coordinate 64,801,819 of OX387716.1, forward strand.
GATTTTGGGCAGCAAAAAAAATTGCGTTGTAATCAGGAGGAAATCCCCTACATATCCACAAAGTTTCAGAATTTTTTGAATTTCCGGGTTCGGGATCTTCCCTTGTAAGAAGAATGGAATGTCCTTCCAAGGGACTTGATACTAAAAGGATACACATTTCAATAAAGAAACAGGTTAATAAAAATCTGCGCAGACTATTATTTGACTGCACATAAATCTGTTCTATTCATTGAAAATATGTTCGTTTCATTATACATACAGCTTATTTAAGATAATAATGAAGCACACTTGCATGTAAGAAAATAACGAAGAATTTTCGAATGCCAGGAATGTCTCTGCCAATACGAAAATGAAATGAGCCCCGGTCGCCCCCTTCGTTTTGTGTTTCGCACGACCCTAGGCTCACATGCCCATCGGTCAGAGCGAGCCCTGCTCGTACATACACACGGCTCAAACGAATGTGGCCGATCGAGTTTCGATTGCATTCGAGCGTACTAGGGCTGACTTTTTTGCATCGCTAACATTCTACAGTATTTCATGAATATGGTGAGAGCACTGCCAAGCCACAAGTTCAACATCACTGTGACGCCATCTAAGGCCGGGTATAGACTTGAGCACGAACGCGAACGAGGCAAGCCGAGGCAGACCCGAATGCCTCGGGTGGACAAATTGAGATTTTTTGTTCTGTGCGCCGCGCACGAAGCAAGCTGAGGCAAACTGAGGACATGTATAACATCATAGAGGATACATTTCATTTATAATAATTTAAAGTAAAGAATAAATTTTTATGTAATTCATGATATTCGTTGAAACGACTCCGATCGGAGCCGCTGCCGGCAGCGACAGTGTTAAAAGTGGAAGGAATGTTTTAGGGGGTCAGAAAAATTTTCTTCAAATTATGTGACCCCTCTTTCATGAAAAATAAAAAATATATAAAAAAAAATTTTTTGTTAAACGATTTTATTAAAAATGCACTAAAAACTAAAAAATACTTCTTTTCTTGTACTACAATTTCGATGGTGATATACTACGAACGCCTGCAAAGTTTTAGTTTTATTATTCGTATATACGTGACGGCGGATCATTCCTCGATAAATTGTGTATTTTTGATAATCGCGATGCAACTAGCGTCCTGAACGCAGCGGCTTTTTGTCGTTTTCGTAAAGAACACGAGCGACTGCTTTCAAGTCGTTTGGATTTGTGGTTATGGGTTATATTTATTGATGACTGGGTAATTTTTTCACCCCTCCCGTTTTTTTTCATAATTTTATATTGTCATCATAACTACGCACGCCTATAAGTTTTATCTCGATCGGCCACCGGTCCCTTTCGGAAGTACAGCCCTTTTCTTGTACTACAATTTTGATGGTGTTAATATCACTTTAATTAAAATCGTGGGGGCTCGATATTTCATAGCAGGATATGAATCACTTTAATACTTCAACTTCTGGTTGCACATGGTGCCCCACGATTTTATTTAAAGTGATATTACCATCGAAATTGTAGTACAAGAAAAGAATTATTTTTTAAATTTTTAGTGCATTTTAATTTAGTTTTTACTGCATTTTTAATAAAATTGTTTAACATTAAATTTTTTTTATATATTTTTTATAGACTACAACGCAGTAGTAATGAAAATATGCGGTGCCAGTTAAAATTCATATTTCTCAGAAAAAAAAACACAAATACACATGTATAGAAGAAGGATCGTCTTTTCTTTGCTTTCGCTATATTCCTCGGGCCGATCCAAAGTTGTCGGATCGGCTCGAGGCATGCGGCGAATGGCGCAGAGGCACGTCTATGCCTCGGAACGACTGCCACACTGAGCATGAATTAATTTTTTTCGACCGATAACGTGCGGCGAACAGCCCCGAGGCAGCGGCGAACGGCACGAGGCATGCGGCGAACGGCCCCGAGCAATTCACCGACGTGCAACACTTGCATACGCACTCTGCCTCGGCTTGTCTCATTCGCGTTCGTGCTCAAGTCTGTACGCGGCCTAATATAAGAGACGTTTGCGCAGTCCCGTCACAAAATTTAATTTGCATTGCTTCGGTTATGTTTATTTTCCCGTTGTTAACATAAAATAACGGATAGTAGATTTGGAAATAAATGCGTATTTCTTTGCTCTACACATTTCGACTAATAATGAGCGTCTTAGATTTTAATCTATGAAGACTGCTACGAATAAAATACCACAAGACTTTCCATTCTTTTCCTTATTACCCCACCACCCCGCTTTATATATTTGTGTTTTCCATTGTCAAAATTATTATAATTTTATTTGAGGTTCATTGCAATAAAAGTCATTTGACATTTATTCTTGGAGTCATTTACGCTATATGTAGCATCGCGAACAGAGCCGATCGCACCGATTTATATAATTATGACAATCATAGGCACATGGTGCCACAGTGGTGTTTCAACATGAATTGGATGTGTTCTAGACGGGAACCTGTGGCTTGGCAGTGCCCTCACCATATTCATGAAATACTGTAGAAAGTTAGCGATACAAAAAAGCCAGCCCTAGTAAGCTCGAATGCAATCGAATCTCGATCGGCCACAATCGTTTGAGCCGTGTGGCAAATGTACCGCCGGTCACGTCCCGCTGCCATCACGCGAGATTTTCTTTACCATCGCCTTTTGGTTACGCCGCCAGCCTTATTTACAGTATTGTCTCCCTATGGGCTCGGTTTGGTGCACACGATGTGGGCTTTTCGCTATCCCCACCACTTCTGTCTCACTCTTGTCCGGCGAAGGCGAGAGCGAGATGGAACGAGAGCAACCGAGAGCCACTGAAAGTGAGCAAGGACGGTACGAGACTGACGGCGCGTTGATATTTTGTCTCGCTTCGTCTTTCGGACGCCTGACACTCCGTCCTTTGCATCCGCGCCCGTCGCGCATGCCCGCCGCGCACGCAAAGCGTTCCATCTCGCTCCCCCTTCGGCCAGAAAGAAGCGAGAAACAAACACTCGGAATTAGGACTCTTGTCTCCATGAGGGCTCATCGCTGGTCCCGACCAGCGAGCCCTCAGGGGGACAATACTGTATTCGGATCATACATACAACTAAATCTAACGTAGAAGTACAAATAATACTGTTTTTTGTCCTCGAATTTTTCATGTATTTGAGGGGGGTAGGGCAGAGGAGTGACATTATAAGATCTCTGGAAAAGGTTGACGGAAAGGAACCCGTGGAGGTGAAAATTGTACCCAGTCAGCAATAATCAATAAAAATATTACCCATAACCACAAATCCAAACGACTTGAAATCAGTCACTCGCGGTTTTACGAAAAAGACAAAAAGCCGCTGCGTTCGGGTAGCTAGTCGCATCACGAGTTCCGTAAATACACACTTTATTTCGAGAAATGATTCGTTACGAACGAATAGAAAAAAAAAATAAAACATTGAGCCGTCTTCTCAAACAAGAAAGGATGACTTTTGGCAGCATTAAAGATTGCAATGGAAAAATGTATAATTTCGAGGAGAAAAAAAAATTGGAACATAGTATTATATTTTTATAAATTAAACGATTTTAAATTGGATATATATTAATTATAATTTTAATGGAACTATTTATTTACAATTGTTTATTTACAAAATACGCCCGCTCGGCCACGACCACGGCTCCTGAGTCTTCACTAAATCTCGCAGGGTACTCGCCTGCGAGCGGAGGTTGACGGCTCGCGCCCGTACCGCCTGAAGGGTGGCCCAATGCTCTTCACGGGCCCGCACCCTCCAGCCGCTCCTCTTATGACGCTTCGACGTGTATCCTCCTGTAATTAGTAATAAACGTCAGCAATTATATTATAATAATTTATAAATTATTGGCACGCGCAGATAAAAATGTTCGCCTCCCCTGATATAGGCTAAACCGAACCATTTTTATAGTGTAAAAACATAAAAAGGTATTTAATTAAAGTATTAAGAAATAATACCATGTGCCGTGGCCGGGCCCTGTGGTGGTGGTGGTGGTGGTGGTGGTGGTGGTGGTGGTGGTGGTGGTGGTGGTGGTGGTGGTGGTCGTGGTAGTGGTGGTGGCGGCGGCGGCGCCGTAGTTGCGACTGCCAGCGACAGCCAACCGGCCTGGGCTCCCCTGATGTAAGCTAAAGTCAACAATTTTAATTATATTGTTAAAAGATAAAAAGTATTAATTAATAGTATTAAGAATTAATACCGTTTGTCGCCGGCTGCTGTGGTGGTGGTGACGACGCCGCCGCACAGTGGTCTGGAATTACGAATTTGGTGACATTTGTCTATAGCTTTTGACCTATATAAGATATCGAAACGAAATTTGCGCCAAAATATAGGAAAAAATCGTCCCTTTCTAATGATGTATAACTTAATAATTTTTACATTTATTTATTTATTCTTTTTTCAATTTTTTTAAGTTAATTGTTATAAAAAAAAATTAATTGTTGTTTAATTGGTACTTTATTTAATACTCTTTTCAGTGGTTGAAGTCGCATGTTGATAAAACTTTTCGTTTCCAAGTTATAAGGAAAGTCGAATAGTAGAGGAAAGTAGTGAAAATCGCTTGTTTTTAAATTAAAGAGCAGTCTTGTGCGATAAAATGACACCTTTTATTAATAATTAATGTAAATAATCCATTAAAAAAATAATGCTGAATGCGGCATGGTAAATTTTCGAGATCCTTTTCTTTAAGAGAGGATATCTTTAAAGTCCCAAAGAGTCCCACATTCTACCAAATTGAAATATTTTCAGCAAATCTTCCCCTATGGAATCACGTAACAATCATTTCCAACTTCGTCCAACTTTTCAAATTATTACAGTTTAAAGCCGTCAGTGTTACGTCGCGTCGCGTCGCGTTTTACGTATCACGTCCGCATCGTCCCAAATTCGTAAGGAGGTATGGCGTTTCTCCGAAGAAATTGTTTTGCACGCAATTTGAATTGTTTTGCACGCAAAAATAAGTATATATATATATATATACTTATTTATATATAAAAAAAAATATATATATATACAGGGTGTCCGCGGGAAAGCTAAACAGCCGGCTTCCTCCTAAACTATTGGAGATAAAAATATAAAAACAATAGGGAATTGCATGGTTCGAGGGGGCTAATTAATTAGCGCGAACGAATTTTTTTATCGATTATTATTTTAAAAGATACGATGGTCAAGTTCGGTTTTTCAAATGGAACTATTTTTTTTTTGAACACCTGAGTTGATAGTGCGTTCCAAGACAAATTCAATAAGCTTTACTGTATACACTTTATTTTCACTGGTTTTTAAGATATTGCGCTTGCAAATTTACTGATTTTCACAGGAAGAAAACTGTCTGGTATAGCACGGACCGGGGACGGTCTTACTGGCTCCACGGGTGGCACTGCCTGTTGAAATAGATACCTACCTGCCAAAGGTCTACGCCAGGCCCAAAGGCTGGACAATTTTTTTCCGTCAGAAATGCTACTTAAGTAGGTACATCTGCGGTATCGAGAAGCGCACCGTTACTTTTATTTCGCACTTGCTTCTACGCTCGGATGGCCGGTTCTTTTGGTAGGGATGCAAGTTCGATTGGTTAGGTCAGGAGGAGTGAAAGTTGCTAGACTAAATTTCAATCATAGGGAGCAGATTGTATCAGAACCATTCGGATTTGCATTCCTCACAAACGGCTGCTCTCTTGAAGCATTGCTCTTCACAGCAATGCCCACCTTCTCTCGCACGGAATACGTTAACGCTTGCTTTTGTTCTGATATTGAAGCTCGTGTTTATACTCGAGAGGACCACGCGTCGACAGCGGGCTACCCCTTTTCTTCCTGTGTCTCTCCACGAGCCGTGTTGACGGTGGATTGTAGGAGCGTAGATATCTGGATGCCAGTTATTGAATTCAGGAGACGATAGAAACATTTTATTACAAAACACACATGTACTATAATTAAAGTAAATCGTATTCCTCTCGGGCAGGAGTACTGATAATGATCGAACTTGCGCCCCAATTCGCGCAGACCAATTACACGGAGGGTAGTCGGGTCACACACTGCCCAAATGATACAGGGTAATTCTGGAGCAACGCCCGTCAAGGAGATGCGCTGGTACCCCGTGGCGAGGACAGACCTTCGCATTGCCTCACCCAATTTTTATGGTTTTTTTCCGGAAAAAGGCACGAATCCTGGGCCGAACGTAGCGAATTGAAGTCGACCCTCCGCAGTCGAGGGTGAAATATCCATTACAGCGTATTAAGAGACCCTTTTCTTCATCGTATCGAAAGGGAAGTGACGCCAATGGATTCCGTATGTTTTTCTGACGAAAATCATACCAAATGTCATGCAAATCAGACTACTTTGACACAAGCTATTTGTATTCCCCATGTAAAAGCTGTCCGATTTACACGACATTTGTAATGATTTTCATCGGAAAACCCCAAGGAATCCATCGGCGACACTTCCATATCCATACGATAAAGAATAAAGAATTATTCTATTTCCTAACCAGATACAGGGTAATTATGGAGCAACGCCCGGCAAGGAGATGCGGCGGCCTGGTACCCCGTGGCGAGGACAACCCCTCGCAGTGTCTGACCGAATTTTATGGCTTTCCACCCGCGAAGGGGTTCGAGTGCCTAATAGGGAGTGAGAAATCTTCGACTTGCGCATTTCTCATCAGATCTTTGCAAAACCGACACCTATCGATTCCTTATGTTTCGCCGATGAAGCTGACACTAAGAACGACGTAATTCGGACCATAATGAAGGAAATTCCATAGAATATCTATTTATGTCATTTCAAGCTGACTTGACTTGGTTAAAAATAGTCCGATTTACATGAAATTTGGTATGATTTTAATGGACGGAACGCCAGGAATCCATTGGCGCCACTTCCCCTTCGATACGATGAAGAAAAGAAGCAAACATTTGAAATCCTGAACATTTCTCACTTCTTAATGGTATTCCAAACCCTTCGAGGGTCTAAAGCCATAAAATTCGATGGGCACTGCGGGGTGTTGTCCTCGCCACGGGGTGACGGGCGCAGCACCAGAATCAGCCTGTACCTACCTTTTTAAGAAATAAAACAATTCGTTATTCCTTATCGTATGGATATGGAAGTGTCGCCGATGGATTCCTTGGGGTTTTCCGATGAAAATCATTACAAATGTCGTGTAAATCGGACAACTTTTACATAGGGAATACAAATAGCTTGTGTCAAAGTAGTCCGATTTGCATGACATTTGGTATGATTTTCGTCAGAAAAACATAAGGAATCCATTGGCACCACTTCCCTTTCGATACGACGAAGAAAAGAATTTCTTAATACGCTCAAATGGATAGTTCACCCTCGACTGCGGAGGGTCGACTTCAATTCGCTACGTTCGACCCAGGATTCGTACCTTTTTCCGGAAAAAAAAGCCATAAAAATCGGGTGAGGCACAGCGAAGGTCTGTCCTCGCCACGGGGTACCAGCGCATCTCCTTGACGGGCGTTGCTCCAGAATTACCCTGTATCATTTGGGCAGTGTGTGACCCGACTACCCTCCGTGTAATTGGTCTGCGCGAAGTGGGGCGCAAGTTCGATCATTATCAGTACTCCTGCCCGAGAGGAATACGATTTACTTTAATTATAGTACATGTGTGTTTTGTAATAAAATGTTTCTATCGTCTCCTGAATTCAATAACTGCCATCCAGATATCTACGGTCCTACAATCCATCGTCAACACGGCTCGTGGAGAGACACAGGAAGAAAAGGGGTAGCCCGCTGTCGACGCGTGGTCCTCTCGAGTATAAACACGAGCTTCAATATCAGAAGAAAAGCAAGCGTTAACGTATTCCGTGCGAGAGAAGGTGGGCATTGCTGTGAAGAGGGCCTCTTCAAGAGAGCAGCCGTTTATGAGGAATGCAAATCCGAATGGTTCTGATACAATCTGCTCCCTATGATTGAAATTTAGTCTAGCAACTTTCACTCCTCCTAACCTAACCAATCGAACTTGCATCCCTCCCAAAAGAACCGGCCATCCGAGCGTAGAAGCAAGTGCGAAATAAAAGTAACGGTGCGCTTCTCGATACCGCAGATGTACCTACCTAAGTAGCATTTCTGACGGAAAAAAATTGTCCAGCCTTTGGGCCTGACGTAGACCTTTGGCAGGTAGGTATCTATTTCAAAAGGCAGTGCCACAAGTGGAGCCAGTAAAAGCGTCCCCGGTCCGTGCTATACCAGACAGTTTTCTTCCAGTAAAAATCAGTAAATTTGCAAGCGCAATATCTTAAAAACCAGTGAAAATAAAGTGTATACATTAAAGCTTATTGAATTTGCCTTGGAACGCACTATCAACTCAGGTGTTCAAAAAAAATAGTTCCATTTGAAAAATGGAAAGGATGGCAAGGTTTTGCCATCAAAACTTTAAAATTATAAAAGTTCTTAAAGTAAGTATTTGACCAATACCCCCCTTGTGTGGGGAGGTTTGGGTCAGGAAATTGTGATGATTGGCAGGCTCACCTTCCGCCTGACGCAGATGATCACCGGTGTAGGGTGTTTCGGTGATTATCTGGACGCACAGGGCGGGAGGAGTCGTCGCTGTGCCACAGCTGCGGCCGGGGCATCGAGGACTCGGCGGACCACACTCTGGCCAGATGTCCGGAGTGGCTGGACGACCGCCGCACAGTGGGAATCGGGCGGAAAAAATCTCAAAAAATCATGTCACAATTTCGTATTGTTTTTTAGGTATTTTTTTTTTATCGGTTATGTATTGGTCATTTCCTGTCACTCAGCCTCTAAAACCGATTACAAGTGCGAAAAAACTCGCACTAAAGAAGTATGGCCAAAATTTCTACATATCACTAAGTGGACCTATTTTTTCCGGAGTAGTTTTATTACTCATTTTTACATAGTGTAGAGCAAAAAGAGGCAGAATTGAAACTGTTGTCAGAATATAACAATATCTCAAAGAATACCGAGGTGTTTTAGAAATCACTTTGTTCAGGTACCTCCGTCTACCTCCGCAACGACACTGGAAAGGTTTGAAAGTACATATTTTGAGGTACAATTCCCATTAAAAATGTTCACCGTCCATCACCGTCTGTACTGTATGCAAACGTTTTTGTAAGTTTTCTTCGTAAAACATGGTTAATACCTAATTGCTACTGTTGACTGTCGATCGCTCTTGTGGGTGTCGCCTTTCAATAGAAAATTTTGCGCTGATTCCGAATATACCCCTTGTTCATATACCTGAAATAAACGATTCATGTGTTTTTTGACCAAAAACCATGAAAAATCACGTTTTATCACATATTTTGCGATATTGAGCAGTTTTCTTCTGCCTCCATATAATTTTGTTCAATAGAAAAATTGTATAGAATTAAAATATGCGTTTTTTAAAATTTTTTTAATTTATTTTTTAACTGTCAATATTCGTAAATATATCGTTGACTGATATATTTAGATATATTAGACAAAATTGTCTAAACATTGTACAAGTACAAAATCCGTTAAAAAACGAATATTGACAGTTAAAAAATAAATTTAAAAAATTTAAAAAAACGCATATTTTAATTCTATACAACTTTTTTATGGGACAAAATTACATGGAGGCAGAATAAAACTGCTCAGTATCGCAAAATATGTGAAAAAACGTGATTTTTCATGATTTTTGGCCAAAAAACACATGAATCGTTTATTTTGGGTATAGGAATATGGGGTATATTCGGAATCAGCGCAAAATTTTCTATAAGAATACATAGAGAACCGAATCTTTATCCTAAATTTCCCATTTTTAAACCACTGTGCGCCGGGTCCTCCAGCGGCAGCTGGGTCCCGACCTCTCGCTTCCGACTGTCGTGAGTCGGATGGCAGAGGATCGGGACTGTTGGGCGGCCGTCTCCTCCTTCTCCGAGGTAATAATGCTGGAGAAGGAGGAGGCTGAGAGGGACCGCATCAGAGCGGGTCTTCGGCCCCGCGCGGTCCCTCGGAGGCAGCGCGCGAGATGACCCGGGGCCGGGGGAGGTGGTGCGGCGACTTAGTTCTACAGTTGCCCCGCTCCCCCGGTTAAAACCCCCGGATCGCGCCACGGCTCCCCCGTAAGGGGAGTGGGAAAGGGGCCGCACCCCATAACGGGTGCGGCGACAGACCCTTCGTATGCCCCCATCCCTGTGAGAGAGGGGGGGGGGGGCGTGTAGGCGGGGTTTGTGGGGGAAGGGGAAAGCGGCCCGCCAAGTTATAGGGCGGGCCGCTGTATGTCAGGGAGGGAGAGCCGGGGGGGGACCATGAACTAGGCCCCCCCCCGGGGAGCGGCGATGTCACGCCGCTCCCGATAGTGCGATCGAGCTCCGGGGCATAAACGGGCGGCTGATAACGGGCCGCCCTGTAGGCGCACATCGCCAGCCGCCCGCCCGAGGTGGCCGTCGGGGAATTACTCCCCGACCACCTTAAAAGCCCCTCGGGACGCGCGGCGGCTAGGGCGGCCCGTGAGGCCGTCTACGCCCCGGCCCGGTCGCAACCGTAGCATCGTCGCGGCCGGGTAGCAGCTCGATCGCGGAGCGCACCACCCGCCCTAGTAGCAGCGACCCCGGAAGAGGTGGCGCGGAAAAGCGCAGGGGGGAGGGCTGCGAACGAATCGCTAGTTTGCACTCACGTCAAGTCCCTCCCCTCAGGCACGCAACTCCGCACACGAGGTAGACCACCTTGGAGGCTTTAGTGGGTTCGAGTCCCACATAACCCCCTGCCCGCCCCGGGGGGTATCCGTGGGGATTTCCTCCAAGTAAAAAAAAATATAAAGCGGAAAGTCTTATTGTGTTTCCAACGGATAAACTCGGAAAGTACTTAACCAATTCTCCTGCGCTTTCACAGATGTCTAGAGGCAACATTTGGGAAGGTTTTAGCCTATCTATCATCTCGATATTACTAAATGGGACTGAGTAATAAGCGAAATAGTGAAGCGAGGCAGATAAATCTTACGTGGCGTCCACCGCGGTGCGCGTAGGGATCACAGTTGCCAAAGATTATTTCGAGAATCTATTAGTTTTCCAGTTAATTTTAAAATATTAATGTTGCCGTTATTAATACATATGAGAAGCCCGGGCAACGCCGGGTACTTTAAGCTAGTATTATATAAGCTTATAACAGCGACTTATTTCGGTTACCAATTTAGGTTAAACGTACCACGAAAATGCACTTCTACTTGTAGAAAATTAATACGCGTTTTAACAAATTGCTCAGTTTGTTTACGAATTCCGGTACCACTGCTACAACGAATGATGCATATGCGAAGAAGGTACGTATGCCTAACAAGGATTGGAATACACTAACTGACCCAGGCCTACCCACCCTCCCCTATACATGAATTATGAAGCCGTTACGTGACGCTAGTGATAAATCGCAATATATATACAACATTTCATAATCATTCGTTCATTATAATCGTCCGATATACATAAACAATCTCGATAAAATTAAACAAGCCCGATCATTTTTTTCTCTTAACACACGAAAATAGTAAAATTATTCATTTTTATTCTTTATTTTATTTCTGCAAATTAGTTGAAACTTTTAATGGAAATAGTGCCGTTGCAATTGCAACTATTCTGAATATTTTCCAACAGACATAATTTTCGGATGTGTCGGTCTATCCTTAAATAAGAAATATATAAAAATAATTTTTATGTTAAACGATTTTATTAAAAATGCACTAAAAAGTAAAAAATAATCATTTTCTTATAATACAATTTCGATGGTATTTTTTTTACTTTAATGGGTCATTCTGGTTAGCGCGCCGATAAATTCAGCGATTTTCAGGGATTTATTGTGAAGACAAGAATTATAGTAATGGAATACTACTTGTTTCTATTGATTAAACTACATTTCTACAGTAAATGAAAAATATAAATGTAATAAAATTATTGCTTTTAAAATGGTTTTGAAAGCGATTTTGATGACATTGTTACGTATGTGGAATCTTCCCATACGCCACTCTCAACCACTTTCGAGCTCGCTTCTGAGAAGGGAAAACGCCCTAAAATCCTTTTGCTTATCATATACCACTAAGGGGGGTCATGATCTCGACCATCTGGATCACGACCATGGGAACGGGAGTGAGACGACGACGACCCCGAAGGATTTCCTTATATGGAAACTCCTAATGAACCCCCACTCATTTTTGAGACTATATAAACCCTTTGGTTTCAACCCTCGTTGGTTAAAAGCTATAGAGTCACGCGTAGAGTGACGTCGTGTCACGCTCGTACAGAGTTGGTTAAAGATCGAGCTAAAGTCTCCGTCAGAATCATAGTTAACCTCATAGAATCCGCGAGTTCGGTTTATATTCTATTTGGCACTTTGAAATAAACCGCTCGTACGCCCCGCATCGCCAGTGCGTCAACACCGTGCAAACTAGTGGTAACTTACACACTTTTATTTATTATTTAACCGCGACACTTACATTTGTACAATAATTAGTTATTGAATATACGAATGGTGTTCACGTGTAAATGGAGTAGATTCGTTAAACCCATCTTTTACCCAGCGATCCTTATAATATTAGTAGCACTCACCCACCGATACAACTTTACCGCTCGAGTTGTATCAAACATTAATTAAGAGTTACGAGGCATCACTAATATTTCCCGCGACTCCCTGATTTCGCATCAGGTTCGTCCGCCCCCCTAACTAACAAACTCATAAACCGTATTCCTTGGGAAATACCCTTCTCGCCGGCCTCTCGCTTTGCCGCAGCCCCGGCTCGTAACAACATGTTTAAAAATGCATGCCTCGCTCGTGCAAGTGATTTCAGCAGATGGACTTATCTGAAACCAAAAATACAAACAGATTCTTGATCAGTATGACTGTCGCTATAGCCCGTACTAGAATAAATGATTTATCCTAAAAATTAACAAAATGGCGGGCAAAATACAAGAATCAATGTATTTCGGCTGTGTTTTCTGTGCTATCTTCGATTTTAAAAGTAGGTTAGACTCAACGGAAATACTTGCTTGTAGTACCGGCCAGAGGCATAGGTGTGCAGAATAAGCAGTTCAATTTATAAAACAATCGGTTCGAGAGATTTTGAGATTGTACCTGCACCATGTGAAAAAATTACGTTCCGAGAAAAACGCGTTCAAAGTTTTCATCTATGGTGGCCGTGCCTCTGCGCTCCCTACAAAATGTCTATGTACAAGCTAAAATAATTGTAATTTTTCAATGAAAATTTAACAGTACATTCTTGAGGATAGAAAAAAAATGGCGGATGTTGATCAAGTACGTGTTTATACTGTATGCGTATTATCGTGGTAGCTAAATGTGTAATTGATTAGATTCGCACTCGCAATATCGAAATAATAAGGACGCATGATATACTTCTTACAATTAATTATTCACAATCATTCGGGAATAGGGAGCGTCTCATTAGAAAGGGTGTGTTAGAAATTCGAGGATGGGAGTAAGGAAATCCTTCTGGGTTTAAACTGTTTAAAAAACTCTTTAATTCACTTCCGGCTTTACACAAACTGTCCGCTCCACGAGGCATGCACGCTCTGCCCTTCCTCGTCGTCTCGTCTTCCGTGTCTCGCGTACCCCCCCCCCCCCCCCCCCACCATCTTATCGAGTTCCGAGCCCCCGGACGCAGGTGTCGCGACAACCTCGCTTTCTCAACATCCTCCCCCCCCCCCTTTCGTGTGACAACACCTCTTATGCTACGATGCGGAAGGAGTGCGGGCCTTTTATTAAACAAAACGATTCTTAAAGTTACGCAAAAGGGACGCGAAGGTTTCCCTAGCGACGCGATTACTAGGCGCCTGTGTCTTCTGGATCGCCGGCTTACCTCTCCCGCAACTTCCATTCTGCTCGGTAACCGTTACATTCGCGTCGGTTCCTCACCTCCGTAGACTAAAACATATATAGACGCTCAATAGAAATACTATTCCTCCACAGAGTCGAAGGACACGCAAAAATATACAGACGTCTTGACCTTAACTACAATCATACGCGCGACCCGAGTTACGCTGTGTAGCGCTCGGGTCCCTTGACAACACGCCCGCTTCTCGTACACGACGGCTTTCTGACTTACAATTACTTAGATTAACCTTATTATAGTTCCTTTCGTAATTCGCTTTGTTCCGCAAGATCTCTGAAACGGTCGTCTCCGCCGACGATACCTCTAGCGGATAGATTCTTTGTATCGGTCATTTGAACGTACCGGTTTTCGTTCTTAGGATAACCACTCTCTTATTTCCATCGCGACCGGGAACCACCTCTACTACTCTAGCGAGAGGCCAATCCACACGCCTGTGTGTGTCGTCTCCGATCAAAACAACATCACCGGCCTTTATTTTCCGTCTTTCTCTTCTGCCTTTCTCCTTTCTTAGCAACAGCTGTCCTAAATATTCCGTGCGGAATCTCGCTCGTAAATCGTTGGAAACCTTTTGTTTATACTTAAACTTCTTGTTCAACTTGGCTTTATACAGCATGTCGCAATCTGGTACGCCTATTTCTCGAATTTCTTGAAGAAACATCGCGGGTGAAATGGCTTTGAGATCATCGGAATCCTCAGAGACATACGTCAGTGGCCTTGTGTTAATGACTGCCTCAGCGTCGCAGAGTATTGTGTTTAGGCTCTCATAGCATAAACTCGCCTTCCCCAGAACTTTTCGTAAAATTGTCTTTAATATCCCGATAAGTCTTTCCCACCAACGCCCCCACCAAGGAGCTGACGGGGGGTTGAAAAACCACTCGATCCGCGACGCCAAACTGTGTTTGATTATTCTGGTCCAATCTATTTTGCTTAACGCCTTAGCTGTCCCGACGAAATTAGTACCGTTGTCGCTGTACACCGAACGCGGGCGTCCTCGCTGGGCTACAAATCTGCGAAAACACTCTAGAAATCCTTCAACGGAGAGCGAGGACGCTAGTTCGAAATGAACCGCCCTGTATACCGCACAGGTGAAAATTCAAATCCACCCCTTTCCCCCCTCTGATGAACAATGGCCCAGCGAAATCAACACCAATGGCTTCAAATATTGCCGCGTCTCTAACGCGATTGAGAGGAAGAGGCGGAGTTTCGCACTCTAGGTGTTTCACTTTTTGTCTTTTGCATATAGTGCAGTTTGCTATAACCGTTCGGATTGCTCTCCTTAAGGAGATAATCCAAAACCGTTCACGCAGGTTGCTCAAAATTATAAGGGCTCCTGCGTGTCCCAAACTTTCATGTGTTTCTCGCACGAGCAGATGAACTACGTCGTGTTTGCTATCAAGTATAATTGGACATAAGAAGTTGGAGTCGTCGACTCGGTTAAAGATCCTTGCCTTTAAAACGTACAAGCCATGTTCATCAGAGAAGGTCTTAAAAGCCGTCAGCTTAGCCCTGCGGGCACCTGCGAACATCCCTTCCTGTAAGTGCTTTAAGAGCTTTACTTCGGCCGTTTGTATTTCCGCCACGGTTAATTGTAGTTCGCATCGTTTCGACATTGGCAGATAAGTATTCAACCGCGGGTCTCGACCCTTCCCTTCTGACTCGGTCGACTTCCTCTCTCTAATTAACGCTTTTCTGTTATTTATAAATCTTTGCACCCATGCTAAAAACCGGAGAAGTTTCGTATATGACGAAAAATGAGCTCCGGCTTTAAAGTCCGATTCGTCTATATTGACCATGTGTGCAAGAGTTACCTTTTTAACCTCGCTTCTTACTTCCTCCTCATTAATTTCTACTTTGGTTATGGGCCACTCTGACTCGGCATTATAGAGCCATTGTGGCCCTAGCCACCAGTCAGACTGGACAAGTTGTGAGGGATTACATCCCCGCGAAGGTAGGTCGGCGGGATTCAAGTTACTCGGCACGTGTTTCCAATCGCTAATCGCGCTAGATGCTCTAATCTCTCTGACTCGGTTCCATACGAACGTCCCCCACTGCATGTCGCGTTTTGTCCACGCTAAAACCGTCGTGGAATCGCTCCATTAGGTGCTCTTTAAAACCTCGCGGGTTAGAGAGTGCCACTGCGCACGCAAGTCGGACGGTTATCGTCGCGGCCATCAATTCGAGACGGGGAATTGTTGCTCTTTTTGGAGCTACGCGCGCTTTAGCACTTAGGGGCCTAACCGTAACCCCCTCTTCACCCTCGATTCTTACAAAAACTACGGCCGCGTACGCAGAACCGCTCGCGTCCCCGAATGCATGTAACGTCAAGTCCCCTTTGCCAAGCTTTCTTGGCATTTCTATTCGCTTTAATGACGGAAGGTCACTGATCCAATGCAAAAAACCCTCCCTTCGTTTACCGCCGAATTCCGTATTCCAATTAATTTTTTCTTCCCATAACTCTTGTAACAATAACTTAGGATGAAGAGATACTGGACACGTAAAACCAATCGGATCGAAAACTCGGTGTGTCGCGGACAATATAGCTCTTTTTGTAACAATCTCGATCGTACTGACGTCTAAGATCGTCGGGTTGACCGATAGGGTATCCGTTCTCTTGTTCTATGAAAGTCCCAAGACTAGCGTTGATCGTTATCTTTACTATCGCCCGAACTTTCCCATCCGCGAAGCTCGAAACCGCCTAAGGCCATGAGCGTAGTGGCTTCGTCAACAAAACTTTCTAATTCGTGCGCCGTATTTACGCTTGCGATGCAATTATCGACGTAAAAAGAACTCTTCAACTTGTTCACTGTCCATTCGGACCAGCTAGTGTTCTGTCCTACCGCCGTATTCAGATGCAGCGTAATAATGGCCGCTAGTAAAAACGGGCTGCACGCAAGTCCAAAAACCACTCGACAATGTTGAAAAACTATAATTTCGCCGGCCTCTACCCAAAGAAAACAGAGATACTCGCGATCACTTTCGTTAACTGATATTTACAGAAAGGCTTTCGCAATATCAGAGACCACCCCGAATTCCCTTTCTCGAAATTTATTCAACGACGACGGGATGAGTTCTATTAAGTTCGGCCCTTTTTCGAGACACTGATTTAATGACGGATATCCCATAACGCACGCGGAGGCGTCAAACACAGGTCTTATCTTTGTTGTGCTATGCATCTTAATCACTGGCCGATGTGGCAAATAGTGACCCGAGTCGTACCCTTCTCTACTGGAATCCTTTTCAATAAATCCCATTGACAGCCATTCGCGCAAAACCTTATCATAAGCCTCATACAGCTTTTGTTTTTTGAGCTTTTCAATACCTTTTAAAAGTCTGCAACGAGCAATGCTATAATTAGAAGAGATATGCGCATGATCCTCTATCCACGGTAGTCTAACCTCGTATCGGCCTACGGCCGTGAATCTAGCGGTTTCCAACAAAAAATCGAGCGTCCGGCTATCCCTTGCCGCCTTCTGCGATTTTTCTATGGGGTCGATAATCCCGAGAACGTCCAGTCTCCACAGGTCGGATGGATTGGCCTCGCGCACTAGCATCGCCGCGATCTCTGTCGCGGTACCCGCTTTCGCCTCCCTCTCCGGCAACTTACCCATTATTGTCCACCCCAGTTGGGTCTCAAACGCCGTCAAACCGTTCCTTAACTCAACCCTTTTACCGGTCATTAGTTTTCCAGCCACATCCGCGCCTAGAAGGACCTCTATAGAACTGTTCTCGTTATCGATATCGCTCAAAACAATGCCCCTCTCCCGCAGTTCCCGCACCCACGAGTCTTGTTTTATAACCGGAATTGTATCGCAAATAGTGTTCTGATTGAGTGCTTGAAAATTACAGGCGTACGAGTTATCTAAGCTCTTCATCCGAATCAAGAACTATGTACTACTTCTTGCTGCCCAACCGGAATATAACCTAATTCTTTCGCGACTGTGGCGCGAATATACGACCGCTGCGACGCTGTATCTATGACCACCCGTACCACTTTCTCACGTTTCGGCGAATACAATTCGACGCGCAGCGTCTGCAAGTAAATCGTGGGCAACCCGGAGAACGTGGCTAAGTTATTTTCGCGAACCGTGGCCAAATTGTTCCCGCTAACCGGAACACCTTCGGTAGCGACGACGGGTTTCTTTTCGCCTTCGCGACGATCCACGACTTCACCGCGATCAAACCCCGGACACATTAAGAGAATGGTGGTGTTTCGTGCACCAATCCCATTTTACTTTGACTCAACATTTCTTTGCAGTGTGACCCCGCGTCAGGCAACTGAAACAACCCTTCTCTCTTTTTACTATGTCCCTACGAGCTTCTAATTTCATTCTCAGCGTTGAATTACAATCATTACTTTCGTGGTTTGACTTACAAAAGATGCAGACTCGCACTAGCTGTATTCTTTGTAGCCTCAGTCTTGCCTCTCTGCTTCTTCGTCCCCTCCGGCTCCGTCGAGATTTCGAAACCCGTCAAAGCCATGTCGATGCGCTGTTCGTTCTCCACCTCGAGCTGTAGGAACTTCAGAAGTCTCGCTAGCCGATCCCTTGTTTCCTCTTGGCCGCTTGCGTCCGTCGTCCCTCGCTGCCCGCTTCGTTGCCATGCTCGCAGAACCTCCTCCGGAAGTGACGACTCGACTAACGGATACAGCATAGCTGCGCACTTGTCTGTGGTAACGCCCAGCGTTTGGAGAGCCCGTATGTAGGACTCTACTTTATCGTATAGGCTCGTGAGCGTCGCCCCTTTGTTTCCTTTTACCGCGTTTTGAAGCACAAGACCTAGGAGTTCGCGCACGTAAAATTCCACTACAATGTCATCTCGGCCAAAACGATTCTTCAGGCACGTGACTGCCTTCTCGTAATTTTCTGCTGTCGGCGGAAAACTACCCACAAGCTCGCTGGTCCTCCACTCCGGTACTGCTGCTTGCAGAAGGTATTGGAATTTATCTTCTTTGCTAATCTCCCGGTCTTCGTGAATCTTCTTAAACTGACTCCAAAAGGGGAGCCACTCCTTTATGTTGCCATTGAATTTTGGAAGCTCAATTTTCGGGAGCTTCAGTTGCTTCCTCTCGTTCCCAAACGAGACGTTTGCCGGTGAGGTAGGCGGACTTAGTACGTCGGTCATGCTCAGTCGAGCTTTCAAGAAACTCGTCTTATACCCATCATCGGACTCCAGTTCCTTATCAATGACCTCCTCGTCCAAGGTGGACTGGAAAAGAGCCTGTTTGTAAGCCACGTGTGCCGCGTCCATTTCCACCATCTTGTCTTAGAATTCTAGAGAATTTGAAACGCGATCACCTTTTCCTCGTGCGAACTGGTATCCGCCATTGTAGCCTGGAACACTGTAAGCGCATTCGAAAAGGCCGTTCGTTGTGCTTTTCTTTGTCTCTTGACCGGCTCCATCCTTTAGCCCGTTGAGCCTAAACACCGTCCTTAGACTGTACTCACAGACACCTGTTGCACACGTTATTGACCAAAATTTTCTTCCCCAACTGTCTTGACACGGTGGCCAGATTTTGTTAGAAATTCGAGGATGGGAGTAAGGAAATCCTTCTGGGTTTAAACTGTTTCAAGAACTCTTTAATTCACTTCCGGCTTTACACAAACTGTCCGCTCCACGAGGCAGGCACGCTCTGCCCTTCCTCGTCGTCTCGTCTTCCGTGTCGCGCGTACCCCCCCCCCCCCCCACCATCTTATCGATTTCCGAGCCCCCGGAGTCAGGTGTCGCGACAACCTCGCTTTCTCAAAAGGGTGAAAGTAGAATATAACCTCAAAACAAAGGTAGGGGATAAAGCGATCAAAACGGAGAAATGGACAAAATGGCAAGCGAAAATAAATCCATCTCCAGAGGAAGACCACTAAAAAGCACAACGATCACCAAATTAGCGGTAGAAGACAGCAAGCAAACGATATTAACCTCAAAAAAGAAAGAACCAGAAACCAACAATGGGAATAATACAGAAGGAAGTGTAACATCACTTTTGAACAGAATGATGGACAAAATGGACTCTATGTCTGAGGAAATCCAAACAGTGAGAGAAGAAATGAAAGAAACAAGGAAAGAATACACGGAGGTAATGAATCTAATCAAAGAGGTAGCAACGATAAAAGAGGAAATGGAACGGAAAGAGTTAAGATGGGCAGAGGAGAAGAAAAGCTTGGAAGAAAGGATTAAATCTTTAGAAACAATAGAAGAGGGAAGAAGAAGAAGAGAAAAAAGGTGTAACGTCATCATCAAAGGCCTAAATATACAAGCAAAAACAGAGGAAGTAGAAAAATTCATGAAAGAGAAACTACACGTAGAGGCGAAAATAGAATATTCTCCAGAAATAAGAACAGCGAGCAACGACAAAATGATTAGGGTGAAACTGGTAGATTGGGAGAACAAGCAAAAAGTTAAAGAAAGTAAAAAGCTATTGAAAGGAGGAAAGATATTCATAGACGATGACTTAACACAGGCCTGCACAGCAAGGCTGTGGCGGGCAAGAGCGCTCTCGATTGCTCGTGAGCAAAGCGAAGAGCGACGCCGTGAGCAGTTCCCCCACCCTGTGGCCAATAGCTGTCGTAGTATGCGTGTAAACTGTAATGTGTGTTGCTGATGTTCCGCGGCACACTTCACTCACGAACACTCCCCACCACGGCCCTCACGGCACTGTCGCTCATAAAAGCGTGGCCTAGTGCTTTACGATGCTCTTTCCGCACGCGTCCGAAAATTTTTGCCCGGCGAGCATTCAGCTGTGCACGCCTGACTTAACACATGAACAACTTGTGATACAGAGAGAGCTGGGCAAATTTGCAATGTCACAAAAAGACCTGGGGAAGCGGGTCAAAATAGGTTACAGGAAAGTGTACATGACAATGAAATGTAGGCATGGAAGGACGGCATAGGAATAGAGAAAAACCTACAAGTAAAGGAAATGGGAAAGGAGAAAGACAAACGGGCATTCTGTTTTGGAATGTTTATGGCATAGCAAACCTAAATAATATAAGTGCAGAAGATCTCCAAAAACATGTCGTAGAAAGTGCAATATTATGCTTAAGTGAGACATTCCAGACAGAAGAAATAATAAGAATACCAACGTGCTTGAAGAAATACAAATATATAGTGAGTAAAGCAATTAAAAATAAGTCAGTAGGTAGAGCGAGCGAAGGCTTATGCATAATGTATAGACCAGATTTAGTTCATAAAATAGAGATAATATCAAAAACTGAATCATGGATCTGCATAAAGGTCAAAATAGAACAAAAAGAATTTATAGTATGTAATGTATATATAAACAGCGGAAAAGAGCAGATTCTAAGAACATTAGAGGAAGTGGTCAAGGAAACTAAAGAGAAAACAGCCACTCCAATAATTGTCGGAGGGGACTTCAATTCGAGGATAGGGACTGGAAATCAGGTAGAAGAGGAAATCACGGAGAAGTCCGAATTAACTCACCTCAGAAAATCAAAAGATAAATGTATAAACAAAGCAGGAAGAATTTTGTGCGAAATCATGGAGGATGCTGGATTAATTGTACTGAACGGTAGGACCAAATCACACAACGACGGCCAATACACGTATGTCGATACAAAAGGACTTAGTACAATAGATATGGCATGGATAGATATAAATATGATACAGGAAATTAAAGACTTTGAAACTATAGAGATGGGAACATCGGATCATCTACCAATAAAAATCAAGCTAAAAAACATGGGAAGAGCGACAAACGAGGAAGAGGAGGAAGAGTCAGGGTCAAAGACAATAAATAAGCTAATATGGGACAATAACAAATGCGAGGATTACCAGAAAGCAGTAGAAGAGCAGCTAACGGAAATAGAAGCAACAGAGGAAAACCCACAGCTAAAAATCAAAACAGCAATAAAGAATGCAGCAAATACGCTGGGAATGTCAACAGTCAGGAAAATCAATAGAACAAAAAATACAATAAACAAACCCTGGTACAATCTAGACTGCAGAAAAGCCAGAAAGGAAATGAAGGAAATAGCTAAAGCATTTAGAAAAAATGGAGGAGCCCAGAAAAGAGAAGAATATCTTGAAACGAGAAAAAATTACAGGACAATGGTAAGCAGAACCAAGGAAGAATACTATCGGAACCTCCGGACAGAAATTACAAATGTAAATACTCAGCAACCTTCTGGAAACTGGTGAAGAAATTAAGCTACAGAACAATACCAGAATGTAAGATAGACGTAAAGGAATGGCAAATATACTTCCAAGATATGTATAAAGAAAACACCGGTCTTATATTTCACCTCATGGATGCAAGACATCCATATCTAGATCAGGATATACAGCTCATAGTACTGAACGCAACTTTAAATAAACTGAAACCGAAGAAAGCCCCAGGACCAGACGGTATAACCAACGAATTTCTTAAATACTCGCCACATAATATGAGAGAACAACTACTAGATCTCATGAACCGCACCCTACAAACGGGTGAAATCCCACAGTACTGGACGAGCGCTAACACGATAATGTTACACAAAAAAGGAAATAAGCTGGACCCGAATAATTATAGAGGAATTACATTGGCTAACACTACCACCAAAATATTTACAACGATACTGGCCAGAAGACTGAACACATGGTGTGAAAGCTGTGATATTCTCCCAGAGGGTCAGGCAGGATTTCGAAGAGATGGATCATGCGAGGACAACATTTTTGTACTACAGACGAAAATCGCGGAGTCACTAAGGCGTCCAAATGGGAAACTATATATAGTATTTGTAGACTTTAGGAAAGCGTTCGATTCGATCTGACACTCAATCTTCTGGGATAAACTACGTAGGGCAGGTGTGAGCTCACAACTAATAAGAGTGATAAATAACCTATATCAAAAAGCAAACACACAAGTAAAAGTGAATAACACCGAGTTTACAGATAGCATAAGATTAAATAAAGGCGTGCTACAAGGGGACAGCCTAAGTCCAATACTCTTTTCAATTATGATATATGATATTGCCACGTATTTCGAGGCAAAGGGACACAAAAAAATAATAAAAGAGATGGAACTCCTCTTGTTTGCGGATGATCTTACAATCACAGCGAATAACCCAATTGTAATGCAAGAAAAGATGGAGACCTTACATAGTTACTGTGTGGAGAACAAATTAGAGGTAAATATCGATAAAACGAAATTGATGGTATGCAGAAGATCCAACAGGAAAAAAGGCCTACGAAGAATAACATTCAATGGGGAAATCATAGAAGAAGTAAAGGAATATAAATATTTAGGAGTAACATTCACCAAATCTGGTACATTTCATACAGCAGCTAAGCAATTTATCACCAGGGCAAAAGCTGCACTAGGCACAATATGGAAACCGCTCATAATCACTAGATCTAACAGATGGAAACCAGCACAGAAGTTGTTTGACGCAGTTGTGAAGGCGACATTGCTATATAATGCAGGAACTTGGGCTTTAAACCATACAGAGACAATAGAGAAGGTACAAGTAGAGTTTATCAAAAGAATGCTAGGAGTAGCTAGAAGCACAACGGGCTATATGGCAAGATTAGAAACCGGAAGACGGCACTTAGAAATAGAGGTAATGAAAAGAGCATCAGGATACTGGAAAAGGGTAGAATCGATGAAAGACCAAAGATTCCCGAAGAAATGCTGGGAGCAGCTGAAGCTTTGGGATAGAAGTGCACCGGACAACAGGAGGAACTGGGTCACTCAAATACGAAAGAAATTGCAACAATTCGGATATGAAAGTACCAATTATCTACAGGAATTAAAGAACGACAGCATACAGCAGGTCATACTAGAAAGAATAGCTGAAATGCTATGGGAAGAAGATAAGAATAGATCAATTAATTCCACATACAGCGAAATATATAGAAACATCAAGGACATGACCTGAGTAGAAGCAACCAACTATCTGACTCTGAACATACCACTACCAATCAAAAGAATCATAGCGCAGGAAAGACTGGCTGGCAAATTAGGATGGACAACGACGATAGGGCTTGGTTGGAAATATAAGGTGGAGGAGAACCTAACATGTCAAATATGCAACACTAGAGAAGCGGAGAACAGAAAGCATATCTTGTGTGACTGTCCGATATACGCAGAAATCAGACCCAACTCCATGAGAAATAAGGAATGGACAGAAATAATAAAGGTGAAAACGGAGAAACAAATATGGGAAGTAGCGAATTTTATTAAGGGAAGCATGCTGTAACGAGTTATTGTCGGTAGGACGACGATCTTGCCCCCCACCGCGCGCCCGACCGCGAGGACGCGTACCGCGCTCTGCCAACGGTCTTGCCCCCCACCACTCGTCCGCGGGTACCGAGAATCGGCGCGAGATGGGTACACAACGAATGTCCTTCTCGCTGCCGAAATCCGCGGACGAGGACATATAGGCCGGGAGCATAGGCCTATTTGGTAGAGACCGCCTAGAGCGAGCGTACCGAACAGTACACCTCTCCCAGAGACCTCCTGTACGATTCCACGTTCTCGTGTAGACACTCGTTCTTGCGAAAGACAAGCGCCCGTGTTAGCACCCGTTCTCGTGCGTCGACAGACTGAGTCTCTGCGTCTTTTTGAATACGCCCCCTCCACGGTTCCCAGACGGGCAGCGTGAGCCATCCTCAGGACGCAGGCCGTTACCCTTTATCGATCTCCCGAATAGATTTATCTCCGTTCTCGAGAGCGTCCTCACAGTCTCCGATTCACCCGCGGGTTGTGCCCACGGGGTGATCGGACTAAAGACTCTCCGACCAGGGTCTAACGGCAGGGTTGGCCCGCCAAGGCACCGAACAGTCAAACTATCTATCCCCTCCCCCTTCGCCGCCTCTTCACCGATTCGAATACACGCCGAGATAAGGTCCGTTTATACAGCCACCGAGCCGAGCCTTCCGAGCCGTCCGTGCCGGGCGGAATCTCTATGCTAAAGCTTATGGAGAGCTCGGAGCCTCTGAGTCATCCGGGGCGTCCGGGCCCGGCCGTGCTCGGCGGCTTCTCGTCGCCCGCTGGACCCGTGCTCGGTGGCCACTCGTTGAGACGACTGGATTGCGTGCCCTGTCGAAGTGCAACGCTGCTAGATTTATGCTCCCAACACGTAGGGTAAATCCGAGAGACACGGTCGACCTAATATAAAATGGCTATTAAAACTAATAAAGTAAAATTATTTATGAGTAAATACAATTACAGATTCATTGATATTTAATTTGTTTACGCTAAACAAGTAAAGAACACATGAAAGAAAAAGTGAACTACCTACTGGCGGTTAGTAAGGCAAATGAATACAAAAGTGAAGAAATAAACTAAATAAACAAAAATAATAATAAAAAATAAAAATAAACAAAAATAATATAAAAAAATCATAACTCGACCATCTCACCTTTCTGCAGCGAGAGATGGTCTTCTCGTTAGCTTTCAGAGGAAGAGTTAATATGGCCAAATACTTTGGCTGCATTGGCCCTCAATATCTCTACTATCTTGTTATCCCAACCATTAAACGGAAATAAACTTAGAAGTATATTTTAAATACGATTCTGTACACCAATGGTTGAGAAAAGAGGTTAAATGTAACCTCAATTTATCTTTTATAGCCTATAAATAAAAAAAAACACAGAAGGAAGTGAAATGACGCTATTCATTCAACTGTTTGGCTTCTGGAGAAGTAATTCGTCTGCACTTTAACGTGTTTTTCCGTATAGAGTCTGAAATATGGCGACTCGACCAACTCTCCGGCACGACCGCGTCTCCGGGATTTACCCTAGAGGAGTCATACCTGACAAGCGAAGATCCCGAGGTGTAGCTTCATGACTTTATTGCCTACACCTTTTTAGCTGGTCGAAAGCGAGTGACTGATCAGTTCTGAACAAATTTTCGACTAGTGAAGACCTTTGAGTTCTGTCATTCGTAATGCCTTATTCATTTCCTATGGAGCACTTAGCTATAATGGCAATTATATTGGAAGAACCTCAAAACAGAAGAAGGCAGAGAAGGTGGAGTGTCCACCCTCCGTGGAAAAATAGAAGCCAGCAAGGAGAATATCAAATTTACAATACGCTAATTGACCATGAGGACAAATTTTACAATTACTTCAAGATGTCCAGAAATACGTTTGATGCCCTACTGGATAGAATCGAACTACTAATAAGCAGAAACGATATAAACTGGAAGCGGTCGATATCACCGAGAGAACGCTTAGCAATCTGTCTGAGGTAGATACAGAAGTTTATTTGTTACATGTGCAGGAAATAACAGAAAATAGTAATAATAAACGTGCACAAACCGCAGAATACAAATATGCAGGGTGTCCGCGGGAACAGTAAAGAGCTGGATATTTCCTAACGTATTCAGAATAGAAAGAAATGTTTATATGCAATTGCATGGTTGAAGGGAGCTAATTTACTAGCCGCGACAAATTTTTTCTTAGATTATTATTTTAAAAGATACGATGGTCAAGCTTGGTTTTTTAAATAGAACTATATATTTTTTTAGAAATCAATTGATAGTGCGTTTCAAGACAGATTCAATAACCTCTGAATAACTCTTCCTCTGAAAGCTAACGAGAAGACCATCTCTCGCTGCAGAAAGGTGAGATGGTCGAGTTATGATTTTTTTTATTATTTTTGTTTATTTTTATTTTTTATTATTATTTTTGTTTATTTAGTTTATTTCTTCACTTTTGTATTCATTTGCCTTACTAACCGCCAGTAGGTAGTTCACTTTTTCTTTCATGTGTTCTTTACTTGATTAGCGTAAACAAATTAAATATCAATGAATCTGTAATTGTATTCACTCATAAATAATTTTACTTTATTAGTTTTAATAGCCATTTTATATTAGGTCGACCGCGTCTCTCGGATTTACCCTACGTGTTGGGAGCATAAAATCTAGCAGCGTTGCACTTCGACAGGGCACGCACGCCAGTCGTCTCAACGAGTGGCCTCCGAGCACGGGCCCAGCGGGCGACGCACAGTGGTCCCAAATCGTTAAAAAGCGGCAAACCCATCAAAACGTACTTCAATTTAGTCAGAAATCGGTGCTCGGGGGTTTTTGGAGTGGCTGATTAGGAATCTGAAATTAAAATTTTTTAAAACAAAATGGCGAATCCAATATGGCGGACGTGCATGTTAAAAAATTGATAGATCTGCACGACAATTGATATCCTGACGTTTTTCAGGTCGCTGACTACGACTCTGAACTTCAAATTTTGTTAAAACAAAATGGCGAATCCAATATGGCAGTCGCGTGTATATGAAACACATCATATTGAACGAAACTTGGTATACTAAGGTGTTTGAGGTTACTGACTACGAATCTGGGTTCAAAATTCCAAAAAACAAAATGGCGAATCTAGTATTACTGGTGTAAACGTTGGTTTTAATTTTTGTGAAAATGGATTCTTCCATTTTTTACTAAAATTATATAATTAGAATATCGAATTTAATATAACGATGTTAATTTCCAAACGTTTTTGAAATTTTTTTCGGACTTCAGTGACAAACTCAATTTCTACGTTTAGTAGATCACGTAGGTCAAATATATCGTCGAAAATAATAAAAGGGAATTATGGATTATAAGTGTTGTTTAAAATAAAGAATGCTGTTTTATTCATATACTAATCTGTCTTTATTTATATTCTCATTCAGAATCGTCAGAATCGGATGTGCTTTCCTCTGAACTAAAATATATTATTTCTTCGGTATCCGAAACCATTTCGAACACGTCTGGGGGAATATCCTTCTTCTATCATTGGCTAATAGAGTGTTAGTTTTGTTTAAATCATTGAAAAAGCAGATCTTTTGGAAGTGGTCTTTCTGTATTGAACTGGACGCTTCAAACCGAAACATTGTCATGTTATAATCTTGGACCTATTATGGAGTAAGATCAAACTAGTGTTTTCGATAAATTTTTTATCTCATATTTCATTTTTTACAAATATATTAAATTTTGCAGAGATATCATCAATACGCTCTGGTGGGGCAGAGTGTAGATAGCGTTGATACCTCTACTTGGCACTTTAAATTTAAATATCTTAAAAAAACCGCAAATTTCCGCAAATTTTCGCAATTGGATATCATACTTGACATGTTACTTTATATCAAGAAACTTGTTACAGCGTGACACTCGGTGACACTCATCTCTGTTTTCCTTCCATTTGTTTAAAACATGACTTAGATTTATGACACATTGAGAAGGGAATTACAAGGGCAAATTCAAAGATATTTTACTTTGTTTCTGTGGAAAGTTTATGTTTATAACGTCTACTTTAATGGTAAACTGTTGCACATATGGATCTTTTCAGATAAATTTTCTCTGACACATTAAACATGCTCCCATTTTCAAGACATTAAGGAGCATGAAAT
Organism: Andrena bucephala; assembly: GCA_947577245.1. Classification (NCBI taxonomy): domain Eukaryota; kingdom Metazoa; phylum Arthropoda; class Insecta; order Hymenoptera; family Andrenidae; genus Andrena; species Andrena bucephala. The sequence continues at coordinate 64,829,949 of OX387716.1, forward strand.
TTCGTCAACTTTGACAGCCTATCTCTCAATAACCAATCAATATATTTAAGAAATTCAAGTGGCATTTGATGCACTGATATATATATACAACAAATCTGCTATAATAGCAAAAAGCTGCTATATACTTCGAAAATTGAATTTTGGCCAGCTTTTGGCGATTTGGGACCACTGTGCGACGAGGAGCCGCCGAGCACGGCCGGGCCCGGACGCCCCGGATGACTCAGAGGCTCCGAGCTCTCCATAAGCTTTAGCATAGAGATTTCGCCCGCCACGGACGGCTCGGAAGGCTCGGCTCGGTGGCTGTATAAACGGACCTATACGCGCCGCGAGATTTACTGCGATACACACCGACTTGTACGCCGCGATACACACCGGACCGCGCGCCGTTGTACACACCGGGACTCGCCGCGTTAGCGTAAGGCCTAGTTTAAGCCGCTTACACACTGTGTGCCAGCATAGACCTGGCCAGGATATTCTGTACATAGTTCCTAAGGCAAATAAACTGTCGTACTCCACACTACCTCTGCGTACGATTATTCGATCGGCAGCCCTGGACCTCCGTCTTGAGCTGGCGATACGGTACCTCCACCGTCCCACCGGTAACGCCGCGTTCAACGGTTACAATGCGACTAAGAGCGTTCTGCCTGGATGACTAGGAGCAAGGAGAGCTAAATCAAAGGAACAATCAGATCTAGTCTGTGATATTTAAGGCTGACACAAAGCTAGGATACAAGCGGAAAAAGCAATATGCGTGTGTGTGTGTGTGTGTGTGTGTGTGTGTGTGTGTGTGTGTGTGTGTGTGTGTGTGTGTGTGTGTGTGTGTGTGTGTGTGCAGAGATATATATATATATATGTATGTATAGATATGTTATTGTATATATAGTACTAAAAAGCATTCCATATATCTCAATACATTACTTTAGCAGTTAAGACCTTTTTTTTGGAGAGGGGGAAAATGCGTTACGCATACCCCGACATTTATAGTCGGGGTTATGTGGGACTCCCCACCTATAAAATAGGCGGTATACCCACTAAAAATCCCCTCTGGTGATCTCCACCGAGGGCCCCATGGCGGCGCTCGGAATTTCTGGTGTAGTCCGTCGGGCGCCGCTTATCATGGCGATGGGGCCCCTCCCGTCCATCCCCCATTTGATGCAAATGGGGGGGGGGGGGGAATATCCACCATACATGGTGGGTGGGTGGGTCTTCCCCGGATCTAGAAAGATTAGGGGGACCCTCCTCCACCTTCACAACCCCAGCATGGCGCGTGTCACGCGATATGATAAAAACTTATTCTAATTAAAACTAAGTTAAAACTAAAACTAAGCCGCGCACTGGTGTAACGGGGCCGACGGACCGTACTGACCGAGGTCAGCTCGGTACGAACCCGCTAAAAAGCCCCGTTACACCCGATAAAACTTAACACTACCCTACTGAGATAAAATACACTAAACATAAAAACCGGTAATAGCGGTGATACCGCAAAGGTTTGCCAGGAAGGAAAGAGGGGGAGAACTCCACACTCAAGGGCGTGGCCCTATCTCTTTCTTTTCCTGGCCGTTCTCCTCCGTGCGAGGGCCCTATTGGCTGCTGCCAAAACGGTTGCCCTCGCTCGTTCCTCACGGAGGAGGCGGTCCGCCTCCCGCTCCTTGCGCGATCGCTCCGACATTACATCGTGAGCGAAGGAGGCGAACATACCCCACTGTTCGATGGAGGAAGTGGCAAGGTCGACGATGGTCTCGACCGCCACCGGGCCACCCAGGCCCGTGGCCAGCACCTCGCGCTGGGGGGCGACCTCCGGGCATGCTGTGAGCACGTGCTCAGCGTCATCCCGGGCCGCCCCACAATCCAGGCACACCTCGGATGGGGCCTTCCCGATCCTATGACGGAATCGCTGGAAGGCCCCATGCCCACACAGGAGCTGCATCGACCAATAGTCGGCAACTAGTGAGGGGCCCGAGGCGTCCACGAAGGTGCTGACTCGGGGGATCAGGCGCCTGACCTACCCGGTGGAAGGGGACTGGTCTCAGTCCCTTTGCCACTCCTCCATCGCCTCACGCAATGCGGTCGCCTTGTGAAGGCGATTCCTCTCACACAAGAGGGCCGGATTCCCGCGCACTGCCGGGTCCTCCCTGTCCTTCGTCTTCAGGCAAAATATTGCACGCCCCATTTTGGCCTTGATGCACAGCGGCAGTCTCCCTGCTAGAACGCAGAGAGAGACGCAGCGGACACAGTCCTATATGCCGCTGTGCATCTAATCAAGGCCGTTCGCTGAGCTCGACGCAGGACAGCCCTGCTAGTCCTCAACGAAACGGCCCAGACCGGGGCTCCGTACAATATTACGGACTCCCACACCGAATAGAATAACCTCCTTGCGTGGGCGGATGGAAAAGTTATGACTTTATGACTTTCAGCTGCTCCTGACCTGAGTTTTTACCCTAACAGGACATCGGCAATTATTGAAAGGGGGGACAGAGTTTTAAACGGTTTTACGAGACGAGCAACTGCCCGCTCGACGAAATTTGGCACGCAGACGTGGAAGGAAAAGTTAAGCTATTTATTATCCTCGCCTGGCCTAAATGTAGTTTTGAAAATTACTGAATGCAACCCCAGGTTCTCGTACGCTTTCTGAGTTCAGGTATTAGCTATTAATATTCCACTAGCGCGTTTGAAAAACTGGCAGGGAAAACCCTCGAAAAGCACAACGCGCTCTTCGTGTTTATGAGTCCTGACAATAAACTCCGCCTTGTCCCCCGTTTCAAACTTGCTTAAGACCTTCCAGATGTGCCGTTCGCTTCGAATCTAATTATAATATATCCATCTTTCGGTACAAAAGGATTTTGAATTACGCTCTACATCTAACTTCGATATCTCTATGTCTTATAGCTAACTTCACGCAATTTAACCAGCGGAAACCGCAACATATGAACAAACATTATATATAAAATTGTATTGGATGTTGAATTGGACTAGTGAAAATGCGCAGGCTGGATGCGCGTGATTATTATATGGTCGGCTCCTCGAAGTGACAGAAAATATAACCTAAGTATATGCTATATGACAACAAATGTTTAGTGGCTGTTTCGTTCTTTTACGAAACATTTGTGAACTTTTTATCATCCTTTCAAAACATTATTATTACGCCACAACAGTATCTTTAGGAAATCGGGTATAGCATATAGGTTATATTTTCTGTCACTTCGAGGAGCCGACCACATAATAATCACGCGCATCCAGCGTGCGCATTTTCAGTAGCGGATTTCATGAACGAATTCTGAACTGGATGTGTTGTTGCGCCGAGGTGTTTCCATTGCAGGCCACCCCGACGCAAAGGAATAGAATGAATAGCCACACGCGAGTGCTCATTGCACAACTCTGCTATATTTCGTTATACAGGACAGTATGACGTAGGCCGACACGTCCGGCCGCGCTCGTGTATATTCCAAGACTCTTCTCGTCGCCTCCCAATCGTCCTCTCCTCTGGGGCTCGATCCTCTTCTGTCTCCGGCTGCGAGCACTAGCAGGCTATGCACGGGCCTATACCCGGTGCTCGCAACAGTATTATGAAACAAAATGTTTACGGGGTTTATTACTATTTTATTTGTAAAAGATGTTTCAATTCTTTTAATGTTCCTGTCCATATAACCGTTGGCTATTAACAAATAATATAAAAAAAAAGTACTAAAAAATATTGGGAAACACTGATGTTATGAGATTTTTTCCGCGAATCCTATGTTACATGCCCCACTGTTGGGCGTTACCATCGCAGGCCACCCCGACGCAAAGGATAGAATAATGATTACACGGGAGTACACACGACTGACCTATATTGTTACATAGAGCAATATCGGTTACAAAACAGTTCGGTACAAGACAGTCTTCTGGTTGGCGTCCAGATCGTCCTCTCGAAGGGGGCCGACCTTCTTCTGTCTTCAGCTACGAGCACCAGCAGTTTATGCACGGGCCTATACCCGGTGTTCGCAACACTGCTCTCCCCTCTGGAAGAGCGGACGTCTCAGCCGCATTGAATCCTCTTCGGAATCTTCGTACCCCTGCCTGTAGAAGTGGTCGTGCAGCCCCGTGGCTTCTTCAGACATCCGCCTCGGCATTTGCCTTCTCGCTCAGGGGAAAACCACGGAAAAACCCTGAGCAAGGCGTGGGTACAACGGGACTTCTTGACCTGCCACGACGAAACGCTCCAACTTCTGGTCCCGCGACGTTTCTGGAACTCTGCAGCTTCCTGTCCCACGACGTCTCTGGAACCCTGCGGCTCTTGGTCCCACGACGAAATCCACGGGGGGCTCCGGACGCGTTCCTCTTTCGTGTGTCCCACGACGAAATCCACGGAGAGCTCCGGGTCCAGACGTCAGGCACGAGTACCGCGGGGCTTCTAATTCTCCCTCGACGAAACACCCCTGGTCCTTGTCCGGCGACGTCCCTGGAACTCCACTCTGGAACGTCCCACGTCGACTCCAACGCTCCGACGCTGCATCCTCCTTCGTGCAGCCTCCGGAACCCCGTGCAGACTCCAGCGCTGCCTCGTTTGCAGGCAGCCTCCTCCAGAAGGACGTCCGACGACGTCTCCATTGCTTCGGCGACGTTCCCTCCTCCTCGTCGAATCCTTGGTCGCGGTGGACTCTCTCCCCCAGGGACTCGTCCTCGATGTCCTTCCGGTGGCCGTACGAGCTTGAGACTTCAATCCCTTCACGGCTCCGGATTCCATGCAAAAGAGACGGAGAAGCATTAACGTTTACTTTCATTTGAGAGAATCCGTTGGAGCTGAAAGAACCGGGAAGATGGAAAGGCGAAACGAAACCGATAACAGGGGATTACAGCTCATGAGCATGTTATCGGCTCGTTCTCCGATCAATCTGCCCAGCACCCCAGCTCGTCTGCATTTTCTTTCTTCTGGGTTTCTTATGAGGACACTCCTCTTCTCCCTCTCTCAGGCCTTGGCTTTCAGATGGCCCCATTCCTCTTCGTGGCTTCTGGTGCTGACCCAGGGGACCGTCCTGTGCGTCCTGTTGACGCTCCCGTCTCCGCGACATCTCCTCCAGCCGCACCGCTTGTCCGACTGGTGGTTGGAGATGCCATTTCCCGGCTGCTGTCCACCCTGTCGACGCGGACCTCTTGGTTTGCACAAACCGGGGAGGAGCCGAGATCCACGCCAACAGGGCTAGAGAAGCGGTTCCACGTATGTCCGCGCTCCACTGCGGACTGCTACTCTGTCGTAGCACAGACGGGGAATTCGGGAACGCGTATCCAGGCCGCGGTGGCAGTCCCCCGACACCTTGTCCCTCGTCGTGGGGTTTCGTGCTCTCTGAAACACTTTAAAGAAACAGAGTGCTGGGCTACGAAGGTAGCCTCCGCAGCCCAGTCCAGTAGATTAGCTTAGACTAATCTTCAGACTCTTCGTTCTGTTGTGCCTTGCGTGATGGGTTGCAAGGCTGGTACGGGATTTGGCGATATCGTAGGTTCGGGAGTGAACAAAAGATTAGGATCTACTGGGTGAACTACACCAAGTACGTTTAAATTCAGAGACTAAGTCTTTATTCAAACTTTAATTAAACTAGACTGAGGTGTACAAGAGTTTTAGCCGTGTTAACAGGTCGAGAGTCGGGTCTAGAATCCTCGTTTAGCGGTGTCGGATTGGTTTTTATCTCCCTCTTGGGCGTGGTACGCGTTACCATGCCCGGTCGCAGCGATGCGTTCGGATATTGCTGATTTTGCAGATTCGGTTGTTTAGCGGCTGTCTTAGCTTGGAAACGTCTCGAACGTTTCGTAACGAACATAATATAATATGTATAATGTATAGCGGTGACACGTCTGCTTGGGCGTTGCCTGGGCACAACATCCCTTCCCCCTAAGGGAGGAAAAGCCATAGCTTTTCATAGCGGTTTGTTAATATGGATTCTTAAGCTAGATTATAATAGTAATTCGGTACGTGCGCATATTAGTTTACATTTGATAATACTTGTATAACAACGTTATAATTTTTGTTGATGATAACGATTTGTATATAGTGGTTACAATGTTTCAAAGGGAACTGGTGGAAGACGGTCCTTCCTTACTAACTATTTTAATTATTGCTTCGGGTTTTTGTGTGGTTTTGTCGCGACTTGTGTTGTCCGTTGTACAATGTCGTGGTGTTCTCGCTTTGAAGTGTGCAATACATTTGTAGAGTGTAAAGATTCATAGTGTAACTGTTATGATTCCCGTTATCGAGGATAGTTTAAAGAAGCTGTAGTGATACTCGGTTGGTATAATCTCGGGTTTTTCTAAGTCGTTTTGTAAGTCGTCTAATTTTTTGCTGACTTTATTTATTTCTTCTGGGTGTTTTATTATCCTTTTTAGTTCGAAATTTGTGTTACGATACGAGTTTACAGTGGTCTGTGGAAGTGTGATTTCGTCTAGCGACAAATTGTAACCAGGTAAGTAGTTCCATGTTTTTTCTATTCCGTATTGTTTTCCGGTTTCTATTGTAAATTCGGCGGTAGTGATGGTACATTTATTTCTTATCGTTATTATACCAGAGTCCTTAATACTATACATGTTTGTGCCCTTATCGTCGCAAGTTGCTGCTAATTGTATCGGGTTTGGTGCAATATAAATCCATGCGCCTAGTTGTTGTAATTCTATCAGGATGGTGTGGTTCAGTGTCATAATTCGTTTTCTACAATTGTTCGATTTTTTTGTTAATTTGGTGTACAACTGTACTTCGCATGGTCCGTATGGTATCGCTTTGAATATCGGGTGGTTAGAGGTACAGAGGTATAGATCGTTTATAGTCTTACATTTCGATAGGTCCTGCTTGCTCATCTGTATGTAATCTTGCACCGAGGTGTCAAGTACCACGTAGGAGTCGAGGGGTTCTATATACGCGTAGAATGATTCATTTATCTTTGTGGGTACTGGGTGTACCTTGCTTAATTTGAATTTTTTCGCGTTTAGCAACGGAATATCTAGTATCACAGTAATTGATTTGGTATCCGAAAATGCAGAAAGTGTAAGGATTTCGTACAAGACGTGCATGTTTTCTAACTTTATTCCGATGGGGAAGTTTAGTCCTTGCGGTATGTGTGCTAGTGCGGAAGTGAGGTAAGTTATGATTTGTGCTGGTGGTATCAGTCGTGTGTTTAAGACTCCTTTCTTTATATCCATAATGAATTCTAATAAGTCTTGTGTGTCGCGCAGAAGTGTTTCTGCGACGCTATTTATTAGTATGATTAGTGTTCATCCATTGTCTCTGGAAATTTAGTAATGTCAGTTGTCTGTTGGAGTAGGTATTGTAGTTGCCAAGTCGCGTTTAAAAGTGTTTTTTCGTTTTCCTGTACGTCGTGTATAGTTTCATTGAGGAGCTCGGCGTTAGCTCTTACAATTTGCATTTGTCCCTTGATAGTATTTTTTAGTCTACTGTCCTGCCTTTTTAGGAGGTCTATTTGGTTATTGATTTTCTTTCTATCTTCTGAATCCATTAGCCCGAATAGTGATTTGCCTATGTAGCCTAATCCGTCTATTAGTCCGCGACGCTGTTTTGGTGCGGAACTTATGGTTTGTTGGACGTAAGTAAGCAGTTGGGATACACGGTCTACTTTGCTTTGAATTTTCGTGCCGAACGTTTTACAGAATTTTTGTAAGTTATTGGTAGAAGGTGTTTTACATTGAGCAAGTATGTCATATAGTGCTGCCTGGAGATTTGATTCGCGTCGGTAAATGTAAGATATGTCTACGTGTAGTATTAATTTCCAACTATCTCGGTAAATCTGTAGTTCGCCTGTTTTCGAAATAAATGCCTGGGTGGTCTTGAAATTCTTTTATGGCGGAGTCTGTGTCAGGGCTTGTCCCTCCTACTAGTAGTATCGTCGTTTCTTCTTCTGATCGGGTCTCGTCTTCTTCGCTAGTGCGTTCACTGGCGACGGTTAGTGTTTCTGTGCTGAGCTTGCGCTTTGTTCCTCGCGTAATCGCGAACATTCTACTGAGGGCGTCCGCGTTTTTATTTGTCTTTCCCGTTTTACATTCTATGGTAAAATCGTACTCTGCTAATTTCAATTTCCACCTCATTAATCTAGAGCCGGGGTCTTTCACGTTAAAAAGCCAAGTTAGTGGTTTATGATCTGTCACGATTTTAAATTTAGTGCCGTATACATATGGTCTGAAATGTGTCGCCCATACGATGGCCAACAATTCCTTTTCAATGGTACTATAGTTCTCTTCCGCTTTGTTTAGCACCCTACTTGCGTACGCTATTGGCAAATCTTGTCCTATCTTTCCCTGCGATAATACCGCTCCTATTGCCTTTCCGGAAGCGTCTGTTGTCAGAATGAATGGTTTCGAGAAATCGGGGTATTGTAGTGTCGGTGCCGTTGTTAATTTTTCCTTCAGTATCTCGAAGGCTTCTTGCTCCTGTGCAGTCCATCTGAATGCTTGGTATTTCTTTAATAGTTGTGTCAAAGGCTTCGCGATTTGTGAAAAATGGTTTATGAATCTCCTATAATATCCAGCCAAGCCTAAGAAAGATTGTACGTCTTTGACTCTTTTAGGTATAGGAAAGTTTCGTACAGCGTCGAGTTTCGAAGGGTCCGGCTTGATGCCGTTTTCGGTTATCACGTGACCTAAGTACACGGTTTCTTTTCGTAGAAATTCACATTTGTTAGGTTGAAGTTTTAGGCCACTCTCGCGTATACGTTCAAATACCTATTCTAGACGATCTTGGTGTTTCTTCAACGAGCGTCCGTAGACGACTATATCATCTAAATACACGAAACATTTATTCCCTGTAGGCCCGATAGTATGGTGTTCATTAATCTTTGGAATGTCGCGGGAGCGTTTTTAAGCCCAAACGGCATTCTATTATACTCGAAATGGCCGTAAGGTTTCGAAAATGCCGTTTTCTCTCGATCTTCTTCTTTCATAGCTACTTGATGGAATCCTGACGCTAAATCTAAGGTTAAGAAATATTTTGCTCCGCCTAATTGGTCTAAAATACACAGTCCAACAAAATGAAACTTTTTTTCTGTTCCGCAATATCCACTGGGTGATTCTTGTAGAGTATATCGCCCCGAACACGAATCCGCAAACCGTTTGTCGCCATCACCCACAGTTTTTGAAAAACTCGGTTTTGAAAAAAACTGCAAATTTTCAACTTTGAACATCTTTTATGTCGAAACGATAATACTTATTTGGTTGCTTTTTGCGTCAAATTATACTTTGAACCCTCCCGAATACAACGATATAAGTTTTTATTGCATTATGAAGATTTGAATATGTTTAAACAACATTCAAAGGGAAAAGGATACCCAAAATGCACCCATTTTTGAAGATATCTTTCAATTTATTTCCAAAACTAAGGGTCTAGGATAAAATCTAACCATTCCACGCGATGCAGCTGACGTTTTTCCTTCGGAAAGCATCAACAAAAGTGGTAAGTCACGTTTTGTTTTCAATACAGAAGCGAAATAGTTTGGCAAAACGCGCGGTGCCAACAGTGGTAGTCAGGCGCGTTAAGCGATTGTGTTACGCTGAGCGGCAGTGGATCGCGCGCCGCCGTTGACTACCACTGTCGACGCCGCGCGTTTTGCCAAACTATTTCGCTTCTGTATTGAAAACAAAACGTGACATACCACTTTTGTTGATGATTTCCGAGGGAAAAATGTCTGTTGCATCGCGTGGAATGGTCAGATTTTCTCCTAGACCCTTAGTTTTGGAAATAAATTGAAAGATATCTTCAAAAATGGGTGCATTTTGGGTGTCATTTTCCATTTGATCGTTGTTTAAACATATTTAAATGATTATAATGCAATAATAACTTATATCGTTGTATTCGGGAGGGTTTATAGAATAATTTGATGCAGCGGGCAACCGAATAACTATTACCGTTTCGACACAAAAGATATTCAAAGTTGAAAATTTGCAGTTTTTTTCCAAATTGATTTTCTCAAAAACTGAGGGTGATAGAGCAATTCTGCTTGCGGATTCGTGTTCAGGGCGAAAAACTATACAAGAATCACCCAGCGGATATTGCGGACCAAAAATCGTGTTGGACAGTGATATCTGTTATATTTGGTAAGGGGCACGAGTCGCCTATCGTTGCGTCGTTCACTTGCCGAAGATCTGCCACCATCCTGAGTCTGCGTTTTCCTGAAGCGTCTGGTTTTTTTCGGAACTACTAGCAAAGGGGAGTTCCATTGACTGGCGCTTGGTCTAATTATTCCTTCTCTTACCATTTCCTGAACTTGTCTATTTACTTCTTCTTTATGCGCTTGTGGCAATCTGTACGGCTTTACGTATACAGGTTTAGTACCTGGGATTAGGGTAATCGAGTGCTCCGCCTTCGTGGTGTACCCTAACTTGTTTCCTTCTAAAGCGAATATTTCATTATACTTCTCGCACAGCCCGCGTAGGCTGGCCTCCTCTTCCTTATTCAGGTGTTCCGATCTAAGATTTTCACGCAAGATTTGCATTCTATTTCTCCCGTGTACGGCGTGTACCACGTACGTTGGTGTGTCGCTCTCCTTGTCGCAAGTCGCGTCTGTCGGGTCAATGTCATCGCTCGTCAGCGTTTGTAGCGTCACGGTTGGTGTGTTGATAAGGACTTCGTACGTAGTAGTGTTTAATACGCTTATTACACATCTCCCGTTTCGGCCTACTGTTAGTGTATTTCCTATGATCACTCCTGGCTTAATAGATTGTTCTTCTACTATACCTTCGCCCTTATCTGTCGTCCTAGCTAGAAGAATGGTCTCTGATCGCGGTTTTAGAGTTACGTTTCCTCCTCCTGAGTAGGGGAATTGTATTCCGTACAACTCTATTCCTAGGTTCGCTCGGATGCAGACGTCGTGTTTAGCAATAAAATCCTGTCCCAGGATTCCGTCTGCTTCTAAGGGAAAGTCGTCTCTGATTAACCGGCAAGGGTGTGTTACCGTTTTATTTCCGACTTTTATGTTTAAATGCACTAGACACAGCGTTTTAATTTCCATAGGGGCTATGCCTCGCAAGGAGACTACTTCGTCCTCGGCGCGGACATCGTCCAGCACCTTTCCTATCTTTATTAACGTAATGTCGGCACCGGTGTCGACAAACATATTTGCCTTTTCCTTTATTAATTCCGGCGCTCTAATTTCGATTGTGTTTTCGAACTGTGGTGTCACTGCCATGTTCGCTCGATATGATTCTACTCTAGGTCCTGCGTTCATTTGTCTATCGTCGGTTGTTCCGCGGCTCGCGGTAGGGGAATCTTGATTTTCGTTAGATTGTTCTCGACCCGGAGTTCTGTTACAATTCTGTCTGGTATCTTCCCGTCTGTAGTTTGTGTTCGTATAACGCGGTCTATATTCTCGTCCGTTTGCTCTTTCTCCAGCCCTGCATTCTCTGATTTGATGTCCCGGTTTTTTACAATAGTGGCAGACCATGGTGACGCGCTGTACTTCTCTTTTTACAGTCGTTTGTTGCGTCGGATAGTTTTCTCGCGGCATGCTTAACCGCGTATAGCAATTCCTTGCTAAATGTCCTAATTTATTACAACGATCGCAGCGCGGTACGTTTGTTCCTTCCCTTCCTTTGGGCTGATTACCGAATTTCCTGTAATTTCGCGAGGTGTTTAGACCCATCGCTTGTTCCTCCTCTATAGCGGCGGCTATAGCTGCATTTAACGTTGCATAGTTTCGAAACCTTATGATCGTTCTTAGTTTTACATTCAACCCGAGGGTGAAAACATCTAGGGCGCGTTCTTGCACAGATTCTGTTAACGCGTTATTTACTTCGTCGCTGTTCTCCGGTTTTACTGATAGTTCAGATAATTCTCCAGCTAATTCTTCTACTCTACACGCGAATAATGTTACGTTTTCGCCTTCTCGTTGGTGACAGGCATGAAACTCGGCTCCAACCGCTCCTATTGATCTTTTGTCTACAAATAAGGAAGTTAAGATATCCTTTAATTTATCGAAAATATCTACATCTTTGTACTCTAATACTTTGGCTGCTTTGCCTTTAATTTTTGTTCCTATCACTGTTTTCAAGAATCGTGGTAATTCATTCGCGGGGACAAACTCCGAGGCGCTTGTATAAGACTTCAAAAATTCTGCAAGTTCGTCTGACGATTTTCCTACGAATTTATCGACTAATGACAGCGCGGTAGATAATCCTTGAAGCTTTTCACATCCGGTGGCGGTACTGGGAGGCTAGTTTCCCTATTTAGCGACATTTCTATTTCTTCCGTTTCTTCCCTGTCCAACAAACTAAAGTCCGCTAACACAATCGGATATTCTCTATTTGGTGCTACAAAGTTTTCCGGGGACGATTCGGCGCTGGAATCGTCGTTTTTTCTAATGCTTAATCGCAACGGCGACGGTCGAAGTGTTCGGCGAGACGGTCTTGGATGGTCTATAGAAGGTAGAAGATCTAGTTCCTCTCGTACAAAGGTTAGTTTTTTATCGAAAAACGACTCGAATGATCGCGACAAGCTTCTTTGGCCCGGGAGTTTAAATTGATTCGCGCGTTCGTCTTCTATAGACATGCATGTACCGTTTCTAAATTTCTATAGGACTCTGGTTTACAATATGTAGGTTCGCGTTCTTTTATTTCGGACTCGATATGAGCTTTTATTTACTCACAAGGCTGCTCGCAACCACATGTCGTCAGCTCGGTGAGGCGTTCTATCGTCCGTGAACCAACGGCGGTGATTAGATGAACTGGATCCAGCAAGGTCGATCCGTACAGCTGTTCACTGCGTGCTCTGACGGCTGCTTCCCTCGTACGGCTCTCCGTCCGTCCTTCAGGTGCGGCTTCCACTCGTTCCTCAGTCCCCAAGTCCTCTTGCGCGTCCTGGTCCTCGGATCAGTGACGTCCTCGTAGATGGATTTGTTGTTAGGTAAATGGTTGTTTCACCCGTTCACTCGCAGGCCTATTTTACTCGTCTCCAGGCTCGTCTTTGTTCGGACTGCGTCGAACGTTTTATCAAAGGCCGTTCCTCGGTCCTCTGTGCTACCTCGGTAGCGACGATAGCCTGTTCCAGCCTATGAGATTGTGGTGATCCAATAATCTTGTCGAGAGAGTTTAATCTCGGGCAATGTCGATCAATCGGTTTCAACATGGCTCGGTAAAATTTTTACGATGAACAATCCAATCCCATCGCTGTTACCAATTTGTTGTGTCTTGCGTGATGGGTTGCAAGGCTGGTACGGGATTTGGCGATATCGTAGGTTCGGGAGTGAACAAAAGATTAGGATCTACTGGGTGAACTACACCAGGTACGTTTAAATTCAGAGACTAAGTCTTTATTCAAACTTTAATTAAACTAGACTGAGGTGTACAAGAGTTTTAGCCATGTTAACAGGTCGAGAGTCGGGTCTAGAATCCTCGTTTAGCGGTGTCGGGTTGGTTTTTATCTCCCTCCTGGGCGTGGTACGCGTTACCATGCCCGGTCGCAGCGATGCGTTCGCATATTGCTGATTTTGCAGATTCTGTTGTTTAGCGACTGTCTTAGCTTGGAAACGTCTCGAACGTTTCGTAACGAACGTAATATAATATGTATAATGTATAGCGGTGACACGTCTGCTTGGGCGTTGCCTGGGCACAACAGTTCAGAACTTCAAACTCTCTCCTCGAGCGAGAGACGTCCTGGATATTTGGTCGGCGAACAACCCATCCTGTCTAAACAACTCCACTCTTCGGGGCTCTCTCTCTCTCTCTCATGGAGAATTCGCCCATTCTGCGACGATGTTCGCTCTCGAACTCCCTTCGAGGCAGCTCAGTAACTCTGCGCACTTTAGGCGCCTCCACGTTGCTCCGGTGGTGCTTGCGCTTTGTAAACTACATGCTTATACTTACATTATGGAACATTGCTTATTCGCCAGCTCTTCATATGCGCTGGATGCACTCGCCCGTGCATTTGTGGCTTTGGATTGCAATTGCTTATTCGACAGCTCTTCATATGCGCTGGATGCACTCGCCGGTGCATTAGTGACTTTGGATTACAATTGCTTATTCGACAGCTCTTCATATGCGCTGGATGCACTCGCCGGTGCATTAGTCACTTTGTATTGCAATTGCTTATTCGACAGCTCTTCATATGCGCTGGATGCACTCGCCGGTGCTATCGCGATGTTGTCATCCATCGTTTTATGTACTTTCTTGTGTACTCGTATCTGCTGCTCCTGTTTTTACGTACGCAGGTTCTCTAATCGGCTGTTGTCGATTATATCTACTATCTATAATTTCTGGCAACATGCAGTCCTCATCGAACATCCTCAGTTTTTTCTCCATCTCCGTTGCTCAGAATCGATTATCTCGCGATACTGTTGTAATCTTTATTCCTTTCGGCGTCCATAAACAAAAATTGGCCCGTTGCCTTTGCGTTATGTGCAATTGTCCTTGCATTTGATTACCCTTAAAAATACGCTGTATATTATCAAGTTGCTTTATTACTTCAGCAGGCGATAAATCCTTCGCTGATTCAGGACACTTTACTTCGACGATTTTATCAAGGTCCACGAGGGCGTCAGGAGTTGCACCTAAATGAGGCACAGTGTCATCGATGAAGAGGCCACACGGTAGAATATGAATTCCTAATTCTTCTTCCATTTGTCGCAAGGCGTTTGCCTCATTTGCCTTTCCGTATTCGAGTGAACGTAAATTTTGGAGTAGCGGGTACATTATACTCTTCACAGTATTTGCCCGTGGTGTAGTCTTTCTTAATCGGCATACCTTGCCGAAATTGGATGCGGTTAATAATTTTTTCCTATAACCAAACCACTTTTCGTTATTCGCCTGATCACGAGTTTCCTTTCCGATCTGGTCTCGCATCGTTTGCCAGTTATGGAGTATATCCGCGTGTCTTTCACTCTCGGAAGAGTATACTGTCTCTTCCATATCTGGTTTTTCTGCGTTGGGGCCGTAATCCTGGTCGCACGATTGTTTTTTATTTCCGAAGGAGGATGCTTTCGCTTCTTTTTTATATTCCCTTGCTTTTTCTGCTGCACGCTTCCGACGTCCTTCCAGCTTTCTTACCATGGTTGGCGGCTCTTTATTCATTGCTGTGCTCAATCTGCTAAACGCCTCCTTTGTGTTATATTGGACCACTGCAGCGGAGACTCTGCCCTGATACGAGCCTCCTCGTCCAAAGTTTATCCTGTTGCCCTCGATGAATTTAGTAAAGATATTATTAAAACTTTCAACAGAATTGTTATTTAGACCGTGCAGCAAACTGTCAGCTTTAGGGAAAAGTGGCTCCATCGCTTCTTTGATACTTTGATAAATACCAGCTTCTCTCAACCATGGTACGTAGTCCTCTCTGTTGGGATCAGAGTATTTCTTACAGAAGTATGCTAACTTCTGACACTCCTTGTGTTCACCGAAAACGTGACTCGGTACATTTGTCAAGTCTTGTTCTTTCTTCGAGTGTTATTTCTCCTTGCAACAGGTATTCCGCAGCTTTCTTTATACCAGTACGCAGGCGGAGAGCGTTATTCTTTATGACAGCTCTTAGGTCTTTATCGTGGCCTTTTGTTGCGATTTCGTTTATTTTTTTACTAAAATTGCGTAGCAGGTGATTGGTGCATTCTATTTTTCGTACTTGCACCATGTAGTTTTTATATGGATCATTGTCCAATATCTTCTTGTACACACTGTTATCGCCATCGGCAACTAATATAGAGTATACTAGGCCGTGCATATCTATGCTGCAATTGAAGCCTTCGACAATAGCAACACTCTCCATACCAGTTGAACTCTGATTACGGCCCCAGTTCTTGAAGCAACGATGCTCGCGCGGTTCTTTCTTCTTCGTAGCTGTTATTTGGCAAGTCATGCAGAATTTATTCTTCACGCTGATGTACAGCACTTTCTCCGTATGGTATCCCACGATGACTCCTTCGCCAGAAAGGGAATTGTAATCTCCTCCGCGGTACGACCTTTTCATCCAGCTACCATCTGCGACAACTGGGATAAAGGGTACACCGAATTCTGGATATACGTCGCCTCTTGCTATAGCTAATGCTTTTTCCTCTTTTCAAGCATCTTCCATTTCGCGTTATGCGGCCACTTCGAGGGTCGTTTTGACAGTTCTCGTAGATCCTTTTCGTCATACAGGACACGTTCACGGCAGTCATTATGTCCTCCAGTTGATTATATCCGCCGCCCGTCATCATTGTTGCGGCAACAGCGGCGCGGTTGATATCCATAGTGGCATCACTCTTCCGAAGACAGGATATGCGCTCTGTGTATTCGCACATTTTGCACTGTACATAATAGACATTTTCCAGTTCATTCCGTTGACATGTAATTATTTCGAAATGTTCGATGCCACAGCCTATAGTCGAACGTTTTCCAAGATTTTTTATCTGTTCGAAAACATACGGAAAATCAACGAAGTCTATTCCTTCTGAAATTGGGATTTCCGGCTATTCTGGTTCTGCATTCTCCACCACCCAGTAATCGGTGTCACTTCCAACATCTTCATTCGTTTCTTCGTTGATATCTGTTACGGAATGTATCTCATCGCTGTTTGTATCGAAATCTATTTCTTGTATAATTTCTTCTTCGTTCGACTCGAAATGCACTTCTTCTACAATTTCCTCTTCGTCCGCATTGAAATTTATTTCTTCTACAATATCTTCTGCGCCCGTATCGAAATGTACTTCTTCCACAATTGCATCAATAATTGAAAATCTTACAAATTTTCTACGTCTTCTTCATATATTCTGGCCGTAGAAAAATCATCCGCAGCAGATGTGCTTGGAAGTGCTTCGTTTGAGGTATCTGCACGAGTATCTACTTCCGCCACGGTACCCTGACTTACCGTGAGGCACGCTGCGTTCTTCAATCGTTGCCTGCACGTAAAGAGTCAATAATAAGTAACACGTGGCACATACATAGAAATAGGAAAAACATACAGTAGAAAAGAAAAGCAGGCATTGTAAAAGAAGATATACAGTAAAGTCTCGATGTAAGCGGAAGCCTCGGAACGAAGCAAGTTTAAATACCCGCGTACGTGTGAGTAGATATACTAGGGGCGTTCTGGACCAATGGTTGGCGAGGGGGTGAAGAGGGGCGAGGGGAACCGCAGCGGTGGCGAGGGGGAGGCGGGTGGGGGGACCGTGACTCGTGGAGGTGGGGACCGCGACCCTGGATCACTGGAGGGGGAATGGGCCTTGAGAGCAGGTGGAGGGGGTACCTCGATGACACGGCACGCGTTGTAGGAAGCGATCCGCAACCCTCTTATCGGCCCTAGGTCAGATCACACCCCGATATCTGCGACGTTTGAATCGGGTGTACGAGAGAGAGAGAGGTACGATATTTTTGTATATCTCTCTCTCTCTCTCTCTCTCTCTCTCTCTCTCGTTGTCGGAGGTCAGAAAAAACATACGGTGGTACGACGTGTAGAAGATGATGCAAGTCGATACATGCATTTTCGTATCGCGTAATTCGAGAATAATACGCAGCATTGGTGCGCGCCATCTCCAGACCGCGAAAATTCAAAGCGGACAGCGGCGACGTTTGAACAAGGAGCGTGAGAGAGGTACGATATTTTATACATCTCTCTCTCTCTCTCGTTGTCGGAGGTCAGAAAAAACATACGGTGGTACGACGCGTAGAAGATGTAAGGTGAATCTTATAGTTTGTTATGGTGCGATAATCGAGCTAAAAACATATCACTGTAACGATTGATTTCCGAGAATAATACGCAGCATCGGTGCTCGAAAATTTCGCTATAATTTTTAAAGGTAAACTTTCGGGAAGAAGAATGCGCATATGCTTAAAAGATATCACGTAACAGCAGAATATGATGTGTACAAGAATAAAGCGATGTAATCCAATACTGTTGTCGGCAGTCCATTGGGCTAGAGATGGTTATCAAGAACATATTCGGTGCGAGAGATGTGATATTATTCGAAATGCGTAATGAGAGGTATAGATGTTTCGAGATCCTAACATACCTAGTGTAAGAAATGAACATCGAAAGAACGTTACATAGTTTTGGGATAAGTGATATTCTGTGCGGACTGGAAAGGATCGTGCATGGTATCAGACAATACAGGTTTTCGTATGAAAAAAGTATTTATTGGTAAAGCAAATAGACATGTACACATTATTGGGGTACGTTCCGAACATCGCGTATAATCGAATCCAAGCATAACGCTAATAATTCACAATCTAACAAAGAATGCGATTCGAATACTTCGCTTTCTGAAATGAGTTTTTCATAGTCCGCGGTCGGTGTCTTAGCGGCGCGTGTAATAGCTACAAAGGAAGCGTATTTGATGCTTACGGAGTCTAGAATTTCCGACAACCACGAGAACATATGATCGATGCAGCGATCGTATTTAAACATTTGACGTATCGTAGCTTCGGTCATGTATATGGTTGAACTGCTATCCGATATTTTGGTAATTCGTTGACTGTTGATTCGCGTGAAGTCGATGCGTAAATGATCGACGATGATAAGATCTGGATGCGACGGAGTTGGGTCGTTACGGAAACGTCGAAGTATCTCCGGTTCTTGATGCAGCAGAAGTTTCCACGTAGACATGGGGAAACACAGTTCGTTGGATTTGTTGCCTACTATGGTGATTTCAACGCAACACGAATCCCGACCGATACGAATTCCAATTGCGATACGTTTATACGTAGTCAAGGTCAATGGATAATCACGTCCCATGATTCGTAAGATTGTTTTCTTGGACGATGTTGCAGATTTATCGCTGTAAGAAACACACGCGCAGAGTTAATGCATCGAACGGTTTCGTGTAAATCGAAAAGTATGCAAAAAGTGAACTACATACCTTATATTCGAACGGTGCATTGTAGTAGAAAAATCCTGATTGTTATAGCGGTTGAGGTGGTTCTCGCCATGTAGGAAGCAGCGTTGCAATGTCGGTTGAACATTTTGAATATTCACTACAGCTGAGTCTACTGAAAGGTTATGGATATTAACTGTGTAAGGGCGAACGTACCCGATGTAATGTGGTCCGCAAGACCGATCGGTTCCACTTTTATAGTGGTTTGCACTCACACATATGTAAAGCATAGTTTGTTTGTGGGTGTGGTTGTGGTGGGGGATAGTGAAGTTGTACGCAGTATGAAAAAAGGAAAAGGAAAAGGTGAAAAAAAGCGTGATGATAGGTGAAAAACAGTGCAGGAAGAAGTGTATAGTGAGAATTGTATAATGAGAATATAAATGGAAGAAGCAACTATCGATGTATGAAATAATCACGTAAAAAGAAAAAAATATACATCGTGGGAACCTATCGATAGTAACATGGTATGTATGTATATGTTGGCTCGAGGGTGTGGAAGCATACGTGAGCACAGCTCTGTATGAACGAAGAAGAAGAAGAAGAAGAAGAAGAAGAAGAAGAAGAAGAAGAAGAAGAAGAAGAAGGAGAAGGAGAAGGAGAAGGAGAAGGAGAAGGAGAAGGAGAAGGAGAAGGAGAAGGAGAAGGAGAAGGAGAAGGAGAAGGAGAAGGAGAAGGAGAAGGAGAAGGAGAAGGAGAAGGAGAAGGAGAAGGAGAAGGAGAAGGAGAAGAAGGAGAAGGAGAAGGAGAAGGAGAAGGAGAAGGAGAAGGAGAAGACGAAGGAGAAGAACAGTGCCTGTATAGTGAACAAGGATGGAGATATCAGAATGGCACTGATGACTGAGATGCAAGTATATACCTACTCGTGAACCACCCCTACCATGCGCGATGCTTATCACAGTCTTTAAAAAACGTGAGCGGGTCACCGCGACGACTCATTACAAGTGCGAATCAGGAAGCTGTTCATCGACAGGAAGTAGTTAAAGGACTATATGCCGAGTATTAGTTGTTCGTAACACTTACGAAGTTTGATATGTGATAGATATCATACACTTTTTTACTGTTTCAGCGAATAAGGATAAACCATACAAGAGTAGATCAACGATCTGTCATGGTTATCCAGATGTTTCGAGGTTGCTGTGTCATAGGTACGTTTATGGGAAAATAATAGTAAAACATAGAGAGAGAGAAAGAGCATAAAGAAGTGAGCTACGTAATGATGTTTTTTCTTTTTTCGTTACATGTGCAGCCGAGGATTCTATCGAAGACATCGATGCTGAATTTGACTCCGTTGGTAGAGATCATCCCTCTACGAGGAAGCTGACATCCCTCCTCGAGGAAGCTGTCGTCCCTCCCGAAGTGTGTGTGTGTGTGTGTGTGTGTGTGTGTGTGTGTGTGTGTGTGTGTGTGTGTGTGTGTGTAGATTAGTGTTGACGTCGATGTGAGTAGTGCTAGTAACTACGAATATGTATCGGGAATAACGGTATACTCCACCACATGATTACAATTGCTATTTTTACTATGAACAATAGTGATTTAATGGTGGAGTAGATCGTTGTTTCGTTAACAACAGCGATGCAATATTTGTTTAAATTCTCATATACTGTGATCGTTGACGTGAACTATAGACATGCTTCAATTTTCACCGATCGAAACACCCGTATGTCTCTCACTCCTGAGGCAACAACATATATATTATAGTGTTTGCGCCATGAGTTAGATACGTATTGGTGATATTTCCAATCACACATAATTGCAGTAGTAGTGACAATCGTTTCCGTAGTCGACGAATGTGTCATCAACATGATCAACGACAAGGATAATGTGCGTACTAACGAGCCACACATACATATATCCACCTTGATCCAGTGACATATATATATATATTAAAGTATCTCTGGAGCAAAATGGATGAATGTATGTGTGTGATACTCTACAATCACACGGATACAAGTCAATGGTGTGTGAACTTTATATCGGTAGTGACGGGTATGGTTTATTACTAGCGTTATGTAGCTTTGATCATAATGTTCGTGTGTAAACCATCCCTGCTACTATCCCACACACACAACAGTGTCGTAATAGTAGAGACAATAGTTTCTCGTCATCGACGAAGGTGCCATCAGCATGATCGATGACGACAAGGATAATGTGCGTCCTAACGACCCACACACATACAGGGTGTCCCACCTAAGACTGGACAGCCGGTTTTCTCCTAAAGTATTGTCGATAAAAATATTTAAAAAAATAGGGAATTGCATGGTTCGAGGGGGGCAATTTATTAGCGCGAACGAATTTTGTTTTCGATTATTATTTTAAAAGATACGACCAATCGAATCATACGAACCAAACGAATCATACCAAATATCATGTGGGACTATCAATCGGACTACTTTGACAGAAGCTATTTCTATTCCCATTGTAAAAGTTGTCCCATTTACACGACATTTGGTATGATTTTCATCAGAAAACCCCAAGGAATCCATCGGCGACACTTCCATATCCATACGATAAAGAATAAAGAATTATTTTATTTCCTAAACAGATACAGGGTAATTCTGAATAGAGAGAGAGAGAGAGAGAGAGGGGGGGAGGGAGGGAGAGGGAGAGGGAGAGGGAGAGGGAGAGGGAGAGGGAGAGAGAGAGAGAGAGAACATGCGATTCGCGAAACAGCCGAACGCTATTCGCGTGACCGCGAACAAGACGTTGCAGGATTTAGCGTGGAACGAGAGTCGTTGGCGCAGACACGGTTCGTTGTTGCCGAACAGCGTGCGAGCCGTGATCTGCGGTCCGTCCGGCTGCGGAAAAACGAACGTGCTTCTCAGCCTGTTGGAGAGTCCGAACGGTTTGCGCTTCGAGTACGTGTACGTGTACTCGAAATCGTTGCGACAGCCAAAGTATCGGTATCTGGAACGAGTGTTGTCGCGCGTCGGCGGACTCTGATACTTTCCCTACTCGGACACAGCCGAGATCGTACCGTCGAGAGACGCTCGACCCGATTCGATCTTCGTGTTCGACGACGTGTCCTGCGACGAACAGACCGCGATTTGCGAATACTTCTCCATGGGCAGGCACGCGAGCGTGGATTGCTTTTACCTGTGCCAATCGTACGCGCGAATACCGAAACACTTGATCAGAGACAACGTGAATTTTCTCGTGCTGTTCAAACAGGGCGGAACGAACTTGCGTCGCGTGCACAACGATCACGTGAACACGGACATGACGCTCGAGACGTTCAACGACCTGTGCGCGAGATGTTGGAGACGACGATACGACTTCATGGTCATCGACAAGGACCGTGCCATGTACGATGGTCGGTATCGACGAGGATTTAACAAGTTCGTGGTAGCTCGCGAACCTCAGTAGATTGCGAGTCCTTCATCGAGCAACACCAGGATGTCTAACGAAGCAGCGACTAGCGGTGTCAATATGGAGAGTGCGCAACAACAACAACAACAACAACACCAACAAGTGAAACAGAAACGGCGTCGTAGACAACAGCCTGGAGACGACGACGAGACGAAGAAGAAAATTGCTAAAATCAGCGACGCTATACGACAGAAGTACATGAGCTTGAAAGTCGGTAAAATGACGTCGGAAGCTGCTGCGGACGAGAGCGCGCATCCGATCGTCGAACCGCTGAAACACTTGGTCGTGAACACTGCTACGTTGGAAACGAGTCCAGCGATATCATCGCTCGTCAAGGGGAAACAGCAGCAGCAACAACAACAACAACGTTTGAAGAAGAAACGATTATCCTTTACTCCGTCCACAGCCGAAGCGACGATACGTCCCAAAACGACTCCGCATCCGGATTTGAACGATGATGACGACGACGACGACAACAGCGCCGACTACGAAACAACCGAGGAACATGACCATGGTGAAACGGACGAAACGGACGAAACGATTCGAGAAGTTCTCGATCCAAAAACCACCACCACCGTCTACAACCTCGACGCGTACACCCGAAACGCTAGCGGGTCGCTGTCGCGCGAATATCTGCGCTTGTTCTTCACCGACACCAAGAAACTGATCGACAACGTGTACGGCGTGTACCTACGCGACGACGAACAGCTGATGATCGGTGATTCCGTGCTCATCATCGGCGAGCACGACGACGTTAGCGTGAAGGGCAAGCGATACGCGGGTACTCGAGGCTTGTACGAACTGCTGTTCAAGCGAATACCTGACGAGCAGGCGTACACGAGTGATGATCTCGACGCGTACCGCGAAGATCGTATCGGTGTTGTTGAGTAGTGGAGACCGCAACGTCGGCGGGATCACGCGCGAAGGTCGAGGATTACCCATCGACGACGCGATGACGGTTCCCGATAACGCGATTGATTACGTGTACTGGAACGATTCGTACGAATTGGTGGATAGACTACGATTGCTCGTGGCGTCGCGCGACGCCGGTCACATCGGACACTATAACGAGATTGCCTCCATCGTGGAGGAACTTCGCGAAGCCGGTATCATCGTAAATTGATCGTTCGGATCGACGACGCGTCAGTATCGTTCGCGATCACCAACTCCCAACATGTCGGTGAACAAGTTTGGAGGATCGTTGCACGGCACCGACGACGACGACGACCACGATCAACGCGTGGAGACGATTCGCTCGCGGAATCTGTATGTCGCGCGATACGTTCTGGAGAACGCGCTGTGTCTGGCCAACGATCGGTCAACGTTCGACGCGATGGAACGCAATATGCGTCATCCAACGCACATCCGAAGGAGGATACCGACGCTGCGACGAAACGATATGTGGACGACATGGAACGTACCGTCGGACGTACTCTCGACACTATGGAGGAAGATATGTACGAATTGACGACGAAGCGATTGGAAGCTTTGACGACTGCGATAAATATTGCGATGGATGAACGTCTCCGTGTCCTGGAAAAGTCGATAAATATCACGATGCAGCAACGCTTCGATCATTTCGATGATAAACTCGTTGGGCTTACGACACCGGTCATGTAAATACAGAAACGCAAGGATGCGAGACGTGCTTCCGGTGTCTGGTACAGTAGCTGCTGCTGCTGCTCGTGGAACGTTACCGCCGCCGCCGCCGCAGCCGTCATCACCGCTATGGGTACGAGTAAGGAGCGAATACAATTGGTCGACGAACTGCACGCTCCCGCGAGACGCGTAATTACTCGAGGCTGCGACGATCTTTGGCAGGCAGATTTGGTGGAAATGCGTCCGTACGCGACCCACAATCGTGGTCACAACTACATACTCACAATCATCGATACGTTCAGCAAGTACGCGTGGACCATGCCGGTGAAAACGAAAAGCGGACGCGACGTTACCGAGGCGTTCGCGACCGTGTTGCGACGAAGCGGCAAATGTCCGCGAAACCTACAAACCGACATGGGAAAGGATTTCTACAACGCGGAGTTTCAACGATGCGTCACGTCTCGCGGAATCATTCACTGCTCGACGTACAGCGTGATGAAAGCGTCGATCGTCGAGCATTTCAATCGTACGCTGAATAATCTTATGTGGAAACAATTCTCCTTCAACGCCTTCTATCGCTGGTTGGATCTGCTACCTACACTCGTGCACACCTACAATCATCGTAAACATCGCACGATCAACGCCCGACCAGTCGACGTGACCTCCGCGACTCGTTTGCCGTTCATCGTATCGTCGTCGTCGGGTGTCGTGCAACGACGACGACGACGACGACCAGCGAAATTCCACGTCGGCGACAGAGTACGCGTGAGCAAATTCAAGACGATCTTCGAGAAGGGATACTGTAATGTACATTCTACGCGATTCCGCGGGAGAGCCGATCTCGGGTGGATTCTACGAGCACGAACTGCATTCGGTCGCGAATCTGGACGGCTATCTGATCGAGAAGATTATTCGGCCCAAGGGAAATCGAGCGTACGTGAAATGGTTGGGTTTCGACTCGTCCAAAAACTCGTGGATACAGGAAAAGTATGTTCTGTAACGCACAAGCGACTCTTTATTACTATTAATTAAATAAATATACATTACAAACACAGAATTTACATTTATATCGTTTATTTCATACTTTGTATTTTAAAAATAAAGAACAATATATGACGATACTTGTATACCATTTCATTGAATGTGTAATATTATATAAGTATATTAAGAAAAATTAATACTTTTCGCACACACCTTTATAAAGTATTTACATACGCTTCCGCGGTTTCTATTATACTTAGGTATACTCGATCTATTTCATACCTTATTCACTGGAAGCACTTACGGCGAAGTGTGTGTCATTACCCCGCTACGTCCATCCATTGCATACTTTTTTTTTTTTAAAGAGGGGGAAAATGCATTACACATACCCCGACAACGGTTATGTCAAGGTTATGTGGGACTCTCCAATCAAGGCATACCCACTAAAAACCCCCTCTACGTTCATACAGTACATCACATACATTACAAAAACATCGTACGCGACATTATTGAAACGTATATACGTATACATATATTCACACACACACACACACACACGCACACGCACGCACGCACACGCGCGCGCGCGCGCGCGCACACACACACACACACACACACTCTATGAGGTATTCACACACACGTATCACTGTTGTTGATGTCGTCGCACTCGGGAATCCGATAGTGTCCCCACGGAAGGGTGCTGGTCTGGTCGGGAAGTACGTACCGTTTATCGTCGTACGGACTGAGCGCTGTCTTACACTCACTCACTGAATAAACGTCGTGTAATCGCGCACGGATGGTTTTGCCGTATCGTCGTTTCCGCGTGCTCGCGAAGACACCGCACGTAGTCCTCGAAACGCATCTCGTTCGCGACCACGCTTCTCTTCACACCCTTCATTTTTTTAGTTTCGGTCGTTCCCGCCGACGCGTCACACACTCGATTCGCGTACATCTTGGACCGCAGTCCCACGAACTCTGTCATTAACGCACCGTTGTTCTCGTCCTTCATCAGTCCCGGCACCTTCTTGTTTACGCGCGGCATACCGTAGGGGTTGTCTGTCGCGTAATCGCTCGTGTCGAAGCGCGCACTGATGTCACTTTTTATCTGCTCGTAAGCGTCCTCGCACTGCAGCAGATACATTAAACAGTCGGTGTCTGTGTACAACACCTTGCAATCATCGCCTAACTTTTTACGCATATATTCATAGTGAAATTCGTATACACATACCTTGGACACATCCAACACGCTCATGCCTACGTATATGGGTTTATCGAATTTCACGCTCAATTTACGCAGTTCGATAGCGACCAAGTGTTCGGAAAATATCGCGCGACTGTGGAAATTCGGTTTCGCGATCAACGATTCGGCGCCGTAACGTCCGTCCCACCGCGTCACCAGTCGCACGTCCACTCGCTTTCGCACGTTCTCCATCGTCTTCCCGTACACCGCATTGTTCATTAGTTTGTGCAGTGGTTTTTGGAAATCACTGGTTGCTCGCGCCCTCAAGTTCGTGTTTAAGTTGATGTAGTCGCGCAACCACTGCTTTTGCTCGAAACGCAGAACGCGATGAATTCGCGATACGCAAAGTCCATGTCGAATACACTGCTTCAAGTAGCGAAAGTGAATCACGTATCTGGCTTTGTCGCAGAGCGTGGCGATCAACTTGGTTTCCTTACCGATGGGCGCGTGCTCGCGCACAGGACAGAACGGAAGGTCCGCGTGCTCGTCGTGAATGTCCCGCGGATACTCCAGATCCACTTCCAGCAGGTATCCCTCTGGTCCATCGTCCGCCGGCAAGGAGTTCACGTCCAAAGCGGTCACCTCCGCCTCGTCCAGCCATCGGAATCCTCCGTACGGCATCGCCTGCGACATGGCCCATCCGTACAGCTTGTTCAAGTAGAAGTACATCAAGTACGTTGATGGTTGCGACGCGTCGTACATCGATGTCGGCAGGTACTTGTTGTTAGCGCGCGCGTACCTGTGCGAGCACTGGCTCAGGCCGCCGCGTATACCACGCTCCACGAACAACAACATGTCCAGGTCGGTGAGCAGCTCCAATTCGACGCGCGTGTATTTCAACATCGCGTCCCACGTGAACGCCGGTAATGTACAGTAATGCGCGGGGTCCAGTTCGTAGCTCGCGATAGAGCCTATACGAAAGTTTTCGAACACGTCCGCGAGCAACAGCACGTCTGTCTTCAGGTACAGATCACTGTACTCGCCTAATGTCTGTATACGAAAACTGTTCCACACGTTCGTTGCGTGCGCGTAATCACACTCCGACACACCACTATCGTTCAGTCGATTGTAGAACGAATCACGAGGCGGTAGTCGCGTGTCGTTCAACTTGTCGTACGACGCCACGTAATCGTACGGAAAGACCCCCTTTCTGGTGAGGAGATCGAAGTGTTCGTCAGGGAGATGTTGGAACTCCCGTCGTAGAATCGTTAATCTGTCTTTCCCGAGATCCGACGCGAGTTTCTGCAGACTCGTTGCCAAGAATTTGAACGAATCGACGAATCGAAACTTCAACATTTTTCGCCAATTTTTGCCAACGCCCCTGAGGTCCTCCACGTCCTTCGTAAACGAGATGTACCGTTCTTTCGTTATCGGTAGGAGGCTTATCTTTCCATTGAACGCGTCTGCTAACTCCTTGATAACGAAGTGCGCGTCGTAGCTGGACAGGTTGTGGAAAACCACAGGTATCGTGCACGAACGTTGGTAGCGCAAGTTGCACGATCTGTGTGCAGCACCCCTGTACTCGCCCGTCGAGTGGCAATGATCGCGCACTTTCCTATCGTCCTCACCACCGGTCAAAGGGTCCTCCGCACACGTGGCACGCTATCGCCGCGTGAAAACTCCTCCATTGTTGCTGCGTTAACGGTGTCATGGGTTTATTGACGCACAACCACGAGTACGCAACGTTCGCGAATTCCCGCAGTTCATGCACAAACCACTGCACACAATCGATGTCGCTGCGATACGCTCGATATCTGCACAGAGCCTGGTCGTAGGAACAATGTACGTAGTATCCCACGCTGTAAGCTCTGTGGCGTTGATACGCGTACGTGCGCCGACGACGATCCATCGCTGGCTGCTCCAGTTCCTCCAGCAAACACTCAAAGTCCGCGTAGATGACGAACGGTACGCGTTCCTTGCGTTCGTGATGCTGAAACCGCAAAATTTTCTCCTCTTCGGACGGTAATTGCACCGCGCACTCGTTCAAGCGCAGGCAATCCTCGGTGTGCCGCTGCAATCGCTCCGCCGAGGAGAAAAAGTTGAGGCACCTGAAACGTATACGTAAAAAAAAAACATGTAAACGCTTCTTCTTCATCTATCACGTATCGCTCGAAATTTTTTTAAAAAATTATTATTCTTATTTGCTTACCTATCACAAACGAAAACTCTGCTATGATGGTTGCGTAATTATCTGGAAATCAAACGGGAGAGACTGCGAATGCACGCGAAATGGTACCGCTGCGAATCCTTCGGATCCTGGACCAGCAGCACGTTCGCATGTCTCCCTTCCCGCTTGTTGCCGGATACGGGTAGCGGTACGCAACCATCCTCGTCGGACCATAGGTAAATGTTCACAGACACATTGTTGACATCCTCAAAATTCTGTATTTGGTCCATGGACATGGGGAGTCGCACACCATCCGTATGGAGCACTGTCCCATAGGGTGGATACGACGTTATCCTGTCCCTGTGTGTAGTAGCCGGACACAGACTCGCGACGACCGACCACAAAAAGCACGTATTGTCGTTGCACTGCAGGTTCACCACTCGTTTTTCGCTACGACCGCTCGTGGAAGCGTCACGTCACAACCGGCGCGCAAAAGATTATGCTGGTTTACGTTGATCAGGAGATTTAGTACTGCCCGTAAGGTCCAGCCACTCTCGCGCTCCTGAAACTCCTCCATCGCGATCAACGTCGGAGCAACCACATGCGTCGTGTGCCACTCGCGAACATTCGACGTCAGAAAGAGTACTTGGTTACGCGTCGCAAAACTCTTTACGTCCGTCTCGTCCCGCAACATGAATTCCGCGTTGAGAACGGTGTTCACCGACACGCTGCGATGCTCCGTAATAGCGTTCGTAACGCGCGAAATCACCGTCCGATGGGCATTCTCGAAGAATTTGCGCGGATCGACGACTCCCACGTTTATAACGGCCCCGGTTGACAAACGCTTCTCGAACGCGGTTTCCAGTTCCTCCCACACGACCTTGGGTGCTGTCACCCGAACTGCGTGTCC
Organism: Andrena bucephala; assembly: GCA_947577245.1. Classification (NCBI taxonomy): domain Eukaryota; kingdom Metazoa; phylum Arthropoda; class Insecta; order Hymenoptera; family Andrenidae; genus Andrena; species Andrena bucephala. The sequence goes on from OX387716.1 coordinate 64,858,943, forward strand.
ACACCCTACTCGCGATAATCGTCCTCGTACTATCGCGCGCAATGTTTGCGTTCGCGCGAGCAACGATACCATCCGCTGCTTCTCCCACACCGGCACGCGTTCGCCTCGTTGATACGCGACCATGTAACGTATCGTCTCGTCGCACCTGTCCATCCAATCGCGAAATTCCGCGGTGGTCCTCAAAAGCTCGGACATCCGAGACAACGTCACAAACGCGTTCTTGAACGTTTCCATGTTCTCGTTCTTTACACGTATGTACGTGATTACTTGAAATAAAAGACTCTTTCCGACGCGTTACCATTCGCGACTTTGTCCTATCGAAGATGCGAGTTGCCTTAAATATACAACAATCCCTACCTCAACTCTCCCCACCCCCTTGCATCCCAATGGAATAATACCTTGAATTGTACCGTAAGTCATATTGCGCTTTGAAGCTTGTGTGTATTATTCTCGAAAGTTCACCTTAAAAAATTATCACGAAAATTAGCGCGCCAGTTTGCGTTGAATTTTCGCGGTCTCGAGATAACGCGCACCGATGCTGCGTATTATTCTCGGATTACGCGATACGAAAATGCATGTATCGACTTGCATTATCTTCTACACGTCGTACCACCGTATGTTTTTTCTGACCTCCGACAACGAGAGAGAGAGAGAGAGAGAGAGAGAGAGAGAGAGAGAGAGAGAGAGAGAGAGAGAGAGAGAGAGAGAGAGAGAGAGAGAGAGAGAGAGAGATGTACAAAAATATCGTACCTTTCTCTCTCGTACACCCGATTCAAACGTCGCAGATATCGGGGTGTGATCTGACCTTGGGGCGATAAGAGCGTTGCGGTTCGCTTTCTACAATGCGTGACGTGTCATCGAGGTACCCCCTCCACCTGCTCTCAAGGCCCATTCCCCCTCCAGTGATCCAGGGTCGCGGTCCCCACCTCCACGAGTCACGGTCCCCCCACCCGCCTCCCCCTCGCCGCCGCTGCGGTTCCTCTCGCCCCGCTTCACCCCCTCGCCGCCCATTGGTCCAGAACGCCCTTAGTATATCTACGAGTGTGAGACAATACTAACGCAATCAAAATTTAAAATTAAAACTTTTGTATTTTTAGTTCCATTTTCATGAAACTTTTACCAACATGTTTGTTAGAATCACCTGATTAAAATGATACCGAACACGACATTAATCGGACAACATTTACTTATCGTGGATACGAATCATTTATATTTATATAATTGTCCAGACCATATCGTATTTGGTGTCATTTTAATCAGAAAATCCTCACAAATATGTTGGTAAAAAAATTATAAAAATGAACCAAAAATGAAATACTTTTAATTGTGAACCTGGTTTGCATTGGTGTTGTTTCTCACCGATTTTCGATTTCGGATCGGGTTACACGATCGGCGCAGGAGCCATATTACACACTTCACTGATTCCAGGGGGGACCACCCCAACTAGGGGTGACAGAAATCGAGATTTTACTGTAGATCCTACATTTTTAGAATTTTGTCTACAGTCTCGAACGTAGGAGAAGAGAGCGAGTGGGAAAAAGGACTGCCGATTGTCTCCATCTCTTTCATTCGCTATCCTTCTCTGCGGCCGAAACTAATTGCCACTAAATATGTATTATCCAAATTATACCGTGTTTGGTGTAATTAATCATTACAGAAATATCACACATGTTACGATACTTTATTTATGAAAGTATTATTATTATTATTATTGTATTACTGTGAACATCATTCTAAAATATCTTGGTGATACGAAGAGGGACGTAACGTGATACAAATGTTCCTCTTAGACAATGTGATTCCTTCGCTATGCAAACCGAAGGAAATGCACATTTGGCCTGTTTTCTTTTCACATGCACACATCTGCACAACCGTCTCCGCTACTCGCAAGCGAAGGCAGCCACAAGCAAACATGTCTGCGTTGCGTTATGCGGCTGTGTGAGTATACAGGCACGTGTGCACTTGACCGCGTGTAAAAAGAATACTCTTCGCATTTCAAACCTGAGTCATTCCACGCGAATTCGGACACTTTTCGGAGTAACATTTGGGATTTTTGTGAAACTTGAATAAGATGTAGTCTTTAGTGATATATATACGAATTTCAAAGGATTTTTAAAAATTTTAAAAATTTTGGAAATTGACTTTCTTTCATTAAATTATAACTGTTGAACTAAGAGACAGATAAGAATGAGCTTTTGGGTGCTTACACTGGGGAAGTAAGAGTACCTAATAAAAATTATTTCACTGAAAGGAAATAAATTTTTGACCATTTATTTTGCAATTGTTCTAAACAAATGCCATGTTTTAATAGCGCGGCACTATTTAAAAATTTGAAAAAAATGAGGGTATAGTCCTATTTGTCCTCTTTACGGGCCCGTTTTCAGAAATACGAACACTTTAAAATTTGCCTCAATGAAAATTAATTTAATGTGACGCTGCGTCGCCCAATACCGACTGGACTGGCTAAGCCGTGCGGTACTAGCAGCGGCCAAGCGGCTATACCTGATATTGTTATATAGGGTTCTCGGAAATGGTAAGTATTTGAAAAAAAAATGAAACAGGAAAACTTTTACTACTTTTTATACCCAACATAATACGGTATGTCAACTTTTGGTGTTCGCAATATTTTCCGTGAACCGAAGGTGAGTGTTACGTCCTGAAGGGACTTTTGTAAATCACCCCGAGCGGTTGGAATGATTTTCTTGAGGAAAGTTCGGCTTCCGGGAAGGGCTTGAATGTTGCAGCGAGGCCACTTGATGTTTTGTGGTTTTAGTAAGGCATCCGTCTCGCCGCTTGGGGCTTTTCCCAAGTCCTGGAGTGGTACGCTGAGTTCGCACACATACATCCGATGGTGTTTCCTGCATCCTGTGATGTAGTTTTCGTCTGGCATGAAGTATTGAGAGTTGACTCTGCTGATTGCTAAATATGCTGTCCTTGGTTTTATGAATATTGGGGTAGAGACGTTGGTCGATATAGTTTGGAATGAAGGGCAGGGTTGAATGTAATAAAGATCGAAAGGAATTTGGTCTAATAGGGGGATGTCCAGTGACAAGATGATTCGGCCCTGTGAATAAACTACGTTTAATTTGGTCACCCCTTGTAGCTGTTCGGAATTCAATTCTTCCGGAGTCAGCGGGAATTCGTAAGGAGTGTTGGAGTTCCTCAAATTCGTTCGCAAGTCTGCGCTAGCTGACTAGGGGACAGAACGGCCGGATGTAAGATACCAAGTTTCGCGAACGTGAGCGCGTCCGTAATTACAATTAATGCGGTTACATATTCGTCCGCGTGCCTGGTCATTAGGAACGTCCATGACGAAAAAGCTGATTCTAATTCTACTTTTGCTTCGCGATCGTCTAATTGACGGACACGTAACGCTATTTCCTTAATTCTATCGCCCATGGTTCGCTCGCTGTGCTCTCAGGTAGCACCCGGAAGTCTAATCGTCGTTTTCTACGCGTTCCTACGTCGATCACGATTAACGCGCAAGGGCTCTCCCGGCTATGCCGTTCTCGGTGCGTCGGATGGAGTTACCCTTGCACGAATTACTATCGGCCGTACGTATTTCGCGGACTTGACGCGGAGACGTGATCGCGGTATCTAATAATTCGGCGAGATGATTTCGATGATGAGTTACTACCGCACATACGCGTGTCATTGACGAACTCTGAAATCCGAATCGATTGTCCCTTTCCTAGGCGAGATCACGGAGTTACTACCGCACATACGCGTGTCATTGACGAACTCCGAAATCTGAATCGATTGTTCCTTTCCTAGGCGGGATCACGGAGTTACTACCGCACATACGCGTGTCATTGACGAACTCCGAAATCCGAATCGATTGTCCGTTTCTCAGCGATCCGATGAATCCCAATGGTACTGATCGCTTGGTGCAGGGAAGCTGTGGTTTTCCTAGTATATTGAATAGCAGTTCCTCGTATCGTTTGCCGTTGAGGAGTTTTCGAGTATTCCCCGTCGATGACCTTGGTAGTGGTACTCGTCCAGAGGAACGTGAACAAAAGCAGGCCATGTCCGTCCATGGTGGTCGTTGGTACACCAGTAGGAGTGCTTCTCAGAAATATCTTTAGCGAGGGTATATCTGAGATATCTTTCGCGAGGGTATTCTTTAGTTTTAAGTAAATGGCTACTGCAAATACGAAAAACAAGTAAGATTACGGAAAAGGGTGGGAATTCTATTGTTTTCATAGTCTTGCTTGAAAACAAGTGAGATTACGGAAAAGGGTGGGAATTCTATTCTAAAGGAACTAAAGGGACTAAAAATAATAACAAAATAAATGAAATTAGATTTACGAAATATGGGACCTTAGTTATGAAAGTGGGCTAAATAAGCTCCCCCGCCGGTCCGCTTTGAACTGAAACCACATTGAATACGCTCTATTAGCGTCAAGGTAGCTTATCTTTAATATAAACATGTTTTAGTTTGTCGAAATGTTTGATGATTTGATGGCCCTCATCCGAAATCACTGCGTTCGTCATCCAATGATTCTGGATTTGATAAAGCTACTTTAGTCGAGATTCTTTGGGGTATTGCCGTGATAAACGAGGTCCGAGCCAATCGCTCCACGTCCCTAATGGTCCTTTCGACATTTTCTCCGATTAATTCTTTCGCTCTTACGATCACCTGTCGGTGCAGGCGGCTTACGCGGTGAATAAAATCTATTAGACGCTCCCGGGGAAACATGCTTATACGTTCCAGTTCCAATCTGAGCTCCTCATAACCGCGGCATGGGGAATATCGGACCCGTAGAAGGGAGAGCAGATCGGTCACGCTTTGACAACCTTTCCCCTCAACGTAGTATCTAATAGGATCTTTTAATTTGTATATGAGCTCGGTCAGAAATCGTTCTTCCTGACCGGGTGGAATTCGCTGTATGGCCCGCTGTATCGAGGCAGCGAAGTCCTCTAATGTTACGAAATCAGGGTCGAAACGGGGAATGCCGTCAAGTGCCCGATATACTCTCTCTTCATCTTCTCGGGAACGCCACACGTCTATTACAGACATTTCTGGGTCGTTCGTCCGAGAACCAAAAGATGGTCGGCTGTTTAGGGCTGGTGGTAAGGTGGGAGGAGCAGGGTGTGGAACATTATCTGTGGTATGGGAATTGGAAGAATGTGGCGGGGGTGGTGATCTCAAAATTCCACCCGTCATTGCAATGTAGTAGGAAGTGTAGTCAAGTTACGAGCAGATAAGATTGCGGCTGGTCGCGGTTCGTAGCGACGGCACGCACTTTTATTCTAATAAGAACGGATTTAGAAAAGAAGGAGTGGAATCCCACTTCTGACACCAGTTTGTTACGTCCTGAAGGGACTTTTGTAAATCACCCCGAGCGGTTGGAATGATTTACCGGGTTCGCTGCTCTATCAAGGTGCTAAAGCACGCCTTGACTACACTTACTGGGAATTTGGAGGGTAATAAGAGGTTAAATCAAAGAGTACAAGGGATATAAGGGAAAACCAATGATGCAAAATATATTGTTACAAGAATAATACGGAATTATCCTACCTTGAGACGGCGCTCCGTCTCAGCTGTCGCTCGCTGTATCGCACGGCACGCTCTCCGACTCCTATGTCGCTCGCGCGCTGTGTCGCTGACCCATACGTAGGTCGTGGTCGCTCGCTGCTGTGCTCTTGGATGGCACTCGGAAGTCGGTCACCTCGTCGGCGTTCGCGGTCTCTAATCGTCTGTTCTCAACGCGTTCCTACGTCGATCACGAGTGACGCGCAAGGGCTCTCCCGGCTTAGCCGTTCACGGTATGTCGGATGGAGGTACCCCTTGCACGAATTACTTTCGGCCGTTCGTAATTCGCGGACTTGACGCGGAGACGCGGTCGCGGTATCTGGACGGCCCTCTGGCTCGTCGTGACTTCCTACTTCGAGCTCCCGAAATTGAATGAATCCCCAATCGATTCTCGTTATGGGCCGTGCCCCGATCAATCCGCGCGAATGGGGAAAACCGCCCCGTCGGCAGTTGTCGCTCGCCGCACGCGTCGGAAATTTCCGGGCCCGGGCCGGTGGCGGTCACGTTGTCCCTACGGCTGTTGCTACGCGGCTCAGCATAACGTGACTGCCACGCGCGAGGCGATTCCGCTGAATCGCCGTCTACGGAATAAAGCGACGCGCGGACAGCTAGCACGGAAAGGGCCAGAAGGGCCCATGTAACATGAGCTTCAGTTTTGGAATGCTACATATTTGATTACCCGATATGAAAGTGACTGTCAGGACATATTGAAGGCTCGGATGCAATAAGGGGACTAGCGCTCGAAAATGCGAAAAAGTGTTGTCCAAACGCTAAGAAAAATTGGAAAATTACATTTAGTTAAACTGGATTTTAAAAAATATAGTGTTGTGAAGCTCATCACGGCACACATTTTTTCTCTTTGCAGTTTTTCTATCGAATGATTAGTATTCGAGATAAAAATTATAAACAAACAAATTTCTTCGACCAAAGTCAATATCTTTTTAAACATAAATTGCGATAACTTGAGTAAATATTAACGGATCGTTATGAGACTTGAAACATAAAACTCAGAAAACTCTAGCGAAGCCGTAAACTATATTCACAAAACCCTTATGTTAAAAAATATAATAATATTTAATTAAAAAGTAATACTGGACATAACCCATGTTTTTCAACGTCCGCCGTTAAAAACTATCGAGGCAATTTTGAGGTAAATATAACTTGCAGCGACAAAGTTTTTCCTTAATATACAAGGAAGATTTTCACCAATTTTCACACAGATTAATAAATAATTGTAGAAGATATGACGATATATATAATTCTCGCACGGCGCCAACTGTCAACGGGAGTGCTAAAACTGCTAAATAGCGCATTATACGCGGCTGTTGACTGTTGGTGGCGCGCGAGATCAACAGACGCGGTCGCGTCTGGAAGCTAATTCCCCCTTCCCCTCTACCCATAGGCACACTGAGCGACCGTGTCTCTATACACGAAAGATAGCGAAATTGACAGGTCGTCGGAGCTATTTTAGCCTTATTATCTTATTTTATGACATAGTGCCGGTGTTTTTACATGATTAAGCGAATCATTTTTTTTTTCGAACCCATATGTCGTTTTACTTAATGTATCAAGCTATTTGTCTAAAAGATATAAGATTTATTCTGAATTAATAGTTATAAAAATGGTACTTTCATTTTCGCCTCGAAAGCATAATTTATAAATGTCACTTGGCTGTCATTCAATCATAACCTGATAAGTGTTAGTTGTTAACATTTTTGAAACGTCACGATGGTAAAGAAGATCTCGCGCGATAGCGGCGGGAGGTTCATAGGAGGCAAATTTTTGCTAAAGATTCTACAAGACGCATCTGAATTTCTTTTAGCATAATGCAATAATTTACAAGGGCTCGAAAAAATAGTTAAATTTGAAATGACAACATCTGTACACTGCAGAAAATGTTCTCATAAAGAAACAACCACTACCAGCCATTATATTCTCCCCTTGACAGTTAAAGAATTGTGTTCAAAGTCAAAGAAAGGTACACCTTTACAAGATTATGTTTACCGATTGGTTGGAAATCGAGTTCGCAAAAACTGTGCAAACAATGTTCTGAGCAAATATTTACTAAAATTGAAATTACTACTCCGCCAATAATTATTATAATGCAATTGTTGTTGTTCTCTTATGATGAAAATGGCAACACTATTAAAGAAATTAATTGTAAAATTACCGCTGCTCCACAACCAATATCAATATGTAATAAAAAATATAAATTACTAAGTGCCGTATTTCATAACGGTCCTCATCCCCAGAACGGTACATATTCATGCATGATACGTGATGGTAGATCAGCATGGAAATGTATTGACAACGACAAAATTAATCAAACGAAATGGCCAAAACGCCAAAAATGTGTATATTATTTTTTTGCAACGCCAAAATTGAAAAGAAATCATACGTTTACACGATTTTATTCAGCTTCGATCCTCTGTTTGTTTCTTGTATGTTTGCTACATATCTGAAAACTCGAATTTAACACAAAATCCACCAATCCACTGAATACGTATTACCACACGTAAAACATAATTTACATATTTAATCAAGGTTAAAGGTAGAATTAATTAGAAAATATTTAATAAACTTATTAAAAAAAAAGAAACATATCTGAGTTTAACGTAAACGAACATGTAAAATTCGCATACGTTAATATCCACGCACAGTATCGTGGCCGAGGCCGTGGTCGTGGTCGGGGCCGTGGCGGTCAGGAGGAAAGCCGTTAAGGCGGAAAAGTTTATTAACTTAATATTGTTAATATATTTATAATTTATAAAGTAATAAATTTCTTCCCTCGGAAATATACGTTTTCTTTGTGTTGAAATTTCCTAGAGAGTGACCGGCGGTACATTAGCTTGATAAGATCAAGACAACAAAAATTCACAAATTATGAAAAAAGAGATGAAATCCCCCCCCAAAACATGACTCATGTATGAAAGAAGCTAATTTCCTTTTGTGGTGTATCTGGGGTCAGGTTAAATGACTGGTCGTGGTCTTGCAGCAAATAAGAATAATATCTGATAATATAATATTGGAAATACTGAACGGTTACAGAAGTCCTTTCCGGCCATGCGGTCTCGGCCTCACACTTGGCGCGACTGTGTCTGTTCGCCTATATGCGCGGACCCGCGTGCGCAGTTGCTTACGTCACTCACTACACACACGCATACATTACACCTTTAATTCACGAAAAAAGTTATCACGCAAAGATCGTGAAATCATCTTTGCTAATTCCAATTGTACCTTTAACCCTTTAATTCACGAAAAAAGTTCGCACGCAAAGATTGTGAAATCATCTTTGCTAATTCCAATTGTACCTTTAATTCACGAAAAACAATAAAAACATTCTCACGCAAAGATTGTGAAATCAACTTTGCTAATTCCAATTGTATTCTAGTTCTCCGCTCGAACACTGATTCCTCTGTCACTTTTTATACTTGACATTCCACAACCGACTATGATTCGTTTAAATTAGTCTCTACCAAGTTTTTATTATTTTCCATCGTAAAACGATTTTCATACGACATTTTTAACAGAAGATGTCCCTCTTATAAAAGTTTTTGTGTCAACTACAGGCCTCGTCCGCTAATGCCTTAAAACCGAAGCTGAAAATCTGAGCACTGAATTGATTTCTGGCCAATAAAGGAATGTCAAGTATAAAAAGTGACAGAGGAATCTGTGTTCGAGCGGAGAACGAGAATACAATTGGAATTAGCAAAGTTGATTTCACAATCTTTGCGTGAGAATGTTTTTATTGTTTTTCATGAATTAAAGGTACAATTGGAATTAGCAAAGATGCTTTCACAATCTTTGCGTCAGAACTTTTTTCGTGAATTAAAGGGAATTAGCTTTTTTCATACATGAGTCATGTTTTTGGGGGTTTATATATATCGTCGTATCTTCTACAATTATTTATTAATCAGTGGGAAAATTGGTGAAAATCTCCCTTGTATATTAAGGAAAAACTTTGTCGCTTCAAGGTATATGTACCTTAAAATTGCCTCGATACTTTTTAACGGCGAACGTTGAAAAACATGGGTTATGTCCATTATTACTTTTTAATTAAATATTATTATATTTTTAAACATAAGTGTTTTGTGCATACGTATTACGGCTTCGCTAGAGTTTTCTGAGTGTTATGTTTCAAGTCTCATAACGATCCGTTAATATTTACTCAAGTTATCGCAATTTATGTTAAAAAAGATATTGACATTGGTCGAAGAAATATTTTTTGTTTATAATTTTTATCTCGAATACTAACGATTCGATAAAAAAAAACTGTAAATAGAAAAAATGAGTGCCGCGATGAGCTCTACAACACTATATTTTTTAAAATTCAGTTTAACAAAATTTAATTTTTCAATTTTTCTTAGCGTTTGGACAATTTTGTTCGCATTTTCGAGCGGTAGTCCCCTATATTGCATCCGAGCCCTCATTATTCAACCATATGGTATACTGTTACGTCCTGAAGGGACTTTTCCGTAGATCACCCTGAGCGGTTAGAGTAATCTACTGGGTTCTTGCTCTTGTCAAAGTGCTGAAGCACACCTTGACTATACTTACCAAGGAAAGGGAGGATAATAAGGGATTTAATATATAAGTACAATGGGTTTAAAGGGAAATCAAAGATGCAAAGTATATTGTTACAATATTTGAGATAGAAGTCACATACCTAGAGACGGCGCTCCGTCTTGGTTGTCGCTCGCTGGTTTTCGCTTACTTCGCACGACACGCTTGTCGTCGGTTATTTAGCACGCTCGAGGTGTCGGTTGACTGAGCGTAGGTCGCGGTCGCTCGCTGTGCTCTATGGTAGCACACGGAAGTAGGTGAACGCGGGAACCGTCGTTTCGCTGACTAACTCGTACTGCCACACGTCCTCGCGGTATTTGGCGGTCCTGATCGGCGCGTAAGGGCTCTCCCGGCTATGCCGTTCTCGGTGCGTCGGATGGAGTTACCCTTAGGCGGAACCTGATCGGCCAGGCCTGCTTCGCGGTCTATACGTGGAGGTGAGGTCGCGATTTCTAGACGGCCCGCTGGCTCGTCGTTACTTCCTATGTCGAGCTCCCGAAATTGAATGAATCTCCGAGGTCCCGCGATCGAGCTCCAAGCCTCGCACTCCCTGTCTCGAGAACGGGGGAAATCGCCCAGTCAGGCGTTATCCTTCGCAACTTCCATTGCTCCATGCCCTGGAATCTAGGGCCCGGACCATCGGTGGTCACGTTGTGCCCACGCCGACGGATTCCGCGTTCGCCGACCTACTAACCCGCGTGTTGCGATTCCGCTGAATCGCTGATGGCGAAATGGAAGGCGACGCGGGGACAGCAAGCACGGAATGGACCTGAAAGGCCCATGTAACAATACTATAAGTTTCAAGGCCACGCAAGATTAGGAATGAAAGACATAAATAGTTTCATATTGTAGCACGCACGGCTCAGCCAGTCGAGCCGGTGCTGGGCGACGCAGCGTCACATTCAATTCATGTTCATGCGACCAATTTTAAAGTGTCCTTATTTTTTTCAAATGTGTAAATAGTGCCTTGCCAGTATAAAATTGCATTTGTTTAAAACAATTACAGCATAAATGGTCTAAACTTTGTTTTTTTTAAGTGATGTAGGTTTTCTCCTGTTATTGTTCCAATTCTTGGACGAATGGGACGCGGAACTAGAGGTCTTATAAAGAATTGAGGACCCGTTGATATTAAAATAAATCCGATTTAATATAAGTAGGACAAAATGGTTGAAACAGATGTAATATACAGGGTGTTTCTCTACCTGTGATCAATACTCAAAGGGGTGATTATGCCGGCAAAAATAAGATGAAAATCATGAGTAACGAAATTACGGTAAACGCTTCGTTTTCGAGAAAATTGACTTTGAATTTCACCTAAATACGCGTGCATCGTAGGCGCTTGAGGGGCACGCGGAGGCGAGCGGAACGTGTCAGCTGTCCGTAGGACGTTCACCCTGTAGAATAAGAATAGGATCCGCAAGCACGCGACAGTCCTGCTGGACGACCGATACGCGCAACCCCTCGCGACGCCTTCGTTCGTCTCACTTTTCGGTTGTTTTCCTGACGCGTCACGCGCTACGCCTCGACCAGCGCTCATCGGCATCTCACAGTGATATAATTTTTATTAGGTACTCTTACTTCCCTAGTGTAAGCACCCAAAAGCTCATTCTTATCTGTCTCTTAGTTCAACAATTATAATTTAATGAAAAAAGTCAATATTTACAATTTTTAAAAAATCCTTTGAAATACATATCATCATACATATTATATATCACTAAAGACTACAACATATCCAAGTTTCACAAAAATCCCAAATGTTACTCCGAAAAGTGTCCGATTTCGCGTGGAATGACCCTGCTTGAAAGTTGAGAATACTATAGAGAGAGATGGTAATAATATAACTGAAATGGTACAACATTGTATGCGACACACAGGACCACATAGGTATCTAATAAGTTATAACCTGAAGGAATACAAATACAGTATTGTCTCCGTATGTACTCGCTGGTCGGGACCGGCGTGGAACCCGTATCGCGAACAAAGCCCTAATTCCGAGTGTTCGTTTCTCGCTTCTTTCTGGCCGAAAGGGGGAACGAGATGGAACGCTTTGTGTGCGCGGCGGGCGTGCGCGACAGGCGCGAGCGCTCAGATGGAATCGTGACTGCTCGACGCATGCGCGCCACGGTCAGATAGTCAGGCACGGCACGAGTCTTTTTTGCGACCTAGGCGAGCTGGCCAAATTCCGTCATTTATTATAATACATTTAATTGAGCTTCTTCATATCCTTACTCTTAATTCTTACTCGTAGTTTAAAACCGTTGCAGTACAATTTGTAGTATTTCAATTAAAAATTTATTTTCAACAATGGCAACAATGAAAAGACCATGTTGTGCCTCTTGTCCACCTTACGCCCTAGCAGTTGCCTAATTTTGCAGAATAACGTCATAAATAATCTCAAATGAATGTATTATAATAAATAGCGCAATTTGCCAACTTCGCCTAGGGCGCAAAAAAGACTTGAGCCGAGCCTGCGTCAATATTTTGCAAAGCGGTTCCCGTACTCACCGTAAGTGCTTGCGACCATCGCGCACGCAAAGGACGGAGTGTCACGGCGCCCGAAAGACGGAGCGAGACAAAACATCAACACGTCGTCTGTCTCGTACCGTCCTGGCTCGCTTTCAGTGGCTCTCGCTCGCTCTCGTTCCATCTCGCTCTTGCCTTCGCCAGACAAGAGTGAGACAGAAGTGGTGGGGATAGCGACAAACCCGTACTGTATGCACCAAACCAACATTTTGTCCTTTTGCGCTTTCAGACATTAGTTTCCGAGATATTATAAAAAACTTTTAGTATTTCGGTAGACTTATTCCGAAATAACGCATTCCACTTTCCAACTTGTTCTGGATATTAGTATTGGACGGGGCTAGATCAACGCGGGGGGCGCGCCTCCCGCTTGCAGTCGCGTAAATCGTGGTAGCGAGCCGATGAGAGTTTGCAGATTTAAACCAGAAACACTATTATACAGGATAGATACCTGTGACTCTATTGATAGACAATACTTTAGGGGGTGATTCTATGGGCCAAAATAAGACGAGAATACATATAGAATTCAGTTTTTTTAATATCGCGCTTCGTTTTCGAGAAAATTAGCTTTGAATTTCAGCTAAATACGTGTGCCATTTAGCCACCTGTGGGGCACGCGGAGGTAAGGGGGGCAGGATGGATCCCCGTTCAGCGGCCTGTAGACGGTCGATATTATTGTGCAATATTGAATATTCAATAATATTCAATAATATTCAATAATATTGAATATTCAATATTGCACAATAATATTGACCGTCTACAGGCTGTTTTAGGACTACGTGTATGCAGTTCAAAAAAATAATTGGTAAAAAAGTTAACAAATGGGGCCATTCGGAATTATATCCCAAATCATTATCACATTGTGTCTCTTAAAATTCAACGAGGGACTGCAGGGTGGTACTTCGCTTTATGGAACGTTGTAAAATAACGAAGAAACGAAGCGTCCGATAAACACGTGTCGTGTGCCTTTCGTGAAGTAAACCCTACTTGACCGTGCCGGTAACAGAAATTAGACCCACTCCATTGTTTGAAACATTTTCTGCAAACAGTTTTTCGAACTGTTCACAATTGTGTAAGGAAGTCATAACGCCCAATGCGGGAATATTGAAAACAGCACTGGGTATTAGAGCTCTTACTTTTGACCCGTCGGGTACCCGGGTAGCCGAAAATTACCCGAAACAACTTCAAGCCATTGAATGTGGTATTGTTCAATCATATTTGGCTAACATCAGACTATACCACAGACAATACTACATTCAATGGCTTGAAGTTGTTTCGGGTAATTTCCGGCTACCCGGGTACCCGACGGGTCAAAAGTAAGAGCTCTACTGGGTATCGCTCGCCGTCTTGGAAGGCGAGGCCCAGGAGGATGCATAACGCTATACAATGTCATTTCAACGCACAAGCAAGGCCGATGACGTCAGGGTCATCGACGAGCGTTTGAGAGCGTAGCACGCATCGGAAGTCAGAGCCATTGCTTACAATCAGAGTTGGACGTTATTCGAATAAAATATCGAATAAATTTGTTCGAATAATAAGTTATTCAAGAATAACGAATAAAAGTTTATTCGAATAAGAATTTATTGGAATAAATCGTCGAGTAAAAGATGGCCGCTAAACAGGCAATCTGCTAACATATTAATTAAAAAACTGGGGGTTTCTTAGAATACAGAAAGCGAATATCAACTGTGTTTTGTAGAGAAAAATTATGTACGACCCCGTTATTTAGAATGAATTATACATTTTAGCTTCTAACATCATCATTTTTGGAGTGTCACGTCCCGCGACGTAGAGTCTATTATTATCTAACCTTTAATCAAGTATGTTTACTATTTCGTACTTTGGTGTATTATAACTACCTCGTATGAAAAACTATATACAAAACATTATACAACGTATCGCCGATAAGGCATTATCATCATAAACAACGATAAGAAGAGATCGAACGAAGAGTACACGGACGGCTGCGAGCAGGACAGCCAGATCGAGGAGGTGGCGAATAGTCAGCTGTATACCAGGTAGCTGACCGCAAGAACACCAAGATGGCCCAGTCAACACCAGCTGATGTTCAGCGTGGTACAGAGGCCCATATCAACCAGTGGAGACGACACCACCTTTGCGAAGATTGCCCTTCCGTTATTTCCCGCAAAATCAATATCCAAAATAATGTGTTTAACTTCAACCCCTAACTACAATGGTATCGGCGCACTGGATCGGTCAGATTAAAACAATTATTATCTTAATATATTAAAATAATACATCAAAGCTATTTTGCAATTAATTAATTATATATATTAGTTTCCGACGTTTCGATCTTGGTTTAGATCATCTTCAAGGAAAGTTAAAAACATATATAAAATACTGCGTATGCTATTGAAAATAAGTCACCGTGCTCTGGCACAATGTGTGACTCGCGAGTCGGTTGGAGTAAGACTAAGGTAAACCGTAAACAAAACATCTGCTTTTAGAAAGTGAAAAAGGGTGAATACCGTTGACAGTTATAAACATATCTAAAACCCCCGAAATTCAAAATTAAAGGATATACAGTAGGCCGTCCCGAAAAAAATAAAAATGATTGTAGCGTTAGGCCTTAGTGCGGGAAAGTTGTGTCTTGGGATCAATAACAACTGTGCAAAATTTCAGCCCTGTGAATTAATATCTTCTATTCCGGCAAGAGCCTTGACATTTCGAAATTTGAGTAAAAAGTGTAAAAATTGCTTATAAGTCATTATCCGTGTTTTTGTTAACTTCAGTGTCGTCAGTATTGAATGTAAAGTATTCTTCAAAGCCGTTTATGCGATAAGAAGAGTTTTACAAAATTTACAATGTTGCACGAAGTGCGATTGCGCAATAATAAGTGACTTTTATTACTTGTATCTACTGTCGTTTGCTGAGAAGATTGCGTCCGAGGGGCGCGCCCCTTTCGGTTTCTTCGTCACGTGAGGCACGTGGTGCTACTTACCGATTCATAGATGTCGCGTAGGCTAATAGTGAAGAGAGCGAACGAGACACAAGCGGTGCGAGCCAATGCGAGCGAAGTGCAAACGTCGACACCAGCTCTTGCCTGTCGGCTTTTTGGACGCAATCTTCTCAGCAAACGACAGTACCTCCTTAACCGTGTCACTTGTCAGCGTAGTTCTTCCACCCTCAGCCCACGTCAGTCTTAGTCCTGCTTTTGTCTGGAGACGTTTTTTGGGTGCTGAATTGCGTCTGCCATCACAGCGTAAACAATGAGTCTCAGCAAATCGTCAAAATTTGCCTTCAGGCGATCTGTAAATTGCCCCTTTTTTGGTCCTCCAACTGATCTCAGTTCTCAACGTGTCCTCCCAACATACACGGATGTAATTTCTTGTTGTTTACACGAACGATGGGTTATAGGTTCTGAATCAGGTGGTAATAGGGAACCACATTTCTCAGCTATTGTAGAGAGAGTTGCTACAAAGCTTGAACAGATCTATGAGGCAGCATCTATCCCCACCGTTTCTCGACAGCGTATTATTGCGATGATACAATCGTATCACAAAAAGTACATTAGTATTAAAGATATGATTATACGAGAAAATGAAAGTCAAACTGTAAAAGCTAGAATTGCAGTATTCAAACAAGAAATTGAAAAATTGTTTGATGTCACAGCATGCAAATGCTTAGGTTTTAATGAACTTTGTCACTGTCCTAAAGAAAAAAAGGTGCCTAAAATTGAGCAACAATTTTTTATTGATCAAAGAACTGACAGAAAAATGGGCGTGGGCAGGGTAGATGCTGTTCAATCATTAAAACTTAATAAAAGACTAGAGCGTAAGTATAATAACGGATCTACTCCAAGTACTTCCGCGGGTAATCCTTCGTCATCTACCACTTCACAGATGGTTCAAGAAACCGATTGCAGTGATGACGATAATTTGACTTTTGACAAAGAGTATAAGCCAACCACATCTGCTTCTAATAGTAGTCAAATGAGATTGAAACTCACAAACGCTGCAATTGTTGCTCAGATATACAATATTTCACACAGGGGAGCTGCGGCATTCGGGTCAGCTCTTCTTGAAGACATGGGCTTCATATCCGAAACAGACAGAACACGTATCATTGATAAGAACAAGATCTCCCGAGAGAAAACACGCACAGGAAAAGAACTTAAAGTAGCAGTTCAGAAAGATAATAATGGTCATCTAACAGGTTTGTATTTTGATGGCCGCCATGATAGCACCTTGTTTAGAGAAAAGCACGGCGCCAAATACTTTCAAAAAACTATAAAGGAAGATCATTATTCACTGGTTAAAGAACCAGGATCTAAATATCTCGGCCACGTATCGCCAAAGTCAGGCTGTAGTGCTGACATTTCAGAAAGTATTTATACTTACTTAGATGAAGAAGTTCCTGGTGGTGTAGCACATATTCGCGTCGTAGGTTGCGACGAAACTGTTGTAAATACAGGAATTCATGGAGGTGCCATCAGACTCCTAGAAGTTAAATTGGGCAGGCCACTTCAGTGGATTATTTGTTTATTACATTTCAATGAGCTGCCTTTCCGGCATCTTTTCTCTCATGTCGATGGGCACACTTCTGGACCAAGGGCCTATTGTGGTGTCATCGGCCAAAATTTGAAAGGATGTGAGAACCTTCCAGTAATTTGCTTCCAAGCCATTGATTGTGAGTTTCCTGGTATTGACTCATTCATTCTCAGTAAGGATCAAAAATATTTGTTGAGGATTGCTTCTGCCATTAAGGTTGGTGTGGTTCCCGAAGATCTTCTGAAGTCAGAACCAGGTGCACTTAATCTGTCACGATGGTTGACCACAGCCAATATAATCTTGAGGCTTTACGTTTCCACCCGACAGCCCAGTGCACATTTGAAGTTGCTTGTTAACTTTATTCTCAAGGTCTATGCACCATCATGGTTCAGAATCAAAGGGGAACATTCTGTTAAGTATGGTGCTCGTCATGTATGGCAATTTATTCAATCCTCGCGTTACTTAGCCAAGAAATACAGGTCAATCATTGATAAGGTAATTTCAAATAATGCATACTTCGCCTTACCAGAAAACGTATTTTTGGCTATGTTAACTGATGACAGAGACAACATCAGAGAACTTGCTGTGCGTAGAGTGCTGGCAGCACGTGAGAAACTAAAGTCGGTAGAAATCCGAAAATGTTCTCCACGTTCGTTGAATTTCGATGCTACCGATTATGCCGGCTTGATCAATTGGGACGAATGTGCAATAACTTCACTACCTGTACTGGACTCTGTGGAAACCATTTCCTGGGACTTTGAGGCATAACCTTGCCACACTCAGGCTGTGGAGCGTATGGTAAAGCTCGTAACGGAGGCATCCAACAAAGTCAATGGAGTCGACGCAAGGGATGGCTTCATTCGAGCCACCCTTCAGTCGCGCAGTCATATGCCCGCCTTTGAGTACAAATCCCATTTTTCCACTACATCAAGTCTATAAATTCCGTCTTCTAGTCCACAAGGTAGGGTGGTTGGGTGGGCTAGGGAGGAACTCGACATGCAGCCACCTTCACGTGGTGAGTTCTGAGTCACTCTCTTGTCATAGGGTGGGCGAAGGGCTGCATAAACTGCTCGCACAAGCATGTTACGTTCTCAATTTTCGGAATCTTAATCTAACAAGGGGAGGCCGCGACATCTGGGACACGGATTTTGATGAATCTCATATATGTTGTAGTGTAGGTGTAGTGGACCAATATTTGTCTCACATATTGGGTGCACTGCCCCATAGTTTCCGAAATATTAATAAAAAAAGATGTTTATGCGTTGAAGAACAGAAGTGATAGCGGAGTTTATTATAATGATGAATAGCGGCGCGTGTAAAGGGCAGGTCCCGCACCGAAACTTCAACCGGTGTTCGATTCTCACTGGGATCATTTTTTTTCTATAAATGTATTTTGTATTGTTTTATTCCTCAATAGATAAAGTACTATTTTTTACATTCTTTTCTTTTAAATTAAATCAAATGTAATGTCCACTAGAAACTAATTGTACAATTTAAAAAATGTACCTGTGGCCATACATCTTTTATTAGATGTGCATAGTGTCGTGAATTTTATTGTTTCATTTGTTTTTACGATAAATGTCATATTTTAGAATGTAAAAAATAGTACTTTATCTTTTGAGGAATAAAACAATACAAAATAAATTTATAAAAAAAATGATCCCAGTGAGAATCGAACCGGTGAAAGTTCTGGTGCTAGACCTGCCCTTTACACGCGCCGCTATTCATCATTACAATAAACTTCGCTATCGCTTCTGTTCTTCAACGCATAAACATTTTTTTTATTAATATTTCGGAAACTATGGTGTAGTGGACCCAACATGCGAGACAAATATTGGTCTACTACACCTACACTACAACATATATGAGATTCATCAAAATCCGTGCCCCAGATGTCGCGGCCTCCCCTTGTAAGAATGCCGTATAATAAAGTGTGATTCACTATCAAGTCATTTTTATACTTTTTGATCAAATTTCGAAATTTCAAGGCTCTTGCCGGAACAGAAGATATTAACTCACAGGGCTGAAATTGTGTACAGTTGTTATTGATCCCAAGACACAACTTTCCCGCACTAAGGCCTAACGCTACAATCATTTTCATTTTTTTCGGGATGGCCTAATATACAGTCTACAGTAACCAAACATTCTTGCTCATATGGTGTGTTATACAGTGTGTCCGCGGGAAAGTTAAACAGCCGGCTTCCTCCTAAACTATTGGAGATAAAAATATAAAAAAAATAGGGAATTGCATGGTTCGAGGGGGCCAATTAATTAGCGCGAACGAATTTTTTTATCGATTATTATTTTAAAAGATACGATGGACAAGTTCGGTTTTTCAAATGGAACTATTTTTTTTGAACACCTGAGTTGATAGTGCGTTCCAAGACAAATTCAATAAGCTTTAATGTATACACTTTATTTTCACTGGTTTTTAAGATATTGCGCTTGCAAATTTACTGATTTTCACTGGAAGAAAACTGTCTGGTATAGCACGGACCGGGGACGGTCTTACTGGCTCCACGGGTGGCACTGCCTTTTGAAATAGATACCTACCTGCCAAAGGTCTACGCCAGGCCCAAAGGCTGGACAATATTTTTCCGTCAGAAATGCTACTTAGGTAGGTACATCTGCGGTATATTTATTTCGCACTTGCTTCTACGCTCGGATGGCCGGTTCTTTTGGGAGGGATGCAAGTTCGATTGGTTAGGTTAGGAGGAGTGAAAGTTGCTGGACTAAATTTCAATCATAGGGAGCAGATTGTATCAGAACCATTCGGATTTGCATTCCTCACAAACGGCTGCTCTCTTGAAGAGGCCCTCTTCACAGCAATGCCCACCTTCTCTCGCACGGAATACGTTAACGCTTGCTTTTGTTCTGATATTGAAGCTCGTGTTTATACTCGAGAGGACCACGCGTCGACAGCGGGCTACCTCTTTTCTTCCTGTGTCTCTCCACGTGCCGTGCTGACGGTGGATTGTAGGAGCGTAGATATCTGGATGCCAGTTATTGAATTCAGGAGACGTTAGAAACATTTTATTACAAAACACACATGTACTATAATTAAAGTAAATCGTATTCCTCTCGGGCGGGAGTACTGATAATGATCGAACTTGCGCCCCACTTCGCGCAGACCAATTACACGGAGGGTAGTCGGGTCACACACTGCCCAAATGTGTGATGCGCTGGCACCCCGTGGCGAGGACAGACCTTCGCATTGCCTCACCCGATTTTTATGGCTTTTTCCGGAAAAAGGTACGAATCCTGGGCCGAACGTAGCGAATTGAGGTCGAGCCCCCGCAGTCGAGGGTGAAATATCCATTTGAGCGTATTAAGAAACCCTTTTCTTCATCGTATCGAAAGGGAAGTGACGCCAATGGATTCCTTATGTTTTTCTGACGAAAATCATACCAAATGTCATGCAAATCGGACTACTTTGACACAAGCTATTTGTATTCCCTATGTAAAAGTTGTCCGATTTACACGACATTTGTAATGATTTTCATCGGAAAACCCCAAGGAATCCATCGGCGACACTTCCATATTCATACGATAAAGAATAAAGAATTATTCTATTTCCTAACCAGATACAGGGTAATTATGGAGCAACGCCCGTCAAGGACATGCGGCGGCCTGGTACCCCGTGGCGAGGACAGTCCTTCGCTGTGCCTCACCCGATTTTTATGGCTTTTTCCGGAAAAAGGTACGAATCCTGGGCCGAACGTAGCGAATTGAGGTCGAGCCCCCGCAGTGGAGGTATACACTCTTAAAGGAGGTCTGTGAAGATAGCACCCCCAAATTCGAATTTTTGGAAACACGAAACGGCATTCGTTTGTCCATCGTTTGGCCACGTTTGCCCATAAAAAATTTTCGTTTGCCCACTTTCAAAAAAAAAATATGACCAAAAAAAAAAATTTCATCAGCATCCCCATGAAAACATTTTAATGATTTAACGGTGGGATTTGATTGTCCGTCGTTTGCCCACGTTTGCCCATCCAAAATTTTTTTCCCACGCTCCAAAAACAAGTTATGAATAAATTGAAAAATTTGTCTTCATCACCCTCCATGTTATCAAAATCGATTGTTTAACGGTGCCAATCGTTTGTCCAGACGTAGAGGAGATTTTCCCACCCAATAATTTCGTATGCCCACCCTCCAGAATCGAATTAAAAGATATAGTTCCTAGAAAAGAAAGGTACTGGAGACGCGATCGCGTTAAAGTTCGATTCTTTTCGAAAATAGTATCAAAATCGATCTTTCAACGATACAGTCCGTTAGTCTAGATGTAGAAGAGGTTTGCCCATCCATTAATTTCGTATGCCCACCCTCCAGAATCGAATTAAAAAATATAGTTCCTAGAAAAGAAAGGTACTGGAGACGCGATCGCGTTAAAATTCGATTCTTTTCGAAAATAGTATCAAAATCGATCTTTCAACGATACAGTCCGTTAGTCTAGATGTAGAAGAGGTTTGCCCATCCATTAATTTCGTATGCCCACCCTCCAGAATCGAATTAAAAAATATAGTTCCTAGAAAAGAAAGGTACTGGAGACGCGATCGCGTTAAAATTCGATTCTTTTCGAAAATAGTATCAAAATCGTTCTTTCAACGATGCAGTCCGTTAGTCTAGATGTAGAAGAGGTTTGCCCATCCATTAATTTCGTATGCCCACCCTCCAGAATCGAATTAAAAAATATAGTTCCTAGAAATGAAAGGTACTGGAGACGCCATCGCGTTAAAGTTCGATTCTTTTCGAAAATATTATCAAAATCGTTCTTTCAACGATGCAGTCCGTTAGTCTAGATGTAGAAGAGGTTTGCCCATCCATTAATTTTGTATGCCCACCCTCCAGAATCGAATTAAAAAATAAAGTTCCTAGAATAGAAAGGTACTGGAGACGCGATCGCGTTAAAGTTCGATTCGTTTCGAAAATAGTATCAAAATCGATCTTTCAACGATACAGTCCGTTAGTCTAGATGTAGAAGAGGTTTGCGCATCCATTAATTTCGTATGCCCACCCTCCAGAATCGAATTAAAAAATAAAGTTCCTAGAATAGAAAGGTACTGGAGACGCGGTCGCGTTAAAGTTCGATTCTTTTCGAAAATAGTATCAAAATCGATCTTTCAACAAATATTTTTTAATTTTGCAAAGTTAAATTTGTGCGTCTATCCACTCCGTGCAGTGTGACAACCGACCCGGGGTCAGGGACGGTTGTAACACTTTCTCCGCTTCTCATTTTTTATTAATAACCTAGATATTACTTGAAATGCAGCGAAAGAAGGTATAAGAACTTTTGTTCTAACTGTGATAGTTGTTGCGTAATCGTATTCCAAAGTCAAAGTGTTACTATCGCCCCCGGTCTACCCTAAGATAAAGTACCACATTGCACATAATTACCTTCGTTATAGTTTCCTCCGCAGTAGCATCCCGTATATTTGGCGCGGGGGGCTGACACCTTCTCGTGTCGCCCGGAATTTCCGGGGGTCCATTTAGCCCGCTTGGCCCTGGTGCGGCTGCTGCCGACGCCGAGTCGGCGACAAGTAGGGGAGACCGGGGCAAGTTGATACGTTTTTCAGTTTTCAATGTTTTTCATTTTTGTTTGAATCAATTACTTAATAACAAATATGCTAAAATATACTTTGGTCCTTCCTCTTTAATATATAATAAGCGAAAACTTGAGAAAGTACATACAAAATGAATGAAAAAATGTTATTTGGACGAAGGCAATGTGTATCAATTTACCCCACTGCGGGGCAAGTTGATACAGCTCTGGGGCATGTTGATACATCTGTAAAATATCTGTTTCATGAGTAACTAATAAATTTGAAAAATATAATTTTAATCTAAATACCTTTCCAACAATATAGAATAAAATTGAACAAAGATGTAAACTAAAAACCAAACCGATTTTGTTAACAAACATAGAAAATCATTTTTATTTAAATTTAATTGACATATAATCTATTATAATAATATAATTGACATTCAATGGATATAAAATTAATCACTTTCGTCTGAGTAACAATTAATACATATATAATTATGATTATCTTTGCCGCATTTTATATGAGCCCATTTCATACAAGATATGCATTGAATCCATTCTTCACCGTGCTCAGATTTTGAGAATGGTTGTAGACAAATCAAACACCGGGCGTCCTCATTTTTCGATTTTAATATATTTATATTATTTGCAGATTTATTATTAGCTTTTTTAATTGTCCTTTTCTTTATATTTTCTTTACTGTTAGATCTACCTATGGTTTTCATTTTCTCATCACGTATCAGAGATTTAAACAATCTCTTCCGTGCTCTTTCTTCTTTTATACCTTTTTTTGTATCCCGCTGTCTTGCTTCATTTTCTAGCTTTATTTTAACTGGCGTGTCGGTAAGAATCATTGAAGACATTCTTTTCTTGCCTCTTAAATTTATTTTTCTTTCACCAGCTTTTGGATAGGGCCTTAACTGTTTCGGAGATATATTAGGGCGTTCTTGATTAGTGGAAGGAGTCACTTCAATGTGATCTGCTATACGTCCAAAGCCGGATTTAGCTGATGGCAATAATTGTTCTGCAAGTTCTTTCTCTTGATGTGCTTCTTCAATCATGGGACGGTCAGTAACTGAAGAAGACAAAAAATCTTCTTCGGTGAATATGTCAGGATTAAATGGCACAATTCCCGTAGCTTCAAAGCCTGATAAAATATTCTTTGGGGTTAACGCCATGGGCAGTATATTTTTAATGATCCCGGGAATATCATAAATGGAAAAAGTTTTCCCGGGATTGTTCGTCATCCAGTTGTCAACTGCAGCAAAATAATATTTTTTGAAAGGCCCAAAAACTGATTTATCCAGTGGCTGAAGTCGATGAGTTGTGTGAGGGGGAAATGATAACAAAACTATGCCATTGTCTTTACAAAAATTCAGGACAGCTATGGATAAATGGGACTCATGGTTG
Source organism: Andrena bucephala (assembly GCA_947577245.1). Lineage (NCBI taxonomy): Eukaryota > Metazoa > Arthropoda > Insecta > Hymenoptera > Andrenidae > Andrena > Andrena bucephala. The sequence continues at coordinate 64,883,025 of OX387716.1, forward strand.
TCGAGGATGAGCAAAGAAGGTTGTGCTATTGTAGATTTTACATGGCTATGGAAATGTTTGATAAATTGTAAAAATGATGGGCCAGTCATCCACCCTGTCGGGTATGCCGTGCCAATGCAACCAGGAGGACCATCCCTAATAAAATGGTTTTTGAAATGTACCCTTGGAAAAATAAACATAGGGGCCACCGAATTACCAATTGCATTTACCGCAGTGATCATTGTTAGCGTGGTACCTCTTTCTGCCGATGTCGCCTTGCCTACCTGACGTATCCCTTTTTCAGCAACAATTTTTGCAGGTCTTTGAACTGTTTGAACACCAGTCTCATCTGTATTCCAAATATCTTTATTTGTAAACGCATATTTTTCCATAACGGTTTTTAAATTTGTAAAAAAAGCTTTAATATTAGATTTGTTAAAACTTGTTGCACGACTCAGACTAGTAGCTTCGGGAGTCCTTAAGGAAAGGATAGGGTGCCTTTTCATATAGCAGTTGAACCACTCCGTTGATGCAGCTTTAGAATTTTTCCATGTGTTGGGAATTAGAATATCATTGGCAACACTTAATTCATACGCTAGACTTCGTATATCCTTAGGAGTTAACCCATAATAAATTTTGGAAGAATGCAGAATGTATTCCTGTAGCTTATCTTCTAAACTGTCTGTTAAAATTTGCAGATGTCTGGAATATCCCATTTTAACATGAGGTGTCGTTTTTTTTTGTTAATATATCTCAATAAACTCATTTTGTCAATATTGTATATTTTCGCGCTTTTCCTTAATGATATTGAGTCTCTTTCTATTGCCAGACGCGCTTTTTCAAAAATCTCTAGCGATATTTCGCCACGATTTGTCTTTTTGGTATAATTTCGAACCATTTTTCTAGAAATAAAAGGAAAAAAATCCAATTAAAAGTAGTCGGGGAAAATTGATACACTGTATCAACATGCCCCAGAGAAAACGTATCAACGTACCCCACAGGAAGTCATTATGTACAAACGTCTCCATAAAAAAATGTAGAGCATATAAACAAAATAACAAAACGTAATTACCTTACCTTTAAAGGACTCAATGTGATGCCCAATTAATTTGAGTGATAAAATTCTCTGTACCGTCTCAAGACGGATTGGGAAGTGAACATAATTATTTACTTTTTCACTATAGAAACGAAAACAATTAAAAATGGATTGCTAACGTCAAGGAACACAGACGTACGCTGGATCGTAGTAAAGAATTGAACAACTAGCTTCACATATCTCGCGCACAAGCTGCTACATATATACAGTGTCGAGATAATTCGTCTGTATCAACATGCCTCTGTATCAACTAGCCCCGGTCTCCCGTACATCTTCCGGCAAAGCTTCTTGCATCTAGAAATGGAAAAATATATGTAACAAATAATTTGAATTTAAACAATTTTATTTGACTTGATCAAAAATGCCTCGACTATTAACGAAGTTAGCTTTACATTATGCAAATAAATTTTTCATGTGTTTAATGAATAATAACTCCATCTAATCTCCAAAGGAAACATATATGAAAATTTTAATTTATAACTGTATCGTATTCTGTTGGTGGCAAACCGTGCAAACGTGCTCAAACGAAGACGGATGTACAGTTTCTCGTAACGCACGTCGTTGTGTCATCAGAATGTAAATGGGTCACATGAAAAATTTATTTGCATAAAGTGAAATTAACTTCCTTAAAAACAGTCTGATTTAGGTACATGACTCGATTTGAAGACTGTAGAGGAAGAATCACCCGGTTTAATAGTATGGAATTTTAATACTTACAGTTTTCATGTTTTGCATGGTTCTGACGACTGCCTTGTTTGGAGGGTGTCGAATTACTGATATTCCTCGGTCAGGAACAGAGGGTTTTTATACCACCGCCACAGCCACTTACTACCTGACCATCCTCGCGCTGGCCCTGTGTATCATGGGCCTGGCGGCCGAGACCGGCGCACAGTGGTGGGAACAGGGGTAGTTACTGACACTCGTATATAACTTTTAAAGTATAAAAGATATCGGAATGAAATTTGCGCCAAAAAATAGGAAAAAATTATCCCTTTCTAATGATTTAGAATTGAAAATATTCTACGTTTATTTAATGTTTCTTTTTTCAATTTGTTCAACTTATTTGTTATAAAAAAATTTGAAAACTGTTTATTTGGTAGTTTATTTAATGCTCTTTAAGTGATTTAAATCGCATGTTGGAGAGACTTTTCGTTTCTGAGTTATAAGGAAAAGTCAAATAGTACTTAATAGGGTAGGTTACCCTTGATAGTCCTAAAACAGGCCTTTTTCAAACGCAAATTGTAAAGTGATAAATAACACTAGAGAGAACTATTTTTTCTATTTTTAATCGTTAGTGAAGTGCTCGGCGCGTTTCCGCTACTTCTCCGCGACTTCCGTTTGGTACTTCGGGAAAGTGAACCGACACGGTGTCTTCTTGTGACGCGGTTCGTGAGGGTTTCGAGTGAGCTTCGAATTTTCTTTCCTCGTTATAACGTGCACGCGATCGCTTCCGGGAAAAGATGGCGTCCACGCTCGAGGATCTGGTTCGCGAGCAAAACGAAACCGCCGGTCGCATTGAGCGATTCCTGATCAACCTACGCAAGTTGGGAAAGAATAATATAACTCTGTCGGTGCTGGAAACCCGACGGGAGCTTCTAGAGGACTGTTGGAAGACCTTTACCGCGGGGCACCACAGTTTGATTCGCGTGCCGGAGGCCTCCACTAATGATTACGTCAAGAACGATCGGTAAGCAGACGTTGAAGAGATTTTCCTCCAACATTCGGCAGTGTTGAGAGACATTCAGCGCGAGTTGGATGAAAGCCCTGAGACCGCTCCCAAGGGCATCGCCACTTCCGAATGTACGGTGAACAATGACGAGTCGGCTCTTCCGAAGATTCCGCTACCGACCTTCTCAGGGGACCTCCTGGCATGGGAGAGTTTCCGTGATCAATTTCGGTCCTTGATTCATGACTCTACTCGCATTACCAAGGTCAGGAAACTGCAGTATTTAAAATCGAGCCTGTCGGGTGAGGCCGCGACGATGTTGGAGCGCACTAACGTCACCGCAGCAAACTACGACGGTGCTTGGAGCAGTCTGCAGAAAAGGTACGAAAATCATGCTCTCTGCCGCGCGCATGAGAAATTTAGTGAATTGTGCCCCGGTGACGAAGGCGCGCCCTGCAGACATTAAACGCCTGCTCGACGAATTCCGTCAGGCAATCGTGTCCTTCACGTCGTTGAAACGACCTGTAGCGGAATGGGACGAGTGGTTCGTTTTCCTCTTCACTGAAAAGCTGGACCCCACGTCCCGCCTCGCGTGGGAAATCACACTTACCGACCACACGACTGTCCCCACTTTCTCCATCGTTGAGGATTTCTTCGAGAATAGGGTCCACGCACTCTACGCTGCGCAGACCCAAGAGCCTACTACTCCCTCGAAGCAACGTGATGCAACAAAAGGGACGAAAACAGCGTCCGAACGTTCCATGACAGCACTGCCGGTGAAGGTTGACGCTCCAACCAAAAGAGGCAAACCAAACCGTCACTGCCCGCTTTGCCAAGGCACTCACAATCTGAATTATTGCCCAAAATTCAAAGGGATGAATGCGGGCGATCGCAAGATCCAAGCTGACAAGGTAGGCGCCTGTTTATCTTGTTTGAGAATCGGACATGTCGTGTCCGCTTGCCCGTCGATGTTTCGGTGTCTAGTGTGCGATTCAAAGCACCATACACTACTGCACGACGCTTATGGGCCTTCCGAGGTCAGGACGGACAACAATAACGAGCTCAAACCAGAACCTACCTCCACAGCCTTGGTGAACTCTATTTGTGCTAAGCGTTTAATCCTTTTAGCAACGGCTCGTGTGCGTCTCTTGGCACCCAATGGTCGATTCGTGTCAGTTCGAGCGGTGCTGGATCAGGGCGCTGACGCGTCATTCATTAGCGAATGGGTTGCTCAAACCCTTCGTTTGAAGAAGAGGCCGACGCACGTTCAGCTTGCTGGCTTTCAGGGACGAGACGTCGGAAGGGCTAAACACGAAGTGGAAACGATCTTGACTGCGGATTTTAATTCTTCGTTTAAACTCCCATTTTATGCGTTGGGGACTCGAGAGGTAATGCCGCCGACACCCTCCCGCTTGGCTTCTGTGACCGACTGGCCCCATTTAACGGGCCTTCAGCTCGCCGACGCGGAGTTCCATACGCCGTCGCGGGTCGACGTTTTGCTCGGTGCTGACGTTTGCAGTGCACTGGTTGGAGAGACCCGTCAGGGACCCAGAGGCACTCCTGCAGCCACGCACACACCCTTCGGCTGGGTCTTATTTGGTCCGGCGTCTCAGGACGCTGACCTTGCGGTAACTCCAGCGCGACGAGTGTACCATACGCGCATTCAGGACCCTATTACGGCCCAATTGCAGCGGTTTTGGGAGCTGGAGAACGTTCAGGAGACATTGCCACTGAGCCCTGAGGAACACTGGTGCGAGGAACACTTCCAGACCTCCCATCAGCGGAATGAGGTCGGAAGATACGTGGTACGCCTGCCGTTTCGCCCAGACGGCCCTGGGACTTTGGGCTCGTCCCGACCAGCTGCGTTAAAAGTTCTCCTGAGCAACGAAAGGCGACAGCAGAAGGATTCTGGGCTACGCGACAAATACTCCGATTTTCTGGACGAATATTTTAAACTTGGGCACATGGAACTCGTGCCGGAGGGAACGGGCAAAGCCTCCCCTCTGTACTACCTGCCCCACCACGCTGTGTGGAAGGGTGAGGGGGAAAACCGTTAAATCAGAGTTGTTTTTAATGCATCGTGTTCAACTTCTTCAGGTCTTTCGCTGAACGACCTGCTGTCGCCAGGCCCCAAGCTACAAACCAATTTGTGGAGCGTGCTGACGCGTTGGAGATTGTACAGATTTGCCTTCACTACGGACATTGTCAAAATGTTTCGCCAGATCCTGGTGCACCCGACTGATCGAGATTGGCAACGCATTCTGTGGCGTGCCGACCCCAGCCATATGTTGGGTACGTTCCGGCTGAATACTGTGACTTACGGTACAGCATCAGCGCCATTCCTGGCGCTGAGAGTGTTGCGACAGCTCGCACAGGACGAGGGACATCGCTTCCCTCTCGGCTCGCAGGTGCTACTGGAGAACTCGTACGTGGATGACCTCCTAGCTGGCGCCCACGACCTGGTACAGGCGCGAGAGGTCCAGAAGCAGCTTATCGAAATCCTAGACGCTGGAGGGTTTCAGCTAAGCAAGTGGGCCACCAACCACTCGCTGTTAAATCCACAGGAGTCGGAGAGCTCTAAACTGTTTCAGGAGTCAGACCAGCACGGAGCGTTGGGACTACTCTGGACGTCCACTGCGGACATGTTGTCCGTGAAAGGTCCAGGGCTACCTTCGACCTCGGACGATGCCCACTGGACCAAGCGAATGGTACTCTCGGAGCTGGCGAGGCTCTTCGACCCCATGGGTTGGGTTGCTCCTTTTCTTGTAAAGGGAAAGATCCTGATGCAGGATCTCTGGCTCGCTGGAGTCGACTGGGATGAAAGAATCCCGGCGTCATTGGCCACTTCGTGGAATTCCTTTCGCAAGGATTTACAGTCCCTCGACGTCGTGCAAGTGCCACGGTGGATCTTCTATGACCCAACCGAGTCTCAGGTCGAACTTCATGGGTTTTGCGACGCTTCGGAAAGGGCTTACTGCGCTGTGGTGTTCCTTCGCGTCCACAATCCCAGTCAAGATACCATTCACTCTAATATTCTTGTTGCTAGAACCAAAGTCGCTCCTGTCAAGGTTGTCAGTGTGCCTCGGCTCGAGTTGTGTGGTGCTGTTCTGCTTGCACGATTACTGACATGCACCTGAAAGGAATTGGGTATACGCGTCACCAGAACGGTCGGCTGGACTGACACGTCGGTAGTACTTACCTGGACCAAATCACATGCGTCCCGCTGGAAAACGTTTGTGGCGCATCGGGTTGCAGAAATCCAACGGTTATTGCCTGACACTCCTTGGCGACACGTTCGCACGCAGGACAATCCCGCGGACCTGGCCACATGAGGCGTGGATCTGTCCGCTCTTCAAGGGCTCAATCTCTGGTGGCAAGGTCCTTCGTGGCTAACTCGAAAGCCCTCGGAATGGCCCACATCAACGGTGGATCTGACGTCGGACGCAACCGCTGAACAGAGAAGCACGGCGGTCGTGCACACTGTGCGCGAGAGAGAACATAATGAGCTGTTCTCACGTTTTTCCACGTTTACTCGCCTTTTGCGAGTTACCGCACTAATTCGCAGGTTTCTTTTTAACCTTCGAAACGGCTCTCGGAGAAGGACTGGCTTTCTTACCTCCACTGAGCTGACTGAAAGTAGGGTGTTGCTTTGTCGACTCAGCCAGCTAGACACATTCTTGGAGGAGCGAAACGACCTTCTTCAGGGGAAGTCGGTCAAGGTGGCCTCTCCCTTGGCTCCTCTTCGAGCCTTTCTTGACGATCAAGGGCTCATTCGAGTTGGTGGCCGATTGAGTCAGGCTTTGCTGCCTGTAGATCACAAGCACCCCGTCGTTATAAGTCGATACTCGCCGTTAGCCACACTGCTAGCAGGATACGCACACTTAACCACATTACACGGAGGGTTCACTTTGTCTCGCTGCTTTCTTTTACAGAGGTATTGGATCCCCAAGTGTCGTACCTTGATTAAACAAGTTATCCACCATTGTCTTCGGTGTCTGCGATTCAGGGGTGCCACAGGACTCCAACAGATGGGTAGCCTACCAGCGTCCAGACTGCAGCCGTCTAGACCCTTCTGGAAGAGCGGTGTGGACTACGCTGGCCCCTTGATGCTTCGAACGGCCAAAGGGAGAGGACACAGATCATATAAAGGATACATTGCTGTGTTCGTGTGCCTTTGCACAAAAGCTGCTCACCTTGAGGTAGTGTCAGACCTCACTTCGTCTACCATCATCGCCCCTTTTCGCAGGTTTGTCTCGCGTCGAGGTCATTGTGCCGAGCTGTTAAGCGACAATGCGACGACTTTCCGAGGCGCTGATAGGGAGTTGCAGTCACTCTTCAAGGCGGCGTCTGGTTTCTATGGCGAGGTTTCTGCGACCTTGGCCATGGATGGTACCAAGTGGTCCTTCATCCCACCATATTCACCTCACTTCGGAGGACTGTGGGAGGCTGCCGTAAAATCGGCCAAATACCATCTTCGACGTGTCATTGGGGACCATACCTTGACATATGAGGAAACAGCTACACTGATGTGCCAGATCGAGGCCTGCCTCAATTCGAGACCTCTTACGCCTATGTCTGACGACCCCTCCGATTTTTCCTCGTTAACTCCGGGCCACTTCCTTGTTGGCGAACCCTTAATTGCCATACCTGAACCAAACCAAGTGAATGTGTCTGTTCAAGGATTGACGCGGTGGAAGCTTATAACAAACCTCCGCGACCATTTTTGGCTCAGGTGGACGAAGGAGTATCTCCACCAGCTGCAGCAGCTTCCAAAGTGGAGGAGACTTCGTCTGAATTGGAAGGTGGGGACTCTGGTTCTCGTTAAGGACGAGCTTCTGCCGCCCACCATATGGCCCCTCGCTCGTATTGTGGAGGTTCATCCGGGGAAGGACGGCCTCGTAAGAGTGGTCACAATCCGCACATCTAATAAGACGTCCACACGTTCCATCAGCACGCTGTGCCCTTTGCCCGAGTGGACGAGCACCACCGTTGGAAACAATGCTTCATAGTTCGAAGCACCGTGATTTCTGCGGCATGCCGGGTCGTCACGGCGGGCGGCGCACCCTCTGGTTGGGCCGGCTGCCGAATTCACCGATCGATGAGCAAATCGATGCGACCGTCCTATTCCGTGGAGCCCAATTCTGCCGTTACTGATCCCGGCTCGGCACCCGACGTCGCTTCAACGCGTCGTGCGTTTGGTAGTTTATTTTGTGCATTACCTTCTTTTGTTTCGTCGTCGTGCTCTCGGACGAGGCGGGTGGCATTTTCGCGATAGCGAAAATGATTGGACCCTACTTTTAATTGTACAGTTTCTTTAATGGTTTTGTTTTGCTTGTACATATTTTCTATACTACATGTTAGTTTGTAAGATGTACATATTGTAACAAGAGGACCACCGTTTGTATTTGGGCGCTCTCGCGTGGCCAATGGGTGATTAGAGCGGGCCCGGCTGCTCACGTCGTTCCCGTGGTTCGGGTGGACTGAGTAGCTCGAGCCGTGGGCGCGGCGGGGCGCGGGGTACCGGTCCTAATCGGTAATCCGCGAGGCAGCAGCCTTCCTGCTTCTTGTTCGCGCTTCGCGAGTATAAACACGTGTAATCCAAGTACTATTCTGCAAGTATTATTTTCGGCCTCGGGCTTCGAGCCGATATCTACGTTGTGAGAACCATCCTCGTGTGATCACGCGAAATCTTTGTTATTTTGTGGAGTGTATCCGATTCTGGTGATCGGAGTGAAATATACTCTTTTATTTCTACACGTGTCGAACTCATAGTTGATTTTCCGAGCGTCCCATTTCTATTCATTAAAGAACGTGATTAATTCTTCGCAACTGAAGAACATTTCGTTCAGTCCAATTTAAATTATTTTCGGTCAATTTAATCGGGAGAATGCCAGGAATCCATTTGTGGCACTTTCATATTGATACGATGAAAAATAAACAAATTCTGTTTCTTTATAATCGATGACACATCGCCGAGCACGGCGATCTCGCGCGGCTCGGGACACAAAGGTTCTCGTCGGTTATTCCAACTTCTAAGATCGTATTCAGATTTATTGGCCGGTGAGTTTCGTAACTAGGGGTGTGCGGTTACCCGATTTTTCGGGCTCGGGACGGGCCGGCAACTTTCGGGCGGGATCGGGCGGGGTCCCGATACTTTCGTATTGCTCGAGATCCCGACAGTTTCGGGACCCCGAGACTCGATTCGGGCTACAAGCATAGGAAAAAATGGCATATTAAATTTTTCCGGCATTTCTTGGGGTTGAGGGCCACCGTGCATAGTGACAAAAACGGGCCCAGAGCGAAACGAAAATTGTAACGGCAATCAAGAACGTGGTACGGTTTTTAAGAATTTTAGTTATTCTTCGGCCTGAGCTAATCCGTATATTGCTCTGCTGGTTCGCCGACTCGCGGGACAATACGGTCATAAACCGCAACCCTGACGACAAACTCTGACCGATCAGCCTGATTAATTTTTTGGGACTAGGGACGGTAACCCCAGTCAGCCCCCTCAGTTTTTATTTCAATATGCCAGATGTAAGAAAGGTGCCATCAACGTAGCAATTAAAAAGTATCACCCAACATTAATACGCCTCGCGGTTCAGCAACTTCTAACAATTACTCGAGCTAATTTGTAAATAAATATGAAAAATACCCAGAATATGCAAAATTACAAATATATTTTTAAAATCATCTTAATGATGAAATATAAATCGGTGAATGTTCCACTTGTTATACTATTCCACTATGTTATACCTATTTCTTCATTTATTCATTTATACTTATTTAGCCATTAACGGGCAACACCCTTTAAGAAGGGGTTACGCCATCCTGAGACGCTCGAAAGTAGAAGTTTTTTTACAGATACTGTGAGGTTTAAAATTATTTCCTTACTTCTTATGTGTAGAGCATGTATTAACGCATATGTTGTATAAATATTGTATAAAAATATTAAACAATGGCCGATTTATTTCTTGTCCCGTGAAGCCATTCGGCCGTGACGCGCATGAACGATGCATATCTACAATTATGACGCCCAGGTTTATCTAACATAAGAAAGACCATGATTCTAGTGTTCATTAAAAAAATATCTGCATTGTAGCATACGGATTTGAGAAGAAAAAAATTTATTGTACAAATGAGAGCAAGGTGAATATCACTATTCATTGTTTACCTAACAAGGCAAACTTAAGACATTTATTATATACGAATGGGTTATTGCATAAAAAAACGATGTGCTATGTTTTAGATAATACTATTAAGAATATGTGTACCAGGTTTGAAATAAATTAGACAATTAGTTTTGGAAATATTTGATACACCGCTCACGCGGAGGAGCTTCCCGGGACAACAAATAACTCGACCATTTTTTATTATTTTTGTACACCCTGTAACAGGGACAGGCAGGACTGTACAATTTATTACGACGGGCAATGCTTGAGGTGTAACCCGGTCGTCTGCGTTGCAGATGTTTACAACTCAAGGTTAGGCTCGAATTTCCGTCGATGTTAGAAGGGACTTGACCTTGAGTGTTGCCAAATGCACGTTTGGGGAAAGTCGAGTTTCTCCGCCCGCGACCTTTTCCCACCATGGTCTGGCTTTCGTCCACTGGTTTCAGGCGCGCAATAGCAATCGTGTAAAGAACATTTAAGAAAATGTTTAGTAATAGACTTTAATAATAAGACACAAGCCAAGATTTAAAACAAATTTTTTTTAATTTTGTTACGCAATTCTTCAGAATATAAAATTATGCCAAAATAAGATATTGCAGTAATAGTAGATACTACGAACTTGGAATTTTCTTTTTTAACCGCTCCTTTTACATTCCTTTGGTTTAATCTGTGGAGCGCTGGTATCAAATTTTCAATTTTAAAACATTAAATATTTGACACCAATCAGCAATCATAAATACCGGGGGGTGAAAAATACGTTTGCCCCAATATCTCGCAAAATATGCACCGTGGAGAATAATCTGTTAGGCGAAACTGATGTATTTTTTTATAACGAATTCAGCCACGCAATCAAATTCGTAATACATCAATTTGTTTAAACAATATATTAAAAAGTAGTCATGTTTTACTCCTGTTTCTTATATATTGTTAATCCATTTTGGCGAAAATTTGTCAACGTAAACTACAGACCAAACTGTGAAATACAGATACGTAGAATTCTTCAATTTCAACTTTTTAGTAAGAACTAAGTACACTACATTGAACTCTCTACGTGCAGGGAACGGAAACATCAGGTATACAATTTTAGTATATTTCGGGCCTAATGGAACCAGTTGTTTCCGAAAAACTAGCCAGGTTAACCGGCCAGAGCGTTTCATCAGAGTCGCGGTTTATGACTGTATTATTCCGTATCATGGTGGAGGTAGCGCGAGGCGTTTACAATCGGGCAAAACTTATTTTCGAAGCATTCGTCGGGGAACATTTGCCTGGCAGATGTCGAATAAGAGACAATCGACATCGTGCCATTTTTTCTGGGACTTCGACTTTCCTCGCTTCGAGTTAAGAGGTATATTGCTCTGTCGGCGGGGGGTACATTTGGTAACCATCCCTACGCGCGCGTACCATCGTCCAAGGCCGACTCACGGGAAAATACCGCCATAAACGACGAACCTGGATAGACACTCTGACGGATTATTCCGGCTAGTTTTTCGAACCAGTAAGTTCTGTTTTTCCTGTCGGCACGAACAGGATAGACAGTAAAAAACTTTTCGTTGAAACTCGTGGACGAATAGTGGAACGTTAAATTTCTTTCAAAATGTAATGGGTAATTAATATAAAGCATTCATTCTCGATTTTTTTTTTAAGGGTGGACAAAGATTTGGATCAAAATTCCACTTAAAGGTGGTCATTGTCTCTGATTAATATTTATCCATTGCTCCTCAGATAATGTAATATCAAAATATAATTGCAGCAGTATATTTTTTATAGTATTTGGATTATTGTAAGGCTAGAATTCTCAAATTCTAGTATTACTTTTATTAGAAACATTAATGCTATCCAATATTTCTTTTCTTCTTCTTCCACTGGAATTTTGAAATGTTTTTCAAATTTGTTAGTAAATTCCACCGATTGTTTTTAATGTAAGAGTTTAGTATATTTGGAGACAACTCATCAGAAATGTTTATAAATGCGTAATTACTTTCTTTCGCTGACGGCACGCAACGCTGACGCCCTAAGCCCTAAAGGGTCGCGACGTCAAGTGTCACTGCTGAAACGTAAACAGATATCTCCGACATTGTACAATTCTTTCCAACGGCGCACGAAAGTCAGTCAGTCTTCAGAGTTCGGCCACAGCCCTTGCAAGATCGCGCGTTCATTTACGGCTTGTGAAGTAACTGTGAGAATATTATATTATTTTCCGTTTTGTGATTTCAATGTTGTGCTTAGTGAAAAATGCCTAGAAAACCAATGATAGACTCTGGTGTTATTCTGCCCATGCTGCAGATGTGTGAAAAGTGTAAAGTATTCGATGAGAGCTACAAATTGAAGTGTCGTTTGAATAAAGTGACGAAAAGAAGTGTGTGCAAATTTTTTGGATAATATACCACCAAACACCTTTACGGTAAGAACAAACGATTTTGATACTATTTTCGAAAAGAATCGAACTTTAACGCGATCGCGTCTCCAGTACCTTTCTTTTCTAGGAATTATATTTTTTAATTCGATTCTGGAGGGTGGGCAAATCTCCTCTACGTCTGGACAAACGATTGGCACCGTTAAACAATCGATTTTGATAACATGGAGGGTGATGAAGACAAATTTTTCAATTTATTCATAACTTTTTTTTGGAGCGTGGGAAAAAAAATTTTGGATGGGCAAACGTGGGCAAACGACGGACAATCAAATCCCATCGTTAAATCATTAAAATGGGGGTGCTGATGAAATTTTTTTTTTTGGTCATATTTTTTTTTTGAAAGGTGAGCAAACGAAATTTTTTTTATGGGCAATCGTGGGCAAACGATGGACAAACGAATGCCGTTTCGTTTTTCCAAAAATTCGAATTTGGGGGTGCTATCTTCACAGACCTTCTTATAGGTGTTAACGAGCAAACAAACAATTACATACCAATAAACTGATATGTAGGAATTAGTTAGATCATATGTAATTCTGTGGAGCAAAAGCATCATAAGACATTACTTCTTTAGTAATGTTGCGTAATATTCCTGTATTTTAGGTGTTTCATACCTAAGATTTACGCTAGGCTGTTTAATCATGTGAATTGTCTCCAAAAGAATTCTCTGATTTAAATTAGTTTCTTTATCAACAATCTTAACATTGTCAAAGTCAAACCTATGATCAAACTCTAGCGAATGTTTGGTTAAAGGAGTATGTTGTAGGGGAGATGAAAAAATATTTCTTTTATGTTCATATATTCGTCTTTCTAAAAGTCTAGAAGTTTGTCCGATATAAACCTGATTACAACCCATACAAGGAATTAAATATACGATGTTGGAGTGTTTTGAAAGAGGTATTTTGTCTTTAATTAAAGGGAACAATTGTTTCGTGTAAAACGGTAATTTGAAAATAGTGTGAATTCCGGCTTTTCTAAAAATTCTTCTTATATCGTTAGGGATATTATTACAAAACGGTAACACAACAGTGTTCTTCCAACTAATTGATCCTATTTCATTGTTTCTTACTTCTTTCCGTTTTTCTGTTAATAATGGATGGTAAATTTCAAAAGTACGTTCTTTAATAATTGACGAAACCATTTCTATAGGATATCCATTACGCATTAAGGTGTTTTTTAACAGAAGCAAATTAGCTGGTCGAAATTCCGGATTCGAAAGTAAAATAGCTCGATCAATCAGTCCTTTAATTAATCCTACCTTGTGTTGCATGGGGTGTGCAGAAAAGAAATTAATATATCTGCTCGACCAACTCGGTTTATGATACCAATTTGTGATAAATTTATTATTTGATCTAATTACTATTGTATCAAGAAAGCTAAGACATGAATCCTTCTCAATTTCATGCGTGAATTCAACCCCTAGTAAATAAGCTGTACGAAACCGATCGTACAGAAAATATTGTAAACGCATAACATATAAATCAAATGCGAATTAATATAAGAATTTTGCTACCGTCGCTGCTGGGAATCAGTTAAAATGGAACGTGCCTAAGTAGTAAACAAAACTCCCAGAATAGAGCGATGGGAAGATTCTTCCTGGAAAATTCCAGGTAGAGGCTGTGGGATGGGGTCTCCCACCTAGGATTTGTCATGTGACAAATCCTAGAGAAGGAGTGACCGACTGCCCTATAAAAAGGAATCGGACCACCCGCGGAGCTCATTATCATATTAATTATTTTAATCAGTATTAATCATACGTTAATTACTGTTTTTATATTCATTGAGATACGACTTTTTAAATCGTGTTCAAACAAATTGTAATAAGACTTAGAAAAGTTTAAGTGTAGACATCGCAACGGTAAATAAAAGTAATTTTTGTTATATCATATCAGTGAGTGAAGTGTTTCCACTCCTAATTCCCCATCCACCAAATCGAGCGTTCGTCTTTTGGAACAGTGAATAAAATAACGAAAATGCTCATTGACAGGTCACGGATCGCGCTGGTTAATGGTATTACCTATGAGCAGAACGTTGCCCGCGGTCTTACCAGAGACTAGGCGTAAACGTGATCGACGCGGTTTATTCCAATATTAATAAATGAGCATTACCAGTTCACGAGTCGCGCTGATTGATGGTATCACCTATGAGCAGAACGTTGCCCGCGGTTTTACCAGAAATTAAGCGTAAATCGTGAATTGTTGATTATGCGCGATTAGTTGAAATATTAATGGTTTTCGAAATCACTGTGTCTGAACAAGGAAAAATCACCCTTGCCTCCGTCCCATGGTGCCACTGAAGAGCAGAACGTTGCCCGCGGTAGCGCCTGGTGCGGAAGGTGAAGAGTGATTTATCAGTCGATTAACTTATATTATTATAAATTCCAAAAGACGAATGCCGCGAAACCATCGTGCGGGACGACGAGTCCAGCTCCGACGATTAGCGGCCAGATACATTAGTGCCCCAGCAGAACAATTCGATTTGCTAGGAGCGCCCAGCACCCCTTGTGTCAGGGAGGTATCACCCCTAGCCAGCCACGGAATAGTGGTGGTGTGTGGGGATTGGGCCCCGTCAAGGCAAAATCCTGCACCCGAGATCGAGGGGACTACAGACGCCACCATAAAGTGGAAGCTAATACCAATCGATCTGCCATCACCGCGGCCAATTTAAGGTAATTACGCAATTAAAATACGTTATAATTTGTCGTCTGTCGAACTCAACTATCCCAAAGCGTAAGGTCCCTGTACTAGCTCGAAAGCGGATCGAAAATATAAACTCCCCTAAAATCGCGGCCCCGAATAGAAGTAGGGACGTAACAGGAGATAGAATTATTTTAATTGTATATAAAAATTATGTAGAGATGCAAATATTTGCCGCTATAACTTTTGAATATGTACTCTATAAAGCAAATAGAACAAATAGCACAACAATTTTCAGGTTCCATGAGGTTCTTGGATATCTAGAGCTTTTCCAACGAAAGTTTTTGAAAAATTCCATCATTTTTATGATTATATTTTAATTCTGGTCGTTGGAAATTAAAATACTCATGGCTGAAGCTTGAGTTACTACTTATTTGTACCTCTGCAATCCATTATTCAAAATACTAACAATTATCGCGATACAATTGACCACTTTTGATATATAGCTGATACTGACGCATTCTAACAATCAGGGTTACTATGTAAGCGGCCGACTCGCGCTCGCCAAGCTGACTCGCCGTCTGACATCACCTGAAGACTGGGCTTTTCAATGAGACAATTTCGCTAAAGGTACACGTATGGGCGTACATATTGCGGTCAAAAATCCACAAAAGAAGAAGCAATGTGTACATATTTCGTATTTAACAAGTAACTACAGTGAGTGTAAAAAGTATTCGTACAGCGACCAATTTAAAGTAAAAATTTGTATATCCATGCGTGTAATAAATTTTAACGGAAAACAATGATCAATCAATATTCCTCGATGTTTGTAGAATAGATTTTGAATAAACAAAATTTTATTCCCTTCAACATTTACAAAGATATTAACAAAAACGGAAAAAACGAGCAGAAATGGACGCGCAAAAAGTATTCGTACAGTTCAATAAAGAATTAATAAATTATGGAAATAAACTAAATATTTAATGTTTTAATAATTTGTGGGATTGCCTTTTGATTTTATAATAACTTCGAGGCTACTTGGTATGGAATTTACTAAGTTGGATGTTATAGCAGGCTGTATTTTACACTACTCTTCTAGCAGAATGGCTTTCAAATTTTTCTTTTGATGTAATATTATGATTACGAATTTTTTGTCCAAATAAACCTATAGATGCTATATGGGATTGATATGTGGTGATTATGGCGACGTTTTAAAATATTTTTGTGGGCTATATAAAACTCTCTGACTAGTATTATACGCAGAATGCTTTGGATCATTGTCATGGGTAAATATGAAATTGTCAGTAAGTCCCATTTTATTTGCACTAGCATGGATGTGCTTGCTGAGGATGTCAATATAAACACTATAATTCATAATACCATCGATGCAATGTAGAGCTTCCACTTCAGCTGCACTCATACAGCCCCAGACAAATTCAGAACCCCCCGCACGATTTTACCATAGGTCGCAAATTTTCTTTCTTGAACTCTGTATCCTTTTTTCTCCATACTGTGAAGTCTGTTTTGGACCCAAATATTTCGAATTTGTTAGCGTTAGTGAATTCGAAATATTTGGGTCTAAAGCACAAGATACAATAAATGATCCGGAATTAAGCGAAAAAGAAACTCATATATTGTTACATAAGTGAAAAAAAACTAATAATAATTCAGCAAAATAATTAATAATAATATTTGAGGATGAGAGAAAAAAAAAGAAAGGGAACAATAAATGAAATTAGCGATGGGGGGGGGGTGGCTCCTGGCGGCGCTTGGAGTGAAGAATGCTCTCTGCTGTGAATTAATAATATAAAAAAAGGAACAATTATAATTCGGTCGCGTCACTTTTAAGTGATTACAATTCGTTGCGTAATTACCTAGTGCTGAGTGGTTGTGGTCCTCCTATTCGGCTCCCGTGGACACGACCTATGGCACGTCCCGCGGTTTCGGAGGCTCCAGTGGGCGCGGCGCCTGTAGCACCGGGAATGCCGGCAGATAACGTGGGTTAACATCCAATATGGCCCGGATGCACCCGGTGCAGTTGCCTGGGGTTGTCCATTGTAAGTGTGTGACGAAACGTCACGAAGCGAGCGAAGCCGACCCGAGCCGAGGCGCAACGGCCCACGGCGCCCCCCTCCACAACGCGATCCGCGCTCAGGACAATTAGTTCGCAACGCGCCACTAGATCGCGTCCGCTTCTCGCAAGTGAAATTCACCGCGCAATAGGATATAAGACCCGCGGCGACCGAAGAGAATCAATCGAGTGGGGCCTAAGGAGCCCCCTCACCACAGAGCACGAAGGACTGGAAATTGCCCGGATTCGCACTGTTGTGGACGCTACCAGCGTAACTCCTCCGTAACCCTACCGCTTCGGTGGAGTGACTGGATATTGCCCAGGCTCCCCGAACCTGTTCCGCACCCCCGTACCGCCGACAGAGAGCGACTGGACACTGCCCGGGCTCTCTGAAGCATCCCTCCAACCTTTCCGTACCGTAATCGAGGGGACTGGACACTGCCCGGACCTCGACTGACCGTACCTCCGAACCGCCGACAGAGAAGCGACTGGACATTGCCCGGGCTCTCCGAAGCATCCCTCCAACCTTTCCGTACCGTAATCAACGGGACTGGGCACTGTCCGAACCTCGACCGCCGGCGAGTCTTCGGCACCAGGCCAGCGATACCTCACGGTCAATAGCCGCGCACCCACAGATAATAACCAATAGTAATAATCACCTAGAAATAAGGCCTGTACATATTAAATAAATACACTTAGTTAACAAAAGACTCGAATCGCTTTGAACCCTGCGACTCGACTGAGTTATTCAACGAGTCTACCCGATCCCGCGTGACGCCCACGCAGAGGGGCCGTCACAAGTGTCTGGTCCGGCATTTGGTGCATTTTGTGAGGGCCACCGCCCTCACCTCCACCGACAGCCAGTGAACCGGGACTTCGTCGTACTCCTTGAAATCCTCCTTTCAGCCAGGCGCAGGCGTGGCAGATCGTTTTCGTTTTCAGCCTCCTGTAGGTCCACACCCGTCCGCTTCCCCAGCTGGTTTCCACGGGCCTCACACACAGCCTTTGCCCAAAGGGCGCGTGCAGGTGCCGGGGCAGTATTGTCTCGGCCAACGTGGACCGTATATGCTTGGTGTCGTCGAATCTTGGTGTCGGCACAGCGGTGGTTTGACTTGCGAGGGCCATAGTTAACGACGCGATTAAATTTGCAATAACTTCGAGAACTTCTGAGACGAAAGTGGCTCGCTTGCCTGCTTGATATCTTATATGCTATTATCTCTACTATCTAAATTTCGCAGCAGAGCGCATCGCGGGGGTCCGTTCTTAGCCTAACGCGCGGGGGTTTTTGCTGCTATCAGCAAACTATGGCCTAGAATACTTCAAAGCACGGCTCGGAATCCGCGAAACTTCTCGCTCGTTCTACGTGGGCTCTCTCTCTTGTCCTCGTGGATGGCATAACGGGTAGGTCGGAAGGAAAAGATGTGATAGCAAGAGGACGGGGTCTAGAAATTATTTGAGGAGGAGGACGGGGTGGTACCATTTCTATATTAACCTTTGTCTCTTTCTTTAAGGGCTCGCGATGTTGAATCCGGCGTGCCCTCAAAAAACGGTATCCAATCCAGACAATAATGATGATTATGAAGGTTCCTCCAAATCCTGGCAGTCCATAGGTGACGTATGTAGATAGATTTTCAGTTCGGTGGTGGGTGGCGATCTCCATTGCCTGTCTTTCTATGTCGTCCAACGCGATTGCGGTTGCCTTCGCATGAGCGTCTTGAAGGGTCCCCCGTGGTTCCTTTTCTTGATGGTCAGCCAATATTTTCACGTGATGTTCCGTGAGAGTAGGTAAGATTTCGGAAATATTTATGCCTATGGATGCTTCGTATTTCGTTGTCAATGCTTCGGTGCCGACTCCGGACGCCCATATCTGATCAGTCCCGATCTTGGCCTGACAATCCCTCCTCAGTTGTAATATTCCCGCACCCTGGAGGATTTCATATCCAGCCGCGAGCTTATTGCATTGTACCTGCAGTGCCAGGGTGTCCTTGATAGAATATAACCAGGTGTTGGGTGCGACCATCTTCTTGAGGAAGGTTCGGCTTCCGGGAAGAGCGTGAATATTACAGCTAGGCCACTTGATGTTTTGTGGTTTTAATAGGGCATCCATCTCGCAACATGGTGCTTTTTCCAGATCTTAAAGTGGCACACTGAGTTCGCACATGTACATCCGATGGTGTTTCCTGCATCCTGTGATGTAGTTTTCGTCCGGCATGAAGTACTGTGAGTTGATTTGGTTGATTGCCATATACGGTGTTCTTGGTTTAATGAATATCGGGGTAGAGACGTTGGTCGATATAGTTTGGAACGAAGGGCAGGGTTGAATGTAATAAGGAACGGAAGGAATTTGGTCCAATAGAGGGATGTCGAGTGACAAGATGATTCGACCCTGTAAATAAGCTACGTTTAATTTGGTCACCCCTTGCAGCTGCTCGGAGTTTAATTCTTCCGTAGTCAGCGGGAATTCATATGGCGTGGTTTCGCGAATTCGTTCGCGGGTCTGCGCTAGCTGACTTGGGGAGGGAGCGAGATCGGGATCCGATCAGTCGCCCTGGATGCGGTATTTGCCGATCACAGGGAGTTCCCGACTGGTCATAAAACGGATCCCCGAAGCTCTGGAAGGGCGCTCCATCGGTTGTCGGCTTGCCGGCGCATGGCCGATGGGGAACTCCGATGGGTTCCATGTTCTCTCAACTGGGTCGTCGTCTCTGGTGGTACCCCCGGGCCTTTGGTCGCGTGGGGAGGATCCAGAGTCAGCCCAGAGCGGAGAATTTGGACGAAGTTGGAGGCCCGACCGGGGTAAGACCATGTACCGCACCTCCACGTCGGTGCTCTCGGGGCCCCTGCACGACATAGTCGGGCGAGGGGCGCGGAAGCGGGCATGGCACAACTATTCACCCCGTTAAAGGCTTTGTCCGTTGGAGCGCCCTCCTATCGCGGATTTAATCCGCGCATATGGGAGGGCAGCAGTCTCGGTGCGAATCCGTGACTGCGGCGTCCTCCACCCCCCCCCCTCCCCGCCTTAGCGGGGAACCCTGGAAGCGTATCGCTTCCGGGATTTTCTTAACCCGTGGTGGTGGAACGACGACCCCTCGGAGAGGTATCTCCCGAGGGTATGCGAAGCCATCACGGACCGATGATCTTGCCTTAACCGGCTGGGTCGCGAGGTAAGGAAAAACCTCTATAATAAAACCCCCAACCCTGAGCCCCAATGGTGGTGACAGGGTGCGTGTTCCCTCCCGGAGGGGCAAGTGGGCGAAACGGGTATGCTCCGTCTAACCATGATCCGACTGGGACATGCCGCCCCCGGTTCGTAGCCCGCGCCCTTAGGGGCCCGGGTATAATGGCTTTGCAACGGCAGGTCGCCTCTACCGTTGTACGACCTCCCAAAGCGAATTCTCGTGGGTTTACTTATGGAGTCCTCAATTTTTAAGGGCGGTGCCCTTTATACACCACCGGCAGACGACCGGGCTCAAACGTCAGAGGACCGATGTTCGATCGCTTCGTGCGGGTCATCGGCCTCAAATCAGGACCAGCTTTCGATCGCGGTTTCGCGGGTGGCTGGCCTGGGGAAGGGAGAGATTGGGGAGGAGGAGAAGTCGGGTGACGACAGCAGGGGTGGCAATCCAGCCACTTCCTGCGAGGATCACCCCAGAGTAGGCGCCATGGGCCTAACAACTGGGATGGACATGCCGAGGCTAGACTCACCCTCGCATGATCCGGAGGAGGAGTGGGAGGATGTCCCGAGCGAGACGACGAACGTCTCGCCACCACGAGTCGGGACTGCTCCACGTGGGGCACCACACACCACCAGAGGTGTGCCCCACGTGAAGAGCGTAGGTGCATAGGAATTGAAGGTGCCTGCGGAGTTCCAGCGGCTGCTGGGACTTCAGAAGCAGGTGGCGGAGTTGTTGGGCCGGTTGGACCCGGGCGCCGTGACCGTCACGGCATCCCCGCAATGCGGGTCGCTCGCGAGTTCCGTCCGGTCGGGGGCGCCGACGCCGCGCGCTGGTTCGGTGATGGGGGGGCCCCTCGTCCTTCTCGAGAGGTGCGACGCGCTCCTCACGGGTGGTGGGTCGGCCACGATTTCCACCGACGGCGTGATAGAGAGGGAGGAGGAGGACACGGGCACCGCGGGACTTGGGCCCTGGGGGTAGGGCGTCGTGGAGACGCCTGATGACGTCGCGGGGATGCCGATGGAGATCGACGCCTTCACTGGCGTCATCCAAGACGACAGCGGCGCTGTCGAGGAGGGGGTCCGACGCGAGAGCCAGGCTCAGGCCTGGCCTCGAGCCGCATCGGTCGCGGATGAGGGGGGTTGTTTGGACGCCCCCCTGTCATCTTCTGACGGGGGCACGGACGGGGGTGGTAGACCCGGATTCGTCCCGGGCAAGCGCGGGCAGAAGCCCGGCGTATGGACGGACCCAAAAAGGTTGAGTCCGGGCATGAAGGCCCTACCAACACGGGCATCGCTTCGCGACTGTGCGGAGACAATGTCGGTCGGCGGTCTGGCGGGGCAGGCCCAGCAGGAGCTCGACGCGGTCGCCGCGACTATCAGCGCGGCGAAACACATGAAGTCGACGGACATGCGCGCTGTCCGAATCGCGATTCGGCGCGCGTCCGTCGTCGCCGCGGAGCTGACCGGCAGGGCCGCGAGGGGTGAGAACCCCAACAGGCCGGCGCGGGAGGTGGTGTTCCGCCAGGGCATGTGGGAGATTAAGTCCCATAAGCTGGCGTCGCAGGTGCGGGCACTGACGGACCAGGCGCACTCCCTGGGGGAGTGCCTGCACGTCAGGGTGAGAGAAGTGTAGCTCCCGCGCGGGAAATACGCCCGCCTCGAAACGCGGCGTCTCGTAAGGGTGTGGACGTAACGGAGTCGGAGGCCTTGTCCTTCCATCCGTCCGACCCGCTCCCCACTCGCACGGAGCTCCTCCCGTCATGTCTGCCCCCCCCTGGACGGACGCCGGCGCCCCACCATCGTCATCGGTGGCGGTGCCCGGGCCCTCGTCGGCCGCGAGGTCCGACCCCCTGCCGGGGGAGACGACTGCCAGCCGCCCGGCCACCAGAGAGAAGAAGAGGAGGATGCGGGAGGCGTCACTCCCGTCCCCAAGTCCGGACCCCCCATCCCTAAGCGCCGGCGCCACTGCTGCTGAGCAGCTGTGGGACGCCGTGTTGCGCCGGATGGGGGAGCTCGAGAGGCGGGTCGATGCCCGCCTCCTGGCTCTGGGAAGGGTCTTAAGGCGTGGCGAGTCGACGTTGAAGCCGGCTGCCGAACCGACCCTGGAGTGGGCCAAGGTCGGCAAGGGGACCCCCGCTGGGGCGGCCCCCTCTCCCCCTCGGAAGGAGAAGAGGAAGGCGAAGGGGCGGGCGGGTGCCGGCGGGTTCTGCTGGCGGACCGGCGGACGTGCCTTCGGGCAAGAAGGGGGTGCTTCCCCTCCCGCGCCGCCACCGCCTTCTTCAGAAAAGAAGAAGGCCGGGCCCCCGCCGCCCCGCGATCTGGCGACGTTCGGGGCCGTAAAGGGGGAGTGTGTGCCGCCGAGGGCCGCACCCCCGACATCCGCTGCCGTGGGTGGAGGGGCGGGTTGCCCGCCCCAGCAGTTCCAGGCGCGGCTCAAGCGGGAGAGCAGGGCCGCGAAAGCCGCCAAAAAGGTGGCCAAGAAGGCTGCCAAAAAGGCGAAGAAGGCGGCCACGACCACTTCCGCGACCACTGCGGCGACCGCTCCCGCGCCGGGTTCTGCCGGCGCGTCGGGCACCCAGGCCTCGGCCCCCGGGACCCGGGCTACCGCTCAAAGCATCTGGGCCCAGGTCGTCGGCCGCGGGGCCAAGAAGGCGGCGAGAGCGGCCGCCGAAGACGGCGCTAGAGGAGGAGCAACGAGGGGGGCTGCCGCGACGTCGGCTCCCCAGCGGAAGGGCACACCTGGGCGAGCCCCGGTCTTGATCCCGCGTACCCCCAGAACTGCGGCGCTGGCTATCACCGCCCCCGCTGGGGGGGGGGGGGGAATGATTTCTCCGCGCGGGTCGCCGGCGCGATGGCGGCCATCAAGGTCGGCGACCTCGGTATCGCAGCTATGCGACCGAGGCACGCCGTCACCGGGGAACTCGTTCTTGAGATCCCTGGATCTCAGGGCTCGGTCAAGGCTGCCGCCCTTAAGGCGAAGCTGGTGGAGCAGCTTGGGGGCACAGGCATTAGGGTGCACTGCCCCCAAAAACTGGCCGAGTTCCGGGTGTGCGGCCTCACGGAGCTGGCGTCCGTGGAGGCGGTGCGGGGGGGGGGGGGGCGATCGCGGCCCAGGGTGCCTGCGCGGCGGAGGACGTCTCGGTGGGCGTGAAGCGCCGAGATGCCGCCGGGCTTTTCTCCCTCTGGGTCCGCGGGCCTGTGGCGGCTGCTGCCAGGCTTGTGAAGGCCGCCACGATAGTCGTGGACCGAGACTTCCGATGCCTCGAGTTCGGCCACGTGCAGGCCAAGTGCAGCAGCCCCACCGTCAGGAGCGGCCTCTGTTACCGTTGCGGTAGCGAGGGGCATCTGGCACGCTCCTGCGAGCCCCCCCCCCCCCCCGGCAGCCCGCTCTGCGCAGCGGCGGGGCTCACCAGCACCCACCGGATCGGCGGACCGGCCTGCCAGCCTCCCCTTCCGACCCGCCCTGGGGCTCGGAAGAAGAAGGGGTCCGCCCCGGCGTCGGTCGGGACAAGTACCTCCCCGTCTTCGGGTGTTTCCCCCGCGTCAACCGCGTCTCCCCCACCCACGACATCTTCGGTGGCTATGGAGACCGGTCCCCTGGCCTCGACATCTGGGGCCGGAGCTAGCGCCAGCAAGAGGAAGGATCGCGAGGAGTCGGACTCCCCGACTAGCGGTCCTCCTCCGTCGGCGCCCGAGGGGTCCCCGAGGGAGGGGAGGAGGAAAAAGAAGAAGGGGAAGAAGGAGGGGGCAGCTCAGAGCCCCCCCTCCGCCCGGCGGACCCGGGGCGGTTGGGAGGGAGGCCTTCTTAAAGGTCCCCCCACCGCAGGGCGAAGCGACGGAGGAGGCGAGCGGCGAGGAGGCGAGCGGCGAGGAGGCGAGCGAGTTGGCGCGTTCGGTCGCGGCCTCGTACGGAGGTGGGTCCCACCTCCCAGGCGACGGTACGCAAGGTCGCGAGCCCCCCAATACCACCGGGGGCGCAGCCCGACCTGCGGGAGTATCGAAGGAGGCCGACATTAGCACCGATTAATGTGACGAGGCCCTACGATACTGCTCGCGAACCTCAACCACCCCATGCGAGCTCACGACCTGCTAGAGTAGGCTCGCGTGGAGTTGGAGGTCGGGCTGGCCGTCATCGCCGAGCCGTATCCGCTGGGGGACCGGTGTTATCGGTCCACCAACCCGGATCGGCAAGTGGCGATGGCGTGGGAGGTGGGAAGAGGCGCCCCGCCGTGTTCGGTCGCTCAACACGGTCGGGGCTGGATAGCGGCCAAGTGGGGGAACCTCCTCGTGGTCGGCTGCTACCTGGCACCTAGGTTCAGCGTCCCGGGGTTCGACGACCGGCTGAGCGAGGTGGGGGCTTTTCTCGCCCCCTAATTAGCTCAGCCTGTGGTCCTACTGGGGGATTTCAACGCCCACGCTCGTGAGTGGGGCGCCCCCAGGACGGACTCCCGGGGCGAGGTGCTGCTCGAGTGGGCGGAGGCAATGGGGTTTGTCCTGGAGAACCCCTACGCAGTCACGACGTTCCGCGGACCGCAGGGCGAGTCTGTAATAGACCTTACAATGCCGCGGCATTGACGTCCGACTGCTGGGTGGCGGAGGATTTAGAGCCAGGCTCAGATCACATGTACGTGATCCTGGCCACCTCCGCTACCCCGCCTCCCCGTGCCCCTCCGGCTGGTAGACAGCCGCCGCGTTGGGCACTCAATCAACTCGACGCTGACGCGACCCAGATGGCGTCCTCCGTAGTCGCCTGGCCCCCTTTGCCGGGCGACGTCCTCGACGACCCCGTTACTGGCGCCCTTTGGCTCCGGCGCGCGTTGCAAGGAATTTGTGACGTCACTATGTCGAGAGCCCGGGCGCCGGGTGGGGATCGGTGGTCGGTGTACTGGTGGCCGACGGAGATCGCGGATTTCCGCGCCGTCAGCCTACGGGCACGACGCCAGTACACCAAGGCCCGCCGTTGGGATCGACGGCGGATCACGGAGGACCGGCTTCAGGAGCTCCGCGCCGCGTTTTCCATGGCGCACAAGGAGCTCCGTGAGGCCATCGCCCGGGCTAAAACCCGTTCGTGTGACGAGTTCTTCGCGACCCTCAACCAGGACCCTTGGGGGCGCCCGTACAGGGCCGTGTCCATCAAACTCGGACCCTGGGCGCCCCCTGTTACAGAGGGCCTGGAACCCCGGCTTCTCCTCGTCTTCCTGTCGGCGTTGTTTCCCCCTCCCCCGGTTCCAGGGGAGGGCGGCGCTGACGAGTCGGGAGACCGGGAGTTAGCGTGGGGCACCGACATTCCGGATGCCCCGAGGGTCGCGGAAGAGGAGCTCGCGTCCGCGGTGCAACAAATGCGTTCTAAGAACGCTGCACCCGGACCGGACGGAGTGCCCAGGCGAGTCTGGGTCTGAGCGATGAGCGCCCTAGGGGACGGCCTCAGACGCGTGTTTGACGCCGCGTTGAGGACCGGGCGGTCCCCCCCCCCCCCCCGCGTGGAAGGAAGCGAGGTTGGTGCTGCTCCGGAAGCCCGGAAGACCCGCAGAGTCACCCTCGGCATACCGGCCGATATGTCTCCAGGACGAGGCGGGCAAGCTGCTGGAACGTGTTCTAGCTGCCCGCCTCCTGGACCACCTGGAAGCCGCGGAGTTTCCGACCGCCAATTCGGCTTTAGGCGGCAGCGATCGACCATCGACGCCATCATGATGGTCAGATCGCTGTCGCGCCGGGCGGCCGAGGGGGGCGGTGTGAGCGTGGCGGTGTCACTCGATATCGCCAACGCGTCTAACACCGTCTCCTGGGCGGCGATCGAGCGGGCGCTTGTTTATCATCGCGTCCCGCTCTACCTTCGCCGCCTGATCCGGGACTATCTCCGCGGCCGGGTGGTCTCCTATGTCGGCCGGGACGGGGAGCGGTGTCCCCAACAGAGCGTCCCTGCGGGTCGGGGATGCCTGCATCAGGGTCGGCCGATCGATCAAATATCTCGACCTGACCCTGGGTACCTACTGGCGGTTTACGCAGCACTTTCGGGTCCTGGGCCCCCGGTTGGAGCGTCAGGTGTGTGCATTCGCACGCATCATGCCCAACCTGGGAGGCCATCACGAAGCAGTTCGGCGGCTCTATGTGACGGTCGTCCGGTCCATGGCGCTCTACGGAGCCCCAGTGTGGGCCGGCGACCTGGAGGACTGTCGCGTGGGGCGAGAACTCCTTGCTAGGGTTCATCGCCGCGCAGTCCTCCGTGCCGTGCGGGCATACCGCACGGTATCACACGCCGATCTCTCGGCGTTGGGTGGGTCTCCCCTTTTCATCTGCTCGCGGAGATGGAGGCGGAGGTTTACTTCGCCTCCCACGATCTCCGTGGAGCGAGGAACCCCCTTGCGCCGGATGGACCTGAGGTGCGGGGCCAGGCCCGGCGACGCATGGGAGCCAGGTGGATAGACTGGCTCTCTCTCCCCGAACACTGGGAGAGACGCGTCCTCGGAGCGCTCCTGCCCATTCTCGCCGAATGGGCGGGGCGTAGGTACGGCAGGCTCACCTTCCGCCTGACGCAGATGATCACCAGTGTAGGATGCTTCGGGGATTATCTGTGTCGCATAGGGCGGGAGGAGGAGTCGCAGTGCCACAGCTGCGGCCGGGGCGTCGAGGACTCGGCGGGTCATACTCTGGCTAGTTGCCCGGAGTGGCAAGATGACCGCCGGGTCCTGGACCGGCAGCTGGGTCCCGACCTCTCGCTACCGACTGTCGTGAGTCGGATGGCGGAGGATCGGGGCTGCTGGGAGGCCGTCTCCTCCTTCTCCGAAGTAGTCATCCTGAAGAAGGAGGAGGCTGAGAGGGACCGCATCAGGGCGGGTCTTAGGCCCCGCGCGGTCCGTCGGAGGCGGCGCGCGAGATGACCCGGGGCCGGGGGAGGTGGTGCGGCGACTTAGATCTAAAGTCGCCCCTCTCCCTCGGTTAAAACCCCCGGGTCGGGCCGTGGCTCCCCCCGTAAGGGGAGTGTGAAGGGGGCGCACCCCATAACGGGTGCGGCGACAGACCCCTCGTATGCCCCCCTCCCTGTGAGAGGGAGGGGGGCGTGTAGGCGGGGTTTGTGGGGGAAGGGGAAAGCGGCCCGCCAAGTTTTAGGGCGGGCCGCTGTATGTCAGGGAGGGAGAGCAGGGGGAGGACCATGAACTAGGCCCCCTCCCGGGGAGCGGCGACGTCACGTCGCTCCCGATAGTGCGATCGAGCTCCGGGGCATAAACGGGAGGCTGATAACGGGCCGCCCTGTAGGCGCACATCGCCAGCCGCCCGCCCGAGGTGGCCGTCGGAGAATTACTCCCCGACCGCCTTAAAGGCCCCTCGGGACGTGCGGCGGCTAGGGCGGCCCGTGAGGCCGTCTACGCCCCGGCTCGGTCGCGACCGTAACATCGTCACGGCCGGGCAGCAGCTCGATCGCGGGGTCGCGGGGCGGGGTTGCCGGGGGGCACCACTCACCCTAGTAGCAGCGACCCCGGAAGAGGCGGCGCGGACGCGTGGTCCGTCGCGCCGCCGTGTAAGGAGAATATAGCTGGGGGAGGTATCAATACTCCCCCCAGGGAAGGCCCCCCTTGACAGGGGTGCTGTGTGCGGAGTTGCTTTCAAAGCGCAGGGGGGGGGGGAGGGCAGCGAACGAATCGCTAGTTTGCTCTCGCGTCAAGTCCCTCCCCTCAGGCGCGCAACTCCGCACACGAGGTAGACCACCTTGGAGGTTTTAGTGGGTTCGAGTCCCACATAACCCCCTGCCCGCCCCCGCGGGCGGGGGGTATCCGTGGGGATTTCCTCCAAGTAAAAAAAAAAAAAAAAGCTGACTTGGGGAAAGAACGGCCGGATGTAAGATACCGAGTTTCGCAAATGTGAGCGCGTCGGTTATTACGATCAGTGCGGTCACGTATTCGTCCACGTGCCTAGTCATTAGGAACGTCCACGACGAAAAAGCTAATTCTAATTCTACCTTTGTTTCGCGCTCGTCTAATTGACGGGTACCTGGCGCTATTTCCTTAATTCTGTCGCCCATGTTTCGCGCGGCGCCCGTTACAGATTTTAACGTATCGTGTATGTTCTGGAATTCTGATTTTATAATGTGTGTTTGATTTCCTAATAGTTCAGCGAGATGATTTTGATCTTTATACAGTTTATCTATTTCCTTATTATAATACTGCGCGTCGTCGTTGTCCAGAGTTCCGAAAAGGGCCTTACTCAGAGATCCAATGAATCCCAGCGGTACCGATCATTTGGTACGTTGGAGCTGTGGTTTTCCTAGTATGCTCAGTAGCAATTCTTCGTAGCGTAGGCCATCGCGGAGTTTTCGTTGCAGGGCCGCGTTGAGGTCGTCGGCCGGGCAAAACGTCCAATTATAAGTTGCGCATAATGCTTTCATCCTGTTGATTTGGGGTTTAGTTTGTGGTCGCGATGTTAACACTTCCGCGAAAACTCGGAGAGCTCGGATCTGTTCGTAGTACAACTCCGGGTTGGAGCTTAACGGCGCTATTCGGTAATCTCCGTCGATAATATTAGTAGTGACACTCGTCTATAGGAACGTGAACAAGAACAGGCCATATCCGTCCATGGTGATCGTTAGTACAAGTACGAAGGTTTTCCGAAAATGCCCCTCGCATGTGGGGATTCTATTGTTTTAAGTAAAGGATTGCTGCAAATACGAAAAACAAGTGAGATAAAAGGGAGGAAAGGAAGGAATTAGGTTAATGGAATGTGGGACCGTGGTTATGAGAATCTGCTAAATAAGCTCTCTCGCCGGTCCGTTGTAAGCTTAAACCATTCGAATACGCTCCATTGGCGTCAAGGTGGTTTATCTTTAATATATGTTCTAAAGCTTTAGAGGATAGGCGCAAGGAACGGCGAAATAGTTACTTGAACCGTACGCAGAGTTGAAGAACTTTTACGACACACAACGGATATATTTTAAGCGTCACGAACACAGTTATAATTTGTATTATGTACAAAGTCACGAATAAACTATACACTATTTACAATAAACAATTACAATTAATTAAGCAAAGCGGTAGAAGCAAGCAAGCGCTAAAGCAAGGAAGCACTATAGCTGGCTACCTAGCAAGTGGTAGCTTCGCGAAGCAAGGTGCGAGAGAGCAATGCGTAGTTTATAGAAGTGCGTACTGAAGCAAAGCTGCGAACAGATAGAGATCCAGGAAACCGCGGTCGATTTCCTGGAAGGAAGAGTCTTCCCCTTCCATCGATCGCGAGTCGAGGGAAGGGGTGCTGAGCGCTGCTCCACATGAGTCCGCGGGCCGAGCCACAAATCGCCTAATTGTTGACGGTTCTGGCAGATGGCGCAAGAATGCCTCTTTTCTCGAACAATATAAGCATGTTTCAATTTATCGAAATGTTTGATGATTTGCCGGCCCTCATCCGAAATCAATATTGCATTGTTTTGATCAGTAATTGCTTTTATTTTGTAGGGGCCTATGTAATGCGGGTCAAATTTATGGAGCCGAGGTTCCTTTAGTACGTAAACAAGGTCATCTTCGGCGAATATAACTTGGTTACTCTTTCGGTCATAAATATTTTTCGAACTCGATTTGCTCGTGTCCAAGTTTGATCGCGTGGTCCTACGGATTTCGCCTAAGCGCTCTGCCAAATTTTGTACGTATGTCGGATACGTTAGTAACTCCTCGCGGGACATAGGCGTAAATGGGTCTCTAGCTAATTGTCCGAAAACCACTTCGTACGGGGTAAATTTTGTCGCTAAGTGCACCGAGGTGTTATATGAGTACATAGCGAATGGGAGGAGCAAATCCCAATCTTCATATCATTCCAGGTAATGTTTTAAATATTCGGTCAAGACAATGTGGCTTCTTTCTAGGGAACCATTGGTCTGAGGTCGGTATCCCGACGTAGTTACATGTTGAATTTTGAAAGTTTGGGCTATTCCCTGTATTATATTGTTAATGAAACTCGTGCCGCGGTCCGTTACTATTGCACGCGGCGCACCGAAGATCGCGATAAAGTAGCGTGATAACGCATCGGCTACGGTGACAGCTCGTATGTCGAGCAAGGGCACGGCCATACAGAATTTGGACAATTGGCATTGCATTGTAAGTACGTGACGATTTCCGCTAGGGGTAGGGGGAAGGGGTCCCACAGTGTCTAGGGTTACTTTATCAAAAGGTCTTGCTGGCGTATCAGTGATTAGCATCGGTTCCCTGGTTTTGATTCGTACGAGCTTTTGTTCTTGGCAGCTCTGGCATCTTCGTACGAAATCCTCTACATCTCGGCGTAAATGCGGCCAGTCAAATAGACTGCGAATGCGTCGGTATGTTTTTGTTACGCCCTTATGCCCTCCTATCAAACTTTCGTGATAGTGGCGGATAATATTTTCCCGTTCGTTTTCCGGCCGTAGTTGAATTTCACCTGTGCAGATTATGATTGTAATGGGCGTCAGTCTGAAAATAATTTTGAAATATTTTTGGAGTGTTTCGGCGTTGAATCGGTGTAGGGTTTCGCCATACGCCGCTATCCGAAACGAGCGGACGCGATCACATTCCGCGGCGCTTCTAAGCGCTGCCAGTGGCGACGCCAACTCGCTTTCTCTCATTTCGTGATAAAAACTGTTCGTTCCTACGACGCTAAAAACCTTTCCCTCTTCATTACGGGTGACTATTACGCTATTCTTGATTAATTCTTCGGATAATAATTTTGTTTCGTCGAGTAGTCCTATAGCCTTCAGAGTTTTACAAATTGGGCTAGTTAATATTCTGTCCGATGACTTAAAATGAGCATAATTGTCGCGAGAGGATGTAAGTGTGGTCTTTACGATTTTCACTTCGCATTGCATTGTCTGCAATTCATACTCCGAGGTGTCCGTTCTAGGAACATTTGGTGGGACGGTGAATGGCCCGATGTTTGTTTCGTAATGTTCTGTCGAGTCAGGCATTTTGATTACGTCAGGCCTTGTATTTATGCTGGAATTTTTTATAGGAGGCGATTGTTCCTTCAGTTCCTCCAGTGTTTCGCCCTCGGGACAAATCATGGTCGATTGCGGGATGTCCAGGGCTTCTTCATGTAGGGGTATACCCCATGACACTCGTTTCTTTGGGCCCGATTTTGGTTTTGTCCTCTGAGGACTGACCTTCTCGTGGGGATTCGATGTTTCCCATCTTTCCTCTAAGAGGGACTCCTCGTTAAGACTCTTCAAGATGGTAATTTCCGCCTGAGAGAATGGACCTATCCTTAAATCGTTACTTCCAAAAGTGGAGTCCATGCTGTCTCCCTCGATGTGCTCGTAGCGGGGTGGTTCGTCAAGACGCCTCATGAAGGTGAGTTGGTCCTGCGTTAGTCCTGCATACTTGCCTTCTGTTATCATGGTGTAGCCTTCGTCTCCTGTCTCTAGGAATTCGGGCATTCCCGTTCTTCCTTCACTTGTATCCAGGGCAGTTGAGTTCGCCCTAGTCTCCAGATCGTCGGTGTTATCCCCTTCTGTCGATGGCAGCTCCTGGCCAAGTTCCTGTCCTTCTAGTGTGGAATCATCTCTGAAGTCGAACGACGGTGGTTCTTCATAATTTGGTCTTGGCCTGCCTTGGTGACGCGCTCCTGCACGCGTTGCTATACTCTCATTATCACTCGTTGGTAATATTTCCTTTGTGGTAGTCGGATAAGCGTGCAAGACCGGATTTCGGGATAGCGCGGCTGCGTTTGCGTTTACCCGGCCGGGCTTATAAATGATTTCATAGTCGTAGTCCGCGAGGGTAATCTTCCATCGGGCGAGTCGCGATACCGGATCTTTTATCGAAAATAACCACTGGAGCGGCCGGTGATCAGTTACCAAGACGAATTTTCGCCCATAAATATACGTACGGAATTGTTTTACGGCGTAGATTATCGCGAAGCATTCCTTTTCCGTGGATGAGTAATTTTCTTGGGCAGGGTTGAGTATCTGCGAGGCGTACGCTATTGGCGGGTCCTCGCCTATTTTGCCTTGGCTTAAAATCGCACCGACGGCTACGTCGGACGCGTCAGTTGTAATAATAAATGGTTCGTCGTAATTTGAATAACGTAGGACCGGCTCCTTGCAGAGTGCCTGGCGTAGATCTTCGAAACTTTCCTGCTGTTTTTCAGTGCAAAAGAAGGAAATTTTGGTTCTTGTTAAATTTGTAAGAGGTTTAGCGCGTTTTGCCATATTTGGGATAAAACGACGATAGTAATTTACGAGACCTAAAAATTGTTTCAAATTTTTCCGATTCTTTGGTACAGGGAAGGCAGCGACGGCCTTGATTTTTTAGGGATTGGGTCGTACTCCGTCGGCTGCTATTATATGACCCAAGTATATGACCTTGTCCTTCAAGAACTTGGCCTTCTCCGTCTGCAGGGTTAAGTTATGCTCACGTAAGCGTTCGAAGAATCTCTCGAGTCGGTCTTCGTGCTCCGCGAGTGTACGCGAATATACAACCACGTCGTCTAGATAAACGAACAACTCCTTACCGATAAGCCCTCTGAACACGTGATTCATCAAACGCTGGAAGGTGGCCGGAGCGTTCTTTAATCCGAATGGCATGCGGAGGTATTCGTAGTTTCCGTCGGGGGTAGTAAACGCGGTTTTTGCACAGTCCTCCTGTGCCATAGGAATTTGATGAAAACCGTTTGCTAAATCGAAGATGGAAAAATATTTGGCTCCGTCTAGTCGATCGAGAGTGTCCGTAATTCGCGGTAAAGGTAAACGGTCGTCGATAGTTTTCGTGTTAAGAATTCTATAGTCTGCCACCATCCTAAAGCGCTTGTTTCCTTCCTCGTCGTCATTTTTCGGGACTATGTGCAGGGGTGAGTTATGTGGCGACGACGAAGGAGCGATTATTCCCAACTCTTCCAGATTATGCATTTGTTTGGCGATTTCCTCATCCATCAGCGGCGAGTGCGGGTATTGGCGAGTGAACACGGGCGTTGGATCGGTTAACGGGATGGTGTGCTCGGTAGACGTCGTTTCGCCAAGCGGGTCTCCGGGTACGAAAAACCTGTCAGAATGCCTTACCACCAAATCCTCCATTGACCGACGCGGTTCCGGATCTAATTCTTCTAACTTCAGTGTCTCTACTATGTGTCGTAATCGTTCCTCCGGGAGTTTTTGTTCAACGCGGTAATTTCCCAAATCCTGCTCTTCGTTAGCGTCGAACTCTTCTTCGAAAAAGGGGGAGGGGCAATCCCGCTCGTGGTCTTCAGGGCAGCAGAGGTATATTTGATCGCCGTTTGACTCTAATTCTAATGGTTCGCTTAAGCGTTTTAGAAAGTCCTCATGGCTCTGTTTACATGCCGCCAACGTATCTTTTAATTCTTCATTATTGGAGAAAATGACGGGGCTGATTGGGTGTTTCGCTGTTATCATCGTGCGTTGGTGGTACGAGACGATGGCTTCCTCCTGAAGCAGATACGGACTCCCGACTAGTCCGGCAATTCCTTCGGGTAAGTTGGGCATGCTCAATACATGGAATAACGCCGAGCTGCCGTTCACCTTTAATACAGTCATTCCCAAGGTCATGACCTTCCTGTTCAAACCGTTAATTTCGAGGGGTGTCGTACTTACGACCAGCGCCCTTGAGCTTGCAGACCCGATTTCTAACAGGTTCAATGCAGAACCCGTGTCTACGATGAATTCTCCCTCACCGTTCTCCAATTGTTCGGCCTTGACTCGAATGCGGGGGTCTCCGCGCGTATGAGTCCCGTTGTTGGCTCTGATTTCGAGGCGATCTTGGCGGAGACAATCTTTGGGCCCGCGAAGAGGACCCGCCCGCCTCGTTCCGGTCGAACGGGCGGGCGCTCTGGGAGTTTAAATGATTGTGATTTTCTGGGTACGACTCGTTTTCCGCCGTTCTTGGCGACTCTTGGGATTTATTTCTTCTTGGTTCTGGCGATTCGCGAGATCGATATCTTTCGGATTCGCGTGGATTATACCTTTCAGTTTCGCGAGGTTCGTATCTTCGGGTTTCATATCTTCCCGACTCGTGGGGTTCGTACCTTCCTGGTTCGCGGGGCTGATATCTGCGAGATTCACGAGGTTGATACGATCTAGCCCCGCGTGGTCGCGACTGCCTATTATTCCAAAATCTCCCGCGTAGCGGTCTTTCACCGGGATCGTACAACCAACATTCATAATCCAACGGGCGTTCGCCTTGCCTCGTCAGTAAGGCCTTTGGACGACACTCCGGCGTCGGATCGCGATAATACGGCTCCCGATAATATTCATCTCGATAGCGGGGGGAGCTATAAGCGGAGTACGGGGAAGGGGGTTCGTGATACGAGTCCTCGTAGCGCGGTTGTCTCCATTCGGTCCATCTACGCTGGGGGTCGTACGGTGATGGGGGACGCGCGCCACTAGTGTACCCATACGTCTCATCGCGTGGCAAGCCGGACAATTCTTGTTCTCGCCTTTGGGCGTGTAACGCCAAATCGAACGCATGATCCAAAGATTCGGGGTTTGACAAAGCGATTTTAGTCGAAATTCTTTGAGGTAATGCCGTGATAAACGAGGTCCGAGCCAATCGCTCCACGTCCCTAATGGTCCTTTCGACATTTTCTCCGATTAATTCTCTCGCTCTCACGGTCACCTGTCGGTACAGGCGGCCCACGCGGTGAATAAAGTCTATTAGACGCTCCCGGGGAAGCATGCTTATACGTTCTAGTTCTAATCTGAGCTCCTCATAACCGCGGCATGGGGAATATCGGACCCTTAGAAGGGAGACCAGATCGGTCACGCTTTGACAACCTTTCCCCTCGACATAGTATCTAATAGGATCCTTTAATTTGTATATAAGCTCGGTCAGAAATCGTTCTTCCTGACCAGGTGGAACACGCTGTATAGCGCGCTGCATCGAGGCAGCGAAGTCCTCCAATGTTACAAAATCAGGGTCGAAACGGGGAATGCTGTCAAGTGCCCGGTATACTCTCTCTTCATCTTCTCGGGAACGCCACACGTCTATTGCAGACATTTCTAGGTCGTTCGTTCGAGAACCGAAAGATGGTCGACCGTTCAGGGTTGGCGGCAAGGGAGGAGGTAAGGACAACAGGAAGGTCATTACCAGTGGTATGGGAATTGGAGGAATGTGATGGGGGTGGTGATCTCAAAATTCCACCCGTCATTGCAATGTAGTAGGTGTAATCAAGTTACGAGCAGATAAGATTGCGGCAGGTCGCAATATGTGGCGACGTGCGCCCTCTTCTTTTAATAGGAAATGATTAGAAAATCGATCCCACTTCTGACACCAGTTTGTTACGTCCTGAAGGGACTTTTTGTAAATCACCCTGAGCGGTTAGAATGATTTACCGGGTTCTTGCTTATTTTAAAGTGCTGAAGCACACCTTGACTATATTTACCAAGGAAGGACAAGGAGTGGAAGGGTTGAATCAATCGATACACGGAATTTAAAGGGAAAAACAATAAAGTAAAATATATTCTTAAAGAAAGGAAGATCTGATTAACATACCTAGAGACGGCGCCCCGTCTTCGCTGTCGCTCGTGGTGCTCTCAGGTAGCACTCGGCACGCTTGCCGTCTACCGTTACCGTCGCTCACAGTGTCGCTGGACCGAGCGTAGGTCGTGTCGCTCGCGGTGCTCTCGGATGGCGCTCGGAAGTCGGTGAACTCGGGGTCCGACTTGTCGCTTCGCCCCGTGTCGTCGCGCGTCTTCGCGGTATTTCGCGGTCCGAATCGGCGCGTAAGGGCTCTCCCGGCTAGGCCGTCCTCGGTTTGTCGGATGGAGCTACCCTTATGCTTATCCTACGGCTGTCGCTACGCGGCTCAGCGTAACGTGACTGCCACGCGCGAGGCGATTCCGCTGCATCGCCGTCTACGAAATAAAGCGACGCGCGGACAGCAAGCACGGAAAGGGCCAGAAGGGCCCATGTAACACGCTGTACAAATATTTTTTACACTCACTGTACATATGCTCAACATCGAATCGCAAAGCATACCTAGTTGACAGTTGTTAATTTTAAATATCTTCTACATCACAGAAATAAAATCTGAATTACATTTTTTATCCATTGAAAATTACGTACAAGGATTGAAATAATCGCAACTGCATTATAAAGGAAGCATATCTAACGAAACGCGTATACTGGTTTGAACGTTTGATACTAACAAAAGTTGCAGGAACGTGCTGGTGACATTTTTCACATGAAAATGAGTCCAAACACGGTATAAATCGGATTATTAACTAATTAAATAATGATGAACATACGAATTGGAAAAGAATGAGTGGGGCAAGAGGGGTAAAGTAATGACATGCGTTGCGGTGCGCATACCATAGAGTATGTGTACGTAAAGTATCAAAGATAGCTGTTGATATACATATTTGAAGAATATGAATAATACTGTATTATATACAATAAAATACCGTGCTAGTACTACTACTATTACATTTCAAACTGTGACTTCATACAAATCTGTACCATAAAACGTAACTTACCTTTCTAGACGTTTTTTATTTTTTCTGCACAAACGCTTTGCAGATAGCATAGGGCGCTTCCTTTTTATATCACCCTTCGAATTGCGCTGGTTTCTTGCATCTGTGGCTTCATTCTTTGATTCCATGGCAATGGAATGATCACACACACTTATCAACACTACAGTAACGAACCACGCAGGAATGGAACAATTCATAAATTACGAATATTCCATATGTATCAATATCTGCACAGTAAATAAAAACCCGATTACTTTCTGCGTCTTGACCGTACTGCAAACGGTAGAAAACTGATCAGCTGGCGTTGTCGCTGCATTAGTTACAGATGCTGAGAAGCAGAACAAAAGATACTGGGAAAAGGACGGATATATATATCCTCTCCTGCTCATTAGGATTGGTGTATGCTGATACATTTACAAAGAGTATGTACTTCCGGGAATACCTTTTGGTGTAAAAATGTGCACAGGAAAGGATTTTTGATTATCCTGTGCATATACTTTTGGCGTATCACCTTTGCGCGGTTTGAACCTTTACGCGGACTGAGATGTGTCGCTCGGGCCTTGGTGCAAGTGAAATACAAAATATTGAATGAGTGAGAAAGACAGTTTAGTCCCTGTCCAGCGGTTTCAGGAAAGAATCGCAAGTTGTGTAGTAGGATCGCCTACATTAGTGGTGGTAATGGGTGCGTGAACCGACGCCGGCGTTTGTTTTCCGGCAACGCTGGCCCTTAAGGCTAGCAAAGGCTCGATTGTCAGAAATACAAGCGACTGCCGAACAGTAAAGATCGTAAGTACCTTCACTCTTACTACTCCTGTCTTTTTCACTATATATGCCGGTTATTATGAAAATGGTCTAAGTCCAAATTTTTCGTTAATTCCATTTCACTTATTTTTTCCGTAATATATCAACATGATATATAATAAACGTGAAGTTCAATTTCTTTTTTTTAAATTTCGACTGACGCCACTTTCAAACTAACTGACATACTTCTACATTTTACTTCCAACCTAAGACTGTATTTAGACATATTTCGGGTGAAGTTTCATTAGTATTGTTGTAATTTTTTGTGCAAAATCTATCGTGTGAGCTGTGATTGTTTGAGTGTCCGCGTGTTTCTCAAGCTGCGTATCCCCATTGCGAGGTTGCCTCGCGTGGCACACCTCGCGGAGTGGAGAGTCTGGAGACTACCTCAACCATTATTACTTTACGAGGCATCAGCCGTCGATTTTTCGACGTGCTCAAAAGTGCCTCGCGGTCCCAAGATCAAAAATCGCATGGCTCGGGCGACGCAAATATCATGCTGGAGGTAGCGCGAGACCGCCGCACGAGTCTGCCTCGCAAAGTGATCATGATCGAGGTAATCTCCAGACTCTCCACATCGCGCAGCGTGCCTCGCGCGGCATCCTCGCAATGTCGAGACGCAGCTTCACGCTCAGAGACTCGTGTATTCATTCTCACGTAGAATAAGAAAGTTATGTTATAATTTACCCGCGAAATGTCTAGGAAAGGTATATACATTTGGGTGCAACATAGGCTTCCTTTCGTTGAAACTGAAGACAAGTGATGAAAATTAAACAGTTTCTAAACATCAGAAGTGGAAAAATCGGAAATTTTAAAATCACAAATGTTGGACATTTAAAAATACAAATATTTTGAAACTTGATAACCTCACAATTACAAATTTTGGAAATCTTTGAATTTCAATGCTTTCCAACTTGGAAATTCCAGCATTTAGAAATCTGAAGATTCTCCTGCTGCGCTAAATCTTGGTTAAAAAAGCCTCTATTGTACCCAAATGTACCAACTTGATAAACGTGTACTCCTCTCTGAGTTGCGCAAAATGTAATCTAATTATAAATTATAAATTACGATGAAAATGTAATTGTGTAATTGATTACACATTATTTTCTGCAATCGTTAATTTAGATAGTCGACAAAATTGTAGTCAACTACCTAAATTAACAATTACAGAACATAAAGTGTAATCAATTACACAATTACATTTTAATCGTAGTTTGTAATTTGTAATTAGATTACATTTTGGCCAACTCTGGCTCTTCTACTGCACTTTCAAATTCATTTACGTTTAATAGTTTCACTGTTTCCTCGACTCTTTTTTAGATGTCTGAAAAAAAGTTCACGAGCAGAAGGGAACAAATGAAGTGACTCCGTCTCGGGGACGGAGTCCAAGCAGACAGCCTCCGTCCCCACGACGGAGTCCAACACGTAGCTGGACTCCGTCCGCGCGACGGAGTCGAAGGACTAGCCGGACTTCGTCGCGAAGACGGAGTCCGTCGCGAAGACGGAGTCGGAGGAGTAGCCGGACTTGGTCGCGAAGACGGCATCGAACGAGGAGCCGGACTCCGTCTTCGCGACGGAGTCCAAGCTACACAGAGATGATTCGGATGCGGATGACGCTGCAGTATAAGAAGCAGATATGTAGAAACGTAGGCGATCTCACGCAAACATTTCTTACATTCTCACGAAAGTGTGAAAACATTATTCCAGTAATCATAAGATTTATATTTACTTTTCATATGACAGTGCAGCGACCTCAAGAAACAAATAGGGAGATTGCAATACGGAGGTGGAAGAGGAGGAAGAGAGGAAAGAGGAGGCAGTGAAGAAAGAGGGAGAAAAATGTATTATTTCAAGTATTTAAACAAACATAAAATATATTTATTCAAACATTTTCTTATTCGAAGGCCTTTCATCCGTCGGCCATGAATAATTTTCTCATATTTATTCGTACTTTAGTCGAGAATTATATATTTAGTCGAGAATGTACGAATAAATACGAGAAAAATATTCATGGCCGACAATTGAATTCCCCACGTTTCAAATAAAAATTGGCTCGGGTTATAATGCTCATCTCGGGTATTTTGCCATGTCATTGAGGCAGTGAGTTCTACAACGGACTAACCCACATTTTTTTCGAAATTGAGTTAGTAGCAATAACGTATTCCAATAGGCTCTACTAATCATATAAAATAGGAAAAATTTTTTTAATGTGGGTTAGTCCGTTGTTGCTCTCACTGCCTCAATTAAAATATAAATTCAACAGCTATTTCAAGTGATTTATGTACATATGTGTCACGGTAAAAGCGTTAATTTAGTAAATGTATACAGTTCCTAGCAGTTCCTAGTCAATGTGTGCCTAAACTGCATACAAAGTTGGACAAAATATAATCAATCTAATTACAAATTACAAATTACGATTAAAATGTAACTGCCCTGATAGCAATCTGCCGGCAGTCTGCCAGCAGATTGATGGCAGGGTCTGCCAGGAGAGCCCAGGATCTGCCGGCAGCTGCGGCGCAGCCTACGTCCGCATTCGACTACGGTTCTGCCGGCAGGCCCTGCTGCCCGCCTGACACATCCAACAGCGCCATCTGAAGGCCACAATTGCTAACCAATTCCCTACGCGTGACGTCACATGGACCTACGCACCAACACAAATGTACCGTTTTGCTGTAGGTGTATCCCTACTCCCACATAACTAGCAAGCAGATTCTGCAATTATTCAATTAATGAATTCTATTTATTTCAAAAAGTTTTTTTCTTTAATTATATGTGACTACAATGTGATTACAATTGTTACAAAATAATATAAGTATCGCATATAAATACAAAGAGGAACTTTCAATATTTACATTAACAAATCAATATACAGTATGTCCCGTAATCAGTGGTACCTAGTAGTAGACTTCTCTTTTGTGTAGAATCATCATACTCCCTGTTGTGTTAGCGCTGAAAACAAATACAATATTAGTATAAAATTAAACGTAACCTATGAATAAACATAATAAATGCGATACTTACTTCAGCTCCATCTCCACATAGTACACACCCTAGGCGATCATGCATGCTTCTGCGAACATTAACATTTATAAGAATACATGTGTTTAATTATTATCTACTAAACAAGACGCTAAACATTCGCACTTCGCGCATAACCATACTCTTCTGTCTTGCAGATAATGTGACACTCGATTTCCGCAACGTAGATAATTGGAAATTATTCAATTGCATAATTACATTTGCCTCTTACAATTACTTTTTGAAATAAATAGAATTCATTATTTAATAAATGCAGAATCTGCTTGCTAGTTATGTGGGAGTAGGGATACACCTACAGCTAAACGGTACATTTGTGTTGGTGCGTAGGTCCATGTGACGTCACGCGTAGGGAATTGGTTAGCAATTGTGGCCTTCAGATAGCGCTGTTGGATGTGTCAGGCGGGCAGCAGGACCTGCCGCGAATCTGCCGTCGATCTGCCGACAGACTCTGCTTGGCAGGGTCTGCCGGCAGAACCGTAGTAGAATGCGGACGTAGGCTGCGCCGCAGCTGCCGGCAGATCCTGCCGCCCGATTTGGTTATCAGGGTGTGTAATTGATTATATTATTTTCTGTAATCGTTAATTTAGGTAGTTGACCACAATTTTCTCAACTACCCAAATATTAACGATTACAGAAAAAAAATGTAATCAATTACACAATTACATTTTAATTGTAAATTGTAATGTCTAATTTGTAATTAGATTACATTCTGCCCAACTCTGATTGCATATAACCTACAATCGTCCGAAAATGCATACATTGACTGCATCACGCTTTTACTGTGGCACATGTATCCAGCTAACGCTTCAGTTTTGCTAAGATTCCACGTTGGCAGTACTCCCGAGTAGGCGCCATCTCGTGTCCACTAGCTCAACTAAATTTGTCACGTGACTTGCTCTGTATTATCGCCAATATGGCGGAACTCTGATTTGGAAATGCAGTCACGATTTTTCGTTTTTCGTCCTTATATGAGCAGATTTTGGGCTGGGCGAGGTCTCATTCGAAAGAGTAAGGTTCAATGCGGAGCGCTCTGCTTATGGTTCAACGAGATTGTGTTGCTATGTAATAAAATGAGTGTCCAAATTAGAGCAAAAGTCGACAAAATATACGCGCAGAATCCAAGCATTTTTAGGTCACTAAAAGAGTTTTGTGACTCAAACGGTGAGCAGAGCGCTCCGCATTGAATCTTCTTCTTTCGAATGAGACCTCGCCCAGCCCAAAATCTTCTCATGTAAGGACGAAACACGAAAAATCGTGACTGCATTCCCAAATACGAGTTCCGCCATATTGGCGATAATACAGAGCAAGTCACATGACAAATTTAGTTCAGGTAGTTGATACGAGATGGCGCCTACTCGGGAGGACTGCCAACGTGGAAACATAACAAAACTGAAACGTTAGCTGGATACATGTGCCACAGTAAAAGCGTGCTACAGTCAATGTATGAATTTTCGGACGATTGTAGGTTAGGTTATATGCATTTTCGGCATATAACTGCTGGGAACTGTGTACATTTACTAAATTAACGCTTTTATTGTAACACATACATCACTTGAAATCGCTGTCGAAATTATGTTATAATTATATGGGCACATTATTTAAAATAAAAAAAGAGATTGGAACTTTTTTACTAATATGGAAATATTGATTTACTGATATCATATTTTCAGAATGTAGAAGTTACAGAAATTATTTACAATTTTTGCACTTATTATTATTCTTCCGACTATTGTATATAACATATAACAAGGAAAAGTCTCCAAATCGGTCAACAGTTGACTCCCTGATCTTTTTTTGTAATTCTTTACGGTCCTATGCAGAGATGGGCATTATTTAAAAAACATAATATACTTCCGAATGGCCCCAGTGGCCGATCGACACAAGGTTTGGGGGAGGGAGTGTGTACCCTAAATCTAAAATTCTATTTAGCTTCGGGTATTTATTAGTTACCTTCGTTTATTCGAAGGCCTTTCATCTTGGGCTTCAAATAATTCTTCATCTTTCATTATATCTTTATCCTAAAGTCGTATTCAGATATATTGGCCAGTCGATTCGTTTTCGCGAACAGCGATCGATGAGAAATCAGCCACCACCATCTGACGATCGTGGATTTGTCAGTTGGAGTGACATGGCCACCCAAGGGTATGGTGGGGTAACGGGAATGCTGCTCGACTCCGTCCGAACGTAGCCCTGTGGCTGTTTTTTATTCTTATTATTAGCGTAGTAGTTGTGTGCATTACGAAGCTATGCGTAGACCAATACGAGATGAAGCTATCGAGAATGAATCAATGTTCTGACGAATAAAGCTCCTGAATTTTTTCGGAGCTAAGGCACACCTATTCTGATGTGCGTATTTCTACGCTGATTTGGCCTATACACACGAGAAGCTTGGCGCTTTCCCCACCACTTCTGGCTCACTCTTGTTCTGCGAAGGTGAGAGTGAGATGGAACGAGAGCGAGTCA
The DNA here is from genome assembly GCA_947577245.1 of Andrena bucephala. NCBI lineage: Eukaryota > Metazoa > Arthropoda > Insecta > Hymenoptera > Andrenidae > Andrena > Andrena bucephala. The sequence continues at coordinate 64,925,956 of OX387716.1, forward strand.
GAACGGAGCCCTAATTCCGAGTTTCTCGCTTCTTTCTGGCCGAAGGGAGGAGCAGGATGGAACGCTTTGCGTGCGCGGCGGGCGATTCTGCAAAGCGGTTCCCATGCTCACCGTAAGCGCATGCGACCATCGCGCACGCCCGTCGCGCACACAAAGGACGGAGTGTCAGGCGTCCGAAAGACGGAGCGAGACAAAATGTCAACGCCCAATATCAGTGCCTTCGCTCGTTCTCTTTCCATCTCGTTCTCGCCTTCGCCGGACAAGAGTGAGACAGAAGTGGTGGGGATAGCGAAAAATCCGTATCGTGTACACCAAACCGAGCCCGGAACGATCTTAGATACTCGAATAACCGACGAGAACCTTTGTGGCCCGAGCCACACGAGATCGCCGTTGCTCGGCGATGTGTCATCGATTATATAGAAACAGAATTTGTTTTTTTTACATCGTGTCAATATGAAAGTCAGACAAATAGATTCCTGACATTCTCCCGATTAAATTGACGAGCTTCCAACTCTGCAAACAAATTTTTACGTAATTTCCTTAATTATGATCCGAATAATATCATTTTTGGGGCCAATTTGATCGAGAAAACATGACGAATCGATTCACGTCACTTTCGCAAAAATCTGATTAGAAATGCAGAACTGAAGATTTGTCACTGCTTAGTGCGTAACATTGTATGGCCCCGCTGGATTCGAGCGTCGAAACCCACGAAACTCAGCGAGTTGCATGATTGCCATCGTGAAGGACAAGAGAGGACTTTGCATGGCGAAGGAAAATCAGCCTTCTATACAGGGTATCCCACCTAAGACTGGACAGCCGATTGTCTCCTAAAGTATTGTCGATAAAAATATAAAAAGAATAGGGAATTGCATGGTCCGAGGGTGCCAATTTATTAGCGCGAACGAATTTTGTTTTCGATTATTATTTTAAAAGCACATTGACAATATCGTAGATTCTAGGGCCTAGAATATTAGCTACGTATTACGACGTTCTTCACCAGAGCACTACATTAATGAATTGAAAAATAAATGAATAGGTCAATTAGTTAAAATTAACGAACTGTGCATGATTTTAATGACGCCTAATTTAATTGCACTTACAAACTAAATTACTAATTGTAATTAAAATAATTTTTTGACGTGCAACATGAAGCTGCGCACGCAAATGGTTGGGCTCGGATTATCGGGAAAGACCTACCCATCCCACCGTTTTGCTTTCTCGCGAGCGAGGACCTTCGGGCCCCAGTAGGCCACGCGTTGACAGCCGAGAGCAATTAAACCGACGGGCCAGATAAAATGTTCATGTTTGATAAGTGTTGAGGAAAGTATTACCAATGAAGTTTTTAGGGTTTCTCGATGAAAATGATGTCAGATATGGAGGAATTCGGTCCATTTTTAGTGAACGTAGTGTGTGTCCTAATCATGTATTCATAAAAAAAAATAGACTGAATTGCTTTGCGTCGCGACTCATGTTCGTGGACATAAACTCACCAATACATCGGCGGTAACACTTTTATCAAGGTGTAATGAGAAATATGAACATTTTCATATTCAGTACTGGATGACTCAAGTCGCCGTCGACCGAGGGCCCTAATAAATGTGCATTTATTTGGGAAACCAAAGCCGCGTCACTCGTGACACCTACTCGCGAACAGATATATGTATGTACGAGAAGAAGCAATGCAATTTCCCGATGACTTGAAGCAACATTTCAATAGGTAAATGCATGAAACTCTGGGATCAGGAATTCCCAACCAAGTGATGCATATGCAAGAACTGGCGAAATTCAACAATTGTTTGTCGTCTAAATTTTACAATTAAAGTATTTATTTGACGCGAATATACATATGTAAAGTTTGTCAGCAACGTCTTTCTCGATTTGAGTTCTACAGGGTGTCCCACCTAAGACTGGACAGCCGGTTTTCTCCTATTGTACTGTCGATAAAAATATAAATAAAAATAGGGAATTGCATGATTCGAGGGAGCCAATTTATTAGCCCGAACGAATTTTGTTTTCGATTATTATTTTAAAAGATACGATGGTCAAGTTCGGTTTTTCAAATGGAACTATTTGTTTTGAAGACCTGAGTTGATAGTGCGTTCCAAGACAAATTCAATAAGCTTTAATGTATGCACTTTATTTCCACTGGGTTTTAAGATATTGCGCTTGCAAATTTACTGATTTTCACTGGAAGAAAACCCTCTGGAATAGCAAGGACCGGGGACGGTCTTACTGGCGCCACGGGTGGCACTGCCTGTTGAAATAGATGCTTACCTGCCAAAGGTCTACGCCAGGAATGGCAGGCCCAAAGGCTGGACAATTATTTTCCGTCAAAAATGCTAGTTAGGCAGGTACATCTGCGGTATCGAGAAGCGCACCGTTACTTTTATTTCGCACTTGCTTCTGCGCTCGGATGGCCGGTTCTTTTGGGAGGGATGCAAGTTGGATTGGTTAGGTTAGGAGGAGTGAAAGTTGCTAGACTAAATTTCAATCATAGGGAGCAGATTGTATCAGAACCATTCGGATTTGCATTCCTCACAAACGGCTGCTCTCTTGAAGAGGCCCTCTTCACAGCAATGTCCACCTTCTCTCGCACGGAATACGTTAACGCTTGCTTTTGTTCTGATATTGAAGCTCGTGTTTATACTCGAGAGGACCACGCGTCGACAGCGGGCTACCCCTTTTATTCCTGTGTCTCTCCACGAGCCGTGTTGACGGTGGATTGTAGGAGCGTAGATATCTGGATGCCAGTTATTGAATTCAGGAGACGATAGAAACATTTTATTACAAAACACACATGTACTATAATTAAAGTAAATAGTATTCCTCTCGGGCAGGAGTCGCCCGACGCTCGTCAAGGAGATGCGGCCTGGTACCCCGTGGCGAGGACAACCCCTCGCAGTGCCTGACCGAATTTTATGGCTTTCGACCCGCGAAGGGGTTCGAATGCCTAATAAGATGTGAGAAACCTTCGACTTGCGCATTTCTCATCAGATTTTTGCCAAAACGACACCTATCGATTCCTTATGTTTCGCCGATGAAGCTGACACCAAGAACGACGTAATTCGGACCATAATGAAGGAAATTCCATGGAATATCGATTTATATCATTTCAAGCTGACTTGACTTGGTTAAAAATAATCCGATTTACATGAAATTTGGTATGATCTTCATCGGAAAAACATAAGGAATCCATTGGTGCCACTTTCATATTGATGCGATAAAGAATAAAGAATTTCTTAATACGCTGAAATGGATATTTCACATTTTCACCCTCGACAGCGGGGCACGGACCTCGATTTGTCGCGGTCGGCCGGGAATTCATATCTGTTGTGACGATCGTCCGTCCAGTGGTAAGGATTGTGGAGGATGCACTCAGTCGGGATGCCTGGGTATTGAACTAATTATTGCCTTTATTACCTTGTCACTAAATATATACACTATTTACACTTGTTCTCCCCGCTGTGTCGGTCGCGTTTTGCTTCGCGGTTGCTTGCGAAACGATGGAGACCTGGGAACGGCCAGTCGTCTCTGTTTCGGAGGGGTAGAGGAAGGAGGCCGGGTAGCGCCCTGGCGTCTCTACTTGGAACGGTAGCAGAAAAGAGACCGGGCAGCGCCCAGGCGTCTCTGTTTCGGAGCGGTAGCAGGAAAGAGACCGGGCAGCGTCCAGGCGTCTCTAGAGGGAAAGAGACCGGGCAACGTCTAGGCGTCTCTTATGCGGAACGGTAGTAGGAACGAGACCGGGCAACTTCCAGGCGTCTCTGTACGGAACGGTTGAGGGAAGGAGGATAGCGGACGATCATATGATCGGCGGATACACGGAACTTCTCGCTAGTTTGCTTGCACCGGGCAGCATCCTGGCAGGCGGTCTAGGAGGGGGATCCGTAGCCCACTCGCACTGCTTGCCTCAGTCGCGTCGAGGCTTATGTCCCGATTCTCTGAAATTCCCAGCAGCGAGAAGTCGACGCGATCTAGCGGCGCGGTGGGGAGTGAGCGTCATTTGACGCGTCGCGAGACCGGCGTGCGTCGGTTGGGTTCGGCCACACTCGGTCGCGGTCGCCCGCGCGCTTGGCCTCTCGTTCACTCCCGGTCGCACCGTCGCGCGCTCGACTCCTCGCGCTGGGACGCTACGTCACACTGTTTTAGAAATAAAATAATTCGTTATTTTTTATCGTATCGCTATGGAAGTGACACCGATGGGTGCCTTATGTTTTTACGGCGATCATACCAAATTTCATGTAAAACGGACTATTTTTAACCAAGTCAAGTCAGCTTGAAATGTTATAAAACGATTTTGCATGGAATTTCCTTCATTATGGGCCGAATTACGTCGTTCTTGGTGTCAGCTTCATCGGCGAAACATAAGGAATCGATAGGTGTCATTTTTGCAAAGATCTGATGAGAAATGCGCAAGTCGAAGGTTTCTCACTTCTTATCAGGCACTCGAACCCCTTCGCGGGTCGAAAGCCATAAAATTTGGTGAGGCACTGCGAGGGGTTGTCCTCGCCACGGGATACCAGGCCGCCGCATCTCCTTGACGGGCGTTGCTCCATAATTACCCTGTATCTGGTTAGGAAATAAAATAATTCTTTATTCTTTATCGTACGGATATGGAAGTGTCGCCGATGGATTCCTTGGTGATTTCCGATGAAAATCATGCCAAATGTCGTGTAAATCAGACAACTTTTACATAGGGAATACAAATAGCTTGTGTCAAAGTAGTCCGATTTGCATGATATTTGGTATGATTTTCATCAGAAAAACATAAGGAATCCATTGGCGTCACTTCCTTTTCGACACGAGGAAGAAAAGAATTTCTTAATACGCTGTAATGGATATTTCACCCTCGACTGCGGGGGCTCGACCCCAATTCGTTACGTTCGGCCCAGGATTTGTACCTTTTTCCGAAAAAAGCCATAAAAATCGGGTGAGGCACTGCGAAAGACAGCCCTCGCCACGGGGCACCAGGCCGCATCTCCTTGACGGGCGTCGGGCGACTCCTGCCCGAGAGGAATACAATTTACTTTAGTTATAGTAGGGGAAGTCGGGGTATTGTGAGCCACGGGGAATCGTGAGCCAGCGCCATATTTTTTCCCTAGTGAATAATGACAGCTGGCAACAACTGTTATTTACTTGTCTTATGATAAGCTAATACTTCCACGATCAGTGAACGTACGCACCCGTATCGTTACTTTGCTCTGTTAACAGATAAAAATTGGCTGATCTCGAAGTATTATTTTCACTTCGTGTGTGGTCTATTATTGTGACACTTTTCTGTGAATCAACGCAGGTAACTATTTTTATAATACTCGTGTGACTTCAAGCTTTCGAAATAATAAAGAAATTTGGCATTAAGTTAGCATTGTGTTATTTATTTGTGACCGTGTTGTAAAAATAATGGTTCGGGGAATTGTGAGCCTCTCGATTCTTGACATTTAAAGAGCTAACCTCAAGTGTTTGATGTTTCTTTATGATTGTTTATGTAATATTTAAGCACAATATAAATTTTACTTTCCCGACTGTTATGTACAGTGTGTCCGCGGGAAAGTTAAACAAACGGCTCCCTCCTAAACTATTGGAGATAAAAATATTAAAAAAATAGGGAATTGCATGGTTCGAGGGGGCCAATTATTTAGCGCGAACGAATTTTTTTATCGATTATTATTTTAAAAAATACGATGGTCAAGTTCGGTTTTTCAAATGGAACTATTTTTTTTGAACACCTGAGTTGATAGTGCGTTCCAAGACAAATTCAATAAGCTTTAATGTATACACTTTATTTTCACTGGTTTTTAAGATATTGCGCTTGCAAATTTACTGATTTTCACTGGAAGAAAACTGTCTGGTATAGCACGGACCGGGGACGGTTTTACTGGCTCCACTTGTGGCACTGCATTTTGAAATAGATACCTACCTGCCAAAGGTCTACGCCAGGCCCAAAGGCTGGACAATTTTTTTCCGTCAGAAATGCTACTTAGGTAGGTACATTTGCGGTATCGAGAAGCGCACCGTTACTTTTATTTCGCACTTGCTTCTACGCTCGGATGGCCGGTTCTTTTGGGAGGGATGCAAGTTCGATTGGTTAGGTTAGGAGGAGTGAAAGTTGCTAGACTAAATTTCAATCATAGGGAGCAGATTGTATCAGAACCATTCGGATTTGCATTCCTCACAAACGGCTGCTCTCTTGGAGAGGCCCTCTTCACAGCAATGCCCACCTTCTCTCGCACGGAATACGTTAACGCTTGCTTTTGTTCTGATATTGAAGCTCGTGTTTATACTCGAGAGGACCACGCGTCGACAGCGGGCTACCCCTTTTCTTCCTGTGTCTCTCCACGAGCCGTGTTGACGGTGGATTGTAGGAGCGTAGATATCTGGATGCCAGTTATTGAATTCAGGAGACGATAGAAACATTTTATTACAAAACACACATGTACTATAATTAAAGTAAATCGTATTCCTCTGGGGCAGGAGTACTGATAATGATCGAACTTGCGCCCCACTTCGCGCAGACCAATTACACGGAGGGTAGTCGGGTCACACACTGCCCAAATGATACAGGGTAATTCTGGAGCAACGCCCGTCAAGGAGATGCGCTGGCACCCCGTGGCGAGGACAGACCTTCGCTGTGCCTCACCCGATTTTTATGGCTTTTTTCCGGAAAAAGGTACGAATCCTGGGTCGAACGTAGCGAATTGAAGTGGACCCTCCGCAGTCGAGGGTGAATTATCCATTACAGCGTATTAAGAAACCCTTTTCTTCATCGTATCGAAAGGGAAGTGACGCCAATGGATTCCTTATGTTTATCTGACGAAAATCATACCAAATGTCATGCAAATCGGACTACTTTGACACAAGCTATTTGTATTCCCTATGTAAAAGTTGTCCGATTTACACGACATTTGTAATGATATTCATCGGAAAACCCCAAGGAATCCATCGGCGACACTTCCATATCCATACGATAAGGAATAACGAATTGTTTTATTTCATAAAAAGGTAGGTACAGGCTGATTCTGGTGCTGCGCCCGTCACCCCGTGGCGAGGACAACACCCCGCGGTGCCCATAGAATTTTATGGCTCTTTTCGGAAAAAGGTACGAATCCTGGGCCGAACGTAACGAATTGAAGTCGACCCTCTGCAGTCGAGGGTGAATTATCCATTAGAGCGTATTAAGAAACCCCTTTCTTCATCGTATTGAAAGGGAAGTGACGCCAATGGATTCCTTATGTTTTTCTGACGAAAATCATACCAAATGTCATGCAAATCGGACTACTTTGACACAAGCTATTTGTATTCCCTATGTAAAAGTTGGCCGATTTCCACGACATTTGGCATGATTTTCATCGGAAATCCCCAAGGAATCCATCCGCGACACTTCCATATCCATACGATAAAGAATAAAGAATTATTTTATTTCCTAACCAGATACAGGGTAATTATGGAGCAGCGCCCGTGAAGGAGATGCGGCGGCCTGGTACCCCGTGGCGAGGACAACCCCTCGCAGTGTCTGACCGAATTTTATGGCTTTCCACCCGCGAAGGGGTTCGAGTGCCTATTAAAAAGTAAGAAACTTTCGACTTGCGCGTTTCTCATCATATCTTTGCGAGAACAACACCTATCGATTCCTTATGTTTCGCCGATGAAGCTGACACTAAGAACGACGTAATTCGGACCATAATGAAGGAAATTCCATGGAATATCGATTTATGTCATTTCAAGCTGACTTGACTTGGTTAAAAGTAGTCCGATTTACATGAAATTTTGTATGACTTTAATCGACGGAACGCCAGGAATCCATTGGCACCACTTCCCCTTCGATACGATGAAGAAAAGAAGCAAACATTTGAAATCCTGAACATTTCTCACTTCTTAATGGTATTCCAAACCCTTCGAGGGTCGAAAGCCATAAAATTCGATGGGCACTGCGGGGTGTTGTCCTCGCCACGGGGTGACGGGCGTACCTCCAGAATTACCCTGATGAAATACAGGTGAAAGATGCCACATCTGGTTACCAAAAACTACCCGTACTGATCGGCCGCGGTGTCTCGCCAGAGTCGCGGTTTATGAGCGGATTTTCCGCGCGTCGGCGGTAGGCAACGGTACATAGTACGGGTCCGAAGTCATCGTACGCACTACCCACCGACAGAGCAATATACGGATTAACTCAGACTGGACAATGTCACCACGTTTTTTATTGGCCTTTACAAATTTGGCAAACAGATGTTGTCGAAACGTTCTTCGAGAAATAATAAATTATCGATCGTAAAGAGCGAATGAATTTTCGCCTGGCTCTGAGTCCGCTTTTGTCCCGACGCACGCGAGAAAGATGCCACAAATATAGGAATTGAAAAGTATTATCCACCGTCGATACGCCTCGTGGAGAGACACAGTAAGAAAAGGGGTACACCGTTGAGTGCGCGTGGTTCCGCCTGCATCGTCCTCCTTTCAAATTAAAGACGGATTCCTTATCACTCGAGTATAAATCCTTATCTCTCGAGTATAAATACGCGTTGGATTTTCCACACAAAATCACGCGAGAAGAATTGGGTGCAAGAAAAAGTCGGCCATTGTACCCCGTGGTGAGGACAACCCCCCCGCAGTGCCTCACCCGATTGTACGGCTTTTGACCCTCGACGCGGTTCGAGTGCCTATTAAGAAGTGAGAATTCTTCGACTCGCGCATTTCTCATCAGATCTTTGCGAAAACGACACCCATCGATTTCTTATGTTTCGCCGATGAAACTGACACCAAGAACGACGTATTCGGATCATAATGAAGGAAATTCCATGGAATATCGATTTATATCATTTCAAGTTGACTTGACTTGGTTAAAAATAGTCCGATTTACATGAAATTTGGTATGATCGTCATCGGAAAAACATAAGGCACCCATCGGTGTCACTTCCATAGCGATACGATAAAAAATAAAGAATTATTTTATTTCTCAAACAGGTATGAATTCTCGGCCGACCGCGACAAATCGAGGTCGGTGCCCCACTGTCGAGGGTGAAAATGTGAAGTACCCATTTCAGCGTATTAAGAAATTCTTTATTCTTAATCGCATCGCTATGGAAGTGACACCGATGGGTGCCTTATGTTTTTCCGATGACGATCATACCAAATTTCATGAAAATCGGACTATTTTTAACCAAGTCAAGTCAACTTGAAATGATATAAATCGATATACCATGGAATTTCCTTCATTATGGTCCGAATTACGTCGTTCTTAGTGTCAGCTTCATCGGCGAAACATAAGGAATCGATAGGTGTTGTTCTCGCAAAGATCTGATGAGAAACGCGCAAGTCGAAGGTTTCTTACTTTTTAATAGGCACTCGAACCCCTTCGCGGGTGGAAAGCCATAAAATTCGGTCAGACACTGCGAGGGGTTGTCCTCGCCACGGGGTACCAGGCCGCCGCATCTCCTTCACGGGCGCTGCTGCATAATTACCCTGTATCTGGTTAGGAAATAAAATAATTCTTTATTCTTTATCGTATGGATATGGAAGTGTCGCGGATGGATTCCTTGGGGATTTCCGATGAAAATCATGCCAAATGTCGTGGAAATCGGCCAACTTTTACATAGGGAATACAAATAGCTTGTGTCAAAGTAGTCCGATTTGCATGACATTTGGTATGATTTTCGTCAGAAAAACATAAGGAATCCATTGGCACCACTTCCCTTTCGATACGACGAAGAAAAGGGTTTCTTAATACGCTGTAATGGATAATTCACCCTCGACTGCGGAGGGTCGACTTCAATTCGCTACGTTCGGCCTAGGATTCGTACCTTTTTCCGGAAAAAAACCATAAAAATCGGGTGAGGCAATGCGAAGGTCTGTCCTCGCCACGGGGTACCAGCGCATCTCCTTGACGGGCGTTGCTCCAGAATTACCCTGTATCATTTGGGCAGTGTGTGACCCGACTACCCTCCGTGTAATTGGTCTGCGCGAAGTGGGGCGCAAGTTCGATCATTATCAGTACTCCTGCCCGAGAGGAATACTATTTACTTTAATTATAGTACATGTGTGTTTTGTAATAAAATGTTTCTATCGTCTCCTGAATTCAATAACTGGCATCCAGATATCTACGCTCCTACAATCCACCGTCAACACGGCTCGTGGAGAGACACAGGAAGAAAAGGGGTAGCCCGCTGTCGACGCGTGGTCCTCTCGAGTATAAACACGAGCTTCAATATCAGAACAAAAGCAAGCGTTAACGTATTCCGTGCGAGAGAAGGTGGGCATTGCTGTGAAGAGGGCCTCTCCAAGAGAGCAGCCGTTTGTGAGGAATGCAAATCCGAATGGTTCTGATACAATCTGCTCCCTATGATTGAAATTTAGTCTAGCAACTTTCACTCCTCCTAACCTAACCAATCGAACTTGCATCCCTCCCAAAAGAACCGGCCATCCGAGCGTAGAAGCAAGTGCGAAATAAAAGTAACGGTGCGCTTCTCGATACCGCAGATGTACCTACCTAAGTAGCATTTCTGACGGAAAAAAATTGTCCAGCCTTTGGGCCTGGCGTAGACCTTTGGCAGGTAGGTATCTATTTCAAAAGGCAGTGCCACAAGTGGAGCCAGTAAAACCGTCCCCGGTCCGTGCTATACCAGACAGTTTTCTTCCAGTGAAAATCAGTAAATTTGCAAGCGCAATATCTTAAAAACCAGTGAAAATAAAGTGTATACATTAAAGCTTATTGAATTTGTCTTGGAACGCACTATCAACTCAGGTGTTCAAAAGAAATAGTTCCATTTGAAAAACCGAACTTGACCATCGTATCTTTTAAAATAATAATCGATAAAAAAATTCGTTCACGCTAATTAATTGGCCCCCTCGAACCATGCAATTCCCTATTTTTTTTATATTTTTATCTCCTATAGTTTAGGAGAAAACCGGCTGTCTCGTCTTAGATGGGACACCCTGTATATCATATGGTACGAAAGAATCATTCAGCGCCGCAGTTAGCGGAGTGTTTAGAGTGTTAGACTCCAAATCCGCCTGCATACTCTCTTGTGTCGTAGGTTCGCACCCCACCAAGGTCCAATTTTTTTTTTCATGATATAAAATTTTTTTCATCGTTGATTACATGACAATACACGATATTCATTTAAAAATGTTTCTAGAACATTTTAAAAATATTTTATCATAAGGTTTCCATAAAAATAATTTAAATGCACCGCCGCGCCGGCCTTGTTTTCTGCCTATGTATTGTTCTAGCTCCGGATAGTTTATAATTATTTTGTCAATGGAATAGATGTGTGGTATTGGCTTATGATACGTATTCTGAATCCACTGGTTGGATTCGCCATTCTTTTATCAACGTACACCGTCCTCATTCGATTATGGTCGCGGTCCGTTCACTTAGATTTAAACTTTCGTAGAATTCTGTTGTTAACTTCCGTTCGAATGTTTCTATCGAAGAGGGCTCCTGTGTCGCGGCCCCTCGTATTTATACTCTTTTCGAGATAGTCAGGGATGAAGGGTGAGCGCGGTATGCACCATGGCACGTACGCCAAATATGCGTCCCGGTACATTGTTATTAACAGAATTAGTCTTCCGGGGTTTTTATTAAGGACTAAAGGTGAGGCTATAATTAGTTTCGTAGACAATAGAATTTAGGGTTTCCGGGGTTCTTACATGCGCTTGTACAGAATATGCGCTGCAATATGGTTTCTATTGGAATTGTAGAGTGATTTATAAGGGAGACTCGAAGTAATACCGCGCGAAAAATAGTGGGACGTCACAATTGTGTCAACAATAACGCGTACCTATTTCACAGTTTGTACACATTGTCAGGTTTAGGGTCGTTTCGGGATTTCACTATACCAGCAGATAGACACGCGAATAAGAAACTAATACGAACTTTAATTTTAATCTTCCAATCAAAAACCAATCATAATACTACAAGGTACCATTTTTATAAAACTGTATTAGTTGTACCTATATACTAAACAGTATTAATAATATTCGCTTAAGAAAAAGTAGAGGCTATTTAGCAAGTGAGGCAAGAGCAATACTAAAATGGTGTAAACTGGAGAGTTCAAGAAAATTGATTTTTATTACCATTGTTAAATATATGATTAATTGAATAAAAGAGTTCTTTGATGGATAAAGTGAATATTAAATGTAATAATCAGTATTATTTGGACTAGTGTCCAAGTACTGGGACGTATCCACGTATTGGGACATTTACCTTATTTTACGCTTTGGCATGTGGCATATGCTTTTTACATATGTTACCTGCATAAACATCCGCAGTCTAATTATAAGTTGCACTTAAGACTTTATACAAGCTGAAAGTTTTTGGACCGAGTTACAGTCTTAGTGATATTTGAAAAACAGGTGAGTTTATTCAAACTATTGCGATATTAAGGGATATAACATGCATAAAACTACAGTACAATTTCAATGGTGCGCATACATTCGTTTTTACTTTATGTTGAGAGTGTGGTCGACCACTTCCACGATTCTGGTATAGTTCGACCACTTTAATTCGAGACAGTTTGACCACATTGATTAACGAATATCAGTAGTTCGGAGCATATTAGGGCACAGAAGGACGAAGGAAATGCAAAGAACGAACGAACTTTTCAATTCCGAGGAGGAAAAATGTGAAAAAACACAAAAACCAGTTGCAATAATCTTCAGATCCAGGGAGGGGGAGTCCGGTCTTACAAGATAGTGGTATGTCGTTAGAAAAGTGAGACGAAAACGAATGCAGTTAAACAGGTATGGCAATTAAGCATAGCACTTAATTTCCTTATTCATTATAGTTTTTGTAAGCTACACTTTTTGTTATGTTTCCAGGTCGGTCTCACCCACAGTGGCCCATACGGTACATAACGTTGCCACTGCAGTATGGCAACGGTGCAGCAACGGAGTGTGCTGTATGGGGGTAGACGCTCTAACCCGGACATACGGGTGAGACTGGCCAGTTGCAATGTCAATGTTATTCTTCGAAAATGGAAACAAATAATTTTAATTTATTGCAAAGTCGCTCGCGGTCGCTTCGCGCGGAAAAAACGCAAATGTGGCGTCACCCTAAAACCGAGCAACGGTTCCCGAGAATCTAGCGTCCCCGAATACCTCCCACCCCGCGATTATTACCTGGACGCGTATACTACATGACCTGGACGAGATTCCACGCGGACAAAGTAGTACAAATTGTTGCCGTTCATCATGAGGTAGTTGGATAATTTTCCCCAATCACGAACAACTATTGGAAAGGAGCCAATTACAGGAAACAGAATATCGGTACCCCCACCCCCGCCGAAATTTCCAACATAAGACTGTCGAGTACGCTCTCCGTCGAAACAGTCCAGACTAGTGTCAGTATGTCAGTGGCGGACGGAAAATTGATTGTGCTAGTGCAGCAACACGAGTGCCTACAGCGATGCCAAGGAGAAGAGGGAGTTGTGGTCCACTATAGGAAAACAGTTGGGATTTTCCGGTAAGTAATAGACGCAATTACGCGATTATAAAATTTATAATATAAATAATGTAGGGTATTGACAGGAAAATAAACATGATTACATGTTTCATAGCAGTACCGTAAATTGGGGAAACAGTGGCAATAGTGTGTTATTTAGTCTATACTCGATTGTAAAATAGAGAACATCAATGGCAAAGTGAGTTTAAGAAATATCGAAAGTTAGTAACATCGTTTTCTAAGAGAACGCTTGGGTTGCGGCCTACGGACCCTTCGATACTTTTTGCCCTCTAGACGAGTAGAACGCGTTGCAATAAAAAATATAACGTTCAAAAACGTAGTCAAGGAGAATTTTGCGGTCCATTTTTTTCAACAGACCGGGGCCGATCCAGAGGTGTAGAATCCCGCTATGGTGGTCGCGACATAGGAATAATTTTTATTCACCGTGTACATGCATATATTTACAACGAAGAAAGCAGAATGCCCATACCGCGCCAGTTTATTTTTACACACATTCGCTCTTGCTTTCTTAAGACCGCCACACACGGTCCAGCCGGCCTGTCAGGTCTGCCTGTGCAGGCAGGCCTGTGCAAGTCGGCCTGCCGCTCGTACTTCCTCCACACACTCCGTCCTGCCTGACAGGCTGGCCGGATGGTGAATCCACACGCTCCGGCCGGCCTGACGGTATTTTTAATTTGTTAAATTTTGTTTCCTGCGCTTCATCTTGATAAAACAGTATCATAATGGCTGGAAAAAATTTTGTGTCCTTAAATCAAATACTAGAAACTTGAAGCGTTAAAATGCTTTTTTAAAATATTTTTTGCGACTATTTTTCGCGGAGATACAGCCATTTTAAAATGACCAAATTTTTCGGCAAATTATAGTGTTCCTTTAATTTAGTCCACCAGTGTATTTCCATTTTCAGTTTACTTTATAATTATTCACATTATTAACAACCATTATTCACATTCCAGTAGATACGCGTTTCTTAAAATATTGGAAACATTTTCATTGCCCGAAACGTCCAAGCTTCAACCTACTCGACACATTCTGCTCGCTCGATTTTTTCGAACCGCTCGGAAAAATTCGAGCTACTCGGTTGTTTCGGACCGATCGGTTTTTACGGATACTTGGCTCGGCTCGGCTCGGCTCGGCTCGGCTCGCTTTTTCCGGGCACTGGAACAGCTAGGAGTGTGATGACCGTCCCGAGGCTCGAGTTCCCGGCCCTCGGCACGGTCGGAAACTTTCAGGCGGGGTCCCGCTACTTTCGTATTGCTCGAGTATTCGGGATCCCGTTTCGGGCTACAAGCTTGACTGCCATGAGCGGGCAATTTGATTTCAGGTCGGCTCGGCAAAACTCGGGACGGAAAGAATTATGTATATGTAACGTCCCACTATTTTTCGAGCCGGTTTTATAACAATGTCTGTCTCCCAAATCACTCCTGATTCGAGACCGCGCTCACCTATTTCCAACTAAAACTCCCAAAATCCATCAAATCAGATAAATGCTCTCTTGTCAAAAGCCCAAGCAACTGAAAAACCCCGGAAGTCCTTGCGGCTAATAGTTCGTGCCAATGAAAAACCCCCAGAGGTCTTACTCTATTGTCCGCGCGTTCCAATTGTGGACACTTATTTCATGCGGCAAAGAAACCCGGAAATGATACCGCGGCGCGTGCCACGGTGCATACCGCGCATCCCCTTCGCCCGTAACGATCTTCCGAAAACCGTATAAATACCCGGGCCCAAGAGGCCGTGAACTCTCTTCGACTGACACCAGTGGTCAATAACGTATTGCGTTTCATATATCATTTAAAAGTATTAACTCTCTTCGACTGACACCAGTGGTCGATAACGTGTATCATCAAAAAGTATTCGGAAAGTTTAAACTGTGTCACACTCTACGATCTACGACAACTACTGCAAGCGATTAATATTACTAAAATTACATTGTGTATCACCTTCATACCATTTACTACCTTATAACAAAACGCCTATTGCGTTTCATATATCATTTAAAAGTATTAACTCTTATTGCATTTCGTATTTCTTCCTTACTAAAGCTTATCGCTCGTATTATTGTACTTTCTTAACGCCCATTGCGTTTCATATATCATTTACTTGCATTAACTCTTATTGTATTTCAAATTGCTTTCTTTCGTGTGTTCGCATGTATTCATGTTCATCATTTTATATTATTATTCTTGTTACTGCATAAAGCGCCATCGCGGTGCACATATATATATACGTGCTTAAAGCTAATAAACCGCTTTGCTTTAAACCTCGCTTCATATTATTGTGTTTACCCTGTGGCCGCGGAGATTCCAAGCCATAACGGACTGCAGCAACAGCTGATCTCGGTTCGCGAACTCAAGTGTTCTTATAGTGTTTACTAACGTTCTTTTGTATGGGCCGCGTATAGCCAGGTGATTTCTTATATGGATGCATCGGTAAATCCAATTACCAAATAGAAACAAAAACCAACAAGTGTTCTAACGGGTGTTCCCCCAGTATAATTTCGCCTTTAAACCTCCCTGGTCGCCGAGTGTGCAGGATTCAAGATCCTCGCCTCCAATCCCTCTACTCCGAGTGTGCAGGATTCAAGATCCTCGCCTCCAATCCCTCTACTCCGAGTGTGCAGGATTCAAGATCCTCGCCTCCAATCCCTCTACCCCGAGTGTGCAGGATTTAAGATCCTCGCCTCCAACTCCATTAACCCCACAGTGTCATTGTCCCCATAGACCTCCACCCGGGACGTGACATAATTTTGGTGACAGCGCGGTGGGATCTTCGTCTACCGTCGAGAGACAACAAAATCTTGGACACGGTACCCACAAGGTCCCGAAAATTGATATGTACATTACTCGCCCACAACAGATCGCGGTAGCTTACAGGAGCCGCGTACCAGAAAACGTTAATGCACTTGCGCAACCCTTAGTGTGTGTAAAAGGGAATCTAACGACAACGAACCAGAGCGAAGATATTTGCTTATGCTGCTCCTGGGTGGACCCGGAGAATACGGTGACTGTATACGTCGTGCACTATTACCAAACGCCTTATTCGTTCTCCCCTTGCCCTCGGTGCGATAACGATATATATATAACTCGTCCCATACATAAGTGCGCCGTGTGCAAGGAATTTTACTTCCTCTCTAACGAGGATTACGACCAGGTTAATGACCAAGAGGATCTCTATTTTTAAATAACAAACAGCGTGACGCGACATAATTCTGGTGATTTGATCATTCTTACCCGGGTATAAAACACTCTGATTTCTAAAACAACGGCTTCCGGATGCCGTAAATATTAAAATCACATCCAACGCCATTTGAGAAAAGACGGGCGAACTAAACATGTCCGTGTACGGTGAAACCGACGACTCTCGCGTAATGGACCAAGACGCGGGCCCTTCCACTAGCGCTGTAGACACCGCAACCGCCGAATTAATGGAACGGGTGCAATTATTGCGGGAAAAACAAGCTGAAATAGAGAGCTTGCACGCGAGATATGTAATAAACCCAAAACCCAATACGCGTTCGGGCGTTACCACCGGTTTAGACGGCCCCGCGTTAGAAGGTCTCCCCGGTCAGATTCAAGCCATCCGCGAAATGATGGAGAAACTTCTTTCACCCCCGCCAACGACAAATAACTTCGCCACCCCCAATTCCGCCCGGTTTGATAGGAAACCGGAAACAAATTATAACAATGTTTTGGAACAAGGTCCATCACCCCAGATCAAATTAAAGGACGCTATACAAACAGTCCCAAATTTTAACGGTCACAACATGTCCGTTTTGCAATTCGCGAGAGCCTGCAATAGGGCTAAGGCTCTGGTTCCCTCGCAATCCGAACCCCAGCTAGCGAGGTTGTTGAGAAATAAGCTGCAAGACCATGCGTACTTGGCAGTTGAGGATCGGGTCTTCGACTCCGTAAATGATCTAATCAAACGACTTAAACGTACCTTCTCCCCCGCTAAAACATCAGACCACTATCGTGGAGAACTCGCCAACATTATCAAGGGAACCAACGAGCATATGTTGGAATATATTTCGCGCATTAAGGACCTTCGATTCGCCATTCTAGAGGAAGATAGGGAATATTACCGCGATTTCGCGCGAAATCAGCCCCAGGATTTGGATCGCCTAACATTAGATTCGTTCGTCGATGGCCTTCCACCGCACATAAGGTCAAGCCTACTGCTACACCCCTTCGAGACGCTCGAGGAAGTGTTCGATTTGGCCGTCCTAGTGGATAAAAAGATTGAAAGAGATCGTCTCAGGTTTGCAGAACAGAAGACCCCCAAGCTAATATGCCAACTCTGCAACAAGACCGGTCACGATGCACGGGCCTGTCGCGGCAATCAAAGTCCGTTGACACAATATTCCGAGAGGCACTCTCCAACCTTTGCTGCGGGATATGGGAACCAAGCGTCGAAGCCACTACTTCCCTACTGGGACAGGACTAGACCTCCACCTTCAAGACCTACGGAGTTACGCATCTGCAGTTATTGCAAGAAGCCCGGGCACGAAATGTCGGAATGCAGAAAACGCATCCTCACCATCGACAAGGATCCTAGAGCCTTGTGGGAAATGGAGTTAGGAAATACCTCGCCGGGCATCGATGGATGCGAACCGTGGAGTGGGCCAAGCAGGTGCACACCTACTTACGATTCCACCCAAGACACCAGCGATACCGTAAAAATCGGTACCGTTCGACTAAACACGGTTGGCGAAGCCCCGTCTGTGATAATGCACTCACCAGACTTCGGGAAAATACCCGAATTAATGATCGACACCGGTACTGAGGTAAACGTACTAAAACTTCAGGCCGTAAAGCGATTTCAAGACATCGATCCAGAGCAACAAATGCTATTAAGAGGCATCTCTCCGGACCCTGTCTCCACCCTTGGAACAATAAAGGTAACCCTTTTGGGCGACGACGTCACGTTCCACATAGTTGAAGATGACTTCCCAATCAAAACCCAAGGAATACTAGGGTCAGAATTCCTAAGGGAAGGGAATGTCGCGATAAACTATTCCAAAAAGCAGTTGGACCTCCATGGGATTTCCATCCCATTCGTAGACAAGAATCCAGTCGTGTTACCCGCGAGGTCAAAATCCTCCTTCTTCGTGCATACAGCTGATCCGGGTTATAAGGACCACCCACAAATTATAAACTCCAGCGAGATTGACACTCCAAGCACCATGCCCACCATCGAATTAGAGGAATCCGACAGTGTAATTCCAGAATCCAAATCGGTACGACCAGAAGAGACTACGATGCCAACAGGCATCACTCCCATCCCTCACCTAATAAAAAACAAGTCCCTCTTAGCCCCGGATCCGTCGATCCAACATCTCGAGGCACCCGAGAAGGTGCACTCACTCTCACCCCGTGCGCATGACGCCAAATCAACCCTTCCCCTAACCTCCCAAGAGTCTCTTGCGGCTACGCCGGAATCGGAAACAATGGAAAAATCTGAAGAAATTTCTCCAATGGCAGGACAATCACTTCAGTCGATCTCCAAAGAGCACCCGAATCCCGGGAAGAGCAATAAGGTCGCCGACGTTGCACCTCGCACACCAAAAGGAATTAAAGAATTCCTTGATTTAACCGGATATCACAGAAGATTTATCCCAGAATCTTCTAGAACGGCTCGCTCATTGACCTCAACGTTGAAGAAAACTGCACCATTTGACTGTGGACCGTCCCAACATACCGCTTCTGACCAATTAAAATCAGCATTGCAGAAGGAACACATCCTGCAATATCCGAATTTTGAGCCAGAAATTCCACTACGATCCTCTCCAGAAAACATACGTGAACCATTGCCTATAAAAAGAGCAGGCAACACGTACCTATTAACCATGCAGGATTTATTGACAAAATACCTTGTGTTCGTACTCCTCAGCCTATCCACATCAATTAAGATCGTTGACCCATTCATTAAAAGATTCATTAGTCAATTCGGAGCTCCTAGAGCCATCCTCACTTGCCGAGCACCAAATTTTACTGACGCTTTCACGAAAGCAGTAGCGCGGAAATGTAAAATCCAACAATTCCGAACCACAGCCTTTCACCCACAGACTAACAGCTCTTTAGAAAGATTGCAAATCGTTTGGACCGAATATCTAAAAATGTTTATCGGTAGATACACTGACTGGGACGAATGGACCGACTTGGCCGCGTTCTCGTATAATGCCAGTGTTCACGAGTGCACTAGATACACTCCGCATAAAATAATATTCGGGAACTTAGCTCGGATACCCAGCCGGAACCCGGTTCTTGGAAAAATCGAAAACGAAACATACTATGGTTATCCTTCAAAACTGAGTAGGAACCTACGGTACAAAAGACATTACGATCACTATACCCACGTGCGCGAGAGTCCCGGTTGACCCCAAATCAACATAAACAAAATAATCTAATCAATTTTCCGCCATAGATCGTTGCTACTGCAACATTTATTGCAACACCAGTTACGCGGCTATGCCGTCCAGAGGGAAGGAAGGAAAATCGCATCCCTCCTCCCTAAAGTCATCTCATCCATCATCATCAGGGAAGCCGCCACCGCACCTGAAGTTATCATCATTGATGACTCCCTCCCTTTCAACACCAGCTGACTGAGAGCAGCTCCAAGAAGCCACAACCCCTTCGCCCCGTACAGACCCCTCTAACGAACAATCATATCCACCGCACTCCTTACGGTTAAGAAATGCACGCATTTCTTCGTATAAGGGGGGAGGTGTAACGTCCCACTATTTTTCGAGCCGGTTTTATAACAATGTCTGTCTCCCAAATCACTCCTGATTCGAGACCGCGCTCACCTATTTCCAACTAAAACTCCCAAAATCCATCAAATCAGATAAATGCTCTCTTGTCAAAAGCCCAAGCAACTGAAAAACCCCGGAAGTCCTTGCGGCTAATAGTTCGTGCCAATGAAAAACCCCCAGAGGTCTTACTCTATTGTCCGCGCGTTCCAATTGTGGACACTTATTTCATGCGGCAAAGAAACCCGGAAATGATACCGCGGCGCGTGCCACGGTGCATACCGCGCATCCCCTTCGCCCGTAACGATCTTCCGAAAACCGTATAAATACCCGGGCCCAAGAGGCCGTGAACTCTCTTCGACTGACACCAGTGGTCAATAACGTATTGCGTTTCATATATCATTTAAAAGTATTAACTCTCTTCGACTGACACCAGTGGTCGATAACGTGTATCATCAAAAAGTATTCGGAAAGTTTAAACTGTGTCACACTCTACGATCTACGACAACTACTGCAAGCGATTAATATTACTAAAATTACATTGTGTATCACCTTCATACCATTTACTACCTTATAACAAAACGCCTATTGCGTTTCATATATCATTTAAAAGTATTAACTCTTATTGCATTTCGTATTTCTTCCTTACTAAAGCTTATCGCTCGTATTATTGTACTTTCTTAACGCCCATTGCGTTTCATATATCATTTACTTGCATTAACTCTTATTGTATTTCAAATTGCTTTCTTTCGTGTGTTCGCATGTATTCATGTTCATCATTTTATATTATTATTCTTGTTACTGCATAAAGCGCCATCGCGGTGCACATATATATATACGTGCTTAAAGCTAATAAACCGCTTTGCTTTAAACCTCGCTTCATATTATTGTGTTTACCCTGTGGCCGCGGAGATTCCAAGCCATAACGGACTGCAGCAACAGCTGATCTCGGTTCGCGAACTCAAGTGTTCTTATAGTGTTTACTAACGTTCTTTTGTATGGGCCGCGTATAGCCAGGTGATTTCTTATATGGATGCATCGGTAAATCCAATTACCAAATAGAAACAAAAACCAACAAGTGTTCTAACGGGTGTTCCCCCAGTATAATTTCGCCTTTAAACCTCCCTGGTCGCCGAGTGTGCAGGATTCAAGATCCTCGCCTCCAATCCCTCTACTCCGAGTGTGCAGGATTCAAGATCCTCGCCTCCAATCCCTCTACTCCGAGTGTGCAGGATTCAAGATCCTCGCCTCCAATCCCTCTACTCCGAGTGTGCAGGATTCAAGATCCTCGCCTCCAATCCCTCTACTCCGAGTGTGCAGGATTCAAGATCCTCGCCTCCAATCCCTCTACTCCGAGTGTGCAGGATTCAAGATCCTCGCCTCCAATCCCTCTACTCCGAGTGTGCAGGATTCAAGATCCTCGCCTCCAATCCCTCTACTCCGAGTGTGCAGGATTCAAGATCCTCGCCTCCAATCCCTCTACCCCGAGTGTGCAGGATTTAAGATCCTCGCCTCCAACTCCATTAACCCCACAGTGTCATTGTCCCCATAGACCTCCACCCGGGACGTGACATATATCAATTTATATCAATACCAGAGTGATAAGTTTTTACCATTTTGTCTCCTGTTGAATCATAATTTGTATCTTAGTATTTATTTACATATATATGATGGAAGGAATGCGTGACACCGGTAGCGTGTGTGTTGAAGGGAGAAGGGAGATGGCGCGAAGCGAGTCGGCGTGGGGAGAACGGAGAGGAGGGAGAGTCAGTCGTCGAAAGATCACGCCGTGTGAACGTTAAGACCTACGCACTTTCACTTATTTTACATCTTTTTCTTATTATTAAACCTCTTTTATACGTAAACACCGATTATTCGCCCTATCACAACCCACCACATCCTACATATATGTATTTTCATTGCTACCTAATAATGAATATGTCCATATACGTGCTTAAATAAATACCATGTTCAGAACTTTGAAGGAAGACTATTTTTATATGGACAATATTTTAAAATCATAATAAAATATACATCAATAGGGTATTATCTTTTTCGGGATAGGTTCAGATTTAAAATAGAATCTTTATCTATTTCAAGTAAAATATATTTTAATAGGGTATTTGTTTGAGAATGCAGTTGAGCAGGTGAGATAAGCCTCGTTGAGGTTAAGTTCGTGAGACACAGCACAGCACAGTTCAGTTGATAAAAGAGAGCTTTGTCTTTATTGTTAAAATACTCGTTGAGCGGATGAGAAAGAGATGAGCACTGAGCACATGTACAATTAAATAATTGTGCGCGTCGCGAACAATGATTTGCGTAGGCGCGCACCGCCACGTGTTTACCGATTTATGCGGTCGCCGCTGCGATTTCACGCCCGTGAGTATAAACTGAGACCGGTTGTGAGACTGTGAGAATGTGAGAAGGTGAGAATGTGAGAATGTGAGACGGTGAGATGAGACTTGGTTTGAGACTGATCGTGAGAATATTCACAAGTTGCGTTAAACGATGATACGTCTTTACCCGCACGCTGTATGAATAAGAGTGAATTCAAGATGGATGAAAGTTTGTTACGCGTCGTTTCGACGATCGTCGAAATCGATCCACGTAGTCAAATCTGATTGGGTGAGCGCTCGAGAGTGATTGAGAAATCGATCGCCGGTTCGACAATCGATTGCCGATCAGCCGTGAGTGTGGCGTCCGAGAGGTGCTGCTGAGACATGAGTGCGGCGGTGAGCGGAACTGAGCAATCCCAAACAGTATTATCTTTTTCAGGATAGGTTCAGATTTAAAATAGAAAACGTACGAACAACTATAAGCATACAGAAAGGAATATTTCCTGGATGTTTCATAGTAACAACAATATACAGAAAGGCGAATATTTTATTATTTCACATTAACGTGTAAAAACATAATTTTACTATGTTCTCAGGTAATAATTTTGATCTATTACTAGTAACGGTATCGTCCGATCGCGTCCGAGTTTTGCCGAGCCGACCTGAAATCAAATTACCCGCTCATGGCGGCTATGCTTGTAGCCCGAA
Organism: Andrena bucephala; assembly: GCA_947577245.1. NCBI lineage: Eukaryota > Metazoa > Arthropoda > Insecta > Hymenoptera > Andrenidae > Andrena > Andrena bucephala. Next base: position 64,949,198 of record OX387716.1, read on the forward strand.
TCGAGTTTCGGGATCCCGAAACTGTCGGGATCTCGAGCAATACGAAAGTATCGGGACCCCGCCCGAATGTTTCCGACCCGTCCCGAGCCCGAAAAGTCGGGTACCCGCGCACCCCTGGGAACAGCCCTACAGTGTTCACAGTTTTGTCAGCCGAGCATGACATCGACGGACGACGTTTTAGCCGTAGTAGGCTTATTATTAGCTACAAAAAAGTGTTGCAAACGGAAAATAGAACGTAGTTTGTGGTGCAAAGAATGGTTAAAAAAAAGGGGACGCTATTCACACGTGAATTTATTAAAAGAATTGCATTTTGCGCCTAAAGATTGGCACAATTATTTACGGATGAATGAAGAAACATACTTAAGGCTCCTTTCTTTAGTCACTCCCTTCATTCAAAAGCAAAATACAAATATGAGAGACGCCATCTCACCGCACAAGAGATTAACTGCCACATTGAGATATCTTGCAACTGGAAGAAGTTATGAAGATCTTAAATTTACTACAGTAATATCACCTCAGGCTCTTTCGTATATTATACCTGACACATGTGATGCTCTCTATAAAGTTCTACACAAGGATTATTTGAAGGTAAGGAAAATGAACATCTTTTAATTTAGTCACATTTATTGCGTTACGTAATTGGGTAATTATTTACAAAAGAGTAGTCTTCACCGATTTCGATGACCTTGGAATATGTTGTCTGGTGCATGATTCTGAACAACTTTTTCCTATACATGTTGCCGTCGCTCGACCTTAGGTTTGGAGATATTTGCAAAAAACTGTGATCGGTAGTTGCTTTGGGTTAGATCAGTCAGGTCCAGGTAGGCGGTCCGAGGACGCTAGCCTCCATAGCGTCTTCTACGTGCTGCGTGGAAGGGGGAGCTCGAAGCCAATGAAGCGGCGGGCATGACACGGATAGGGAAGACTGTAGTAGTGTGCGTGTAGGCTCGTACCCTTTAGGCTTATACAACTGGGACTCTTGGGGCCCCAGTGTTCTACATTTTAGGAATTGGGAAATAAACAGGAATTGACTAATGATTACACAATAATATAATATAATTGGACGGAATAGACTTGAACAGTCCCACTCACATCTCCGATTAACAAAAAATTTCTTATCCCTTGGTAATCAGAGTTTTTCATTTTGCACAAATCAATAGAATCAAATGACCCTTAAAACATTCAATTGAATAATTATTTATAATAAAAATATTTGGTTTTCCACAAAACATTTTGCACAGATCGATACTTATAAGTACATATGATTACATACCTATTTAAAAAATATTGCTGCAACGTAGAGATGTCTCCTCGTTAGCTATCATGATTTATTTACAGTTACACGAGTTGAAACATAACACTATACAATAATGGCATCAAGTATACGTTTATACAATATAAAATTGGATATAATACATCTATCTATCCCCATACAGCACAATTCGTCGCAGAAACGTTGCAGAAAGGTTGCAGTTACGTTGCGGTGCAATGTTGCACAGGGGCGGACATAGGAAGATTGCTGCAACATTTCAGCAATGTTGCGGTGCAATATTACCCTGCAACGTTTCTGAGATTTTACTGCAACGTTTCTGAGATTTTACAGCAACTTTTCTGCAACGTTTCTAAGATTTTACAGCAACTTTTCTGCAACGTTTCTGAGATTTTACAGCAACTTTTCTGCAACGTTTCTGAGATTTTACAGCAACATTTCTGCAACGTTTCTGAGATTTTACAGCAACTTTTCTGCAACTTTTCTGAGATTTTACAGCAACTTTTCTGCAACTTTTCGCAGATTTTACAGCAACTTTTCTGCAACTTTTCTAAAATTTTATAGCAACTTTTCTGCAACTTTTAGCAGATTTTTCAGCAAAGGTCCCGCAGTAAGCAGGGCTCAAAAACTGTTATAAAATCGGTTTAGTATACAGGGTGTCCCACCTAAGACTGGACAGCCGGTTTTCTCCTAAAGTATTGCCGATAAAAATATAAAAAAAATAGGGAATTGCATGGTTCGAGGGGGCCAATTAATTAGCGCGAACGAATTTTTTTATCGATTATTATTTTAAAAGATACGATGGTCAAGTTCGCTTCTTCAAATGGAACTATTTTTTTTTAACACCTGAGTTGCTAGTGCGTTCCAAGACAAATTCAATAAGCATTAATGTATACACTTTATTTTCACTGGTTTTTAAGATATTGCGCTTGCAAATTTACTGATTTTCACTGGAAGAAAACTGTCTGGTATAGCACGGACCGGGGACGGTCTTACTGGCTCCACGGGTGGCACTGCCTTTTGAAATAGATACCTACCTGCCAAAGGTCTACGCCAGGCGCAAAGGCTGGACAATTTTTTTCCGTCAGAAATGCTACTTAGGTAGGTACATCTGCGGTATCGAGAAGCGCACCGTTACTTTTATTTCGCACTTGCTTCTACGCTCGGATGGCCGGTTCTTTTGGGAGGGATGCAAGTTCGATTGGTTAGGTTAGGAGGAGTGAAAGTTGCTAGACTAAATTTCAATCATAGGGAGCAGATTGTATCAGAACCATTCGGATTTGCATTCCTCACAAACGGCTGCTCTCTTGGAGAGGCCCTCTTCACAGCAATGCCCACCTTCTCTCGCACGGAATCCGTTAACGCTTGCTTTTGTTCTGATATTGAAGCTCGTGTTTATACTCGAGAGGACCACGCGTCGACAGCGGACTACCCCTTTTCTTCCTGTGTCTCTCCACGAGCCGTGTTGACGGTGGATTGTAGGAGCGTAGATATCTGGATGCCAGTTATTGAATTCAGGAGACGATAGAAACATTTTATTACAAAACACACATGTACTATAATTAAAGTAAATCGTATTCCTCTCGGGCAGGAGTACTGATGATGATCGAACTTGCGCCCCACTTCGCGCAGACCAACTACACGGAGGGTAGTCGGGTCACACACTGCCCAAATGATACAGGGTAATTCTGGGGCAACGCCCGTCAAGGAGATGCGCTGGTACCCCGTGGCGAGGACAGAACTTCGCATTGCCTCACCCGATTTTTATGGTTTTTTTTCCGGAAAAAGGTACGAATCCTGGGCGTTGCTCCAGAATTACCCTGCATCATTTGGGCAGTGTGTGACCCGACTACCCTCCGTGTAATTGGTCTGCGCGAAGTGGGGCGCAAGTTCGATCATCATCAGTACTCCTGCCCGAGAGGAATACGATTTACTTTAATTATAGTACATGTGTGTTTTGTAATAAAATGTTTCTATCGTCTCCTGAATTCAATAACTGGCATCCAGATATCTACGCTCCTACAATCCACCGTCAACACGGCTCGTGGAGAGACACAGGAAGAAAAGGGGTAGTCCGCTGTCGACGCGTGGTCCTCTCGAGTATAAACACGAGCTTCAATATCAGAACAAAAGCAAGCGTTAACGGATTCCGTGCGAGAGAAGGTGGGCATTGCTGTGAAGAGGGCCTCTCCAAGAGAGCAGCCGTTTGTGAGGAATGCAAATCCGAATGGTTCTGATACAATCTGCTCCCCATGATTGAAATTTAGTCTAGCAACTTTCACTCCTCCTAACCTAACCAATCGAACTTGCATCCCTCCCAAAAGAACCGGCCATCCGAGCGTAGAAGCAAGTGCGAAATAAAAATAACGGTGCGCTTCTCGATACCGCAGATGTACCTACCTAAGTAGCATTTCTGACGGAAAAAAATTGTCCAGCCTTTGGGCCTGGCGTAGACCTTTGGCAGGTAGGTATCTATTTCAAAAGGCAGTGCCACCCGTGGAGCCAGTAAGACCGTCCCCGGTCCGTGCTATACCAGACAGTTTTCTTCCAGTGAAAATCAGTAAATTTGCAAGCGCAATATCTTAAAAACCAGTGAAAATAAAGTGTATACATTAATGCTTATTGAATTTGTCTTGGAACGCACTATCAACTCAGGTGTTAAAAAAAAATAGTTCCATTTGAAGAAGCGAACTTGACCATCGTATCTTTTAAAATAATAATCGATAAAAAAATTCGTTCGCGCTAATTAATTGGCCCCCTCGAACCATGCAATTCCATATTTTTTTTATATTTTTATCGGCAATACTTTAGGAGAAAACCGGCTGTCCACTCTTAGGTGGGACACCCTGTATAGATTTAGTATAATATCGTAGTATACCCACTATACAGTGTATATTAGGTTACGCTTTGTGTAACATAATATAAATTATGATAATTTAGTGCAATAAGTAGCTCAATTGATTGTATGCTTTATGTAAACTATGGGACTTGTCCCGTTTGTAACTGAAAGTATAAGATCACAAAAACACGCGTTGACGTATTCCGTGCGATATAAGGTGGGCCTCATGTTCGTAGCGCGAACAAGACTACCCCCGGTGCTTCCTATTCCAGCTGGTTTTGTTCCACTGAAAATCAGCAAATTTCCAATCGCAATATCTCGAAAACCGGCTGACAAGGGGATCTTCAGGTTTGGCAATTTCAGAAAATGTTGATAGTTAGTGTACGTGAAGGCCTTCACTCGGACATTAATTTCCCAAAGCAGTAAGACGCGCTTTTCACCTAAATTCGAGGAAATCGACTTTGAAAAATTCTGAGTTCCCTTGAGATTGAGGGGCCGCGCCTACGTTGCACGCGTATTTAGGTGGAATTCAAAGTCAATTTTCTCGAAAACGAACTCTTTACCGCAATTTTGTCACTTTTTGTGCCACATATTTTTGCATGTATAATCGCCCCCTCTAGAGTATTGACCATAGGTGAAGGTACACCCTGTATATAAGGGAACTCAGAATTTGTCAAAGTCGATTTTCTCGAATTTTGATGAAAAGCGCGTCTTACTGCTTTAAGAAATTAATGTCCGAGTGAAGACCTTCACGTACACTAAGTATCAACATTTTCTGAAATTGCCAAACCTGAAGGTCCCTTTGTGAAATAAAGTGAATACATTATATAATCGCAGAAAGGTTGCGGAAAGGTTGCAGTTACGTTGCGGTGCAACATTGAAATATTTCTAAGTCCTTTTACAAAAATTTCGTCATGCTGCAATTCTTTTTTGCGGGCAGTTGATTGAACATTATGATCATAATGTAATTTTTTTTATGAAAATTTTTATCGCGACAACGTGGCTTTCAGGAAGACAAACTCGAAATTCTTTGCAATTAGGATTGTTATTTAAAGCTTTCCTGTGAATCAACTAATTTCTGGTGGGATTATGTGTTGAGGTGCGCATTGGAAGTGTACCAAATTTCATTTTCATAAAAACAACGAAGAAGAAGCAACAAATAAAAATGAATTCAACGAAGGCGGCTCGTAATATTTGTTCAAATTAATTAAAATATGTTTTTGAAATAGTTTCGAACTAACATAAATAAAGATTTTATAACTATTAAATTTTATAGAATTTCAAATTTATTTAGAAATACAGTTAGACAAACAAGTTTCATTAATTATTCAGTAACAACAACATCACAAATATACGTCCCAACTGAATGAAATGAAAAAATAAGGAAGAAATATATGATTTCAGTCAGAAAATGTTTTGTACCGCGTTTCGACCCGATTTGCCCCACTGTGCGGCGACGGCGGGCACGGACGCCAGGCCCGGCCATAAACAGGGCCGGTGCGAGGATGGTTGGCGCCTTCATGCAAGAAAATGTTTAGCGCCCCAAAAATTTTTACCCCTGGTTTCTATTTAATATGTTTTGCCTTTACGGAGTACAAAAGAAACATTACATTAACATTTTGTGTATGTGGGAGTTGTATTCCTTTATTATTAAGCGTGCGGTATAGTTTCTTATGCGGCACAGAACTTCCAAAATGGGTTTCGCCGGATATGACAAATTAGTCTACGCCCCCTGCGGACTTTTCGCAAAGTACGGCGACGAACGGACTTTCCGAAGGGACTGACCGAGGAAAGTCAGTCTTCGAATTACCTCCACTTGTTGCGGAGCTCGTAAGGTTAAAATTGTGATTGGTTTTACAGTGACAAATGGACAATATGTCAAATGTAAGTATTAAAATTGTATAATATTAAACAGGGTGATTCTCCCGCCTCGCTGAGTTTCGTGGATTTCGACGCACAAAAATATGTTTGCGTATATTATTCGCGGATAAATATAATATATAGGGTAGACGCACCGTTTGTGGCCACTGTACTGTTTTTGCCCATGTCCATAATTATCGCGGTTTTCTTAGCTCGAAATTGCTTGTAGCCACAATTATGTGTAGAATTTCGCACCGTACATATTTTGTTTAGTATACCACCAGAAATATATGGTTACAGTTATTGCTTACGCGAAAATACATTATATTTTTTAAAAAGTGTGTAAACGGTTCGCTGTTCTTGTAACAATCGTGAAGGATATACGGTAAATAAAGTTCCCATATTTACTAATCAAAGTATGTTAATATATAAATTATGGCAGATATAGGGTAAATGTA